>CM076677.1:88009379-89300212 GCA_038501925.1 Xenopus petersii
AATGGAGCAGATCTGCTTCTCTCAGCCTACAAATATACCCAGGCTGACAACAGCCAGAGCATACCCATAGCATACAGGTTCAGAACCTCTATAACTATAATAATACAGGCCTTCAGAGTTGTCACAGTAACTCTTCATCATCAATCTTGTTAGGCAATCTTTTGTGTGGCAGTGACTGACAAAGTGCATATGCTTAGTGGACTCTGAGCAGCTGTAACTGCCTAGGGCTAATACAGATTTCTAAAACATGATACAGCATTGCTAGCCTACTTTTTTGTTAAAGGAACAGTTCAGTGTTACACATCCAGTCACTCCAGCCTTTATACATTACATTTTTGGCTAACTACCTATATTAGAAACATTTTTTATTTTGCACAGCCTATCTATTTACCCAGTTTTTATATTTATACTAACAATTCCTTTCAATTGTAGTTTAAAACAAGCCTCCCCCATCATACACCAACCTTTATACAGGTTGTTGGAAAAGTATATAGAAATAATATCTGGTATTATGGTTCTTGCATAGATAATCTAATATGGATAATATGGACAGAGTGTGAAAGAGTAAGGTTCCACTTGGTGGAGCAAGACACTATTTCACCTGCTTGCTTTAGAGGCAAATTTATAAAAGGTTGAATTTTGAAGTTTTTAAAACCTCCCCTAAACTCCCATAAATCTGAAATATGACTAATCAAAATTGTTTTAAAAAAAATAAAACGTTTAAAACTCGGATGAATTAAATCGACCCCGAGAACTCGAATCAAATTTGAATCGAATTTGATTCGAATTTAAAAAACTTGAATGTCATAAAGGCTGTAAACAACTCCACATTGATTCCTCTCCCATTGACTCAAACAGCAATTTGGCAGGTTTTAGGTGGTGAATAGTCGAATTCAAATTCTTAAACAGCCACAGTATGATAAATTTCAAAAATCAAATTAGTATTTTTTAAAAAAAATCTAATCGAATTTGAATAACTCCCTAGTTGAATTTGACAGTTTTGCTCATAAAATTTTTTAATTTTCAATTAGATCATTGTTGGGTTTGTTGTCTTCTTGGAGGAAAAAACTACAAAACTAATTCATGGCCAAAGAGTGCTGCTGTGGTAGTGCACCGTTTACTGTAATAGTTGCATAAATATACAAGATTCCTTAAAGGTATTTTGTTTAAAGCTTCTCTGTGCATTTGTGCATACAGGCACTTGCTGCCCTGTGTTCTGAACTGAGTGCAGTGCACCTAATGACGCAGTGGAACCCTTAAGCTACCACCACCTCAAATGCAGCATGAAGGGATGCACCAAATCCACTTTTTTTTTTCCTTTGAGAAAGATTCAGCCGAATACCTAACTGAATCCGAACCCTAATTTGCATATGTAAATTAGGGATGGGAAAACATTTTCTACTTCCTTGTTTTCTGACAAAAAGTCACTCAATTTCCCTCCACGCCCATAATTTTTATATGCAAATTAGGATTCAGATTCGCTTTGGCCAGGCAGAAGGATTAGGCCGAATCCAAATCCTGCTGAAAAAGGCAGAATCCTGAACTGAATCCTGGATTTGGCGCATCCCTAGTGGCCTGCATCAATTGGTGCAGTGAACTTGTGCCTAAAGTATCAGGTGCATTAGTAAAAAAAAAAAAAAAAAACCCTTTTAGAAAATCTGACCCTTAAAGGAGAACTAAACCCCCACAGCCAAAAGTCCTCACTGGTCCCCCTCCACTTCCCCGCCTCCCCCCTGCTCATTGTTACACCAGCATTGTATCCCCTCTAGAAATACTGACCGCACATGAATCGGAGCACAGGGGTGCCATGTTCGTCAGCCTCTGCTTCTTAGTTAAGCAAGCGCCTACCATATATCGCGCATGCGCAGTGGGAGCCAGATGTCAAGAGGATCCAGAAGAAGCAGAGGCTGCCAAACATGGCGCCCCTGTGCTCCCCTGCATGTGCGGGTCAGTATTTAGAGGGGACACAATTCTGGTGTAACACTGTGCAGAGGTGGGGAGGGACAGAGCGGAGGGGGGAAAGTGGGGATTTTGGCTGTGGGGGGTTTAGTTCTCTTTTAAATGCAGAGAAGTGCAGCGGAGCTCCCGGTCACCATTTTCCGTTGCTTTATATTGTCTTCAAGTCTCCACACGACTTGCACATTCACAGTTAAAGCTGATTCCTACTGCTCAGGTTCCGGCATGCTTCGTGTCAGTGCAGAGACCTGAAGACAAGTGACGGAAAATGGTGACCGGGATCTCCGCTGTGTCTCGCTGCATTTAAGGGTCAAATTTTTTTCCGACTAATGCACATGATAGGGAGGAGGACGTTTAGGGGGGGCTTTTGGTACAGGGGGTTTAGTTCTTCTTTAACATTCTAAAGAAAGTGATAAGACAAGCTGGACTTTCCTGATTAGATAAAATTTAATTTTAAAGTAATCAATGCCTGCACCATTGATTGTCATTAAGGGAAGCATTTGGCACTGAAGCTTGCCAAATATTAGGCAACCCCCCCCCCATTGATTATTATCACACACATGACACCCCGCACTGGTGCTCATGTTAGATTGAAACTGCACTGGCCCAAGGCACATTTCAGTGAACACCACAAAGTGATCCTTTTCTTCCCATTTTTATAATGGTTTGACATATACACAGTACAGTGAAAAAGACAGCTTTATTCTTAAAGTTTGCACCCTACTGCAGGACGATGCCAGATGATGGCTCTACATGGTGCGCACTGAGAAGTTCCCCAGGCAGGTGCGGTTTTCATCTTACAGGAGCACTGGCCGGCTATCAATTTTCAAACAGCAGTCTTGGTATCCAGATCCATTTTATGTAAAATTATAATAAGCTGCTATTTGTTTTAGGGAAATATAATAATGCTGGCAAATGGAGGGGTATAAGCAGAACAAATAATTCCATTTGGGTGGGGGAGATGTGCTCAAATTATATACGTGGTAAGAAAATGTAGGCTTTACATGTCCTTTAAAATTTAAGTGCTGCTGAATAACTCAAAAACTTTACATAATGAAAAATTACAACTAATTACAAATTGTCTCAGAATATCACTCTCTATATCATATTAAAAGTTATCCCAAAGCCGAACAACTCCTTTAAAGGGGTGGTTCACCAAACGTTTATTATGTTATAGAATGGCCAATTCTAAGCAACTTTTCAATTGGTTTTCATTATTTATGTATTTATTATTTATATATAGTTTTATAGTTATTTGCCTTTTTCTTCTGACTCTTTGCAGCTTTCAAGTGCGAGTCACGGACTCCCTTCTACAATACAAATGCTCTGTAAGGCTACAAATGTATTGTTACTGTTGCTTTTTATTACTGATCCTTTTATTCAGGACCTCTCCTGTTCATATTCCAGTCTCTTATTCAAATCAGTGCATGGTTGCTAGGGTAATTTGGATCCTAGTTACAAGACTGCTTAAGATGCAAATTGAAGAGCTGCTGAATAAAAAGCTAAATAACTCAAAAACCACAAATACTACAAAATGAAAACAAATTGCAAATTGTCGCAGAATTTCACTATCTACATCATACTAAAAAAGTTATCTTAACTGTGAACAACCCCTTTATAGGAGAACCAAACCCTTAATTATAAAAACCCCTACCCTACATATAACCCCCTCCCTACTCCCCCCAGCCTTGGTGTTACCCCCAGTTAATACCCCACCTCTTTACTTACCCCTCGGTGCAGATTCTGTGCAGCAGAGTTCATGGCCGCAATCTTCAGGTCTTCTTCCGGTTCTTCTGCAAATTCCGTCACTTTTGGAGCATGCGCAGTTGTTACCGGAAGATTGCTTCAACTGCGCATGCGCCGATCTCTTCCTGAAGATTGAGAGAGAGGAGAAGAAGATGGCGCCCGTGAAGTCCGGTGCACAGAATCTGCACCTAGGGGTAAGTAAAGAGGTAGGGGCATTTACCAGGGGTAACACCTAGGCTGACTGGAGGTTCAGCTATTTATAATATGATCAATGTACTATAAGTGGGGCTCATTTATTGGCAGTATCCCTATAGCAATGAGTCAGTGATGTGTTTTGTTCATCCAGCTGTAGGTAAAAAAAAAACCTATAAATGGCTCCCATGGGTTAATGCCCAAGTACAAATGTGACCAGAGTTCAGAAATGAACCCCACATAGTGTGTTTTACGATATTGTAAAACTAATAAGTGTACTAAGCCCACAATCTACTGTATTTGCCTATCTGGATGATATAAATGGAACAATGTATCCTCTTTTGTCAAAGAGGAGGAGATTCAGGGAGGAGTCCCATGTCCATATAAAAGCTCTAAGGCAAAGTCTGCTCGGAGGGCTTTTATACAATTCATTGAACTTGGAAGTGACTTCAAATATGCTCATATTTAATAAGAGCAGACAGTATATTATTTCCTATAATTCACACGTTTCAGTGAGCCATGTGACACAAATGGCACCATTAAGCACTCGTTTAAACTTAAAACATCACGGAGCATCCTCTACACCAAAATACCTTATATTTGGGTTGTTTTGTGTATCATATATATGTATATCCACATTTTCTCGACCCCCTCCCCCAGAACTTCTGCCACAATCTTGCCCTGACAGCAGCTGCCTCGGATTTCCATGCGCGTCATTTCATATTGAAAGAAGCTGGCCCTTACCCGCATGTGCATATTTCACAGTTACATTGGCGCTTCATTTCTCCCAGTGTCATTAAGTATATGCCAATGCGTGTGTTTCTTGATAACCATTCCAACCTACACAGTCTACACTCCACGGTAACTAGGGCAAGCACGTGGTCGCTTAGCAACGCACACGCGCATGGCTGCGTCATGACGTCTAAAGCACGGGCGGGGGGTGGAAACGTGAAGCTGCTTCCGGGTTTGAAGTAACACATGCGCTTATGAGCTATCACTGTCATCTGATGAGTGTTTGGTACTGTAAGTGTTACTTATAGATGTGCATGTGGGTCATTTCAGTATGGCGAGACAATAAAGGACAGTTTTTCCCTGATGAGTTTATCGTTGTGGTACCACTCTCCATATTGTTTGAAATCTGTAATGAAAATAGGGAATGGGTTTTCATACCTCCCAACATTTTGGAAGTAAAAAGAGGGACAAAATTTTTTTTTCCGCACATAGCGCAGCAATTTTTTGACCACACCCCTTTCTGTGGCCACACTCCCTAATTACCATGTTTGTTTTACAAAATTTGGCAGGTTATGAAAGTTTGAAAATATTTCTCCTTATCTAAACTGTGTTTTTGTGTCTCAAAATTGTTACAAAGTATCTTATTTGCACCTGTTAGCTGTTCTGTGTTCTCTGCTAAAAGCCAATTACGTGAGAAACTTTGTTTCTTTTTCTGGCTGTTCAGTGCAGAGAAAAGAGGGACTTTCCAGTACAAATGAGGGACTGCGGGTTGAGCTGTCCAAAGAGGGACTGTCCCTCCGAAATAGGGACAGTTGGGAGGTATGAAAGTTTTTTTGTTTAAATTGTTAATGTAGCATCACCTACCCTGGAAATTGTATTTCATAGTGATAAAGTACTGTTCACCTTTAAATTAAACTAGTATGACGTAGAGAGTGATATTCTGACACAATTTGCAATTGGTTTTTATTTTTTGTTATTTCCATTTTTTTTTTAATTTATTTAGCTTTTTATTCAGCAGCTCTCCTGAAATGTTTAGCAATCTGGTTCCTGGGGTCCAAATGACGACAGCAAGCATGCATTCAAATGTATAAGAGGCTGTAATATGAATAGGAGAGGGTCTGAATAGAAAGAAGAGTAATAAAGAGTAGCAATACCAATAGCCTTACAGAACATTTGTGGGTTTATTTTTTTATTTTTTATTTTTTTTAGAAAAAAATGTTTTTGAAAGCTGGGAAAAGTCAGAAGAAAAAGGCAAATTATTAAAAAGAAACTACAAAAAAAAAAAAAAAAAAAAAAATTCAGAAGTTGCTCAGAATTAACTATTCTAGAACATATTAAAGTTAGTTGAATGGGGAACCACCCTTTAAATGCTCGGGACCTGAGGTTTTCCGGATAACTTGCCTTGCTGTAATTTGATATCTTCATATGTTAAGTTTACTCGAATGTCATGTAAACATTAAATAACCCCAAGTAGGGGGGCACAGGGGGTACTCCTGTACAGGGCCTTAACGGGGGCCCAGCTGTGCTGCACTTTTCGGAAGTGCCTGGCTCCCCCTTGACAGCGCTGAAGCCGTGCCGCCTCTTCTGAAGTCCCGAACAGCCGAAGTCCTGAAGCGGCAAAAAGACCCGAAGTCATGAAAATAGTAATAGTTGAAGACATGAAGCCATGAGTTT
This sequence comes from Xenopus petersii, assembly GCA_038501925.1. Classification (NCBI taxonomy): domain Eukaryota; kingdom Metazoa; phylum Chordata; class Amphibia; order Anura; family Pipidae; genus Xenopus; species Xenopus petersii. The sequence continues at coordinate 88,015,680 of CM076677.1, forward strand.
AGTTCTACTAAACCCCTGGCCACCAATTTATTATTTTAATATTCTATACACCCCTGCCAATGTAGGGGGTCCTGACCACCAATGTTTTTGTAAAAACTTTAATGGGGGCCCTGGCGCCAGTAGTTTATTTTTTTAACTTATAGGGGGGGCCCTGACCACCAATGTGTTTTTTAAAAAACTTTTATGAGAGCCCTGGCACCATTAGTTTGTTTTTTTTATAACTTGTAGGGAAGCCCTGACCACCAATGTTTTTTTAGAAACTGTTATGTGGGACCCTGGCCGTGTTTTTTTTTTTTTTTTTAATTATAAGAGGGTCCTGACCACTAATGGCTTTTTATAACTTGTGTGAGTGGGTTTACCGTTTTTAGCGCTGGTGTGGACTTTTTACTATGGTGTGGGCAGGATCTAGGGTGGTCGGGGACCAGGAGGCCCAGAAAAGTTTGCTGTACAGGGCCCCTGTGATTTCTGATGGCGGCCCTGACCCCAATAGACTTGTTTGTCTCCAATAATTATTAATTATATCTTAGTTTGGATCAAGTACAAGGTACTGTTTTATTATTACAGAGGAAAATGTGTATTATTTGTATAAAAAGGAGTCTATGGCAGACAGCCTTTGTGTAGTTCAGAGCTTTCTGGATAACGGGTTTCCGGATAATGGATCCCATACCATATATATATACCACCAGCAAACTCTCTGCCCTAACTAATATTTGCGTGTAACAATTATCTTGGCAAATGATTCACCTTTCTTTTTTTAATTTCTGAACTCTCCAAAGCCTTTTTTTTTTTTTTACATAATTGTATGATGCCAGCACAGCTATTGCTAAAAGATTTTACATTTCTCTGTCAGTTGATGTCAGTTTTGTATCTCTGCCAGCATATGTTTGTGTAATGCTGTACATATAGGCCGTCAACCTGAGTAATAACTTTTAGAAATAATATTATATTCTTTTTACAGTGTTTCTATGATTTGTCACAGCTATTTTTATTATTATTTATGAGTCTGTGTTTTTTTTTTTACAAATAATACCTATACCCAAGTCCATTATCTTTAAACTGGTGAACTTTCTTGAAGCAGAATGTTAATTCTTTGTTGTGTTACAGGCAGAAAACCATGGGACTTGTCAGCTTAGAGAAAATCGTTACCTTGCAAAAGAGGGCGGCCAACATTCGGAATATCTGTATATTAGCACATGTGGACCATGGTAAGTGCTTTTTCATAGTAAAGGTTATTGTTAAGCATGTAGTTGACTTTTTATCATTCTACTTCAGGAAAAGTATTAGAGCATAAGCAGTATTAAAAACATAATTTGCTTAAGGCAATAGGTCTCATTTACCTACAGTGGGCAAAGTTAGCCAACTGGAAGATGAACAATAATTGTAAAAAATTGATTGGTTGCAAAGATATTTATTTGCCTGGTGTTAAGAAATGTGCCCCACATTGTTTTATTAGGTATGGTCAGTATAATATGGTCAGTATATTAAAAACATAATCAGGCTTTATCTGCTATGTGTTAACGTTTAACCCTTTCAGTACCTGATGAGTTTTGCACTTCATTGTGACCCTGTTTGCCATTCTCAAAATTCCAAAATAACCAAGGCTGCGGAGAGCTTTCTGAAATTTGTAGCTGGAAGATTACACTTCTGAATATGAAGAGTGGTGTCTTATACACATAGACAATGTTTATTTCTTGCTTTATGTCCTATATAAGAGAACATTAAGCTAAACTATTTATGATTTTCATAATTCTGTATTATACCATTGAATGGGTACATCCATTTTCCCTGGTGTTCAGTTACCAAACAACTTCTTTCTGCATGCATTTAGATATTTCATAATAATTGTGTATGTGATTGTGATCTTTGTCCCTCAAGCTTCTGTAAGCAATACTTTAACTTAAAATAATATGACTGCCACTGAGGCAGTGGTTATAGTCACAGGTATGTGTATGTCATTATTTCAGGAGGTTAGTAGAACTACATAGATCTAAAAGATCTTTGATACTGAACTGGGATTATGGACCTCTGAATAGTATTCATTGCATTTGCATATGATGTAAATTCATACAATGAATTTCTTAACAGCATGGATGGCTGATTTTGCAAAGCTTTTGAATTTGAATGTTAGTAGCAAATGCCATGTTGTATCCAGAAAATTAGATGTAATTGCTGTTTGCTGTGTAAGTTATTTCCAGAAAATAAAGCATCCCGTTAAAAGAGAGGCGCTGTATTTTGGGAATTCCTCATTATTGGTTTGATTCTACTTTTTTTCTCTTTAAGACACAAGCAGTATTACGGCAAGCTTGGCTTGAGAATATCCGACCAGTCCTCGTGATCAATAAAATAGATAGGCTGATAACTGAATTAAAGCTTTCCTCAATAGAAGCTTATTCCCATCTCCAGAAGATACTGGAACAGGTACAATTAGTACATTATGCTATTTTATTTATGATATAATGTATGTATGCATTTTAAATGATTTAATTCATTCTAATTAAAGTTATACCGAAGTACTAAATTGTAGGAGCAGTATTGCATTAAGTATTAACTGGAGGTATTTGGCAGAAGATACATAGAGTTATGGAATGTTAAAAAGGTTGTTTTCCTAAGGCAGAGCTGTCAGAGTTTGAGGCCCAAATTATATTAAAATGATGACACCTAAAAAGGTCTAAGGTTTCCTTAATCAGACTGTGGGTCATAAAAATCCCTTGATGAGCCACATCCAGCCTTTAGGAGTTGGACAACCCTTCCCTAAAGGATAGGTTCAACTGTGGAGTTGGCCCTTCTAGTGAGGCTTACAGCAATGAATGGGGACCCACCTTGAGGGCTGGTTAAGATGAAAAGTGCAGCCCTGTTATAATTATATTAGTATTGAAAGGAATGGAATACACACACACACACTGAATGAAAAAGTTAGGTGCTAATCCACAGCACTCCACTGAACGATCCCAAATCATTAAGGAATATATTAAAGCGACTGCACTCTCCAAAATAAGAAAATGTGTTAATAAATTGTTACTTAGCATAAACATTTTCAATGCATTTTAACCTATATGGTCTTTGTCAGGGGCAATTATTACAAAAATAGGGCAGTTTTTTTTAAATTTTTGCTCTTATTGTTAGAATAATTAGCAGGATGGCTAATGAATGAATGTTTATAGATATATTTAACCTTATTATGGTTGTAAGGTGTGCGGACACCTAAAATATTGGACAGAAGAACAGTTTCTAGATGTGTATGAATATTATACTTTTTTATTTGAGTTGTCCGTTTCATTCGTTAGTGTGACAGGATTCATATCCAAGTTAATGGATGCTGTTTTAGCCAAAGAAGTGTCTTCGCAGACCATTTAGCGAAACTTAATGATAACCTCCATTATAGATAGTGTTATGCTGGAATCTTGATTCGTAGTGGGATTCTGGTACCAGTTTGAAAACTCAAAGAAATGTACTGCTATTGCAATAGAAGATGGTTAACTGCATCAAAGGGTTATTCTTTGGATTCTGGAACTTTTTATCATGCATGCAACTAATTCCACAAAATAATATTGATTTAAATCTTTTTATTGGTTCAGATGTACATTGGACCTTCATATGATTGACGCCTTGTACAATTAGGTCTGCAGAATTTTGTGAAAGCTTTCTGATAAAATTGTCAACTTGTAATAACTTGCTATCTTTAAAGATGGGAAATATTGTGTTCTTGGGAGCAAATGCATTTTAGTGCGAATGTATTTCTACTGAACATAGCTTACTCCAAGTAGAAGTACCACATTGAGGTTTATATATATATCATCAGCATTTTTTCTTTGCCTTTCAGGTCAATGCAGTTACTGGAAGTCTGTTCACCTCTAAGGTCCTAGAAAAGAGAGCAGAGAAGGACACGGCGAGTGACGTTCCATCTGAGACTGTGGATGTAGATCAGGTGTATGACTGGAGTGCTGGCTTGGAAGACACAGATGATTCCCACCTTTATTTTTCACCTGACCAGGGCAATGTTGTATTTGCCAGTGCCATAGATGGCTGGGGACTTACATAGTTACATAGTTACATAGTTAAATTGGGTTGAAAAAAGACAAAGTCCATCAAGTTCAACCCCTCCAAATGAAAACCCAGCATCCATACATACACCCCTCTACTTTTAATTAAATTCTATATACCCATACTAACTATAGAGCTTAGTATCACAATAGCCTTTGATATTATGTCTGTCCAAAAAATCATCCAAGCCATTCTTAAAGGCATTAACTGAATCAGCCATCACAACATCACCCGGCAGTGCATTCCACAACCTCACTGTCCTGACTGTGAAGAACCCCCTACGTTGCTTCAAATGAAAGTTCTTTTCTTCTAATCTAAACGGGTGGCCTCTGGTACGGTGATCCACTTTATGGGTAAAAAGGTCCCCTGCCATTTGTCTATAATGTCCTCTAATGTACTTGTAAAGTGTAATCATGTCCCCTCGCAAGCGCCTTTTTTCCAGAGAAAACAACCCCAACCTTGACAGTCTACCCTCATAATTTAAGTCTTCCGTCCCTCTAACCAATTTAGTTGCACGTCTCTGCACTCTCTCCAGCTCATTTATATCCCTCTTAAGGACTGGATTCCAAAACTGCACTGCATACTCCAGATGAGGCCTTACCAGGGACCTATAAAGAGCCATAATTATGTTTTCATCCCTTGAGTTAATGCCCTTTTTTATGCAAGACAGAACTTTATTTGCTTTAGTAGCCACAGAATGACACTGCCCAGAATTAGACAACGTGTTATCTACAAAGACCCCTAGATCCTTCTCATTTAAGGAAACTCCCAATACACTGCCATTTAGTGTATAACTTGCATTTATATTATTTTTGCCAAAGTGCATAACCTTGCATTTATCAACATTGAACCTCATTTTCCAGTTTTCTGCCCAGTTTTCCAATTTAGACAAATCACTCTGCAAAGTGGCAGCATCCTGCATGGAACCTATAGTTCTGCACAATTTAGTATCATCTGCAAAAATAGAAACAGTACTTTCAATGCCCACCTCCAGGTCATTAATAAACAAGTTGAAAAGCAAGGGACCTAGTACAGAGCCCTGCGGTACTCCACTAACAACATTGGTCCAATTAGAAAATGTTCCATTTACCACCACTCTTTGTAGTCTATCTTTTAGCCAGTTCTCTATCCAAGTACAAATACTATGTTCCAGGCCAACATTCCTTAATTTAACCAGTAACCTTTTGTGTGGCACTGTATCAAATGCTTTAGCAAAATCTAAGTAAATCACATCCACTGCCATCCCAGAATCGAGGTGTCTACTTACATTCTCATAAAAAGAAATTAAGTTAGTCTGGCAAGATCTATTACGCATAAAACCATGCTGGCACAAACTCATAGTATTATGATTTGCTATGAAGTCCAGTATCTTATCCTTTATTAACCCTTCGAAAAGCTTTCCTACCACTGACGTCAGACTAACTGGCCTATAGTTTTGAGGCTGAGAACGGGATCCTTTTTTGAATAGAGGCACCACATTAGCAATTCGCCAGTCTCTCGGCACTATGCCAGATCTCAATGAATCCTGAAAAATTAAGTAAAGAGGTTTGGCAATCACAGAGCTAAGCTCGCTAATTACCCTGGGATGAATACCATCTGGCCCTGGACCTTTGTTAATCTTAACATGTTCTAGTCTCTTTTGAATTTCATCATGTGTGAACCATGCATCATTAGTTGTATTACTAGAATTGGGACTGTTAAGAAGGAAACCTTCACTTACTGATTCCTCATTTGTGTAGACAGATGAAAAATATGAATTCAGAATCTGCGCTTTTAATTTGTTTTCATCAACCAGCTGACCCCCCTCTGATAGTAAGGGACCCACCCCTTCCTGCTTCATTTTTTTACTATTAACATATTTAAAAAATAATTTTGGATTTTTTCTACTGCTTACTGCAATATCCTTTTCTATAGCAATTTTAGCTTGCCTTATAGCTTCTTTGCATGATTTATTGGCCTCCTTGTACCTTATAAATGATTCGGCTGTACCAGCTAACTTGAAAGTTTTAAAAGCACGTCTTTTCTTACCCACCTCAACACCAACGCTTCTATTGAACCAAAAAGGTTTTGCTTTGCAACGACGTTCCTTGCTTACAAGTGGAATATACTGACAAGTATATTTATTAAGCAGCATTTTAAAGACTTCCCATTTTTGTTCTGTGTTTAACCCTGAGAAAAGCATTTCCCACTTAATATGTTGCAGAGATGCCCTTATACTGTCAAACTTTGCACGTCTGAAATTTAGTGTTTTAGTTACTCCCTTATAGAATTGCTTCTGCAACAGAATCTCAAAGGAGACCATGTTATGATCACTATTCCCTAAATGCTCACCCACACAAATGTTAGAGATGAGTTCAGTATTGTTAGTTATTACAAGGTCCAAAAGAGAGTTATTCCTAGTAGGTTCTTGAACGAGCTGGAATAAAAAGTTGTCATTCAGCATATTTACAAACCTACTAGCTACTTATGTAAGGATACCTTACATCTTCACTGTTTTATTTCTTTCAGAACCAGTTTTCAAATTGCCCTATGATCTTACTACAACATTATAACACAGCACTATATTTGTAGGAAATCTTTCACAATGGAAAGAAAAATTTGTTGATTTGTGCCCAAGCAAAAAGTAATATTTATTTTAGCCTTTAGGCTATGGGCGCACAGGCTGTTGGCTCCAGCTGAGATGCAGATCTGCTCAGTGTCCCTGCTCCATTGATTTCTATCCGATCTACCTTTGGTTTTACAATGTATTTTTTAGTATTCCAATTGAAAGCCAAAACTGGGCAGTGTACCTGATAATGGATATAAGTTATACTCATGTAGCTTTTATTTCCAAAAATATGCATTCATTCTTGTGCACTATTCAGCATTAACCACTAGATGGTGCTGTGGTGTTTTGTACTATCAACTTATGAAATGGATTAGATTTGTTACATTACAGCTATAAAACTACTGCATGGTTTCATTGTGTCTGGTTTTGTCTGAAATGGTCTTTTTCATTTTCATGGGGGAAAATTATATTGGCTTATTATGTATTTTTATGTCAGATGTGAGTGAAAAAGTCACCCTATATGTTACAGTTTTTGTTTTACATTCTGAGCAATGGTTACAACATGTTGCACTGCGGTTGTCTAAACATACTTATTTTGTGCTGATGGATAGTTTATTATGTATAATGCATTGCTACATTTTTAAGCATTCCTGTACCTAATGTTTGCTCTTTTTCTCTGAATATTTACTGGATATAATTGTTGCTTTGATAATTTGGTTGGTTCTAAGCTCTCTGTTCTTTCCGTAGTGTCACTATTGTCGCACCTAGCTGTAGGCAAGGTCCATTGCAAGTTGAACGTGCAGCCCAGTTTTTCACAGAAATGTGTATTCATGTTCCAAAAGAGCACAAAGAGATATTACAAGAATGGGCTTACCAGGAAATACTATAAATACCTTATTTCTTGTTGAGAATCTAAAAATCTATATACAGAAAAATTTGTCTTAAGATGCCTCACTGGGTTTGCCTCACTTACTTCCCAGTCTTCTCTCTGGTTTCTATTGTAGCATTGATCACTTTGCCCAGCTCTACAGTCAGAAAGTTGGCATTAAGACTTCTGTACTTCTGAAGACACTCTGGAGAGATTACTATTTAAATTCCAAAGCTAAGAAGATCATGAAAGGAGCTCAGGTAATGTCAAGTACTGTTATTCTTAATGATCCTTAAGTGATTACTTTTGCCTATCCTTCTATTAGCTCTTGATAGATTTAAACTATAAGGGTTAGTCCACACAAGTAGATTCAGGTGCAATTTGTCGCCCGTGGTTTTTAAAAGCGAGTAGTGGCGACTAGTTGCTCATTTCGACTATACATAGAAAGTATAGCAAATTGCCAAGTACCATGTACACAATGCTATTTAAAAGCACCAGTAGCCTGAAAACGCACAGAGACCCTTTTCGGAGCGATAATTGAAAAATAGCAAAGACATAGTGAAGTATAGAAACATGCCTGTACCAGACTAGGAGACAAATAGCAGCGATAATATGCAAAGCGGCATGACGTAGGCCTACAGAAGAACGCACAACGTAGATCCTACGGCTTCAAGTCTTCGTCACGTAGTTACGAAGCCAGGAAAGCGCACACACCAGAATTTCAGTTCTTCACATTGGATTTAAAAGTCAATACAACCTAGCATTGGAACATAATTAAGTTAGGTAGAAACAAGACATGTCCATCAAGTTCAACCTTTTTTGCATTTGAAACAACTTCTAATTTACCTAGAGGAAGGAAAAAAAAAAAAAACATGAAGCCTCTCTAATTTGCCTTTGAGGGGTAAAAATATCTTTCGCTGTGTATACAAAAGTTCATAGACAGGGTTGCTGACACATTGAGCAAATACTGTTGAGTTGAAAGCTCACAAACCACTTAAAATAGAAACATAATGTACAAATTAAAGGGATGACCACTGAATTAAATGTGGTGCTTCAGCCTGGGAAATGGTGTTTGCATTTAAAATCACCGCAGTGGTGGCTTTCCCGAGGAGGGCTTTCCATTGGAGCTGAAATGTTAGTTTGTTCCATTTTTGGACTGTTGTGACAAATTGTTAAGCAACCCCCTAGCGATTATAATAACTTAACTGATACCCTGGGCTATTGCTGCTGTTAGCAGAAAACTGCACCTACCCAGGGTATTTCTGGGCAAGTACCTTCTTCACTGCTTGTGCAGGCTCAGTAAAGCAAATGGCAAATTTTAACAACAAAAGCTTGCATTTCAGTTTACTGCGCATACGTCTGCCTGAGGCCATAGAAGAAGATCACCCAGGGCAGTTTTTCTGCTAACAGGAGCACTGACCAGGGGTATCTTACTTCAACCCAGGGAGTAGACACATTCATAGGAGTACTGTTTGGTTATTATTTCTTTTTTTAAAATAAAACTCAGCTTGCAGTCTTGTGATGTTTTTTTTTCCAACAAAGGATTCTGCTTGTGTGTGAGGTGAATGAACAGTTCTAATAAAAGCTGCAAGCCAAATTAACTGTGATTGATGACTCTTATAAATGGCCTATGTCACTGGACTGGTAAAAATAGAAAATCTAATGTTTTCCATAGAGAATTCTCATTTACGTGGACCTGAGCCTACAGTATGACTTGGGTTAAGAGCCCTACCAAGAGCAAATAATGAACAAAGGCTTTTCAGCTTAATTCATTGGCACGGTTTCTCCCTCATGTAATCTTCTGAACGATTTCCCATTCCAACAATTACTCATCTTGTATATTGATGCTGCAGATAAGTTCCATTAATCATTTTTAATGAAACATGTGTAGTAGGCATTATTGGGGTGGTGGGGCAATCCTTTTTATAATCATAATTTTTGTTTTAAACTTATGTCTATTAAAGCAGTAAAGTAAGTTTTTTTTCCTAATAGAAATATAATTGTTATTTTTTTGTGCTTACTGAGCTTAGGGACTGACTAAAATATACAGTATAAATGTCACAATATAAAGCTGAGTAGTAATACAAAGTAATCGTGTATAACAAAATAAAAGCCTGCCGCGTTTCGTGTCCCCACAGGACACTTAATCATAGGCTTATGATTATGTGTCCTGTGGGGACATGAAACGCGTCAGGCTTTTATTTTTTATACACAATGTAAATAAAGACTTTTGTATTACTTCATAAACAATTTTTTTGGACTCCTGGATTCTACTATTTGATTGATTTTTTGGTGTTTTCCGGAATGGTGCTTTCCCGTCATTCAAGGTTTCTGTGTGTAGCTCCCCTTTGCTGAGTGTTTGGGGCACGAGCACCCGGACCCATTATGGAAAGCGGTAAACTTGTCCTTATATTTAAAATGTCTGTGCTTCTTATAGTTTTCATTGAGTAGTAATTAACACAGATAATTACTACTACATGGCAGCTCAGAAACCAGTGCAATTAGCATCAGAACTTCATAATCAGCCCTGTAGCATCAGTTTATATTACAGACCAACCTCATTTTCTGCTTGATAATTTGCATCAACCCCCTAAGCTTAGCTTCTTAACAGCTGTTCAGAGCCTACTGAGCATGTGAGTGTCGCAGACACTTTCCAAAATGGTGACCCCCTGTGACAAGTTTGAAGTCCTGGATCATTGCTGCTATTGAGAAGCTGAAACTTTAGGCTGGTGCAATAAGTTAAATTTATAAAGTATGACATTTTTAACCATATCAATTTTTATGGTTTAGTTCTCCTTTAACTACACTGGCTCACTGTCTTTGTAACTAATACCTTAAATATGGTTACTCATACTCAGTTACACTATGGGGCAGATTTATCAAAGGTCGAGGTGAATTTTCGAATGGAAAAAATTTGAATTTCAAGCTATTTTTTGTGTACTTTTTTTTAATTTCACTCTAAAACTTGCCGAATTGCTGTTTTAGCCTATGGGGGACCTCCTACAACCTATTTGGAGTCAATTGGTGGACTTTGAAAAATCAAAGTTTCTTTTTGGGAAAAACTTTGATTCGAATTTGATCGAATGCGCTACTACTTAGATTCGTACAATTCAAATTCACCAAATACAGAGCTATTTGATCAAAAACTTACCTATTCGCCCAAAAAAAATCTACTTAATTTCGATTGGTCTTTTTGAATTCGAATTTCGAGGTTTTTCAAATTTGACCCTTGATAAATATGCCCCTAAGTAATATTAGGGGTGAACAATGCTCATGCTGCATCCACTTTTTCACTACTCAAAAACTTAAGCAATACTAAACCACACCCACTTAACATCACATACATGTCACATTGAGCAATATAACTGAGCAGGGATCAAGCAAGAGCCACTTCCTGCATCAGTATATTAAGCTTTTGGTTGGACTAAATGGCTTATTTATTTAGCTTACTTGGTATAGCAGCATAAAAATGAAAATGAATTGAGAGTTACATAGTTAAATCAGGTTGAAAAAAGTCCATCAAGTTCAACCCCTCCAAATGAAAACCCAGCATCCATACACACACCCCTCCATACTTTCACATAAATTATATATACCCATACCTATACTAACTATAGAGTTTAGTATCACAATAGCCTTGGTTATTATGCTTGTCCAAGAAATCATCCAAGCCATTCTTAAAGGCATTAACTGAATCAGCCATCACAACATCACCCGGCAGTGCATTCCACAACCTCACTGTCCTGACTGTGAAGAACCCCCTACGTTGCTTCAAATGAAAGTTCTTTTCCTCTAGTCTAAAGGGGAGGCCTCTGGTACGGTGATCCACTTTATGGGTAAAAAGGTCCCCTGCTATTTGTCTATAATGTCCTCTAATTGTAAAGTGTAATTGTGTCCCCTCGCAAGCGCCTTTTTTTCCAGAGAAAACAACCTCAAACTTGACAGTCTACCATCTTAATTTAAGTGATGGGTGACAGACTGCTTTGAAGTCCCCAACTGCCAGCCTGTACTGGGAACACAAATTCAGTGACAAATTTGCTGAAATGGCACCTGTCCCCAGCAAATAATATGATCTTAATTAAAGATTATGCAGTAGCGCCTCTGAAATTCTTACAGGTGTAAGTTATGTAGTAAATGTGAAATGTTTGCACAGGTTTAAATGTAGCAAACTTTGGACCCCCTAATTTTTTTAAGCTCTCGCACTACTACTGACTATAATATGAATTGAAATCTAAATATATTTTGTCTAGCCTTTCTCATAATTTATTAGTGACCAAACAAGGGTCAAGGGATGTAGGGGAAATTGGAGGTATTAGAAATAGGGGTTAAAAGTCAGAAGCATTTCTATAGTTTGCCATTAAAGATGATGGATGGCCTTACATCTTCTACCATTCATTTAAATACCTTCTGTCTCAAATACTAATTTATTCTCCATAAATTACAGTATACGTAAATCCCTTCCTTTCTAATAGGAAATGCACTAGTATGAAGATGAATCTGTCATCATTATTTTTAATGTCTGACATGGCATCAATTCTACTATATACCGGTAAATGCCGCTCATCCCTTTTTATTGGGTGCACATGGGTCAGTCAAGATATACATACTACTTCAGAAATTAACCCCAGCACTCCAATATATAGCCCCCTAAGAAAAACTATTTTGCACAACTGAACTGTAACTCTAGTAAAAAAAAAAAGACACTTTTAGTTACAAAGTATGTACAAAGTATGTACAAAGTATGCGTAAGCTGACGCGCCCCGTCAAGGCAGTGTCCAAGCCTCAATCCTAACTAATGGAGCAAAGAGAAAGTGTTATGTTTGGTATTGTTATGTATTTAATATAAAAATTGATGTAGGTGATCTAATAAATATTTAACCCTTAGACTGCCTAATTAGGTTAAGTGACTCATATCACACACTGATTAAAAAGTCGGTGTTAAAAAGTTGGTGCTAAACAGAATAAAAAGAAAGATACCGGATCTATTATTTATAAGGTTTAAAAATTGTTGTGAATGAAGATTCTTGTTAGGATTTACATAAAATAAATACATCCCCTATTTTGATTGTGGAACATTAGGTTAAGCTCATATTTGGTAACATGAGATCATTCATGATATCATACACTATCTATGAGAAAAAAACGATTTATTCTGACATTGTATATATACTTTTTGATCCACTGGGGGGGGGGGTATGTGTTTGTTGACACATTTGCTTATTGGTAGCTCTATTACACGAGACACGACACGTAATTTTATAGATATTTTTTAATACATGTTTAATATATGTTTGATATCTTTTGATACGCAATTTGTAATACATTTTATGATACGTTATTTAAATGCACTCATTTTATCTTATAATTAGTGAAATCATTGACACAAATATGCAAATTTGCTAAAATACTTAATCACTTCTATTCACTGATTGATGGGTTTGTAGCATTTCTATGTGTTGATCACTTCTGAGTTTATCCTGACGACAGTTCTAATGGAACTGAAACGCGTGGATGTGGGGAAATATGTGAAAATTCTAATAAGTTCGTCAATATTAAAACTCCCGCCTTACACGCACCAAATATCAATCAAAACTTTGTTTCATACAATATTATTGGTGTCTATGACCACGTTAAGGGTGTCTTTGGTAGGAGACATTATGGCAGATTTTTGATTTATGATTCTTTTTTATTTGACACTAGCCATGCCTTACAAGTGGATTTCTCTCTTAATATTCATGTTAGACAAATACAGAAGCAAAAAAACAATACCCCTAACAAGTCTAATATTTGTCTATTTAATGAGTTTTCTTTATCTTATTTTTTTCGTAATGAATGAGCATGCAATTGTAATCAACTTTCTTTTCCTGCACTGCTGGTTCTGACTCTTGAAATAGTTTAGCAGAACTAGCTCTGCTCCTGCCAAGTCTCAAATTCACCATTCTTGCATGGTACTTCACAGGTCTGTTTATCCAGTTGGCTTCTGCTATATTGTTTGCGTCTGAAGTTAGTAACCAGAACCAACAGTTCAGAGAATAGAAATGAATTTGTATGAGACTGTTACTTAGGATTACATTTTTATTTATTAGGACAAAAATATGATTGAGTTTCCTCACTAAATGCATAACAGCACAGTGTCAACCAAAACAGCATAAAAAAGCAAGAATGTGTTTTGACATTGCTGCTCTGTCTCTGTGTAACAAACAGGAAATACATAATATCACTTTTTATTTTTAGTTGAACCCTAAGAAAAGTATTTTTTCCTTCCTTGTTTCAGAGCAAAGGAAAAAAAACTTTATTTGTGCAGCTCATCTCAGATTATCTTTGGAGTCTGTATGATGCTGTTATTAAAAGGTAAGTAAGAAGGCTGCAGCAGCTGCCATTGTATCCATTCATTATAAAGCAGGATATTTGGTTTTGTTTTTTTTACAGTGCATTAAATATTGACACTTATAATGTATTTTATCTTTCAGGGAGAAGGAAAAAATAGATAAAATCGTTTTATCTTTGGGGTTAAAAGTCAGCCCTCGGGAATCCCGACACTCTGACCCAAGAGTACATGTGAATGCCATTTGCAGCCAGTGGCTCCCCATATCACAGGCTGTTCTCTGTATCCTTTACTAACTTAATCTCTTTTACAAGTTTCCTTGTAAAAAATGTGAAACCCAATATAGTTTTAAAAAAATAAATATAAAATATGGATTCAGTCAATTAATCTCTTCATCTGAATCCAAGCCTTTTTAGTAAGGATTTAGGTGATTCTAAACCCTTAAAATAAATTGGTGAAGTCTACTGTATATAAATATCCTGTCCCCAGTCCATTAGTAGAAGAGACCATTATTAAAATACCTTTAAAGTAAATTGTATGTATTGGTGCATCATTTCTACAGAAAAGTCATGGCAAATCAAACGAACAGGTAGCTCTCTAAAGTTTTCATCTAAAGATACAGACAGAGGTGTGGTGTAGTCCATATACAGTGCATGCTCGGATACTGCATTAGAATTTCTTCTTTTGAATAGCAATAGTGAACATTTAGTTTATATTTTTGCTTACTCGCTCTCTTTTGCTTTATCATTTTCTCAAAACTATGTGTTAAAGCGTTTCTGGAAAGTATCTCTTTTTGATCTTAATTCTGTTCCAGTGATTGTTAGTTAGTCAGCCCTTAACAATGCCTTCTAGCTATGGTATGCAGGAAGCTGCCAAGCCCCTTGGATATTCCTCCTGAAAGGGTGGAAAAGCTGTTGTGTGTTGGGTCCCGAAGATTTGATTCTCTGCCGCAGGAAACACAGCAACTGAAAGAAAGTGAGTATCACGGTGTTATCAATAAACTAACAAAATAAAACAAACGTATATTAATGTATAGGGATGGGATCTATTTTCTGGAACCAGTTATCCAGAAAGCCCCTGAATTACAAAAATGCTATTTCCCTTAGCCTCCATTATAATAAAAAAAAAATTATAAAATTTTAATAATAAAAAATAATAAAATTAATAAAAAAAATAAATACAATTTTAAAAATGATTTTCCATTTCTCTGTAATAGTAAAGCAGTACCTTGTACTTAATCCCAATTAAGAAACAATTCAAACAATTCAGCCTTATTGGAGGCAAAAGAATCCTATTGGGTTTATTTAATAATGGAATTAGACTTACGGTATGGAAATCCAAATTACGAAAAGACTGCTTGGCACGAAAACCAATGTCCTTAGCATTCTGGATAACAAGTCTTATTCCTTTATTATAATATGGAGGCATTTGAGAAATAATCGCCCAACTTGCACCTACCTATACGTACAAAGTACTGATCTTTGCAATATGCCTGTGCTTTGTGCACTTTCCTTCTGCTGCCCAAACTGTGACGATAAATTAGCACGCACTTGTACTCTCGATTTTGTGCAGTACTCTTTAGTACCATCTATCTGCATGACTCTCCTCCTTCACATAGACTTTAGAAGAGGGAAGATGGCTTTAGGCTGTTAATTTGTGGCATACTGTGTCATAGCAGTTTAAGTGTACGCTCACCTGCCTAAAGGACAGTTGAAAGCATTTTCTTATAATAACAGAGACACTAACCTTTTCACATCCTCATTTTGGCTGTTTGGGCCCACTGAGGGGCTGCATTATTCACCTCCTGGTAAGTCTCTATATCTGTTCATATTGCTTCTTATATCCTTGCAAAAAGGTGGGCATACACAGGGAGATCCACGTGTTTGGCGTTGTCGCCAAATAAGAGGATCTCTCCCCGATATGCCCACATTGAGGTGGGTGGTATTGATTTGATCCGATTGTGGGCCCTAGGGCCCAACAATCGGATCAGAATGGAGGCCATATGTATGGTCAATGAATGAAAAGATGTGGCCGCTAACCAATGGGATTTTTTTACCCTGCCTGGTCAGCATCTGGCTGACTTTCGGCCAGAAATCGATCAGGGACGAGTCATTCATAAATAATTTGCAGAATAAGATAAATGTAGTCATATGAACTGGTGAATACTAGTTTCAGTCTGGCAGCTCAGAATCTAAGCCTGACCTGATCCTTTCTATTGCTGGAGGAAATTATTCTTATTCCCATGACAGAATCATAGACCTTTGCTAGTGCTGTCCATCCGAGTGTTTAATCAGTATCCAGCAAATTCCTGTGTCTAATTAACCCAACATTTGTGTTAGACACCTCTTGCCCGTGTCTGTATTTTGGCTCACATATCATCAGTAAACACAATTGCTTATACAAGAATGAGAAACAGGAGCAGAAATCGATTTGTTGTATTGTACTGCAATTTAGAATAGTTTACAGGGTCGGTGACCCCCTCTCCCAGAGCTGCTTTAGAAGGTGAAAAAAAAAACACTTTACACTTCGATTAGTTGTTTGAAGGTGAACAACCCCTTTAAATTTGGGAAAAACGGTAAAAAATAAGATAGAAAGAAATTTAAAAAAGTCTTTGTTTATGGTGAACAATCTGAAAACAACTCAACTGTAAAAAACAACCCTTTTAAGCAAATAAAATTTTAAAAAATGATTTCCTTTTTCTCTGTAGTAATAAAACACTACCTTACATTCATCCAAACATAACATATAATTAATCCTTACTGGAGGCAAAACAGTCCTATTGGTTTTAATTAATGTGTAAATAATTTTTTTTAGTAGATGATACCCGTTACCGGTACTGTGTTTTTTACTGATTATAATAATATTACCTTTATTGTAGCAGAAAACTGATGTATATGTAATACACGGAGAGCAAACACAATAAACATCAGTTCTTTGAACATACAGAGCGATTGGTTTGAAACTGAAGAATAAATCAGGAATGTTTCTTAGAAGGGTGCAATTTCTTTCTAGGAAAATGTAATCTGCTGAACACATACCAGCGTATCATAGATTTCTCTTCATGGGTCATGGTGTTCATATACAGGTATGGGATTTATTACCCAGAATATTTGGAACACAATTTTTTTTCTACTTTCCACACCTTAAAGGAATAACAAATATCTAAACAATAAAAACCCTATGGGGTTATTTTGCCATTGGCAGTGAAAAACAAATCAATCCAAAAATGAAAATGTGTTCAAATAGGTCACTAGGGAAATGATAATGCCAAATTTCAGAGCTTTCTGGAAAATGGGTTTTATGTTGTAGGCCCTATACCTGTACTGCTTCTCTTTGTTTGGAATTTCTTTCTGGTAATTCAGTTAAAAATCTTTTATACCAGAGTGGTGTACTTTGTTTGGGGCAACAAATGTAGCTCAAGATAGGAGGCTTTCTAGCACAGCTACAATCCCCTCAGTTATTATGAATTGTGGAGATTTTGGTAATTGAAGCCAATGGTTTTTGTTTTGTTGTTGAATTATTTGCATATTGTTGTGTAGCTTGTCAGGCTTGGCATTTTAACTGCATTCTAGTATTATGACTTAATTACCTTAAAGGAACAGTAACACCAAAAATGATAGTGTTTTAAAGGAAAGAAATATAAGGTACTTTTGTGCCTCACTGGAGGATACCATTTTATGCTACAAAGCTTATTTGTTATCTGCTGTGTATCCTGTGCCTTTTCATCTTTTTCAGCTTTGAATGACTGCCCCCATGGCTACACATCAGCTTCTATATATAAACTATAGTTGTGTTTCTGAAGCAAACAAGAGTTTTACTAGTGCTTCACAACAGTACATTATATTTTCAGTACTTTAGGACACTTTAAGTTTTTTGGTCCTTTACTGGTCCTTTAACTGCCAAGGAACAGCTGTTGTAATATCATGATGGAAGATGAATAGAAGATAAGCATTAAAAATATAAGTATAACCGAAAAAGTGAAGCCTCACCATAACATTTTTAATTGGTGCCCAGAAACAACAACTTTGATTATTTTGATATTTATTAGAATGTGATCAATGTTCAGATTTTAGGTTTTGTTCTTTTTTTGGTGCTAAAATGGTAAAATCTGTATTATGGTTTCAAAACCGAAGATGTTCAATATTTATTAAGCTAGAAAAACGTGAATATAAAACTTCGGCATCTAAAAGCTTGTGAGTTTATGTACCATGTACCAGCCAATGTGATTTTCATTCATAAGCTGTATTAACTGCAGTATGATTTATTGTTTATAGTAGCCCCACATGTCCAAGGATGGGGTGCTAATTTGGGTGAAAGCTGATCATTTTGCATCATGTTTTACTAGATATACAGCTGTGCTGTCACTGATGGAGGTGCTGTTTATTGCAGAAGAATACAGCATGTGGCGTGGAAAAACCTTGAGTGAATAATTGTGCAGGCCTTTGTTGCCTAGTTTTCTGCCTGAGCAAAATGCAAAGCTTTATACTAAATGATTCAGTAATTCACTGTGCTAATGTGAACAGTTTGTACTTTGTCTTATAAATAGACTCAAGTGTTATTTAATGATTGTGGAGCTATTTTGTTGGCTTGTTTTTATTGCTGTATTTCAAGTGAATTGTTTGTGTTTCCCTCATTATTTCTAAATAATCCAGTTCATGTTGGCTCTCACATTCTTCATCGTGTAATGTGTTTTATTAATAGATGATCCTTTCCAGCTCCATAATATAGTGGAATTGTGACACAATATGCAGGTCTTCCTAATTTTTTTATGTAATTGTTTAGCTTTTGTTTAGAAGCTCTCCAGTTTGGAATTTCAGCAGCTTTCTGGTTGGTAGGGTCCAATTTACTCTAACAGCCAGGCAGTCGTTTTAATTAATGACTGGAAGATTAATAGGCGAGGGCCCATAGATACATAAATATAATAGAATATTATAGAATAGAAATATAGTAAGATGGTAAGAAGTAAAACATGGTGGTGGGAGTGTTCGGGTTTGGACCTGGTTTGCCATCATTGATAGAACAATAAATTCTGAACTATACCAGTGAATTCTAAAGGAAAATGTCAAGACGTCTGTCCGTGAACTGAACTTCAAGAGACAGTGGGTCATGAAGCAAGACAAAAATCCTTAACACACAACACACAAGACACAAGTCGTTCTACCAAAAAATGGTTAAAGAAGAATAAAGTGAATGTTTTGGTAATGGCCAAATCAAAGTCCTTAATCAAATTGTAATGTTGTGGAAAGACATAAAGCAAGCAGTTCATGTGAGGAACCCCACCAACATCCAAGAGTTGAAGCTGTATATATATACAGTATAATGACAGATTGAAGAATAGGCACAGTAAAATTTAATGTGGAGAGGCTCCCTTTATATTAATTATTAAGGCTTGGTCAAGCAGCCTTGCAGAGCTCACTTTTCAAAGACAAAAAAAGTTACTTGGACTGACTGACTTTGCGGCCTTCTAGGGCACTAAGGATCTATGTGTTGCCTGCAAGCTTTCGGTGTTCTCATTTTTATGTAGTGATTTCACTTTTGTGTATATGATTTGTTGCCACTAATCATATATTCGAATGGTAAGACTATTCATTGAAATACAAATTTGCCAGTTGTGTAAATGGACTTTTTATTATTTATTTTCATCATTTTAGATATGACAAAGTAAGACTGTGAGGCTTAATATTACTGTAGACAAGAAACGATAGCACAGTCTAGGTCCCTAGAGAAATAATAGTCTGCTTGTACAATAAATACAGACAGCAAGAATCGATCAGCCTTCCAACTTAACGTGATGAGACAGCACCAGTCATTATCTTTGTTTCCAAAATGTTTGCCGTTGATGCAAAAGCCTTACCGCAGAACAAACAGAGGTAAGAAGATGTAGACAGCTATCATTGTTTTGGTTTGCTACAACATCCTTCTTTTTTGAAGTTTGAGTATAGTCATTTTTTGGTCTTTTTTGTGCACTTTGTTCCTGTCCCTGTTATTGTTGATCATTGATCACAGTTAGACTGATTCCTTACCAATTTTGAACACAATCAAATCAAACCATGTGATTCGAGTTCAAGGCACCTTTAAAGGCTTATTTATCAAATGGTGAACTTTCACTATCTTCCTTTGATAAATATACCTTTAAAAATCCCATAGAAATGAATGGAGAGAGGAGGTATTTCACTCTGTGGATTGTGAAGATCTCTAACTTCACCATTTGATAAATATACCCCAAAGATTCACACTGGTTGCTGATATTTTATATCATGGTATATTAATATGCAACATATTGGAATTATACTTCGTGCCAGCTGTTAAATTACCTCTTTGGTTATGTATTTTGCTGTTTAATTTCTTATTGTATTATAGTCTCGTATGTTTACGTTATTTCTTTCAGTAACCCTAGTTAACTTTCAGCAACCTTGTTTTTCAGCAGTCTTGTTTCCCATCTTGAATGCTGTTAAATTATGAACATCTTTGTGCAGTGTAGGCCATCTACAACAGGGATCTCATTGCATTAATTACCATATTGTATTCTCTTTAAAAACAAGCTATGGTGATGGATTGTGATTATTAAGTAGGCATAAACATTCAGTTCCCTGACTGGGAGCAGTGTTTCCAGCTTCATTGCCTCTTTGCTTCTATCACGCCCTTTCTCTGGCTGACAATCTTTATGAAACACAGACAAGGATGGGATTGTCACAGAATCAAACTTGGCCCTGCTATAAAAACAAGCATTAGACTAGTGTTGTCCAACTTCTGTGGTACCAAGGGCCAGAATTTTTCTGACCTACAGTACATGGTGGAGGGCCGATAATTGAAGTCTGCTTTAACCCGTTCCCCTTTTAAAGACCTAGACCACTTTAAACCACACCCGTGTTATCACAAGAAATGCTGAGAATACCCACTTAATGGTGGTAGCACAACAAAAAACCACATGGTTGGTGCTCACTGCCGGGATATCACTCATCACTTATAAATCCATTTTCCTGCTCCTCCCCTGTTGATAGCACATGCTAACAAACCCCTACAAGGTTCACCTCCCACGGGCAGAGCAGGCCGAGTAGGGCACACGCAGGTAGAATAGGGCACACACAGACAGAGGACTGCACACACAGGGAGTATAGGGAGTTAGTTCAGTGATATCTAGTAAGTGTAGAATGTAAAGTTGATTGGGTGAGTCCAATGATACAGGAGACTAGTTTTTATTAATGCTGGCATAATATGTAAGATATATCGCATAAGAATACCATGTTAATTATGACAAGGGTGTAATTATATACAAGCAACCCACACAGTTTAAAAAAATGTAATTGGATAGGATTAATGCAATTTCCTTTTGACACAGGTTAGGCAACTTTAAGCAGTAGCCTGGAGTTACGGTTCTATCGGAAATATGGATATTTTGGACTTTTTTTGACTCTTTAGACACAGAGACTTTTCTTCGAACACAAAAAACGTTTTAATATGTGGAACTTTTGTTCTATTTGTTCTATATGTCCCACTATATAGGCAAAAAATGTTTTCACTGTTTTATCTCCAACATATAGACAAAGATTGTCTTAACAGATAAAGTTTTCACTGATCTATCACTTTAAGCCTAATACCCAGAATGCACTTACGGGTCAAAGGTTACGGGCAGGCTTAAATATGGGCCCATTGTATGCTTTTTTCACACTTAATAAAGGGCTGTGCCCGAAACATGTTGTGTGGTACACTTCCTCAAGCTATAATTGACTGCTTGGATTCATACTACAAACTACATTTCCTCAGACTGGAAAGTGAAAGTATTTGCCTCTATGCGCAATGAATATGTGATTGACAGCTCAGATTTTGAATACATTTATAACAGGTATAGTTGTTTTATTTAAAAAATGGGTTTAATTTGCAAAGGACATTTATTATACAGCTTTTATATGTCTGGATGATAGGTCCTGTTTAACCCTTTCCCTGCACAGACAGCCTTCTACACTTCCACATTTGCTCTATTCTGCACTTCTAAATTTCCACATTTGCTGAAATCTGAATATGCAATCACTTGTGGATTTTAGTACTTGGCTGAATACAAAAAAATATTGATTTACTGTATCCTTGCTAATATACTCTCTATGAAGAGCTCCTGTGGGCCTCCTTTACTCAAGCATAAAAGATGCCTGGCTGCATATACTTTAGGTGGCTGAACGCCCCTAGAGAAGGGTATTGCTATATTAATTTATTCTGTTGATAGAATTAAATGTAACAATTCATGATTATGCCTCCTATGCTACGCGTGACAGTTGTGCTCCAACATGTTATTATGATACAGCTGCAAGAAACTGTCAACATTATAATTGAGCCCGATTCTCATGTACAACTGAAGCATAAAGACAAGTGGGTGCAACACAGGTGAAATCTGTCTGGTCTCTTTGCTCCAACCTTGTGGGACCACCCAAAGATGTTTTGCTGTGGTTCCCAGTAACTTATTCCCCTCCTGTTCTTATAACAACGATGCATTCATGGTTGAAATGCGTAGCATCACCTTAAGTCAACTGTAGAGTAAGTGATAAAATAAATGTCTGAGTTAATGACATATGTGCTCCTATATTTGACTTGCATATGCCGGTAGGCTGGAATTGATATTTAAATGTGTAGGTCACCAAAAGCTGGGTGTCTCTTTATTATATAAGTTTTAAAAAAAAAAGACAAATTAAAGGAGCATCCTGCTATGCTCTTTAGTATTTGGTCAGGTCTCTTAACTTATAACAAAGTTACTGATGTATGAAAATATGGCCAGTCACCCTGCTGTAGTGTAGTAGTCTTCCAGATAAAATATAACAACTGACTTTCAGACCTACCCCAAACTACTAGTCTAGTACTTGGGCCTTCATATATAGACCAGCCCAAACCATTGTCTTAGGGCAAGACCACTTTCACCTTTATAACATTTGAAACATTTGTATTGCACCCCTATAATTAATGTCATTATATATCATTTGTTTGCTAGCTAAGCCTTAAATCTCTAAAATATCTATGCCTTACTTGCCATATTAGCAACAAACACATTGAATATAAAATATTAATATTCAATTGGTGGACAGCTGTGCAACATTACAAAGGCATATTATTCCCTGCCTGCTAAAATACAACAATTGTAAAGTTATATTAGAGTGGCTGCCATAGTTTTGCAGTTACCACATAGCATAGGTGTGCAAAAATATATATTTCTCTTAAAAAAAAAAAAAAAAAAAAAAAAAAGCAGCAACACCGTTTACTTGTATTTAGTGAATATTGTTCTTTTTCTTTTCAACCTTTGTTAGACATGCACTCGCATTGTTCTCGGTAGTTGACTTTTAATGCTGTACCAGATGGTTCTCACTAGATGGCACTATACTTTCACTCTTCTTAGTCAAGATTCAGTTTCTCTTTTAATGCCAGTCTAAGAAAACAGTATGACATCATGGATTAGCAGTAGGATAATTATCTACTACTGAGCACTGCTTTGTGTTGACTTCTAGAATGTAGCTCTGCTGACAGCCTGTAAGTAGTAGATATATTGACTTCCATTCTCCTGACCCTACTATTAGGACAGCAGCACCTCTAAAAGCAGATAGGTTGATTAATTAAGAATAACTAGAACCTGGATTGGATTGGAATTCTATATTTAAAAAGTTCCTTCCATGAATACATGTGCTAAGCTAAGCTGTTGTGATTGAATGGATAATGCTCTCCAGTTTAGCAGGAGCTCCATTTGAAGCTGTTTCCTTCTTGTATTGCATGGCATTGTGGACTGGCAGCAGTTTTCCCCATTTTGATTTTGTTCATCCAGTCTTCGAGGTGGTCCATGGACATATACCCTGTAGTTCAAGAGAACATAATTACAAAAATGTACATGCTGCATTTAGGGGGAGTAGCTGAGCTGCTGAGTGTATATATCCGAGACAAACACAGTTGATAAGTTATAAGAGGTCCCTTGTTATACTGTGGACCTGAAGTTCTTTTTTAAACCTCCTATCGGAAGTATCAAAGTTTATTAAAGATATTGTGTTTTTTTTAGTCATGTTCATCTGATACCTACTTTAGTGGAAATCATCCCGGTAGGGCTTTGATTTCTTATGTCACATTATAACATAATCAGAATGTTTAATAAATCAAATTAATGTGACTGACTGCCGTACTGGGAGGAATACAGTTTTCAATTACTGAGCATAGGTGACTTGTTTTATGTGTTGCTTTGATTTTTTGCTCAGTTTTATCATAGCAGAAGCCAGTTAAAAGCGAATTACTTTGTGTTCCTTGCAACTCTGATCTGAGACTGCATCCCTTTCCATACTGACTTGTGGTAGACCTATGTGGTGTAGTACATATATAGAATCTATTATCCGGAATGTTGGGAACCTGGAATATTCTAGATAAAGGGCCGTTCCATAATTTGTATTTATGCTACTTAGTTACCATCAAGTACAAGGTGTTGTTTTATTATTATACAGAAATTATGTTAATTTAAAACAGAATTATTTGCTTAAAATGTACTCTATGGGATATGACCTAACTTTAAATTGGAGCTTTTTGGGTGACAGGTTTCCAGGTAAGAGATTCCAATACTTCTACTGTCTTGATCTCTAATCTGTGCTTCAGGTCTCTTATCAGAAGTCCCTCTAAATCTGTCTGGTCTCTACAAGTTAATGCATGCTCTGATATTTTTGGTCTGTACTGTACAGACTGTACTGTTTGTACAGAGTTGGAGAAATACAAAAAATACTAAAATAAATAACATGTTTTGTAGAATGTACCCTCTTGCAGGTGCAGAGGCTGGAAACTAACTTCTCTGTAGAATGGCTAGATAACTTCCATTGTAAAAACAGCAGTTATAAGTAAGTCAGTCTATCTGATTAGGAACCAAAACCTCTTGAACAATTCTTGGATTTTTCACCAGCCTTTTGTCCAACCCATGACAATTGTGGGCTTATTCATCATAAATCAAATCTGTGAGGTTTATCCTGAGCATTCAGGATAACAGGTCGCATACCTGAGTTTTTATGTAAAGATATTTGACATAAAATCAGTCCCTTCTGCTATAGGAAAGCCCAAATCTGTATTCAGCAAACTGAACTGGAAAATGAACTAAAATAAAGCAAGTCAGGTGAAGGAAATGATGTGCTGACTGGCCTGCCAAAATTTCACAGTTTCTAGTAGGGAGGTTTCAATCTAATTTCAGCAGGTTAGCTAGGGCCAATTGAACAAATTTCTTGGAAGTGCAAATGTCAAAAAAAGGAGAGATTTCTATTTCACTATTCATTACTGATACCAAGATATTGGTGGTGTTCCACAAAATCTTCTTACACTTTGCACTTATTCAGATCTTCAGATAACATTTCCTTTCTTCCTTTATTGTTCTGTAAACGTAAAAGCAAAACATGTTACCATTTTCTGCACTTACTCGTTCCATCTCTGAGACTAAATTGTTCTCATTTATATTCCATTATCTCCTGTAAACCACTTGAATTTTAAGACAAGTCTGGTATCATTTAATATGTGGAAAGCCAAGTGTTTATGAAGATAACATTTATTGTTGCCTATGGTTTAAGGCGAAGAGGAAAAGAAAATTCAGCACTCGTTTATAAGCCATTTCCTCTGAAAAAAAATTGGTTTGAGCTTTAAAAATTACAGAAGACTTGCTGCCATTGTGATAGCTCTAGAAATAAGGGGTATCTAAATAAGTGCAGCAATTTCCCAGCTATTTGGAGCACTTAATTTCTCCGGGAGATTGGAAATGGGACATGAAGACTTTTTCTTTTGTGACCTATTTTTACAGTTAGGTCCATAAATCTTTGGACAGAGACACCTTTTTTCTAATTTTGGTTCTGTACATTACCACAATGAGTTTTAAATGAAATATCTCAGATGCAGTTTAATTCAGTGGGTTGAACAAAAAGATTGCATAAAATGTGAGGAACAAATCACTTTATTTCAGGGGCTCAAAAGCAATTGGACAATTGGCTCAAAGTTTAATTCATGGGCAGGTATGGGCAATTCCTTTTCAAGAATAGAAAGGCTAGATTGGATTTTGTTAAAACATCTAAAAAAGCCAGCACAGTTCTGGAAAAACATTCTTTGGACAGATGAAACCAAGATAAACCTCTACCAGAATGATGGCAAAAAAAAAGTATGGAAAGGGTGTGAAACAGCTCATGATCCAAAGCATACCACATCATCTATAAAACATGGCAGAGGCATTGTGATGGCTTTCAGTGGCACTGGGACACCAGTGTTTATCTATGATGTGACACAGGACAGAAGCAACCAAATTAATTCTGAGGTGTTCAGAGACACTGTCTGCTTAAATCCAGCCAAATGCAGTCAAATTGATTGGGAGGCATGTCATAATGACCCAAAACATACAGCCAATGTTAAAGCAAAGAAGTGGAATATTCTTGAATGGCAGTCACGTGATCTGAACCCTATTGAGCATGCATTTCACTTGTTGAAGACTAAACTTCAGACAGAAAGGCCCACAAACAGCAACTGAAAGCCGCTGCAGTAAAGGCCTGGCAGAGCATTAAAAAGGAGGAACCTAGAATGTGGTGATGTCCATGAGTTCAAGACTTCAGGCTTTCATTGCCAGCAAAGGGTTTTCAACCAAGTATTAGAAATGAACATTTTATTTACAGTTTTTTAATTTGTCCAATTGCTTTTGAGCCCCTGAAAGGAAGTGATTGTGTTAAAAAAAAGGCTTTAGTTCCTCATATTTTTATGTTCCAACCACTGAATTAAAGCTGAAAGTCTGCAGTTCAACTGCATCTGAGTTGTTTCATTTAAAATTCATTGTGGTAATGTACAGAACCAAAATTAGAAAAATGTTGTCTCTGTCCAAAGATTTATGGACCTAACTGTATGTCCCCACCAACAGGGCAGCACCATCCCAGCCCGTTTCCAAATGTCTTCATCTGCTTTATTATAGCCCCACCAACATATGTGGTGCATTTAGATTGTCATAGGCTGCTTAATTAAAGGGGATGCTAAAGGAATGTTGACTTCAAGGAAGGTTGAATTCAATTTAAAATTGTCTTGCTTATTGTATTGTTGTTGTTCGTGTTTACAGCAATATAGGAATTGATATGAAAATAAGACAGAATAATGGTCTCAGGATAGGAAAAAATGTGGCCTATTAACAATTGTTCTGCTGGCACCCCGTTCAGTTCCAAGAAGGCATTTGCTTTTTTTGTTTTTGGAGTGCAGTAGCATATAGTTGGATATATATTTATATTGGGCAGCATATTAATTTAGGGGTAGACACAAGGTATAACTGAGGTCAAATTTGAAATTAAATTTGCCTGTTTGTGCCGTGCCATTTTTTTAAAGGAGAAGGAAAGTCTTTGTGCACTTGGGGGTGCCAAATGTTAGGCACCCCCAAGTGATTGCATTGACTTACCTGAAACCCCGGGCCGGTGCTCCTATCAGCAGAAAACTGCACTGGCCTGGGGTTATACCCGTGAGCATCACGGAGAGATCATCTTTTGTCTTCCCCTTTCTTCCCGCGTCTGCGCATGCGCAGTATAACGAAAAGCCAAACTTTGACTAAAAATTCGTTCAAGTCTAACCTACCCATCTCTATCTGGGGCAGAATCAATCTTCTAAAAATGATATTTCTCCCTAAATTCCTCTACATCTTCCACAATTCCCCTGTTCTCATCCCCCGGTCCTTCTTTGCCTCTATTGATATGGCCCAAACAGCGTTTCTCTGGGCGAACAAGCCCCCCAGGTTGGCTAGAGCCAAACTGCGGGCACCTGTCAGCGAAGGGGGATTGGGCCTCCCGCAGTGGTATTTCTACTCATTGGCTGCTCAGATTTACTATATACACTGGTGGCTTAATCCGGATCCATATAATCCAAATTTCCCATTGCAGGCCACTTTAGCGAGCTCAATAGAGTCCCTCTCATATATCCCATTCCGCAAATCTTCCGATCTACACACTACCCACCCAGTTATAATCACCCCATACAAAGCATGGGTGGCAGCACTTAAAGTTTGCAATATAGCATTACCTCTTCTGTCGCCCCAATTACCCCCATGGGGAAATTCCTTACTCCCACACTTGCAGCACATAGCAGAATACAGAATGTGGCCACGATGGGGCCTACGTACACTAGGGGACTTGGTTATGGATGGAGCGATACGCCCTAGGGCTGAAATTAAACATGTCCAAACCCAGGAGCCTCTTCCCTGGTTCTCCTATTTCCAGCTTAGACAGGCCACTACTACCCAATTTCAAGGCAACGTCATGGATCTCACAACCTCTACAATAGAAGCAGCTCTTAGAGCCCCCACCGCCAAAAAACTTGTCACCAGGCTGTACTCGCTTCTCCTAGCTATTAAACCTCCTTTTCATACAGCGGGTGCAGCCTGGAGTAGAGACATCCCGGGGCTAGAGGACGAAGATTGGGAAGAGGCGACTGCTAGGGCCTATGACTACCTCGTCTCAACCAGAGATAGACTAATCCAGTTCAAGATCCTACATAGACTCCACTTAACCCCAAATAGGCTGTTCCGTATGAACCGACGGGAATCACCACAGTGTCCTAAGTGCGGGGCCTCAGAGGCATCTTATTTCCATCTTATCTGGTCATGCCCCCGAATCCAAGCCTTCTGGTCTCAGGTTCTCACCTATATCGAGGATAAAATTGCACTGCCTATGTTATTGACTCCTCAGGTATGCATTCTCGGTGTAATAGATGAGGTCACCCCTAGGGCGGCCATGAGAATACTCTTTTGTACACTATTGTTCTATGCCAGGAAATGTATCCTCCTGAATTGGATGTCCCCCCTCTCCCCCACAGTTAATGGCTGGTTGAACTTGATTAAAGCAACACTCCCCCTGATACAACTCACCTACACTGCAAGAGGATGTCCCCAAAAATATCATCTAGTGTGGCGAGATTGGCTAGAAGCCATAGAGGAGCCGTAAGATACAGGGGGATAAGTTAACAGTAACAGAACTAGCTGCACTGCCTATTCAGGGGATCTAGGACTGCCAGACTCAGAACCTTTCTGAAATAGAGTGAATACAAATGTACAGGACTCAAATGTGTTGAATATGTAAGCTGTGCTATAATGTTTGTCAGATGATGGAACCGCAAACCATTTAATGTTTGTTTATTTGTTGTTATTAAATGCAAAATAAAAACCTTTTAAAAAAAAAAAAATTCGTTCAAGTAAAAAAAGTTTCCCTATGAACCATTTAAGTCTCACCTATACTTCACTTTTGTTTTTTACACAGTACCAACGTTTATAATGTTTCATTAACTGCGCTGGCCCAGGGTTATACCATTGAGCACCACGTAGAGATCATCTTCTGTCTTCCCCTTTCTTCGCATGGCTGCGCATGCGCAGTAGAATGAAAATCCAAACATTGACTAATAAACATCAGCCCCGGGAAAGGTTTATTTTGCCTGCAGTTTTTTCTTCTCTAATGTAATTAAACCTTTTCATTATGTTCCCAGTTTAACATTCAATGATTATGCAACCAGACATCGTGAGCATACCCTTTTACCCCATCCATTGTGATTTGCTAACTTGCAATTTGTCTTCATGTTTCATTGCATTGTTAAATGAGTAATACTCCAATCTGTCAAAGTCTCTTTATTGGCTGTTTAAAAAGCAAACATACAATTTACTATAACCTTTATATATGTAACCTTTCTTTTAGTTCTTTGTTAAATTTCAACACCAGTTAAACTTTTATTACCCTCTTAAATGTCTCATCTGATGATTTTCACTTGGGGGAGTGGATAACATATCTAGTTGTGCAAATTTAGATGCTTCACATGGGTGATCCTGGCCCCATGTCACCCAAGGTGGCCTTCCTGATACCATATCCCTTATGCAATGAAGGGGGGTTAAAAGGAGGCACAGCACTAGAAAAAGAGCCAAAATTCAGGGTTTTTAAGTTACCAGGAGCAGCCCTTTTCTACTCCTGGAAACCCACCCAAGAATCTCAACTTGCCTCATGGCACCAGCAGTCCTGCATGGATTTACTTTTCACCTCTAGAAGGTTTGAATCCTTATCCATGTTTATTAAACCATAAATACTGATATTGAACCTGTAGTTTGTGCTCTATGTTGGTAAACCCTCTATATTAATTTGACTTGAATTGTCTGGTACTCAGGGTTTGCTTGTCCCTTTCCTAGCAGAGTTAATATGACATGTAGCCATATGTCACAGTCGGCACCCTAAATCCAGAACCAATACTAAGCACCCTGTTCTCGGCTCTTACTTCTGCCTCAAACAACCGCCTTTCACCTCGGGAGGAGCTAATCGGATGCCGCCAGGTCTTATTAAGAGAGGTTCCAAGCTAAGGGTTCTGGATGAGCAAAGGGGCACGACGGTAAAGCAAAGTCTTTAGGGCAGAAGGGCACAGTACAAGGAGTAAACAGAAGGCATAGTCAAATCAGGCCAGGTCGAGGCAGGCAGAGTACAAGCGGAGTCAGACAGGCAAGGGTCAAACCAGGAGATCAATCAGAAGGAATACGGATACAGAAGAGTCGGTTACCAGGCAGGGGTCAGGATCGTCAAAACAGGCAGGGATCACAACGGGTATTAGATATCAGGCAGATTTATAGCACAGAAGCACCAGGAACTCACTAGGAATGATCCTATAACGGGCAGTGAGAAAATACAATTTGCCACTTTAAATACTTTTTAATTTCGCGCCATTGCGCGCTGGCGTCAACATGACAGCTTGCATGTGCCTATAAATAAGAAGAATGCGCGCCCTAAGCTACCGGCAGAGTGGAAGAAGAGGATCGGCATGGTGGGCGTACCCGCTGCACCACTAGACCACCAGGATGAGTACAGACTGTGACACCATATTTGTATTTAAAGGCCCTTATGCATGGTAGCTCTTATGGGTATCATACACACTGTTTTGGTAACTCTTTGAACTCTCTTTTGTGTATTTTTAAATGTGCATGTGATATTATGTTTCATACTTCTGCAACATTATTTCAGGAGTTATAGCTAGGACCTTTACATTCATGTGCCCTTCTAAAACAATGGTAATACAGTTCTGCTATTAACTTAATTGTTTGGGCTATTACTCTTGCAGTCATGTTTACAGGAATCTGTAAGGCATCAGGCTGTGCTGTAGGTCTTGCAATATAAGTTGTGATCATACGGTGCAAAGAGTTTGGGACATGCCCCGGCACATGAGCATCTCCAAAGGAAAGGAATCCAGGCCTCACTAAGCTAGAATGCATTGCTTCCTTCCTTCTCCATGTTATCAGACTGATGTACACAGTTCACTGTGTTAATAATTACAAGATGGGAAAATAAATCAGTTCCTTTTATCAATGATGATGATTTATTGTTGACTGATGGTCTTTCAGCCCTGTAAACACTGAAAGCTTTAATTGTTGCCTCTGCAGCTTTTGCCACCTAGTATTATGTTCTGCATTAATGGCTCCAGAAAAAGGGAAGTAAAACACCATTGGTCTCTTTGATGCCTGCCTTTCATTATCAGTGCAGCTTTGATTCATATGCTCTGAATTAAACATCTTACTTATAACAACAGTTTATGGACTGGTGCCAATATCTGCAAGTGCTAGTATAACCACTGGCAAATGAGTATATAATAATCTTTAATATTATATTAGTATATATATTAGTATATAATAATCTTTATATTTATTACCTACAAGAACACATTTTGCTGGCAATATGAAAGTAATGTCATGGGAATCCCACCACCTACCTTCTGTGAACCTCAGTTTTCTACTGTATCTTTTATTGCCACTTTCTTTTGCTCTTGTTTTACCTCTTGATTTCTTTCCTCACTGTCAATATAGTTAACGATTTTTTTTGTTCTGCCCCCTTCTCTGTTTTTCTCAAATTACTTATGTCTACTTGTTTGTCACCCTCAGCTATTTATGGACCATGGTTGAGACCATTCTTGCCAAGTTCAGCCCTCTATATCTTACTGCCCTTTAAAGGGGTTGTTCACCTTTGAGATAAATGTTAGTATGATGTAGAGAGTGATATTCTAAAACAATTTGCAATTGTTTTTAATTTTTTATTATTTGTGATTTTTGAGTTGTTTAGCTTAGTTTATCTCTCCTTATGCTTTTGAACATTTCTTCCAAAAAAATTAAAGGAGAAAGAATGGTTAAAAGTAAGTAAGCTTTATCAGAAAGGTCTATATAAATACATCAGTAAACCCTCAAAGTAATGCTGGTCAGAGTCCTCTGGCAAAAGAAACACTGCATTGCTTTCCTTCTATTGTGTACACATGGACTTCTGTATCAGACTTCCTTCTTTCATCTTAAACCTCCAGGGCACGGGCTTGAGCATGCTCAGTTCGCTCCTCTCCCCCTCCCTCCTTCCTGCTGTAATCTGAGCCCAGAGCTATGAGGCATATGGGAGACACTCAGGCAGGAAGTGATGTCACACCAAGCTAATATGGCAGCTGCTATCCTAAACAGACAGAGCACTTATAGAGCTGTTTACTCGAGTATGGTAAAGCATTCTACAGAATAAATATGGCCTTCTAGCTTTCACAATTGTGGCTTATCGCTTGGCAATAAACTGCCTCAGTAGTTTCCTACTCCTTTAAAGAGTAAAAAAGAAAAATAATACATGGAGAGTTATTTAGCTTTTTATTCAACAGCTCTCCAGTTTGTAATTTCAGCAATCTGGATGCTAGTGTCCAAGTTAATCTAACCATCCACTGATTTGTATAAGAGACTGGAATATATAAAGGAGAGGGCCTGAATAGAAAGATGAGTAAAAAATAGCACTAACAATACATTTGTAGCCTAATAGAGGAGCATTTGTTTTTAGATAGGGTCAGTAAACATCTGCAGTAAAAGTCTTCTGAACCATTGACTTGCATGTGGAAGCATTGGCTATTAAATGCCTTTATCCATGAGCTACCCTTGCTATTTTTTAGCAAACAATGCACAGCGCGACCTGTAATTTGTGTTAATAAGCATCAAGGGGCTGTAGGAATTAATTTCAGAAAATATCTGCTGCTTTTGGCTGAATTGGTTTCTTCTTTGTACTTTCTATTTTTGCACTGCATCCTTGTAAAATATGTTTTGTTTTCATTTCTGGCACCTGGAAAATGGATCACAGTGTCTACGTATGCTCTGTGCAAGTGGGCTATAGATTATGCTTAATGGCAATAAAATTAGACAATAAACATGTGTTTTGCTTAATCTTTTTACTAGGTACTTGCAATTCTCTTCCGTGATTTGACAGCAATGCACATTAGCCTTTTATTTCAGCTCTGGCTTCAGCTTTCAAGTTGGCCATTTATTGGCCTCTTTATGTTTTCTCCCCACAGAGCCCCTATTTATTGTGCCAGCATGTAACTTTTTAACAGGTTCACGAGGAGCTCATTGTGATTTTCATAAAACAGACAGAGCGCAATCATGTTTACAGGCTTTTAACATGTGTTTCTACCCTCCTAATGAGAATATAAAAGGAATTCTTAAGTTTAGCAAAAAGCCAGTTCTACAGCTCTAATTCTGTAACCACAAATAGAACTTTTTGTGTAAATGTTTGTGCTTCGTGGTCCTATAGCTTTGGCATAGCAAGGCATGACTGGAATGAGTTGTTTACATCGAACAGGGAATTTATAGTAACCTTCATCTCCCTGCTAACTCCTGCAAGTTTTTTTGTAAGAAATGTAATTCTGCAGCAGCTAAAGCACCAGCCATTTCATATGCATTCTTTACAGTGAAGCTTCGGGGTCAGTACATACCACATACTTTGGTAAATCTATGCATATTGGGCATCAAAGTGTTCAGTAGACCCTTGGCGTCAATATTTAGGGTGTTTTCCAATTGTATGTAAGAAATTGGGTGAGATAAATGTTGCCAATTGCAATATTTTTATTTACTTTAGCTTAGCTTGCAGTATGGTAGTTTGCCATGGAAAGACATAATTACCTATTTTGGATTTGTCAGAATGTATACTTTCCAAAAATATATGGTTTTGGGTGGCTCTTTGTACTGTTAGTGTGTCTTGTGGCACATAATACGCAGTCCGGGGCTTTGTTCACAGAAGGAGAAAAGACAGCCGAGAAAATTCATATGCACTATTTTCATTGGGGGGTCCGCACATGTCCACCTGCTTGGTATATCTATATATATATTGGGCATCAAACTGTTCAGTAGACTTTATCAATATTTATGGTGTTTGCTAATTGTATGTAAGAAACTGGGTGAGATAAATATGGCCAATTGCAATATTTTTAGGCCATTTTCAGAAAAGTCATATAAATCGACGTATTTAGCGTAGCTTTGCAGTATGATAGTTTGGCATAGAAAGACATAATTAACCATTTTGGATTCGCCAGAATGTGTACTTTCCAAAAATATATGGTTTTGAGGGTTCTTTTGCTGTTAGGAAGGTCTTGTGGCACATAATACGCAGTCAGGAGTCATTGTTCACAGAAGGCGAATCAGCAGCAGAGAAAATTCATAAGCACTATTTTTATTTGGGGTCCGCACATGCCACCTACTTTGGCATTCGGCATCAAACTGTTCCATAGACCATTGACGTCAATATTTATGGTGTTTTCTAATTTTATGTAAGAAATATGGTGATATAAATGCAGCCAATTGCAATATTTTTAGCCAATTTTCAGAAATGTCATAAAAAACGCTGCCTTTAGTGTAGCTTTGCAGTTGGGTAGTTTGGAGTAGAAAGATATAATTAAACATTTTGGATTTGTCAGAATGTTTACTTTCCAAAAATATATGGTTTTTAGGGTTCACATTAACTTTTTATAGCTTTTAACCTGGCATTGTTTCTAAATTAGTGTAAATGTAAACCATCAAATAAGTATGCAAGTAAGGTAGATTTTTTACATGCCATGTACTTTGATAAAGCTATGTACATTGGACATTAAACTGTTCACTGGTCCCCAGGCATTCATATTTCGGGTGTTTTATGTTGATACCTAATAGTACAGTATGTGGGAAATAAGATTTTGCAAGGTGGAAATTTGAGGTGATTTTTGAAAATGTCAAATCACAAGGTTTAGGAAAGGTTTGCAACTTAGTGCTTTGGAGTAGAAAGACATGCATACCCAATATGGGGGAATGTGTACTTTCTGAAAATGTATGGTTTTCTGGGGTGAATGTACTTTTTTCTACCTTTGCTCCCCTCAAAACGATGTAAATGTGTTGATTTTGCAGTACCTGAAATGACAGACCATATGGGGGGGGGGTCTTAATTTTGGGATCTTTATATGCCACATGCTTAGGTAAACCTACACTATACATATTGGACATAAAACTGTTCAGAGGAACCCAGGCTTTCATATTTGGGATGATTTGTCTTGATACCTTATATTATGTGGGAAATAAGATGCTTCATGGTGGTACCGTATATACTCGTGTATAAGCCGACCCTTGTATAAGCCGAGGTACCTAATTTACCTAAGAAAACTGGAAAAATGTATTGACTCGTGTATAAGCCTAGGGGCCCCATGTCAGATTTCAAAATGTGAATGTGTAAATGTGTAATCATGTTTTATGGCATAGAAATCTATCTAAAACGATTTACCGTAAAAGAGTCAGAACTATTAGCTGGACAATTGCCACTTGTTTTCCCTGTGACCTCCCACCTGTCATGGCTGCTCAGAAGATCAATGAGGTGCTGCACCTAGGAAAGCAGAAAAAAGGTACCGTACGCTCCTTCCGCGGCCCCAACACACCTCCCTCTCCCATAGCACAGGACTGTCTGTGACTGTCTGTGTGATCGCCGCCCGGAGCAGGTCCAGGAGCTCCGGGCGGCGCGTCCTTCCCTGCCGGCGTTCGCTCCCAAAATGGCTACCCACGTGGCGGCCATGGGTGCCGCCATTTTGGGAGCGAACGCCGGCAGGGAAGGACGCGCCGCCCGGAGCTCCTGGACCTGCTCCGGGCGGCGATCACACAGACAGTCCTGCGCTATGGGAGAGGCAGGTGTGTTGGGGCCGCGGAAGGAGCGTATCTGCGGCCGGTGAGGGATTGGCTACTGTTGCTACGGTATGACCCGCGTATAAGCCGAGGTCGAGTTTTTCAGCACATTTTGGGTGCTGAAAAACTCGTCTTATACGCGAGTATATACGTTAGTTTTCAGATGATTTTTGGAAATGTCTCCAAAATAGCCAAATTTAGGAAAGGTTTGCTGCTTGGTACTTTGGATTAGAAAGACATGCATACCCAATTTGGATTCAGGGGAATGTGTCGTTTCCGAAAATGTTTTTTTTGTGGTGAACATACTTTTTTCTACCTTTGCCCCCCCCCCCCCTCCCAAACTAGGTAAATGTGTTGATTTTGCAGTATCTGAAATTACAGAACTGATAGCTCAATGGGGTGTCTACATTTTGGGGCCCCTAATTGCCACATGCTTAGGTAAACCTATACATATTGGGCATCAAACTGTTCGGTGGAGTCCTGGTAATCATATTTAGGGTGTTTTACAATGGTACCTTATGATGTGTGGGAGATATGATGCTGTAGATGGAAAGCTTTGAGGTAATTTTTCAAAAGATTTAATTTCTATAAACCTCTCTAACTTTAGGAAAGAATTGCAACTTGGTAGTTTGGCATACATAGATATATTTACCCATGTTTGATTTGCCAGAATCTGCCCTTTTTAATAATAGGTTAAACCTACTGTTAGTGGAATGTTTGGCTTTGAAATCAGAAGTATGCTGTTTTGTGGAGAGGTGCTTTAGAAATTTGGTAGTGTACTGCTTGGAGATTTTTATCTATACAAGTGAGACATCTCCATAAAACTATATATATTTGGAATTGGCGCATTCAGGAGACATAGAACTTTCCAAAACGGCTGTGTTCTCTAACATAAAATAAATTACATTTCTGATATATGTGATTGTACTATGTGAAACATGATTTTTTCATTTTATTAGACATGTAAATAGAAGTGAAATTACATCAAAATTCTAGCATATTTTAGCTGCTGTGATTAGCCCCCCCCCTGATATTGTTATTGATATGGAGATTTCTATCTCTTCTAAAGTCGCAGGATGGTAACCCCCGATGCCCGACAGAAGATTCTTATCTATCCCCTTCTTTCTTCTCTTCTTCTTTCTTTTTTCTTTCTTACCTTTCAAATAAAAATGGCTTTATTACACATGTTGCAGAGGGTACGGTAATGATGTGATCGTGGACAGACAATGCTGTTGTTGATATACTGTGGAAACAGTTTGCAGGTTTAATGTACAACTTTGTTTTTCTTGTTTCCTCCTCTTTCTTGGAACACGCATATTATGATGTATACATATACTCTGTACCCTCAATGTGTGTGTATATTTGCTAATAAAAATTGGAATTTTGAAAATTCTAGCATATTTTGAAAGCTGAAGTTGTCCTGAAAAAAAACAATAGATTGTTTTCCTGGGTAAACCAAAAGACCCCCAAGGAAAGGCCCTTAAAGTGAAAGAGTAAAGTGAAACTGAAAAATGTCTAAAAACTGCTTGACAGTATATGTTCGCATTTAGGACAAATCGGCTTGCAGGAAAAGGGTTAAAAAAAGGATATTGGCAGTACATCAGATCCTGGGATGACATGGATAAGATGTCTGTCAGTTTTAACTATCTCGGTCTAAAACTGAGGGGTAAAACAGGGAAACTACTTCAGAACATGTTAACGTCAAACCATTTACTTATGTCCAAGTGCTTCAATAGTCAACAATACATCATAAATGCAGCATAAAAAATCTGGGCAAGGCTTTGTAAACATAAAGATAATAGTGTATTTGTTTGTAGATATTCTTCAATAGCTTTTTTTAACATTCCTTACACGTGTGCAATTATTCATCTAAGCAATAGTTTTATCCAACAAAAAGTAATTGATAATTAAGTGGAAAACAAAACAAGACATATACATTTTGGGGCCTTGTGGACATTTTACAGGGAGCTATATAAACAACACAGAAGATGATGTCACAATTACTAGCTTTTTTTATTAAAGGTTCCTCATCGATTCCATTCATTATAGTATGAAATAAAACTCTTGGCAGCCCATGACTGTAAGGGGATACTAGGAGTTGTAGTTTAGCAAATACTTGAGAGCCGCTAGTTGTTTCACATGCATAAGAGATTTTGTGCAGGCACTTTGTTACTGCTTGTATTAGTTATTTGATTTTTGTATGTTATTTTAATATTCAGTGTATTCACCCATTTATTGTACGGTACTGCGGAATATGTTGGCACTTTACCAATATGTTTTAATAATAATTATAATGTAAGAATAACCTGGTAATTGTGGCATTTTTCATCGGAATGGCAGTTTGTGAACTGTATGACAAATGGAAGTTAGGTCCCTCAGAGTTTGCTATATAAACAATGCTTCACACAGCTGATGGCTGACTCTGTTCTGTAGCAGCATACGTTTACCTGTAATATACTAAAGAGTTGATGATTTCCCACATGTCTAGTAACTGTTAGACATTTAAATCAAACCTCAGAATCAGTGGTTCTTGCACCCTGTTAGCCATGCTGTATGCTTCTTGTTGCCAATAATTCTGCTCTTTCACAGGTCATTAACTCAAGAAGGAATTGCACTGAGAAGGGAACTTGCACGGCAGAGGCATGCTGAAAAAATGGCAATCAATCAAGAGCAACTGCCAGCAGAGCAGGCTCCCTCTAGCAATGAATGTGAAACGCCTACAAGCAAAAAGAACACAAAAGGTAATTTTAACTCCTTATTCGTTTATGAGCATTTTCCCCAAAAGGATTTGAAATGGGTATGATGCAGCTTAATGATGGCGGGAGGCTCATACCATGAAGGCACACACTGCTCAATGTTATCATGGGCAAACGCTTGCTGACAAATGTCTGCAGGCCACTTAATTACAAGCAAATTATTTGTTTAGATGGGAATGATGTAAAGGTGCATGCCTTTTTGGATACGTTCATTTATGCTGATCATGGAGACCCTCCCAGCTGCAGCTCCCATTCTCCTCAGCAAAGCAGCTGGAAGTTAGAGAGGCTGGAACTAATATGGATGGCCTAAACTAAATCAATCCAAGGCACAAAAAAGGAAGGTAGTCCAGGAGGTATAGGGGGTCCAGTGGGACACTGACTAGGAAGTCGTTTTAATATGTGCTTATGAAAAATGTCTTATTTTAAAAGTTTAGGATACCTGAAAATGGTTTTTCTGTGGGACCCAGTATGTTATAGTTA
The DNA here is from genome assembly GCA_038501925.1 of Xenopus petersii. Classification (NCBI taxonomy): domain Eukaryota; kingdom Metazoa; phylum Chordata; class Amphibia; order Anura; family Pipidae; genus Xenopus; species Xenopus petersii. The sequence goes on from CM076677.1 coordinate 88,054,629, forward strand.
CACCACTAAAAACCATCTTATAAAACTTGAGGCAGATGCTGACTCTGCAGAGAGAGACTTTGCAATAATTATTTTAATAATTAATTGCAATAACATTTATGTGTCATTATAAAAATAATATTAATACATACGTACATAGGTTAATAAACACTTCCAACGGGGTGGTGGTGGAGAACTTTCTGCAGGAGAAGTAGGCACATATAAACTACAGACTGAAATTAGGTACAGGACTCTCCAGTGTCACCAAGAGCCAAGTGCTCACATTAGGTTAAGTGCTCATATTTGTCAACAATGAAGCACAAATCACCACTTGCAATTAGTCTGTGACTATTCGGTTAAGTCCCACTGACATCAAGTACTAACACAGACACTGTTCCTATGAGTCTCTGGATACCAATTAATTCTGAAGGAATCTGCCAGAAATGTCTATTTGATCAACTGGGAATAAATGATATAGGTGCCCTAGAGACAGTTTTAGTGTACTAGCTTTAAAAAAAAAAAGACTGGCAAGAAATGGTGATCATCCACGCACTGTGAGAGTAAATATTGTTAAAATTCAAGTAAGCAGGGCAAAGGGAATTATTCTCTAAAGGGAAGGAGCTTGTATTTTATAGGTATTCCAGGTAAGTAAAACAAACTTATCGACAGTGTTCTCTTATTTTTACGTGGTATGGCAATTTCAGCACCACATACGAAAATAAGGAAGTTAGTGAAAAACAATTAAATTATTATTCGTTATATAGGGTCCCATATTCATTGTACTTGAAGACTGCAGCAAATAAATGCATCCAGCAATGATATGTGCAGCTTTAAGCTCCAGATGACACTGATATTTTAAATGTAATAACTTATAAATGTTAACAAATAATAATAAATTTGTTATAAACAAATAATAATAAATGGCATATTTACACACTAACCCAGAAAAGACGTAAAAAAACAACTGGAACACAGTGAAATCACATTCTACCCATCATGCTCAAATTAATCTGAAACATTTGATTAGAAAAAATATTCATATATTTCATATATATATATATATATATATATATATATATATATATATATATAATATATATATAATATATATATATATATATATACACACACATATACTTTCTTTTTTTTTGTAAGGATTGTTTTGTGATCGTGCAACTGTGCAGGTTTCACATAGCAGCTGGGCTGACAGTACTGGACCCTTAAAAATATTTTGTTTTTCGTCCACGTTGTTTAGGGGATAAACAGACATCTCACAGAGATCCTGAGGTTGTTAAGCCTGAGAAACAAGAAGCTGACGAGTTATTTTATTGCATTTGCTTGAGTCTTCAGTGGAGTGGTTCGTAGAGGCCAAAAGATCTTTGTTTTGGGTCCAAAATATGATCCTTCGGTAACATTATTAAAGGTAATATTTTCACTTTTATGGACTCAACCATTTGATATACACACTGCCAGATAAGATGCATCTTTTTTCTCTGGGTACATATGAGGTTTCTAGATAAGAAATCTTAAAGCACATCTTGAGACATCTTGCTGGAATTTGTGAAATAGTATGCAGTTAGTAGGGAACAACGTCTTCTGCATGGTGAACTTGAAGAGCAGGACCTCACACTTTACTATTTCATTTAGAGTATATCCCAGTGGCGAAACAACCGGGGGTGCGACTGCACCAGGTCCCGCCCCCCCTCGAGGCTCGCCGCCAGTTCGCACTCTTGCGAATCCACCACAATCTAGGCTTTCGTAGGGGGGTAGAGGGCTCGGTTGCATAGCCTGTACCTGAGCTCTGTCCATGGTAGTTCCGTTACTGGTATATCCCCTATAAGACAATCTATTATTGATTGAATAATGGGGAAACCCTACTGACTGCTTCAGGTGAGCCAACTGTATCAGTGCTGATAACACCATGCTAGGAGCTGAGAAAAAAAAAAAAAGTACCTAATGTGCACTTTTGGCTTAAACTTGTGTCTAGCTTTCTATTCATTCCAGTATATTTTATAATGCACTTTTACTGTGGCACTATTTGTTATTTTGATGTTAAGATGCAAGGCAATCAATTACAGCAGTTACTTCTAGCATTATTTTAATGTACTTTAAAGGGATACTGTCATGGGAAAAATTTCAATTCAATTTTTTCAAAATGAATCAGTTAATAGTGCTACTCCAGCAGAATTCTGCACTGAATCCATTTCTCAAAAGAGCAAACAGATTTTTTTATATTCAATTTTGAAATCTGACATGGGGCTAGATATATTGTCAATTTCCCAGCTGCCCCAAGTCATGTGACTTGTGCTCTGGTTAACTTCAATCACTCTTTACTGCCGTAAGTAAAAACCTCTCTACTAGAAATATCAACATTGTCAATGGTGTAGAAGAACTGCTTTGTAGCTTAGAAAACAAGATCATAAAACCATTGTAGGGTGGAGTATAGTCAATTCTTAAAGCGATACCGACACATTCCTATAAATATCATAGGAACGTGTCAGTATCAAGTATGTGCTGCACCCACAATAGCCCCCCCTCAAAGCCGCCCCCAGCCCAGCATCACTGAAACAGCACCGAAGATCTTTTAGCAGTGTCAGAGGGTCAGGTTAATGCAGGTTCGCGGGGCTGGGGTTTGGCTTTAAGGGGGTCTTTGAGGGGAACTATTGGGGGTGCAGCACATACTGACACGTTCCTATGATTTTTATAGTAACGTGTCGGTATCGCTTTAAAGATGGGTTACATAAGTGGCGCTTTTTCTGAACATACTTTTTGCCTTTTGTTTTAATTCCAAAAGAAATCTGTGGTTTGTCTGATTCATTTCGGATCTAAAAAGTGGGTGTATTCATTCACCATGTGATCACCCACACACTGTGAGAGTAAATATTGCTACAAATATTAAACAAAAATATGTTGTGTATTTTGTCTCCCGTCCTTGATCCTCCCCAGCACAACAAAGCATCTGAAGATTGAAATGCTTTACTGGTGGTGTATTACGCTGACAATAATTGTCATCTCTACTAAAAAAGATTATGGATGGACAACAAAATTTACCATACGCCATTGCGGTAATGCAATGTATAATCCTGACTGAATCATTTGATTATCTTATTTGTTTTAATACACTGGCTAAATGTCTTGCACAATAATGTATTTTGTTCCTGCATAGGCCCAACAGAGATACAGTTTTCTATGATTCAGAAATAGACTATGCAGTTTGGCTCTCTGGTCTGGTAAACAGACCATAAGCTTTTTTTCTTTTTTTTGTCCTAAGGGAGTTTTAGTCTTATTATATGGGGACAGTTACAGTTGCATAAGCTTACAGGTGCAAACCATGGCAGTACAGGTTCATATAAAAACAAATGTGCTTGTGCAGGAGAATTTTATACATGTGTTTATAATTTAAGCTGAATGCATGGCACAGTGTACTTGATATGCATGCACCAGGGAAAAGTATGATTTGAAATGAGAAAGTTTGAAGTTGTAATTAAAGCCTCTGAAATAGGGGAAAGAGGGAAGATGGATGTTATCTGTGAATGCTTGTTAGTAATGTCGACAGAAGCTGATTTGTGAAGTCTTACGTCAAGCTAACTGAGGTAGACAGGAGTTGTAAATAACAAACTGATAGCAAAGATTAGATTTTAAGTTTGGGAACAAGTAGATATGGCAAAACATACTTGCCACAGTTTTAAACACCAGAATCTAAATTGTCGGTGTAGTACTAAAGCAGTGCAGGGTCAGCCTAAGAGTTCTTCACTAGGCCAGTTTCAATTTTGTATTTTCATCAAGGATACAAACTTGGTGTTTGGTAAAGAAGTACTTAACTATGGCCATAAAATCAATTATATGGTCTGGCTGTTTAGCAATGTAGACCTTATTGCCTGGAAGTTGTTACATGTACCTGTTACCTGATGTTGCTGTATCTCTATAAAAGATATGGTCTGCCCAAATGGTTGCCCTGAAAGTATGTGTGGCTTCATCTCTCTTACATCTCTGTTTGTGTGTGCTTCAATGGATCTTTAAGGCCTGCAGGTATTTGACCAAATTGGACAGAACACGGATGACCCATGGTTTATTCAGTAGGTCATTAGAAGTTTTTCACAGTTTTTTTTTTAACATCTAGTTACCACTAAACTGCACTCCTGAGTGTGACCTTCCTGGCATCTCCCATATGGCGTGCTGCTCTCTGGCCAATCTTTATCTTCTCATGGGCCGTGAACTGGAGAACTTAGAAGAAGTTCCTGTAGGCAATGTTTTAGGTAGGATTTCAATTCTGCCGGGGGGCCCGCACCCCCTCAGGGCCCCCCGGCAGTCTGCACGCCGCTTCACGGCGCATATTCTCGGGCCAGTTCCGGGTGTACAGAGGGGGGCGGGGGCCTGGCTGCGCATCCTGCGCCAGGGCCCGCCCCCCTCTTGTTCCATTTCTGGTTGCATATACCATGTAGAAATGGCCATAGTTAAAATAAATATACAGAGTTGTGTTCAGAATAATAGCAGTCTGACATCACTAACCTGATCAAGCACTGCTTTTGGTAGTGATTGTATTTCTACATGGCAAATAATTCACTAGTAGGTGTATCAGAGTAAGGGCTGAACTACACGGTGCGTTTTTTTCAGTTCCAACGCGATGAGAGGAAGCGCAGGTGGCACTTCGGATGCACCAAATATAATGTTAGTAATACAAATGTCGCATCAAATGATGCATGTTGCGTCTTCATCCGACAGTCATGTCGGATGCTCACAGTTTGTAGATCCGACATTTGTATTACTTACATTATATTAGGCGCATCCAATCTGAAGATCAGACCTAGTAGAAAACCAATAGACACAGCTGTCACATGATTACATGCATGTTGCTGAATCTTAATTGAGACTTGTTTAAAACGATATAGCTTGCCATAAATAATAGCAGTGTGGAGTTCAATTAGGGAGGTCAATTATTTTGTAAAGAATAGGTGTCAGCTACTGCCCTTATTTAAGGGCCATAATTGGTTACAGTGCATTTCTCTATGAAAATCTGTGTACTTTGATTAAAAAGTTGATTGGAGAAGGGAAAACATATAAAGAAGTGTGGAAAATTATAGGCTGCTCAGTTAAAATGATCTCAAATGCTTTAAATTGGAAACAAAAACCTAAATGACATGGAAGAAAACTGAAAACTACCATTTGAATGGATAGAGGAATAGCCAAAATGGCAAAGCCAATGATCAGCTCCAGGAAGATCAAAGAAGGTCTAAAGTTACCTGTGAGTACTGTTACAATTAGAAGACGCCTATGTGTAGCCAAGCTATCAGCAAGAAGCCCCCACAGTCTTTTTGTTGAATAAAGGCATGTGCTTACGAGGTTCCAATTTGCCAAAGAACACTTTTACTGTCTTAAAGAGAAATGGTGCAACGTTTTGTGCACTGATAAAAGCAAGATTGTTCTTTTTGGGTTTAGGGGCCTGCAGACATTTTGTCAGACGAGCCCCCAAACACTGAATTGTAGCCACAGTACAGTGTGAAGACAGTGAAGCATGGTGTTACAAGCATCATGATATAGGGATGTTTCTTATACTATGGTGTTGGGTCTATTTATCACATTCCAGGGATCATGGATCAGTTTCAATACATCAGACTACTTGAAGTGGTCATGTTGCCTTATGCCTCAAAGGAAATGCCCTTGGAATGGGTGTTTCAACAAGTCAACAACTCTAAACACACCAGGAAATGAGCAACATCCTGGTTCCAGACCAACAAGATTGACGTTATGGAGTGGCCAGCCCAATCCCCAGACCTTAATCCAATAGAAATTATATACATCCACTGAGCACCAGACGGATTTAAAACATCCATTTATTGAAAAATTTTAAAAAATATAAAGCACACCATAGTTAGCACGCTAACTATGATGTGCTTTATATTTTTTAATACTTTTCAATAAATGGATGATTTAAATCCGACTGGTGCTCCGTGGATGTATATAATTTGTTTGGATTTACCATGCCCCGGGGGCGATACCACATAGCAGCACAGAGGAACATCCTTGATGAATCAGCGAGTGCTCCCTTTTCCTGCTTAAATTTGAATGTGCTTAATCCAATAGAAACCTTGTTGGTGACCTAAAAAATGCTGTTTCTGAGGCAAAACCAAGAAATGCAGAAGAATTGTGGAATGTGGAACAGGTGCCAGAAGTTGGTCGACTCCATGCAACACAGATGTGCATCTAATACAACTAAATATTAGTTCAGTGATTCAAATGAAATCTTGAAACATTTTTCAATTCATGCAGTGAATGTTTGAGTTTGTAAAGAAGAATGCAGACACTACTATTTTTTGGTACTTTTTTATATTCCCTTTTCTTCACTCTGTAAAGGAATAACACAAATTATATAATTATGTAATTTATATTTTTTTAGTTTGTACAACATTTTTACATCATTCAATTGAGTGAGCTCATGTAAACAAAAGAAAATCAAGGTATCTTTTCTCTTTGAAACAAGCAATGAGTTCCCAGTTATTTATTTTTTTCATTTTAAGTTCTCTAGTTTAGGAAGTGGAGATTTTCAAGTGCAAACCATGTAGGTTGCTGCTAAAACCTGACCTGCGCTCTAATTTTGTGGAGAGGGTGGAAAGCTGACAGAACAACTTAAGTTAATGGCAAATGAGAGAAAGCATTTGATGCTTTAGCAGTGTTGAAGAAATCTGTAAACATCATGGCATATTTTATTTTTTTGGCAGAAAGAATGCATTATGTATTTTGTATGCAAATTGTGTTCTCCAAAATTATGTAGAAATGCAAGAACTGTTTTGAAGAAAACATTATTCTTGTTATGAAATGTATAAATATATATGCTGATTATGTACTGAACTAGTATAAAGATCCCAATTTTTTTAGTGGTGAACTAAAGTCCAGATACATCCAGTCTAGTGGTCTTTATTCCTTTAACACTCTGTGGCCTGTCCAAGTAGTATGTGTAAAATAAACAAATCAGTGAAACTGTCAAGTATGATAAAGTCTCTGTTTAATATTGAAAAATTAGGAGCAGAACCCCTCCCCCCCCCCAAAAAAAAACAATGTTGGTAGATTACTGGAAAATCTAAAATGTTTTCAACTGAACCAAAAAAGTTTCCTGGTTATATTTTCAGTAGATTTTCCCAGCAAGAAGTAATGTGCACTAGGAATAGTAAAGAAAGTATGGAATCTTGTATTATCTACTTTGATTACAAATGGGAGGAAAGTATTTAAATGTCAAAAGAAAATGATTTGCAAGCAATTTTATTTCAAAACAACCAATCCATGTTATGCATGGCTAAAAATAGCCTGTGAATGTCTGCCATCTGCTCATGTGAAATATAGTGGAAATTAAGTTTCCAAAACTTAAACCATATCATGGAAACTTGGAATCTCTTCCAGATGTGTGTGTGTGTGTGTGTGTGTGTATGTATGGGTTCTTTTTTCTTCTTTAATTTTTAGGCAATCTCTTTTTTGAGCATTTGGAAACTTTTTTCTGCTTTAATTTTTAGGCAATCTCTTTTTTGAGCATTTGGAAACCTCTGTACAGGCAACTTTTTGATATTTTTGATGCGCAAAAAAGTAAACAAGAGATTGTTGCTGTACAAATGAAATGGAAGTTTTCCTGTAACTAACAGGTCATATGTTAATCTGTACCACTTAAAAAAAGAAACTTGATGAGGGCACGAATAAAAATGTTATTTGCTTAGTTCTTTATACAGTTTGTCAAACTGTTGTTAGATGCTTTACAGCAGGTCCTTTCTTACTGTTATGGGAAAAAAAAAATTTCCAAAATGAATCTGTTAATAGTGCTGCTCCAGCAGAATTCTGCACTGAAATCCAATTCTCAAAATAGTAAACAGATTTTGTTATATTCAATTTTGAAATCTGACATGGGGCTAGACATTTTGTCAATTTCCCAGCTGCCCCTGGTCATGTGACTTGTGCCTGCACTTTAGGAGAGAAATGCTTTCTGGCAGGCTGCTGTTTTTCCTTCTCAATGTAACTGAATGTGTCTCAGTGGGACATGGGTTTTTACTATTGAGTGCTGTTCTTAGATCTACCAGGTAGCTGTTATCTTGTGTTAGGGAGCTGTTAAGCTGGCCATAGACGCAAAGATCCGATCGTACGAATCAACGTACGATCGGACTTTCCCATCTCCCGACCCTCCACTAACCATTCAGATCAAAGTCTTTACCATTCCGATCTACCAGGCAGCTGTTATCTTGTGTTAGGGAGCTGTTATCTGGTTACCTTCCCATTGTTCTTTTGTTTGGCTGCTGTGGGGGGAAATGGGGGGTATCACTCCAACTTGCAGTACAGCAGTAAAGAGTGATTGAAGTTTATCAGAGCACAAATCACATGACTTGGGGCAGCTGGGAAATTGACAAAATGTCTAGCTCCATGTCAGATTTCAAAATTGAATATAAAAAAATCTGTTTGTTCTTTTGAGAAATGAATCTCAGTGCAAAATTCTGCTGGAGCAGCACTATTAACTGATTCATTTTGAAAAAAAAATTTTTTCCCATGACAGTATCCCTTTGACCTCGCTGTACTAACATATCACTGTCTTTCTATTGTGCCCCCTCCAAAATCTGTGTACTTTTAGCATGCTGCTTGTGTTCTGTATCTACAAGGAGACCACTGAGTATTTTGGCAGCAATCAGTGGCCATTCGAAATATGTTGACACACTCTAAGGGGAAAGTGTTTTGTTATTGTATTTTTTTCCTTTTTCATGATCTGCTCCATTGCTCAATTTACAATGACGTTAATACTTTTTGGCTGGACCACAGTTGGTGGAAACTGGTAAAATGAAAATTTCAGTAGCCATTGTCAATACATCTTAACATATTCTCTGTTGCCCTAAAGAGAAAAAAAAACAGCAGAACTTTATCATGGACACTTGACACCTGTTTTTTCCGGGAAACGGCAGTAAATGACAGAACAATCATCCAACATTTTCCATAGTACATTACAATATATGAGCACAAGGTCAGCTAACTGTATATACAAGAAGAGATAAAATATTGTGACAACACATATTTATAGATTAAAGAGACCCTGGCCCACATAGATCAATATACTTATATTACAAGGGATATTATGAGAAACATAATACAATACCACTGGCTAGTATGGTCGGAATTAAAAGAAATAAAAAAGGGTACTAATGTGACCTTGTTTGGTTTCATTTTACAGAGGGATAGAAACAGAGATGTATAGCATGTGCAACTTACTTGCTATCTAGAGGCATTTAAATGATTGAAGTTAAAGTTCAGCCTTAATGTATTAACAGACAAAGGTTAAAGACCCCACAGCTTTTTTGTAAAAGTTCTTTAACCTTTAGTGTGGCATGAAAATGTTTTAGAATACTGCAGATATATATCTATATCTATCGGATTAGAACACTTGATACCCTAACTCCCCGAGGTTTAAATGAGTATTGTTCCTTTGTACCTTTTTTAGAAACATAAATTATCTAAGATCATTGCTAACATTATAGAAGTTGAATGTGCTGCTTTTTAGAATATTCTCGACATTTTACATTATTTTAAATATTTATATATTTAAATGTTTATATATGTCTATACACTTTTTTAAAATGGATTATCTGTACACGAAAAGGGTTGCATCATGATGATGACTAAGCACCACTATATATTTCGGAATAATTTTTTTATCCACTATGATGTTCATTGTGTACCACTATATGAATTATAGCAAAATTGTTTTAAAGCTATATATTAAAAGGATGTATGTTTAATCCACAGGTCACGCCCACAGAAGGAATATAACACGTTAATTGAATAACGAGTGTACACATGGGTTGATACATGTAATTGAAAAATGGGTGTGGTCTGGTGATGGGTCACAGATGGGTGAGTCTCTATATAATATGTTCACTTGTATTGAAATGTGTCTTGATAAAGGTCCCAGACGTGGACCGAAACGTCGATCAAATAAAGAAGTAAATTTTGAAAGAAAAACCCTGGTGTGCATCAGCATTCTATTGTTATATCTATCAATATGTATGTATGTGTGTGTATATATATATATATATATATATATATATATATATATATATATATATATATATATATATATATATATATATATATATCTCTGTGGTCAGTCATTGCACCCCTGCCTAATGGTTTTAAAAAATAATGGTTAGCACAACTTTCCCTTGTTTATATATATATATATATATATATATATATATATATATATATATATATATATATATATATATATACATACACACATATATATATATATATATATATATATATATATATATATATATATACATACATACATACACACATATATATATATATATACACACACACACACACATACACACACACACAATGTTCTAAAACATGCAGTATTCTATAACATTTTTTTAACTTTTATTGTCAATACATTGTACCAGAGACCAATATTAGTTGAGTCAGCATTCATGTATTCAGGTGCATAGTAGCATGGGTTCAGTCCATGCTTGTATACAAAACACTGTATAAATCCAAAAGTTGATTTATTTATTGGAGGACAAAACTAAACAGTAGAAAGGCTTGGAGCCATTTTTAAGTTTGAGTGTTTATGTACTTCTAGGGGACGTGCAGTGTTGAGGATGGGTCACAGTATGTGACCAAAACGTTCCTGTTGAGCCTATCTGTACATTCAGACTAACCCTCTAAGCCCCCAGCTAGGCAGATTTGAGATATTAACAGGGTTTTTCTCAGCTATTGACTAAACAATGCTTAAAATCTTAAAATACCTAATTTACTGTTAAAAGTGCATGTACCAGTGATCCCCAACCAGTAGCTCGTGAGCAACATATTGCTCTCCAACCCCTTGGATGTTGCTCCCAGTGGCCTCAAAGCAGGTGCTTATTTTTGAATTCCAGGCTTGGAGGCAAGTTTTGGTTGTATAAAAACCAAGTGCACTGTCAAACAGACATAGGGGCTACCAAATGGCCAATCACAGCACTTATTTGGCAGCCCAAGAACATTTTTAATGCATGTGTTGCTCCCCAACTCCTTTTACTTCTGAATGTTGCTCACGGTTTGAAAAGGTTGGGAAACCCTGAATTAGGCGATAGCTAGATTGATTCTGCAAAAAGTATCAAGTTTTTCTAAAATTATGATGGTTATATTTATAAATGTGTAATTTGCAACCTTAGCTTTGTCCGACCCCTGTCATGTGGGGACTAGGGATGGGCGAATTTGACTCTTGTCGCCAAAAATTTGCCGCCAGCGAAATGTCGCTGACTCCCATTAAAGTCTATGGGAGTCAAAAAATTTTTGACCCACAAGTCTATGGGTGTCATTTCAGCGGCGAAACAATTCGAAAAAATCCGCCCATCCCTAGTGGGGACACCTATGTTTAATTTATTAACATGTTATAACATCAATCTATATGACTAAACACAAGTTTAGCTGTCCGTGGCTGCCCTCTGTAATATATCAGGGATGCCAGATTTGATGCAGCTGTTATGACCTAGAAGCGTTCTTAAGGTTGAGGATGGAAGTTGTGCATCAGAAATTTGGAATACATGTTATGGATCGTGGTAAGTCTGCCCTACACCCATCATGTGTTTTTGAAACAAGAGTTTCATGATGCTTATGGTCAAAATCAGTCAAGGAGTGACATTCTTTTTGCATTTATGTTTTATTAGGAATACCCTGTTTTTGTAACATCCTCAAATAGAAGAGACAATCCTATTCTAGTCAATGCAAGCTATTTGCCTTGAATATTACTAATACTTTCTAATTCAGAGGAATTCTTCTATCAAGCTAAAATTATTTTTTAAAGCTTTCAGAGGGGGTTTCTTGTAGATTATATGCAACAAATTAGGCAAATATTTGTGTAAATTATTAATCTGCAGTTAAAGGATAGCTGTTTGAGCTTCAAATCATATTTTCTCCAGTTTTTAACAATTTTCCTGCCACTGTAAAATGCATGTAATTGTGTTGACTTGAAATATATCGTTTCACCTTTTGAGAAAGTGTTAACCACAAAAAGCCTCTCTCTGTCTCCTCATTCGGGCTTTCTGCAGGTGGTTACTAACAAGGCAAAATGTTTCACTGCTTAACAAGACATCTTGTTTTACCTTTTGGTCTTTAGCAGTCTGTAATGATCAAAGAATTGTTTTGATGTCATAGCTGTAAAAACGAGGAAAAGAACATCTCTGTGGTCAATGTGGAAAATTTAAACTCTACAGTCATTTATTCGCTGAAATGCACAACACTGATTTGAACGCGAAATAGCTCAATATGGTGAAGGCTGCATGAATTCTAATGAATAGTTGAAGATCAATTGAAAAAAAATGTGCCTCCTTTTTCTTGGTAGCAACTAGGGGCCTTGGACATTTTGGTTTACTCACGGAGTGCTGGCAAATAATAGAAAGGTTGCATGGATTGAAAATAGCACTTAAAGGAGAACTAAACCCTAAAAATGAATGGCTAAAAATCACATATTTTATATACTGAACTTATTGCACCAGTCTAAAATTTCAGCTTCCCAATAGAAGCAATGATCCAGGACTTGTTACAGGGTCACCATCTTGGAAAGTGTCTGCGACACTCACATGCTCAGTGGGCTCTGGACAGCTGAGCAGAAAATGCGGTCTGTCTGTAACATAAGTTGATGCTACAAGGCTGATTATTAAATTCTGATGCTATTAGTAATTATCTGTATTAATTACTAATCAGCCTTTTATTGTGACATTTATATGATATATATTCAGTATATTGTGAGTCAGTCTCTAAGCTCAGTAAGTGACAGCAGCACAGAACATGTGAATCAGCTGAAAAGAAGATGGGGAGCTACTGGGGCATATTTGGAGGCACACACCTTTATTGCTAAAGGGCTGTGGTTGCCTTGTACTGGTACAGAAACCCCAAACATAATGTACAACATTTCTAGCTACTTCTTTAGTTAAGCTTTAATTCTCCTTTAAAGCCCTAGCTCTGGTTACCTGAGAGAGTGCTGAGGGCAATTTAATTTCTTATTTAAGAATACCATAAATATAAAAATGAATAACAAGGGCCTCAATCTTGTTTACCTGTCTCCATATTGTACTTGTAAAAACTATTTTCACCCCTAGTGGTTTAAGTTATGTTATCCTTCAAGATCCTCTTAACTACAAAGATGTAAGTGTAAAAATCATATAAATCATAGGCAGACAATATTGTAATGTTTTATTTGTATCTTTTGAATGTTCAAATGATTTTCCTGTTGCATTTCTTTCATAGCTTCTCTAAATTTGTAGATTGTTTTGGAGATAATCCCCTAACAGCCATTGTTTTATTGTTGTTCCATAATCCTTGTTATCCATTCTTCCAGCCCTCCTGAATGTTCATTGCATGATAGTCCTCCGAAAATAAAGGAGTTTTAACTGTCCTTCAGGGTGATTGTGGTTTGCCATCTCTGTGGGCTGTGGTTTTTAGGAGGAAATGAGCATTTGCTGTAGTCATAATTGCTCCTTTTAATTGCACCATTATAAGTGGTGGTACCTACCTAGCTATGTGTGCACAGCTACCGAATATACAAACCTGAGCTTTAGTGCTTTGGACTAGTTTTCTGGCATGCTTATTGCTGCTATTGAATGAATGTTCTAGTCTAGTCCCAAATTTTGTTCTAAAATAGGTAGGCTTTAACAGAAAGTAGGGATAATAGGGCAGATGCTTTGGGTTAATTGAGTGGGAGGAAATAGTGATATGCAGGTCGAGAAAATCTCGACCTGACCCGCGCACACCAAACCCGCACCCGACTTCCACCCTCCATTTATAGACCCACACCCGCCCAGCCGATGATGTCACAAAAGGGACGGGGCAGATACACGCCTATAAAAGCAGAAGCTAGCAGTGTAAGGTCGCCTTACAACCCACACCTGCCTGTGACCCGCAAACAGCACAGCATAGTCGACCCAAACCCGTCCAACCCATGGATAAACCTGCGGGTATCGTGTCGGACCGCACATCACTAGGAAGTCACCTGAAAATAATCAACTTAAGTGACTGTCTTAAAAATTTGCTAACTGTTATTATAGTAAAGCAATTTGAAGGGCCCTCCATCTCCTTTCTTATTTTCTAGTTTAGAAATTCTAGTTTTAGCAAACCTATAGTTTGTATGCCTTTAAATCGTTTAAGCAGTGTCCTAAGAAGAATGGCAGCGTTTGAAGGATTTTTTGTACTTCAATTACAATTGCAGCAACAACAACAATAAATTGCAAGGCAGCCCATTAGAATGTTTGTTGAAAGTTGTCTTTAAATATCTTTGCCACAACATCTGTCCTCTCTTGAGTGATCACTAAAACAGTTGTTTCCACCCTCCCCATCCCTTATAACTTGTTACCAGTAACCCAGTGCCTTAGGTAAGCGTGGATTAATGTGAGCTATTGAATATATAAACCATCTGTAAGTAATATATATAGCTTCTTTTCTGAGGCAAGACTGATATGGCATTTTGAAACGCTTAATGCTACTTTAATGTGTTTGCAGTTGAATACACACACACATTTGTTTTTAATTACGTTTTCATCACAAGCAGACAGATCTAAAACCATATTTTGTTTCCACTCTGATGTATTCTGACAAAAAAAATTCAAACTGATCTTAAAATATACTGTAGAGTTACAAACGCTGTACGCGCTGACAATTTCTCTCAGTATTTTCCTTGTTTTCTCTGAAAAGTCCTCTCAATAAATGCCCCATGAAATGTCTTCAGAGAAATCTCCACCATGTTTTCTGATTTCTTTGCCTGTTCCCATCCTCCCAAGAGAAATTGTTCAGAATGCTTCAACATTTCCATTGGGAAATTGCTCCTCATCCTTTGAAACTTCTTCAATGATCTTGCCCTCCAGGCTGTGAACTTCCTTTAAGAAACTTCCTAATCAGAAATTACTCTGCCTGCTAGGGATCTTCCTAGCAAAATATCCCTAAGAATCTTTGAAAATTTGCCAATTGGACCTTTGTATTTTCAGATCTGTATATTTTCTGTACTGGACATTGATTATAAACGACAAATGAATAGGGCTGCACCAAATCTGTAACTTCTAGATTATTCCAATATTGGATACTCTACAAAAGATTCAGCTGAATACCAAACCAAATCTATACTGTAATTTGCAAATACAAATTTCAGTTAAATTAAGAACTGGCACTAGTTGTACACCAAGAATTGTCATATTGTCCATAACTTTAAAGTCACAAGACTATTAGATTTGAGTTTGACTGAACAGGGGAAGGCAGAATTATCAACAAATCTGATTCAAAAAAAGCTCTATTTTTTTCACTCCAATTTGAAAAAACGCGGACATCACCTGTGCTTATTTATTAGAGCTTAAAAACTTGATTCTGTAAAAACATAAAAGAAATACTTGATCACACTGAAATCCTATTCCACCCATCATTTCTAACGAGAATCAACTGAGAATTCAACTCGATAACTCAAATTGAAAAATAACTTGAATTGTGCTAATACAACTCCCATCAACTTCCACATGAACTTGTCAACTTTTTAGAGGTCTAATTCTTATACTTGAGTTTTTTTGAAACTTTTTTGTCTCTATATCTGGCCTTTAGAATTCAGCCAAATCCAAAACCTGCAAGGTGCTAGGATTCACCCAAATCCTGAAGTTCTAGAAACATTGCGTCTGTAAATATCAAATTATATATGCATGTACTATGTTTATACCCAATCCAATCCCTCATACTCAAATAACTGAAACCTGTGGTTCCACCTGTTGGTACATCAGAAGCAACTTGCTAGTGTGACGTGTAAGATTGACAAAGGATTTGGGAGGACATGATGAGGATGCAAAAATTAAAAAAAAAAAAACTGTTTGATGGTTAACCAACAGTTGCTCTAGCGGTTGTGTTTACTATTTGGTGACACTCATACACTCTCTAATCTAGGAAGATGTGCGGAGTTATACTGTTGTTCATTTCTCTAATAGAAGTTAGTCGACTCGGTAGTAATGCCAAGCAGTACTGAACTGAAACATAGGAAATAATAACTAGACATGCTAGATCAGCCTTGATCCTTTTTTTATTCTTATACATTGTCAAAGGGCTATTTATTTTATTTATTCATTTTTTGTCTTACTTTAAAGGGGTTGCTTCTTTTTTTCCTGCTGCCTGAATGGGAAGTATTCAGGGTTAACCTACATAGGCAGGTCTTGCTTGAAACTTCTATATATATTATTTGTCATTAATCTCCAGTGAATGTCTTAGGGCTCAAGGATAACCCAACATGCTTCTCTTAAACATCACAGGGATGCTACCAACATTCACTATTGCTTAATTAAGCTAGTTTTATACTGTGCATGCTGCCACATCTTGTACCATTTCTAGGTAGGGTCAATGCAATATTTCATTTTCAAGACAGAAATGATGAGGGTGTGCTGGATCTTCTGTAAAGAATTAGTAATTTAATGAAAGAGAAACTAGTGGAGTTTAATGAAAGAGAAACTAATAACCTGTGTTTTGAACAATATTTTTTACTCTTTGTTTTGTTGTACCAGACCCCCCCCCTTCGGGCTAAATACCATATGTTAAATAGCTTAATTAATATAGTTTTTTTTTTTTTTTTAACTAAAAATGTTTTCAAGAAATCCCATTTATTGTAATGCAACCTGACAGTGTTTAAACTGTGGATAGAAAGCTCTGTCTGCTTAGACCTAGATGTACAGTAATACCCTCTCGCCAGCCTTGATCCTTCTCATGTCCTGTCTGACTGCCAGAATTCATCAGGCAGGGCCAGTGCTGTATTGCTTTTCCAGCAATATGTTTCCGATTCATTAAAATGACAGAACATAACAGTGTGTTCTTTTAAAATAAAATACATGTTCAGTTTTCTCGTGCATCAGATTTGATTTACCATGAGGGGAAAATCCTGGTTTTTACATTTAGTTAAGTAAGTAAATGCTTCCAATGTGGTTCACTGACGTATGCAGAAAATATTAACAGACAGGATAACTTTGCAACAGTAGTTAAATGCTTATAGAAATCTACAAAGTAGCACATTTTACCCCAATACATCAAGAAGATTTGCCTAGTCCTATCCATGACTATCATTAAAGGAGACCTAAACCCTGCTAAAAAAACAAATATGAGTAGTAATGCTGTATTTTATGGTCTGAACTTAAAGGGATACTGTCATGGGAAAACATTTTTTTCAAAACGCATCAGAATTCGGCACTGAAATCGGTTTCTCAAAGTACAAACAGATTTTTGTTTTTATATTTAATTTTGAAATCTGACATGGGGCTAGACATATTGTTTTGACAATTTCCAGGTGCCCCCAGTCATGTGACAAACCTGATAAGCCATTTATCTGCCCTGCTAAAGTTTTCTCTTATGTGCTCTCAGCTCTCAGTAGGGGATTTCCCAACCGGGGACTTGGCAGGCAGCCAAACAAAAATAAAAATCACACTGAACTGGCACTGTGCAATGTGTGCATGCTTCCTTTTCTTGTTTTATTAGCATATCTTTGATGGGATTGGCTGACAACATTTAGCTAATAGGATTAGTAAATGAAGCAGGAGAGGGGAGGCATGTGCAGTAACCAAATCAGTGTCAGCTTCCTGGATGGGCAAAATGGAAAGAGCTGTTGAGTAGCAAATCTTTGGGGTTGTTGCAAATCATCAAGCAGAAAATGAGTTTTACATGGCATAAAAGCTGATGCTACAGGCCTGATTATTAAATGCTGTTGCAAATTGATCTACCCTGTAACTGGTAAGGTCAGGGCTAGCATGTGCTGATACTGCAGTCTGCACCTCGTGCTAGATTTTCTTTATCTGGCAGACTACACCCAGGCCAGTGGAGGCATTACTTGCTGACTGATTGATCTAGTTATTCAAAGCTAATTACTAATTCATTCAGTTTTTAAACCCTTGGCAAGGCATTTACCATTTAAAGGGGGTACACGGATTTCCATAAAGGGTAAAGATACTTCTTGTAACAGGGTAAGTGGACAGAATGGTGCAAGTATTATGGTCTATATCTGCCAGCTGCAGACAGGGTGTGTACATGCAGTTCTGTAGCTACAATTCTATCTTGTGTCCCAACTGATGTTAACCCTTTGACCTCTGGCAGCAGGGTCTTGACATTATGGGGCAAATTCACTAACCTGCGGAGTTGGGCTAGCGCAGGCTTCGCCGCACTTCGCCAGGGAGCCGCTAATTCACTAAAATCCGAAGTCGCGCTCAGGGTGCCGAACGGTAGTGAAGTTGCGCTAGTGTTAATTCGTCAAACAAAGCGAACTTCCACTTGTGATGCCTAATTTGCATACAGCGCCAAGTTAAAGTTGAATGGATGTATATGTAGCAGCAAATACATTACATTACACAAGGCGGGGAAAGCTTCATTAAATAAAATAGAGTTGATATTTTGCCCTATACATGAGCCCACTGTATAGTTTAGGTGCCATATGTTAGGAAATGTAGGGGGGAAGTTGAGTGCCCCCAAAAAAAATTACGATCTTTTTCAGCCTATTACCCTTAAAAAAGAAAAAGACACCAGCGTTTTTTTTGGGAAATTTCAACTTTTTTTTTAAGCTATCCCTATTTACTCTATTGCACTTCGCCTGGTCTGAGGTGGCGAAGGCAAGTCTAGTGCAAGACGTAACTTTCCGTAAAATGCGCAAGTTAGTGAATTAGCATAGATATGTCGTCCCTTCGCCACAGCGCAACTTCGCCTGGCGTAAGGGTGCGAAGTAGCGCTAGAGTAGGTCCACTTTGCTAGCGAATTTACGCCAGCGCCCATTAATAAATTGGCAAAGTAACGAAATTACGTCACGCTGGCGAATTTGCGCTAGCGTATGCCGCTTCGCGCTGTAGTAAATTTGCCCCTATATGAGTACAGCCTTATATTACTTTATTGGACCACCATTGGACCCACCTGGCTTAGGTTAGTCTCTCTGCATATTAAGGAACTAGGGGGTGCAGTTGACATTTTATATTATATTATTTGTCCCTTTATACAGACTATTACCCTTCATGGGTGGGCGGTTCTCACCATTTTATTGTCAAGCATATTAAGTTTACCATTTCTTGCTGTATTCATTTTCAAGCATTAGTTCTTCTTTAAAGTGTCCATGCTTACAACTCAGCAGCTTGGAAACAACAGAGAGTCAAAAACTACACAAATGTCATTTTTAATGCTAAAAAAGTCATTACTGGGGGATGCTATTTGAAAACAATGAGGGGTGATTTATTATTTCTTGTTTAGATTTCCATAGCACTAACGATCGTAACACTCAGTAAAACTTTTCAGACCCTTTTGGATTTAAAGGCTAACTTTATTTTGTCATGCTGGAATGATTCCCTTTTAATAAACTCCATTAGTAGGAGAAGGTTTTTATTATGTATGTGGGTGCTAAGGCATCAGACGTATATAGCAGTCGTTTTTCATTAATGGCTTTTGTAGATGAGACTCATTCTTATCCACCTGTCCCACATATGTCCGAATGCTTTTTCAGAACATATATATTGGCTTGCAGATCTTTGACTTTGCCATTGTGTTGCTGTTTAACTCTGAGTACCAGTTTATTAACATGACAGAATAAAGCAGAGGAAAATTTCAAAGCTCAACTGAGTAAATGTATGGTAAGGGGAGTCATCCTCTTTGACTGAAACAATTTAACAATGAATTTGGGTGATTAGCTGCTTTTGAAGGGCTAAGATCACTTTTTACAAATATTTTTGCAATGGGTCGAAGAAAACCTGAACTTGAAAACCTTTTATCAAAGAGCTGTGCTGAAAGTACAAAGGCATGTACTTAGATTAAAGGAAAGGAAGTTTAAGGTGAAACAAAGGAATTTTAGTATTTATTTTCTACTGAGAGTAAATGGAAATGTGGAGTTGTTGGCTAGAAGAAGTACTGGCTGATATGCTGCACCTGTTCAACATAATTACATTGTGATCCTCGTGTGTTATTCCTAAGGGCTCTTACACATGGGCATTTTGCCCTGAGATTCCCTGCATTCAGTTTTAATGTATTACACCGTACAGGAGCACAGGACAAAACTCATTCTAATATTTTAAAGTGGGCTGTACTCACACAGGCGCAAGTAAGCACTGAACACAGCAGGTTGTGGTCCATGTGAGTACAGCCCTAGAAGAAATGAAAGAATGTATTTCATCCTGCTCTTCCCTGCAAATGTAGGTGAGGAAGGGCCACAGATCAGAAATTTGCTATGTTCCAATATCTTGCACTGATGAGATCTAACAAGATCAAAAAAGGCTGTCTGCAAGTTTGGATATATGTTCTGAACTATTAAGCTGTATCTGTGCTATAAAAGCTGCTGTTCTGGATGGTTCAGAAGGCTTTATGTTGCGTGTCTTGCACTTGAAAGGCTTTTAGCCCATTTTACCTTAACCAGGCTAGGTTCTCTGCTTTATTCTGACTGAATTACCTGTACTTAATTGAGGGTAATCCTCATGCTTGGCCTATAAATTCAATAAATATACACACCCATTACAAACATTAGTCTTCAACAGTTTAAAATCACTTCTACCTCCAGATAGTCACTGAGCATAATGGAATTTTAGTTGGGCTGGAACACCATTTTGAGTCAGAATACAGCAGCTAAAAACGCCAACAAAAATAATAATAATTATTTGCAATTTGAAAAATCCTTCTATTCACTCCCCAAAGCCAAAGGGGGATTAAACATTTTGACCATACATCCCCTTTAAGTACAGTTTCAGGCTCCGTTTTCACAACGTCTAACCTCATTTTCAGCTGAAAAAATGTTTTATCACATCCTTGCAGTTCTTTGTACCAGGCCTCATTTTTAGATAAGTGTTTTGTCCTAGAAAGCAGTTTGTGAAAGTTTTAAATCACACTCTGCTCTGGAACATTTTATCTTCTGTCTGATATCTCCCTGATACTACGGCAGTGGGAAATGCACTAGGGCACTATCTGCAAGAAATGTGTATGTATTCCCTGTGGCTGTATGGGGTTCTTGCCGGTACTCCGCTTTTCTCCCTCACTCAAGCATCTTTTACTAGCAGAAAATTACATTTTGGGCACATTTTTGTATTTTTTGATTTAGGCTTGTTTGATAAATATGCAGAGATAATGTCAGGATAGCTGTGAGAAAACTAGATAATAAGAATACACCAAATCCTCTATTTTAGGCTTCACCAGTACCCTGAATCCTTTGTGAAAGATTTGGCCCAATACCGAATCCGAACCCTACAGTGTGGAACTGCAAGGTTTTGACTTCCTTGTTTGCATGAGGAAAAACCACATGATGTTTTGGATTCGGATTTGCTTACGCCAGGCACTTGGATTCGGGCTGAAAAAGGCCAAATCTTGGCCAGGTCCTGTATTCGGTGCATCCCTACTAGATAACTAGATAAGAATTATTTGGTAAAATGTTTTCTAGAATCTTTAATTGTTTGTGCTCAAAAAATATTTGCCTGTAATAAGTATTACTCAATGTCCCCTTTTGAAGCCAGACTTTTGTTGATCTTCTCACATGATCCACAAAAATCAAAACGAAAAAGTAGCTTTCTCCAGCACTACAGCTGAGTGGATTCAAACAAAAAAATTATAATATAGTGTAGTATTTAAAGTTCCACCCTAGTAGAACACCTCCAAATGTATTCACACAAATTGTGTAGGTGTCAGTGCAGAAAAGAGGGATGCAGAGAAATATCCCAAAGCAATTCTTCCATATAGGAACAGTGCAACTGGGTAATCACAAACATTTCATATGATGCAACATGTATCAAACAACCAGTAATCTCAATATCCGGTGTCCACCACTATTATAATAATTTAAGTAGTTAAAATCAAATCTGTTCTCTGCTACTATTTAGTTTTGATTGTTTGTTCTCAGCCTAACCTCTCTTTCATAGTTACAATGTGTGAAAGGGTTAATAAAACACTGAATGATTAGAACTGTCTGGCTCATTATGCACATTTGCACTGTGTCTGAATCACATAGTCGCTAATACTGCATGTTAATGAGCTGGTTCTGCATAGTAAACTAGACTTATTTATGCCCCTTGAGGAACAGATGTTGGTAAATGAGAGAAGATCTCCATGACAGCGTGCATCCCTTATCATTTAGTTTTAAATCACATTCATGTTTAATCTGTGCTAACTCTTTCAACGCCAGATCCTTTCGGTAGTCTACCTGCAGCTGACCGACAAAGCGGAATACTGATTGGTCGATATTGCTAGCTGCACTGAGACAGTTTTAGTCAGTGTAAATAAATGAGCTTCAGTATTTTGTATAATGAATATAATTTTTTAAGAACATGGAGGGCCCTGATTCATTAGATCCTTTGGCAGGAGTTTCTAGGTTGTAAATGGCAGCCATGTTTTAGCAGCTTAGTATTTTTCCCCTTGGTATATAGCATTGCTTATGATCACTCTTGTCTTGCAATGTAGCTGATGGTTCATTCTGTGTTCTGAATTCTAAATAAGTAGCTGACTAAGGGGCATATTTATTATGCTGTGTAAAAATTTGCCGGAAAAAATGGTGTAAAAAACTGTGTAAAATAAATGGCAAAGGGGCTTGTAATTTTACACCAATGAGCGCCAGATTTAAGCCGTTATTTTACTTTGCTTTCGGCAAAATCTAGGAACAAATGTGAAAGAATTTACACCGTTTTTTACCCTGGCGATGTAAGGTGTTTTTTACGCAGCATAATAAACATGCCCCTAAATGTCCTACTGAACATTTTTTTACATGAGTGTTATAATGTCAACAAAGATGTAATAGATTAATAATATGTGTGTATTAGCTGTATAATTGGGGTTTCTGGATTTTTATTTCACATTTGCGGCATTTTTAAAATAATTTTAAACTTATGGAAAGAAGCACCACATAACCTGTTGCCAAAGCACAGCTGAATAGTGTTACCTCTTTATTTGTCTCAGCCCAAGCCGGAATCTGTAGGATGCAGTTGAACGGACCATTTAATGAGTGATTATAAGGAAGCTATAACCATGCAGGGTTCCTAACAAGCATGCTGCCTCTTCTGGACATCTTGTGATAATTTAGAGCTTTTAATAGTCGGCCTTTGCTCAGAGCAGCTGCGGGCAGAGATGCCGTTTGAGACGACCAGACTTTCTAGGATCAATGCCAAGCAGCAGGCGTAACCACCCTCTGTGAGAGCCCTGCAAACAGTCCCTGCTGTTGCAGCAGTATTTTATTCCTTTGCAGACATTTGGTGGGCTAATTTTGTTTTCTGAATCCATAATCTGTTTATAAATTAGCTTGCTCTAAGCAGTTGGAGGTATACAAAGAATGGTTGCATAGTATGTCCCATTTAACACACGAGGGCAGTGCTACTTGTGTCTTCTGTTAAACAAAGAAGTCAGTGCTACAGCAGGACAAAGAGCATATACAGTAGGTAGCACTGCTGTATACTGCTCTTAGTTGTGTTTATGCTTTTAACATTCCCGTTTCTGAAAAATATAATTTTATCAATCAACATCTGTAATTCAAATTGTGATTTCTTATCTGGTTTGCTGAATCTTGTAATGAATAAAAGTCTAAAGCAGGGATGCCCAGTTTGTTGCTCACTATCTACTGCAAGCAACCATTCCCCAGTTGCTGAAGTGATCATAGTTCAACAGGAGCTGAAAGATTGCAGTTTGGACATCTGAGTGGTTTAAACATATTTTCGAGTGTTGATCTACAGTTATGTTTGTCTTTACTGCCATTGCTTGTTTTATTCTTCAAATTACGGCTCAGCATACATACAAACGTGCTCAAATACTTTGCTGTTGTATGACATTTGAAATATATGAGCCAATAAAGTCTTGTTTAGGTGTTTATTTCCCTTTAAGATCTTGTACATTCCAGCACTACTTTCTTAAAGTTCCATTTATCATAATCACACTGCATGTAAGGCTGGATATCATTAAAAAGCCTTTTCTTTTCCTTCTTGAGTAGCTTTAGGGTTAGACTGGCCTTTCAGAACACCAGAGAATCTCCTAGTGGGCCCCAAGATCGTTACATTTCCATAAACCCATTTATATTTCCATCATAGGCCTTTGCAATACAAATACCATTTAGTCTTACAGAAGGTTTAGCTTCATACAAAATGTGTACACATTTGACATGTCTGGTTCGAGGTGCAGCAGTGTTGATGTGGCTTTGCCAGAGCATTTGGTAACATCTTTTGCGAGAGAGTCAGTAGGAGCACCTCAACAATGCCCAACATACCGACCTCCTCTAAGCATGTGTACAGGGCACCCTTGCACCAGCGCTCTGTTCTTTAAGCATGCACATCCTTCATACGGGGCACTGCACAAGTATATATACAGTTGTGTTCAGAATAATAGCAGTGTGTTTAAAAACTGAATAAAGCTCAAAATCCTTATAATAGCTTTTATTTCCATACATGTAAATGCATTGGGATCACTGCACATTCTATTCCAAATCAAAACATGAAGAAAAATTTATCGAATTTGGGTTATTCCTTTACAGAAAGTGAAGAAAAGGAAATATTAGGCTGTTTCAAAAAATAGCAGTGTCTTCTTTACAAACGAATTTGCTGTATAAACTGAAAAATGTTTCAAGATTTTACTTTCCTTTGAATTATTGAACTAATATTTAGTTGTATAATCAGTGTTTCTAAGAACTGCTGCACATCTGTGTTACATGGATTTTACCAACTTCTTGCACCTCTTACATTCCATAATTCTAATGCAATTCTTGGTTTTGCCTCAGAAACAGCATTTTTGATGTCACCCCTATTTTCTATTGGATTAATGTCCAGGGTCTCAGGCTAGCCACTCTATAAAGTCAATCTTGTTGGTCTGGAACCAAGATGTTGCTTGTTTACTGGTGTGTTTGTGGTCATTGTCTTGTTGAAATCCCCATTCCAAAGGCATTTCCTCTTCGGCATAAGACAACATAAACTCAAGTATTTTGATGTATTGAAACTGATCTATGATCCCTGGTATGCAATAAATAGGCCCAACACCATAGTATGAGAAACATCCCCATAACATGATGTTTGTGCCACCATGCTTCACAATGTACTGTGCTTTGAATTCAGCGTTTGCGTGTCTTCTGACAAGCGGTTTGCGGCCCCTAGACCAAAAAGAACAATCTTGCTTTCATCAGTCCATAAAATGTTGCGCCAATTGTCTTTAGGCCAGTCAACATGTTCTTTGGCAAATTGTAACCCCTTCAGCACGTGCCATTTTTTCAACAGTTGGACTTTGCGGGGGCTTCTTGCTGAGCTTGGCTTCACATAGACGTCTTTTAATTGTAACTTTACTCACAGGTAACTTTAGACCTTCTTTGATCTTCCTGGAGCTGATCTTTGGCTGAGTCTTTGCCATTTTGGCTATGCTACTCTCCATTTAAATGGTCCATTTTCTTCCACATCTTTCAGGTTTCATTGCCATTTTAAAGCATTTGAAATAATTTTAGCTGAGCAGTGTACACTTTTCTGCACTTCTTTATATGTTTTCCCCTCTCCCATCAACTATTTAATCAAACTACGCTGTTCTTCTGAACAATGTCTGGAACAACCCATTTTACTTTCAGAAAGTAAGAGAAATGCATTATAACCAGCATGCACAACATTTGCTGCCTTCCTTCCTTAAAAAAGGGCTGTAATTGACACCTGTTTTTTCACAGAATGAATGACCTCACTAATTGAACTCCACACATCTATTATTTAGAACAAGCTATTATTATTTTAAACATTGGTATTGTTTTGAACAAGCTTCAATTAATGATTCAATTACACAGAATCTACATCATGCATGTCATGATTGTTGGGTCTGTTGGTTTTCTATTACTCTACTAGACCTACTGGTAAATTATTTGCCATGTAGAAATATAATTTTGACCAAAAACAGTGATTGATCGGGTTAGGGATATCAGACTGCTATTATTCTGAACACAATTGCAAATGCAAATACTTTATAGAATGGCATTTTGACAGGTGCAGTTGTATGCCAATATTTGCCCCTAGCAATGTGTCTTGGGCCAGTATTTATGGGGTAGATGCACAGAGCTTTACCTTAAAGGAGAACTAAAGCTTAACTAAAAAAGTAAACTAGATATGTTGTACATTATGTTTTGGACTTCTGTACCAGCCCAAAGCAACTAAAGCTCTTTAGCAGGGAAGATCTGTGCCTACAAATATGGTGTAGGTGTTTCCATTCTGAATATGTAATGGAGATCTCTTACCTTCTTGCTGCCAATGCTTGCTTCAATGTTGGCTATTTTTCTCATCCAGGTATGAGACTCTGAATTTGATGAGAGTGGGAATTTATTTTACACTTATACTGTATGGTGCAAATTGTTTCCAGACACCAGAAAGGGATATTGTCAAGGTAATCCATGTAAAAAATACTGTGACTCACACTGGCTTTGTGTACCCAAACTTTAGTAACAGCGAACCCAACCTAATGTGCCACCGTCATAAACACTTCATGTCTGAGAGAAGGGTAAATTTAGTCTCTCTGCAACATTACATGGCAGACAGCCAGATAAGTAGCCTAGATCAGTGTATTTCAACCTTTTTTGAGCCAAGGCACATTTCTTTCATTGAAAAAATCCCGCGGCACACCACCAGCTGAAAATGTGAAAAAAAGCTTATATTAACAATATAAGTGCTATTGTTAATGTAAGCTTTTTTTAAACATTGATGCATGAGGCAGAAAGTTGTCAGTAAGAAAGTAGAAGGAAACATATATGAAAAGGCCAATTGAACTTTATTATATCATCTGCAGTCTTTTTACCTGATAAGATTTTCCAAAGCAGGGTAGCGCTGCCCTCTATTTAAGCTGGTTGGGGCAATAGTTCTCTCACGAACACAGAGATTAAATTATTTTGTTATTGTGTTTTTTTGTAATAACACTCCCCCAAATATTTTGATAATTGCTGCCAAGACCATTGGGGTTTTATAAATAAACAATACTGATAATCAAATCTAACTAACTAGATCTGGTGCTTCAGCTAGCAACTGTGCAAAGGGAGAAGCAGGTCACTTATTATTATTTTGTTATTACAAAAAAACACAATAACAAAATAATTTAATCTCTGTGTTCGTGAGAGAATTCTCACATTCATCATTCAAGGCCAGGGTAAGCTTGCTATGCCGGGTACCCACGCTATTGCCCCTACCAGCTTAAATAGAGGGCAGCTCTACCCTGCTTTGGAAAATCTTATCAGGTAAAAGTTCAATTGGCCTTTTCATATATGTTTCCTTCTACTTTCTTACTGATAACCTTCTGCCTCATGCATTGCAGCCAGACAGCTAGAAATATGGTTCTCCTTATTACAGCATGGCTAAGCCGGCTTCCTTAATATTTTGATAACAGCACTAGCCGTTCACCTGTCAGTCCGTGCACTTCTGCCTTCACATCGAAGCTGCTCGCAGTGCAGCCAGCGACCTCCCTGATCAGCCAACCCAGGCATGGCTCTTCTGCCCGCTCAGGTCACGTGACGTCACGTGAAAGGTCCGCACACTTCGGCCTTCAAATTGATAGCGGCACACCTAACATTAGTTTGCGGCACACCAGTGTGCCGCGGCACACAGGTTGAAAAACACTGGCCTAGATGGCATATCATGGATCATATTGCTAGATAAATGCAGAGCAAAGCCTTCTGCCTCCTCTCCTGGTTCTGTGACTCAAAGGGGTAAGTGCAAAATGAAGGTGCAAATAAATAAATAAAAACAAATAAAAAAAAAGCCCCAAATCATAGAATATGTTCTGTCAGGCTGATATGCACCTTTCAGGTATTTACAGCAGCCACACTGAATTGGTGCATTTTTGTTGTGTTCTGTGTATTTGTTCCTACATATGAAAGACCCTATTGTTCTTGTGCTTCAAAACATTAATTTTCAGATTTTATCCTTCCTTCCTGGAGTTTCCTTTCACTTATGCAGAATGTTCGCCAGTTTATTTATGATATTGTTGCGTTTGGGGACATATAAACCATGTCTGAAATCAGTCTGGTGGAAATTTAAAAAGCAGCAAATTAGAAGCCAACAAGGCTTGCAATGTTCTTTGTATACAAGTTTTTTTAAGTGAGTACAATGAGCTATGATTTACTCAATTATATATTCAGGGATACAACTTTTATTGCTTTTTGTAACTATAATTTTAGCAAGGGAATGTTAACGCAAGTCACATCAGAATAAAAAGGTAAGATACTCCATTGACTTAGAATTCCATGGGGATAATACCCTGGCCCCCTAACAGACCATGCCATCATTCACCTTTACAAATCATGCATGAAGGTGTTTTGTGCTACTTCAACTTTGTAATAAAAACATAATAGTACAGAGAGGATCTGCTATTATTCTAGGAGCCATTGGCACACAGAAAAACATGTCTGATATTTTCCAGGCATACTGTTTGCCTGAAACATATATATTATCCTGAATGCTTGGGACCAGAGGTTTTCTGGATAAGGGATCTTTGTTTTTGTAACACCTGGTCATTAGTCCATAATGACTTAAATATGTATAGTGGATGTAAACATCCTATGAATTTTTTATTTATTTTTTGCTGCATATAAGTACACAAATTTTATGTATTCACTTTGTTGGACCTGGACCTGAATCTTTATTGGAGCCTGAATAACTGAGATTTTCTGGTTGCTTAGTATCAGCTGCCCCAGTAGCAGTTTCATCTCCTAATGAGCATGCTTACTGACTTGAAGCTTTAGTAGTCAGTTCAATTTGGTTGCTGGCATTTAATCTGTTTAATCTGCAATTATATTTAGCTGGGACATGCTTTTTTGTGGCTGGTATGGCAACAAGCTTTGCCTTTAATGGGGTTTTATCCATTACTGATTGTCATGGACTAGATTACATTTATGGATTTGGTGGGCCACATCCTACAAAATAAGTGTGTGCAGATCTTGGCTCATTATAGCCAAAAACTGTTGTGTAGCAATGAATGGGCACACCCCCTCCTCCTCCCCGCAAAACATGTATAATTCCCTTTATTCTTCTTTTTTTCCTAACTGGTTTCACTAAGGGGCAGATTCACTAAGGGTCGAATTTCGAAGTTAAAAATACTTCGAAATTCGACCCTCGAATTGAAATCCTTCGACTTCGAATATCGAAGTCGAAGGATTTAGCGCTAAACGTTCGATCGAACGATCGAAGGATTTTTCGTTCGATCGAACGATTAAATCCTTCGAATCGAACGATTCGAAGGATTTTAATCAAACGATCGAATGAATATCCTTCGATCAAAAAAAGCTTAGCAAGCCTATGGGGACCTTCCCCATAGGCTAATATTGACTTCGGTAGGTTTTATCTGCCGAAGTAGGGGGTCGAAGTTTTTTTTAAAGGGAAAGTACTTCGACTATCGAATGGTCGAATAGTCGAACGATTTTTACTTCGAATCGTTCGATTTCGATCGAATTCGAACGAATTTAACCAATTCGATGGTCGAAGTACCCAAAAAAAACTTCGAAATTCGAAGTTTTTTTCATTCGAATTCTTCACTCGAAGTTAGTGAATCTGCCCCAAAGTGTCTCAAGTAATATTGTTTATCCTTATTCCAGTGTTTTTCAACCTGTGTGCCGCGGCACACTGGTGTGCCGCAAACTAATGTTAGGTGTGCCGCTATCAATTTGAAGGCCGAAGTGTGCGGACCTTTCACGTGACGTCACGTGACCTGAGCGGGCAGAAGAGCCGTGCCTGGGTTGGCTGATCAGGGAGGTCGCTGGCTGCACTGCGAGCAGCTTCGATGTGAAGGCAGAAGTGCACGGACTGACAGGTGAACGGCTAGTGCTGTTATCAAAATATTAAGGAAGCCGGCTTAGCCATGCTGTAATAAGGAGAACCATATTTCTAGCTGTCTGGCTGCAATGCATGAGGCAGAAGGTTATCAGTAAGAAAGTAGAAGGAAACATATATGAAAAGGCCAATTGAACTTTTACCTGATAAGATTTTCCAAAGCAGGGTAGAGCTGCCCTCTATTTAAGCTGGTAGGGGCAATAGCGTGGGTACCCGGCATAGCAAGCTTACCCTGGCCTTGAATGATGAATGTGAGAATTCTCTCACGAACACAGAGATTAAATTATTTTGTTATTGTGTTTTTTTGTAATAACAAAATAATAATAAGTGACCTGCTTCTCCCTTTGCACAGTTGCTAGCTGAAGCACCAGATCTAGTTAGTTAGATTTGAGATTTGATTATCAGTATTGTTTATTTATAAAACCCCAATGGTCTTGGCAGCAATTATCAAAATATTTGGGGGAGTGTTATTACAAAAAAACACAATAACAAAATAATTTAATCTCTGTGTTCGTGAGAGAACTATTGCCCCAACCAGCTTAAATAGAGGGCAGCGCTACCCTGCTTTGGAAAATCTTATCAGGTAAAAAGACTGCAGATGATATAATAAAGTTCAATTGGCCTTTTCATATATGTTTCCTTCTACTTTCTTACTGACAACTTTCTGCCTCATGCATCAATGTTTAAAAAAAGCTTACATTAACAATAGCACTTATATTGTTAATATAAGCTTTTTTTCACATTTTCAGCTGGTGGTGTGCCGCGGGATTTTTTCAATGAAAGAAATGTGCCTTGGCTCAAAAAAGGTTGAAATACACTGCCTTATTCAAATAGAATAAAGAATAAACT
Source organism: Xenopus petersii (assembly GCA_038501925.1). NCBI lineage: Eukaryota > Metazoa > Chordata > Amphibia > Anura > Pipidae > Xenopus > Xenopus petersii. The sequence continues at coordinate 88,085,213 of CM076677.1, forward strand.
ATCATTGTAAGACCCAGGAAAGGACCTGGGCCTTACAATCATTTGGTTGTTGTTTGAAAATGTAAATTGTTTTCTTAATCTTCATTTTATGAAGGCGAACTACCCCCTTAATCCAAACAATTAGAGATGTCCAGCTTTATTTATTGGATATTTAATGCATCCCCACACCCAGTGCAGAAAATGTACATTCAGGTAATTCTAACCTGGAAAAGGCCCCTGCGTTTTGTTGTGTCATAGTATAATATTGTGTCCTGAAAACTAAGCTGCAGTATACAATCCTCAGTCTAACAGCGGTAAACCCCACCAGAAGACTTGCAGCTTTTAAAATGAAGGTGGTATCTCTAAAGACACTCGGGCCTAGCCTCAGTTTGGTTTTAGTCTTTTTCTCTGCTTTTAAACTGTTTTCAATCCACCATTAGTGCCATGAGCTTTGGGGCTTTAATAGTGAAGGAAAATTCTTTGACAACGCTTGCTGCCCTTTCCTGCAATTACCTACAAATCAGAATATTAATTCATTGCATTGCTGGGTTCTGTAAGTGTTGGCCAGCAGATCCAGTGGCTAAGTTATATTTAATTAATTCATGTGGATTGCTCAGAGCTTTGCCTCAAGAAATAATTGGGATTTCAACTTTTAATAATTTTGTTGGCATAGAGTTCAAGTGGGATTCACATTTCTTTTTGAAAAAATTGGTCAAGCTGAAATGTTTTAGATCTGCTGCTTTCTCTCTTGATCAGAAAAATCAAATGTAAAACTGTATAATCACTAATTGTTTATTTATATTCTGTCAATTGAATAATTCCAATTTAAATTGCTTACAGTAGAAGAACCCAAACTGACATGTTTGAATACCCAGTGTAGTGAAGGAGGATTTACTAATTTGGATAAAATGTCAGTGTTCCACAGGGTCATTGTTAGTACATAAAGAGGGTTATTTAATAAAATGTACTAAGTTTGCCCAGGAGCAGTAACCCATAGCAACCAATCAGCAGGTAGGATTTACTGGTCAACAGCAAACATCGTATTGGTTGCTGTAGCTTTTTTTCTCTTGGGCAAGCTTAGTGCCTTTTATTGCATATGGAGGAAAGACTATAGCTAATGCATTGTCTTGTCTGCTGTTTTACTTGTTCATTAGATGCTAAGCCAAACAGATCCAGTGAGATTTTAAAGACTGAGAGTATTGGGGGTCTAGTGTGGCCAGGAAGTGTAGTGGAGGTAGTGAGCAAGCAAATTTGGTTCAAGGATGTACATTCGAAACCGCCAGAGAAATGTAGGAGAATGTTTGTTTAAGTTTGGTCTATATTTGTACAATGTATTCATTGATCCTTTGAATTGGAAATAGGTGGTTTAGGCCTGCATTGACTTGATGCATTTATCGGAGATACAGTTAGATATTTTTAAAACAGCTTAAAACAAGGTTTTGTTGTGTAGGTTATTAGAATGCTAAACGGAGTTGAAAGTGGAAGTTAAGACTGAACCATGTTATTTAAACGGTGGTCTGCTGTGGTTTGGTAAGTCGGGGCTTGCTAAATGGGTGGCTTAATAAATTTTTCATAACAGGGAAATAATAAAATGTATTTGTCAAAAAATCTTCTCTATCTATTCTAATAGTAAACCAGCTGTGGCTTCATAATATTGTTGGCTAGCATAACATGTTATTGTGCATTTCTTGTTAATGTAATATAGCACACGAATATGCCTAGGGCCATTTACCTGGGGAAAGATGTTGTTTGGAAAGTAATACGGAATTTTATTTATTTATTTTTTTGTATTTAAAAGTGATGATTTTTTGCTTTGATTATAGTCCAACCAGATCCATTAATTTCAAATGCACGAATGAAAATCATGGTGCATTATATAATTGGCATTACAGCATTATATAATTGGCATTACAGACGTGGACAGCCGGGCAGTGCTGGTACTTGTAGTTCCCCAACATCTGGTGGATCAGAGGTTGCACATTCCTGTTCTAGAGTTGCTCTAAATGCCCGCAAGCTAAAGTCCTCCTAATGACAAGCAGATGTTTCTCTCTACAGAGAAATGTAAATTCACAGCTCGATTTAGATTTAATAGAAGGGAAACCTCATTAGTTACTGTATTACAAGCTTCATATTTAATCAGAGAGATTTGACAATTAGTTCTCTTATTGGAAGGCTTTTTATGTTCTTGGTGAGAACCTGTATCCCCACCAACTAACGAGTATACAGTGGCTATGAATCATAATGTTCTAACAATACTCATGCCAAAAGCAAGAAGTCATTGGTTTAAAATATGTTTACTAACTACTGTATATACTGTGTCTATCAGGAGGGTTATGGTAGATGGACATGAACGTGAGATATAACCTCCTCTAGATTGGTATTTTCATTGCCCCTCTTGCAGATTGAATTCTACTGAAATATTAATGCCCCACATGAAATACGACTTTCTTTTCATATTTGTTACAAAGAACCCTCTGACTTCTATAAAGATTTGCTTATAAATTCCTCATTGTCTGTGATCTACCTTTGTTTTCATGAAATTAGAAAGAAATTGCATTGGCAAGTTCAATCCTCAGCATTTTCTTATGGCCAAGAGATAGGCTGGGGTTTTCCAGATAAGGGATCTTTCCATGATTTGAATCTCCATAACTTGTATTTTAAAAATAATTCAAACATTAAATTAACCTATAGGATTGTTTTGCCCCCAATAAGGATAAATTGTATCTTAGTTAGGATCAAGTACAAGGTACTGTTTTATTATTACAGAGAAAAAGGACATTTTTGATAGTAATCAAGCCTATGGTAGATGGCCTTCACCTAATTCAGAGCTTTGTGGATAACGGGTCTCCAGATATGAATCCTATACCTGCATACCCTTGTATGAAGCACAATCAGAAAATAGCTGGCCATACACACGGAAGCAGACTTTTTACGCAGGCAGAGAAACTGCTTAGTATGACTTAAAGGAAAACTATACCCCCAAAATGAATACTTAGTTTATACTAAATTAAGTGGCATATTAAAGAATCTTACCAAACTGGAATATATATTTAAGTAAATATTGTCCTTTTAAATCTCTTGCCTTGAACCACCATTTTATTATGGTCTGTGTGCTGTCTCAGAGATCACCTGACCAGAAATACTACAACTCTAACTGTAACAGGAAGAAGTGTGGAAGCAAAAGACACAACTCTGTCTGTTAATTGGCTCATGTGACCTAAGAAGTATAGTTTGTTTGGTATGTTTGTGTGCACAGTGAATCGTACGATCCCAGAGGGCAGCCCTTATTTTTTAAAATGGCAATTTTCTATTTATGATCAAACAATGGCTCATCGTACTACTAGAAAAGTATATTATTAGGAAAATGTTTTTTTATATAACCTCAAATCTTTGATCGTAAAATTAGCTGATTCTTGTACATTTCTGAGTGGTAGGCCTACCTGACATGTTTGGGGGCCCTTGGATGTCTGCCTTAGGGCCCATGCTACAGTATGGGCAGTTTTGTAACACAGTATATATGTTGATAGACCTGTGCTTGCTGAGTTGAGTTTCCTGCCAATGAATATGCTTAATGCTCAGACAAAGTGATTAGTAGCTTGCAAGGTAAATTAAAAAGACACAAGGGAGTTTCAGATTTCTCCTTTATGGCTGATGGAAGACTTAATGCCCTTCCATCAGTGAGATGTTACCCATGACATTATAAGCCACTGTACATGACTGAGGAATGTACATGACTGGTGACTGAGGAAGCTTTAGTATGAGTCATTTCTGCTGCGTAGGTGTCCAAAATGTACTTTTATGCTTATATTTGAGGCTTATTTCATTAAGTAGCAAATAGAGGTCAGGTTTCCAAGCAGCTGTTATTTTTCCTTTCTTTTGTCTGCCTGTTTTTCCTCTGTCTTGGAGGAGGCACCGCAGTTGTTGCTTTGAATGTAGAAGATACATGATATCTTTCTTCTGCAGCATTTTGTTAAGTCAGCAAATTATTAGTCAGACCAATATAGTAGGTAGCAGGGCCCTTGCTGCCAGCGAGTCACAAAGGCAAGGGGGCTCAGATTTAAAAGATGTTTTGTTATGCATTGGCTGCTTCAGAAGGTGAAAAATGACACTTTACACTTCAATATTCGAAAAAACGGTCACACATAGAAAATAGAAAGTCATTGGAAAAAGTTATTTCTGGTGATCTGAAAACAAGTAGTTTGAAGGTGCACAACCCCTTTAAAGAGTGCAAAACATTTACGTCTGCAAATGCAGTGAACAAAGTGCATTTTTGAGCACAAATTACATTTTTTCCCATAATTCAGCATTTTTTCCCCAGAATTCCACCATTGTTGTGGTCACAAGCAAGCATTGGAAATAGTTGTTATTTCTGGTGATCTGAAAACAACTAGTTGTTTGAAGGTGCACAACCCCTTTAAAGAGTGCAAAACAGTTATGTCTGCAAATGCAGTGAACAAAGTGCATTTTTGAGCACAAATTAAATGTTTTTTCCCATAATTCAGCATTTTTTCCCCAGAATTCCACCATTGTTGTGGTCACAAGCAAGCATAGTGTCAAGCGCATTTGTGGACAATTCATTAACATGAATGCAGTTATCCCCCACTGTAAATCAAGCACATTTTGCTTAAAGTTGTCTTCATTGCCATCATTTTTGATGTTTGGAGAGTGACATGCACCTGATTCTTTAAACACAACAATTAAAGGGGTTGTTCACCTTTGAGTCAACTTTTAGGGGCCGATTCACTTACTTCGAGTGAAGGATTCGAAGTTAAAAAACTTTGAAATTCGAAGTTTTTTTTGGGCTACTTCGACCATCGAATAGGCTACTTCGACCTTCGACTACGACTATCGAAGGATTCGAAGTAGTGTCTCTTTAAAAAAAACTTCGACCCCCTAGTTCGCCATCTAAAAGCTACCGAAGTCAATGTTAGCCTATGGGGAAGGTCCCCATAGGCTTGCCTAACTTTTTTTGATCGAAGGATATTCCTTTGATCGTTGGATTTAAATCCTTCGAATCGTTCGATCGAAGGATTATTCCTTCGATCGTTCGATCGTACTATCTGCGCTAAATCCTTCGACTTCGATATTCGAAGTCGAAGGATTTAAATTCCCAGTCGAATATCGAGGGTTAATTAACCCTCGATATTCGACCCTTAGTGAATCAACCCCTTAATATGATGTAGGGAGCGATATTCTGAGACCATTTGCAATTGGTTTTAATTTTTTTATTATTTGTGGTTTTTAAGTTATTTAGCTTGTTGTTCAGCGTTTGCAGTATCAGCAATCTGGTTGCTAGAGTCCAAATTACCCTAGCAACCATGCATTGATTGAAATGAGAATATGGAATATTAATAGGGGAGGGTCAGAACAGAAAGATGAGTAATAAAAAGTAGACCACTATTGCAAGTGACGACATCCAGATAGACATTTTGACCACTGCCATCTTTCGTCTAATTACAGTCAAAGCAACCATTACACCATTTAATCTACATAAGTTTCACTATACTGCCACTTTCTCTGACATAAAGCATTGTAAAATGCCAGTTCGAACTGAGTTTATTGCAAATAAAACAGACCAGTCCTTCCAGGCCATGGTGATTTTTCTGCTGCCAATATGTCAGGATAATAACAAATAAATAAAACCTAAAATTAAAATAAGTAAGGGTTTCAATTTAGTATGTGATTGTAATGGTGCCTGTGGTAGTAAGTATGAGAACCTTAATTTTTGGATTTCCTAAGCTTTGCTTGGTGTCCGTTTCAGTGGCTTTGTCACCACTATTTATTTTGGGTGTAGAGTGGTGACAAATTGCATTTGAAACAAACTAGTTGGTATGGGCTGCAGATACAGTATTGTGCATTTTGACCAAATAAATATGCTGCAAGCTACATGTCATGTCAATAAAATATTTTCAGTAAGTGCTTAAAAATATTATTTGTGTTTTTCTTCTATATTCAGTATGGATGACACAGGGCACATAAATGAATTACCACATAGAATTGCACATTATTATGATGACACATACACATAAGAGGAACATAATATAATGGATCCCCAATAAACAAGAAAGTATCCATTTGGTAAGTAACCAGATACACTGCACACTATGCACTTTATTATCACATATTTCTTTCACCTTTGTGTAATAAATTCACTTTTTACCAATTATACACTTAGACACATACACCAAAACACTTGATATTTATATATACTATATTTACTTAACTAGAGACACACACTTTTCGGGAACTTATTTATTTAATTTATTTATTTATTTATTTTTTCCTCCTGCTTCCATCTTCCACATAAGAATCACAAATTGGGGATAGGACGGATGAAATGGGCTGCTAATATGACTGGAAGATTATGTGGGCTTTAAATGAAAGGCGAAGAGCTTATATATACTTAGAAGCCTCAAAGGAGAGAAGCCCCCTATAAAGAAATAGTGCCAAAAAGGGAGACAAAACAGGATCAATTTTCAGAATATATAGATGAGAGAAAGGAGTGGTTAAGGACAATGAAAAAGAAAACAAGGCCAGATAAGAATATACATGTGTAGCCCTTCAATGGACATCAAACTAGTATTGTTGTTGTTTTTGTGATGTTTTGTATTTGTAACTGTATTTGGATGTAGTTTCTTTTTTCTTTGTTTGTATACTTACTCTTTTTATCTGAAAAAAAAAGGAAAAATGTATTAATAAATTATAAGAAAAAAAAAAAGAGGTCACATGTACTGAAGTAAAAAGTGGATGAAATATTGCACTGAGGGTTATATGGGCAGCAATTTTACAGATATACAAATGTAATTATAACTGAATTATACTACAAGTAATGGGAGACTTCCCAATACTAGTATTTCCTCTCCTTATATCTTTTTTTTTTTGTCTTGCTTATTTACTAAAGATTTTATCATATCAAATACATAATTATCCACATTCTTATACACATTGGTTGGAGGAAAATAAAAATATTATTTGTGTCAGACCAGTTTGTAATTTAGTTTTCATTTAGACATGGAAATCAATATATTGTGCAGTCCAAAGTGTTATCTTACAAGGTGTCTAAACTGACCCCTGAGAACATAGTTTGTGTAGTGTCCTGTCAAGTGCTGCCGGTATCTGGCACAGCTTAATATTACTGAGTTCTTTCTTTCTGCAGACACCTTAATGGTGTAATTAAAAATAAATTCAGCTCTGAACCAGAAGATTATCTCCATTAGCTCTAGCAGCTGAAAATCAGTTGGGAATAGGGAGATTGTGACACAGGGTCTAACGTCTGCATGACCCATAGAATTTTGTTGCAGACCTTAAGTCTCGGTCAAATCCTGAGAGTTCCGAGGCATGGTTATTAGTACAAAAGTAATTATGGGACTGAGCACGTTTAAAAGATTGGTAAGTGCTGTAATAACAGAAATAGTTTTAATTTAGTTCATGGAAGAAGCTGTCAAAATTGGATTTGTTCTCAGTGGAAAAGATATGTAACATGACATAGTTAGATATGATACATTCATATTTGGAAAGTCTGTCCATTTACTCAGGTCCTCAGATTGCGATTTTATAAGTCTATGAAATATTTATATACAGGTATTGCCATTGTTTTTTTTTTTGTTTCTTTTACAAAAAGTAGTGGTCTTCTCTTGACATTTTTCAGTTTTTATGTTTTAATGAAAATTTTAAAGCAAATATTATGCATGAAAATGACTAGGAAATTATTTGGGGCAAATTAATTTTTTTCTTTATTGCCATTATTGGATCATGATTATGAGGTTGAATGTGCAAGAATATAACATTGGTTAATCACAATGTATACACATGATAAGATGATATTAAATTAATTCCTGAATGCAATTGCCTTGGTCGGTGGTGTCCAAGATTATCCATCCCATGGCCCTATTACCTACTATTTCACATGCTCTGTGGCCAGATTACGCTAAAATAATGTCATTTAAAAAAATAAACTTTTATATACTAAGGACCTGGATGCACATGAGTTTTTCATATGCGGGTTTTAAAAAAGACCGACGCGTAAATACGCGTAATTCCGGCAGCGTGTTTTTAAGTTTAGGCAACTGCACACAAGGCTAGATTATTTACGTGACGGTCGGTATTTTTAAAAAATGCTGGTAAAAATGCATGCATGTCCATGCCTATAAAAATCATGGGTGGAAAACGCTTGTGGGTGTCCAGCTGGACAGCCCTTGTATGTGGAATGCATAGGGACAGTCTCTTATGCTTAAGCCTGATAATTATATTTAGCTGATGGTGCAAGTAAAGGCAAATTAGTACAAGGCTATTTTCATATTGTAGTTGAGGTTTAAACATCTGGTAAATACATTTGTCCAGAAATACATATCTTCAGGACACACTGTGTCATTTTTTTAAAATGTTTTGATCAAAATAATTGTCTCCTATCTATGAGACTTGGAGAATAGAGTTGATATTGGTAGGAAGGTGGTACCCTTTTCTCTGTAATAAAGGTGGTACCTTTTCTCTGTAATAAAAAAAACAGTACTTTGTATTTGGGTTTATTTTATGTTTACATGATTTTCTAGTAGACTTAAGGTATGAACATCCAAATTCTGGAAAGATCTGTTATCCAGAAAGGCCTAAGTCACGAGCATTCAGAATAACAGATCCCATACCTGTATCTTTAATTGTAAATATGGAGCTCTGTGTAATTTTACAGGTTGAGATGATCTCAGAACTGCTTTGCAGTTTATATGATTTATGACTGTTCACGTGCAGTGTAATACTACTTATTGGCAAGTATGCGGATGTTTTTGCCCTTCAAAACGTTCAAAACTGACATGGCGTGTCCTTGGTCAGGCCTGTTTGTTGCCCAGTTCATTCACCCATTGCTTATCATTGGCCTCTGTAAATGTATATAGGTGTTTAGTTTGCCTTTACCATTCAGATAAAGGCTTTTAGTACAGGAATGGGATCCAATATCCGTAAACTCATTATCCAGAAGCTCCGAATTACGGAAAGGCTGTCTGCCATAGACTTCATTTTATCCAAATAATCCACATTTTTAAAAATGATTTCCTTTTTTTCTATAATAATAAAACAGTACCTTGTACTTGATCCAAATTAAGATATAATTATTCTTTATGGGGAACCAAATGCCTATTGTTTTTATTTAATGTTTACATAATTTTCTAGTCAAGTTAAACTATGAAGATCCAAATTATGGAAAACCCCAGTTCCCAAACAATCTGCATAACAGGTCCCATACCTGTATTAATTTTAGGCATGAGTATATGTTCGAGGTGATATTTTATAATATAGTTACAGTTTGAAATTGGGATGTCTTTCACCTATAATTCATATGTACTCATTCAACACCCCTTTAGAATCCATGGTTGTACTGTGCATACAAGCACTGGTTAAAATTGATAACCTTAATAAGCACTGCTTTACAGATAATACCATGGCTTTATATCTATTTGTATCTGTTTGTCTATTTAGTCTTGCACATTATTCATTTGGGCAGGAGCTCTGTATAGTCTTCAGCTCCGTGAAAATCCCTTTTCTTTGTATGTCAGCAAAAATGCCTGCTATAAATAAAAAAAAAAATCTTCAAACTTCATGTGTCACCTCTTTCTTTAAGGTCAAGTGTTGGAAGGAGCCAGAACGCTCCAGAAGAACACACTTGAACTTCAAAATCTTGGCATCTTCTCTACTTCAGTTGAAATGTTTGGAAATTTATTTGCAGTGCATGTTAATTCAAAAAGAATGATACCTCTATAAAACTATCCTTGTGAATTCTAAAGGCTGTTGGCTGAAAATTATTTACAGTTCTTCAAAGTAACTGCAGATATTGAACAGGACAGATGAGGTTACAAAGTACTTCTGGAAAGCAGCATATGTAAGGGAACTAATGTGTAAGGTTAAATCAATAGCATTGATTTCCATATGGCTCTGACTCAAAATGAACCACCCAAAACATATGCTGGTGGCTACAATTCAATGCTGAGGTTCTCTGCTAAAAATAGTCCAGCTTAATAAAAGCAAAAGATCTTCACTGAGGAAAGATTTTAGGCAAAACAAATCTCTATCTCTATTGAAACACCAAGGGTAGGGCACACTCACATCTGAAGAGAAAAATCCACATTCGGCACTTATAATCAACAGATGGCATTTAACAGATGCTACCTTCTCCTTCTTAATGTTCCGATTGGGAAAGCAGTATGATATTTATATGCAGTTCATGTCGGGGCACTACTCCATGGAAGCAGAGAAATCCAAGAAATGATATAGAAATCCATTGTTCCTTATTTCCTAACTCCGGTTTCCTAACTCCGGTGCAATGTCATATCAGTTATTCCTCTGAACTGCTATTTTATTATTCTAAAAGGGTGTTATTCTAATATGTGGTTAGATGATTGTCTGTGCTAAAAGTTCCATTGCTACCTGGTAACACAGTTAAACCTGTATGCATTGTAAAAGTGTGGGAGATCTGCTAATGTGTACATCTGAAGTGTTTTTGGCTTGTCAGTTTCCAGACAAGGGACAATGCATCGCAGGCTCAATTACCTACCTCTATTGCACATTTGTTTTGCTCTGTGATCTTTCACGTGCTAAAAATTTTCAGTTTCCATATCTGTATACATCTTTTAATTCCTATTTATTGCATATGGTTTCCATGATATCTGGAAGTATATAAATAGTTCTACAGCTAGACAGACTGCATTAAGGCCGAGTCCGCAGTGTTTCTTAGAACTGCTGCACGTCTATGTTGTATGTAGTCCACCAACTTCTGGCACCTGTTATATTCCACAAATCTTCTGCATTTCTTGGTTTTGCCTCAGACACTGCATTTTTGATGTCACCCCACAAATTTTCTATTGGATTAAGGTCTGGGGATTGGGTTGGCCACTGCATAACATCAATCTTGTTGGTCTGGAACCAAGATGCTGCTCATTTACTGATATGTTTGTGGTCGTTGTCTTGTTGAAACCCCCATTTCAAGGGAATTTTCCTCTTTGGCATAAGGCAACATGACCTCTTCAAGTGTTTTGATGTATTAAAAAACTGCAGAATGTCATGACTGTTGGGTCAGTTGGGTTTCTATTACTGTACTACACCTACTAGCAAATTATTTGTCATGTAGAAATACAGTATAATTTCTACCAAAAACAGTTATTGATCAGTTTAGTGATGTTAGCCTGCTACGCAATTGTAGTTGTTTACTAACTGCAGTTGGAAATGTATAGGAAATTGCCTACCCCTGGATCAACTAGCAGTGAGGCAGGTTTTATATATACGTTAAAGGTTGAACTCAATGGGTGTGTGTCTTTTTCAACCAAAGTTACTATGTTACTATTGCTTCATTCTTCCAAAAGGCAAAGGTGACAGTAGAGCAGCAGAATTTAAATATTTAAAAAAAGCAAACGAGAAAAATGTTCTTATAATTTGGAGACTGGCATGTGTACATATCATGGCTGCCACTGCAGTATGAATGCCGCCAGCTATAAAGTACAGGGCACTGCTGGTTTCCAAGGTAGAGCAGTTAAACTTTACAAGTTCATGCAACTTAATCCTAAACTGCAATAAACAGTGTTTAGATTGCTCTGTTGCAACAGCAGTATCAGTGGCAGGTTGTTGAATGACACTGCCATTGAAACCTGCTCAGGGTTGAGAGTAATATAGAGTGGAAAGATAGGTGCCTATCTAGTTGAACCAGTCCTGCAGAGTGAAATGCCTTGCCAGGTACACTACGTAACAAATAAAGCTGTGTCGAGCACCACCTGGATTCCGTATCACTTTACAGCTCCATTCACAAGCTGTTTTCCTGTATTGGAATTGCACTAATGCCTTGTTGTAAGCCAGCTTTAGTCAATTACAAAACTGCCAAATGGGCCTCTTTGAATTCTCACTGCTGGTGGTTTTACAGCAACTGCCTTGCCTAAGCCCAGAAAAGACAGAGAACTGGTTATGAGAAACGGTTTGTAAATGAAAGAGAGTGACAGTTGCATGCCACATAACCAGAGAATTAGAAGACGGAATAGCAGATTGAGTTGTAATCCCTTTGCTGAACCTCACTAGTTAATTGTCGAGCTGCGTCTATAGCAACTGATGTATTACATTGTTTGCAGAGTGAGATACTGGGGTTACCGAGGCTACTTATGTGAAATAGAAAAATAGTAGAAATGGTGGCCAATAGAAAAAAAAAAAAAAATTCAATTGAAAAAAAAAATCCAAATTATAATCAATTGAAAAGAGTCATTGTTTGTTGAGTTTATGAATCCAGAAGGAATTTGTCGGTTTAATGCTACTATGCCACTGTCAAGAAAATGTTTAAAGTATTGTCACATTTAGCAGAGTTTATACCTATCAGTTCATCAGAATGTGTGAGACTCTTTCAAGCAGTTCAATGTCATTATGATCAGCACAGCTCAGCAATTGTACCAATCACCATAACTGGTCAGAATCTTTCCAGAGTGGAGCATATCAATTGTTAAACACTTAAATTTCAGCAATGATCTCCAAATCAGTATCTATCTTGAATCTTAAGCTTTTTGAAGGTGAACTATCTTTTTATGACACAGGGATTTTGTATTCGGATTAGCATTTATACTATTTACTAAATATAAAATAATCACAATGAAAAAAGATAGGGTGCCACTTATACAACATGGAAATGGGACAACTATGAAAATTGTTATGCTGGATAAAGAAAATATTGGTACAGCTTATTATCATGCTGAGATTTTTTTTCTTGTCAAGTATGGATTAAGGTACCAGTGGGACACCAGCTTTTATTAGATCTTGCCCTATTTATACCCATGTTGTTATACCTGGAGTTGTTCTATCTGCTTTATTGTAAGGATTATTGAGTATAATGATAGTGTTAAAGGAACAATAACACCAAAAAAAAAAAATGAGTGTTTTAAAGGAATAACTATATGAAGTACCATTGTCCTGCACTGGTGCAACTGGGGTGTTTGCTTCAGAAACACAAATATAGTTTATAAAAAAGAAACAAGCTGCTGTGTAGCTATGGGGGCAGCCATTCAAGCACAGGGATGCACAATAGATAACAGATAAGTTCTGAAGAATTACATTGTATAGTACAAATCTTATCTGTTATCTGCTGTGTATCCCATGCATTTTTTCCTTTTCCTAGTTTGAACACAGCAGCTTCTATATATATTAACTATTGCAGCGTTTCTGAAGCAAACACACCGGTTCTATATTTTTCTTTTTATCCTTGAAAATGACATGCCTGTCATGAGGGGATACAGAGCTGGCAAAATAAGGTTAAACTTGAAACTATCATGAGCACTGAGGAAATGAATCTTAGTAATAGTCCAAAATCTGTTATGGTTTGCTTTCTTATTCGTGCATAGTATTCTCTGTAGCACTGTATAAAATAAACATACAGGCCAATGCATTACGTAAGGATTACTCTGCTAGAAGAAGTAAGGCTAAAGACCCAAGGAGTAATAGTGGCACAGGAGTAGTCGGAAAAAGTGCTGATTTTAAGTTTCTGTTAGTGTTGTGTAGCTTATCTAGGAAGGACAAACCTGAGGATGGTACTGTATGCTTTCCCATAGGGTTGTTTTTAAGAGATGGAAAATGTGGTCAATGACTTATGGCAAGTAGAAGGCAACGTGTCCATGCTTCAGAGAAGTCTTAAAGGTAGAAACTATAACAAGATAATGTGAGAAGTGAGGGAATTCAAGTCTCTGCAGCAAGACTGTTGAAAAGGCAATGCTGTCCCAGTTATTAAAAAGGGGAAGAACCTTTAGTGTAAGTACAGCTGTAATATTTTTTAACAAAGTACTGATTTTGCCTGCATCTGAGGTTCTGTAGCTGTTGAAAAAGCATTAAGAAATATTTTGTCTGAATAATATTATTATTACTTAGTGTAATGCAGAATTTGTGTATCTGTCACCATGGTACATAACTTATACTGGCTGACCGTGCCAAGAGAGATAAAGTTGTTCCTTATGCTAGTTGAGAAATGAGAATTCCCTCACTGAGTCACTTCGTTTTGAGCCCAGTCCTGGTTAAAACATGGGAAGGTGTTTTAGTGCAAGTTCATATTAAAGTACTGCTCAACAATGATTTTTTACTAGAAATTCTGTTTTAAGCTTCTCTTGCAAGCAAAGAAGATATATACCTCTGAAGATGTCCTGGTCTTCTGGGCTGTTATCTGAAATTAGGTAGTGACTGACCAGATACATTACATTACCAGATTCAGCCCTGTAGAATTTACTACTATGATAGGTGGAACTTCACTTACTACTTATGTTTTGATTCTCAGCCTCTTATCAGCAGCCCAGGTCACACTGAGAAATTGCCGTGTCCCTGACACTCAAAACATGAGATTGCTGAATATCTGAGCAGGCACAGTAAGTTCAGTGTATAACATTCATTATTTCTGGCTATATTCTTTTTTTTTTTACAATGATTTAGTTCTCATTTAAGACGGCAGCTCCAATTGAGTAAATTAGCATTGTTGTTGTAGGAGTGGTCCAGCAAATGTGGTAACCTTTACATGATAATGAGTGAAGCCAGATGAGTAAATTCGATTTTGCCAAAGCAATGTACGTGGTGACTGGAAAAATGGCCCAAAAGAGAACCCTGAGGCACACCCACTTGCAGAGAAGAAGAATTCTTGAAACAAGAGACAGAACTGTGAGAAGGGGTAGAAGGAGGTTACAGTCAGAATGAAAGAGTTTAGGAGATGAGTAAGAAATTAAAGGGCAGCATTCTGTAATGTAGAACATTGATTACTTGGCACTAGGGTCTTATTAAATATTCCAGTCTATGTTTCTATAAACAATCATGTTTTCATATTTTATATACATAAACTAAAACTTAAGGGGTATTGAGCCCTAAAACCATGTACTGCATGAAGAAATAAAGTAAGGGTCTAATTAAGACAGTGTTTCCCAAATGTTGGGTGTGGAAATAAGGAAATCTGAAGACGACTGTAACAGAGAGGCAGAAATCTATAACAGATGCTTCAAACTGACCTTGTTATTGACTGTGTTGTCAGAAACACAGGCAACATTCTAACAATTTGCTCAGGGAGCCTTCCAGGCAGAAGAAATATAAAGGGAAGATTATTTGCATTTGTGAGAGAAATCTCCTTAGAATCATTGTTTAAGGGCTGAACCCCATGGTGTGCCTTCTTCAGATCTGACGCGATGAGATGTGGATGTGACGAAATGCGAACCCAGCACGCAAGCTGCACAGTACAGTTCAGACATTAGATTGCTAGCTCTTTTGTATTGGTTAAGGGGCAGATTTACTAAGGTTTGAATGGTAAGTTCAAATTTTCAAATTCAAATTTTTTTGGTCAAAACTCGCAAATTCAAATTTAAAACCACCAACTCAAATTTGAATGTGAGATTTCTCACACTTCAACCCTGGAAACAGTTCTAATTTGACTATTCTCCTCCTAAAACCAGCCGAGTTCATGTAGAAGTCAATGGCAGAGGTCCCTTGAACTATTTGAAGATGTCAGTAGTACAGGTATGGGATCCGTTATCCGGAAACCAGTTATCCAGAAAGTTCTGGATTACGGAAAGGCCGTCTTCTATAGACTCCATTATAACCAAATAATCCAAAATTGTAAAAATGATTTCCTTTTTCTCTATAGTAATAAAACAGTAGCTTGTACTTGATCCAAACTAAGATATAATTAATCCTTATATGAAGCAAAAACAGCCTATTAGGTTTCTTTAATGTTTATTTGATTTTCTAGTAGACTTAAGGTGTGAAGATCCAAATTATGGAAAGACTGTTATCCAGAAAGACCCAGGTCCCAAGCATTCTGGATAATAGATCCCATACCTGTACCGACGAGCCACATTTTTGCCAAGTTTCGCTTAGAAAACGACGGCTCATAGACTTGAATGGGAGAAAAAAATGCAGTTCATCAAAAAAAAAATGTGCGTCAAAAAAATTCATGCTCGAGGTTTTTTTTCAGAGGAAAACTCGATTCAGATTCGATTCAGGTCAGGAGTATTTGATTGAATTTTAGGCATTCAAATCTGTTCATAAATAACATACCATTCGAATTAAATAAAATAGAATTTATTAGAGTTTAAAAAAATTCACATTTGACCTTTGATAAATAACCCCCTAGGTGTAGGGTTTGGTGTTGCTAAAAAGGAAAGGATTGGGGAGTTAGTGCATTTTTAGATTAGACATGGTCAGGGTGGCAGCAACCAAGCAGAGAATCCTATGGAAGGCACAAAATAATTGCTGGTTGATTAGCCATCAGTCTAGAAGGCATGCGTGTTGCCTGGTATTTCCTGTGTTATTTCACCCCAATCAGTATGGTATTTAGTAGGAAACCTAACTTTAAAGTTGTTTACCAATCTGCATACATGGTAGAGATCTTTGCTGTAAAGTATCTGTGAAAGATCCTTGAATTAGCACATAGGCCAGCACAGATACCTGAGCGATTCTTCGCATTATAAGGGTATCGCTAATTCATATTGCATTCTGATATTTCATGATCTACATTAGCAGTCAAAGACAGATGTCTTTGCTTCGTATGGACACTTTATATGGGAAACAGATTGTAGACCAGTGATCCCCAACCAGTATCTCGTGAGCAACATGTTGTCCTTCAACCCATTGGATGTTGCTCCCAGTGGTCTCAAAGCAGATGCTTATTTTTGAATTCCAAACTTGGAGGCAAGTTTTGGTTGTATAAAAAACAGGTGTTTTGCCAAACAGATCCTCAATGTCAGTTGACAATCTACATAGGGGCTACTAATTGGCCAATCACAGAACTTATTTGGCACCCCAGCAACATTTTTAATGCTTGTGTTGCTCCCCAATTCCTTTTACTTCTGAATGTTGCTCACGGGTTCTAAAGGTTGGGGATCCCTATTGTAGAGTATGCTGCCCCATTGTAAGCAGTAAAGTTTATTTGTAGCCTGCGAGTATTCATCTTCAAGACGTTCATAGTGGAATCATTTTGTACCAACGCACACTATATACATTTACATCTGTTTATGTTCATTGTGTAATACTTAGTTACATTTTGTTTTTGTGTCTCCAGTAGTAAATACAGTCCTGTGTAATGTTATAGGCTTATCAATTAATAAGCATTACCAAGGAATGTCGAGTAAATGACCTGCAGCTGGCAAACGTTTGGATAGTACCATTTCTAAGAAATGCCGGATCAGCTGTGTTGTGCAGGAAATATCTGACTTTTCACAAAGGGAGTTTTTCATAAATTCTTACACGTGCAAACTCTTGAGTGTTTTTTCTTTATAATTTTGTTTGTTTATGTATGTGTTAGAAGGTTTAAACCACCCAGAAAAATATGTCAGCAGTTTATTAAAGGCATTTGAAAGGAACCAGCTCTATACAGTTTATTCCAGTAGTCTTTGGGCAAAGGCGTTTCTGCTATGACGCAAGTTAACAAACTTGCCCCAGACGCACTTTATCAGGGTGGCAAAGATCACCCTGCAATAAAGGAGAACTAAACTTAAAAGAGAAGGAAAGGTTAATACTAAGTAAACCTCATCAGATAGGTCCACCTAAATATACCAGTAAACCCTCCAAGTAATGCTTCTGTCAAAAGAAACACAGCATTTCTTTCCTTCTATTGTGTACACATGGGCTTCTGTATCAGACTTCCTGCCTTCAGTTTAAACCTCCTTGCCCCGGGTGTGAGCATGCATTGCTCCTCTCCCCTTCTCTGCTGTAATCTGAGCCCAGAGCTATAAGTGAACAGGGAGAGACCCAGGCAGGAAGTGATGTCACACCAAGCTAATACTGCAGCTGCTATCCTAGAAAAACAGAGAGTTTCTAGAGCTTCTTACTCAGGTATGATAAAACATTTTACAGAATAAATATAGCATTCTAGCTTGCACTATTGCAGCTAATCTATTGGCAATAAAATGCCTACTTATCTTTCCTTCTCCTTAAAATCACTCCGGGTGGGGGTTGGGGTCAAATTCTTAGACAGCCGAAGGGTACCTTGGTCGTTCCTCCTATTCACTAAAAACTGCACTGGCCTGTCTACATTGGCATATGAATCAGACCTCATCCATACCTCCACTTTTAGTACTTTATTCTATATCCTTGTTGATGAAACATTGGCTCTTCAAAAAAATGCTGCATTTCCCTTAGTCGTGCTGAAGTAAAGGAGAACTGTTACTATTATAGAAAGTGCACTAAACTGTACTGGATGTTTTGTAATAGTTTGGTTTTTTTTTACATTTGTTTATATATTTAACAATTTATTAGTGAAATGTTTCACTTGTTTTTGTTGTTGCAACAAATACACTCATGCTGTAAGTCAGACAGATTTTCCCTGCCATAACTCTCTGATCCAGCTTGTGACTGCAATGTACAATGCACTAATGACAGACAGCATGGATGAGTTGTTTGCAGTACAAATATGGGATCTGTTATCCAGAATGCTCAGGACCTGGGGGTTTCCTGATAATGGATGTTTCTCTGATGTGGGTCTCCATATCTTAAGTCTACTAGAAAATAATTTAGAAATTAAATAAACTCATTAGGTTGCTTTTGCCATTGGATTAATTATATCCTAGTTTGAATTAAGTACAAGGTACTGTTTTATTATTACAG
The DNA here is from genome assembly GCA_038501925.1 of Xenopus petersii. Classification (NCBI taxonomy): domain Eukaryota; kingdom Metazoa; phylum Chordata; class Amphibia; order Anura; family Pipidae; genus Xenopus; species Xenopus petersii. The sequence continues at coordinate 88,103,765 of CM076677.1, forward strand.
AGAAAATGGAAAACTGGGTTTCTGGATAACTGATCCCATACCTGTAGTAAAATAATATTTTGTTTAATACAATAATGAAACTTTTGTAAAAGAAAAAACTATATAGCATTCACTACAGGGTTGGATGCATGTTTTACTATATTTTAAAGCAGTCCCCCGCCCCCCACCATCCTTGATTTTTTTTATGCTTTTAAATGTCTAGTTCATGTTTTGTCTAGTTTTTAAATGTCTATTTCTGTCATGATTGAAAGGGTATATGAATGAGAGAAACAAGTACATTGTGCATATTTGTACATTACCATTATTACAGTGTATATATTTAATGCTAATGCAGTGCACTAATGCTCAAGGAGAACTAAAGTTGAAATCACTGGAGGGAACTAAATGTTAGACTGGCAGATCCAGCTTGAGGCAGCAATGAACAATGCACTAATGGTTGAGTTGTTTGCAGTAGGAAAACAATGTAAAAAGCCGTCTGTTTGCTTCTAAGTTCAATTTTGCCCTCAACTTTGCATGTGCACCCAGACTTGAATATAGAGAAGATCCAGAGAAGAAGGTGGTAATGGTGTATAGTAATTAGGGATGCACCAAATCCAGGATTCGGTTCAGGATTCAGCCAGGATTCTGCCTTTTTCAGCAGGATATGGATTTGGTCGAATCCTTCTGCCCGGCCAAACCGAATCCGAATCCCTGGCCGGTAGACTCTCAGCAAACAGGAGCACCAGCCTCAGTCTCAGCTAAGCTGATGAGAACTGGATGTGCCTAACATTTGGCAACCCTCCACCACTGATTATACTGCTCCTTCTCCTTTAATACAAATTAATTTTTTGTAATGGGGACAAAGGAAATCTTCTTATCTTATATTTGTCTTACCGTATATACCCGCGTATAAGCCGAGTTTTTCAGCATCCAAAATGTGCTGAAAAAGTCTACCTCGGCTTATACGCGGGTCAGCGGTACCCGACCCGCTACGATTGCAGTCACTTTTAATCATTCCTATACCAACAGTTCACTTGGGGAGAGACTGCAATATCCCACAATGCCCTCTGTTGGTTATATGAAAGAATAACAGTGCGCCCTCTGTTGGTTATATGAAAGATTAACAGTGACTGCAATATCACACAGCGCCATCTGTTGGTTGTATGAAAGAATAACAGGGACTGCAATATCACACAGTGCCATCTGTTGGTTGTATAAAAGAATAACCGGGACTGCAATATCACACAGCGCCCTCTGTTGGTTATATGAAAGATTAACAGTGACTGCAATATCACATAGCGCCATCTGTTGGTTGTATGAAAGATTAACAGTGACTGCAATATCACACAGCGCCATCTGTTGGTTTTATGAAAGAATAACAGGGACTGCAATATCACACAGCGCCATCTGTTGGTTGTATGAAAGAATAACAGTGACTGCAATATCACACAGCACCCTCTGTTGGTTATATGAAAGATTAACAGTGACTGCGATATCACACAGCACCCTCTGTTGGTTATACAAAAGATTAACAGTGATGACAATATCAAATAGCACCCTCTGCACATGGTAGTGGGACAGTGGGACAATGCACACAGTAATCCGTTTGGCAATTCTCTGTCACCATCAGCTTTGCAAAGAAGTCCGGTTGATCGCTGGGGGGTCGCTTTGGCAGAATGTGCGCTGCTGGGAGACAGGGCTATAGTTGTGTCTAGGCTTATACTGGAGTCAATAGGTTTTCCCAGTTTTCGTAGGTAAAATTAGGTACCTCGGCTTATACTCGGGTCGGCTTATACTCGAGTATATACGGTACTTATATTCTTGTACAGTCTTCCTTAAACTATATAGATTTACAGTTAGGAAACAATATATAGATAAATACTATACAATAATTGTACATTCACATTATGGGAGTTATTTATTAAAGTGCAATTTTTTTTGGTCGGACTTTTAAAGGGGAAGAACACAATTTTTTTGGAGGAAAAAAAAAACTTGTTTTTGTTGTAATTTATTATACTGCGATGTTGTTAAGACTCAGACCTGCTGAGTTCATGTAGAAGTCAATGGCAAATGTCCCACTGATATCCTGATCTGTGCTGGATTTCAATCAACAATCCGAAAATGTTGTGGTTTCGGGCATCAAATCTGAAAAAAGCTAGTAGTTTCGGTTGTGTCAAATCCCAAAAATGTGTACGGTTCGAATTTTCTCGAGTTTTTTACTTGCAAAAGAACTTTGGAAAAAATTATTGATAAATAGAGGGGAAAATCTGTGGATTTAGAGTGGTTTTCAGAAAGAAGAACTTTTCAGATTTTGATAAAAAAAAATTCACACTAAATTGTATTATGTAAACGTTAAAATTCACTGGGTACCTTGTGTATTTTTTAAAGAGAGTCGCTTGTATTAAGTATAATACAATAGTACAATAAACACATGGGCAGAGGGACTGTTTACAACTGTTAGCTAAAAATCATAATACGCTAAATGGACTCTTAGCAGTTATGGGCTTGGCTGAGTGAGTGGAAAGCCTTGACTTGTTCTATTCAGTCAGATGACAGCTTGTTATGCTAGCTTCTCGTTATCACATGACTATTGGGTATGTCATTTTAGACGCAACATCTGCTTTTGAATAGGCTCCAGTGTTTACAAATGGTCAACAGATGGGTGGATTTAAGCTCAAACAGGTCAGACAACTTGCCCAAGGTCAAGGAGGAGTATAAGAAAGGAAACAGCAGCAGCCCCTTGGTCGGTATGCAGTCTGAACACAAGCCCCCTTTGTTTGTTAAAATATAATGCTTCCATTAAGTAGAATAAAAAGGGTTCCACGCAGAAAAGAAATGTACTAAATTTAAAAGTGTGATTTTTATTCCATTATGATTACCCTAAATCAGGGGACTAGCCCCCCCATATGGTCCTTAAAGGGCACCTATCATTGGAAAATAGTTTCTACCACCAGAGATGTGGACTAATAGAGCCCAAACTCCAGTTGGGGAGAAACAATGCTATTTTGGTCAAATAATGTTGGCAGGGCTATGATGCCTGCACCAGAAGGAGGCTTCCAGTGCTGCTGCTTGCCATGATTAATTCCAGTTTCCTCCTACACTCCAAAAACATACAGACAGGTTAACCTCTTGATAATATTGACCATAATATGTGTGAATATGATAGGGACCTTTAGATTGTAAACTCCATTGGGGCAGGGACTAATCCGAAAGATGTATAATCTCTGTTAAGTGTTTGTGGAAATGTGTCTGTGCCATATAAATGCCCCAAAATTGATAAAAATAAATAAAAAACACAACTCAACTTGGCGTATAGGGGCTCATCTACTATAATATCATGGTGTGCAGGGGCACTGCATTTTGTACACAGGTGAAGGAAAGTGGATCACTTCTCATCTGTTCATTTGTGTAGCCCCATTGACAGGCATGGCATTGGCCTTTGTGGAGTCACATGGAAAAGTGAAAGCTTGCATTTTCTCTCTATATGCTCAATGTAGCTCCACACAGGCTGGCACTGTGCTGTCAACAGAACTATAAGATGGAGCAGAGAACAGAGGATCTGCTTTCCTCCACCTGCATACAAAACACAGGTTGAGGAAAGTGGATGACCCACACCTTCACCTACCCTAAATATCAGCACAACTCTGTTTTACAAAATATTCCAGCATAATTATGGTTGAGCAAAAAATGTTGCACTTGCACTGATTTGATATACAGGTGCATCTGATATGATATACAGGTGCAAAGCTTTTCTCCATTTGTCGGATCTGGTGATATTCATAGAATTATGGGTGTGCCAGATCATACAGTGTCCATAATGGTGTGCACATGATTGAGTTGGTGCAGATTGGTTTATGTTTGAAATTGTATTTTTTTAGGGAAAAAATGTATCCTGTAGATATCTGATTATATGAATTTAAATTAGGGTTCAAATTATGTCAAGAAAGGTATTTTCACAAGGAAAATATATTAATTAGCATATGTTCTTTGGATCCTAGAGTGCATGACATTTTCAAGCATTCTTTTCTTTGACATGGATTTTGAAAGTTTAGTTGTGATTAATCATAAATGGGCTAATAGGTTGTGTTAAAGGAAAACTATACCCCCAAAATGAATACTTAAGAAACAGATAGTTTATATCAAATTGAATGACATATTAAAGAATCTTACCAAACTGGAATATATATTTACATAAATATTACCCTTTTACATCTCTTGCCTTGAACCACCATTTTGTGACTCTATCTGTGCTGCCTCAGAGATCACCTGACCAGAAATACTACAACACTAACTGTAACAGGAAGAAGTGAGGAAGCAAAAGGCAGAACTCTGTCTGTTAATTGGCTCATGTGACCTTACATGTGGTTTGTATGTGTGCACAGTGAATCTTACGATCTCAGGGGGCGGCCCTTATTTTTTTAAAATGCCAATTTTCTATTTATGATTACCCAATGGCACATACTACTAAAAAAGTATATTATTATGATAATGGTTCATTTACATGAAGCAGGGTTTTACACATGAGCTTTTTTACTCAGTATCTTTTAATAGAGACCTACATTGTTTGGGGGGTATAGTTTTCCTTTAAGGGCAAATGTAAGGTTCAATCACTGGGGGAAGCTAAACGTTATGTACCCCAAGTTAATATGTTAATCTATCTGATACCCCTCCATACTTCTGTATGAGCATCACGGAGCGACCTTCTTCTTCCATTTATACTGGCTTCAATGGCCCCAGGCTGATGCATGCCCAGTAGAGTGTAAAAGACAGCTTTTGCTTAAAGTTCTGCTTTTCTTAATTATCCACACTAGCACAAAGAAGGAAGAAACAGAAAGACAATTACTCTGTGGTGCTTATTGAGAAGAACCCTGGGCCAGGCAGTTTTCCGCTAACAGGGACTTTGGCCCGGGGTATCAGGTCAGTGATACTGCACACCAAACACATATGTATAAGCATAAAAACGTCACCAGTAGAATAACTCACCAAATTAAATGGGTGGCCCAGGTGCTCCTGCCCCAGACCTTCAGCTCAAGGGAGCATACAATCCGTATGTAGAAAAACAAAAATGTTGGAGCAAGGCACTCAAAAGGTCATGCATAGATCAGACTAATAGAAGTTAAAAATTAAAGATATTTTATTTGTATAAACAGCTCATGCCTAATGCATTTCATGTCACTAGGACACTTAGTCATAGGCTTCTGGTCAGTGATGCCTAACATTTGGCACCTCTTAGGGATTTAACTTTTCCTTCTCTTTTAAGAAAAGAAATCTATAAAAAAAAAAAAAAAAAAGTAAAACATACATATAGGGGTGAGATTTACTCGAGGACGAAAATTTGTCAGCGACCGCTTCGCAGCCATCGCTACACTTCGCCAGGCGAAAATTCGCTCAGACAACGATAATTCACTGGAATGCGGAGTTTTGTTGTGGGCGCCGAATGCTTGACATTTCGCTATCGTTACCTCGTCAAAGCGAGCAATTGAAAGTGAAAATGCGCTCAGGTTAATTTGCATACAGTGGGAAATTTAAAGTTGAATGGACGTATATGTTGCAGCAAATACATTACATTACACAAGTCCAGGGAAGAAAATAGAGTTGTTATAATGCCCTACACACAAGCCCACTGTATAGTTAATGTTCCATGTTAGAAAATGTATCGGGGAACCTGGTTACCCAAAAATGATTTTAAGGACTTTTGCAGGCTATCACTCTGAAAAAAAGAAAAGACGCCAGCGTTTTTTGGACTGAAGCTTTTTCCACTAAAATATATGATGTATATATATATGATGAAGTATATATATATATATATATATATATATATATACAGATGAAGCCACTTGGATTTGTGAGTTAAATGCGTCATGACTCAGGGGTAATTGAAGAAACTGTGTTATCTTAAGTCATCTTAACTCATTTAATGCATTTAACCTTTTCATTAGCATACCAAAGCTCCATTGTTCACAATGGTGAATGCTTTAATTAGATGGGATGTTGTGACGCAGTTTTCTGTGTTAAATGAGATAAATGGGATATCTGTGTTTAGTTATTCTGTGTCAAACAGACAAACCAAAGTGGCTGCATCTGTATATGATGAAGTATATATATACCAGTGCACTTCGCCTGGTCTGAGCTGGTGAAGGCAAGTCTGGTGAAAGAGGTAACGTTCAGTAAAATCCGCATTTCATTGAATTTGCGGAGTAACTTCCATTTGCCAGAGCAAATGGTCGCCTGGTGATAGAGTGCGAATAACCGATACCACTTTCGCTAGCGAAGTGACGCCTGCGCCCGTTAGTATATTGTCGATGTCCCTACGGGCAGTAACGCTAGCGTATTGACGCTAGTGTTAGCCACTTCACCCTCAAGCAAATCTGCCCCATAGTCTTACCACGTTTGCATTATTAAACCAAGAACATTTATACTGTTAAATAAGTCTGAACACTTGTTTTATTTAGAATGTGATGAAACAGTATATTTTAGCAAATAGGGAGCTTTACAGGATGGTGAAGCATATTTAATTAGAAGAAATTAGTCTTTCTAAGAGAATCTTCTCACTCAGACCTGTTGTTTTTTCACAATTTTGGTTAAATGCACCTTTAAATTAGCTTGTAGCTCAGTCTTAATATACTGGAAATAGCATTGGGTTCCACCAGTACAAGTATGCTGTGTTTCTTTGTGAGCCTGAAATCCTTGAAAAAGAAAAAAAAAAGAAAGTGTGCTCCTTGTGTTATGTATAAACAGACTGCTTCAGCTACTGACAGGCTTTTTAGCCAATTGGCATACAGGATGATATGGACTGTTGTAGAAGTGTTTGTCCACTGTCCCTGGAGCATCAAACACCAAATACATCACACTTGAGTTAAAACTATGTTATTTGTTTACATGCAGGTGATTTTTGCTTAAAAAGTGCCAAGAAGCTGCACCAAATACTTTCTATTTACAGTCAGTGCTTTTCTGTCTTCAGAACTGCAATACACCAGCATGAAAATAGCCCCCTGTAACATTAAGCTTAATGGGGTCCTCCACCCACAAACTGTTTTTTTATTTTCTTCCCCACATAATGAAAGAAAATATTGTTTAAACAACTTTCTAGTATCTATTAATACAAAATGTCCAATAGTTATAAAGTTATTTGTGTAAACATAATTGCAGTTGGAAACTATGTTTGTTCATCCCTGTTCCCAGTTCAGATTCTTAAAACAATGTAACAGGAGTCTACATCGGTTCCTGTAATCAGATGTAAGTCAGCTGGTTTGGATTGTTTCGGGAGTCAGATCCAGAAGTGCAAGGAATGTACACAGCCAGACATATATTGCTTAAAAGAGCAAATACATTTTCAGATATGCTTAAAACTACTGAACATTTTAAATAAATGTATATTAGAACATACATTTTCTCTCAATATGCAAACAGTTTTTGGAAGGAGGATCCCTTTAAAGCTCAAGAAACAACAATGCAATGGAAGTTACTCAAGGTGAAAAGAAAAAAAAAAACCTTAAAATCATATGAATCTCAGGTCTCCACTAACCTCCCATGTCCCACAATTCTTACCTTCTCTCTTGCGCCTTTATATTTAACACATTGAAACTATAACAAGCAAATAAGACAATTCATGCTTCATCTTTTGTACAGTGTAATTGTATTTGCTCAGGCATAATTTAAGCATCATAAATGAAGCTGATATTGTTACATGTCACAGTTGCAGTAGAAATATGGATTAATTGAACAAACTAGTGACTGTGTCCCAGTCTTAATTTTTCAGTATCATTATAACTGTGACCAATGATATCCTCTGAGCCCCTGAGGCCCTTGTTTATTGAGTCAAGCTGAGACTAATGGCAAAATGTAATAACAGTCATAAACTTAATGACTATTGTTCATTAGACAACTATTACATTGGTACACGAAACAAAAGAAAGAAATCTTTTAGTTTAACCCACATTGAAACGTAATTCAGCAGCTAGAGGCATACAAAAGCCAGTGTTGTACAGCTATAAACTCCTCACAAAATAAAAAAAAATTAAAATGCATTTAAAATCATTTATTTCCACAGCAACAATGTGCAGCCGAGCTGTGAAACCGTGTTCACTTATTTACTCAGGAGCAAGCAGTGTAAAAGGATTATTGTCATTTGTATAACCAAGTATACTTGGAGGGAAACCCATTTGGACTTGTGGAGAACATACAAACTAATTGCAGAAGGTGACTTGGCTGGGATTGAACCTATGATGACGGTGCAAGGCAGCAGTGTTAAACAGGCAGTTGGGCAAACCGTTTTTTTAAACCTGGAATATTCTCTACTGGTGGTAAATTCATGCCTGTACAGCTCTATTGTTTTTCACACAGTTCATATCCCATGGCAGTCATCCCTTGAAAGGGTCTTAGGCTAGAGCTGCCCGAATGCTCCTATTCTCTTCTTCTGCTGTGCTGCAGCCTGAACCCTAGCAGTGGTAATAATTCTGGGTGCAAGCTGCATTGTAGAAGCGGGCAGCAGATAGTTGAACTGTGTTTCTCCACAGGCCGAGATCTTTGTAGCCTTAAGTGAGAAGATATCTCTGGGGAAATTAAACTTTATTTCACTTTAAGTGGCTAGAAATGTTTAAACTAGCCACTAAAAGTGTCTATCCTTTCTCTAGTACATGATAGCAGACTGCAAAACTATTTTTCATCAATTGCACTCAGTAATCTTGTTTTATGTGCCAACTGCATTTGTTTGAAATTAGCTTGGATCCCCATCTATTATCCAGATGCAATGAAAATAAGTTATGTTAGAAGACAGCATAATGTTATACAAATTGGAATATAAATTGATTTTAATGCACACTTTCTGCTTGTTAGGCTTTCTGCTTTTTGGTATCAGACTGGTTTTACCCTGTAAATCTGCCTATTCCAACATTATGACTGCGATTCCAGAGAAGCAGATACAACCATTAAGAAGGCCATACAAAGGGCAGTGTATACACACCTACCTACACTGTCTAATTGTATAAGTGCTGTATGAAAGTGACCATAGTTAACTGCAGAGTGTGGAAAGAATAGATCGAGTGCATCTGGTACAGGTAGGTTAGGGCTTAGGTAAATATGGTGTAGGCAGGATTTTTTTAAAAAAAATGTCCAGCAACTGCTCATGAGGGTATTTTGCAGTTGCAAATTTAAAGGAATTGATCAGTACAGATGTGGGACCTGTTATCCAGAATGCACGGGAACTGAGGTTTTCCAGATAATGGATCTTTCTTTAATTTGGATCTTCACACCTTAAGCCCACTATAAAATCATGTAACGTTAAATAAACCCAATAGGCTGGTTTTACTTCCCATAAAGAATAATTATATCTAAGTTTGGATCAAGTACACAGTACTGTTTTATTATTACAGAGAAAAGGGAAATATTTTTTTTTTAAATTTAGATTATTTGATTATAATGGAGTCTAAGGAGATGGCCTTTCCATAATTCGGAACTTTCTGGATATACTTTTCTTAGTTTCTAATAGGATGTACTTTAATTTTTAATGCAGGTGGAATGTATTTCAAAACGCTTTTTCATACACTTTAGCGGTGGTTTTATAGGCAATGCACTTTACACTTACTTTCATAATGATTATTATATTAAATCTATTTTCCAGTTTGGAAAGATTCTTTAATATACCACTTAATATGATATCTGTTGCTTAAATAGTTGCTTAAAGGAAAACTATACCCCCAAAATGATTACTTAAGCAACAGATAGTTTATATCAAATTGAATGACATATTAAAGAATCTTACCAAACTGGAATATATATTTACATAAATATTGCCCTTTTACATCTCTTGCCTTGAACCACCATTTCGTGACTCTATCTGTGCTGCCTCAGAGATCAGCTGACCAGAAATACTACAACACTAACTGTAACAGGAAGAAGTGAGGAAGCAAAAGGCAGAACTCTGTCTGTTAATTGGCTCATGTGACCTTACATGTGGTTTGTATGTGAGCACAGTGAATCTTACGATCTCAGGGGGCGGCCCTTATTTTTTAAAATGGCAATTTTCTATTTATGATTACCCAATGGCACATACTACTAAAAAAGTATATTATTATGATAATGGTTCATTTACATGAAGCAGGGTTTTACACATGAGCTGTTTTACTCAGTATCTTTTAATAGAGACCTACATTGTTTGGGGGGTATAGTTTTCCTTAAGTTGCTTTCATGCTTGGGACCTGGGGTTTACTGGAAAACAGATATTTCTGTAATTTGGAGGTTAAGGTAATCATACCTAGGGATGTAGCGAACTGCCGTTAATGTGTTCGCGAACGCCGTTCGCGAACACCGGCAAAAAAGCGAACAGTTCGCGAACAGTTCGCGAACTTCGAACGCTCGATAAAATCGTTCGATCGAACGATCGAAGGATTTTATTCGTACGATCGAAGGATTTTCGTTCGAATCGAACGATCGAAGCTATTCGATCGAATGATTTTAATTCAATCGAATGCTTATAATCGTTCGAACGAATGGAAATCATTCGATTTTAGCGATCGAACGGTCGAATGGTCGAACGAAATTTTACTTCGAATCGAACGCGAACACCAATTCGCGAACATTCGGCGGACGCGAACAGTCGAAGTTCGCGCGAACTAGTTCGCCGGCGAACAGTTCGCTACATCCCTAATCATACCTTAAGCCTACTAGAAAATCAAATAAACATTAAATTAACCCAATAAGGATTAATTATATTTAGTTTGGATCAAGTACAAGGTACTGTTTTATTATTAAAGGGAATCATTTTTAAGAATTTGGATTATTTGGATAAAACAAAGTCAATGGGAGACGGTCTTTCTGTGATTCAGAGCTTTCTGGATAAATGGTTTTCAGATAATGGATAAAAAACAAACAAAATACCAGAAATGTGTGGAAGCGATACCTATATTGACTAGCATTAAAAATACATTGCAAGCTGTCGGAGCACTAAGGCCCCTTCATCAGGCCAAATACAAATGAAGTGAATGGATGTCTAGTACAATAGCCAGAACACGACTTCAGGAAAGGAAAGTTTTTGTTTTTTGGCAGCATCCAGGAAGATCGTTTTCAGATTACATCAAGCTAAAATTTAAAAATATTAAATCTGTAACATCCATCCAAATAAGCTTTACGGTTAGTGAATTTGCAGTGGTACTTTCACTGATATTTTAAAAGGGATCATCAACATATCTTTATTGCTAAAATTAGTATTTTGATGTGCATGATTTGATGGTAAAAATCCCAGGTTTCCTTTAAATCAAGTAAGTTGGCGCTAACCCTCAATACTGTCCCAATGAACGAGAGGGTCATCCAACCTCCACCTCCAATATTTCTTGTAGAGATCTGTGTTTAACAGGAAGAAGCACCTGTCAGGCCTGGACTGGGAATCAAAATAGGCCCTGCCATTCCAAGTACGCAGGCCCAAACAGCCCCCAACCAGCCCACTATATGGTAACTTTCTATGGAACCATACAGCAGCCCTTCTGGCATTTGCCAGAACCCACAGATTGCCAGTCCGGGCCTGGCACCTGTCCTTTGTCAATCCTCCCTTAATTGCACAACATGACTCATATTGCCAGCCAATACCATTCATGCTATGTTAATGAGTAGGCATTGCTTGCTACACATGGGGCTTCTCAAAAAGACTATCGATTGTCATCAATACTTATTTCTGGCAATAATGTTCTGTTGCTGACAGATAACCAAAATAGTGGACATCTTTAATGCCTTTTTAGGTTCTAATTATTTTCCCATCTCTCCTATTTTTCATCGTTGCCCAGACCTCACCCACTTTAACATTGAAATTGCAACAAGGCATACAGGAATCTATAAACGTCCCTGATATGTCATTGTTTACATTGCAGAAAAATATATAAGCAGCACTATAGGAGTACAATGTTTTACTGACTTTTAATGACTTCTTGATCCAGGCATGTTATGTGTCTTGCCTTGGGACTCACCTGAATTGGATCCTTCCTCATGTTTTTGTTTCTCGCTTGACATTTACCATAGAGGGTGTTGGAGATGCATGGGCACTTTTAGTGCATAATATAGAATGAATTTCTCCAAAACCTGCAAATACAGACGGGAGCAAAGGAGGACCTAATTAGGAGACTTCTTTTCGCAGTTAATTGAAACTGCAATCCATAGAATTGCTTTATAGGATCTTTAGAATTATTCACAATATGATGTAGTGAGAGCTAAAATAGCAGTAAAACCATTAAGAATATTTAATCAAAATCATACCAAGTTCTTAATCGAGATGAGTCATAAAATTGCCATAATTTAACGCTATTAAAGCATGTCTATTCTTGCTTTACCTAATCTTCCACTAATTATTCCTCCGCAAAGGAGAGTGATTAGAAAATTGCTCGGAACAAAATGTAAATACATAGATACACAAATCAGCAGCCATTTCCTTTTTGCAGGATAAACACAGGGCTCATTTTATTAAAAACAACAAAATTGGAGTTTGACTAATTACAGTGATTTGTATTCGGGAATTACCAGAAACTTTTCTAGTGATAATATTGCACAAAATGTCATGTCAATTTAGGCAGCTTTTTAGGGATCCACTGAGCCTTTAGCATTTGCCACATTGAGATCCTGCTTCCACCAGTTAATCCTTGAGACTCCTAAGTTGCTGTTTGATTTAGTTATGCTGTATATGTATACATAACATAACTTGCTGCTACTCTATAAATATGATGATGATAGTGATAACTGATTTTCTGCCCAAACATTCGGAGTTGGGGGGGGGCACAATCGTTGCAAACTGGAAAAACAAAAATTTACATTTACATCTTCTTGTTTTAATTACTGGGACAAACAATGCATCCTCTTTATTCTCAGCTCCTCATTACACTGAACAGAACCATAAAGGTATATATTTGGTGTAAATTATTGGGGTACCTGCTTAGAAAATAACGACCCAGCATTCAAAATCATGGGACAAACTTTTAAGACATTTATTGACTTTATATTATAGAAACTTTAGAGACAATTTTTATGAGAGGTTGTTGATATCAAAATGTAAGGCCCGTTTGTAAAATTATTTTAGGACAGACTGCGCAAATTCTGTACTTTACGTCTAAATATACAGGCATGGGACCTGTTATCCAGAATGCTTGGGACTTTGGGTTTTCTGGATAACAGATCTTTCCATAATTGGGATTTTCATACCGCAAGTAAACAAATAATTATATCGTAGGATAAAGTTCAAGATACTGTTTTATTAATACAGAGAAGAAGGAAATCATTTTTAAAAATTTGCATCATTTGGATTAAATGAAGTCTATGGGAGATGGCCTTTCAGTAAGTTGGAGCTTTCTGAATAACGAGTTTCTGGATAATGGATCTCATACCTGTATAGATGCAGAGGAAGAGGCCCAGAATTTGTCCCACTGGGCCCTACTCCCCTCTGTTGTTCTGTAATTTCTGAACTACTTGTAAGGCCGAGGCACAAAGTTTATTTTGACAAATTTCAGACAATAGTTGTGGGCAATTGTACAACCAAGAGTATGTACTTTCCTAGTTGTCTGTAGCTTTGAATTGTGGAATTAAAATGACTAAGAGAATACTTACCGTAACCCTATTTAGGAATACATAATGTTATAAACAAAGGATATCTTAAAGGGCAGTAAGTAGTTCAACATGTCTAAAAGCATAAGTCACATTATTCAAAATGGGATTGGTGGAGTAAGCTTGTTACTTGTTCCTTCTCTTTGAATAAACCAGACTCCCTGTCTTAGGGCTATTTGTATTCACAAAACCATTTAGAGGGCTACAGAGGTCAGTTTTGTAAACATTAGCTGACTTCATAATACAAATGCAGTGTCTGGTAAATGCCAGCAGAGTCTTAAATGAAAGTCAAATTCCAGGGAAACATATGTTAGCCTTATTTTTTTGTTTTAATACACGTTCGTTTACATGTATGTATCTTTGGGATGTATGGGATCTATTAAATGGAAAATATCCAGGAACCTCTGAATGCCATCTCAGTGCAATTTCCCCATAGTGTCGTATTTAAACAAATCATTTTACATTTTTTGCTGATTTGTTTTTGATGGAAACCAAGTTAGTGATAATGGCAAACCAATCCTATTGTGTTGTACAGGAAAATACTACTACAGAATTTGAAGTAGAAAACTTCAACCTAAGGAGGCAATACACAGGCTGATGCAACGGCATTATTGGCCAATGTGTGGGGCCCTCCAGATGTTCCACCAGAATAAATGAATGCAGGCAGCATATTTTTTTTTATTCTTTATTGTTTTGAACATATAACAATATGATGTTAAAAAATAGTTTTGAATGGTTTGGCATGTCACCCAAAATGTATAAATTTCTATGCGATTATTCAGTTTGACAAATAGCTGTTTCCAGTGTGAAAGCTACAAATTTTTGCTAACTCATAAGTGATTCTTGCAATGTAATTTCCAGTTCTGCCAAAGACTAAGTTATCTTGTTTCACCCAACAAAATAGCAGGTTGCTTTTTTGTAATCATCATAGGAAATCTATAGTCAGCGTTAGCTCACTTAGTAAGGCTTCTCTGAAGTCATAGCAGGCTGCAAGTCCTCTGGTATATAACTGGCAATGCAGATGGGGAAAATCAGTGGGTCCCTATCATCATATTGGGGTGCAACATTGCGGGTTCGGGCCGATTCCTGCACCAAATCTAGCACTTCTGGTGCCTAAATTTAGAACCCGCACGCCCCTTTTGTGACGTTACTGCTGGGAGGGTCGGGCACAGTCTATAACTAGGGGGGCAATAGCGGGCCGGATGCGGGACTGGCCAAACCCCCGAATCCTTTGTGAAAGATTCGCCGAATACAGAACTGAATCCTAATTTTCATATGCAAATTAGGGGTGGGAAGGGAAATTTTTTTTACTTCCTTGTTGTGCGAGAAAAAGTCACATAACTTCCCTCCCTGCCCCGGATTCGGTTTGGCAGAAGGATTCGCCCTAAAATATAAGGGTATTATAAGTTACCAAGGAGTTCCAGGACCATATAAAAGCACAAGGCCGAAGGGCGAGTGTTTTTATACAGGTCATGGAACTCCGAGGTGACTTCTAATATCCTCATATTTTACAACAGGGAGTACTTTATTTATTATAATACACAAGTTTCAGTGAGTCATGTGACAGAAATGACATCACTAAGCTCTGATTATAACCGATGACGTCACTAAGCACTGTTTATAAGGATATAATTTACAGGATATATATATATCATGTATTTCTTTATTTTAATAAGCAGCTATTTTGTGGAGTTGTAGCTACAAGAGGACCCGCAATCCCAATACAAGGTTCTCATAATTGAGAACCTGACTACAAAATGTCATGCTGACTGTATGAAATATAAAGTTTTTTTTATAAAGTTAATCTAGGTCATGTAAAAACTGTTAAAATCTGACCAACGTTTTCTGCACGTAACAGAAAGAAATGTGAAGCCTTTGAGAAGTACTATTTGTTCCAACCAGTGGGAACATTAGCTGTTATGCCCCCATTGACTGCAGGCCGGATAATGTGAAAATAATTTCATACAAAGAAATTATACAGCTGGAGGAAACTTTATTTGACATAGCACAGTACAACATAACTGCATCCTTTTCAATGGAAAGAGGCTTTATTATCAATTATTTATATACTGATAATATTCTGTTTAAATGGAGTGACATGATGAGCCATTAGAGCCAAGTGACTAATGATAAACTTTGTTCCTTCTGCATGATGCTCTTGACTGGTTGCCATAAATATGACCTTTGGTGCAGCATCTGATTGTCCTGTAAACTGGTTACATTCCAGTTAAATGGCTTTGCTAGTATGTACAAACAATATGTTTCATATTTGACATTTCTTTAGTTATCTTTTGTCTTTATGTTTGACACCAGTATATTTTATAAGTTCAGGGAACTATATTTGGTTTGAGAATTTGTCTTTCTTTATCTTTTGCTACAGTAATATTTATAGAGGGTGTTTATTTTTTATTCATTTTTTAGATTTAAAACTTTTGTATTTTTACTAGGTTATTGCCAGCACTGTAGAAATGCTTATTTTCTTTAAGGGAGTTGGGTCAAAAATAGTTAAATAATCATTGGCCTGCTGGAAGAGTTATCTTATCTGTGGTGTGTTTATATAAAGTTTTCTGTTCAACACTCCCTGTGTTTTCCAACTGGCTAAACAGTTATGTCTGGAACACTTCAGCTCTGGGTCTTCTGTAGGGTAGAGCACCCTAATCTCTCTAAACAAACAGTATCGATAAGTAGTGATAAATCTGAGTGCAGACAGTCTCATTTGACAGCTTATTTCAGTTACTCTAACCCTCACGGACAGCTCTCCATTCCACGGAATACTTAAGTGTTGATGTCATCGGGTTTCATAAGATAACGATCCTGAGGAGTGATTTGCTTTTCTTCCTTTACAATGTGCCAGTAGTTACAATTTAAACAGTTTCTAATAATAATTTGCTTCTGGCTTTGTCTTACGGAACAAAATGTGTCCTCAAGTCTCTTCTTTGGCTTTGATTGGTTCAATAGCAACCTAACTATGAAAGTCAGGCAAGGAACTGAAAAGTAAAATGTAAGTTTCATACAAATAGTGTTAGGGTTGCAGCAGTGGCGTAACTAGATATTACTGGGCCCAACAGCAAATTATTTTTCAGGCCCCCAAAATGTTTAGAGGTTGACTTGTTTCTCCAATATTTATTGAAATTGTATATGAATTAGGGCCTCATGGGGCCCCTATACCTCCTGGGCCCCCCTGCAGCCGCAGGGTCTGCTTCCTCTATAGTTACGCCCCTGGGTTGCAGTTAGTATTGTTGGAGCCGCTTATTTATGTTTGCAAGTGCAATAAGCAAAGTGCAATTTCGAACACAGCAGCCATTGATGCAGGGCACTGAGGTAACTGTGGGGTTACAGTCTGGTCCTGAGATGGCAGTAGCTCCAGGGTCTCTCTGCCTCAATAAGCACAGGACCACTCTATGCAGACAGAAGGGCAGCAACGTTTTAATGTGTTTTTTTAATGAATGGGGTTCTACGTGCAGCTGACTGCAGGGAATTTGTGACACAACTGCACTTCTTGTAACACACGAACCCTCCATTTTCATTTGTATATGCATACATACATTAGTTATTTGCAGGCTGCTCCGAAACCTGTAGGGGCCCCATTGGTTTTGAGCAGGCAGCCGCACATCTTTTGCAGGTCTGGGGGATGTGTATGTGCAGTAAGCATTCAGTGATTTCAACACAAACGTGTGCCTTTGCAGGAAGCATGTGCAGCGACATCACTTCTGCCAGCATGTGGTGATGTCACAGACTGCATTGCATAATTATCAGAGCCACCCTCTGCAGTTGCACCCCCCCCCCAGGCCACAGCCAGGTGGTGTGTGTATTGGACAAACAGCAACTACTGATGCGATAATGGCGGAGCTCACCCGGTGCCGCCCGACCTCCTGTTTGATCGCAGCTCTCACGATACCCCGGTCACTTCTTGCTGGTCAATACATGAATCAACTGATACGCTGCGGATCGCTGATCAAAGATTGCTCAGGAGTCTGGCACTTGTAACATCAAATTAACAGCTTTATTCAAACGCTTGTGAAGATAACATCAGAGGGAGTATAATTCTAACGCGTTTCATGCCCTAAGGGCTAGTCCACACGGGGAGATAGCCACGCGTTTGCGGTCGCGGCGTCAAAGCCTGGCGAGGCATTTTCAGGCTACTGTTGAAAAGCGCATCGCTTCGTGTGGTTAGCACAGGCGTTTTTACATAGGCGCCCATACAAAACTGTCGCCTGCGCCGGTCACGGCGACTGTCGCGGCGCTTTGTCGCCGCGACCGCAAACGCGTGGCTATCTCCCCGTGTGGAATAGCCCTAAAACTGGGCACTTCATCAGAGTCAGTGAAGTGCTGACATGATGAAGTGAAGTGATGAAGTGCCCAGTTTTAGGGCATGAAACGCGTTAGAATTATACTCCCTCCGATACCAAAAATTAGATTTTAACTTTCACATAAGGCATTATGGGAGGAGACTTACAAATCACTCTATGTCCTTGCGGCTAACTATACATCCAGAACCGCTGGATTTATAGCACAGACACAGCCTAATAGTTCAGAGCCATATATCCAAACTTGCAGATAGCCTGTTTCAATCTTTTTAGATCTCATCAGTGCAAGATATTGGAACATGGCATGAGTGAGTACCAAAGGGTGAGATGGTTTTCTCCAGTGCCCAAAGTTTTCAACTGAACAAGCTGACTGCTTCCTTGATCCTGCTGTGCTCTATACAGAAAGCCTGCACCTGATATTCGTAAGGCATTTTAAAGCAACCTTTTTTGTCCTTTTCTCAATTGCCTTGTTTTTATTCATTTGTATGTCAGTCTTGATTTTTACAACAATGAACCAAGCTAAGGATACCCATTGCACCTTATTTACCCAGGTGTCCTTTTAAAATGCAAAACAGCACCATGTAAATTGCAAGTCAGGTGTCTGCAAGAGACATGCCCCGACTGTCACTGCTTTCTTCTTTATCTCTTCCCACCTATAGTCTTTTATATTCACTTTTCCTCCCCCCTTTTCCCTTAAAGGGAAACTACACAAAAACAGAACTAAAGCTTTTTGAAAAGTAAACATAATTTTAAGCAACTTTGCAATGTACATCAATTAAAAAATATGCAGACTTTTAATGATTTGAATGGTTTCTCACAATTCCCTAAGCCTAGCCCCCTTCTCTTCTGCTGATCTATCTGACTACTGTGCAGAGCTGGCTGACTACTGTTACTTTATATCAACAGCCATAAAACATAATAAAACATGACCTTGTACTTAAGCCCAAATAAGATATAATTAATCCTTATTGGAAGCAAAACCATCTTTTGGGGCTTATATAATGTTTACATGATTTTCTAGTAGACTTTAATGTATAAAGATCCAAATTATGGAAACATCCAATATCCAGAAAAACCCAGGTCCGAGCATTCTGGATAACAGGTCCCATACCTGTATATATAAACACATACATATGCATACACTATGGGCTAGATTCACAACTCCACTTTTTGTATTGTGTTAAGCCCCCCCCCCCCAAAGTAGAAATAATTCAGTGAAAAAAATCTGAAATTCGGCTGGTTCATGTAAAAGTCAATGGGTGCTGTCTCTTTAAATTACAAACTATTTTAAAATTGAATTTTTGAGATGAATTTGAAATTTAGCAAATTCATTGCAAATAAAGATTGTAACGTCATTCACTGCATTCGTTTTGCTTTTTCATGTTTTTTTTAATGAGTTTTCAAGTTTTGATTTTTTCATAAATAAGTGCACATTCACTGAAAACTCTAATAATTTTTTCTGCACCAACAAATGTAGCCCTCATTGTAAATAAATTGTAAACAAGGGATAACATTTATAACGCTAAAGATGCACCTGAATATTGTTGCCTCCAGTTAGTTTTTGAACCAGACAGCCTAGTTTTTGGATTTTATATAAATACAAGATAATAATAAAAACCTGGAATTACAGTCTTGTAGTCGGGTTGAATTGTTTGTGACCACAAATTTGGAGCACCAAACCATTATTGGAATATTTATTATGTCAATGACTAATTTTCCTTTGTATGTTGAAAACTCTTTACGCTTTAATAAAATAAGTTAAACTCACTTTACATCTGTGTAATCAAAGTACAGGTATTAACATGTTCATATATAATGGTTACCAGTCCTGCCAGTGCTACTTTTGTATAAATGCCCATGGATTATAGAAAGTCCTAGGGGATGACACTGAGAGCAAGTACACAAAGAGACCTGAAATAACAACAAGCATAACAGGTGTACAAGCCTTTCTAAATGAATGTGTAACATATAGTGCCATATCCTTAATTTTAATGTAAGTAAGCACCTCATTATTTAATTTGTTGGTGACCCAGGGCAAATTATTGTATTATCAGAACTGCAGTATCAGTTTCAATGGTTTATGCCTAGACTTTTAGACAAATAACTTGTAATTTGTTCAAGCAAACTCAGTACATTGTAGAAGGCCAACATCATTTGTTCAGTGATTGCATAATCTTTGGTTTCAAGTGGGAAATAAGAGTATCCTTGTAAACCAAAATGTTGTGTGTGTTCATGCTCAATTCACATCATTCTTTTTATTAAAAGCCAAGCTTTCTTAGGAATTGTTGTGTGTGCAGTAATAACAAACAGTTGGAGGAATGTTTTGGCTATGTGTCTGCAATCACTTTTTACTTGACCTTTAGTGTCAGACGCTTCTCTGATTAACCTCTGAACTTGTGTGAATGTATGCTTCTGGATTAAAGCAAAGTAAAATAAGAAGCTGCGTTCAGCTGTCAATGCAAACATTGTGCTAACCATGACCATTTGCAGACTTTACCCTATGTGCATAATTTGTAAATATCACTAAAATAAGAGGTTTTGACTGATATACGTGTACCGGTTATTTGTATGTGATTGAGAGTGAGATAAATAGATGTGTGCTTTTTGTTTCACGTGCAGGCACATTGATCCTGAAAGGGTACAGGTTTGTTCTAGTTCTGACCACTTCAAAGTTACAAGCATGCAGACTAAACAGTCCCCTACAGTTGGTGCTCACAGTCCAGTAATAGTATTTAAAAATGGGAACTACTATTAAAGATAGTTTGTATTTGGTTTATAATTAAACACAGCTACCTTAAAGGGGAACTATAATGAGAATAAAAATGTAATATAAGCTTCATCATGCAGAAATAAGAAATTGTCTATATAATATAATCACTATAAATTGTTTCTGAAATAATCAAGCAGAGAACCTAGCCTGGTTAGGGTGAGATGGGCTAAACCAAAAAGTCCTTCACTTCCAAGAAATCCAACATAGAGCCATCTGAAAACAGAAGGTATTTACTTGCCTTCTAGCAACAGTAGCGTAACAAGAGGGGGGCGAGCCCTGGTGCGTGACGCGCAGCCAGGCCCAGCCCCCCTCCGTACTGCCCGCATTTTCAGTGCCGCGCGGGCTGCCAGGGCGGCTTAAGGGGGTGCGGGCCCTGGCCCGCTTGCACCCCCTGCTCCCCTGGTAGTTCCGTCACTGTATAGCAAGTTACTCTTCACTATTTCCAGGAGAGATTTCTAATTTCATTATGATGATGCATGTATAAAAATTTCATTTTCACAATAGTTCTTTATAAATGTTTTAAGGTTAACTTAATTAACTGGTGAAATGCCAGAGATGCCTCCCTGTGACTACATACTGTACTGATAAGACCAATTCCATAGCTCACACATGGAGTTATAGTTACTTAGTAAACTACCCATTTCGACTGCTCCTGTCTTAGTTACTTTGAACATTTCCTCTCAGCTCCTAATAGGAGTTAAGTGTGCTTGAAGGAGGCATTTTAAGCAGACGTTCCACATAATTGGAAAGTTCTTAACAAAGGAAGTTAGTGTTTTTAAACACCAGCTGAATCTTGTTGTTGGTAAAATAAATCCTACAGTAGATTGTTACACAAATTTGTAATCACTGGGATCCCCTGAGACTAGAGGCCCAAGGTAAATGACCTATCAGTCAGGTTTCATGGTTTACTTGGGATGGTACTAACATGGTACTAATGTTCATATTCAATTCATAAACATCTCTCGAAGGGTGCTCCGTTAAGTACAACAGAATCATCCAAAAAATGTCCCAGATCGTCAATCTGCAATGTTGGCAGTTTTGCCTTGGCCTACTTTTATTCCTGGCTGGTGCGGAATGCTGGGAGGTCTACTTCAGAACACCCTTCGAGAGATGTGCTTGACATCCTTGTCTAAGCTAAAAGTTGTCTTCTTCCTGATGATCTGTTAATTTTGTTCATTCGAACCTGGCTTACAGGTTCTTGTATCCTAATTAGTCTTGGTCTGCTTTCCTCTTCTCTGTATACTATGTTTTAACGTCCTCCATTTAAGCTATATCACTTCCTTGTCTGCTCAATTGCCTTACCTTCTTACAGAAAATTATAGAATATGGTTTGACTGGAATTTTCATTGGCAAAATCATTAAAATGCTGGAAATCACTAGATTTTTTTTTTAATTAAATTCAATGGGAAACATGCAAGTATTTCTTGGCCCATAATTGTCAGCAAAATCATGCTGAAGAGCTCAGAAACTGTAACAGACTTGAAGAGAGGATCATTTTAGGAATACGATGAAAATCATCCAATATAACATCCAATATATAACGATGAGGCCATTGGTGCCTAGGTTGTTGATAATTTAGTCACAGTAAATCATACCACAGGTTAAATATATGTAATACTTTTGTTTTTTAGTAGAAAATATAATATGTAGTTAGTTTAGAAATGTTCTTTTTAAACAGGTGAGCTTTTGTTATAATGTTTGTATAGTGTTTCTTGTAGAGAAAGTAGCCTAATATACTGTAGAGAGCAACCTGTGAGTGGCTGGGCCATTGCTGGCCATGTGCCTGCTCTTTATATTGACAATACTGGGCGATAACACCATAATAGTATGGATTGTCCGACAGCAAGAGTCTAGAATGTCATTAGTTGTGTTGTCCTCAAGGCTCAACTCTCCAAGAAAACTCAAATATTGTACTTAAACAGTGTTACTTCTTACCACAGTCTGCTATATCATGTAAAGCTGAAGAGAATAACTTCATGTGGCTCACATGTCTTAATATTATGTATGTGTATTGTGGTGCTGGGTTTAAAGCTTATTGTGTGTGAACGTGTCGATCTAGACTATGGGGCAGATTTAGTAAAGTTTGAATGGTAAATTTGAATGTTAGAGTTGAATTTTTGGTCAAAAGTCATAAATTCGAGTTGTGAAAAATCCAAATTCGAATTCAAGATTTAGCATTTGTTGACCCTGGAAGTAACTCAAATTCGATAGGTCGCCAACTAAAACCTGACGAGTTCATGTAGAAGTCAGTGGCAGAGGTCCAGTGACCCATTTGAAGATTTTCAAAGCCTTTCTGACATTCAAGGTTTTTTTGGAGAAGAGTTTTTGGGTCAGTAATATTAATTTGAGTTTTAGACGTTCAATTTTCTTCTTAAATAAGAAGAAAAAAACTTGATCTCGATCGCTCGACAATTGATAAATATGCACCTATTTGTGTATTCTATGTTGAAAATCCATTAACACAAAAGAAATGTCTTGTGTCACAAGACATATCCCTTTATCTGGTGATTCTCTTTTGAAATGTTTTATTGTGGTTTATAATAACCTAATTACTAATCGGAGGAGTGTTTATAATAACCACTAAAATAGCTTCTACATTTCGCAGAAATATCCACAGAACACTAAATATACTTGTCTGAGCCGATCTTTTTGAGGCCAGTCTTGTTGCAGAGTCCATAGTTGTTTTTTGTTCATAAAAATCATTAAACAGCCTTTGTGTTATTTGCTATGATGTGTGTTACTCTGCTTGTTCACATTGCCGTATCTATTCCAGTCTATGTCGGTAGCTCATTCTACCTACAGCAGTGCAGAGGTAGATATATGTGATACACAGCTCTCTCTAAATACCTCCTATGTTTCTTCTTAGAATTTACATTGATCGGAACACAGTATCCCAGCTGGAAAGACCTTGCTTTGTTCTCAGATAATGGATTTCACAGGTGTTTTCTCTTATATTTGATACTAGACAGGAAGTACTGTCTGCTCACACTGTATACCAACAAACATATGGATATCCAGCTTGGAGTCAAACTGGGTTATTGGATCATTCTTACTTCTGTGTATCCATACCCTTCAGATATAGAAATGTCTCGTCTAGCAAACAATAAGCAAATTCTGTTGCAGTGTTCTCAGCCAGGTAGCAATCCAGCTGCTTAATACCAAGTTTATATCATTTTACTTTTTATACAGACTTCAAGCCATAAACACTGCACATTGGTTTCTACACCTGGGAAGTATCTGATTTTGAGGACTAAAAAAAAAATCCATTGCCTCATTTACATAATGAAGATGGAAACTGGGCTTGCACTCAGTTTGGAGGTCTAATGATGTTTTGTCTTGAAGGAGAACTATATGTTTTGAACTTAAAGGGGTACTGTCATGGGAAAAAACATTTTTTTCATAATGAATCAGTTAATAGTGCTGCTCCAGCAGTATTTTGCGCTGAAATCCATTTCTCAAAAGAGCAAACAGATTTTTGTATATTCAATTTTGAAATCTGACATGGGGCTAGACATATTGTCAATTTCCCAGCTGCCCCAAGTCATGTGACTTGTGCTCTGATAAACTTCAATCACTCTTTACTGCTGTACTGCAAGTTGGAGTGATATCACCCCCTCCCTTCCCCCCCCCCCAGCAGCCAAACAAAAGAACAATGGGAAGGTAACCAGATAGCAGCTCCCTAACACAAGATAACAGCTGCCTGGTAGATCAAGAACAACACTCAATAGTAAAAACCCATGTCCCACTGAGACACATTCAGTTACATTGAGAAGGAAAAACAGCAGCCTGCCAGAAAGCATTGCTCTCCTAAAGTGCAGGCACAAGTCACATGACCAGGGGCAGCTGGGAAATCTGTTCGCTCTTTTGAGAAATGGATTTCAGTGCAGAATTCTGCTGGAGTAGTACTATTAACTGATTTGTTTTGAAAAAAAACATGTTTTCTGATGACAGGATCCCTTTAACCAACAGAGTATATCTCAGTAAGGGATTGGTCAGATCATTCTATGATATATGGCATATACAGTGAGACCACAACCATTTTACCTTTTCCCAGATTTTACATACTTTTTTTGCAGTTCCATCATGCTCTAATGCAGGGCTGTCCAACTACTGGCCAATGACTTCCCTTGTGTGTGTCCCACATGAAAGTCTGCCTGCTGTGTCTTCTTAACATGTGTAAGATTTAGAAGGTATCACTGCAGAGATCAACTGGCCTCTACATTGTTTAAACCTCAAATTCAGACTCTAATCCCGTGCATTGTTCACACCTATAACACCTCTATTGTTCCCACCCTAAAGCCATGTACTGTTCACACCTGAGAACCAGACTGAAACTTCCGTCTTTGTTCACATGTTCACACTCATACAAACTGCTGAAGGGGCACCAGCACTGCGTCACTGTAAAGGAACAGAATTAATGCTTCTAATTGTAAAAATTCTAGGAATTTTCTGCTTACAGTAATGGAGACATTTATGTACTTTAAGGGTAAGGGTCGCCCAGCGACAAATCACCTCTTCTTCGTGAGACTAATATCCCAAAAAAGCTAAATCGAAATCGCCAGTGGGATCACACTCGAAACGTTTTGTTTTTTGAAGTTGTCTCATGAGGAAACTTCGGTTGACTTCGGACAATGAAGCGATACGAGTGCCATCCCATGGACGATTTAGATGCAAGCAAGCGAGAAGGCTTTTCAGCGAGATTAGTCGCACAAAGAAGAGGCGATTTGTCGCCTTCCAACTAAATCTACCCAAATCTTAGTGTGTGCCCTTATCCTAAGCCTTCTAACTGAACATCATCTTCTTTGATTATTAGAGAACACACGAGTTAGGTGTCTGTGTGTGATTAGAATGAATTGCTCCTCTGTAAAATATGCATTCAAATCTCCAGTTGCTATACACAAGCAAGCATGAAATGCTATGATTAGTGTGAATAGGCTTTGCGTAGCCTTATGGTAGTGGAAAATAAAGTAAAATCAATGCAAAAGGATTATGTTTAAACATAAATGTACCTGAGCTGCCACAGTGATTGCAATGTATAAGCATGAGTTATAAATGAGCAGGCGTGGGCCTAAATGAATTCACCATGCTAGTGTAGAAAATGTACTGGTAATGCTCACAGAGAATGAAATGCAGATGTTTAGCACATTATAGGTAGTCCTTTCACTGCCAGTAAGTTCCCACAGTGTTAGCTGTATCCATTAAAACTATTTAATTTCCCATTAAAAAATCATTAACATCAAAAGTCTTACCTCACACCAATATTAGTAATCCATTTTAAAATTCAATGTCAGAAAGACTTGCATCCTGGAACTTGCACTGACCAGTTCCGCTTAATTCTGGTTCATGACAATACCACTTATTATTCATTCATCCATCACTCAAACATCTTTCATGGCTCATCAGTGAAAATACGGCATCAGTTTTTGCCATCAGCTAAGGAAGCTGTAGCTGCTGGAAATGATGTAAGCACACATTCTGGGCCCTATAACTTTTTACTTACAATCTTTATGAAGACAAGCATGCTAGGGTCTATAAAATTCATTTGCGGGTTGCTGTTTAGACAACCCAAACCTTATGAACCTTTTATAGACATGCTCTGCAATTATACACTCATGTCCTTTGAAAAAAATGCTTCCTTTTATGATGGCAAAGCCACAGAAAAACATGTTTTCACTGCCAACTTACTGTTATTCTTCATTTGTCATGAGAGTGTGTTTGTTTGTCTTCAGGTACTTCTGTAGCATCCATCTGGTGCATGGGCAGCTAGAGATAACTCCTTGGGGAGGAGGGATTTTTTAGAAATCACAACATTATATGGCTAAAGCTTTTCTTTGCTAATGGCCCATTAAATAGTTATTTTTTGGCTCCATGTGCTCAGTACATTCCATTTAATGCAATTAACCAAAACATTTTTTTAACATTTGTTTTGCTTGTGCCGTGTGTAACAGTTCCAAAGTGTTCAGTAGATTATTCTTATGGAATTTCCCACCTATTTTAGTAGGCAGATGTGTTTCTATGCATCTCAGACAGTTAAAATGTTTTTCCCTTTTTATGTGTATTGATGGGGCGGATAGATAAATTAATCTGTAAGCAGACTGAATCTTTTATTATGTTTGATACACAGGAATTTCTCCTATGGTACAGCAGTGTTATATGTGGGCATTGGTTCCTTTAGATGAATAACTGCTTTTGGCCATGGGTGAAGTTGTGAGCAGGCACTGTTAGGAGAGGATGTTTACTATGGCTCTGAATTTAAGACTGTGCTATAAAACCCCCACTAAGCCTGTGTAGTGTCACTGAAACTCTAACAAGATTTGGAACTTCTACAGACAACTCTAACAGCCTAGATCATTACTGTTATTGGGCTGCTTAACTTCTTGGCTGGTACAGTCAATTCTGTATAAAATTCTGCATATTTAGCCACATACATTTTTTTTTTACCCAGCGGCTTGCCAACCCCTTGGATGTTGCTCTCGTTGACCTCAAAGCAGGAGCTTATTTTTGAATTCTAGGTTTTGGAGGCCAGTTTTGGTTACATAAAAACCCTGTGCACTGCCAAATAGAGCCTTCTGTAGGGTGACAGTCATTATAGAGGGTTACCAAATAGTCCTTATTTAGCATCCCGTGGCCTTTTTTTCAAGCTTGTGTTGCTCCCTAACCGTTGACATGTGAATCTGGCTCACAAGTAAAAAGGGTTGGCCACCCTTGGCCTAAACTCTTTATAAACAGAGTAATTTGTTCATAGTGTGATGAGGAGCTCTGTATGTAACTCAAAAGCA
Organism: Xenopus petersii; assembly: GCA_038501925.1. NCBI lineage: Eukaryota > Metazoa > Chordata > Amphibia > Anura > Pipidae > Xenopus > Xenopus petersii. Next base: position 88,131,175 of record CM076677.1, read on the forward strand.
TTTGAGATAAAAAGCCACTTATTATAAGCGGACTACTTGCCAATTTTTTTTTTTATTTTTGGGTGCCATTCCTGATTTACATCAGACAGGCTATCTGACAGGCTTTCCTCTTTAAATAGTAATCAGTGGCATTGCCATAGAGGACACAAACCACATCACCATTGCGATTCACCCTCATATTTTTTGGGGAGGAAAAATTAAATGAATGCTTGCATGGGGCCCATATGCTTGTGGTGATAATGCATATTACTGGATAAAGTAGCATGTTTGGGTTTTCAGAGGAACTCCGTGAACTTGCGGAAAGTTTAGATTTTATCAACATTTTCATATAACAATGGGTTTTCAAGTTACTGACTGATCTGGTGATCTCATAACTATTACAGATCTTGATATTCCATACATGCCATAATTATAACCTTGTTCAAAATGATAAAATCATTTTTCTTTTGGGCTTTGCTGATTAACATTTTTCTTGGGTTTCTTAGGTATTGGTGGTTTAGAAGAATTTGTTCTTAAATCAGCAACGCTGTCCACTTCACCAGTTGTCCACCCTTTATTCCTCTCAATTTTGAAGCAACTCCAATTGTCCGTGTTGCTGTTGAACCAAAGCATCCAAGTAAGTTGTCTTAACTCTTATGGCCTTTTTTGTGTTCCAGTTGGGCTTCAGTACCAGATTCCCTTTACTTTCCACTGACTCCTTCTCATTCTCTGTCTATGCCCTCTTCCTACTTTGCATGTTTCACTCTGCCTAGTTTTACTATTTTGCTTTAATCTGCTCCTGTATTGCCCGATTAGTTTTTTAGTAATACATGTGTTCTTCTAACTTAACTTGCTGTTATAGACTGCCCTGAAGTTTTTACCTACCTTTTGCTACATGGCTGGAATACCTGTAAGCTACAGCCTGCAAGCTTTCCATGGTATCTGTGTGGCACTTCCTACTAATATGTATAATGGCAAATGTGCAGGTACTAATCTGCTGTGGCTTTCTTCAGCTTTATTGTCTACTTACAGGGAAATACATGGAAGGTTAACTTTGATAAGAAATACATATTGAAGAAGAAAATAGATCTTTTGTAGTGTATAATAAAGTAGATTTGTTTTTCTTATACCTTTCCATCTAAAAGAACTTTTGACCCTCCCGTGTTAGACTAACATGCCAGTGCCAGATGCTGATGCGGAACAGAAGGTGCACCACAGGTCTCTCCATTCGCTTCTGCACTGAAATTTGAGAAAGAACATATTTTAAGTTCTTTGTATTTAAGAATAAGGGGGGTGGGGAGATTATGACATGACTTTATGGAAATGTGAACTATAAACTGCATTCTGTGGTATGAAATATGATTTATGGAAGTGTCAGATTTCTTCAGAGAAGCCAGCATAAAAGATTATTTGTAGACTCTTATCAGAAAGCTGTGTAAGCTGACAAAATATGTCAGTGTCATCTTAGGCCTGAAAAGGATATGCACATAGATGTTGATTATTGAGATTTCAGAGAGCTGGTTATCTAAAAAGTTCCAGATGCAGAGTGATATAACCCCAGCTAAGGTGAAGATGAGTAGAAGTGTTGCAGTTATATACTGAAATAGGAAAAAGTAAAATTACTGAGGAGCACCCCTATTGATTTTACATATCTGTTACCCATCTTGTTGACAACTTTTTCTTGGTGACCCCATCATGCTTGGAAGAACATGTATCGTACTTTTCTGCAATCTCTATGCATTTGTGTTGAATCACGTGTTTCCACATTTGCCAGTTAAATGGATGGGTCTGGGTTTGGCAGATGCCAGGATGCTACCATTGCATGGTTTGGCTATAGTCTCCATGCAAAATGCATACCTAAACTGTAATGAAATTATTGGCAGTTCTTTGCTTTTGTGCTTTGTGGGGATGGTCTTTCCTGTTTCATTATAACAATGTTCCAATGCATAAAGCTAGGTCCATGTGCAGTGACTTTGTACAGGTGGGAGTGGAAGAACCTGACTGGCCTACACAGATCCATGACCTTAACCCAACTGAACACATGTGGGATGAATTGGAACACCAACTCCGAGCAAGGCCTGATCCCCATCACCAGTGCCTATCCTCATTAATAATTTAGTGCTGAATGGATGTAAACCAAGCCAGCAATGTTCCAACATCTAGTGGAAAGCATTTCTAGAAGAGTGGAGGCTGTGGAAGCAGGAAGAGAGAACCTCGTATTTATAACCTTGGATTTGGAATGAGAAATACAGGTGCCCAGATACCTCCCTATCCATATAGTGTATGTTCGTAATCCATATAGTGTATGTTCAAATACATTTTTATCAGAGATATCATCCTCCCACATTTACAGTACCTGTGTTTTACTTGGATGCAAAAGAGATCTCTGACACTGAGCTTCATACAGTACTGAATATTGGTTTCTTGTACAAAGCACAATTTAGCTACAGATTTTTAATCATTTAGGGGGTTATTTACTAAAATCTGAAAAACTCTTATTATTTTATAAAAACCACTTCGACCAAACTCTTATCCACATTTTTACCTTATTTATCAATAAATTAACTTGAAAAATTCTGGTACGGGAAAAGACTCGATGAAATTGTGAAAAAAAAAAAGAATGCTGTGATTTTTTTCGGATTTGATGCCGGAAAACTCTTGACTTATAGCCCAAAAACCGCAAATTCTTTGGATTATTGTACAAAACCCAGCACAGATCATGAAATCTTCCAATTGTAAAAGAGACATCTGCCATTGACTTCTACATGACCTCAGCAGGTTTGAGATGGAATACTTTTTTCTTTGGACTTTTAGCAGCCTCTGTGTTTAATAAATCATGAAAAATTCTAGTTTTTTTTTCCACCAAAAATTGTGTTTTCCCCTTTAAACCTCCGAACAGAAAAAATCACACTATAAATAATCCCCTTAGACTTTGTAAGACTCAAACTAAAGGTTACTGGCAGTTTTCTTACAGGGAGTTAGACTATAGTGCATGGCATGGTATATATGACCATCCTAAAGGTGAAGAATGTTGTGATGGCAGACCCCTAGTTTGTGTCTCAGACTACTGAAACACTGACTTCTTCTTTATGGCTGAATCTGTATAAGCCTCTCATTTTAGAGCAGAAAGTAAGGTTTCAATGTAGTGGGTAATGAAAAATAATGATTTGTTTTATGTGACTATTATGGTTGTACATAGCACGATGCAGTAACACTCCCTCAGTAGAGTGGTTGATGGCCTGGCCAAAGCTCCTTTTTATATAAAGATCAGTTATCCAGAAATTCATTATCCAGAAAGCTCTGAATTACGGAAAGGCCAACTCCCATAGATTCCATTTTATCAAAATAATTAAAATTTTAAAAAAAATTATGTGCTTTTTTTCTGTAATAATAAAACAGTACCTTGTACTTGATCCCAACTAAGATATAAGTGATCCTTATTCGAAAGCAGAACCAGCCTATTTATTTAATGTTTGTATGATTTTTTAGTAGATTTAAGGTATGAAGATCCAAATGATGGAAAGATCCATTTCCGGAATACCCCAGGTCCCGAGCATTTTGCATAACTGATCCCATACCTGTACTCAGCGCCTGAGGCAGCTCCTGCAGTGCCGCCCCCCTCGCCTGTCTGGGGTGGGGACACTACACTAGTGCGGTGAGCACACTAGTAAAGCCGAATTTCCGGTTTAAAAAAAGGTACCAGAAGCGGCTTTTTGCCGCCCTTGGTAAACTATCTGGCGAGTTTTTCAACTTGCATCATTGGCGGAGCGACCCTGCCTGTACTTAATAAAATGAGGAAACCTGAGTAGGCTTTACTTTCCTCAATAATATTTTAAATACTACATATTCAAGATAAACATTTATGAATATTTATCCCTCCCACTCTTTTATCAGCCTGAATCCTTTTATATGACTAATCTCCTTGTCTGTGTTGGCCAGCTTTAATGCTAACACTTGTCAGTCTTTTCTCTAAATTATTGATACTGTTAGGCGTTCAGCTCCTGTTTCTTTGGGGGTTTTTTTTCGGAGAGACTCCAAATCCACTTCGACTTCAGTTCCCCTTCAAGAGGGAATGCTATTAGTGAAACTAATCCCGGGGTTACTTAATACCTGCTAAGTACTATTCACCATGGGCACATTCATGCCAGCTGCTTCTACTTCCAATTACTTGCTGCCTTTCTCTAAATTCTAAACAAGGTTTTTTTTTGCACACAATGGAGTGTAAAGAGAGAATGGAAACATATCTGCTCCAAAACAGTTAAAACGAATGACAGCTGAAAATGTAGTCAGTTTAATATACTGTAGATGACATGTAAAGAGTATGTGTGCCTTATTAAAAGCTACTTTATTAGGATGTTGTAAGGTGATGATGTATGGAGGACCCAGGGTGAGATGTAATCCTTCAAGGGCTTTTACAGCCTCTCAGTCTGCTCAAGGGCTTCTTAACATATATGTTAATCTAATTAAACATGCAATATGAAAAATAATTGACCCAACAGATATACCAAGTGAAACAGGACTGATGTAAGGCAATGGGCCCTGGACAGCCATATTCTGGCTGTATCACAGCCCTTTCCAAACACAAGCACTGTACAGAACAAGGGGACACTTTTTAGCAGTACCATGTGGCAGTGAGTTGCGGCTGTGGATGGTGGGAGCAGATTTCAGGGGGGAGGCAAGATATGAGATACAAAAAAAAAAAAAAGAAGGGGTACTTATCTACTAATTATTACTAGTCTTTGAATTAAATTGTTCAGAACTGCAAACACAGCTGTTTCCCGAAAGGTAGAATTCCAGCATGTATTAAACTGACATGAAAAGTTCTCTGTCTTAAAGGAAAACTATACCCCCAAAATGAACACTTAAGCAACAGATAGTTCATATAATATTAATTGGCATATTAAAGAATCTTACCAAACTGGAATATATATTTAAGTAAATATTGCCCTTTTACATCTCTTGCCTTGAGCCACCATTTCGTGATGGTCTCTGTGCTGTCTCAGAGATCACCTGACCAGAAATACTTTAACTCTAACTGTAACAGGAAAAATTGTGGAAGCAAAAGACACAACTCTGTCTGTTAATTGGCTCATGTGACCTAACATGTATAGTTTGTTGGTATGTTTGTGAGTATAGTGAATCCTACGATCCCAGGGGGTGGCCCTTATTTTTTAAAATGGCAATTTTCTATTTATGATTACCCAAATGGCACATACTACTAGAAAAGTATATCATTATGAAAATGGTTTATTTACATGAAGCAGGATTTTACACATGAGTTGTTTTATGCAATATCTTTTTATAGAGACCTACATTGTTTGGGGGGTATAGTTTTCCTTTAATGGATGGGATTCTAAAAATATTTTTATATGGTTTTGTCTGGTGCTTAGTGGATAGAGTAGCGTAGCTGGTGAAAAGGACTGGCTGAGTAAAGAGTCAGACAGGTGTGTTATCCAGAATTCTCTGGACCTGGGGTTTTCCAGATAAGGGAGCTTTCCATAATTTGGATCTCCATAACTTAAGTCTGCTAGAAAAAAAATGTTTAAACGTTAATTAAACCCAATAAGAATTAATGACATCTTAGCTAGGATCAAGTACAAGGTACTGTTTTATTATTACAGAGGAAATGGAAATATGTTTTAGATTTTTAGCCTATTTGATTAAAATGGAGTGTGTTGGAGATGGCCTTTGTGTAAGAGCTTTCTGGATAATGGGGTTCGAGATAACGGAACCCATACCTGTACTAAATATGAAAAAAAAACTAAAATTGACTTTTCTTCTAGGCGAAATGCCCCAGCTGGTAAAAGGAATGAAGCTTTTAAACCAGGCTGACCCTTGTGTGGAGGTTTTAATACAAGAGACTGGAGAGCATGTGCTGATCACCGCTGGAGAAGTTCACCTACAGCGCTGCTTGGATGATTTAAGAGAGAGGTTAAAAAAATGCATATATATCTGTAATCAGATAGTAGCTGCCCTTAAATGTTTACTGATATATCTGTTTTTGGTTTTCCCTTTGCTAAAACCTATTCGCTACTAACTAGACCCTGAACCCAGATTTAACAGATTAAATATGCTCTTAGAGTCCCCTGCCATTGCTCACATTCCTTTAAGGCAGACTTCTACTCAAGAATGCACTAGGATTTATGTTTCATTCATGTTCCAGTTGAAAATCAGTGCAGAATACTGGGCTTGCAGAAAGTGAATTTTTTGTTGGTATATTGGTATTGGTTCCCTTTTTTTTCCTTGTTAAATCAGTAAAAAAAAACTAGATAACCCTTACAAAACTTCCCTATACAGTAGAACATTGAAACTACCTCTATATATTACCCTTGGTTAGTAACACAGGAAGCCTGAATGCAATGCAATAATGTTAACCATGCACCATTGGTTAGAAAAGTTCAGTGTGTGATTTAAACAATATAGAAATAAGAAAGATACAGGACCTTTTCAGGCTTAAGCCCCCCTCTGCCTAGCAGGCCACTTTAGCAAGTTTTCAACGTGCCTGCATATTAAATTACCAAAGCTTAATTCCATTTTGACAACACTTTTCCATTTAACACAGTTGCTTCTGATCATTTCACTGCTATGCATACAAATTGTTAGCACGTGCTACAGACTCAGAATTGCTTGCTAGCTATTTTAATTTGCTGCGGCAAAATAGATTTGTTACTGTTTTCTTCGAGTTAGCTCAGTCATGGTTTGGAATTCTGTTATGTCTTTGATTAATTGTTTTGTGTAACAACATATGGCATTGTGACTTGCTCTGCTTACACTCAGATTCCCAACACATCTATCTGTCTATCTATCTATCTATCTATCTATCTATCTATCTATCTATCTATCTATCTATCTATCTATCTATCTATCTATCTATCTATCTATCTATCTATCTATCTCTCTATCTATCTATCTATCTATCTATCTATCTATCTATCTATCTATCTATCTATCTATCTATCTATCTATCTATCTATCTATCTATCTATCTATCTATCTCTATCTACATGTATCCATTCATTCATACATATACTTCTATCAAACAATAAACTGTATTTATGTAAATATATCACCTTTAGTTGCATGATGGCCAAAACACAATGAGGCCCCCCAAAATAATTATCGGATCCTGATTTAAACAATGGCTGTTTCTAACACATCATTAATTAACATCTGATTGAACTTTCATTATCGCTCTGTTTTTTGTGTTTGAACTTCCCTACAAGATAAATTACTGTCACAGGCTTGTAATAAATTAAGTGGACATACTGTAATTTAAAGAAAATGAATGTGCTCCTAACTTGCCAATAAATACCCTAAATGCAATTTAATCAGATCTGTCTATACGCACTCCTGTGCCTTCCTTCGGTACCCTAATTAGCCTAGAATAACTACAGGAAATATTGAGGATCATCTGTCATGTCTCCTGTTGTGTTTGAATGCAGTTGCATCTACAAAGAAGCCCATCTCACTATTTGTTTTTTAGAAAACTTGTTGGGGCATGTTCCAATGTGCAGGTTTTCTTTCCCATTTAGAATTTGGTACAAAGAAAGTGCATTAGCTGGTCACTACTAGCAGCTTGAGTATGTTTCACAGCCACATTTGTTATGAGCTAGTCCACTTGAATTGATCTTGGTGAAATGTGATGCAGCACCAAGTGTAACCAAGCTCATCCATCAGTCTGAATCTGAAGTGTCGGGTTCCTTTCCTCAGAGGCATAGCAGGTGTTGGGAATATTTCTTGCAAAGAGGAGATTTGCTCAAATTTCACTCTGTTTTGGTTCTTTAAGAATGCAACTTGAAAGTTAGTCAGACTGACCATCCAGTTATTGGCTCAGATGTTTGCTAATTTTGCAATGATTTTGGCTGTTTGCAGAAAGACCTCAATTTACTAATAATGTTTGGGCTTCAGCCCTGCCTTCCATACTCTTATGATTCTGAACTAAAATAAATCATCCCTTTTCTAAAAGTAATAAGGTATGTGCTGCCATTGGGCCTAAATATTTTACATATAATTATTTTGTCTTGCTAGTACATCTATTTTATTGCTAAACTGGAGTTGAGCTGGGTTGGAACCTCATCACTGAATGTTCTCACACAGTTCTTTTCTCTTCTCTGCTTGTTTAGGTTTGCTAAGATCTGCTCCTATAATACCATTTTGAGAAACTATAATAAGACCCCCCAAAGTTGATATGGTGAACGAAGATATTGGAAAGCAACAGAAGGTTGCAGTCATACATCAAGTCAAAGAAGAGCAGAGCAAGTGTCCTGAAGGAGTCCAGATTGACCCTGATGGCCTGGTCACATTGACCACACCAAATAAGCTAGCCACACTGAGTGTCAGGGCCATGCCCCTTCCTGAAGAAGTGACACAGCTTCTAGAAAAAAACAGTGATTTAATTCGAACAATGGAGCAGATAAATTTGGCTTTAAATGAAGGTAGCTACAACATTCAGTTTAATGAGTTAGCCATTGAAAGGATAAACACATTCAAAAGTAATCTTCAACAGCATTTGCAAGGAAGAAGGTGGAGGAATGCTGTAGATCAGATATGGTCCTTTGGTCCAAGACGTTACGGGCCAAATATCTTATTGAACAGGATTGAAGGTTATGACAGGCTGTCTGTTTGGCAGAGAGAAATATAGGAATTTTGACAACAGCATTGTTAGTGGATTTCAGCTAGCAACCCTTGCAGGTCCCATGTGTGAAGAGCCACTAATGGGCGTGTGTTTTATTGTGGAAAAGCTGGGTCTGACCTTTGCTTCCGAAAGATAGTGGTAGCCAAGAATCAGAAGCAAATCCTGGAACAGAGCCAGAACACAGTGAAAGCGGGACAACTGCATCCTTAATCAATGATGCCTCAAAATCAGCCACTGAGGAAACCGAGTTAGTACCTAAAGATGAAAATGGTGGAAGAGCTTTGGAGAAGTCCAGCACACGAAAAGGTGACTTACTGACAGATTGCTATGGACCTTTTTCTGGACAACTTATAGCCACTATGAAGGAAGCTTGTCGCTATGCATTCCATGTTAAACCCCAGAGACTTTTGGCTGCCATGTACACGTGTGAAATTATGGCAAATGCTGAAGTGTTAGGTGAGTAGAGATACTGACTTAACTTGATCACTGACAATATGTCTACAATTTATGTGACTGGGTCTGTTTGTGTAATTCAAAGTGAAGAGGAGAAAATTCACTGGCACAGCATGGGTTATTTCTAGCAGGGAAAACCCTTGCTCATTTATTGAGAATGCAACGTTTCGGGGCATAACCCCTTTGTCAAGCTTGATCAAACTGTCAGCATTCCATATATGTCCAATGTTAAAAGGATGCAGCAGTTATGTTATCTAAGGCCCAGCCTGTTTGATCCTACAGGTTTTGTGCTGTTTTGTAACAGATATGGGCGGTGGGGAGTTTCCAATAAGTGGATCAGATACTCCAGCCTATGCATTATGTTCCAATCTCTAGTTAAGTTATATTCAGTCCCCAGCCTATGCTTGATAAGCTATGTGCTGTGTGTCTTGGGCCTTGATGCTGGGCTAATGAAATATGCAGACAAACTGGGAAAGCTGCTGTTACACTTAAAAAAAATCCTGTTTTTCCATTAAATCGTAATTGACCAAAAAGAAATATCTTATCTTTTTTTTCAAGTGCAAAAGAAGTCATTCTGTTACATTACAGTCTGGAAAATGCATTTTTCACAGTGAACTTCCAGGCCTAAGGCAAACACTCTTCATCATCCTTTCTTTTAAATTCTTCCTTCTGAAAGCTCAACACTGACAGACCCAACGTTGTCTCTCCAAGGTTCACTTGGTGTACTGCAAACCTCAAAGTGCATGTCATTAAAATTCCCCAACATATTCTTTATCTCGTGTTTTTATAATGCATTCATCGTAAAGAGTAACAAGCTGGAGATAAAGAATGTCTGGCTAGAGTATAAATATCCACAGGCTGCTTAAAAACAATGATTTCATTCTCTTTGAATTTATTTGTTGTGCTTTTGAAGAGAATTCTGCCTTGTAAGAAGCGTATTGATGAAATTCATTTAGGACTCTTGCTTAATCTAGTGCTCAATAGAGTGTGTAATTTGCAAAATGTTTATTTACTATGGAGTTGCTGTAACGTTAAGGAGAACTAAAGCTTAACAAAAGAATTAGGCTAGCAATGTGGCACATTATGTTTTGGGCTTCTGTTTTGTGATGACCCCTAAGCACTCACATCGTTTCGATCTCCGAAGTCGCCTGAAGTTGCCTCACATGAAAACTTTGGACGACTTCGGAAATCGAAGCGTCGCGAGTGCATTGCTGCAGTCGATTTTTCATTTTAGCAGGCAGAAGGCAGGGAGAAGGCAGTTCGGGGAGATTGTCTCCCCCAAAGAAGAGGCGATTTGTCGCCAGGCGACTAAATCTGCCCGTGTGCTAAAGCCCTAAGGAAGTGTGAATAATATAAATTTACATGTATCTATCAATAAAATATAATCTTTCACAGTGCTGAAAGGGGTTAAAGTACAGGTAATTTCCATTCTATTGAACAGTAAGGTAGAATATGCCTCTCCACAATGTGTCCACTAGAGATATAACATGAGGAACTGGCTTCTGACAAGAAATGGCAGGTACTTACGGCACTGGAAAATCAAATAAATCATTGTTGCACAAATCACTCTGACCTATTGATGTTGGGGATATTTGTAGTACGTGCTCTTTCCACTTGAATCTCTATGTTCAGAGTATGGGTGTATTTGTCTTTGTATCCAGTGAACCATTAATAAAAACAATGACAACAGACCTTTTTAGTCCAAGCATTATGTTAAAAGAGTAATACAGTAAATGTTTTAAGGACAGGTTTTTTTTTAAAAAAAAGTATGAACTGGAGAATCCAGGCCAATTCCCAGCAGTTTTCTCTTTTTTTCTTTTTGAACAACACTTTCTTGACTGTCAAGAGTTAATGATTTGGCATGTTTATCAATACAGATAGATGTATCGGCTAAATTACATCGAGCAGTCAGTCTCATTCATTTTCAATGGGTGTAAGTGCTCAATGCAACTCAGTAGAAGCACTGAATTCTAACAAACCCGCATGCAGGGAAAAATGATTTGGACAATTGGTTTCAAGCTGGAACAAACCATTCCAGTATAAAGAATTCGTTTTTAAATATGAAATAAGTGTTATAATTTTACTGCAGGGCTAATTGTATCCCTCAATGATAAATTAGCAAAACAGTTTTAAAAAAGTTTCTTGTTTCAGTATGATGAAGCTTGCATTAAATTTTCACAATAGTTCACCTTTCATTTGTTGGTGTTGCTGTTCCTTTAAGAGACTGGAAGCTAGCAGTTGCAGAGAGTAGATAGTAGGATTTAGGTGGCAACTGGCGCATGAATTTATAGCACCCAATGAGACTTTTCCTTTTCTTTTTGAAGAACTACGTGATATAAAAGTCTACTGGTTTCTGTTTTTTTTCCTGGTTAAATGCACGTTTAAATTTGCAGCTGTGTTGGCGAGTCACCGGCCAGGGACATCAGAGAAAGACAGTTAAAAAAAAATTCAGGAAAGTAAAAAGTGGAAATGTTCTGAATTGATACCAAAAAACAATCCTCAATTTCCACTTTAGATACACAGGGCAATTTGACCGCCAGTATTATGTGTCAGAAATCCAGAAACAAATAAAAATGCCCCTGTCCATCATTTCATGGCTAGTGATGTTGTGAGTGGACCCTGGCCACGTCACATGGAGCAGTGACAGAAGGACTTCAGTGCATATATCACTCAAGCCAGTGTTTAGGGAATAAAACACCTCATTTCATATTTTGATTGTATTAAAGGTATGGGACCTGTTATACAGAATGCCCCAGGACCTGGGCTTTTCCAGATAAGGGATCTTTCCTTCATACCTCAAGTCTACTAAAAATCATTTACCGGTAAACATTAGACCCCAATAGGATTGTTTTGCATCTATTTACCATTTGCTGTAGGATTTATTATATCTTAGTTGGCATCAAGTACAATTTACTGTTTCATTACTACAGAGAAAATGGAAATCATTTTGAAAAATCTGAATTATTGAATTATAATGGAGTCTATGGGAGACCACCTTTCTGTAATTCTGAGCTTTCTGGATAACGGGTTTCCAGATAACAGATCCTATACCTGTATTACTATTATTATTTTTCTCAGCAATAACATTCTGCAGCACTTTACAGACATTATACATCAGGTATATAAACACATATTAAATCTAAAACAACAAACAGCAGGATAATAAACTGCAAGGTTTAGTCGTTTTGTGCTTTACGTGCTAATGCAGGCGGGAGGTATATCTCTTGTCTTGTTTTTAATTTTTTTTGTAGTTAAAACATTCCAAAATCCAAGTCATTGTGACTGAATGAATTAAGCTGGCATCGGCATATTTATGTTGTTTATTTTTCTGAACTTTTCACAGGTCGAGTTTATGGTGTCCTGTCAAAAAGAGAAGGCTGTGTTCTGTTGGAAGAGATGAAAGAAGGAACAGACATGTTCATTATAAAGGCAGTGCTGCCGGTGGCTGAAAGCTTTGGCTTTGCTGATGAAATAAGAAAGAGAACAAGTGGCCTGGCCAGCTCACAGCTGGTGTTCAGCCACTGGGAGGTAATGTTTAGAAAAGATTGTTATTAGTGTTAAAAACATGATACATTGAAAAGTTTGTTTTGCTTATTTGTGCCTAGTTTGAAGGAAAGCATATCCTAGACTTAAGATTCCACCGGGTTGCTGTGCCCCATCTGAGGTAAGAACATACCCCTGATTTAGGTTGTTTCCCCCTCTTTGTTAGAGGTGCATAACTAAAGAGCCTACTTTATCAAGGGGGAACAGTGCAAAAAAAAAGTGCAAAGCCAGGGGTGGTACTGCCATGAGGTGAGTTGAGAAACTTACCTCAGGTGGCAGCAACCCTTAAGTTAGCACAATTGGCCGAAAGCCACTCCTTGTAACTTATAGAGCCAAAATTCTTATTTTTCAAGAGATAATGTGCTCTTTGCACGATTGATGAGGCCACTAGGGTTGCCACCTGGCCAGTAAAAATTATGGTTGATCCCAATGTTATTACCGTATTAGGGAAAAAACATAAATATATAAGAAGGCCGGTATTTTTCTCCAGAAAAGGTGGAAACCCTAGTGGCCACCCTCACCCACTCCAACATAAAAAAAGTAAGCATGGGGGGCAATTTCAACTTGGCTGCGCCAGGGCAACACAGGGGCTGAAATTCCTGGGGGGACCATGAACGATCATTTTGGTCTTTCTGTTGCTCAGCCGCCAATACTTTTATCCTGAGAAACACATTGCTTTTTGCACATAGGGCTTGTGTCCATTTTAGAACTTAGACATACTGTAAGTGATGTTCCTGCTTTTCTCACGTTTGTTTTATATATTGAGGGCAGTGGCACACGGGAAGATTTGTCTCTCCCGATTTTTTAGACATGGCTGCCGGCAACAAGTCTCCTGAAAATGCCTCTCCATTGCTGGGAATTGGAATCGCTGGAGATATGTCCAACTGGTCGCTAAATTGCCTGAAGTTTCCTCTGGAGGCATCTTCAGGCAATTTAGCAATCAGTTGGACATACCACCAGCGATTTCAATTATCGGCAATGGACAGGTGTTTTCTTGTGCCGCTGCCCTAAAATGGGCATCTTCAGTTCGGGCAAGTCATAAAACATATTTTCAATGGCACGTGACATTTCCTTGATTAAATAGTTCCTATTGTATTTGCCATGCAGCATCTTACAATGTGTTAGGCAGAGACTGGTATTAAAAGTTTTGTATTATTACATGGAACAATCCTTTGAACTGCAACATTTAGTCACCATTCCTCCTGAATAATGGTTGTCATATTACATTCCTGGGTGAGGAATTGTCTACAGCCTTCAGTGAATCAGCGCTACGTGATGTTACACAGCACATTCTTTAAAAATGTTCATTGGATTTAGAGTTCCCTGTCCTTTTCTTATAGTCTACACTGCTGGTCCTGACACTTTAAATAATCCAGCTGATACACAGACCGATGGAGGAGCATGTAAGGCAATGTAGGTTAGTCAGAACCAGTAGTGCAAAACAGGACAAACAGATTTAATGTATAGTATAATAAATAGTTGTTTAGAAATATATTCTCCTCAAGAAAAGCAATATGGCAGCTCCTACCTAGTCAGATTCTAAAATAATGGGATTATTTTACCAACCATTATTGGTTAAGCAGTCAGTGTTGGGGAATTAATCCACAGAAAATTCTACTTAAATTGTGTTTTTCATTTTGGCTCAAGAAAGTGCCCCTTCCGTGTATGTAAAGGGTTTAGTTTTAAATTCAAGTGAATACCTTTTTTAAATCTGGTTTTCTCCCCTGGGAAACTTGGCAGCTGCATGGCAGGAGAGACCCGTCTCAGATTTGGGACACTCCTTGATTTATGGGGTTGCTCTGCCCTGCTCTTTGCTCCATATCTTTCCACTTGACAAAGATTTACTGCTCCATATGGAGTGGGTTTGCCATCAAGTACTCAGCTGAGGAGGTTTTCTTAAATAAATATACACTTTCCCCAGAATGTCCTGCATTTTGCACTCTCCCTTTTCTTATAAATATATAATCCACAGGTTTGTTATTACCCTTTATTTTTAAAGTACTTTATCAATGGGCTCTTCTCTGCAATTGGTTCTGATTTCCAGATACCAGTTACAGCTTCAAATGCTCTTTTTAGGCAAATGTAGAAATGTATATACAGTATTTAAATGAATGCTTTCTTGTTTCGCTACCTGGATACTACCCTATACAGGTATGGGATATCTGTTCCAGAATGCTTTGGGACCTGGGATGTTTCGAATATGGGGTTTTACCATAATTTCAATCGCTATTCCTTAAAGGAGAAACAAACCCATTGCCAAAAAAACCCCACCCCACGTAGACCCCCTCCCCCAGCCTAGCTGCCCCCCCCCCAGGGAAATGCCCCTAAATTTTTAGGTACCCCGCGGTGCAGCGTCACAGCATCAGAGTTCACCACAGCCATCTTCCGGATCTTGGTAAGCTGAGACGGAGACCGGCAAAGTGGCGCAATTGGAGCAAATTACTGGTTTGTGACAACTGCGCATGCGCCGATATGAACAGAAATTGCCAAATCGCTGGAAGAAGACCCGGAAGATGGCTGCGTTGAACTCCGATGCTGTGACTTTGCACCAAGGGGTAAGTAAAAAGTTAGGGCCATTTTCCCGGGGGGAGGGGCAGCTAGGCTAGGAGGGAGGGGGGTCTACGTGGGGTGGGGGGTAGGGGTTTGTTTCTCCTTTAAAGGGGAACTCGGGCTTCGAAACCAAAATATGATAAAGAGGCCCACATAACACAGAAACCCCTAGTATATCCATAACAGCTAACAGTTTCTTCAAAACGTATGAATAAATGCCATTTTCTATGCTGAAATCCAGCTGGTTAACAGTTCTTCTCTTTCTACATCATTTGAAATCCTGGCATGGGAGGAGGGGCTAAACACTGATGTTACAAATTGTAACTTCTTCACAGCTTACAGACAACATGCAGGAACTACATAACCCACAATGCATTGCACTGAGATGTTCTGTTCCTTATTGAAATCATGTGTGCAGGGAATTGTGGAGTTTGGAGGATGCAGGCTGAGACAAGTGTAGTCAGCCCGCTCAGCAAAAAAAGTCAGACAGATCAGCAGGAAAGCAGGGGGCTAGGCTTAGGGAACTGTCAGAAACCATTACAAATCATGAAACTTCTGCAAATGTAATTGATGTATATTGCAAAGTTGCTTGAAATTATGTTTTCTTTTCAAAAAGCTTCAGTTATGTTTGTGTGGAGTTCCCCTTTGTCTACTAAAAAAATGTAAACATTAAATAAACCAATAGGATTGTTTTGCTACAATATGGATTCATGCAGCTTAGTTAAGAAAAAGTACAATGTACTGGTTTATTATTACAGAGATAAAGGATTTTTTTTTTTTTAAATTAGAATTATTTGGTTAACCTTTTTGGGAATCTTTCTGCATAAATGGTTTCAGGATAAGGGATGCCATATCTGTCTAGGGTTCTTGAGCACTTACCCTCTATCCATGTACCAATCACTGTGGGTCGCAGAGAATCCCCTGCTTTCTGTACAGGTCAGAGTTAGTGATCCAAAATGAAATCAAAACTTGTCCCAAGTTAAATCATGAAGAGCAAAGTCACATTCTCTCTCTCCTTCAGTCAAATGGAAGCAGTTTTAAATAAAATATTGTGAGAATGATAAGGAATTTCCCAAAAAGTCTCCTTGTTTATATATGCATAGGGGAGTTTTCCTGTCTTGTACCTCATTCTTGTGAGCAAACAGGCAGTACAAGCCCTGGCATTGAAGGTGTTGTTATTGTAATAGGCAGTGATTGCACATGCTCTTCAAACAGCTGCAAAATGTCAAATACATGTACCCAGAAGTACATTTAGTGCGTGTGATCTTATACTGCCGCCACATTGTGTAGTTTGTCCTATCCCAGTTGTAGTCCCTAAAGCCATTTTATTAAACACTTGGAAACAAGTGAGCGTATCCTCTAAATCACTCTTTCTGACAATATTTTGGCTGGTCTTTGAATAGGGTTACAGAAATCTCTTAAACCCCACAGACAAGCTGAGAAACGTAATTCAGAGTTTCAAAACCAGATGGATCAAAAAAGCAGTGTCAGATAGACAAATGGAAGATATATATAGACAGGAGTTCTCAAACCATGGGGTTGTTTGCCCTGAGGGCCTGGAGTAGTGGCATGGGGCTCAGACCGAAGGCCGTTTAGGATGAGATTTGGGGGGGATAATTATTTGCTGTGTGAAGTAAAGACATTCACCTTTAAGGTCCATTAGGGAGATTTTTGGTTAAAACATGTGCTAGTATTCTTGCAGCTATGGTTCAATAACTAATACACCAATATATTTCTATAACTGCAGCCTTGGTATGAACTAAGGGGCCTGACCAGTGACTGGACTTCCTAGGGAGGCTTGAATTGAAAATGTCTGACAACCACCGCTATAGGCTGTCCTTTACTGCTAGAGACAATACAAGACACTTTTGCTCTTTCAAAGAAACAGGTTGGGTTCTCTGCTATGCAAACATGTCCTTATAAGAAGCAGCACAGGCCCAGAAAGGAAAATTACAATTAGACACTGTCTATGAGACCCTCCTCAAAGATTTCAAAATGGCAAATGTCATTGGGGGAAAAAATGTTTAATTGCTCTAAAATACAGCTCAGAAAACAGATGGGGTAATTATGCAATTACACACTGAAATTAACTTTTATCAAACAACACACAGTCATCCTGGGAGTTTTTTCCTCTTCCTGGAAAAAAATACACAAGTATTCTTAGTCTGATAATTAACAGAGTTGGTTTGGAGCTTTCTTCATTTCCACCACTCCATACCGAAAGGTTTTGGTTGGGCGGCTAACATTTTGGCACCCCCAGTGAATCTAAATTTCCTTGTCCTTCAAATAGAAAACACACCATGCTTATCTCATGAAAATTGGATTCATATGCGATTTCCATATTCAAAGAGATGAATGGGCATGTGATCACCATTGTGGATGACTAAGCAAGAGGATGCAACTCCATTTTATCCTTAAGGATAGGATCACTTATCTTGAACAAACCAAATAAAAACATACAGTTTCACACTTTAATCAAATTTAAAAGTGAAAAAAAAAACAGTTTCACTAAATCAAACAAATGGACTTTCAAATGAAAATATGGCTGAAAACTTGAAGGTCATTAAATTATGTTTTGTGGGCAAAGTCCCAGGGGTTTATATAATGCCTTTCCTTCTTACTGTCACCCAGTTTGCTGGAGATAGGTTCACACTTTCTTGATTCAATTGTATTCTAACTTAAATCTTTACTCATTAAGGTAGTGATCTGTGGGCTGTTGGGAATAAATTGATGACACAAGTATTGAAGGGAGGGCTCCCTGTTGTGACTGATACCGCTCTATGAAATATGTTGGCGCTATATAAATACATGTTAATAATAATCGACAAAGTCTTAAGTCTTTCAAGTTGTCCCAGAGTCTGTTATCCCATTAAATACAGTTTTGTGTTTTATATAGTGCCCACAGGCTTCCTAGGGAGGCTTGAATTGAAAACGTCTGACATCCACCGCTATAGGCTGTCCTTTCCTGCTAGAGACACATTTGCTCTTTCCAAGAAACAGGTTGGGTTCTCTTATATGCAAAGCATGTTCGTAAAAGATGCAGCACAGGCCCAGAAAGGAGTATTACAATTAGACACTGTCTTTGAGACCCTCCTCAAAGATCTCAAACTGGCAAATGTTATTGGGGAAATTTAATTGCTCTAAAAATACAGCTCAGAAAACAGATGGGGTAATTATGCAATTATACACTGAAATTAACTTTTATCAAACAACACACAGTCATCCTAGGAGTTTTTTTTTCTTCCTGGGGAAAAAAAAAACACAAGTATTCTTAGTTTGATAATAAACAGATTTGGTTTGGAGCTTT
This sequence comes from Xenopus petersii, assembly GCA_038501925.1. Lineage (NCBI taxonomy): Eukaryota > Metazoa > Chordata > Amphibia > Anura > Pipidae > Xenopus > Xenopus petersii. Next base: position 88,149,642 of record CM076677.1, read on the forward strand.
CTTCATTTCCACCACTCCATACCCAAAGGTTTTGGGTGATCATAAATAATCTTTCATGTTATTTACCTTTGAAAATATTTAAAGTACCAGGGGCCTGTCAGGGTTTGATGGGGTAACCATTATAAGTAGGTAGAGAATATAGTCGCCTGTTTCCTTCCCTTGGGCTAGTGGTAGGGAATAGCACATATGTTGTTTTGAAAGCTGAGTATTTTTCTTAGAAAATATAGTGTTATAGCTCCAAAAATTGTTGAGGGCAGAATAGGAGCACAGTGGTTATTACTCGCACCTCAGTGTATGATTTCTTGAGTCTAACTCCAACCAAACTCTACCTTGAGTTTATATCATTGTGGCACAAGTGAGCATCTAATCACAAATCCACATTGCTAAGACCTCATTTGCACTGCAGAGTATTCAGATTGAATGTACTTATTCTTATTGGTAAAATTAGATGTATCTTTTGCTGGAGTTTAGCTTTTTTTATGAAAAATGCCTTTCCTTCTTCCTGCCACCCACTTATACAGTTTGCTGGAGATAGGTGCACACATTCTTAATTCAATTGTATTCTAACTTGAACACTTTTATGTCTTTACTCATTAAGGTAGTGATCTGTGGGCTGTTTAGAATAAAGTGATGACACAAGTATTGAAGGGAGGGCTCCCTGTTGTGACTGATACAGCGCTATGGAATATGTTGGCACTATATAAATACATACATAACATTAATAATAATAATCTACAAAGTCTTAAGTTATTCAAGTAGTCCCAGAGTCTGTTATCCCATTAAATACATTGTTATGTTTTATATAGTGACTACAGACTATAATTCACTTGATAACATATCCATATACTTGAACCAACTACTGCTAGATTGGCAGGAGCTCCGTGCCAGATCCTGTCATTCATAAAAACCACAAGGAGTGCCTAACTTTCCCTATAAAATTACACTACTATTATTTTCTGAAAAACAATTTCTTCAAATGAGCTGGTACTAGCAGGAAAGATTGGTATTTTTGTTTTCATTTTTGCTAACCAACGTCTTCTAGAATCAGTATAATTCCCCGGTTCTGTAGGCCACCCAGTATCTCCTGCCATAAAGCAGCTGTTACTAGATCATAGTTACATAGTTAAATCGCGTTGAAAAAAGACAGTCCATCAATCCAACCCCTCCAAATGAAAACCCAGCATCCATACACACACCCCTTCCTATTTTCACACAAATTCTATATACCCATATCTATACTAACTATAGAGCTTAGTATCACAATAGCCTTTGATATTAAGTCTGTCCAAAAAATCATCCAAGCCATTCTTAAAAGCATTAACTGAATAAGCCATCACAACATCACCCGGCAGTGCATTCCACAACCTCACTGTCCTGACTGTGAAGAACCCCCTACGTTGCTTCAAATTAAAGTTCTTTTCTTCTAGTCTAAAGGGGTGGCCTCTGGTACAGTGATCCACTTTATGGGTAAAAAGGTCCCCTGCTATGTGACTATAATGTCCTCTTATGTACTTGTAAAGTCATGTCCCCTCGGAAGCGCCTTTTTTCCAGAGAAAACAACCCAACCTTGACAGCCTACCCTCATAATTTAAGTCTTTCATCCCTCTAACCAGTTTAGTTGCATATCTCTGCACTCACTCCAGCTTTACCAGGGACCTATAAAGAGGCATAATTATGTTTTCATCCCTTAAGTTAATGCCCTTTTTTATGCAAGACAGAACTTTATTTGCTTTAGTAGCCACAGATTGACACTGCCCAGAATTAGACAACTTGTTATCTACAAAAAACACTAGATCCTTCTCGTTTAAGGAAACTCCCAACACACTGCCATTTAGTGTATAACTTGCATTTATATTATTTTTGCCAAAGTGCATAACCTTGCATTTATCAACATTGAACCTCATTTTCCAGTTTGCAGCCCAGTTTTCCAATTTAGACAAATCACTCTGCAAAGTGGCAGCATCCTGCATGGAACCTATAGTTCTGCACAATTTAGTATCATCTGCAAAAATAGAAACAGTACTTTCAATGCCCACCTCCAGGTCATTAATAAACAAGTTGAAAAGCAAAGAACCAAGTACAGAGCCCTGTGGTACTCCACTAACAACACTGGTCCAATTAGAAAATGTTCCATTACCACCACTCTTTGTAGTCTATCTTTTAGCCAGTTCTCTATCCAGGTACAAATACTATGTTCCAGGTCAACATCCTTAATTTAACCAGTAACCTTCTGTGTGGCACTGTATCAAATGCTTTAGCAAAGTCTAAGTAAATCACATCCAGTGCCATCCCAGAATCGAGGTCCCTGCCTTCTCATAAAAAGAAATTAAGTTAGTCTGGCAAGATCTATCACACATAAAACCATGCTGGCATACACTCATGGTATTATGATTTGCTATAAAGTCCAGTATCTTACCCTTTAATAACCCTTCAAAAACCTTTTCCTAGATCAGACATATAACTGTTTATATCCTGCATATACCCATGGAGCAGAATGGCCTGGTCCTAGTAAATGGTTAAGGGAAAGGGGAGTATCTGGGGAATGTTTGCAGTAGCTTTTAGCAACTGCTACGATAACTATGATTGGGCTATATCATGTCTCAACAGCAGATGCAGTGTGACATATTTCCCATTGGAGGATCCTGGTGTTTTCACTCAGCAGACTAGAATCTGGATAGATGTTTACTTACTATTAAGATTCACTCCATCTGTCCTGCACTTAATGGTACCTGTCTGTCCACCAGAGACTGCAGGATTCCTTGCCAAGTTCCTTATTTAGTCCTGGGTAATTTGTCATGTTATGCTTTATTTTGTAGCCCTGTGTTTGAACACTCCGATAAGTAAGAAAGCTATTCTCATCAATCAGACCCACTTAAGGGAGGGGGTGATCATGGATTGTGAGTTTAGCTTTGTTGTAGCCACTGGACATTTTTGCTAGTTCTCATGGGATTTTAAAAGTTTATGTAGTAAGCAAAAATGAATGGATCCAGGCTGTGGTATTGCTTTCTATGTATCAAAATAATTTTTATATTATAGAATATGATTCCCTATCTTTGCATATCCTTATCACCCAGTTAAAAAGTATGAGCTGCCTTAAAATCCACGATTACAGGCTCCTTGTGTTGCTAACGTGGCTAATAGCCTAAATTAGCACATAATTTCTTAGTCCCATTCAAAATAAATAAATTGGGTTACTAGCATTAATTTACTACTCAAAGAATTAATAAATAAATGTATTGAAAACAAGCCAAAACTTATACCATATTTTTTTATTTTTTAATTAAGTAAATCACAGTCTGGACTGTCCTAAAGTTCTCATCAATAGTTTTAGATTTTGGGTTCTGCTTATGATTTTGGTTGTCTCTTCTGCACATCTACAACATTCCCTATGATATTTCCTACCCAACTAGCTTCATACATAAATTACAACCACAAAACTGGGAAAGCTTTCCCATCCAAACAGGCACAAAACACAGGCCCTCCCTGTCTAAAGAAACAAAGCAGCAGAAAGGATAAACTTGCCAAATTTAAACATAAATGGGATGAGAAATGGAAGGGGAAAACAGGGCACAAGGTGATGGGTAAATTGAATAAAGCTAGGAGTATACTAAAAGATATTAAAAGATCTGCTCATTTGGTGACCTTGAGGTGGGCGATATCGGGCTCATGCCTTGGACCAAATGAACAGATCACCAGGGCTGGATATGTGGAAAGGCCACTAAGGCTCGGGCCTAGGGCAGCAGGATTTTAGGGGGTGGTATGCCACCCAACCACACCTGCATTGGTTCAGAAGCACTGGGGATGCACAGGCGATATGATCGTTTTTCAAACTTCCCATGCCTGAATCCCCATTGCTCTGAAAATTTGCGCAAATAAAGGGGAGGGGATGGGCCAACAAACGACAGCAGGCCTCGGGGCGCCCACTATGTAAATTCTGCCCTGCAGACAGTGACTGGAATCTAGATCATCAATAAACCTATACAGCTTATTTTTAAACAGTCTGATTGATATCTGGAAGATCTTAGGCCAGTGATTGGTCGGGAGGGCCTTTTGGAGTGCCCCATATACGGGCAGATTACCTGCTTACTCAGACTAAAGGAGCTGTGTCATCTTAAGACAACCAATGAGAGTAGAACATTATATTGGGAGTGTCCAAGGAAATGCAAAAATCTAAAGGGATAAGAAAATCAGCGTATGTAATGTTGTCTGGGATGCCATTGTTCAATATGTTTTACGTTTATTGTATACATGGTATATTTTCTGTGCCATGTTCCATCCTTATTGGAAAAAACTTCAAGGGATTTTGAGGCCCCTCATACTTTTTACAAAGAACAACACATTCCCAATTCTGCATCCCTTCTCTGCTATTGTTCCTGAAGATTCTTTAATTATCCATCTGTTTTAAAGGGAACAAGGCTATGAGCGAGTAAGTGATCATAAGGGGGGCAGCAGATATGAGTATTTTAGAGCTGATAATGTTATGTGTGCTTTGATGCATTATGGGACCTTTGTTAACCGGGATAATGCAGCTAGTGTGCTTTAATTTTATGAAAAAGTAGGAACATGCTGTGAGTGCAGGGGAGTACAAGTGTTCCTTCTAAGTCCCATCCTCTTGAGGCAAGCATACAACACATTTTATTACGCACACACACGTTTTTTATTAGGTGTACATGGCAAATATACTGTTTATTTTGATTATGTTACTGCAATTCTTTGGCCACCTTCAAAGATTAGTCTACTAAATTGGTACACACGGATCACTAACCATTACATGTCTACACTGACTATATGCCTTCCATTGCCTCTATTCTCACCAATCCCTTTTTGCTTCTGTCTTTTCTACATGTGGATGGTACTGCCACTCCATTTTCCTCTATATACAGCCCTGGCACACTTTTAAAAGTGGGTGCACGGAGAAGTGGGTGTATCAGAAATCAGAAGTAGGGTACAAAATGGTGTGATTTCACAAAACAATTCTTTGGTTCACCCCAATTCTTGTGAATACTGGACTCAAAATGTGTGTGTGCTCATAGCTTTGATGGAACATTGTTTCTACTATGTCTTTGCTTACATATAAAAGTACTGTTACTCCCACTGTGCCACTGTTCTAGCTAATTTGGCACAATGCTGTGTTTTTAGACTAGAAATACATCTGTAGAGCCGGTCAGTTTCACAAAACCAGGGATATTTCCAGGGACAACCATTTTCTGTGGCAAACAATAAAGAGATCACTCACAAGATAGGTTGTCAAGCAAAAAAGGTTTTAAAAAACCATTGGCTCTGCACAAAATGTTGCTGTCCTTGACTGATCCCCAACCAGTGGCTTGCAAACAACCCATTGGATGTTTCTCCCAGTGGCCGTAAAGCAGGTGCTTACTTTAAATTCCTGGCTTGGAGGCAAGTAGTTTTGGTTGCATAAAAACCAACTGTACTGCCAGAGCCTCCTGTATGCTGCCAGTCCATGTAGGAGCTACCAAATATCCAATCACAGCCCTTATTTGGCACACCTAGGAACTTTTTCATGCTTGTGTCACTACCCAAATCTTTTTACATTTCAATGTGGCTCACAGGTATAAAAAGTCTGAGACCCCTGGTGTTGAATTTCCTGCTCCTACTCCTCTAGTAGAAGAGCACAGGTTCAAGCAGGATTAAACTGCAAATATTACGTGTCACAAGACACGTGAGCTTAATTAACTAATATTTGCCGTTTAATCCTGCCTCTCACTTTTCTGCAATTCATGTTACCAAAAGACCCAGAGCATACTGGAGCATCACATCTGTCTTGAACTAACTTAAATTACCCAGGCATAATTACTGTACAAATGAAAAAAAAAACACTTTCAATTTGAGCTAGCCAGTGAGAGTTTTTCAGCTTAACAATGCATTGCTGACTCTTGAAATAGAGTTGGACTTTAGTGGTGTCTCAGCACATTTGGAACCCAGAAGTAACACATTCCATGGCATGGAGAACTTAGGCTTGAGTGTAGAATGCTACAGCTTAGCCTGTTATTTCTATAAACCACTGAATTACATAATATAAAACATAACAATATAACACACTGTAACTTTCCTTGGCATGTGCCAGTGTCGGAGGAGTGAGAGGATAAATTCAGTGCATTTGTGAGCATGTTACATTAAACCCTCTTCTGCAAGTAGCCAATCAGCATTTATTAGCAATCTCTCTAGCATTTCACAGAGTATGAAAGCGCACCGCCATGGGACGTGCTTCGGTAATGAGTAGATGTGCTCGCGTGGAAGCATTACATTACAATAGCAGTTGCAAAGGGAAAAGAAAGGGATCAGTTTTGTTTTCACCATCTGCTGCGTGGCTGACACACTTGAAAGGGCTGTCGGAATTGTTTGTATTTAATTATAACATTTTAAAATCCATAAATTCTTTGTGGGAAGCAAATGTGTCTTTGCACCTCCGGTCTTATTATCTGATGAAAAAAAAAACTGTTTCAGAGAAACTGGGAAATCATTTAATTATTTTTTTGTTTCTGCCCCTGTGAGAGCGAGAGAGAAGGGTTAGAGACCAGCGTCGGTAATACTGAGTTGCATTTGAACAGCTGAAAGGCAGCAGGTCGGACAGCCGTGATACACATAGATAAAGGCATTCATTATAAATGTGCCATTAATGGTGATGTCCTGTCTATGGTGCATAACCCATTAACCGGCATGAATATGTTATAAACAAAGTACGGTTACTTATTGTGTCTCTCAGATAGCAGCAGCTGTGTGGCCTTGTCATTATTGCCCCCGTCTTTCAGCAATTTCCACAAGTTATTTTCTTAACACAGAATGGTTTGCATTGCTTGCACGTATCAATGCTACCTACAGATTACAATGAGGCAGCACAAGTGAATTATTCATTCTTTGTTTTTCTTTTTCTTTGTTTCCTGGCACTATATGCGATGCGGCTATTGGGTATAGTAGGCAGGCAATATAGCTGCACCGCTGTGTAAATCTGCAGTGTAAAGAAGTAGTGAAGGTTTTACTGAATTTTGAGTTTGTTCATTTTTTGGAGGGGGGTCCAAAAACCACAGGGCCATTCTTGCTTCCAGCTGGTTATCTCTACTATTAGCTTGGCAAAAATAAGAAACTGCAAATTCATATCACATGTCAGTGAAATCCAGAAACATAACTATCCTCTTCCGGTAAATGGGGTAAAGAAAATGCGTGCTGCTGCAGTATGCAATCACACCCGCTGCTCCCCCGGTAGCTATGGCCACTGGTGATATCTTTAAGCATGGAATGGCATTTGCAGATTATTTCCCTGTACGTTCAAACCTGCCACCTATTATGTGACCTAGGAGCAACTCCCATATAAACTATTTAGACTTTTCTTTAGAAGTCAAGGAAAGATATATTCACTAACCAGTGAGTATAATCACTTGGTACTCTAGGCTGGTTTGCTAAAATCTTCACTGGCCAGTGATACTTCAGTGCAACCACCACCTCCCAGTGCCTTCTCTGTTAATGGTTTTAAAATTTCTAAATGTCATTGTTATCAAAAGTAGTATTTGTTTTCTTCCTTTCTGCACTGCTGGTTCTGACTTTCAAAGCAATGAAGCAGAAGCCATGTAACCTCCAGCCAAGACTCCAGTTCCCACGAAACTGATTTTCTGGTTCTCCTCTGTTTATGAAATGTTTCTCTCATAGGTGATTTCTAGCGATCCATTCTGGGTGCCGACCACAGAGGAAGAATACTTGCACTTTGGAGAAAAGGCAGACTCTGAAAACCAAACCCGAAAATACATGAACTCTGTGAGGAAAAGGAAAGGACTTTATGTAGAAGAAAAGATTGTGGAACATGCTGAGAAACAAAGGACTATTGGCAAGAACAAGTAACTATTTTAGAATACATTGGACCCAGGCCTGGGCTGGCAATCTGTGGGTTCTGGCAACTGCCAGAGGGGCTGCTGTAAGATGCCATAGAAAATGACTATTAAGTGGGCTGGTTGGGCCTCTATGTAGTAGGAATGGCAGGGCCTATTTTGATTCCCAGTCCAGTACTGATTGGACCTGTAGAATACCATTCTTCCACACCTTAATTTCTTATAATTAAGACCTGTTCCCTTATATCTCATAGTCCAGCAAATCTGAGTTTTTAATAAATCCGTTTGGTCATTGAGTTCTAGCCATTCCTCATTGCCAGCCCCTGTTCCATGTACATATGTTGCTTTTTCCAGCCCAATTTTGGATTTTGAATGCACTATGGATTTTACTGCTTAATAAAGCTATTTAAAAAAAATACTGTACAATATTGTTGCATTGTCCATTAAGTTTCATTTGAGTCTCTGGCTGTTACCTGAGCAGAAGCAATATGGCATGTCCTACACCTACAAACATTCAGGTCTATTTTTACTTTTTATAGAATAGCTTATGAACATACGGTATAGGTGTTTTATATTGTGTACACAGCCATGCCTGTCCTAAACATCTCTATAAGAGATCTTAAAGGGATTCTGTCATGATTTTTATGGTGTAGTTTTTATTTCTAAATTACACTGTTTACACTGCAGATAATTCACTCTACAATATAAATTTTAAATCCTGAACCAGCAAGTGTATTTTTTTAGTTGTAATATTGGTGTGTAGGCAACCATCTCAGGTTATTTTGCTGGTCATGTGCTTTCAGAAAGAGCCAGCACTTTAGGATGAAACTGCTTTCTGAGAGGCTGTTGTTTCTCCTACTCAATGTAACTGAATGTGTTGCAGTGGGACCTGGATTTTACTATTGAGTGCTGTTCTTAAGGTGGCCATAGACATAACAATTACGATCTTTCTTGGAAAAGATCTTTCCAAGAAAGATCATTTGTTTCAATACACACGCATTAGAATTAGCCATTCTGTAACATAATAAAACTTAACTTGAAGGTGAACCACCCCTTTAAGCTTTATATTCTTCTCTTGCTTATTTTGAAAAGCTATAGATTTGTCCCACTTATGAAGGTAACGGGTGTCGGGTGTCCCACTTATGAAGGTAACGGGTGTCCCACAGGTAACGGGTGTCCCACCCTCAAACTGTGAATAACACTTATTGTTTATTGTCATTTTTCTGTATTGTGCTATGGCATATATATATGGCAGTATGCTCTGTTAAAGTAGGCATTAAATACCAGAAATATAATCTAAAGGAAGATCATCATCTCCAGCATTAGGTTCCAGGGGTATTCCAGACTGACCTGTCATAGGTATCCCCATATGCTGTGTGATAGTATCTTCCTGAGCTTTGAGGAAGTGCTGCCATGGCCTACTGAACTGCCCATTTGCTTGTACAGGTATAGGACCTGTTATCCAGAATACTCAGGACCTGGGGTTCAGGATAACGGATCCTTCCATAATTTGGATCTTCTTACCTTACATCTACTTAAAAATCATGTAAACATTAAATAAACCCAATGGGCTGGTTTTGCTTCCAGTAAGGATTAAATAAATCTTAGTTGGGATCAAGTACAAGCTACTGTTTTATTATTATTATAGAGAAAAAGGAAATCATTTTTAAAGATTTGATTATAATAGAGTCTATGGGAGACGGCCTTTCCGTAATTCAGAACTGGATAATGGGTTTCCGCATAACGGATCCCATACCTTCCTCCTCCTTGTATGAGAGCAGATAATGGCATGATTTTCAAAGATGGATTATTATTTTAATTTGTCATTGCAAACCTGCCAAGATCATGGGAAAGTATAAGGTGATGTTTATGGGAGCAAATGCAATTTTGTCAGTTATTTTCCCAAAGGGTCCACAGGTACCCAAGCATAGTGCTTCATATACTATCCGTTTTATTTGTTTATAGGAACATGTGCCTATCTCTGTAGTCCTATAAATAGAAGAGGGTTAACAAGAGCAGAGGAACCTTAAATTGCAGTGATAGTGCGTTGGCTATCACATAGCACAGAGGCCAGGTATTGTGGGATGTGCTGAACACAGAGTTTCTTGTGGATTAGAGCAATGAACAGCTGCATTGTCTGTTGATTACAGAGGGCACAGATCCCTTGAAATTGTTTGGATAGTTTGTTTGGGAGATTGTGGTTTCAACAGATGCTGATTTTTTTTTTTTTCTCATTTTCGTCTGCTGGTGCTTTGCTTTTCTGTGCTGCTTTCATTTCTCGGGGAAGATGACCTTTAACCTTCTGTCTAATTCTTTGCAGATTTTTTTTTTTAAAACTCTTGCATTATGGCCGCTCATAGTTACCATAATGATGTTCAGACAAAAGCTGAGAATCAATAGGATTTGCCATTACATCTGGAGAGAGCCAACAGCGCAAAGTGACCTCTGACTCTGTGAGTGTGTAACACAACAACCATGAAATTGCAAGGCTTTTTTTTTTTTTTTTTTTTTTTTAAACTGAGAGCTTAATTTGTTTTCTTAAGGAGCAGACTGTATGGATTATAAAATGTCTGCAGTCCACAGCTGATGTCTCATTGCAATACAAGCTGTAACTGCTTTATTAAAGTGCTAAGCTGTTTGCCCATGATCTGTGGAACGCGGGGCATTTGCCCAATGCAGAAAAACTCAGTCATTCAAAAGGACTGTATCCCCATGGCGGGTTTCCCCTAAGAGACATATGGCAAGTGCTCTTCTCTAGGCAAACATAGTAGTAACACAGTAAGTTAGGTTGAAAAAAGACACACGTCCATCAGGTTCAACCTTTTAACTTTTTTTTCCAACTGCTAGTTGATCCAGAGGAAAGCAATTTGCCTCAGAGGGGGTAAAAATTACTTCCTGACTCCAAAATGGCAATTGGACTAGTCCCTGGATCAACTTGGACTATGAGCTATTTCCCATAACCCTGTATTCCCTCACTTGCTAAAAAGCCATCCAACCCCTTCTTAAAGCTATCTAATGTATCAGCCTGTACAACTGATTCAGGGAGAGAATTCCACATCTTCACAAATCTCACTGTAAAAAACCCCTTCCGAATATTTAGGCGGAACCTCTTTTCTTCTAATCGGAATGGGTGACCTTGTGTCAGCTGGAAAGACCTACTGGTAAATAAAGCATTAGAGAGATTCCTATATGATCCCCGTAAATATTTATACATAGTTATCTTATCACCCCTTAGATCAGAGACACACGATCAGATTTGGGGTGATTTAGTTGCCTGACAATAAATCGCCTCTTCTTTGGGGCAACGAATCTCCCCGAACTGCCTCCCGCCAGCTAGTATCTAAATCGCTGGTGGGATGGCGCTTCGTTTTCCGAAGTAGCCAAAGTTTCCTAGTGAGGCATGTAAGAGTCAAACGTAGGTGGGACACAGCATGTTGCATTCCACCTGCGTTTGGCACTTACATGCGTCTTTTACAATAATTGAGTGCGTCTACTCCTGCGCTCCCCTGCAGCTGAATGGAAAAAAAGTGCAACGCAGGGGGAAACTCTGTGTGTAAGAGCCCTTAAGTTGCTCATACAATAACACCTCAATTAACCAAGTGAGCAGCCCATTATACCATTTATGGGACCAAAATCATGTCCTAACTAATTAATATCTGATTTGGGCTCACTCAGTTATGACTGGGCTCGGCAGAAAATCCTGCTACATTAAGCAGCACTGGCCCATGGATTTTGTACTTGGCCAGTGGCGGGTTTGCGTGAGAAACTGTGTGATCTGATGGTGCAAGGGTGCCCAGAGACCCCATTTTTCTCTGTGATTTTTGTCATTTTATTTTACATTGAAATAGTTTGGCATAACCAGTATAGACTACACCCACAATAACATCCTCACCCCACAATTAATTATCTTGGAGATACTGTACTATATGTTTAGGTTGTTGCCTTCAATCAAGTATCCCTTGTGCACAGAGGTGGTTGGAGAAATTGATTCTTTGTGTTCTCAGGTCAGCCTTTTTGTTCTGAATATTCCACCTCCTTCTAATCTGTTTGGGTCTATAAAAGAAGTAAATGACTGCTCGGCATTGTAAGTATATGCTTTGCTTGTAATGTTCAGACTGACATTGATGGAAACAAAAAAGGCTTCAACTCTAATGAATTTTCACTTGTCATTCAGTGTCTCTCTGTTGAGCCCTTCCAGGTAAGTGACAACTTCTAAACAAGCTTCGGTATATAAATAGTATATAAATAGTGTAATATAGCAGCCCTTTGTTTTTATTGCTTGCTAGTCATGCTCTGTTCAAAAATAAAGACACAACACCATTTATACATTTCTTTTGAATTTTGATTACCGCACCCTCAACACGTGCAGATACAGTTCTTGGCCGTCAGCAATATTCACCTTTAGTCTAGTGCCAATTAAAACATTTAGTCATGCCTAGTATACCTTTTTGGCTGCATTCTTCAAGGCCCATTTACCTATTCAAAAGGGCAAATAAGTGAGTCAGCTGAAGTGGTGTATCAGTATGAAAACAGATTCTGATTTAATAATTGCTGGAATATATTTCATGCAGGACACGTGTGTATGAACAGTAACTTGCAATGGCTCTTACTTTCCACATTTTTCTTGAAGACGTTTTGTCTATTATTATACAAAGGTCATGCGTAAGCATCATAATATACTTTATGTATACAAAGTTAATTGTGTTATTATCACAAGACAACAAAAGAAAGGAAGGTACCATGTGGGGGTACGGTACGGGTATGAAGAAAACACTTAAATACAGCAAATATCACCACGACCATGGAAAGTCATCGACTAGCTACCAAGTTGTTGAATTATTGTATGCGAATGTGAAGCCTAGGGTAAAATTCTGGCAAAAATTGGTGTTAGCTTGAAAAGAAAAAGTCGTATAAAAGTCAACCTCGAGTGCTGCTGTTTTTATACAACATTTTACACCACTTTTCAATGCCAGTAGTACCATTGACCTCAATCTGGTATGCTGGGTTTAGAGTGGAGTAAAATAATGGCATAATTACAGGCTTAAAACATACAGACCTTTTATAAATACACTGATTAGCTCTTTTCAGACTGTTAATTTATGCAAATAACTGGGATCTTTATAAATACACAATATATTTTATACCAATTTAACACCATTTTTGGGGGTGGGGATAATATTTTACAGACCTTTATAAATGTAACACAGTAAATGTATCTTCCCTTTCAGTGAAAAAATAGATACTCTATAATCATTCTGCACTGGTTTTCACATTATCCGAAGGTGCCCCCACTGCATTTACCCTAAGGCTGAGCTGACTGAAGAGATTGCTGCTTTGTTTGAATTGTTTATCAAGATTCAAAGACCTAATTACTATGCAAAGTTTGCCTTTAACTGTGTAAGAGTAATATTACACATAGCAATGTGTCAGTGTTTTGTCTCTGGGCCAGTGACTAAGCAAAGAGAATTATGATGCACCATCCCTTTGACTCAATAACCAGTGGGGATCACCCAAGAGTGTATCTATTATCTATATTTACAATAGATAATATATATAATAAACTGAGAATCATTTCTTCTCAGCTAGAGGCATTTATTTTGGCCAGAGGGGAGCAGTGCATACTATAATAATGATGCTGGTTGCTAGGGGTACTAAACTGTAAGAAATCCAAGGAAACTGTAGCACACTAGTCCAATTTATAGTGCATAGAAAGTGCTTTTATTGGCAACGTTTGAGATCTACTTTGAGCCAATAAAAGCACTTTCTTTGCACTACAAATTGGACTAGTGTGTTAGTTTCCTTGGACTTCTATGATATTTTGATCCTGAGCAGGGGGTTCTTATACACTGTTTAGCACCTGGCACCTGAAAAGGTTTATTGGTTACAGATGAGCACTCTAAATTTTGTGTGGAATTGCCTAAACGGTAAGAAACACTGGTCTGGGACTGATTTCAGTGATGGAATAATGTGGAAAGTGCTGTGCAATCTGTAAGCAGTGTTGAAATGAAGATAATATTTAACAGTTCCTTAAATTTCAAGTCAAAGTTCCCCTAGTTGTAGAATTGCCCTTCCTCAGCAGGGGACCAGAGCAGAGGATGAGGTCCAGCATTAAGGTCACACATAGTGATATTAGTGGTGAGTACTTTTTGCTACCCTTGATAATCTTGGAACCATAGAAGAATGTCTGATACAACAATCAGTTTATATATTTACAACCTTTGTTTTAAAGCAAAGGGGACCAAGAGTGAAAATTGGACCACAGAATCGGGCTTGAACCTAAAAAAGTATGGAAGCCACCAATCTGTAACAAACTACTTCTCTGGAATGCAGATAAATGCGTTAGCCATCGCATTGAGTTTTTTCCTGACCTTGTACCTGAATTGTGCATGTTCCAACACCATGACCATGTTCATAGGCATAAAAACATTAAAAAAAGAATAGCTGACTGAGCAACATCCATTATACCTCTTAGACTTCTCCTCTTGTAGATTTCTAAAACCCTTCAACCTTAGGAAAGCTTCTAGCAACATTCTCTACCCATTCTCCATGTCTTGTCTCTGTCTGTGTCATGATCACATGAAACCTACTCACGTGATGCTATATTCCAGCCTTAATCATGCTCAAATTTGCTTGCCCTTTGAAATACTATTCCTCTTGGCCGCCAATGTACATCCATCTTTTTCATGAAAATATTGGGGGTTATTTCAGCCCTAGTTAAGTTTGTAAGTTTCCACTCTCCGTCCCAAAACTGCATTTCTATATCTACCTATTCAGAGCAAAAAAAATAAATGAACATTTCAAACCTGTAACTATTCATTACAGAAGCTTGACTCTCATACGTAAGTCACTTATGAAATGTCCATGACCCAAATGAATAGATTAACCAAGAGCTAATCAATGGTGAGTAATACATATGCAAACAGCACTAACTGAACATTAATAAAGAAATCATTGTAAAAGCAATAATCAGAACTGTAGGTCAATGCTCAATGAAAAATTATATAAGGATTCATGTAGGAGCGATAGTTTGTATTTTAAATAAATCTGCCATTTAAAGCACAGAATACTTTGGATTAGCAACAACTAAATTGGTATATGCCACATGCATCCTGGCCCGGGCCTTAGTAATTATATATATATATATACTGTATATATGAATATATATATAAGATGCAGATTTTACTGAACGTTACCTCATGCGCCTGACTTGCCTTCGCCACCTCAGACCAGGCGAAGTGCAAAAGAGTAGATACGAGTCCCAAAAAGAGTTTTTCCGTTTTTCAGGGTGATAGGCTGCAAAAGATCGTAAATTTTTTTAGGGTACCCGGCTTCCCCCCTACATTTCCTTACATATGGCACTTAAACTATACACTGGGCTCATGTGTAGAGCATTATAACAACTTTATTTTATTATGGTTCCCTGGGCTTGTGTAGTGTAATGTATTTGCTGCAACATATACATCCATTGAAATTTAACTTCCCGCCAATATCACATCGCGACTTCGATTTGCTTGCCGAATTAACGATAGAGAAACTTCGCCATCATTCGGATACAACTTCGCATTTTAGTGAATTAGCGTTGTCCTGGCGACTTTTCTTCTGGCGAAGTGTGGCGATGTTAGCAAAGTTTAATGCAAAACTGAGAGTTTGCAGTAACACTGGACAAATACCCTGTCTGGCCTTTCCAGTGATTGGAGAGTATAATTTAATGATTCGTTAATATCCACCTAAAGAGTAGAGCGGGCATGGCACACTGATAGCATGCTTTGTCACAAACGGGGGTTTTCAGCAATAATTTGCAGGTTGTTGTTCTTGTGAATGTAGATTTGGTGGTTAGTTTCAGAACACTCAGTATTTCACTCCATGAGTTATATGAATGTGCCTGATTAAATTAAGCAGCTCCATGTGTCAAATAATGCAGGTGAGAGGATCTCAAGTAGATGCAGGTGATCTCTAATTGTTGCAATGAAGCATTGAAGAGCAGAGAGTATGCTGAATTCTGATGTGTGACTATTTACATATGGCATAAGAGACAAACTCAGTCATAACTTGTGGTGGTTTCTCTTGGAAAGGTTAACTCTCTAGCTCTAGGTTGCCATGTTGTAAGAGGTAAACTCTACGGTAACTCGTTTTTGGACTATACAGGCCAACGGTGTTAATCACCAGCTAGTAAACTAGAGCACGGGTTACACTGGACTCTAACGCTTAAGGCAGGGCCTTTGCAAAGTGGAAGAAATGAAGCTGCAGTGTAGTGCAACTACAACTCCCACACAATACTGTATTTTAACCAATAATGAAATGGGCGCCAGGAGGTTCTTGCAGTCAAACAAAACAAAATAACTTTATTTGTCAGAGACAAATGAGCCACGGGTTACTTAAATCAGTAAAAAGGCATTTGCAGAGTATATCGGCACACAGCTCAGACAGTATATCAGAGGTAGATGCAAGTGCATTCCCTGTAGTCAAGGCAGTACAACTTCCCTCCAGGCAGAAATACCTCACACGTGGTCTGGATCTCACCCAGTGGAATGGTCAGGGAGGAGAATCTAAAGCCTGACACCCTATCCACTGTGGTCCCTTCACTGTAGGCAAATCTTACAGCCTGGGAAGCTATTCTCTGCTACAATCCTTGATGGAGCACAAAGCTGCTCTTTCTATCTTCCCTCACTGTCTTACTCTCCGATAGAGTCTATAACAATTATATTCCTGCTACTCACTAGTCTCATTCACAGGGTCCCTGCTTCCCAACTTATCTCTCTAGAGGTACTGATCCCTCTAGGGCACACGGCTTTACCCAGGCTCCCCGGAAACATTCAGATGGGTCAGACACCAGGAGCCAAAGAGGAAGATCCACCCTTCTCACTCACTATACCAAAGTCTGACAGGATGTGGTCACAACACCTCTTGGCCAATAACTGGGATATGTAAATTACAACTAATTACATGATCATCTGCCCAGCAACTAGGGAGATCAGGAACTGTAGGGATTTAAAGCTATAGGGGCACATTAAACCTATGGGTGCTTGCATCACCTTCACTAAAGCCATCATGCTGACTGCAATGGGGCATTTACTTCAGAAGGTTGAACCAGGAGATCCAGGCTCTTCACCCCTGTTGATACCCTAATAATCTCTCGCTTTACTATGGGCGATAGGACAGTCAGGGATATGATACTTCATTTAATAACACTTTTATCTATGAATTTAAGCAAGATATGTGACGCCAAAGTAAATGCAGTATAGGTAAAATGATTCCAATTTATTGAATTAGTTGTTCTCCGTTTATACCCAGGGTTGGCCAATATCTTTTAAAAGAGAGTTGCGTATCTGTACTATACACAATAACATCCCGCAGAGACATTCCACAGGTTTAATAGGTTTCATAACATTACATACGATGACACATACTTTAAAGCAGAGTTTTTATGCTAAGAATATGTTGCAGATGTCTTCCCCATGGTGGCTTTATCAATCCAAATATGGTGAGGGAAGAAGATTTTGAAGTGAAAGAGTGTTTTGATGTAGTGTCCAACACTTAATTGAGTCACCCACATCCAGGAAACTGGTTAACCCTCCTGAATGAAAAGAGAACTAGATTTTAATGTTTTATTAGTCAGACAAAGCATGCCATAGATTTAGCTTCAAAGGCACATGTCATGTAAGGCTCAGTTTCATCCTGTTATTGTCGCAGATCTTTAAGTTTATCCATCTCAGTTGGCAATGCATTTGACATTATGCTAAAATCCCTTCACGGATTGTTCACTGGTTTATTTATCTGCAGTAAAACATGGGAATATTCTTAACAATGCCTCCACAGGGCAGCAAACTTGCTTGAAATACACAACGTTATCAATGTAAGTATAACATTAAAGGAACAGTAACGTCAAAAAATAAAAGTGTTTTAAAGTAATGAAAATATAATATAGTGTTGCCCTGCACTGGTAAAACTGCTGTGTTTGCATTAGAAACGCTACTGGGAGCAGCCATTCAAAGGAGAAAAGGCTCAGGTTACACAGCAGATAGCAGATAAGCTCTGTCTGTCTAATGGTGTTATCTGTTATCCATTAGTTCACCTGTGCCATATAGCCCTTTTTCAATTTCTGCCATTGCTCCAAAGCAGCTTGTTTCTATGAACTATAGTAGTGCTTCTGAAGCAAACAGATCAGTTTTACTAGTGCAGGGCAACACTACATAATATTTTCATTACTAAAACACTTCCATTTTTTTGTGTTACTGTTCCTTTAACACTGCTAAAATAAGTACATTTGTATAGTTCTGATGAACAAAAACTACTCCTCATAAGTAGCATTTCTCTTTTTTTATATAATGGACTAAGGACCTTGTGTCTGTAAATAGCAAAACAAATGTTCATATCCAGCAGCCTGATGCCCAGGAACACCAGACAGATAGGTGTAATAACTCACCCGGTGCGGCGGGGACGTCTGCCATGCCGATCCTCTCAGGCGCCAGCCCCGGTTCCTTAGGGCGTGCACAGTGCACCTCTGTGAAAATTATAGGCGCTGGCGCTGTAATGATGCCAGCGCGCAATGGCGCGGACATTTAAATGTATAAAAGGGCCATTAATACTACAGCAACTTGCCCGTTATAGGATTTGTTCCTGGTGCTGTTAGCTATTGCTATTCTGATCTTGATCCTGATTTTGACTACCTGTTGTGACCCCTGCCTGTTCCTGAAGATTCTGACCTCTGTATCCTGATCCTTGCCTGATATCCGACTTCAATTCTGCGTAACCCTTCTGATTGACTTCCTGGTTTGACCCTTGCCTGCCTGACTTTGTTTATACTCTGCCTGCCCTGACCCAGCCTGATCTGCTTGTACCACGACCTTCTACCCAAAGACTGTGCTTTACAGTTGTGCCCCTTTGCTTGTTCAGAACCCCTTGCCTTGCACCTCTCGTTATAAGACCTGGCGGCATCTGAGTAGCTGAGGGCTCCTCACGAGGCCAAAAGCGTCTGCTACAGGCGGAAGCACGAGCCAAGACCAGGGTGCTTGACATCGTTCTGAATTCAGGGTGCCAACCATGACATTAGGTAGGTAGATAGGTATAGTAGATAGATGGATTGATAGAGATAGTAGATAGATAGACGGGCAACACCTTAAATTATTTTTCTCTATCTGTTTCTTTATTTTCTCTTCCTAGTCCTCCTTGTTCTTGTAGGTTTTTTTCTCAATAACCGATGGAGTATGTTTTCATATACTGTAACTGATAGCTTGCACAACTGTGTATAACCCATGGAAGAAGAAATACTGTATATACCTTAAGGTCACCCATATGACTTTGCTGTATCTTCGTATATAAACATTTGTTTTTCTTCTTTACTAAAACCTCAATATATTCAACTTTTTCCATACTAAATCTGTGACTTAGCCCCGTAACAGAGAATGTATTAGCTTAGAAGCTTGCCAGCTATATTGGGGCCAGAGCTAGCCCAGGGAGTTCTCCAAACTGTTAATAAAAATTTATGCACATTTAAAAAAAAAAAAAAACTTGGATATGGGTTAGAAAATTTAGGATGAACCTTAAATCCTCAATAAATGTTATACAGTTTTAATGTATGTGGACATTGTTCTAAAGAATAATTTGAAACATACCCGGTAATCACTAGAGACCTAATCAAAATGGTTGTATTTGTGCGTTTAAATCTTGAGATAGTTACTGTATGTTACCATTGCCAAGCAGTGAGACTACACCCATTTGAGGTTAGCTTTCTTAGATTACCCAAGTAAACCTCCCTAAAGGAGAACTAAACCCTAAGAATTTCGTATTTCGCACACTCACATGCTCAGTGGGTTCTGAGCAGTTGTTGAGAAGCTAAGCTTAGAGGTTTTTATAAATTATCAAGCAGAAAATGAGGTTGACCTGTAATATAAACTGATGCTACAAGGACTAAACAATTGGATTACAACGAGGAGCAATGGGTTCCGACGGGTCGATCGCCTGAAAAATTAAACCTTCCCGATCAATATCGTGGCCAGATATCGATCGGGAAGACCCGTCAAAAGCCCCCATACACATGCAAGCTGCCAGAGCATGTGCAGTGAATCAGCAGAAAAGAAAATGAGGCGCTACTGGGGCATCTTTGGAAACACAGATCTTTACTTGTAATGGACTGTGGTTGCCTTGGGCAGGTGGAGAAGCCCAAAACATAATGTACAATATTTCTATACAACTTCATTAATTAAGCTTTTTGTTTTCCTTTAAACTTGAGAAGGAACAAAAAGCAATTGGAAAGAGAAGCTGATTTGGGATACCGTATTGATGACCTGTAGACTAGTTTGTGTCTAAATAGAGACAAACCTGTTTGAAGACCAGGGTCTGACTGGGGGGCCCAAGGCCACCTGGACTGCTGTCTCCGTTCCTCTGCCCCTTTCCCCGCCACAGGCCCAGTCTGACCCTGTTGAAGACAATTACTAGTTGAGTGATATTTTGCAATACCAAGAATAGAAACATATGACTGAGGCTGATCCGGTGTTGTCTCACAGTTTAGTTGAAGATTATGGGGCTAATTTGAATATATCCATAGTGGCCCATTTCTTATACTATAAAATTGAGGAAACTATGTATTTTTTAATATATTTTTCTGGGTCAAGTTTTTTTTTTTTAATAAAACTGTTAAAACTGTTTGCTGTTAAAGAATCCACAGTGAACCTAGTAAATATTCAGGCTGGATAATTACTGAGTACATATTGTTGAACCAGATGATTTCCTTAGTATGACAAGATATGTTTCTATGTCACTAAAGAATTTATACAGAT
The DNA here is from genome assembly GCA_038501925.1 of Xenopus petersii. Taxonomy (NCBI): domain Eukaryota; kingdom Metazoa; phylum Chordata; class Amphibia; order Anura; family Pipidae; genus Xenopus; species Xenopus petersii. The sequence continues at coordinate 88,170,256 of CM076677.1, forward strand.
TGGTCCAAAGGACTTGTGGTCTGGGAGTCATGGATAGATTTCTACTGTATATAGGGTACTGCTTGGGTCATAAGTTCTATGGGGCTTTTGTTTTGCTTGTCTCTTTAACACTTAGCACTGGCCTTCAACACCAACGAGGGTAGTTCTTTCCTTCTTCAACACCAGTGGGCACACCTTCCAGTTCTGCTATCTCAGAGAGATATTCAGAGAAATGTATCCTGTCCAAAGCAGAGACAGAAAGTATATTCTGTATGGAATACATACGTTATACAATATGGCTGATGTCCCATTTTAAAATGTATGTAGAAGTAGTACATGGGTTCTATTTGAGAAATAAGATTACCGAGCATTGAAGCAGATTAAAGAATTGGTTGCACAGGCTCAGAGTCCATTCCAGGCATGTTGTCTGTGTTTCTTTACCTGGGAAATGTCAAAGTTCCCAATATGTGTTATTACTCTTGAACTAACAATACATAGATCAACACTGGACATCTGAACTTGGCCTTTGCTGAGAAGTTTATTGGCCTATGTATGTGGCCAAAATAATGACCTCCTTAACCAATATCTGCTCTGGTTTTTGTAATATATTAACTCGGTAGCTTAAAACATCTAGTTGGGGTGGAAGACATTCAAAATTACATTCATTTTGTGCCAGATGAGCTGATATCAGTGTGTATGGCCAACTTAAGACAGTGGACCAATTCTATTCATACATAGGAAACATTGATCTAGCCCTGATTCCGAGATGCCTTTTACTTTTCAACGGAGGCTTCTCAAGCTGCACTAGGGAAAGTAATTTCTAAGGAGACTTCAATGACTAAAACATCTTTCTGTTTCTCAATAGAAAGTGGTTTCCATGAGATTCCTTGAGCCATTTGGTAAACATTGACCAGATTGGTGTGACATTGTCCTGTGTATGTTTCCAAAACAACTTAATCTAGTCACTGGAATCTGTTTGGGGTCAAACCTACCTGCTTGATGGTCACACCAGCTGTGTGTTTGTGTCTATAAGCCTGAATTGTGTCCCCTAGGGAACTGGCTTGTTGTTCCGCTTCAATGGCATGTTAGTCACTGTTCCATCATGCACCGTATAGTGAACCACATAAATTGGTAATAAGTATAACAATGGGATGAACAATGTTAAATAGTAGTTGTACATCTGTAATACATTCTGTGCTACTAGCCTTTCTGGCAGGGCCCTCATCAATCTGCAGAATTAACCTGTAATACAGCAAATGAAAAAACTTGGGGGTTGATTTGTCAAATATTAAATTGGCGAATCCTGAAGGAAGAAACGCGTTACGCCTCCATTTACTGTGTCCTAATAAACATTTTTGTATTTTTATAAACCTTTGAATGATTTTTTTGTAGGGACTCATACTTATTGTTTTTTTTATGGACACCCACCCATGGACTGGGGTAAATTGTAAGTATATCCTCCTTCCCATATTTCAATTTGTTTATACATATTATTGATATCCTATTTACTGTGGTAGTGTTCACACTGGTTCCAGGCAACTACCCTTTTTTTTATCTTTAATGACTGCCTTTAATACTCGCAAGACTCTCTCCATGCTAGCTATGTAGCCCCCTTGGACCCATGCCCAGCTATGAAAAGGTAAGTGCGGGCAAGAAGGGAGGCGGCATCTCAAAACAATGCCTCAGGTAGTTTTAGAGCTGATGTTGTCCATTCTTTTATCAATGTAACAAATAAAGGCGATTCTTTTAACTGAAAACAGAAGCGAACATTTGGTCTTGGAAGTGTGCCGCAACATTTGACTTGCAGTGAATGGTTGTCCCCTTGGCGACGGACTCGGGGCGGCAGCACCCAGGTCACATTATTGAAAGGGTAAGCTCATCCTTGTTTATCTATATTCGGGAATAAAGGCTGTTGAAGCTGGTGGCACGGACAGATTCACCTGTGATAACAATAAAAGTAGGATTTGGGGCATATTGCACCAGAACCACCACACTTAAACGGTGAGCAACCTTCTGCCATATTAAGTATTGAAACAGACAGGATTGGGCGATATAGATGTTAACATTAAAAGTCTCTATAAGGGTGCGGGGTCATACACATATATATCAGTGGGCCCTCATGCTGCTAAATATTTGGCTTATTTTATGGTCATTGGCTTATTTTATGGTCATTCCCTATTTCTTTATGGGTAAAAAGAGGCTTAATAATAAAAGAATAGAGTAGAGTGAGTAGATATAAAAGACTAGGAGAATAAAGAGGTTAATTGAGGACAGGCGGAATAATAGTTTGGTAAGTTGACCCATGGTCTAAGGTTTTGTGGTAGGCCCCTGGCATCCCAGTCCGACACTGAATGCATTCTTCTGTAACCATCTGCTTACTGATTCTGGAGAATATTGCAGCGATCACCAGCTTGAAATGGTGGTAATTCCAGGGTTCGCTTGGCATAAAACACTAACAGGCGTAGCAGATTGTACCCAAGGAATCACATTCTATTACTGTAAATACTAAGCGCCACTATCCCTTCTACAAATATTTTACATTAGGATACGTGTCAAAAATGTTTGGGTTCATTTTGGTGCATCTGGTGCAATGGAGGAAAATGCTTGTGGGTAAAAAATTACCATGAAGGGTAATTTATTAGGAGTTGTAATAGTGTTTCCTTTAGTACTCCTTTAGGGCATGCTGTCTGGGGTCTGTCAGCACCAAATAATACAGTGTGAGATGCAGAGCATTGGCAGGCACAGGCCAGGGGTAATCACAGGGTCCCATTGCACTACTGTGCACCCTAACTTGTCATGATTAAAGTGCTGCAAAAATCCAGGCAGAGTTGTTTTATTCATGTGGATGGTCACAGGTCTTTGTGTCTCGAAATTAAGAGTTTTGTGGTGATTCAATTAAACTGAAATTGCAAAACACAATAGCTCTTGTTTTTTGTTATTCAGCCTCCCATTTCATACTCTGACCCTAATGGCATTTTGACCCACTACCCTTTTATGTCTCTTTTCCCTACGATACGACAAGACCTGGGCAGTGATTTGTCTAAAAAAACAGTAATATCCCCATGTTGCCCATGTTGGTCACACATCATTGACAGGACTGGGGACCTATGTAAAATAAATTAAATCTTAATTTAAAAAACCAAACAAACAAGGGATGGCAGGTATGTGTCATGGTGAGAATGAATTCATTACTCAATCCAAGTAGATGGGTAAAGAAACCAATCAGCGCAGGTGTACTGCTGCAAGGTGCTTTTATTGAATACACGACATGTTTCGAGCTTAAAAGCTCTTTATCAAGTGTGAAAAAAATTCTCTGTGGTACACGATTAAATACAAATACAAAACTCCACCCCACACATCACATTGGATAACCAGCTACTGCTGGGAGGATTTTACAGCCTAGCCAAGTCAAAAAACTCCAGTCCATGTTTTCGTTAACACATCAAAGTCCATTTCAAAGTGTAATAGAATCCATCCACATTATACACCAAGGTGAACTGTGCACAGTCTTTTCCCTTTAAAATCAAGTCACAAAAATTAAAACAATTCAAAACATTAAACACATGAACCTCAGCACTACCATAAAAAGGTCTGCTCAAGAGTTAGTTGCCCGAAACTATGTTTCTACTTTCTTTCCCTAGAGAGAAACGTTACTGTCTAGTTTAAATTGCTACATTTATTTCAACCCAACTGCTACAGTAATTTATAACAAAATATCTTGCTGTCAATGCATCTTACCAAACTGTAGGTTTCAGTTCATATTCAGGTAGCACTATCTGTCAAGAAAAGAAGATTTATTAAATTGACCCTACTATAGGAAACAGGCTACACTCCATTTGTCATTCAGACCTAGAGGATCCAGCGCACACAGTTTCTTTATCCATAGTGCTTACCTTTGTAAAAGTAATTTCCTGATGTCTCCCCCCCCCCTCCGTGGTCTCTGAATTACCTCTAACACCAACCATTTCAATTGTGACATGCTATGTCTAATTTGTGTCGAGACACTGGGGTATCTGTGTATGTATTTGCTTTAAAGTTTTTAATATTCCCTCTATGTTCTTTTATTCTTTCTTTAATTTCTCTGTATGTCTACCCAACGTAGACTTTTGCACATGGGCATTTCAGCATGTACACTACACATTGTGTTGCACGTCGCGAAATGTTGTAAATTGATATTAAAGCCTTTAGTTGGATGTGGTACCACTCCCCCTTTAATAATCGAATGGCAGCAAATGCAATTTAGACAAGGGAAAGTCCCTATATTTGGGGAGCTCTTAAAAATTCTATCCATTCTTTTTACCTCCTTTGGTTCTGCGGGGCATAATATATCTTTTTTAGTGAACCCTCTTCTGTAACTAAACAATGGTGGTTGCGAGCATTTTTTACCCAAGTTTTTGTCATTAAGAAGTATTGGCCAAAATCTGTTAATAATACGTTCTATAGATCTACTTTGTTTGGCATATTTACTGACGAAGAGGATCCTTGGCTGGGTACTTTTCCCTTCTCCTTGTGGGCTCTGTGTGAGTAAAACCTCCCTAGATACTTTACTCACTTCATTGGCTGTATCTAACAGGGATTTTTCTTTATATCCTTTTGCTTTGAATCTGTCCACTAGGGTCACTGCTGCCTCCCAATAACCTTCCTCGCTTGATGCAATCCTTCTAGCCCTTTGGAATTGGGCTTTCGAAATACCAGTAATACATCTTGGATAATGAAAGCTAGTGGCTTTTAATAAGTTGTTTTTTCCGTAGGTTTCCTGTACAGATCTGTGGTCAGTACACCATTTTCTATCGAGAAAGTTTATACTGGTTTTAGAGGTCTCTATCGTAAACTTAATGGTTGGATGTCCATTATTAGCCTCAGCTATCATTTCGTAAAAAAGGGAAACATCTCCCTTCCATATCACTAATATATCGTCCACATACCTTAAGTACAGTTCAATATTTGCACTGTGTTTGTTTAAAAAACAACGTTTTTTCCAGCATGTGGACGTATAAATTAGCAAAAAACGGTGCCACTGCAGCACCCATTGATGTATCCTGGCGTTGCCAGTAGTAGTCATTAGTAGTAGAATTCATTACTGTAGCTTTCTATTAAATGACAGGGGCAGGGTAAGTAGATAGCATTGCCAGTTAAAGTCATATAGAGCAGCGGAAGCCATGGACCTGTGCATAGAAAATGCTTTATTTAGTGATTTCCTCACCCGGCGGGGGCTGATAGTAACAACATGATCTCATCCTATTGTCCCTGCGTTGTCTGCAGGGAGTCCGACTTGGCTCAATAACATGACATCATCCGCAGGGCCCTTTTTTTTCTGTTTTTGCTCAAGACCGTAAATCATAATGTTGACATTTTACGTAGCAAAGGGAAAAGGCACAAGGAGATGAACCCATGTGTATCCTCTGAAAGCCCCGCAATGGATTTATTTGCATTTAACTGTTTTATGTCTTTGTCCAATTTCTCCTGTTCAGCAGTTTAGCTCTGAACCTTAAACAGCACCTCTGTGTTATTAACATAAGCGTAGCCAGGCATGACTGAACTGCAGCCCCCACCATGTGCCATTGCCTTGTGCTTCCCAGCATTCTTAATCAGGTGTTGGCTGCCAGTTGTAGTTTCCATTACTATTCAGCCACTGTATGGCGATAAATATATTTATCACTCCATTCTATCTCCCGTCCAATCTCTCTGTTATTCTGATACAACTGTAGACTATATGGAGCAGGTGTACAACAATTCTATACTTTGTCTCCACTGATATGATTAAACATGAATTCCTGTTGTGTTCTCAACACTGGTATTTGTTATCAGACAGACAGCCCTTATCCGGGTGTAATAGAAGGACGATGAATGCCCCAGTATATTTTTTCTAATAGATCCAAAATGGACTGACTGAGTATGAGACAATCTCCTTGTAGACCCCAAGAGAAGGCTCATAATACCATTATATATAGGCACTTAAAGCAAAGGGATATATTTTCTCTATACCCGATTTCCTCAGGCGGTGCAGCTTTCTAGCTGGATTATGGAGAAGTGTCCCCATTTTTTCACATGATCTGATGACCATAGTTGAAAGCAAGGATGCTGTGCTGTTGGTGGCACCAATACAGATAATTAAAGAACTTGCTCAAAGAATCCTTGGTTTTGGCAGCACCAGAATGTATGGCCTAATTCCACGAATGACTATGTCACTTGTAGTTTTGTAAAGAGGTCACGTTCACAATTGTGTTCAGGTCATTGTTTATTTTTATTGTAGTGATATATATATATATATATATATATATATATATATATATATATATATATATATCCATACCTGCATGTTTCAGTAGGCTTCAGCTTACTTGAAATATATAATACAGATAAGATCTCTGTAAGGTAAACACAGATATAAAGCCTCCTCTTTGCTCTGCTTTGTTTTGTCTGAAGTAGCTGAAACCTAAGAACCAAGGGAAAAGTGTTCACTCACTGAATGATTGACTTTTTAGTTGTCCCTTGGGGCGAGGTGCACAAGAAATGTTTTGTTTTGCAGCCTCAGACTTCTGCTTGCTCATCAAAAAACACGTGGGCGAACACAAGGCATCTGCATTTCAATATTGTCTCAGCTTGTGTGCGAGAGGTTATGTATACAATATTTAATAATATGTAAACAGAAAAAGCAAGTTTCTTGTGGCACTGCACATATGAACATTGTGTGTATTTTTGTAAATCTAGTTACCCAAGGCAAAGAACATATATATTATATAAAATAATTATACTGCTTCTTTTGGTCATTTCATCACACTGTGGTGCACCGGCCTCTGTGGAGCTAAGCCCATCCTCTCTACACGGTTATGTACATACCTCCTATTTCTCTTCTGCTGGATACATTCATTCTTATACACAGTATATATTTAATAGGAATCCTAATTCCAGCATCTTGGCTTTATTTAAGGTGGCCAAACATGGGTAGAACAATTATGCCGACCTTGAGTTGGCAATATCAGACTGATCTGATTGTAGACCTTAGGGCCCAATGAGCAGGGGCCTGATTGAGGCCAATATTTTGGTCAGATATTGATCTGGGTAGCCAGTTTGAGAGCCTTATACACTGGCCAAAAAGCTGCTAACTTTGTCGGCAGTTTTTCTTTGCCCGTATATAGTCACCTTAATTATTGAAAACACTTGACATTGTTAGTATTTGTATGTATTATAATGCCAGTAGATAATATTACTGATAATTATTATTGTATTTTTTCTAAAATCTGTATGGCGCCAGTTTTTAGGTGGTGATACTTGTATTTTTAGGATTTTCTTCTCAAACAATCCAGATCAAGAAAAAAATGATGGTGGCAAAAATCAGTCTCAAAAAATGAATATATCAGCCCCTTTACTGTGTAAATGTATTTTTCTATGTGTGTCCCCCTGTTTGTACTATTACTGTGTTATAAACGCACAGAGCTGCATCAATAGATATATATATATATACACACATATACTGCAGTTTATATTTGGGTCCAAGCTATTGCCTGATGTACATGAAATCTGTTACTAGTGAATATGAGTGCATCTTCCAGCTGAGCCCACTAGTGCTTTCCTCCCTGTCATCTCCATGTACTAGGAAGCGTGTTAATGAAGCAGATGGAGTTGACGTTGCAGGTGACCATTCCAGCAGTGAAAGGGTTCACATTTCCCATTATCATGAGATCTCGCCATCTCGGTTTATAAAGTCTTCATGGCCTGTTTTCCCTCAGAATTAGTAGACGTGGATTCAATTTCCATGCAGAGTATTGCCTTAAATTGCCTTTCCGCAGCAATGGATTTGTAGCCCTGTGATCCTGTTCTACAGACATCTGTAAAATGTAATGGTGCCGTTGTGGATTAATGATTTTTAAAGGCCGAAAATCAAGTTCCCCCATGACCACAACCCATTACTTGGTTGCATTAGCGAATAGTTTCCTTGTTACCCGCCCATGTGTTTGTATCCTGGGTATTAAGTTGCAAATCCTTCTATCCTTACTCTATGAACTGGTCGCCATTAAACATCTTCTGTGCAGTTAACAGAGAAGTGCTGCTCCAACAGCCCTACAGACCTCTCCCTCCTTTCCATGTAAAGCTTCTGGAATGGAAGTTGAGGGGCTTTCCCATATAAAAAACTGCTACACATACATAGCAAATAGTGCTGCCACATGCACATTCCACAACACATGTTCATTTACGACCATAAGATCGTAGTAGGCAACTTACACTTTGGAGATTTGGAATTGATAAGAAAAGTTCAGAAAACTGTTCTACATGATGCAGTAATCAATTCAGTTTGTACAGGGAAAAACAAGTAGGATCACAGTCATTCAACCCCATTCTCATCTTGTTCCGAATTCTGAGCCTCATGTCCCTCTGCTTTCCACAGTGGGTGCAAGCAGTGCACTGGTTATTTTGGAAAGCAGAGGGATTCAAGTCCCAAAATCCATCACTTCACAGTGGAAGGCAAAATCCAGAAGTTGGGGGGGATTTTCCCAGTAATAATAATATACTGTAATCTGCATGTGCCTCATTTCCCCTAGTTTTCTATGGCTGACAGATTCTTAAAATATGCCACCTGATCTTACCAGTGGTGCAGCTTGAATCCCCTTGGGTCCCTTACCAGCTATATCAGATCACCCTAATGCACCAAAGCTACATGTAAAAGCAAAATCAGGGGTGATCCAGAAGGGATATAGTAGGCTGGGGGGGGGGCATGGGTCCTAACCAGCCCCCCCCCATGTACAGGGTTCAGGTACAGGTTATAGCTAAATTACTAAAGAAACATAAGGATAAAGGCTGTCGTTTTCTTGCAGTAAAAGAGCTGTTGTCATATTAAACTACTGATAAAAAAAGCTACTGTATGTCCTGCTTCAGATAAGTGAGTTCATGGGAGAAGATCACACAACCTGAGTTATAAACCCCTGCCATTTGCTTTCAGGGATATCGGCACTTCTAGATCAATAGCAGCAGGGCCACCCTGGGACTTATTAACTAAAGAGCTGCAGCACTCATTTTCCCTTCAAAACCTTGTTTTCTCATTAAGTCCCTTGTTTTCTGACTCACTTGATTATGATTTTCCTGGTGTGCAAGTCACTCATTTATTAAAGTGGCACATGCCCACAGCATTTTCCCCACACCTAATGATTAATTAATGGGACCATGGAACTAGAGTCCTGCAGCGGTCGGGTACCCCCGGGTTATCTGCAGAAAAAGCGCCCACCCTGTGGAATGAGGGGGGTTTTACAGGTGCAGGTAAAGATGCGGGTCACAGGTCGGGTTGTGGGTCTCATCTAAATTTCTTATCTTATGCAATATTGTCTATATTTTACTCTTTTTAAAGTTTTACAAAACTTGTTTCTGTCCCCGCCCACTTTTGATGGCACCACTTCCGGTTTGCAGCACCATCACTTCCTGTTTGATGGTGGTCGGTGGGTTGCGGGCCGGGTATCGGATCAAAGTTGGAAAATATGCGTGTTGCGATTCGAGTCGGGTCTGGGTCTTAGAAATTGGTTCAGCGCAGGACTCTAACTGGAACTACTGCCATATCTAAGAGGGAGGCAAATAAATTTGATTTGTGTCAATACATAAATCTGAACAGGCTGGGTGAAAGTACTTTAGGTGCTAAGTTTGCCCAGGAGCAGTAACTCATAGCAACCAATCAGCAGGCTGGAATTACTGGTCATCTGTTTAAAAGCAAATGCCTTATTGGTTGCTATGGGTTACTGCTACTGGCCAAACTTAGTGCCTATTATTTCATACGGAGAATAGAGACCTAGTTACAAAGTAGTTCAGTTACAATGAAGCTGCACACAGAATCTTTTTATTGGACCTGCCTGTGTGTATAATGCTTCAAGTAGTTTCCAGAGAAGTGAAGTAGTTGTTCGTATATTAATGAAAGCATTGTGTAAGTTATAAAATGTCACTGAACTCCCATTATGCTGCATGGCTAATTAGCAATTCATTTAGATGTGTTCTGCAAGCTGCAGTTATTCAATCCCTTTGTTTATGAAATACATATAGGACTGCATAGGCTTCAACACAACCTGGCAAATCTGTACAACATGGCTATAAACAAATATTTAGTGCTGTGGTTGTCTGACTTCAAGGTTCAAATTACCTGTGGAGGTCCAACCTTGGGTCTGGCCCCTCCAGCTAATAACACAGTTACAGGTATAGGAAAATATTGGTATTATCAGCCATTCAGCCATAGTTCTAAGAATATTATATACAGGGCAGTTAACACTTAAGATGGGTTTAACGTATATATAAGGGAAGAAATATGAATTCTTCACTTGTTTTGCCGCTGATTGGCCTTCTTGCTGAGCGTCCCTCTTCCACTGTTCCAGCCCCCTGTTATGTTTTGGGTAGCCGAGGATGAGTAGAGTAAAACAGTGCTTTATTAGCAGGCTCTCATACAGCCATTACACAACAGTAACTTTCACTTTTAAGCACTTTTAAGTCAGGAAGTATGCACAGTATAAGTCTGGGCACAGTGACATCTACAGGCCATTTGTATAAACACCACTTATTTCCCCTATAGTAGGAAAGCATTTGGGCAAATTTAATAAACCACAACAATGCATCTTAAAGCAATAATATACATTCTTCACATCACATAGTCCTGGGTCCATGCAGGTAGTTTTCTGATTCTCTCAGTAAGCCTTATAGGTTCACTTTCTTCAGGCCTATTGCAGTTGACATCAGGAGTAGGAAAATGTCCTTCATCAAATGGAGCTTCTCCAAAGTCATATCTAACAGGAGCAAGACGACTTGGATATGCGTCCATCAGACAGTTCATTTGTGTATGGTCCTTGCTGGCGTCTCACTTCAAGAGGTATAGTAAATATAGATTGTCCTTGTTTCAGTATTCCTGGTTTCTTAATTCTGACTAAAGATCCAGGCTGAAAGTGCACTTCTCTTGCACCACGTATTCTGTCAGTATAAGCCTTGCATTTGGCTTGTTGACGTTTTACAATGTCAGCAGTAGATGATTTTGTAGGCACAGTATTTTGTGGAAGTTTGATGTCTGCAACATGTAACTTGGTGCGCATGTCTGCCATGTAATAATTCAGCTGGAGATGATTGGGTTGTTGCATGGCACGTTGCTCTGTAGTTATGTAGGAACTCTGTTGTAAATACTTTCCAAGATTTCCCAGTTTTGCTGGTGCTAGTGCTTCTTTCAGACTTCTGTTGAATCGCTGGATTTTTCCATTTGCTTTTGGGTAATACACTGAAGATTTCCTATGCACAATATGCCTCTCTCAGAAGCACAGGGAATGGATCCTTAAAGTAACCAGTTTCAGGGCAGGTGCAACAAGCAGATCTTTTGCAAAGTATTTCAAGAAAATATCCTTTGGTGGTATAGAAACAGCTGAACCTGTATCAAGCATCAGGTTAATGGAGTGTCCCTTTTCAGCAGAAGCAGAACTGGTATGGTAGGCTCACCAGGGTTTGAAAGAAAAGGTGCAGGCTGCTGCAGAGGTCCATCTCATTGTCAATCTGTTACGTTTTGGGTAGCTGAGGATGAGTAGAGTATAACACTGCTTTATTAGCAGGCTCTCATGCAGCCATTACACAACAGTAACTTTCACTTTTAAGATGTCAGGAAGTATGCACAGTATAGGTCTGGGCACAGTGACATCTACAGGCCATTTGTATAAACAGCACACCCCCCATACGGAGTTCAGCCCCACGATTTAGGAACCACTGATTTATATTATATTGATTTGTAGAAAGTCATAGCCATACACAGCCAAATATGCTCATTGTGATAAGTTGGAAAGCAAGAGGATCTGCTGCTTACTTTGGCACCAATGTGCTCGATCACCATAGATCATACTGTAGGGCTTATGGGGAACACCGATTTGCTCCTTGTCAAACCTACCCAATTGGTATCTGGCTGCTTTTGGCCAGATGTCCATCAGGCAGACTCATCATGTGGACCCTATACACCAGCAACTCGGTCTCCCGCCGTTAGTATATTTTCCATTTTTGGTGTCAGCAATAAGTTACTTTCTGATGCAAATATGCCATGGCACTTATTTCATATTGTTATGGCTTTTTCTTTTTCGGAGAGAGATACCTCAGCATATTTATGGCTGCAATAAATTGATTCAAGATATCAATTGCCTACATTTTTCATGATAAAACTCGAGCCATTCCCAGGAAAAGCCCAATTTAGCAACAGAAAACTTTCCATGGAGCAGTTTTTTTTGGAATACAAAGAACAAGTACTTTTCCTATGAACCCTTCTTCTTTTGTCTGTATCGATATGTCCAGAGGGCTTTTTCTTTTTCTCAAACCAGTCGCTAAGCCAATGGAGTCAGGTGAGTTCTCTGCCTGTGAACAGAGACTGTCAGTTTTGAGTTACAGCGCACAGGAACATTGCATAGTTTACATTAATGGAGGGACAGGGAATGGGAAGTTTTCATCCTGTAGGGTGAGAAAAACAAGGTCATTTGTTAGCTGTGCTGAAACATTTTTATTTATAACTTTTGTAAGAGGTGAAAATAGACAAAATATGATCTATGTAAGTATAATGTCTTATTGTATAACATACTCATTCTTTGCCATTATATAAACACATCCCTGGAATGCACGGAAGCTATACATCAGTTATGCTTTATATCTCTGTGTTAGAGAAAGTGCATTGAATCGTTGCATTACTCACGTCTATTCTCTTGAATTGGGTTCTGTTGCACCGAGGTGACTCATATCCTTATTGTGTCCCTTTGTTCTGGGTGGCTCAGTGCTGATGTGTTCTGTTTCGTGCAGTAATAAAGAGGATATTCTGTTCTTCCACTTCAGATTCTTCCATAAAGCCTGAGCTCCACCATGCAGCACCTGGATTTTAGGAGATAACCAAGCACTTGAACAACGTCCTACTGTAAGTTGCTTCCTCTTTGCTTGTCTGATTTGTCACCAAGCTCATCCCATCAGCCGCACACTGTTAGAAAGACTTTAGCTGGATGGTCTTTGTTCAGATGCATAGTTTATCCTGGTGATACTCATTGTGTCCTGCTCATTCACCTACATACACCTGCTCTGTAACTTCATAGTAACTGAATACAGGGACTTATTGGGTCATACAACCATGGGTATATACTGTATATAACATGCATTACAATGGAGATGATAATGGTCATGCGATGGCTTTGCAGCTATTGTGAAACTATAAATCCCAGAATTCTGTAACAGCACAAAATATTCTGGAATGTTGAAACCAAACATTAGACATCCATGTGTTGCTATAACTTGGCATTGAGATTTCTGCATGATCCTTCTGCATCCTAAGATGATGAGCTAGGATGCAGTGTGTAGTAAATCCATTATTACTGTGCATGTGATTAACTTCTTTGTTGCCAGGGCTGCCTGCAAATGTAGGACACTTAAATGAATTTATTACAAGGCAAGGCAGAAGATATTCCATCTGTGCAGCGTTAAAGCAATTTGCAATTCATGTCTTAGACAAAAAAAAAAAATGAAAGCGAAACACAATGGTTATTACCCAGTGACTTACAATCCGGGGAGATCAGGTTGTGAATGTTGCATCCTCTGCATTTATGTCCCATTAGGATTTTATGCATGTGCAAAATCTCCCTAGGAGGCGCCTTGTCATTGTTGTCTGGCAGTTAGACCAAATGGGTGTCCTCTGGGCGCAATCCGTTGTTCACATGAAATAAAAAAAAAACACGTTAAGCGACAAAGTCAACACCAGTGCAGGTGTACTGATGAATAGACAAAATGCATACTGGTCCTCCCACCGTACCGCTTTCTGCTCCGTGCCCAGCAGCTACCATATGGGCCGGGCTCCGCCAGCAAGCCACTAAATTACTAAAGCACTCTTTTGATTGTGACTTGAATAGGAAAGCACGTCGGTTATTGCTTCCCTCCTGTGGCCACACCACGAGTGCACCTGCAGCAAGAAACTGGCATCGGTCCTATGAAAAGCAACACATGACGCTATTGTTCCTTCAAGCAACATACTAACCTTGGCTGTGTTCCTCCACAACGCTCTGTCATAAGCATATTACTTGCACACTCATCAATTGAGACTTCTTTTTTCTTTTGCATTCACTACAATTTAGTCTTATGAATAGTACTGAACATTTAGAAATGAAATCGGCCTATTGCATAAGTATTTTAATCCTGCGCCTCTGTCCTGAGAAGCTGCACATTTGTTTGGCCATGCACAGCAACTGTACTGATCTGTGACCCATTATTAAGATCCTTTTGGATTATGTGGCTGAGAAGAAATAGCCCTGCCTCAACAAAAGCATTTTCTTTGTTGCCAGAAGAAAAAGAGGAAGGTATTCAACTTGACCATTTCTTTTAATCCTACCCCCCTCCCTAGAAGGCCTGAATTAGAACCCATGCTGAAGTGGGCAAAGCTGATTTCAAGGGAAAAACATTGTTGATGTCTGGACGCGGTGAAGTGGACAATCCATAGTAAGAGACAGCTGTTCAGCTAGCAGAGGTCTCTTGTCTGCCAGTATGTGACGTGACAGCTGAGCTGGGGATCAGAGTGGGATACTGCCTGCAGCTCCTGCTGTCACAGACCATTTGCAAGGAGGGGAGTGAGACGCTCTCTATCATCTGCTGCCTTCATTACCATTATCTTCCTGGAAACACAGCACACATGTCTTCTCCCATCGCACTTAGGGCTTTGTCTGTTATTAATAGCAAGGTGCCTTGTAGTAAGCATCTCGGGAATGTAAAGTTTATACGTAATGGGTACGATTATACAAGGTATTACGCCATGCCCATTGTTTTTTGGGTTCAACACAAAAGCACCATTTTTAAGAACTAGGGTAAGGCTGGAAAAGGATTTGTCTTTGAGTCCCAAAACTAAACAGGGGAGAAGCAACCACTGTTGGCAAAGAAGTAGCTCCTACTGAAAGTGTATCAGACTTATATAATATATTACACACTGTACTTCATATCTGACAAATATACTGCATATTTGTCAGATATGAAACAGATTTACAGCAACAGCTTTCTCTTTGCCGGCCCCCTTATGTTATTTGTTTCTTTCAATCACAAGGTGGCACCACAATCCGGAGAAAATACAATATCATTATATAAACATACCTTATAATATAAAAAACGACAGTGATTAGGTTCTGGAAATAGGTTCAGTTCATTTTGTGTCAAGTGATATGTTTCTGGGGGAATTCACTTTAAGTTTGGCAGGCCGTTGGTCCACAGAATCCCAGGTGAGTTATTACTGAGTAATGTAAATTGTGCGGATCACTGAAGAGACCGCTGACTGTAAAAACATGATATTGTCATATTCTGTTTTCAGAAGCAGGAGAACAATAGTTTACATTGCATAAGTGATCGTTTAACAGAGAATGGAAGTGAAATACAAGTCAGTGTTTGAAGTTGAGTACCTTTATGACCTATGGCTTCAGGCTCCATATACAGGTCAGAGGATTCTGAAATGACTTCTATGTGGGAAGCTCTGCCTACAGCACTTTATTTGTACTTGATGTACAACTTCCAGACTTCACCTGTCTGAGCATGCTTGCAGTCAGGGCCGCCATCAGGGGGGGACAGGGGGGACAAGCGTACCGGGCCCGGGCATGAAGGGGGGCCCGGCAGCGCTGCATTTTTTGAAGATCCGGGCCCCCCTTACGAGCGCCCGAGCCGTACGTCTTGCCTCTGTGCTGCCGAATGCGGAAGTGCCGAAAAGCCGAAGCCGATGCGCCGAAAAGACCCGAAGTCACGGAAAAAGCCGAAGTCACGAAGCGCCGAAAAGACCCGAAGTCACGAAAACAGCCGAAGCCGAAGTCCTGAAGCAGCGCAAAGACCCGAAGTCACGAAAACAGCCGAAGCCGAAGTCCTGAAGCAGCGCAAAGACCCGAAGTCACGAAAGGAGGTGAAGTTGAAGTACTGAAGCCGTGAGTTCAATTCCACTGAACACCAGTTTGTGTATTTTTTTTTTTTTTAATCTCCTGGCCACCAATGTATTATTTTAATATTCTATAGGCCCCTGCAACCAATCTTTTTTTTTAAAACATGTTTTTTTGGGGCCCCAATTTTTTTTTTAACTCGTAAGGGGCCCCTGACGCCAATGTTTTTTTTTTTTTTCAAAAAAATTTTTTTTTTTTTTTAAATTTTTTTTGGGGCCCCAATTTGTTTTTAACTTGTAAGGGGGCCCCTGCCGCCAATGTTTTTTTTTTTTTTCAAAAAAATTTTTTTTTGGGGCCCCAATTTGTTTTTAACTTATAAGGGGGCCCCTGCCGCCAATGTTTTTTTTTCAAAAAAAATTTTTTTTTTGGGGCCCCAATTTGTTTTTAACTTATAAGGGGGCCCCTGCCGCCAATGTTTTTTTTTTTTTTTCAAAAAAAATTTTTTTTTTTTTCAAATTTTTTTTTGGGGCCCCAATTTGTTTTTAACTTATAAGGGGGCCCCTGCCGCCAATGTTTTTTTTTTTTTCAAAAAACATTTTTTTTTTTTTAAATTTTTTTTGGGGCCCCAATTTGTTTTTAACTTATAAGGGGGCCCCTGCCGCCAATGTTTTTTTTTTTTTTTTTTAAATTTTTTTTTTTTAAATTTTTTTTTGGGGCCCCAATTTGTTTTTAACTTGTAAGGGGGCCCCTGCCACCAGTTTTTTTTTTTTTCAAATTTTTTTTTGGGGCCCCAATTTGTTTTTAACTTATAAGGGGGCCCCTGCCACCAATGTTTGTTTATTTTTTAGTTTTTTTTACATTTTTTTTGTTGGGGCCCCAAGTTTTTTTTAACTTATAAGGGGGCCCCTGCCACCAATGTTTTTTTTAAAAAAAAAAATTTTTAATTTTTTTTTTTTTTGGGGCCCCAATTTTTTATAAGGGGGCCCTGACCATCAATAGCTTTTTACAACTTGTGTGGGGGGGGTTACTTTTTTAGCGCTGATGTCTGTGTGGTCTTTTAACTGCGATGTGGAGTGGGCGGGAAAATGGGGTGGAGCTTGGTCGTCAGTGTGGGCGGGGCCCAGGGGGCCCCAAAAATTTTGTTGTACGGGGCCCCGTGATTTCTAATGGCGGCCCTGCTTGCAGTTGTGTGTTAGTTCAACAACAGCTGGAGGGCTGGAGGGCTTGAGGTTAAACATTACTATTGCCCATATCAAATCTACTTTGCCATATTATTCAGTAAACAGCGCTGCGCAATATGTTGGCGCTCTAATAATACATGTTGGTAATAATATACCCAGCCAACTGCAGAATGGACAGAGAGGAGAAGAGTGCCTGATAAAGGCTCTTCTGATCTGTGGGGCTGCCATGGTTCAGTGGATGTCACTCTCTGTCCTTTCAGTCTCTTCTCCTTTTATACAGTGTTTAGAGGCGGCCATACATGCTACAATTACAATCTTTCCCACGACCATTGGTCATACGAAAGATCTTTTGTCCACTCTACTAACGTTAAGAGGTGAATGGTCAGATATGCAGGTAAAAACAAAGAGTTCTTTAGCTCTATCTGATGATTCAGCATTAACGTTACGATGTTTAGGAACCTACAAAGGTAAAAAATCTTCAGTCCAGTCCGAGCGACGAGATGACCGATATCCAAGACTTTTTACCAATATCGTCCCCTTGTCTCCCACCATACACGCACTGATTATTGTACGAAAGATCTTTTGTATGAATAATATTGGTGCTTCTATGGCCACCTTAACACTAAAAGTCTAATTGTTTGTCCATCACTGCCATCCAGAAAACAGCTTGCTTGAGTGTGTTGTCTGTAAGGGTAAGGGCACACAGCAGATTAGGGGAGATTTAGTCGCCTGGCTACTAATCGCCTCTTCTTCGGGGCAAACTGTTTTCCCCTACCTTCCTGCCGGCTATAATGAAAAATCGACAGCAGGATGGCACTCGCAGCACTTCGTTTTCCAAAGTCGCCTTAGGTTTCCTTGTGAGGCAACTGCAGAAAACAAAACACAGCAATCTCCCTGACTCTGCCCGTGTGCCCGTTTTGACAGGGCCAGACTGGGTGCCCTAGGCAACCTGGCCAGCCAGCACCCCCCCCCACACACACACATGCGCACACGCCCAACTGGCGCAACCGCGAGAGAGGAGACGGAGGGGTGAGAGGGAGGGAGGGGACAGCGACGGAGGGGAGGAAGGGGTGAGGGAGGAAGAGGAGGGAGGAAAGAGCGACAGAGGGGATGGTGACAGAGGGAAGGAATGGGAGTAAGACTGAGGGGTGTGGACTAGGGGTAGGCAGAAGACAATTTTAGAGGTAACTGCCCAGCGCCCTCTATCATTGCGCCCTAGGCAACTGGCTCTTCTGCCTACCCCCAGTTCCAGTCCTGTTATATGGCAGTGCCCAACAAGTTACCAGATGAGGCAAAAATCCGCAATCCGCTGGTAACTTTAAGAGCCGAATTTCCAGTTATTAAACTAGTAATTCAGCTCTTCTAGTGCAGAGAGCTCAGTTACGCTCTCTGCACTAGCAATGCGCCTCCCCCTTTTGGCAGTAACACCAAAAAACAGTAATACCAAAACATGTAAGTGTTTTAAAGTAAAAAAAATATAATGCAGTGTTGCCCTGCACTGGTAAAGCCAGTGTGTTTGCTTCAGAAACACTACTATTATATATATATATATATATATATATATATATATATATATATATATGTGTATATATATATATATATATGTATATATATATATATATATGTGTATATATATATATATATGTATATATATATATATATGTGTGTATATATATATATATATATATATATATATATATATATATATATATATATATATATACTGTATGTACATATATATATATATATAGATATATATAGATATACATATATATAGATATATATATATATATATATATATATATATATATATATATATAGCCTTTTTTCAATTTCTGCCATTGCTACTCATTGCTGCAGCTTGTTTATATGAACTATAGTAGTGTTTCTGAAGCAAACAGATCAGTTTTACCAGTGCAGAGCAATATAACATGATATTTTCATTACTTTAAAACACTTACATTTTTTGCTGTTACTATTCCATTAAGTGAATAGCTGCCTCAGGCAGCTTTGGGGCTAGAAAGTCTTGTCCCTGCTTGTCTTTTGTCATGGAGGCACCACCCAATGCCTCCTGCCTGTCAGTGCTATGTGCTGCCCATAGCCAGCATGGCAACAGCTTTAGACAGTGGAGCCACTAAAACATGGAATCCTGACTCACATGGCATTACTGCTTGATCTATTCCCAGGAGAACCCCATAACTGTAAAAGTTTATCCTGTGAATAAACTTTAGGAGGACGTCTCAGAATGCATGTTTCTGTAAAGATCCTTTTCTGATCCCGAGCTTTCCAAGCTAAAGTAATTTATCATCATAATCCCTTTCAGTAACATGTTTTTGTTTATCGTTTTGTCTTTCAGTCCATATGAGCTTATCTATCATATCATGACTCTTTGCTTGCTCTATAAATAGTGAGTTCATTTGAGGTCGCAAAAACGTAACTCGTGTTAATGTCCCAGTTGGGGTGATCAGTTTTAGGTGCCGTTGATCACCGTTGCTGTATTATAGAGACAACCTTATAATCTTACTTTACAGACATTGGTTCTGACAGTATCACAATGTAGAATATGTCTACATTCTGTTATTTTAATTGTATCATAACAATATAATGTTGCAGATATAATGCATTTCCAAATGTCACAGCATGGCCCCAAAGGTCACCTTTTGTCTACTGATAGTATTTCTACTAGGAAAATGTCTTGAAAAACCAAACTCATAAAGGATGTTCTCAGGAAATTGTATCATGTTGAAATTCTCTCTCTTTCTATTTTTGTGTCTTAACACATGGAGCACATCCTTATTCTCAGTGGCAATGGCAGGGAGTACTTTAGTGCAAAGTTCCTGAAAACTGAGAGGCCAGGCGTATGTCCAGGGCTCAGTTGGACATCTTGCTCCCCACATTTGTGTAGCTGTTTTCCATTTGTACCTATTATTATGGAGCAGGGCCAGGCTGGATGTGACCCAGGCGGAGCACTTTCTGCAAGCCAACCTCCCCCTGTGTGTGTGCGCATTCGTGTCAACGTGTGCAAGCGCACTCAGTCTCATGAAAACGAGTGCCAGGATCGGGAGGCTGGAATTCCGTGCAGCTAGGGGAAGAGGTACATGCTTAGCGCCCCTTTACCTTTGCACCCTACGCACATGACTCTTCTGCTTACACCTGGTTCCAGCACTGTTGCGAAGGCAATACAAAATGGTATATAGCAGTAATTATGACACTTAAAGTATAATTTTGACACTGTTGTTTGAAAATGGGTGAGGCCAGGCCTTGCCTCTAATACGTAGGTATGGTCCTGGAGATATTAGTTTGAAGTCCACTGCTGTATTAAGAGTGGCAGCACTCAAGGCAATTCACTGGTGTACCAAGTAAAAGCTGCAGCAACAACAAAGTGAAATTACAACTGATCTACATTTTGCCTCTTTATAGATCCCTGGTAAGGCCTTATTTTGAGTATGCAGTGCAGTTGTGGGAACCAGTCCTTAAAAATTATATTGATGAGCTGGAGTGCAGAGGCATGCAGCTAAACTGGTTAAGGGGATGGAGGTTTTATTATTGTCACAGTCGGCACCCTAAATTCAGAACCAAAGCTAAGCACCCTGTTCTCGGGTCTTGCTTCCGCCTTTAACAGCCACCTTTCACCTCGGGAGGAGCCCTCTGCTAATCGGATGCCGCCAGGTCTTAAATAAGAGAGGTGCCAAGCGAAGGGTTCTGAACGAGCAAAGGGGCACGACGGTACAGCAGAAGTCTTTTGGGCAGAAGGTCGCAGTACAAGGCGTAGACAGAAAAGCGTAGTCAAATCAGGCCAGGTCGGGACAGGCAGAGTACAATCGGAGTCAGGGACAGGCAAGGGTCAAACCAGGAGATCAATCAGGAGGAATACGGAATAGAAGAGTCGGTTACCAGGCAGGGTCAGGATTGCAGAAGTCAGAATCGTCCAAAAACAGGCAGGGGTGACAACAGATATCAGATCACAGAAGCTATACAGCACAGAGGCACCAGGAAACGCACGAGGAAACAGATCCTATAACAGTGTAAAAAAAAAATACACAGGGTAAAAATACTTTTTGCGCCTTTAAATATGTTTATATTTCGCGCCCTTGGGCGCTGGCGACATTACGCCAGCGCGACTGCACCTACAAACTGGGAGGCGGCGCGCCGTGCGCACCCTTAGGAATTGGCGCATCAGAGGAGAAAGACCGGCTTGTGGGCGTCCCCGCCAAGAGTGCGGCAGGCATCCCCGCCGGCCCACTAGGCCACCAGGGTGAGTAATCCTCACAATTATGAGGGTAGACTGTCAAGGTTGAGGTTTTTCTTTCTGAAAAAAGACGCTTGTGAGGGGACATGATTACTCTTTATAAGTACATTAGAGGACATTATAGACAGATAGTGGGAGATCTTTTTCCATAAAAAAAAGCTTGCTGCACTAGAGGCCACCCATTTAGACTAAAGGAAAAGAACAACAGTGAGGTTGTCGAATTCACTGCCGGATGATGTTGTGATGGCTGATTCTGTTAATGTTTTTAAGAATGGCTTGGATATCCGAGGCTATTGTGATACTAAAATCTATAGTTAGTGTATGGGTATATATAAATTATGTGAGTGTATGAAGGGTGTGTGTGTATGTATGGATGCTGTGTTTCATTTGGAGCGGTTGAATTTGATGGAGTTTGGTCTTTTTTCAACCCAATTTAACTATGTACTGTACTTATTCCATCAATAAAAAACACTGTAAGTAGCCCACAGCATGCCATTAGCAGGGGGCCTTGGTGTATTTCCCACCCATGCACCTCAAGTTCCCTACTGCCCAAGTCTGTGTAGTGTTCATGTATTATGATCTGGGTTTAGAGGAGAAGAAGTGGACCATGTCAGATGATCAAAGGACATAGTTGTGGGCTATAAGGCTGCCAGCTAAGGGAGCCTATTCTGAAGTAGGCCATTCCATGTTACTTATACAACAAGCATCTTGACTTGCCCTTGTTGACAGGTCTGAAATAAATGGTTTTTCCTCCTCCTACAACATTGTTGTTTTTTCATATAAACCTTGTGTGTCATACCCCTATCTACTTTCTGGGCATTTTGTCTTATCTTTACAACAGATTTCTATCATAAATTACACACATGACCTGTGCCTGTTGTGTTACCCTTTGGAACATATTCTTTAGATGATAATTTTTCTTTCACAGTGAGTTTATACGGAAATTAGCAAAGATTACTTCAGATTAGATGGAAGTGTGCAGACAATTTACTTAGTGCCAACATGACATGCCTAAACTTGACTCTGCATGTAGAGACCACTGACTATGTCATTGGCAGATTTAAATGTTAGCCAAGTGATGAGCTGCCCATGGGGACTCTGAAATGGCTACACTTGTTTGTGTCACTCATTGACTCCTGTGATCAGCTCTAACCCCATCTAGGCTCCTCAGTTACATGCACCTCTCATTACACTGAAGAAAGATGGAGCTCACTAATTGCAGTGTTGTTTGCCATATACTGCCTGGCTCACATACTCTTATTTTGTCTTCCCTCCATGGCGGCAATCTAGGCACTCTATCATTAGACACTCTCTTTTGTCTCATACCAATCGGACTGTGCGTACTAATGAGTGAAAGTATTTATACACTCTCTTGTATGAGAGAATAAAAACATATATTCTATATCTGGATACAGGAGGGAATGCTTTAGTAATGTATTAAACAGTACATGTACCTCACCAGAGTAGACTCTGCCTTGGCTAAAGGTTTAGAAATACAGCTGCCTATAGTACCTTATTTCCCCCCATGCTTTAGATTCATGTGCAACCACATTGCATCAGAGACTATCCTGGAGCAATTTTCTGGTGATTACAATGCAAGACAATCAGAAATCATCACGCTCTTGAAGCTATCCACCAATTTAAAAGCATAACCTTGATTATGATGCGAATAATCTGTAGACTGATTCATATACATTTAGACTGAAAATGTATGTGGGGGTTGGGCACATTTAATAAGGATTTCCAATAAGAAATACTTGAAAATGGCTTATGATTAGTCATGGGGGTCATCAAATGACAACTTATCAGAGAAGGACAAAGGAAATACAGAAAGATACATAAATTCATCAGAGCGATGGATTATTAAAAGACCTTCAAAAATGTCTTCTATTGTTTCCTATAGGACAAAATTTACTTGGATGGATACTAAATGAACATGACTTAGTTCTTCTTCCCAGGGCATCTGTTTGTGTTCTAATCATTAGTTATAAAGAAAATAAACTCATTACAGAATCACTCTCATAGCTAAAGAGTCACATCTACTTTCCCAATGATCTCTCTGTCCTTCAGTGTGATCCCAATCTTATGCTTTGAGGTGGAGGCACTGTGAAATAAGACTACCCATCCCACACTTCTCATAACAAACTTTTGGGCAGACACCCCTAAGTGGGTGCTACAAGTATTGTGTATCCCGTATGCACAGGGCCTACGTAATAAGAGGTGCAAATATGCCATAAATTCTATTAAAGCAGATTATGAGATGGGGATGTTGGCGCTATATAAATACCAACAATTTAAATAAAGTCATGATAATGACAAACATTATCTCTTAAACCCCCTCACCTAATCTCCAGGAGACAAATGACAATATCCACGTTGGTACTGAAAAGGCCACAGAACATTGAAAGATGGAAATAATGTATAAATCCATGTCTTTAATTATTATGGACATCTATATTCAAAAGATACTGCCATTTGGAGTGTTTGCCTGAAAAAATAGTAACCATCATGTACATTCCTGGGCTACCTGACATGCCAGCCACCCAACCCCAGTGAAGGCAGGTGGGCAAGTGAAGCCAGACAACCAACTATCAACACCTTGCAGGACCCACACTGACAACAAAGCGTGATAGGCTTGAGCCTAGATGGGAGTCGCTAAGATTGGCCACTGTTCTTGGAGCTTGATGAACAATTACCTGCTGCGGTTTTTACACAGAATTAGGCAATTGCTGAAAATCAATACACAGCTTAATAAGGTTTGAACCTGAGTATATATCTAGAATGTCTGCCATTAAGCAAGGCATGAATGCTGTTCTTTTGACAAAAATAAAGTGTGGACCATAACAAAAAAAATACCTGCAACATGTGTGACACTAATATTCATTTGATATGGACAGCGTGAAAGTGCTGCAGTTCTAAGAGGCACAAAGTTACTACCCCTAATCTAGCATTATTATATTTTAGAATAATAAAATCAGAAGTATGCTGCACAAGTTGCAATAAGAGCTTTAAAGGAGACTTACGTACATTTAGGAATAAAGTGCTACCAAAGAGCAGTTACTGGCAATATACTGTAGTTTATTCTTTATAGCAGTATCCAAAATAGAATTTTCCTATAGGTTTTCAAGAGCGCAGAGGTTACTCCTACCTACTGAATGGCAACTAGCTAGCATGAGTCTGTTTTGTGGTGCTCACGTTCCTGCCTTAACTTTCTTTCTGGAATACACCAACAGCACTGGTTTGGTTTATAGCAGGGAGTTTAGCTATAAACTAAGGATTGGAGCAAACGTGTTGCTTGCCTTTATCTGGGAGGCATATTATGGAAGATCTGTTATTGATTTAGCTTTGCGAGATAAAGAGAGAAGGAACTTAGCTGGGACTAATAAAAGAAAAGCACATGACATTGAAACCTCTTATGAAGCAGAAAATAACAGGGGTTATATTGTGACAACAGAGTCCCGTTCATGAGAACATTTACATATGGGGCATGGATCACAAAGGGCATGTGTTTGCACGTGTCCTTAATATTACCCTAGACATACAGTAGCAATAGTAAAATGTATAGACAGCCATGTTGGTTCTAGAAACCCAGCTATAGCTAGAGGTGGATTACACTAGTTTTACACCAAGGCCTTACTGCTCATGTATAAAGCAAATCGTTATTCATTGTATTATTTTAGGTGGAGCAAAGAAACAAATTTAGCAAGATTTTTCCTATGTGTACAGATTTAGCTCAGTTGCTTCTAAATGTATCCTTATTTTCTTAGTTTCTAATCTTGTATATTGCTTAGCTCATAAGGTATTATATACATTATGAAGGAAGGCAGTGGGCAAAGGTCAATACAGGCACAGTCCTACATTTTTTTGGCCTTTGCACATTTCATTTCTGCTTTGAAGCTGCAGCTGCCTCCGTCAATGCAGCTTTGCCTTCTTTTGTATTGCATCTAGTTCTGGAGGATTTTCTGGACTGATTTCCATTGAACCAACATATGGTCTGATCACTGACCCAGAAAGCCAAGTGATCAGATCAGTCTGATTCGGCTCATCGTGTAACCACATTAGGTGGATCAGTCTGTGTATGGCCAGTTTAAGGGTAAGGTCACACTGGGCATTTTGGGGAGATTTAGTCGCCTGGCGACTAATCACCTCGTCTTTGTGGTGACCAAAAATTGCCGGCGCTAAACACACACGGCAATTCGTTTTCCGAAGTTTCTTAGTGAGACGACTTCGGAAAACGAATCGCCGTGTGTGATTAGCCAGCGCAGAGTGAGGGAAGGCATTTGGGGAGATTGGTCACCACAAAGACGAGGCAATTAGTCTCCCCAAAACGCCCAGTGTGACCTTACCCTAAAGGGATTGATTGTAATGGTCCTGTAAGTGCAAACAATACTCTTAGCCAGATAAAAGGGAACATTTGGCTGTAAGACATACTGTATAAGAGCTGTTGCTCTGTGTTTAACTATATTTCAACAGGCATTTTTTTCCTTTGTTCCCTTGGACAAAAATTGAAAACCCCTTGTTTAAAGCTGGCCATACATAGAGTCCTTTAGACCAAGTTGGCAGCTTATCTGCTTATGTATGGGAACCTCCACCTTTGGTGGGCATATCAGGGGAAGGATCCCCTCCTTTGGCAACATTGCCAAATGAGAGGATCTTATACTGTACACCTGTGCACCTTATCGTCTATCAATTCTCCAACATTTTAGTCCTGTAAAGTAAGCAGCACACTATCCTAAATACAATACATGATACATATTTATAATGCAGGGAACATACAGTAAGTACAAGTGAGCACACAAGGACCATGATTCTACCCTCAAAGACCAAACATTCTAATGGAGAAATGCAATATTCTAGACTACGAAAGGCTCAAGCTGATCTCTCCCAGTTTAAAGGAACAGTAAAACGGATTTGATTCAGAAACAGTATTGTAGTTTATATCGGTGATCCATAACCAGTGGCTTATGAGCGACATGTTGCTCACCAACCCCTTGGGATGTTGTTCCTGGGGGTGGCTTTGCGGGGTGCTTTGAGGGGAATGATTACGGGTGCAGCATTTACTTTATACTGACAAGTTCCTATGATTTTTATAGGAACGTGTCAGTATTGCTTTAAAGCATCCAAAGAGATTTTTGGAGTGAGTATCATATTTAAAGTGATGGTATCCTAAAGGAGTGCTCAAAGATTTTACAGACTGAGCTAAAGGACTTTGCTTTCTTTTAGTTTGCCACACAGTTTGTACCTGCCAAGTTAGTTATTGAGGCCCCTATTGTCACCTTGTTAGGACAGGGAAACACAAAGCTACTGGGGGAGATTAGTCGCCCAGCAACTAATCGCTTCTTCTCGGGGCGACTAATCTCCTGAACTGCCTCGCTGCTGGTGAAGTTACCTCATGTCGACCCACCAGAGATTTAGATTCTACCCAGTGGGGAGGCAGTTCAAGGAGATTAGTCATCCGAAGAAGCGATTTGTCGCTAGGTGACTAATCTCCCAAAATAGAAGCCTGTGCCCTGGCCCTTAGGAGTGCTGCTTGTATTAGTTGGTCATTTACTTTTAGATAAACATTTATTTCGTTTAAAAACTACTGGGCCTGAATTATTACTGTTTTCCTAGCGGGGCCACCCGTAGGTGAAGTCCCAAATCCCACTAGGTGGAGGTTCTGGGCTAGTAAGTACCAGGTACCCAGTCTCTCCTAATACCAATGCAGAGTGGCTCAGGTTTGTCCCGTGCCATCAGGTAAGCGCCACATGTGGATTGTAACATGATAGAAGGGGTGTCGATAATTATATGGAGAGAACAGTATGGAAACATTGCTCTCAGTTGGCTGCAGCTAAACTCTATAATAGAATAATCACAACCACATAAGGAAATTTAATTATATAAAGTGATTGTAAGTACTTGCTGGAGGCCTTAAAGTAAAGAATCTGTATAGTGAATGTAGCTAGCAGCTCTTAAATAGGGAAAGATCACTGAGTGACTGTGAAATAAAAAAAAACTGCAGAGGAGGAGAATAAGAACCACAACAGATGAAAGCTCAGCACATAACATAACAGTGGAAGAGGTTCTGAGCTTGTGATCTGATTTTCATTGCCAATTGTCTTATAACATTAAGATATTCTGGATGGAAATCAATTTGAGGAGGTTGTTTCAGTTGCAAAAGTGCTACGGGCTGTGGGCTGAGAGAAATACATTTGTGTTTGTTCTGTAATATGAAGCCTTCTGTGTTTTTATTACTTGGGTGATTGCTTTGTGGAAATATCCAAGGGAAATGGAAAAAATGTTCATGTTTACCTTAATATTTTCTCCTTAATAGGTTTCATATGCACGTCCTAGTACTAGTGTTACTGGTTTTAGGAGAAAATTGTTATATAAAGAAAGAATCTCAGGTGTCTTGTACTTATATGGGAACAATGTTTGTAAAATTTAATAAATCTAATTTCCTCTATCCACTGAAAAATCAGTTTCCTAGTAGGTTTATGGGGGCAGCCATTGCAGTGTATAATCGATATGACATTCCAGCAGGAAAGGAGAAGGTACTTTAAAGGAGATCCAATTTCTTTCTGCCACATGAGACAACTGTAGTCCATAGGAATCACTTATTCAAAGAAAAAGAAATCACTAATATTATGGAAATGACTCCTTGCAACACATGAAAACCATTAATATTCCTTTTAGTGTTTAAGAAGGTTTTTTTGCATATCTTTCTGTTGCACTCCAACTGGATTACTTGCGTTAATGCACTGATCTGATAGGTTGATCACTTTGGATTGCATGCAAATGATCTGCGATGCTATGTGCTGAGACCTGAGACACAGTTTGTCATTGAGGCTTTGATATTGTAAGACAAGCAGGAACATGATGATTTATTGCAGGGGCAGTGGTCAGGCCTGGACTGGCAATCTGTGGATTCTGGCAAAGGGGCTGGTGTAAAATGCCATAGACAGTCACTATATTGACAGGTGGGGACTGTTTGGGCCTCTGTGTATTTGAAATGCCAGGGCCTATTTTGTATCCCAGTGCACATTTGACAGTGGAATTAAGATGTTCATGTGGCTAAATGCCCAAGTAAATTGGTTTCCCTTGATCCACTACTGAGTGGCTTACAATATTACTACTGCTAAGGTGTTGTGCCAGCACAAAGACACATATTTGTCTCCCTTAAAGTGAATTTACAGTAGAAAACATTGGTCCGGACTGAGAATTAAAATAGGCCCTGGCATTTCAGGTACACAGAGGCCCAATCAGCCCACAAAGAGGCCCAAAAAGCTCCCACCAGCCCACTAAATACTTGGCACCTTATAGCAGCCCCTCTGGCATTTGCCAGAACCCACAGATTGCCAGTCAGGGCCTGTATGTTAAGGGCTTGCCAAAATGTTTATCGTGGTAGAGGTGCTTTTCTTTTGTGTTTCTTCTATTGTTATGGGATATGGGGGAAAATTCCCTAACCTGCGAAAATTCGCCAGCAACGGCTTCGCACACATCGCTATACTTTTCCAGGCGAAAATTTGCTCAGACAATGCTAATTTACTAAAATGCAAAGTCGCGTCCAGGGCCCCGAACGCTGGCAAATTTCCGCTAGCATTACGTGGGCAACTTCATTAGAGGTCTACTATAAAGTTGAATGGATGTATATGTTGCAGCAAATGCATTACATTACACAAGTCCAGGGAACTTTAAAGGAAAACTATACCCCCCAAACATAGGTCTCTATTAAAAGATATTGAGTAAAACAGCTCATGTGTAAAACCCTGCTTCATGTAAATGAACCATTATCATAATAATATACTTTTTTAGTAGTATGTGCCATTGGGTAATCATAAATAGAAAATTGCCATTTTAAAAAATAAGGGCCGCCCCCTGAGATCGTAAGATTCACTGTGCACACATACAAACCACATGTAAGGTCACATGAGCCAATTAAAAGACAGAGTTCTGCCTTTTGCTTCCTCACTTCTTCCTGTTACAGTTAGTGTTGTAGTATTTCTGGTCAGGTGATCTCTGAGGCAGCACAGATAGAGTCACGAAATGGTGGTTCAAGGCAAGAGATGTAAAAGGGCAATATTTATGTAAATATATATTCCAGTTTGGTAAGATTCTTTAATATGTCATTCAATTTGATAGAAACTATCTGTTGCTTAAGTATTCATTTTGGGGGTATAGTTTTCCTTTAATAAAGAAAATTGAGTTGTTATAACACATGAGCCCACTGTATCGTTTATGTTCCATATGTTAGAAAATGTAGGGGGAACCCAGTTACCCTAAAACATTTTTTAGGACTTTTGCAGCCTATCACTCGGAAAAAAGGAAAAGACGCCAGCGTTTTTTTGGGACTTTGGGATTTTTTCCACTAAAAATTGAGGAAGTCCTATGCACTCCATTGCACTTCGCATGGTCTGAGCTGGTGAAGGCAAGTCTGGCGAAAGAGGTAACGTTCAGTAAAATCCGCATCTTAGTGAATTTGCGGAGTTACGTCCATTTGCCAGAATGAAAATTCGCCTGGCATAGAGCGCGAAGCAATGCTAGCGTCTATCTTCTTTTGCTAGCGAAGTGACACCTGCGCCCATTAGTAAATCGGCGAAGTAACGAAATGACGTTACGCTGGCGAATCATCGACAGCATTAGTCACTTTGCCCTTTAGGAAATGTGCGCCTTAGAGAACTGGAGACCAGTTTAGGTGAAAAGATAATCCATGGATTCTGAACTCACAAAGAGTCACAAACCCTAAATAAAGAAATGCACAGAGTTTTTATAAACTTGGGAACCTATGACATAAGAATTTACGGGCATAAAAGAGCATTACCATTGTGAGAGCATTGAAATATCTCTTCACAGCATAGAAAAACAAAGAACTGCTCATATAACTCAGATGGTTCTTCCTCAAGGTCAAGGTACTATTTACCAAGGCTAGCTTGAGAACAGAATCCATCCAAGTCAGTGGGGCTCTCGGGGGAATCTCCATACAGAGAATGTTATTCTCTCTCTCACTACACAGGAGCTATATCCATCATAAGGAGAGGTTAGGTTAATTATGTTCTGTGGTTATGGACTAAATTGTCAATTGCTTTGAGTTGAAATGTTAATTATCCTATACTGAACCAAACAGATATAGAACTGTATGTTTTATAAGTTGTTGGGATTGAATTTCAAATGATTTGATAGTTCAGTGAGTGTGTGCCATGTATGTAAATACTGTAGATAAGCCCCTTTAAAACATTGCAGTAGAGGTATTGCACCAATTATGTGGAATGCTTGGGCCCCGGGGGATTCCCCCATAAGGCATTGATGCATAATTTGGATCACCATATCTGTCTGCTAAAAAAAATAACAAAAAGAACCCATTTTTTCCCACCAATATGGATTCATGCAGCTTAGTTGGGATCAAGTACAAGGTAATGTATTAATATTATAGAGTAAAAGTAAAACATTTTAAAAAACAGAATGATTTGCTTAAATGTCTATGGAAAATGGCCTTACCAAAATGTGGAGTTTTCTTGATAACAGATTTCCGGGTAAATGATTCGAGCCATGTTTATGTTCATTTGACTAGTATGGATCTATTGTGGCCTCTTGACTAACTGGGAAAGTTAAGAGGAGGCTGATAGGAATGCCTGATAAATTATTCCCCCTCTTTTAGACAGGGTCAGACTTAAAAAATATAGATAGGGACCCCTAACTTGATCTTAAATCAGGTTTTGTTTGAGTTTCAGTCTGGGCCAGCCTTAGGCTAAATAGCTCCCTAAGCTTAATAATAATAGGTACCTCTCAGCAATTCCCTGGAAAGTCTATAAGTAAATTCTTTCCTCTATCAACAGCTGGAAAAACAGATCAAAGCTGACTACAATATCTAAAGCTGACCATATACTGTATGTAAAGATCTGCTGGTTTGGCGAGGCTGCAGAATAAGTGAGCCGTGGCGTGATTTTAATATAATTGGTTTGTATGGGGAATGCAGGTATTGACACTGGGCTAGCCACACGCCAGTTAATTGATCCTTGGCGTGATTTTGCCAACCATGCACAGCATTTAATTATGTTGCCAACAAGGACTGCATTAATTGATATTCAGCCAGCTTTTGGTCAGACAGGCAGCCCCTTATACAGGG
Organism: Xenopus petersii; assembly: GCA_038501925.1. Taxonomy (NCBI): domain Eukaryota; kingdom Metazoa; phylum Chordata; class Amphibia; order Anura; family Pipidae; genus Xenopus; species Xenopus petersii. Next base: position 88,201,621 of record CM076677.1, read on the forward strand.
GCTGATAAGCTGCTGATCTGGTTTGGAGGTGCAGAGTCGGGAGCTTTTATCAGCCAGTGTATGGCCAGCTTTGCCTTTCAATGCATAGTATAAAATGTATGAATGTATAGAAATACAGTGTATAAATACAATGCACATGTGCTGCTGTACCTTCCCCGCTTGCAGATACTTACCTGACCCCAGAGGTGCACATCTGCCTATAGGCAATACCCTTACGCTGATTATGAGAGTGGACAAAATGAATTGAAAGAAGAATGCAGAAATCTTATACCTTCAGCTCTAAACAGAAACAACGTAACTACAATAAATACTTTCTTTTCCATTGCTATTAGCAGCTGATATGGGGTGCTGAACAATTGCCATGTGAAGGTGAAATTCCTGTAGATCAGTCTCCAGGCAGGTTCACACTTCTTGTTGCTCTAGTTTAACACTAGCTATTTCATATCACAGCAATGTACTGTCAATTACACGTCCTTCAGGTATGTTTCATAAGAGCAATGCTTGCGACTCTTTTAACCTTATACTCACTGTGAGCAGTAATACATTGTAGGGCTGATATATGAACGCCAGTATAAAGCATATAATGTTATTAACAATGCAGCAATTAACCCCTAAAATTGCTGCTCAATAGTTTCCACTTTGGTGTGTTTTTTGCTTGCATCAGAATGGGGGTGCAAACATTTTCAGAGTACCATTAGTTGCAAGCCATTTGTGTATGTAGGCAAAGGGAATCCTGAATAAACTGATCTTCAAAGCAGGTATGTGAATTCCAACACTCCTTGTTATTTGCCCTTTACTAAGCACCTTATTCATAAAAGAGGAAGCAAGCAATATTTAGATGACACGAATGCCTTTGTGAATAGCATTTATATACGTATGCTCAGTTTAGTACTTGTGCTTCATAAATGAGCCCCTGTACCTTTGTTTCATGTTGCCTTAAAGGAGAAGGAAAGGTTAAAACAAAGTAAGCTTTATCAGAAAGGTCCACCTAAATATACCAGTAAACCCTCAAAGTAATGCTGCTCTGAGTCCCCTGTCCCCTTTCCTTCTATTTTGTACACATGGGCTTCTCTATCAGACTTCCTTCTTTCATCTTAAACCTCCTTGCCCCAGGCATTAGTATGCTCAGTTTGCCCCCCCCTATTCTCTGCTGTAATCTGAAGCCAGAACTATAAGTGAGCAGGGAGAGACTCAGGCAGGAAGTGATGTCACACCAAGCTAATACTGCAGCTGCTATCCTAAACAAACAGAGAGCTTCTAGAGTGTTACTGAGGTATGGTAAAACATTCCACAGAATAAATATAGCATTCTAGCTTGCACTATTGCAGCTAATCTATTGGCAATAAAATGCCTCCGTAGCTTTCCTTCTCCTTTAAAGTGGTTGTTCACCTTTCAATTAACTTTTTGTATGATGTAGAGAGTGATATTCTGAGACAATTTGCACCTGGTTTTATTTTTCTATTATTTATGTTTTTTAAGTTATTTGGCTTTTTATTCAGCAGCTCTCCAGTTTGCAATTTCAGCAACCATGCACTGACTTAATTAAGAGACTGGAATACAAATAGGCGAAGGCCTGAATGGAAAGATGAGTAATAAAAATGTGTTATCTAACAGAACATTCGTTTTTAGATGGGGTCAGTGACCCCCATTTGGAAGCTGGAAAGAGTCAGAAGAAGAAGGCAAATCATTTGAAAATGATAAAAAAAATGATGAAGACCAATTGCTTAGAATTTGCCATTGTATGACATACTAAAAGTTACATTAAAGGTGAGCCACCCCTAAGAAACAAGCAAGCTATATATTTGTCTTATTGTTACCCTTCTAGTTACCAGAGTAGATTACTGACAACATGTAAAGGGTAGAACATGAAATGTGTGCTCAGTGAAATACATTCACTTCTGATAACATCAAGTACATTTCAGGCAAAACCCAGTGTTTTAGACCTTCTCATAAAACTCACTAGGTGATCAATGTTGCTCCCTTCAGCCTAATACTCCCTGTGCCCTCACGCCAGATAGTCACAATGGTTGCAATTTACATTACACCCCATTACAGGAATATTGGTTAGTAATGTCCAAGTATTGATTTTGGACCTCAGTAAGTCAACTCAGGTCACATCATAAAAATAAATGTCATTCACAAGACTTTACCCTGTATTTTATTGCAATTTATTTTGGTCAAAGACTGTGCTTCCATCTTTTTGTACTGCAGAATGTGCCCCAGTTCTTCTTCAATTTTATACATAAAGAGCCTGCCTAGGTATTTAAATATCATGACTTGCACAATAAGATCCACCCAACCCCTTCTTATGTTGCTCCCAGTGACCTCAAAGCAGGTGCTTATTTTTGAATTCCTGGCTTGGAGGCAAGTTTTAGTTGCATAATGTGTGTTACCAAACAGAGCCTCCTATAGGCTGCCAGTCCACATAGGAGATACCAAATAGCCAATCACAGCCCATAATTGGTATCCCAGGAACTTTTTGCATGCTTGTGTTGCTCTGCAAAATTTTTTTACATTTGAATGTGGCTCACAGGTAAAAGAGGTTGGGGATCCATGTGTTAAAGAGGTGGCTGACCTTTAAGTTAACTTTTAGTATACTATAAAACGGCCAACTCTTAGCAACTTTTCAATTGGTCTTCATTATTTATTTTTTATAGTTTTTTAATTATATGCCTTCTTCTGCTAACTCTTTCCTGCTTTCAAATGGGGGTCACTATCCCTATTTAAAAAACAAATGCTCTGTAAGGCTACAAGTTTGTTGTTATTGCTGCTTTTTATTGCTCATCTTTCTATGCAGGCCTCTCCTATTCACATTCCTGTGTCTTATTCAAATGGGTGCATGGCTGCTAGGGTAATTTGGAGCCTAGCAACCACATTGGCAAAATTGCAAACTAGAGAGCAGCTGAATAAAAAAACTCAAAAACTACAAATAATAAATAATCAATGGCAGGTTGTCTCAGAATATCACTCTCTGCCTCATACTAAAAGGTAATTTAAAGGTGAACAACCCCTTTAAGGGAACAAACCCTCACTAGAGTGGAAGAAATGCGCAGAGCTTTAAGATAATGATTTCCTTATACAAAACACTTTCCAAGTAACACTTCCCTAATTGCATTCATTTAATAATTGATCCTTCGGCTCACACCTGAAACATTAGCTTTAGATGGAATATAATTAGCATCTCTGTAGCCCGAGGCCTTTGGAAAGTGCTGCTCTTGCAAATGAAATCCTATTTAAATAATAAATATGTGTCAATAGATTACATGGGCTCTTTAGTCTTTACCTTTTACTCTCTGCCGTTGTGTTATTCTGGCTCTAGATTTTTAGGAGGTCTTTTTCAGCAACTTCCAATTGCCTGAAGTGGTTCCTAGAAATTTGTTTGGTTTTTAAAAGGTACTCCAAATACATTAAAGTGCGCCTAGACTGGAAGTCAAGAACTACTTTTTGGTGACAATATTTTGGTCTCCTGTCTACATTGGCATGGCGTTCTGTCTGACTAATAAGGGCATGTCATAAAGTACAGTCAAATACAACGAAATAGGGACCAACCTATTGACAACAACAAAAAGCAATCCCCTTCTGCAGTACACATGCCTATCTATCTGGTCAATGACATTGTGCCATTACATAGCCCTGGAATCCATAGCATTGGAAAACTACCATGGAACTGCAGTGGTAAGATACAGCTGCACAATTAAAGTTGTCAATTTTGCTAATTACTGTATTTGCCATTGCAATGTCCGTTTACACTCAAGTCTCTTAAAGATGCCTTCGTTAACCTAGAGACCCTTGGCAAACATTTCTTATCTCTTCTTTTCATTTAGTTAAATCTGTGTGACGCACCTATACATGCGTATTTCAAAAGAAAGATAATTAATATTGACATCATTCTTTTAAGATTATTAACTTTATCATTCAAATCCTAGCCTTAAAGCAAGACATGACTGTTGATGTTTTGCTGAAAGGCATTAGGGGCAGTCACATGATTAAGAGGCAATACACTGCCTTTTGTTTGGAGAGAAACGAAACTACAACAATAATTTCCCCAAAAATACATTACATAATATAACATCTTTTTGGAGGGTTGTAGATTGTATCACCCTGATGTATATTCTAACAATCTATTATCTAACAATCTATGCTTGTGGCACTTACTGGTGCTGGGGGCCTAGGACAAATGCCCTCTATTCTCCAACCTATAACTGACCCTGAGTACATCCATATTTGATCCAACATAAGGATAGTATAATATATTTACAGCACAAACAGGCAATTGGTTCAGGGTGTGCTCCATTGCTAGTCTATAACTTGGGAAGACCATGGAGAATATTGTTTCCTGCAAAGCTGCACAGGATCTATTGTTATGCAATAATTACATTGATGATCACTTAATTATGGGGCAAGGTGAGAAATGACACTAATCAATCTGATCAGTTTATTCCTGAGTGATAGATACTTGACCTTGAGGTTGAAATATGTCACTCTGAGCTATTATGTTGGTCTAGGATACAGTTGGAAACTGTGATTGCAGCTAACAACAACCTGTATACATTATATAATTACTGGGCTGTAAGTCATTGAAATATGTGTGTCATGCTATCAGCAAAATAAGAGGAATCCTGACAGCACTGACACATAAAATACAGGGTATTACAATGAGATTTCTGCAATGGAACAAGGAAGAACTGGCTTAAATAAAAGGAGCCTGGGGCCACACAAACAGGGCAGGTGCAAGGCATTGAGCCATATTTATTTTCACATAAAGAATGGTTATTAACCCAGAAGCACTGTGCACTGCAATGTCTCAGTGCCTTCCACCTGCCCTGTTTGTCTTGCCCCAGGCTCCTTTGTGTGAACTAGATCTGCAGTGAACCCAGATGCTTTGGGTGTAGGGAGCACCAACAGAAATATTTAATTGAAGTTCTGGTGTGCTTGGCTTTTGCTTTAATGTATACAAGGAAGTACTGGCACAGGCCCTGGTGGAAAGGGGCACTTGAAGTGTACAACAAGCAAAACCAAGGCACCTTATGCAGATCAGCACAAAGCCATACAGACTCATGATGTTTACTGCTTTTAATTAGAAGTCAAAACAAAGACTATTTTGTTCATCCTTCATTTGCAGAGTATTTAGGGAATTATGAGATTTTTTAGTTCTGAATGATTCTCAGGTGCGGGGAAAACAGTCCTTTTTGGATGGGTCTCAAAACCTCTACTAGTGTAAGACTCCTTTATATGTCTATTGTATTGTTATAAACCGATATCCAATTATAAAATTAAAGTGTGTTTTGCTCTGATGTTTCTCAGAGCTGCCTAATGTTTTCCTAGAAGGCTAACTATCTGTTATATCCAGAGAACAATGGGTCACATACTACTGAAATGGTGATGCCATGAGAAATTATTTTTCAGGGATCTCAGGCCATGCTGTGGGTGGTGGAAAAACCATCTCTGTCAATAGCCTCCAAACAGATGAGCTTTATGTATGTGATGCATTTTAGGAAAGGTAGTAGCTAAGGGGGTCTTTTACAAAACTCCAAATGCAAAAATCAAGAAAAATTTGTGAATTTTTTTTTTCTATAAAATCTGACTTTTAAAAAATCACGAATTTTTCAGAATTTATTAAACCCAGAGGATGGAAAAGTCTGAATTTGAAAATCTGGCATCTCAGACCTGTTGAGGTTGCGTATAAATCAATGGGAGAAGTCCCAATGATTTTTTGATGTGCGCTGGGTTTTGTGTAATACCCCAAAGTTTTCTGAGTTTTCAGTTGAAGTCCAAAAATATTGGACGGAAAAAATCGTGAAAAACTGATTTTTTTTTTTCCCCCCTGCAAAGCAAATCTTTGGGAAAATGTAATAATAAATAAGCTTTAAAAATCCTGAGTGGATTTGATCAGAGTTTGTATCAGAAAATATTGAGATAAATTCGGTCTTTGATAAATAACCCCCTGTTGCTGAACTCCAGACATGACAGCCTGTAGATTCTGACAAATGTCAGTGACTATTTATTGGGCCTGTGGGGGTGCTGTTTTTGGTTTCTGTGTACTTGATATGCCAGGGCCTGTTTTGGATCTCTGTCTGGACCTGCAACTCCCCCATTCCACCCCACCATATGCCACAGCATATTCCTGACAAAAGTAATACGTTTAAGGTGATTCAGGGGAGCCCAGTTCAGGGCCTTTGTACTGTAAAAGAGCATAGAATATAATAATATGCACATAGTACCGTTTAGTAATAATTTCATGTGCCATCCATTACATATTAATCTTTACCACTTTCCTCTTCCAAAGTTATGCACCATACTAATACTTTGGGCTATGATTTGGTATAAACATATGCGCGGAGTACAATGATAGTGATATTATATGTAGTTTAGCTCCAGTTCAGCTCATTATTTAAATAGAATTAGTACTTAGCATGTAACTCACAGTTCATGTAGATCATGTGACTTTCTGCTGTTCTCTTTTTCTACATTTTAGACAAATACCATTCTGGAAATCAGTACGTGCTGAGATTTGTTCATAATATTCTATGTGACAACTTTAACAAAAATTAGCTTTCAAATTTCAGTATGCAATATGGAATGTTAGTCATTCAGGTCTTAGGGTTTACTAACTTTACCATTAAACTGTGCAGTTGCAAGTAGTAACCAGTCAAATCTTTGCTTTCATTTTTTAACTTGTGTCCAACTGATCTATGGTTGTTGTTTTGAATTGCAGTTTTACAATGTTAATAAATGAACTCTAAATATGCAATATTAAAGTTCAATGATACTTTCAGTGCAACACTTGTATAATTATACTTAGTGGTAGCGCATAGTTTTCCTTTAAAAATAATTATTGCAAAGAATAAGGTGTTAGTACCACACTTTGGCCAAAATATGTAAGCTCACGTGCCATGTCAAGGCCCCTCATTGTACGTGAGTCCTACATTCTCCATTAGCATTCTAAGGGGCAGATTTACTAAAGGGCGAAACTGTTGCCATTGACCGCAGAGCTCACATCGCACCACTTCTCCAGGCACAAATTCGCTAACACTACGCTAATCCACTAAAATGCAAAGTTGTGCCCTGGGCTCCGAATGCTTGCGACTTTTCGCTAGCGTTACTTCGGCAGTGCAAGCATTTCTTGGCATTCGTTTGTGCTAATGATCTTGTGCTTAGGTCAATTTGCATACGGCGGATAATTTAAAGCTGAATGGAGGTCTTTATTATAAATGTTGGTGCAAATGCTTGAAGTTACCACTTTTTCTTACAAATGTCCAGGGAACTTTAATAAAGACGAGAATTTATGTAATGCCCTACACATGAGCCCACTGTAAAATGAATGTTCCAAATGTTATGAAATGTCTGGAGAAAACCAGTTACCCAAAAAAAGTTCAAGTCAGGACTTTTCCAGGCAATTCCGCTTCAGAAAAGGAAAAGTCGCCAGTGTTTTTGGAACTTTAATGCATTTCCGGCACACAGGATAGGATGTAAGTGACAGAAGATTGAGGAAGATCTAGCTTCTTTTTAGCACTTCCCCTGGTCTGAGATGGAGAAGTCAACTCTGACGAAAGAGGTAACATTGAGTAAAATCCGCACTTAAGTGAATCTGCGGAGTAACGATCGTTTGCCAGAGCGAAAAGTCGCATGGCAATAGAGCGCGAATGAACGCTAGCGACGGTCCTGTTCGCTAGGGAATTGGCATTGTCCCTGCCGGTGGCAACGCTGGTGAAAAGTCGCTAGCATTAGCCACTTTGCTCTTAAATGTAAATCTGCCCCTAATGTAGTGTATGTAGTGCATTTAAAAGCTCCCTGCTTTCTCACTAGAGCTTCTGAGTTAAGGGTAAATTATGGGTAAGTGCACTATTGGTTTTGCTACTCAGTCACACTGTTTGCTGGGGGACTTGATTATAAATGCACTACATACTTAGGGGTGCATTGTACTCAAGGCTGCTAGTGGGCCCAGACTCTGAACTTAAGGTGTCCTCATGTTGTGTTACTAAATTATTCATCACTGTGGGAAAACAGTGGGAGCACAACACAAAACTGGCTTTAGGTATTCATACAATAAGCTTATAGGTTAGAAATACATGAAATAGCTTGGTGTACTGATCACAACATATATTTAATCTGTATATTAATGCAAGTGGACATTAAAATCATTGTAATGAGTTGTTAGATGAGTGAAGATGGTGCCGAGCAATCCAGTCCATGCAAAATGTAGCATCTTCCCAGGGAGAACTTGAGAGGTAAGGTGTTTGGCTTCAATGTGGAAGATCAGTTTCATTGTAGACTATTCAAATAAAATAAATATGGTGGTACCATGGAATTATGGTTTTAATGTTTTATCTTTATAAAGCCCTTCTAGAGGATGCAAGAACAATCCTTCACATTAGCCATAGAAATGTACTATGCAGGATTCTCTGAAAAAAATCCATTGGCAGAGAAAAAGAGGAGAAGGCAGGAAGCCTTTGTAGCAGACCAGGCACTAAAGACAACTGGTAATTAGCACTGCAAATTGGAGACTGCTTCTTATGTTTCGCATTTCATCTTCCTCTGGGTCGAATAGAAAAAAAACAGGAATGAAGAGTAGAACATGATGAACATTTTTAGTTTTTTTAACTTTAATAACTATGCTGCTACGTTCCGTGCAAAAATGGGAAAACTTTGAATTGCCAACCTTAAAACTTGCCTTTGTTATCTTTATGACACACTGCCATGACCTACATTTTTTCATTATGACTCGAAGGCAAGATTTACTACAGATTAAATTACCTTATACAGGCAGAAACTGTACATGATACAAATCACAAAGAAACCTATATTGTCTACTGGTAACATTTGGCCATATGCACTTTTAAAATCTTGGAAGCATTTTACTGTTTCTCCACAACCTGATACTTCTTTAATATCTTTGAAATTGTCTTTATGGCAAAGGCTTTACTGCAGCCCACAGAAGGTTTGAGACAGGCCATTTGACTGGAGATATGTGACCATCTAAAATCTATTCCATTTTGGTTCTTGTGTAAATCTTTGATACTAGGAGGACTGGGTCATAGAGGAAGAAGCCAAAACAATTATATAACATAGTAATTTTACTGCACATCCCTCATTTAACGGTTTTAACCATAGACTGCACTAGTGGTGCATTCTTACTGTTTGGCCAGCTAGGTCCGTACACTTATGCATATATACAGTATGTGTGTGCAGCTCCTTCAAAATTCTGCAGTCATAGAGGAAGTCACTCATGCTAAGCATGCAAAGTCCATGCTCTACACATAGATTGCTAGATCTGGAATAAAATATTCACTTCTTATTATATGATCCACTTTAATTGACTTAGGCTTTTGGTCATAAGAGATATGCCCCAAACTTAAGATGCAGAAGACCACTGAACTGAACTGCAACGGCAGTGAGTATTTAGACCCCAAAAAGCACACTTGGGCAGAAGTATGCCAGTGAAGAAAACACCTGAGAGCTTATTCACAATGCCCCATGCAGTGTGCAAAAAATGTTGTAACTGGCCATTTTTCCCACTGTGTGGGGCATGTGCGAATTGGTGCAGACCTCTGTACTATGTTTTGGAGCACAACATACAGTGAGGCAGGAGAATCCTGTCCTTACACTCCGTTCTAAGGCAGTTGGTAAGGACAGGGCTGAGGTGAACCTCCTGGTGCTGCTCTGGATATTTGATCCAGCATTCCATGCAAAGAGAAGCTAGCATGCAGGTGTTTAGGAAATGAGCACTAAGGTGTGCGCTCTTGTGCTCCTTACTGCTCTTGGACTTGCATCCCCTGGAATCATAAATGATAACCCCTTTCATAGCTACTGGGCAGATCTGTCTAAGGGTGATTCAAGTGGGTTTTCTATTGTGAAACCTATTCTGACCTTGAGTCCACAAAGCAGCAACTATATGCAGAAATGTGTCATTAAAGGAATGGCTTCATGCAGAATAAGAATATGGTTGAAGAACAGCAAGGGGCTCACTGGTTTATAATGCTTTATACAAATAGCAGGGCCCATTTTCCCCAAAGGAAATGTAAACATACCTATATGTTGTGAATTAATAAACAGATGAGCTGAGCATAGATGTCTATTGCTGATATTTATTTCCAAATTAATTATTTTGAGACAAAGAGATGTACAGTAGAGACCCTGAGGGGTAGAAATTTTACTCAGGCAGTTTCCCCTATATTTGGACACCCAAATGGTCCTCTTATTTGCCAGGCAGCTATGTCCCTTTTCCTGGGTCCATTGAAGTTCAAGGTTTGCTCAGTAGGTGACAGTGTTAGAAAGTTTAAAAGGGAAAGCACACATGCTCAGGGCTCTTTTCCTGGATCCCACCTTGCAGGGAGGTGGGTACAGGATGGGGTCTGCGCAGGTGACAGGCCCCAATGTAAGGACAGTTTATTTAGTGTCATATGTAATAGTTTATCTATGAGCAAAAGTTAGAGGCAGCATATTTAGCAAGCATCTTTCTGGCTCCAACAAAGAGAGTAGTTGGAGTTAGTACCCTTGCTGACTGCTGTGATCAAGCCTCCAGACAGGAACATGAGTGGGTGAGTCCAGGAGCAGGGAAAGTGCCAGGGAGCAAGATAATACTTGAGATAATTGTAATAAAATTAACTGGTGTGTGGCGGCGTGGATGGCCGCCACGCCACAGCGCTCCTGGTCCGGCGCCATCTTGATTCTCCTAAGGCGCGCGCGGCGCGTCTGCGCGCCTCTTAAAGGTACAGGCGTGATTGCGCCAGCACGTATTGACGCTCGTTTTGGCGCCAATTTCGAATGTATATAAAGCCCATTCTGACCCCCAGCCACTGCCCGTGATAGAACTAGTTTCTAGTGGATTCCTGAGCCTTGTGCATCTGATCTGAATCTCGTCTGTCTGATTATCCGTGTTTGACCCAGCCTGTATCCTGACTATTCTGAACTCTGTATCTTGACCCTTGCCTGCCTACGACAACTCTTCCTGCTTAACCCCTTGATTGACAACCCGGTTTGACCCTTGCCTGCCTGACGATTCTGATATCTGCCTGCCTCGACTCTGCCCGTCTGACGATTCTCTTGCCTGCTCCATTTGTACCGTGACCTTCGGCCCAAAAGACTCTGCTAACAGCCGTGCCCCTTTGCCAGCCAGAACACCTCGCCTTGCACCCCTCGTTAAGTCCAGGTGGCACCCAAGTAAGCTGAGGGCTCCTCCCGAAGCCCAACGGTGGTCACACTACTGGTGAAGCCGAGCCGAGACCAGGGTGCTTGGCATTTGTTCTGGTATCGGGTGCCGGTAGTGACAATTATGTAAAGAGGGTTTCTACTGGAAGAGCTATACTGCCTGACTGCTGTTCAATAAAGAAGTTCTTTGTTTGAAGTAACCACCCTGGACTATTATTGCTGTCAATAACAAAAAACACAACGGAGATCGCTCCAGCTCACCATTTTACAGCTCCTGAATGGCCAGGTGCTCTGTCCTCAGTGTCCCCAATGTATCCACATCTCAAAAGTAAACAGATGGACAGCACTTCAGGTTAAAAGGTTTACTACAGCAAAGGCTGAAACACCTTATGTGTTTAGGGAAAAGATCCCTTAGTCATTAGCTTATTAGCCTATGACTAAGAGATCTATTCCCGAAACGCGTTAGGTGTTTCAGCCTTTGCTGTAATAAACCTTTTAACCAGAAGTTCCGTCCAGCTGTTTACTTTTGAGATATTATTGCTGCAAGCCTAATTGATTGACACCCAGGATCCACATTGGGTAAGGTGCTTAAAGGGGCACACACACACTCTGCTGGGAGTTGCCCACAGCCCAAGGGTATCCTGGATACACTGGCAGTAAATCACACTCACACACTTCTCAGGCCCACCCACATGTGCGCTACAGAGAAAAGCCTCATGTCTAAAAAAGTATTAGCTTTATCCATTGAGCTGGTCACCACATTTTAATATTATATATTATAATTATTATATTATTACAATATTATTTTTTTTAAAAAAGTAAAAAGCCTTTGAAGTTGAAGTAAATGTAATTTTGCAATTGTAGTCTATATAAACCCTCACAAGCCGCTCTTCTGCATCTATTTGTATAGTCTGCACATTGTAGTGAGTCACATTCTGCTTTTGAGTGCACAGGTCAGGGACTGGAGTCCATGATTCAATGTTACTGCTTACCTTGTTCTCTGCCATGTTTACATGCTAGTGCTTACCTTGTTCTTTGCTATGATGCTATAGTCAGCAGGAGCACTGGGCAAGGATTGATATTCAGGTATTTATATCCAGAAACACCACCTCTTGACTTCTCATACAAATTACAGGTATTCTGACAGGGGTATAATTATTTCTTACATTGTATTCACTGGATCATGGGCCAGTTTGGGCATTACAGCAAAGGAGAAATCAGTAAAGCCTGATCTTGGCCAATTACTTGTTTCCAATAAATATTTGGCACAGTATAGATCAAACACAGAAGCCAGCAGGGTTGTATTGGGTGGTCTGAGGTCAACCAGGGCTGCCACTTCAGCTCCCCAGCCACAAACCACCTCTAGGCCCCCAACTCCAGCTAGAACCGGTCGCCCAGCCACAATCCCCCAGGGCCCACTGGCGTGCAACTTATTTTCCTTTCTCGCAGCTGCATTCGGGGCCAGGCAGGAGATCAGGCAGTAGTGTACAAGGTTCTAGGAGGGGAGTGGTTCCTGATCAGTGGGATCCACTGGGTTTTTTTCTGGTGTGGAATAGGCACAATCATATTTTTATGCTAGTCCCAATAGTTCAATGGCAGGTACAGCGTTAGAGAGTGTAAGAAAAAAATCTTTTTTTTTTTAATAAATACTGTAATACTGTAACCCCCCCAGAAGTCCAGTCATGCCTTATGGCAGGGTTCTAGATACTCTCAGTTTTAAAAGCCATGGTTGAACAAGAAATAAAACTGGATGACAGTATACCTTAAGAGCACTTGCACACGGGGAGATTCAGAGCATTTTGCTGAGTTTTTGGGACAAGCTGCCAGACCCTTCTGTTGCCCCTTAATAAATGAGCCCTCTGAGTTTTAAAATGAAACTCAAAGCAAATTAAAATAATCAGTATTAGGAGTATGTTTAAATTTACCGACTGCAGAAAGCACTGAAAAGCAAACACAGCATTAATGTGAAGCGCATGTTTAAAACAGATGGTAAAGTAAGTAAGTCCACATATTATTCATCTCATGAGACTTGGGCTTAATCTTCTATTTGTGTCCCAAATGAAAAAAAAAAAGCACAAAGGCTCTAGCCTTCTCCTCGCCAGGCACGCTGGTATAAATAAACAAGGATTTTGGCACCTGCATTGGTTCAGTGGACTGGTGGGAGATTCTGGGAGTAATGCGGGTCAGGCAGAAAATATACTTTTTGGAACAGGGTGGTGAATTATGTATAAAATAAACCATGGTTTCTCATTAAGCTACTGCTATCATTTATTTTTCTTTCAGCAAATATCCTGATGCAACAATTTAGCATTTTGTAAAATAAGCAAAATTCTTGTAGCGTTACTCACCAACATTGCTCTACATTTGAGAAATGTGCTCTAAAAGAAATGTAACATATACAATGAATCTTATTTATAATTTGAAATCAAATGTTGTCCCCAACATGAATTTACAGAATCCATAAATAACCCCCCATGTGGCGAAAGCGCATAATATAAGGCAAGTTTTAAATGTATGTTTGTATAATAATTAAAAATAAAATGTAATTAAAAAAATAATTAACCAACCTGATTTAATGCTACATTAACCAACCAAGTGCTTCCAGACATTTAAACATAAAATATTGTTTAGTGTTCCTATAAGTAGGACAGTATGTTCAATCAAATGATTTCACTTATCCTGTTACGGCATCTTTTTAAGATTGTTTACACATTAACGGCATTGATTTATTTAATTATAGTTAAATACCCCTAGATATATTATATATATATATATATATATATATATATATATACACTGTATATGTGTGTTTATTTATATGTCATGCAATGTGTAAGCAGACAGTTTTATTAAATAAGAAAATATTACATGGCTCTTTCAGCTGAGTGAATGAAAGGGTTGGCAAAGGATATGAAGAAGAAGCAGGGCCGTGATTAAGTGCCCCAAGTGGGTGCGAAACGCGTAGGGCGGATGGAGATGCAAATATACATTTTTAACTTTATATAATAAAATACATTTTTTAACTAATTTTCTCTGGTCCTGTTTGAGTGCCGGCCAGCCCTGCTTCTTCTTCATATCCTTTGCGGCACCACACCCTAAAGCTGGGGGTCTGGGGCTGGTGCACCCGGGCCACATTCACCATTTGGTGAGTCATTTACATTTTATTCTGGAGCACCGTGTTTCTTCAAATTATTTGAATGAAAGGGTTGGCCATATTTGGGGAATCTTTCATAATAATGTAGCACCCACAACTTGCCACAGTTGTTCGCAGGTCCAAAATAATCCCTGGTCTATGGCAGTTTACAGCAGCCCCTCTGGGCAATCCAGGTCTACTTACAGCCCTATTCCTAGTTTGTTGGATGCCAATATAGCAAGCCTTGCTCACTCACTGTGTGGGAGGGAGGGGTGGTTTCCAGCAGATGAATGTCTGGATGTAACTTGGTGTGGTGTGGTAGCATGGATTTTGGTTACGGCCTACACTTTAGAGTCAAAAGGCACCTGCCTGGCAACGTGGCACAAACTCATTCCAAAACCCAATGTGTGAGCGATAGCACAAATAGAGGACCAACTTCATATTAATACTGTAATCTCCATAAGTAATAAAGGCACTAAGTTTGCCACGGTTCAGTTACTTATGGCAACTGTTCAGCAAGTAGCATTTATTCCCACCCCAACAACCCCATTGTCAGGACTGCCAGACGTACCCGGCCCAGAAGTATCCGCCAGCACTGTTTACATTCCCGGCTGTCACAGTGAAGATCCAAGATGGCGGCGCCCATGCTGAACACATGGCTGCAGCGTCGCTGTATGATGATGTCATCACTGGTGCCGGGATCTCATCATAAAAGGGCGCCCAAAACACTGTGACGGCGCCCAAGAATAGGATTTGCTGCCATTAATCCTGGGTTCCTGTTTGTGTTTCCTGTATCCTGATTCCTGCTCCTGCCTTGGTTTTGACCCCCTGCCTGGACTCTTGTTATTTGATCCTGATCTGCCTGCCATTGAACTCTTGCCTGGACTTTGACCTTGATTCTGCTTAACCCTTTGGATACCGCGACCTTGCTCCCTCAAGAGGGCTTCCTCCTTGATCCAGACTACCTCCCTGGAGGGAGCTCCCGGCTCCCTGACATTATTCTTGGGCCATGGATCCCACTGAGGAAGCTCAGCCAGATTTCGGCAGGGCCTTTCGAGGTCTGCATACTCGCATGGAGGCGTACGAAGCTCGGCAAAATTATGTCGGACGCACGCTGGAGGCGATTTTGGAAAAGTTATCTATGCTGACGCCGACTACTCCAACGCCGACAACGCCCACGCTAGTTGCTGCCGACATGGCTACACAGTCCTCCACTTCTGGTCCACGTATTCCTGCACCGCCTCTCTACAGTGGCGACCCTCAAGCCTGTCGTGGTTTTGAGAATCAGTGCCAGATTCGGTTCGCCCTGCAACCTGCAGAATTTAACTCTGAGCGAGCAAAGGTTGGTTTCGTGATCACTCGTCTGGCAGGGAAAGCGCTCGAATGGGCATCTCCGCACTGGGAGAAGGAGTCTCCTTTAATTGATGATTCCAAAGCCTTCCTTCAAGAATTCCGGACTGTGTTCGATGCTCCCGGTCGGGTGGCGACCGCTGCTTCTCGTCTGTTCCAGATCCGCCAAGGAAATCGCAGTGTTGCAGAATATGCCATTGAATTCCGTACTCTCGCTGCAGAGACTTGTTGGAACAATGATGCCTATCATGCTGCCTTCTACAATGGTCTCTCTATCTGCCTCAAAGATGACCTGGTCTCTCGTGAATTACCCACACAGGTTGAAGACCTCATTGCTTTGTCTGTCAAGGTGGACACCCGTCAGAGAGAACATCAAGCTGATAGGGACCGAGTCAAGAAATTTCAACCCATGTTGGCTCCTCGCTTTCAAAGACCTCTATTACCTCCTACCCCCCAGCAGCCTTCTGTTATTCCTCCGTAGGAACCTATGCAAGTCGGAAGAGCTCGTCTCTCTGAACAGGAGAAACTCCGGAGACGTACGGCTGGACTTTGTCTTTACTGTGGGGGTCAATCTCACTTTGCCAACTCCTGTCCTGTGAAGCTTCAGAGTTCCTCTCTTCAAGGTAACCTTGGAAAGACTCATGTAGGGGGCGTTACTCCCAAGTCACAAGAGAACTCTCACAGGTTTCTTCTGCCTTTACAGATCTGTCTGTCCACTAAGACCATTGTTGGCTCAGCTTTTATTGACTCTGGAGCTGCCGGAAATTTCATGGACGCTCTCTTTGCCAAGCATATGAATGTTCCCCTGTTTCCATTGACTCCTCCACTTCGAGTAACCGCCATTGATGACCGACCCCTTGAATCCGAGTTTATCTCTATGACGACTGGGGAATTGCCTGTGCAGGTTGGGACTTTACACAAAGAAAAGTTATCGTTCCTGATTATTTCCTGTCCTTCTGTTCCAGTCGTCTTGGGGCTTCCCTGGTTACGCCTGCATAACCCTATCATTGATTGGTCCTCGGGGCAGGTTTCCCGTTGGAGTCCGTACTGCCAACAGCATTGCCTTCCTGCTGAACCCATCCAGAGGGTGAATATTTCTACGTCAGATTTGAAGACACTTCCCTCCTTCTACAAGGAATTCTCTGATGTCTTCTGTAAAAAGTCTGCAGAATTTCTCCCTCCTCATCGTCACTACGATTGTCCAGTTGATCTCCTGCCTGGAACCATGCCTCCTAGAGGTCGCACTTATCCTCTCTCCCCAGCAGAGACCGCTTCCATGAAGGAATATATCCAAGAAAATCTCCAGCGGGGGTTTATTCGCCCTTCTACTTCTCCTGCAGGGGCTGGATTCTTCTTCGTGGAGAAGAAGGATGGAGGCCTACGTCCTTGTATTGACTACCGGGGTCTTAATAAAATCACCGTTAAGAACCGGTATCCTTTGCCTCTGATCGCAGAACTTTTTGACCAACTGAAGGGGGCTAAAATCTTCACTAAGTTGGATCTCCGTGGGGCGTATAACCTCATCCGCATCCGTGAAGGTGACGAATGGAAGACAGCATTCAACACTCGTGATGGGCACTATGAGTACCTCGTAATGCCCTTTGGTCTCTGCAATGCCCCCGCTGTCTTTCAAGAATTCGTGAACGACATTTTCCGGGATCTCTTGGGAAAGTTTGTGGTCGTGTACCTAGATGACATCCTGATTTTCTCCCAGGACCTTGCAAGCCATCGCTCCCAGGTGAAGGAAGTACTCTCTCGTTTGAGGAAGAACTCTCTCTTTGCCAAACTGGAGAAATGTGTGTTTGAAGTGTCCAAGATTCCTTTTCTGGGCTATATCATCTCCCCAGAGGGTTTCGAGATGGATCCTGTGAAAGTGTCTGCAATCCAAGAGTTGCCCCTACCGCTGAGCACTAAGGCAATCCAGAGATTCATTGGTTTTGCCAATTACTACCGGCAATTCATTAAGGGGTTCTCTTCTTGCATTGCTCCTATCCTGGCCCTCATCCGAAAAGGGGGTAAACCCAGCTTGTGGCCCCCGTCTGCTATTGAAGCCTTTCAATCCCTGAAGGATGCCTTCACTTCCGCTTTGGTTCTCCGCCATCCTGATCCGGAGTTACCTTTCTTCATCGAGGTGGATGCTTCTGAAGTTGGAGCTGGAGCTATCTTGTCCCAAAGACATCCCTCTGATGGAAAGTTGCACCCATGTGCATATTTCTCTAAGAAGTTCTCTCCTGCCGAACATAATTATGATGTAGGAAATCGAGAACTCCTGGCTGTCAAGCTTGCCTTAGAAGAGTGGCGTCACCTCCTCGAAGGTTCCTTGATCCCAGTCACGATCTACACAGATCATAAGAATCTTGAGTTCATTCAATCTCTCAAGAGGCTGAATCCCAGACAAGCAAGGTGGGCTCTCTTCTTCTCTCGATTTAACTTTGTCTTGACTTATCGCCCTGGCTCCAAGAATCGGAAAGCCGATGCTCTGTCTCGAAGTTTTACTCCGGTGGATCGTACTCCTGAAAGACAAGAGCCAATTATTCCTCCTGTCAAGATCATCGCTTCTTTATACCCTCAATTTGCTGATCAAATTCTGGCTGGTCAATCTTCTGCTCCTCCTGATACTCCCATCGGAATGGCATTCGTACCTCCTGAACTTCGTCTGCCTATCCTGCAGCAGACTCATAGCTCCAAGCAAGCGGGACACCCTGGTCCTGCTAAGACTCTAGAACTTTTACGGCGTCTGGTCTGGTGGCCGACTATTCGTAAAGATGTCAAAGACTTTGTTGCTGCTTGTACCGTTTGTGCCACTTCCAAGCCTAGCCATTCACGCCCTAGCGGGTTAATACAGCCTTTGCCTGTCCCCTCTCGTCCTTGGACGCATTTGGCAATGGACTTCATAGTCGAACTTCCTCCCTCCAGTGGGAACACCGTGATCTGGGTCGTCATAGATCGTTTTAGCAAGATGGCCCACTTCATCCCTTTACGGAAGCTTCCATCTGCAATGGAGTTGTCACAGTTGTTTATTCAATTCATTTTCCGCCTGCATGGCTTCCCGGCGGAGATTGTCTCTGACAGAGGTTCCCAGTTCACGGCGAAGTTTTGGCGTTCCTTATGCAAGGTCTTGGGTATTGCTCTCCAATTCTCCTCTGCCTATCATCCCCAAACGAATGGGGCAGCGGAGCGAGTGAATCAAGCCTTAGAACAATTCCTGAGAAATCATGTCTCCCTCTGCCAAGATGATTGGTCTGATCTTCTCCCGTGGGCGGAATTTGCTCATAACAACGCCTGTCATTCATCCACTGGAAGATCTCCATTCATGTCTGTGTATGGCCAACATCCTCAAGCCTTTCCGCAAGACTTTGTTTTGACTGATGTCCCAGCCGCTGATGACCATGCGGCCCATATGTCCGCTATTTGGGCTGCAACCAAGTCTAATTTGGAGAAGAGTGCTCTTGTGCACAAGACCTTCGCAGATCGGAGACGTAGGTCCTCTCCTCTCTTCAAGGTTGGTGATAAAGTTTGGCTTTCTTCCCGAAACATTCGTCTGAAGGTGCCATCTCCCAAGTTGGGTCCGAAGTTTGTGGGTCCATTTCCCATCTTGGAGATTATCAATCCTGTGGCTGTCAGACTTCAGCTTCCCCCTGAGATGCGAATCCCCAACGTGTTTCATGTCTCCTTGGTGAAACCCGCTACCTCCAACCGCTTTTCTATTGACCAGTCTCCCCCTCCTACTATCTCTGTGGATGGTCAACAAGAATATGAGGTGGAAAAGATCCTTGACTCCAGAATCTCCAGGGGTTCTCTTCAGTACCTCATCAAGTGGAAGGGCTTTGGCCCTGAAGAATGCTCCTGGGAAGGACACTCTGATGTTCATGCTCCTCATCTTGTGAGGGATTTCCACGCCAGGTTTCCCCAAAAGCCTTGCCCTGGTGGTCCAGAGGCCCCCCGTGGGGGAGGGGGTACTGTCAGGACTGCCAGACGTACCCGGCCCAGAAGTATCCGCCAGCACTGTTTACATTCCCGGCTGTCACAGTGAAGATCCAAGATGGCGGCGCCCATGCTGAACACATGGCTGCAGCGTCGCTGTATGATGATGTCATCACTGGTGCCGGGATCTCATCATAAAAGGGCGCCCAAAACACTGTGACGGCGCCCAAGAATAGGATTTGCTGCCATTAATCCTGGGTTCCTGTTTGTGTTTCCTGTATCCTGATTCCTGCTCCTGCCTTGGTTTTGACCCCCTGCCTGGACTCTTGTTATTTGATCCTGATCTGCCTGCCATTGAACTCTTGCCTGGACTTTGACCTTGATTCTGCTTAACCCTTTGGATACCGCGACCTTGCTCCCTCAAGAGGGCTTCCTCCTTGATCCAGACTACCTCCCTGGAGGGAGCTCCCGGCTCCCTGACACCCATTCTGTATGGACTGTGAGTGGGATATTATTTAATGTATGATGAAGTGGCGTCTGAGTTGCTATCTCGCCAATCCAAATAATTAGAAGGAGTGCCCACATACTTTTTCCCATATAATTTATGTTTCAAAATGTAATACAGGTATGGGGCCTGTTATCCAGAATGCTCGGGACCTGGGCTCTCCAGATAATGGATCTTTTAGTAATTTGGATCTTCATACCTTAAGTCTACTAGAAAATCATGTAAACATTAAATAAACCTGATAGGCTGGCTTTGCTTCTAATAAGGAGTCATGATATCCTTGTTTGGATCAAGTACAAGGTACTGTTTTATTATTACAGAGAAAATTTTAAAAATGTGGATTATTTGTATAAAATAGAGACTATAGAATATGACATTTCTGTAATTCTTAGTGTTCTGGATAATGGGTTTCCAGATAACGATCCCATACCTGTATATGTTATAAAATGGTATGCTTGTATGTGTATATTGTGGACATATACACAAACCTAGGAAAACAATAGTGCCTAAAGTACCCAAATTTTCAGAAATGGTTGAGGTGCCCATAACCAAAAAAGTACAGTTTAGGTGGGTGAGGGTTAATTAATGGAAAGGAACTGGTGGATGACTTCCACTCAAGTGGTTGTTGGGGTAGTTTTAGCAGTACTATATGTGCTATACTATAAAGATAAGTTCATGTTATCAGTACAGGTACAGGATCTGTTGTGTAGAATAAGGGATGCACAGAATCCAGTATTCAGTTCAGCCTTTCTCAGCAGGATTCAGATTCGGCCAAATCCTTGTCCACGGCTGAACCGTATCAAAATTTGCATATGTAAATTAGGTGAGTGAAGGGAAAACACGTGACAAGGAAGTAAAAAAAATGTTCCACCTTTTTCTTCCCCACCCCTAATTTGCATATGCAAATAAGGATTCGGATTTGGTTCAGTATTCAGCCGAATGTTTCACAAAGGATTCAGGGATTCGGCTGAAACACAAAGAGTGGATTCGGTGCATCCCTATGTAGAATGCTCAGGACCTGGGGTATTCTGGATAAGGCATCTTTCCATAATTTAAATTTCCATACCTTAAGTCTTCTAAAAATCATAAACATTAAATTAACCAAATGGGATTTGTTTTGCCATCAGTGTGGATTTTTGCAGTATAATTTGGATCAAGTAAAAGGTTTTGTTACATTTTTACAGAGAAAAAGGAAATTACTTTTAAAAATTAGAATTATTTGCTTAGTCTAGGACAGATGGCCTTTCTGTAATTTGGAGCTTTTTGGATAATGGTCCCTATACCTGTATTCCTTTTAGGTTGGATTAGACATGGTATATGGCAGTATATGGCAAGTAGGTGTGTTTGTTAACAGAAGGTTTAAGTAAATCTGGCATGTGCTGTAAATGTTGTTGCCATATTAATATCTCTATTCTATTACTCTTATTTCAGTAAAAACAAATTTTAATTTTAGCATCTATGATATTATTTCTATATGAGGATTGCCGTGCGTTTATGCCCAGCATTGTATAAGTGCCTAGAGGCATTTGAGCTGTTCCAGAGCCATGAAAGATGAGTCAGCTTCAGCTTATCTTGGCCTCTAAGTGCAAGCAAGCCCACATGGGGAATACAACAAATTTTTATTGTTAGCACTCAGCACTTACAAGGTTACACTTTTGTGTTTCAGTCCCTTCTCTATAGGTTGAGCTGACTCATACATCCTACCTGCTTGCCATCTACTGCAATTTCCTCAAACTGGGGGATTATAATGTTTTTTTCTATCGCTTGTCCTTCTGGTTTACTTGTTAACTGGGGATACAGACACCAAGTACAACCCCCACTTCAGGCAGAGGGATGAACAACTGGACCTTTTGACCAGAGTTCATCAGTTTCTTAAAGGATAACTAAACCTTAATGAAAGAAGTGTGAAATGTATGTTTGGGCTTCTGTACCAGCCCAATGCAACCACAGCCCTTTAGCAGTAAAGATCTGTGTCTCCAAAGATGCCCCAGTAGCTCCCCATCTTCTTTTCTGCTGATTCACTGCCCATGCTCTGTGCTGCTGTCACTTACTGAGCTTAGGGACCCACTCACAATATACAGTACACATAGAATAGAAATGTCACAATATAAGGCTGATTAGTAATTAATACAGATAATTACTACATGGCAGCACAGAAACCAGTGTAATTAGCATCAGTATTTAACAATCAGCCTTGTAGCATCATCTTATTTTACAGACCAACCTCATTTTCTGCTTGATAATTTGCGACAACCCCTAAGCTTAGCTTCTCAACAGCTGCTCAGAGCCCACTGAGCATGTGAGTGTCGCAGACGTTTTCCAAGATGGTGACCCTCCTGTGACAAGTTTGAAGTCCTGGATCATTGCTGCTATTGAGATGCTGAAACTTTAGGCTGGTGCAATAAGTTCCGTATATATAATATGGCATTTTTAGCCACATTCATTTTTAGGGTTTAGTTCTTCTTTAAAATGGCTTTGTATTTCAAGGGATACTGAATGGGAGTGATAGGTATATAATGCCTAGAGGGCAGCAACACCAAAATCTCCTTTCTATGAGATGTATTAAATTTAAATTAGAAACATAAAACATGACCTTTCCTTAAAGTATTTTTTTGGCATATCCTGATAATATCCAAGGATACATCATTCCAATCTTTTTGTAACCCCTATTTTCCAAGCCAGGACTAACTGCCACTTGACTAACAAATTCATTTATATTCAGACTCCCTTTGGCTGTGAGATGGCTCCGTCGCCTAGGTTTCCTCTTCATTACAAGCACATCACAGAGGTTTCTAAAGATGCACTATTATCTACTCATGTGTAGCTTAATCATTCCCAGTACTTGTTTATTTAGAGAAATAGCAAGGATATCATCAGAAGCGAGGGTGGCTCCCAGCTTTCTAGGAATCCAATCAATGTTGAAGAACCCCACTTCATATCTCCTGCTGCTCTGGAATGAGAATTGCTAATCTATACCAATATCTTATACAACATATCACACCTGCATTAACCAAGCATACAAACATGTAACGGGCCCACAGATGTGCAAAAGGAAATATATTCTTCCTTCTGTAGGAGCACAGCCCAGAGATGAAACGAATAGTTAATTTTAGCCGATGACATGATTCTCCACCGCACAACAAATATCTACAAGAATTGTCAAGGGCCAATTAGTTGGTGCACAAGTAGCGCTCTCTGAATCCTCACGAGTATTTAGTAATGACATAGTTCAATGCCCGTAGGAATAAGGGAAAAAAATACTTTAGTATTCAGAAATGAACTGCCTTTAGAAGATACTTCATGTTTAGACATCCCATGAATCTTTAGTTCGTTTTTTTTGATACAAATAACATTGCTCTAAGTATTGAATAAAATAAAATGCAGTATTTAAAGTGTTTTAGTCCGGTAATAAAAACAACTGACTGTAATTTTCTTTTTGCTATAAATAAATTGCATTGAATAAAATAAAGTACATTATCATATGCAGCCGTAATAAACTATGCAAAGAATAACTGCAGTCTTTTGATTGCTGAACTATCACTCACAGTATCCCGTTAGAAATCCGTGATTTATTGATTCATTTATTTCAACAAATGTAAGTTGGGTAATAAAATAACAAGTGTATAGTCTGCACCCATTTTAGTAACCAATAGTAACTGATCAGCAGGTGGCTTTTACTGGTCTTCTTGTTAAAAGAAAACATACGTATAAGGCTTGATGCGGATTATTTGACCTGGGGCAAACTTTGTCCTTCTTAGTCCCATCAATTCTGTACAGTAACTGACTTTTACAATCAAATAAATACAGTGAAAGTATAGGAGGAGTTTAGAGAATCGGAAAATGGATATCATGATAGAATACAATTGTTTGCAGGTTCATAGTGGCCCTTTGTAAATTATTATATATTATAATATATATGATATATTATTATTATATATATTTATTTTTGTGCAGTAGCCTTTGTCTTAGAATCCCAGCTGATAAGCACAGAATGAAAATATTGCCTTGTGTTGGCAGGACATTTTTATAAATACAGCAGGCGCAAATTCACTGCGAATTTCTGCTTTTCACCGTCGGCGAATAAAGTCGCAAACCTGCTGCGAAAATTTGCTACTGATAATACGCAGGCGTCAGAAGATTTTGGACGCACGTTGGAAAGGTTGCTCTCGTCACAACAGCCGCTTGAGAACATTATTTGGACGCCCATTGACTTTAAAGCTGGCATCAAAATTCGCAATTCATGAATTATTCGCCGTTTCGGTACATTCCGCGGGAAATTCGCAAATTTTCCGGCAAAGCCAAATGGGACAAATTCGCCCAATAACTAATTACTGGTGTTGGCAGCAGTAACCAGCTGTAGTTTGGGCCATGGATCTAAGCCTAGTCCTAGGCCTCATCTGTTTCCAATCACTAAGCAGACATCATTTATGACTGCAAGCACAGGCCTGCAAAATTCTCAGTGGTTAGCTGCATGTAAAAACCCATTCATTAAATGTTTTCAACAACAACGTTGTGGGTCAACATGCACTCTTTGCAGTTTACACTTCTGTATATTTGCACTCGGTGCAATGTTTTGCCTTCTGTTTCAAATAACACACTGTTGCAACTAAAGAAGCAGGGGAGCTAACACCACCCTGAACCAAGTAGAAGTTCCATAGTTCCCACCGTGTCCTTTGTCTATAGGTGCAGCACAGATGTGCCAAGAGAATCAGGCACATGTGTCTCTTACACAAACATCAGCCAGACTTAAAAAACGTATAGCGCAGTTACATTCGATTTGCACCAAAGTGCGAGCACAATTGCAGTCATTTTGACACATGGACCGCATCTACGTCAGGTGACCACAACAAAACTGAAATTCTGTCAAAAAAACACTGCATTGTGGGCAAAAATATGATTGTGTACTTTGCACACTGCATCTGCGGTAAGTAAATTACCCCTTTGCTTCCTCACCTCTAGTGAATTTCTTGTGCTGGTGTCTTACTGTTGTTGATCATCATGTATGGTGCAAGAAGTAGCAATCAAAACAAACAACACCAGAACTGCCAACATGCCACACAAGTAAGGCTGACCCTATAATTTGAAAACAGCTCTTAAGCTCACAAATAATTTTCTTCCCTCTCCTCCCTGCTGGCAGCTGCCTTCCATTTATGTGAACTGAAAATGCACAGTCTAGGCAGATCCTTTTCTTCTTGAAGATTGCACCACTATGGTATCCGCAAGTAATCATACCTGATAGCACCAGCAGCTGCCATGAGCAATAAACATATATCTGCTTCATAATTATACAGGTACAATTATTCTCACAGTTGTAATGTGAGTTAATATAGTAGGAGATGATAAGAAAGAGCTCCTGACACTGCTACACTGTCTCACTGCTACAGAATACATTTCTAAACAACCTTCTCCACGGCCCTTATACAGCTGGGTTTAGAATGGCACAACTTTATTGAGGGTATAAAGACGACACTGTAACTGCACAACCAATAACGTTATTATTTTAACTAAAACATATATGATTCATGGTAAGGATTTTATTCATAGCTTGATGAAATTATTAAATTATTGATCATCGATCATCATAGATACAAATTCTGAAGATAAAACTGTTATATGGAATTCCCTGATTTAATAACGCATGGGAACCTTGTTGTGACTATCGAGATTTCAGTTAACAAGGAAAAATACCAGTCATTCGAGGTATCTGGCAACCCAATACTTCACTGAGCCTGTGTATTAGGCATCTGTGGAAGATCATTAGCATTTGAGGATGAGATGTGTTTTATGCATGGAAGTGAACATGTCTTAGATTCTGGGCTCTCAACTCCCAGCAGCTGGGGGACTAAAGGTTTGATATCCCATGGGGTTTCATGTCTTTCCCTATGCTGATTTATTGGACCTTTAATGCACACATGATGTTCTTTTTTGCAGTATTTCTTTACCTAATTTGGCAACAAATTTTTTTTCCATGGTCATCCATCATTTTCAACCAAACTTCAATCCCCAGAAGTCCAGTGATTGATTATTTCTGTGACTAACCTGTTGCATATTTTATAGGCTTATTCAATAATTTTCCCTATTAGAGGCTTATTAAACATGGGACCTTTTAGCTACTTCAGGATTTTAACTCATTTCATCCACAGCCACAAGCTTTATGGACCACAGCGACTTCAGGGCAGTAGGTTGAACATAAAAATATAAGATGTTAGATATTCTGTTTATAAAAAAAGCAAAACAAATCCCTTGATTAATCATCTATCTATCTATCATCAATCCACCTTTATATCTATATCTACTGAGTCGCCTGTGTCTCATGGAGGCCCACTTATTACAGGCTGAATTTTGTGGTCTGAAAGCTTTTTGAAACCATGACTAAACTCTATTTCTGTAAAACCATGAAGGCCATGAAAGTTATTAAAAACATCCAAATATAAAAATTGTGAATGGAAAACAACACTGAATGATGCGCTAAAAAATTAGAATGCCTGTAAAACCTCTGAAAAAAAATCGAGTTCTTTTCTGACGATTACTAGTGAAAAAAATCCCAAAACTTCTAAAAGTCTGAATAGCTAAAGAAAATCCAATAGGATTATTGACATCTACAGGACCTCAACTGGTTTTAGTTGGTAAAGTTTTGTATTAGAGTTTTTAGTGGTTTTTACACTAAGGGGCAGGTTTATTAAGGTTTGATTTTTGGTCTAAACAAATTTTAATTGGGAATAATCCAAACTGAAATTCGAGATTTATCATACCTTGACTTTGAAAACAACTCGAATTCGACTATTTGCAACCTAAAACCTACCAAGTTCATGTAGAAGTCAATGGCAAAGGTCCAGTGACCCATTTGAAGATAATAGCCTTCCTGACATGCAAGTTTTTTTTTGGAGAAAAAACTCAATTCAAGTTTAGTCTAATTCGATACGATCTTTTGAATCGGTAATATTCGATCGAGGTTTAGACGTTCAAGTTTTTTCTTAAATAAAATACTATTCGAGGTCATTCAAGGTCATTTGCGTTCATTAGAGGTAAAAAACTCTAACATTTGATCTTTGATAAATCAGCTCCCTAAATAGTGTTTTAGAGGAATAAAAAAACACAAATTGTAAGAGAAAAAATATGATTTGTGAACAAAATAGAAATCCGAATGTTAGTAAATTGGCCCCTTAGTGTGCAACAATCAATCTTTGTGACTGTGTTTATTTATTTAAATACCACCCCCCCACACACACACATATTTGTTATATTGTGTTGTTAACAACACTTTTAATATAAGTAGTTGTAAATAAATTAAGATAGAAAAGAGTTTTGGTGGCAGCTATTTGTATAAAGTCACTGCCATTAAACACTTATTTAATCAGATATTAATAAAAGGGAATATAAGGGGAAAATACTGTAATTAACCTTCATTTTCAGCCTTTAAATATTATTTATTTTAAATTTACATTTTCTGTTGGTAATATAAAGCAAATCGTTTGGGTCTTCTGTTAAGCTTTACAAAAGGGATAAATGTGTGCCCTCTCGTGACTCATTATGCATTCATTATGTTACAGTGACTTCCTATAATGCATATCTGCAGTGAGCAAAAACAGAAATAAATGCTTGTATTTAAAGGAATTGTTCAGTATAAAAATATAAACTTGATACATAGGCTGTGCAAAATAAAACACGTTTCTAATATAGTTAGTTAGCCAAAAACATAATGTAGAAAGGCTGGAGTGATGTCTAACATTACAGAACAGAACTTCCTGCTTTTCAGCTCTCTTGGTTTACACTGACTGGTTACCCTGGTTACCAGGCAGTAACCAATCAGTGACTTGAGGGGGGCCACATGGGACATAATTGATTTTGAATCTGAGCTGAATGCTGAGGATCAATTGCAAACTCACTGTTATGTCCCATGTGGCCCCCCCTTCAAGTCACTGACTAAGTAAGGGGCCTATTTATTATGCTGTGTAAAATGACATTTGACACAAAAATGGTGTTAAAAGCTGTGTAAAACAAATGGCGAATGTATTGTTTTGTTTTACACCACGTGAACGCCAGATTTGCCACTGTTATTTTACACTGCTTCAGACCTTTGTAATTAAGTTCTAGCGGAAATGGATCAAAGAAAAAGTGCAAATTTTTACACCGTTTTTTACGCGTATGGCGAATTATTCCACCGTTTTTACACCACATAATAAATTTGCCTGTTAGAGAGCTGGGAAGTAGTGTTCTGACTATTATATTAGACATCCAGTCAATCCAGCCTTTATACTTTACATTTTTGCCTAACTATATTAGAAACTTTTTTTTATTTTGCACAGCCTATCTATTTACCCAGTTTTTATTCTTACACATGTGCTGATTGCTTTCCTAATACAGGACAGAATTACAGATTGTTTTTGCCAACAGAATCTATTCCATATTCCACATCATATTTTATGTTATTACAGTTTTTCTAATGAAGGTGAAATTGCTCTTTAACCTATAAGTTTCAGTTCTCCTAAAGGACCTGCTTATCTTAAATAGTTACAACTGTATCTTTGTTTATCTGAAAAGTGCAGGTGTTGCGTATTCTGGGCTCTCTTCCAAAAAGGCTCTTATTTAATTAAGTTTTTGAAACTTAATTTTTCTGGCGTCAGTGCAGAAGATCAAAAGGAAACTCGGGACATTTCAGTAAGAAACTGGGACTATGGGCTGAGATGTCAAAACTGTTACTGTCCTGCAAAAAATGGGACATTTGGGAGGTACAGTATGCTATTTATGGTCCAGGGTAGGTTTAACGCGTGCCAGGTATTCATGCTAAAACCAAGGTTCTGTCAAATCAGTGAACCACTTCTTCATGCATCATATACCCAGTAGGTGGGGCTGTAGAGTTTTCCATTTGCTTTACTCAGTTGGGCAGTTCTTTGCAAGCTGTTCAATAAAGCAGGGGCAATGTAACAACAGGTGAGAAGGTTATTCAAGGTGTAGCAACTCATAGCAATGACAATATCAAAGTTTTGCTTTCAAACAGTAAAGCCAACTGTACACTGGCTGATCTTTTACTGTATCTGTCCATTTAGCTTGCAGACCCGACCTAACGGGGGATACTATACCTCTCTATTATTCCCGAAGGATGCAACTCCACTTCCTCACCTGCTAAGCACCATGCACTGGCTAACAGTGTGTGGCAACAGATAAAAGGTTATTGACCTGTTGACAAACCAACTGATATCCAAGGTACATAGCCAGCAGACATGTATCCAAAACCACATGATGTGATTTTATCTCTACATGTATGGCCAGCTTATAGCAATAAACACTACCTACAAACTTAACCCTCTCCATTAGATTCCCATGTAAAGAGACTTAAAAAAAAAAAGGACATTTATTGTGTATCATGAAAAATGCATCATAGTTATGTGACCTAATCAAAGGCCCATTGTAACAGAGCTAGACATGAAGGAATATGGAATCGCTGTAGAATTCTGTATTTGCCACCATGTATTCTCATGTGATTTGCCTGCATGGAATATTATTTATACACACACACACACTGTTTATTCATTGCATCTTAGTTAAAATGTCATAACTTTTCCTTTGAAACTGTAATCTGATGGCTTTTTAATGTGCATGTTTGTTATTCTGGTATTCATGACGTCATCCTTGGCTTGCGCCATATTCCTCTATTGTTTGAACAGATGCAAATGGCTACAGGAGAGGCCACCTCATGATGAGAGTCAGGTCATATGGCTGTCTGGCTATTATGCAGAGATCCCATTAAGGCACATATGTTTTTCATATTTTTCTACTTATTTTGTTTTTTTCTTTTTTTCTCTCTGTTTTTTGATGCATTTTATGTGCAAGGTATACAGGTATTCAAAAGTGATCGGATCATCAAGGTATAGACTTGTAAGCTGAAAGGGTAATTCTTTTCCTTTACAAAGGTATAGAATAAATTGTATGCAAAGGTAGCTCACGTCAAGCATTTATTAGTGCAAAATAGTCACAGCACAGCACATAAAAAGTATTATATCAAATTATATTAAAACATACCCCAAGTCAGTATCCTCCCTCTCAGCATACCACATGCCAGCCACTCGCTCCTGAATAATTTCACAACATTGGATGCTTCGTCAGTGAAGCCCTATCTGAAATGTGCAGTGCAGTTTTGGTGTCTTAAGAAGGGCAACTAAGTTAGAAAAGTCTAAGTTATGAAGAAAGACTGGCCAAGATGGGGTTGTTTACTCTGGAGAAGGGGCACGAAAAGGGATACAATAAGTTAATGGAAGTGGAATCACCAGTAGATATTTCCGGCAGACACAAGGGCATCCACCAACATTAAAAGAAAGACTGTTACATCTTTTAGATTGTAAGCTCTTTTGGACAGAGCCCTCTTTACCTCTTGTATCTTGTTTTTTTTTGTATGTAATCTGTATGTTCAATATATACATCGATTTATTATGCAGCCCTGCAGAACATGATGGCACGTGAATAAATATGTGTTAATAATAATATTCAGAAAGGAATCTGTACATTCTTTCACGGAAGAAAGGGGTTGGATGGCCTTTAAGCAAAGTAGGAAGACACAAGATACTGAAATTTGCTCTTAGAACAAAGCTCATCCTCAAGGGACTGGTCCAATCTTGAAATCAGGAAGGAATTTTTCCCATCAAAGGCAAATTAGCCTTACTCTGGATCATCTAGCAGTTGGGCAGGTTTCATTTAGACTAAAAGGTTAAACAAGACTGCTATGTCACTACACATCTATATGGGTGCATGCAGGCTCAAACTGGGCCGACGGGATACTGGGTTAAACCCGTTAGTCCCTGCCAGCCCAGACCCTCTCCCTCCATGAAGCCTCTGCAGCAGCTTCCAACCTCCTTCCCTGGCCTCTGGCTGCAAGAAGAAGAAGGTAGGAACGGGGGGCCCGGAGCTGGGGTTGCAGCTTGGACAGTGGGCCAGAGGGGGCATTGCGGTTGGGGGCCTGGGGAGGGGTGTGGTGGGCCCCAAGGCAGCAGCCAAGGTAGGCATGGGTCCCCCAGTCCAATGCTGGCTGCGTGGCCAACTTAATACAGGGTGGGTCAAGTGGTTCAGATTCAGGATACAGGACTGCTATAAAGATGACCAGGGTCGTATTTACATAGTGGGCGCCCCTAGGCCCACTGCTGTTTGTCGCCCCGTTCCCTCCCCTTTTTTCGTGCAAATTTTCATCATCTGGCCCAATGTGGGTGTGGTTGGGCAGCATGCCACCCCCCTAAAATCCTGCCGCCCTAGGCCCGGGCCTAGGTCGCCTTTCCACAAATCCAGGTCTGAAGATGACTTTTCTACTATTATAAGGATGTTGACAAATGTGTTATACCTTAAAGAACAATATTCACTTTCATAAACATTTTACTGATGATTTCTGGATTTTGAAGATCACACAAATGTAAAACAGGGGTCATTTGAATTTTCATTCAAATCTAGCCAGCACGTGCCACTATCACAGAGGTGTTAACGAGATGTATAATGTTTCCTGTTATGGGCAACATGTATTACTGAAAATACTGTATATGGGAAGATAATCAGTGTAAATAATGATTTGATTATAATTGTAATTGTTATGATTTTTTTAATAACAGCATTTTTATTTCTAATGTATAACCATGTGCAAAACACCCCCCATGTTATTAATACATTATAATAATGCTCATTGAGTGGAACATAACCAGCTATATCCACAGGTGCCATAAACTGTACGTGACTACTTGGTGTTTAATTCGCCTCAGGCACCATATGCTAGATTTTATTCCTGAGACACTACTAGCTGATGTGATTATGGTACTAATTTTCTTTCACCGGTTCAGAAATAAATATTACATATACCATAGTCTGGTGGTATTAATGATTATACAAGCACACAACGTTTTATTTAAAAAAAAAAGTATAAGCCCATTGCAATATATTAGTATTCCTTGAGGAATGTGATGGGGAAAGATGAAACACATTAATTTATAAGACTGTAACAAGATTATTTTTCTTTTTATCCAATCCTTTATTTAAATCACACACTGATGCTGCTTAGAATAAAGTGCAAAAGTCTGGTTTGATATGAAATTGCTATTAATGCCCAAAACAGACATGATGATTTAAGAATGGCTTGTAGATTACATGAAATCATACTGCAGATCTCACTGTATTGGAAGTTGTTTTCATCTTTGGGCAAGCTATACAGAAAGATCACATACAGTGTGGGATGAGAAAGCAAAAAGAAACTTTTGTAGCCTGAAAAGAAGGTGATTGTAGGAGAAGAGAAAGGCTGAAAGGAAGATACAGAAGAGAAAGGCAAAAGTGGCAAGAAAGAGAGCAAAGTAAGAGAAGTGGGATACAGTGGGAGAAGAAACAGGAAAAGCAAAACAAAAGAGCTATAAGTGACAGCATATTAGATATATAATGGGAATGACAAGGTAAAGGCCTGCTAGGGCCTGGTATTGAGGCAATGGAAGGGGAAGATAAAGACTGAAAGGAAGGTAGAAGGGCGAGAAAGACAAAGTGAAGAGTGAGACTGTGGAAAAGGAAACAGGGAGTAGAGAAAGAGCATATGAGACAAATAGGGGGAATAAGAAAGGCCTGTCTTGGGCCTGGAGAGGAGGCAATGGAATAAAAAGACTAAAAGGAAGATAGAAGAAAGAAAGACAAAAAGCAAATGGAAGAAGAGTGAAACAGTGGGAAAAGAGGAAGGAAAGAGTAGATAAGTGAGAGCAGAAGAAATATATATAAGTGAAATGGGAATGGAAAGTGCCTTCTAAGGCTGGTATGGAGGTGACGGAAGGAGAAAAGTAAATCTGAAAGGAAGATAGAAAAGAGAGAGACAACAGCAAATGGAGAAGAAGAGTGACACTGTGAGAAAAGAAACAGGACAGGTACAAGAGTAGAAAAGAGAGAGCAGAGACAAATAGGGAACATATAAAGAAAAAGGACTACTAGGAACTGTAGATGAGAAAGGGGAAGCAGAAGAAAAAATCAGAAAGGGAAATACAGTAGAGAATACAAAGGCCAATAAATTGGACAGTTGGAAATGAAGACAGACACTGTGTGAAAGAGAGGAGCAGCTGGAATGACAAGGATGACAATTTAAGTTGAGTGGACATTTAAATATTTTTGTTTGTTGAGTCTGGAGAAAATGCCATTGTCTCCGAGTAATTTTGGGACACAGCTACACAAGCAATTAACACTGATGGGAAATGTATTTTTTGCAACAAATGAAAGGCCCCAGGGCAAAGTTTACATATCTTTGCTGTAGACTTTTAGGAATATTTTCTACAGTAAAGCAGTTCCTAACATCTCTAGCTATCACATTTTTTTAAAAAAGCAAGTAAATTAATACATTAAAAAATATAAAAAAGTATAATTGTCTCCCAATCTCACTGCTATTATAAGGACTTAGGTTAAAGGAAAACTATATCCCCAAAATGAACACTTAATCAACAGATAGTTTACATCATATTAAGTGGCATATTAAAGAATCTTACCAAACTGGTCTATATATTTAAGTAAATATTGCTCTTTTAGATCTCATACCTTGAGCCACCATTTCGTGATAGTCTGTGTGCTGCCTCAGACATCACCTGCCCATAAATACTACAACTGTAACAGAAAGAAATGTTGAAGCAAAAGACAGAACTCTGTCTGTTAATTGGCTCATGTGACCTAACAAGTATGGTTTGTTTGGTATATTTGTGTGAACTGTGAATCGTATGATCCAAGGGGGCGGCCCTTATTTTTTAAAATGGTAATTTTCTATTTATGATTACCCAATGGCACATACTTCTAAAAAAGTACATTATTATGAAAATGGTTTATTTACATGAAGCAGGGTTTTACATTTGAGCTGTTTTTTGCAATATCTTTTTTACAGAGACCCACATTGTTTGGGGGGTATAGTTTTCCTTGAATTCATTTGGTATTTGTGCATCTCTTACGTTGGTCTACTTTGCAAAGAAAATAAGCCTCATGAGAGCCCCGTGTAATGGTATATGATGGTTTGACACTTGGTTTCTTTTGAAGTAAATGACTTTCTGTGGAGGGAGAGAAAAGGAATCTGTTGGAGAATAATAGGGCTGTTTCTTGTCTCCCAGAATAGCTCGAGAGTTTCCTGCTAGTGATCATTTCCTCCGAGTGATGAGTACTCAGCTCCCCAACTACACAGCCTTCCATCTGTCTGTCTACCTTGTATTAAATTCAACAAATGCAAAAATAGAAGAATAAACTTTCTTGCCATTAAAATTATCAGCCAAAG
The DNA here is from genome assembly GCA_038501925.1 of Xenopus petersii. Lineage (NCBI taxonomy): Eukaryota > Metazoa > Chordata > Amphibia > Anura > Pipidae > Xenopus > Xenopus petersii. The sequence goes on from CM076677.1 coordinate 88,235,926, forward strand.
GCATAAAGGTTATATTTACATACCGCTACTCACAATTCCTCAGTACAAGTTAAAATCCCATGGTCGTCTATGTCAAGATTTTTCTATGAATGTGCAAATGCATTTTTGTTTTAAAACAATGCTTTATTTTTAACATAGGGCTGCTTTTAATTTTGCCCCCTGAGTCCAATTATGATTCAATTACATGCCCCCCCCCATCCATGGACATAATGTAGGGATTCTCAATTCTCTGCAGGCACAAGGAAAGTTGGTGGTGGGAAATATTTATTTCTAGGTCCTTGCTAGTCCAGTTAGTCATAGGGGCAAATTCACTAAGCGCCGAAGCGCCTAACGCGCATTTTCGTAACTTGCAAATTCACTAACGAACGCTGGCGTAAATTCGCTTGTGTTACTTCATACCCTTACGCCTGGCGAATTTGCGCAATGGAGGTAACTACGCAAATTCACTAACAAGCGCATTGTACTGAACGCTACCTTTTACGCTAGACTTCCTTCGCCACCTCAGACCAGGCGAAGCGCAATAGAGTAGATTAGGGATTGCTTCAAAAAAAAGTTCAAATTTTTTCTAAGTCCCAAAAAACGCTGGCGTTTTTTCTATATTATGGGTGATAGGCTGAAAAAGATCGAAATTTTTTTTGGGGCTCCCCTCCTTCCCCCCTACATTTCCTAACTCATGGCAACTTAACTATACAGTGGGCACATGTGTAGGGCAAAATAAAATTTTTATTTGATGTTTTGAAGGTTTCCCAGGCATTTGTAGTGCTGCTACATATTCCTCCATTGAAATTTGAATTTGGCGCCGTATGCAAATTAACCATTGCTAGCGTAACTTCGCTTCGCTTAGCGAATCAACGCTAGCGCAACTTCGCAACCTTACACTACCCCTGAGCGCAACTTCGGATTTTAGTGAATTTGCGGAGCGCTGGCGAAACTACGCCTGGTGAAGTGCGGTGAAGTGCGGCAAAGTTACGCCTGGCGCAACTACGAATCTTAGTGAATTTGCCCCATGGTGTCTGTTCTCTTTTATTATTATTATGCTTAGGCCTCTATCCACAGGCCAACTCAGGCAGGGCAACACCACTATCTGTGAACCTCTCTCTGTACTTATTTTTTTACCAATAAACTAAAGTGTAAGGGAGTGTCATGACTGGAAAAAACTAGCCTTTGAAAAGAACATAGTCAATGTTATGCATAATTCTGGTATACATAACTTCTGGTATGCAAGCTAAGTGTAAAGAAAAGTTCCACAGTGTTCCCACACACCCACACAGACTGCCCAGATATGCTCCAGGTTGGGACCTAGCCATGAATGTTTATTTTGCCCTATCATACAAGAGCAATGGCCCCTCACCAGTCAAGGCACCAGATTTCCCTGTGATACACCCAGTGAAATCATAGTTGCCACCCTCTTATTGAAACCAATTGTACTGGTACTAGTTTAAGTGAATAATTCATTATTATAACAAATATTTAAGGGGATTCTGTAATTTTTTTCAGAAATGCGTCAGTTAATAGTGCTGCTCCAGCAGACTTCTGCAATGAAATCCATCTTTCAAAAGAGCAAACAGATTTTTATATTTGATTTTGAAATCTGACATGGGGCTGGACATGTTGTTAGTGCCCTCAGTCATGTGATATGTGATCTGATAAACTTCAGTCACTCTTTACTGCTGCGCTGCAAGTTGGAGTAATATCTTTCTTTTCAACGGAACAATGGGAAGACAACCAAATATCAGCTCCTTGACACAATATAACAGCTCCCTGGTGGTATGAGAATAGCACTCAGTAGTAAAAAGTTCCACTCCAGTTGCACTGAGGAGGAACAAGAGTTTATCTGAAAGCAGTTCCATTGTGGAGTGCTGGCTCTTTCTAAAAGCTCAGGATCAGTGACAATGACCTGAGATGGCTGCCTACACACCAATATTACAACTTAAAAAACATTTGTTTGTTCAGGAATACAATTTTATTTGGAGTGAATTATTTGTAATGTAAACAGTATAATTTAAAAATAAAATCTACATAATAAAAATCATGACAGAATCCCTTTTATGAAGCAAACTATCACATGCATTCGGCAGTTTTATCTGCTTTTATCCTTCCCAAAGATTCTGGGAAAAGATTATTTTGCCTTACCTTAAAACTAACACCGACAACTTTCTTGGAAAAATATTCCTTTCAGTTGCAGACGAGGATGATAAGGTGAAATACAATCTAACTAAGCATTAAAAAAAGCACCTTCTCATTTTCAGATCTGCTTTGTATATCAATCAGAACATTTCTATAAACACCTCCGGTTTGGCACGCTGACCCTGAGCAGCTGCCATAGTAACTGTTATCTAGCAAATTTCAGAAAAACCATGCACTTTTATGCGTTTGGTGACATTTGCTAAATATAGCACTGCTCATAATGTAAACATGAAAGAGCGGAGGAAAAGAATGTTATTTTTTTTCCCCTTCTTCTGAAAAATTACAGTGCAACGTGAAATAACTGATTTGCAAGCCGCGGGGGTAATGGTTATTTTACAAATCAAAACATAAGGACACGCTGACAAGTGTGTGGGAGGATGTAATATTTAACCTAATCCACTGAATGAGACGTGTTTAATTAAATAATGCCAAGACTCATTTGTTTGTTTAACATGTTCACTGCTGAATCTTTGTATTAGAAAGAGGATTTATGGAATTCCATCCCCTCCATCGCAACATTTCTGACAAAGGGCGAGATATGAAATTTCAAGTGGAATATGTACAGTACAGTAAATATAAAAAAAAAAATAGGGGTGGGGTGTTTTGCAATAAAATGCATTCACTCTAAATAATTAAATAAAACCTTACTGATAGAAATGTTTATAAACAAGGAAAATCTGTAACCATTTCTCAAAAAGCTTTGTATAACTACTACGGTAATTAGCTTGGGTCAGTTTCTGTGCCATATTCAGTGACCGTTAAATGAGCAGTAAACCTAAAATACAGCAAGCTGCATAAAGCAAAGACTGTTTAACAAAATTAAACATGTTATTGTTTCAGTAACTTATTATGTGATATATGTACCTACCGCTTGAACACACAAGTATTGGTGTGTGTGGCTCTGTCCAGGAGCAGAATAAATAAATAGTCCAGAAATAAAGAGACTAGAAAAATGAAATAAGGAAAAGGTAAAAATAACAAAATGGTTTATCACCAGAGGAACCCCCAGTCCAATAGTTTGAAATCCATTTTCAATATGCAAAAAATCCAAGTAAGGTGATACCAATTTCCAAGTAAAGCAGTAGCTATGGTTTTTATTAAGTTAAAAAGGCTTTATTAGGACATTCATATGCCTAATGCGTTTCGTGCCTGTGTGGGCACTTACTCATAGGCTATAGGTCTCCCCCAGGTACAATCTTTTTTAAGGGGTGTTGACCAATTAAAATGTATTACATCACAAGCAGTCTTGACCAATAGGTGAAAAGCTCAGTACAAAGTGCAGAACCAATCCGAATGTATATTCCATTGGTTACATGTCAAGAGAAAGGACCAATAGAACTGTGTTACACAAAACACCCCATGTAAAAGCTATAAATATCCAATATAGAGGAGGAAGGGAACAATTAGGAAAAATGAGAGAGGATTAAGAGAAAGTTAAGGAGAATAGTAAGCAATAAAGAAATTACACACTCAATTTATACATAACAATACTTAAAAGTTGTGTGTAACAAATTTGCGACAAATTCTTATACCTGTATAAAGAAAAAAGCAAAAATAAACTAACAGAAATAATGATTGTTATACCACCTGGCTTAGGAATTGATGGAATATCTAAAATACATCGTAGGTGTCTCTCATTGATAATTAGTATAATTGTTATAATTGTTTAGTATAGTTTGTGCTCAGAGATGAAAAAGACAAAAGTATGTTAATTAATAATGGTCAAAAAATGTTGGTAACTGGGCAATACTCTTTTATACCTGATCTCCAAGGGCAGCCACTGGCACAGGGTTCCAAGCTTCATTTTAAATTTGACAACACTTTACAGCTTATTGAAAAAAGCAGGTTACATCATATTCACTGTTCAGACCATCCGGTGTCCTAGTGTGTAAGAAAAAGATCCATTTGGTCTCCAATTGCAGAAGCTTAGGGATAGGGTCCCCACCTCTTATATTGTTCTTAAGTTTATCAATGGCCGTGGCCCTTAATTTGTGGATATCACCCCCATTGCATTGGTTGAAATGTCTTGCCACACTTGAGTCGGCACTTTTATTTTTTATTTTTCGGCTGTGTTCCTTAATGCAAAGGGTCTAGTGGTTTGGCCCACATATTGGATGTTGCATTTCGTACATTCCAAGAGGAACACTACAAACGAGGAGTTGCAGTTAATGAAATGTCTAATAGTGTATTTTCCTATATGTAAAGGAAGACACAAAACATTTTGTTTTTTTGGACATGTGCACATGTGAGGCAACGGGTTGTCCCACACTTAAACATGTCTTGTGTACTTAGCCAATTCCCAGATTTGGGACCCAGTATGTGACTGGGTGCTACCGAGTTACCTATAGTGCGGGTTTTTTATGTACAGTATCTACCTCCCATAGTTAGCAATTTAAAAATCCAGACACTATTGCCAGGCAAATAATAAAAAAAAAAGCTCAAACCTAAAACCATGTTTAGAATTGGTGACAAACTATAAATATATAAATAAGACTTTTTTGTTTGCTGTCTAGCATTTGTATTATTTAATTCAGTTGCTATGCAATTGGTGAGCCCTTGGCACACATTTCTCTGGTGGACCCCTGCTGCTTCTGTCTCCAAAATTCTTCTCCTTTGTTAGGGGTCTATCCCACTTCTGTCTTTTCTTGGTATTTTAATGTTATATTACTTTATAATTTAGATGTAGAACATTAGTGCAAGTCATGTGAGTGCTGAATTGAAATTGCCTTGCTTTTCTATATTTCCATGGAATCCATGAGCATGAAGGCAATCACAGAGGTAATATGAGAGTCACCCTCTTTGTTATTTATATATTATGACACGTTCGACATAATGGGAAAAATTTCAAAGTTCAAAGCAATATTTTATTTTGAGATTGTGGAGGAAATCACCAATTCATAAGGATTGGCATGTACGTTTTAGGTAAAGGGGCCATAATTACCTGTATATTTTTCTTTAATGTGAAGACATTTATTTTCTCTATAATGGTGATGTCAGTGCTGATGTAACTCGGGCGATGCCGTAGAGAAGTTAAAGTCCCTTTAAGGACTGCTCAGTAGTTATAAGAAGATGCTGTGAAGCTGAAAGTTTTCCTTGAAAGAAATTGCTGCAATTAAACATGTAGGCAAGGTAGTTTTGTCTCCTTTCACTTAATGCAGATATTTCCGCTCACTAGCTTTAAAGTTTGTAATTTAAAGGCGTTGTTCACCTTTAAATTACTTTTAGTATGGTGTAGAGAGTGATATTAAGCAATTTGCATTTGGTTTTCTTTTTTTTATTATTTGTGGTTTTTGAGTTATTTAGCTTTTTATTCAGCAGCTCTCCAGCTTGCAATGTCACCAGTCTTGTTGCTAAAGACCAAATTACCATAGCAACCATGCGCTGATTTAAATGAGAGACCAGAATATGAATAAATATGGAGAGGGCCTGATTAGAAAGAAGAGTAATAGAAAGTAGCAATAACAAATATATTTGTGACCTTACAGAGCAATTGTTTTTTTAGATGGAGTCCGTGGCCCCCATTTGAAAGATGGAAAGACTATGAAGAAAATAGCAAATAATTCTAAAAGTATAAAAAAACAAAAAATGAAGGCCAATTAAAAAGATGTCTAGAATTATCCATTCTATGAACTACTAAAAGTTAACCTAAATGTGAACCACCCATTTAAAAGCTACACAAACTTTGGGGTGCTCAAGCAACATGTATTTTATAGAATTTAGGCACATAGCTCCTGCACCCAGTGTTGCTCTCTAATGCTTAGGATGAGTGGCATTGCTTTTATATGCATATATTTGTACAAAGCATTTGCCTTGGAGCAGCCTATTAATATTTCTAGATCAGATGCTTATTGATGGTTATTGAATGTGACCCAGATATTAATTCCCAGGAACAATCTTTACACAACCTGTTCTCTATTCATGTATCTAGGGTAGATTCCAAAAGAAAAAGCATTATTAAAAGCAAAGTTATAACCTCTGTTTGGGGACGTATAGTAACTGGGATAGTAGCATATTCCATTTATTGTGATGAGCAAAATCTTTCACCAGGCATGGATTTGGCACAAAAAAAAAAGTTGCGGCATCAAAAAGCCTTTTTCCGTGAATAAAGACACCATAGACTCTAATGTTTTTTTGTGAAAAAGTAAGTCGGCAAAAAAACCCAGATTGAATTTTGTGAATATTTTGTGAATTTGATCTTGTGAATTCTTCAGCAAAGGAAACTGGAGAGATTGGCTTATCACTATCCATTTAATGTAAAATGTATGATGCCCAGTATATTTTTAACTCTAGATCAGCTTCAACTGTGCATGTTCCTGATGTGAGCTCACTAGAAAAATGACATCTAGTTGCCTGCCAACCTCCCTATGGTGCTATACTTTTTATAAACAGGTACAGCAAATTGGGCAGTATTGAGGGTTTTCCGTGGTTCAGTTTATAAGGGGGGCTAGAGTTTTAAATAAGCTTCTGTTCTCTACATTTATTATTTACATCAGTTCCTGCAATAGTGGAATTTACAATCTAAGGTTCCTATCCCTCACTCTCTGTTATCAGCTGCCAATTAACCCTTCTATATGGTTATGGAGTGTGAGAGGAGCAAGAAGAAACAAAAAAAAAACTTTTCTGATAGTGTCCTGGTTGAATTAAAGGACAATGAAACTCCTTTAAAGCAGATTTTACCATTCAGTTGTCCCCCTTGACATTCCACAACCGCTAAGTTTGTATAACAAAATAACATAGTAAGTTTGGTTGAAAAAAGACACACGTCTATCAAGTTCAACCTTTCAACTATTTTAACCTGTGTAACTGCTAGTTGATCCAGAGGAAGGCAAAACACCCCATTTGAAACCTCTCCAATTTGCCTCAGAGGAGGAAAAAATTCCTTTCTGACTCCAATCAGACTAGTCCCTGGATCAACTTGTACTATGAGCTATCTCCCATAATCCTCACTTGCTAAAAAGCCATCCAACCCGTTTTTAAAGCTATCTAATGTATCAGCCTGTACAACTGATTCAGGGAGAGAATTGCACATCTTCACATCTATCACTGTAAAAAAAAAAACCCTTCTGAATATTTAGAATATTCCAATTTCAGATCTTACTTTATTTAAAAAGTTTCAGCAGGACTTCAGTGCAAGTAGGCTAATAATACTTTGTTGATTTATCTTTATTTGGGTTGCCTTGTTCTTTAATTCATTAATTAGAACCCCAGCAAAGAAAGGCAGTTAAGATAACTACTGCACCACCATGCTGCCTTTCATTATTCAATTACTTTGCAGTCCAAAATGATTTCTTCTGTATTTTTCCCTGTGCCATGAACATCCATATTGTACTGGTTATGGCGTTAGAGACCACTAATGTCAATAATGCCAAGATCTGCCAATTATAGAAGTTAATAGTTTTAAAATGCACATGCAATTAGTTTAACATCACTAAGAAGGTAATTTATAAAGTTCTGAAAATCTCTTGTGTGGGAAAAAAATGTCCTTAAATCGTGAAAAAGCCCAAATCATACCAATTTTTCGAGTTTGTCGTCGAAAACTGTGACTTTTTCGGATTTGACTCCCAAAACCTGGAACTTTTTCGGATTTGATACCTCAAAACCACAAAATCTTTGCATTATTGAATGAAACCCAGTGCAAATCAGGATATCAATGGGACATCTGCCACTGATGTCTACATGAACTCGGCAGGTCTGAGTTGGAGTACTTTTTTCTTCAGATTTTTAACACCATCGGAGTTTAATAAATCTCAAAAAATTCTAATTTATTTTCTACGAAAAAATTATTTTCCCCCTTTAAAAGTCTGATCAGAAAAACCTTTGATAAATAACCCCCTAAATGTGTAGAAATGAGAGGTGTGATTTGCTAACAAATTGTACCAATGAAGTCACCAATAGCAAATAGCAATGTATTAGTGTAGTCTAAATTAGAAAATGACAGAACAGATCTTATCAGTTGCTTGTAGATGTACTGGTGCAACTCCCTAAAAGGCTATTGTCAATTATGTTGGGCCATGTGGGGTGCAAGGCCTTGTATGAGTAATAAAAAGAAGTGGAGCAGGTGGAAGAGGCAACATATTGCTCATCAGAACAGAGCACAATCTGGCACCCGGCTAAAGTCTCTACAAATAAAGTTGGAAGCATCCCAAAGAAAGATGCCTCACTGGAGACACATACTACAACGTAGAAGGGTTTCAGTCATGCATAAAGAGGAGATTAAATAGGAACAGGAAAGAAAGAGACACAAAAGAACCTACTGTGACTCTAAAGCAAAGTGAAAGAACAAAACATCACAAAAGCAGCCCTACTCCCTATCTGACCTCCTCAATAGCAAAGGCCTAATTCTCATTAATAATGCACAGCAGGAACAATCACATAGAAAAGCCCGCAGTCTGGAATAGAGTGAAGCCACCTGCACGGAAAATGAGGCAGTCCCCTGCCCGACAGAAGGGAGCAGTCTAGAGGCATTGGTGGCAGCTCAAATATTTCCTAATCCCTTCATTAATGACACAAGTGAATCAGGACTCCGGTCACCACCAAGTAAAAGAAAACCAATTTAAAGGAGAGTGAAATGTGTGGAGGCCTTTTTATCAAAATTCAAAAGTTTTCTTCCACTTCGATTAAACTCACGGTTTGAGAAAAAAAACTTGAATGTTTGCATATTTATTAAAAAATCATACTGTAAAAAAGTTGATTGAATAAAACTGAACTTTTTGTTTTTCAGTTCCATCTGATGCAGGTTCTTATGCTTATTGCACAGGCATTTTCAGACGTTCAGTGCCCTGCCTGTGCCCAGCTTTGCTTAAAGGGGTTGGTCACCTTTGAGTTAACCTTTACAGAGTGATATTCTGAGACCATTTGCAATTGTTTTATTTTTTTTAATTATTTTTGAGTTATTTAGTTTTTTATTCAGAAGCTCTTAAGTTTGCAATTTCAGCTGATTTCTGATTTCTGGGGTCCAAATTACCCTAGCAACCATGCATTGATTCGAATAAGAGACTAGAATATGAATAGGAGAAGCCTGAGTAGAAAGATGAGTAATAAAAAATAGCAATAACAATACATTTGTATCTTAACAAAGCATTTGTTTTTAGATGGGGTCAGTGACCCCCTATTGAAAGCTGGAAAGACTCAGTAGAAAAAGACAATTTACAAAGCTATAAAAAATATATAACGAAGGCCAATTGAAATGTTGCACAGAATTGGGCATTCAATAAAATAGTAAAAGTTAACTTAAAGGTGAACCACCCCTTTGCTATTTATTCTAAGCAATGTAGGGGTTAAACATACACCAGCACCTGACTGCAGGCAACTGTAGACAACTGTTTGTATGCACTTTTAGCCTGGTCATATCCTTACCCTAAGGGCAGGACTACACAGCCAATTCCGTCGCGATCCGTCGCGCTGCGCAAAATCGCAGGCGTCACGTCAGATGCGACGGAAACAAGGTAAGTAATGGCAGTGTCGCATTGTGTCGCATTGTTGATGCGACGCGACAAGACTGACGGATGCCCTAAGGGCAGAGACACACGCGAAGATTCGGGGGGAGATTTAGTCACCCCAGACAAATCGCCCCGAACTGCCTTCCCACCTCACAAGAAACTTTGGATGACTTTGGAAAACGAAGCACTCTGAGTGCCATCCCACTGGCGATTTATATTCTAGCCGGCAAGAAGATTTTTTTCGGGGAGATTAGTCACTGAAGAAGAGGCGATTTGTCGTCGGGCGACTAAAACTCCGCATGTGTCTCTGCCCTAAAACTATTTCTGTAAATACCAAAGGAAAAGGGAGAGAGGGAATTAGTGTATATGCCTTTGTTTTTAGGTTCTTTATACTGGTTTATTTCTAGAGTTTAGTTCCCCTTTGGTAACAAAGTAGGCAAATTGCAGACTGCAGCAAACTGAACAAAGCCAAGTCCGACCAATCTGTCAAATAATCGTGAAGTTAGTGGGATTCGAATGATCATACAACTTACGATTTTTCGTCCGACATCTGTCAGAAAAGTTGAAAAAATCTATTTCGGTCCCAGTGCAATCTATCTATGTTTGCAGGGCCAAGCAGGCAGCTACCCTTCCGTTTTCTTCAGTTTTGCTGGCAATTTCGCCTGAAATGGTCTTTTTAGTTGATGGACACATTGTACATTTAAACGATCATTTCGAGATAATCGCGGTCTCGCTATAACGATTGGATCTTTTAAAAATCTATGGCCAGCTTTATTTGCTTTTCTGATTAAGTCATGAACCCAGTCAGAGCCGTTTGCAGAGTCCTGACTCCTTTAGCAGATTATTAGCTCAAGTCACACAATAGGAAAAATCTGCAAAGATGGGGGCACAAAAACGACATCCCAGTTGGCAACACTTTACACCTACCGAATCATTACCTGCCATGCTGTCATTTTTCATCTTCTCACCGTGACACTTAAATGTAGGTCAGTAAACTGGTAGGAATCTCATGAAACAATTATCTGAATAGTTTCTAACTCTAAGAATTCTTTCCAAAAAACGACATGAAAATACATATTTCAAAATCTTTTGACAATGAACAGAGGCACCTGGAACCCAACTACATGTTTAATGGAAAATGAAATCCCACTGTACTGTAAGATTAACATTTCAAGACCTTGGTTTCTCTATTCTTTACCTATTGTACATATATTTGAATCTTTTTTTACTCAAAAGTCACAGTCTGCATTTTACAAATTTCCAATAAAACCTTTTTTTTTCTGCAGCTGATCCTGTCTCCCAATTAAGAACGTGGCTATTTTATATGGTGGTTCCGTACCACCAAGGCTTTTTAGTGCCGATATGACTTTGATAGCAAAACCTCAACCAGGAACTAGAAATAACATTGCAGGAAATCCAGAGCAAAAAATACATGTGTATTTATTATAGAAATACAAGGAAATGTCTGTCGAGATGTTGGGGGTGTTGTAGCGCAACACCTGTTGCCCATCCCTGCTTAAGTTTTTTTTATTTTAATAATCCAACACATAGGAGAAGGGTATGTGCATCTTAAGGCACTTTTCATAAACAGCTGTCACTTAATCATTGCCAAGAGCAAATGGCTGAACTGATTGGCAGGTATAAACTGTGTGATAAGAAGAAATTACTGTATCAAATATACCCCTTCACTTGTAGGCTCTGGTAGAGCTCCTCATCATGTTTTCAAACACAGGATAATAGTTCTGAGTACTGTATTTAAATCTTTGTCAGATGAGTGGCAGTATAATAATATGAACCAAGTTACTGCCATCACTATAATATGACCATTTAATTATTATATATAGTTATTTAATCCAGGGCCCCTCCCTCGCTATACATTAGAAAAAGGAACCAGTCTATATTATATATTCTAAATGCCTATTGCTTAATGCTGCACACTGGCAAGACAATCAGTGTAGATTCAAGCAGCTTTTACAGTGGTTAAAAATGCAGAGAAAGCTTTATTTCTAGTGGTTGTCCAGATCAGGGTTATTATGGTAAACAGTGGAATATCTGACTGTTCTTACTGCAGCTGAACTTATAATGAAGAACACTTGGTTAACAGATAGCTTGGTTACTTTGGCATTTCTAGACAGTATAATAAAAGCCCTGACCTATACAGTGAGTAGTACATGGTGCCCTAGTTATCAGGATACATAGCTAATAAAACCTACAAGAAATCCAGAGTGCTAGGGGTTTCAAACTTGCTGGCTTTGCTGCACTGAGGGCAGTGTTTTAAGCAGCAGTGCCATCTAGTAAGCCACGGGAATAGCATCATTCCAGGCGAAGCACAAATCGTTGTATCATTTCATTAAAATAATTCATGACAAGGAAGCAGCACAGGTTTTATAACCTGATATTGAATAACTGCACACCTTATTTTTGTATGTATAATAAGAGTAGATATTGTCCTGTGGCAGAAAAAAATCTTCTATCATGGCTTGCTAGTTTAGCAGGTGGTCATTTCCTGGTAGTTATAGTTCTGCAACAGTGTGCTGGTATATATATATATATATATATATATATATATATATATATATATATATATACACACACACACACATACACACACACAGCAGGTGGCCATTTCCTGGTAGTTATAGTTCTGCAACAGTGTGCTGGTGTGTATATATATATATATATATATATATATATATATATATATATATATATATATATATATATATATATATAGTATATATGGCTGATCCATATCCACAGTGGAGTGGTGGTAGCATGATGCTATGGGGCTGCTTTTTATCAGCAGGGCCTGGGTGAGACATCATGTTAAGTGAAGGAAGAAGGGAGGGGTGAAAAATACAGGGAATGTAACAATGAAGAAAAAACAAGGGACCTTTTTTGAGTGGTACAAATGTAACACCACTAACACTTTAACCTCAGCAGGTTTGTGCAAAGTCCCTTAAAAAGGGATTCTGTTATGATTTTTATGATGCAGTTTTTATTTCTAAATTACACTGCAAATAATTCACTCTACAATATAAAATGTCATTCCTATACCAGCAAGTATATATTATTTTAGTTGTAATATTGGTGTGTAGGTGCCATCTCAGGTAATTTTGCCTGGTCATGTGCTTTCAGAAAGAGCCAGCGCTTGGATGGAACTACTTTCTGGCAGCCTGTTGTTTCTCCTACTCAATGTAACTGAATGTGTCGCAGTGGTACCTGGATTTTACTATTGAGTGCTGTTCTTAGATCTACCAGGCATCTGTTATCTTGTATTAGGGAGCTGATACCTGGTTACCTTCTCATTGTTATGTTGTTAAAGGACCAGTAACATCAAAAAACATTTTTAAAAATTTGTTAGTATACATCGAAAAAAAAACACCAAGACAAAATAAACTTTAAAATCACAAAGTCTTTATTAATAAATAACATAAAGAAACTCTACTTGCGCTCTTCAGAAAGCGATCAGTCGATTCATTGTGCGGCACTCGATTTCTCCTCCCTACCTTTGTTATAGGAGATAGCCAGTGAGGAGAAATTAAGTGCCACACGATGGATCATCGATGTGTCACCTTTTCTGAAGAAGAGCGGAAGCAGAATTTCGGTAAGTTATTTCTTAATAAAGGTAATGTTACTGGTCCTTTAAGCTGCTGGGGGGGAAGAAAGGGGGTTGATATCACTCCAACTTGCAGTACAGCAGTAAAGAGCTGAACTGAAGTTTATCAGAGCACAAGTCACATGACTGGGGGTAGCTGGGAAACTGACAATATGTCTAGCCCCATGTCAGATTTCAAAATTAAATGTAAAAAATCAGTTTGCTCTTTTGTTCCCATTACAGTATCATTTTAACATAGAAGTAAATCACAACAAAGAATCAGACATATATTACACCTTTTAGCAGCAGCCCAGAACCTACTGAGCATGTACAATGTCACTGACACTAAACACATCCAGTACGGGGAACTGCTTTGATGAAAGCTGAAGCCATGCATATCTCAGTTTTTTTTAAAATAAATCTTTAAATAAATTGCTGCATTAGATATTATTGTAAACATCAGTGCTTTTAGCTAAAAATATCACTGAAAACAACATTTCAGTGTAGGATTTGTTTCTCAATAAAAAGAGAGAATTCATCAAGGTTCTGAAAAATATTGTATGTATGTTGCTGGGGTTAAACCTGTGCTTTAATGAGTTGCTTGGTTTCCCATTACACATGATTATTTTTACATAGTACAATAAGGGGAACATTATGTACTAAAGTTCACCATTTTTTACAATGTACCTTCAGTTTGTTGCTATAAAATTACCTTTTAATAGTTGAAACTTATTATACATAAACCACAAAGTGACATTCTAATTAAACTACTGGCAGCCTCCCCAGCACAGCTAAAATAGAATATTCTTAAATGCACAGCAATGCTGAAAAATGAGTTGCACTTTTGTGAAAAGCCACAAGGCTGATACACTAATATATTAGGAATTATTCTCCACTACATTTTAATATAGTTAGAAAACCACTGCAGTGAGGTGACTAATAACAGAAAAAGTCTGAGGTTATGCAGCTACCTCCAAAGTTGTTTTTTTTCCCCTTAAACCACAATTTTCAGACTATATCATTCTGTATGTGTTGTTTGCATGACTTTCAGGTTGATCTTTTATACAGTTCAGTCTATTTACGGCCAGACTGTAAGGTCATTAGCCTACCATTTCATTTCATTAGTGAAACAGCTAAGTAAGAAAAAGTGGTCTGGTATAATATGCCTGGATTTGATTGGGTCTGAACCAGTGTAAGGATGTGATCAAACTCACGTCACCTGCCATAGAAGGGGCAGCACTAAAGATATCAATTGGTACGTTATTAATGAAGACTAAACTACTAACAATATCTCACTTTCTGTACAATGATGTACTTTTGTTTTAAAATGAAAAATGATTTCTGTGTGACAATTGTACTTAAGAAAATTGAATTGTATTTTCAGTTGTATGTAAATTCAGTCTAGATTTTATTTTTTGGTCATTCTGCATCTAGTTTCATATGGGATCCGTTATCTGGAAACCCATTATCCAGAAAGCTAGAAATTACGGGCAGGCCATCTCCCATAGACTGGATTATAAGCAAATAATTCAAGTCTTTAAAACTGATTTTCTTCTTCTCTGTAATAACAAAGCAGTAACCTTGTAAGTGATACCAACTAAAATATAATTAATCCTTAATGGAGGGAAAAGAACCTTATTGATTTTCAGGGACGGAACTAGATGCACACATAAGAGGCATGTGCCTAGGGTGCAAAGGTAGAAGGGCGCAAGGCAAATACCGCCTTTGCTGCTTTCCCCTAGTTCGGACCCTTGTGCCCTCCACATGCAGCAGCAACTTCTTTCTAATCAGCGTTACGTGCATGCACAGCAATGCATTCTCTGTGTGTGTTCTACCGCAAATGCGCAAGTGCACTTGTTCACGTGTGTGCTTGAGGGTGGGCAGCATAGTCGGCAAGTTTGCCTAGGACTTGGCCTGGCACTGTTGGGTTTAATGCATAAATAATTTTTTAGAAGGTAACATATGGAGATCCAAATTATAGAAAGATTCCTTATCCGGAAAACCCTAGGTCACGATTATAACCTGGTTCCATACCTGTATTTTAGTTATAGTTCCAATTGGATGTACAGTATGGGACCTGTTATCTATGCTCGGGACCTGGAGTTTTCTGGATAATGGATCTTTCTGTAATTTGTATCTTCATACCTTAAGTCTACTAGAAAATCATGCAAACAGTAAATAACCCCAATAGAGTGGTTTTGCTATCAATCCGGATTAATCTTAGTTTGGATCATGCAGGAGGTACTGTTTTATTATTACAGAGAAAAGGAAAACTTTTTTCAAATTTGGAATTATCTGATTATAATGGAGTCTAGGGGATTCTTTCTGGATATACTTTTTTTTTTATAGTTACTTATAAGTAGTGATGGGCGAATGTATTCACCAGGCATGGATTCGCAGCGAATTTCTGCACTTTTATCGTACGATCGTACGATTTCCCCAAAAAATCCTTCGACTTTCCCCCATAGGCTAAACAGCAATTTGGCAGGTTTAATTTGGCGAAGTATTGAAGTCGAAGTTTTTTTAAAGAGACAGTACTTCGATTATCGAATGGTCGAATATTTGAACGATTTTTACTTTGAATCGAAGTCGAAGTAAATTCGAAGTCGTAGTATCCTATTCGATGGTCGAAGTATCCAAAAAATTACTTTGAATTTCGAATTTTTTCACTTCGAAAATTCCCTCAAATTCACTTCGACCCTTGATAAATCTGCCCCTTAGTGTTTTTAGACACCCTAAGGTGTGGCACTCCACATTTTGGAAAGACCCCTTGGTTTTTAGGTTGATAGGAGATATTACAAATCACTGTATACTTTCTATTGCATGTGTTTTGTGATCAATTGTCCATTCAAACGTGCATTGCTTTGTGGTTTAAAGCCTGGCCATTTTCTATTCCAATTCTCTACATTAATGGGCAGATTTATCAAGGGTCAGATTTTTTTAAACTCCCATCAACTCAAAATTTAAATAAAAAAGGTCCAACTGAAATTTATTTTAAAAAATCTAATTATTTAACTTTGAGTGAATAGGCTATATCCGATCAAAAAACTTTGATTTCCAAAGTCCACCAATTGACTCCAAATAGGTTCTAGGAGGTCCCCCATAGGCTAATACAGCAATTTGGAAGGTTTTAGATGGTGAATAGTCAGTCAAATTTTTAAAGAGACAATACATGATAAATTTCAATTTTCGAACGAAATTTGGACTATTCTAAAAATTTGATTTTTCAATTGGACCCTTGATTAATCTGCCCCTAAGTGTAATATATCGAAGCCTTCTGGAGGTTTTTTAGCAGTTGTGGTTTTATAGAGTGAGAGCAGCAGGACTCAAATAACATGGAAATATATAGACAGATGTTTCACTTGAGCTGATCTAAAATCCATGGGTGTGGCTGTTTTTTGGGGTGCCAAATACGTGCATTCTGCCAATCCTTATGGTTAATTTATTTGCTGAAACAAGTCTAATTAGAAGAAACCCACCGTTTAAGGATTACATACCCTGTTTAATAAGTATGGTTTATCATCCATGTTTTGTCCATGAAATGGATATTATACAGTAGGTTTCTAGATTTTAAAAAAAGTTTTAAATAGTTTTGCTCAGGGCACTCCCCGTAGTACGTCACAATTGTAAGGTGCCCTTGGAGAGGCTGTTTGATGTTCCTGCGGAAGAAGCAGTATGGCAGATCCCATATACATAAAGCAATAAAATATAAATAAAGCAATAAATATGCTGAAAGAGCTGACTTGACAAAAAAGGGTTAGAAAGGCTATTAAAGGAAAACTATACCCCCCAAACAATGTAGGTCTCTATTAAAAGATACTGAGTAAAACAGCTCATGTGTAAAACCCTGCTTCATGTAAATGAACCATTAAAATAATAATATACTTTTTTAGTAGTATGTGCCATTGGGTAACCATAAATAGAAAATTGCCATTTTAAAAAATAAGGGCCCCGCCCTGAGATCGTAAGATTCACTGTGCATACATACAAACCACATGTAAGGTCACATGAGCCAATTAACAGACAGAGTTCTGCCTTTTGCTTCCTCACTTCTTCCTGTTACAGTTAGTGTTGTAGTATTTCTGGTCAGGTGATCTCTGAGGCAGCACAGATAGAGTCACGAAATGGTGGTTCAAGGCAAGAGATATAAAAGGGCAATATTTATGTAAATATATATTCCAGTTTGGTACGATTCTTTAATATGTCATTCAATTTGATATAAACTATCTGTTGCTTAAGTATTCATTTTGGGGGTATAGTTTTCCTTTAAAGGTAATCAACTTCACCTGTGATCTGTTTGCTTGTAATTAGTGGGTATGTATAAAAGGTCAATGACTTTCTGGACTCCTGACAGACCCTTGCATCTTTCATCCAGTGCTGCACTGATGTTTTTTGGATTCTAAGTCATGGGGAAAGCTAAAGAATTGTCAAAGGATCTGCGAGAAAAGGTAGTTAAACTCTATAAAACAGGAAAGGAAAATATCAAAGGAATTGAGAATGCCAATCAGCAGTGTCCAAACTCTCATTAAGAAATGGAAAATTAGGGGTTCTGTTGAAACCAAACCACGGTCAGATAGACCAACTAAAATTTCAGCCACAACTGCCAGAAAAATTGTTCAGGATGCAAGGAAAAAACACATATAACTTCAGGTGAAATACAAAAAATACTGGAGGAAAATTTGCACTCATCAGCTCGGAAGCTGCGCATGGGACGTACTTGGACATTCCAAAATGACAATGATCCAAAACACAAGGCCAAGTCGACCTGCCATTGGCTACAGCAAAATTAAGTAAAGGTTCTGAAGTGGCCATCTCAGTCTCTTGACCTCAATATCTTTGAGCCACTCTGGGGAGATCTTAAACGTGCAGTTCATGCAAGACAGCCCAAGAATTTACGGGAACTGGAGGCTTTTTACCAGGAAGAATGGGCAGCTTACCGTCTGAGAAGGTAAATAACCTCATCCACAACTACTACAAAAGACTTCAAGCTGTCATTGATGTTAAAGGGGGCAATAAACAGTATTAAGAACTGGGGTATGTAAACTTTTGATCAGGGTCATTTGGGTAGTGATTATGATTTAAAAAGAGTAAACAGGGTTGTTTGACAATAAATGGCTTCAGCCAACCACTAACCATGAGTGAAAGAAAAGTTTTGTGTTATCATTCATATTCTCTGAAAAATGGTTAAGAAATCATAAATTCTGCCAGGGTATGTAAACTTATGAGCACAACTGTATAAGTGAAAGAATGCTGAGAAGGGTAATACATGTGCACATTGCATGGGAAGAATATGTGGCCTGATACTTTACAATATATTTATCTTTTTAAAATAGAACGTCCCTGATGGATAATAACTACAGTAACTGCAGTATACCTCACACCTGTAGGGAGGAAAATTCCAGGAGATAGTTTGTACCTAAAGCAGCACAGGAAAATGTTACAGAGGTTGCTGTTCTGCGTCATTAACTACATTACTGTTAGGAATATTGATCAGTGCACTTTAGAGAGTGAAATCATTCTCATCTGACCTTTAAAATGAAGAGCAAGACTGCATTTATCACTCAGATTGCCAATTGAGAATTGCACTGTGGCAGTGCTCACACACAACAAATAAAAGGCTGCACTACATGAGTTGCTTGTCCCATTTACCAGCATTAACAGTATTTGTAGCAGAATTTGTCTACAATGCCCTGACATCTTCATAAGAGAAATGTATCAATTAGCAGGACACTAATAGGGAAGTCAGTCAGTCCCTATCTGACCTGCGTGTTATACGGGTTTTGGCCCTAAAAATGCAAGAATAGTGTAGATGTAGTCAATACAAGCACTTATCCTATTTATATTAAACAGGGTGGAAATATGTACAGAATACTCAGCACATAAATATACTATATGAGGTGTTGAGCTATCCCTTTATTTTTATTCAAGTTGCATACAGCAATTATGAAAATGAATTCTTCGGACCTGTCAATTATCAGACTATAAAGTCTGTGCACTTTATACAGTCTGTGCAAGTGCATATATAATAAGAATGGTCTTTCAGTGATGTACATATCATACCAATGCATAGCCGTCCTAGCCAGGGTAATTATCTTATCTGTAATGTCTCTAACTTGTTCCCTTGGTCATGTTTTATAGAATGGCAATTTCCTGCCTGGTAGAATTTGTACATTCCGCCTAATATCAGAGGGGCTCCTATAAGATGCCATAGACAGTTACTATTTAGGGGCTGGTGCTGGTGGGAGCTGTTTGGGCCTCTGTGAATTTGAAATGCCAGGTTGGAGTTGTGGCCAAGTTGACTCTACAGATATTCATTTGGAAAGTATTTACCAATGATCAGCTCTGACACAGTGACATTATTAGAGCAGTAGATTCCAGACCTTTTTATTTCAACCCTTCTCTTTATTTCCTCCCTTACCTTAACTAGGCTACAGATACAGGTAAAGGATATATTATTCTGTTTTATTCCTGTTTGACCAATATGGAGGCTTTTTGGTGAGGCTTTTCCACTCTGTAAATGTTTATGAAGACATTCCCTGCTACTGTATACTGTGATACTAGAACTCACCAAGGTGTTTTGCAGCCAATTAAATACACTCAGACCTGTATCTCCAAAAACTCCTCCTCTGGCATGCAGTTTTTCCATTGACATGCAGTATTTCTTTTAAGCAATTACCACACATTGATAATGTTATAAATGGCAGGTGCAGAATGTTCTAATATTTGGGGCACAAGAAAATATTACTGTTACTGATATTACAGCTATTACTTGTATAATGTTCTTTATATATGAAACTGGATGCTTGTAGGGAAATATAGCAATACAATATCAGATAATCACTTGAAAAAGGAATCCAAAGAAAAGGACTACAAACACCTAAGAGTAATACTGAAAATACAATGAATAACTGGGAAGCTTGTTTATCTTTTTTTTGTCTTTAAAATACAATACATCAAGATGATATTTCCTAGCCACACAAAGCAGTTGCACAAGTTTCACATTTCAAATTCAAGATGAATAAAATGTGCTCTGAATTTACTAAATTAAGAATATTTTATTTTTAATCAGCCAGTGGGTGTGTAGTGAAATATTATTTGTTTTTGATGCCAGAGCTTGTTTTGGTGCTCAGAGACCCACAGTGCATCTCTAACAACTCCCAATAGGCCTCATTCTGAATGCATGGTTGTCTGAAGAGAATTTCCTAATGCGGCCTCATCTGTTGATCTGCAGATGGTAACGTTTATGACTCATGTATGAAGCCTTTAATTAGACTTACAAACCCCAGCAAATTCATTCTTGAACCTGACTAAGGCATGTATATATACAGTATATAATGTATTTAAATAATGACTGGTCCCAAAAGATGTTCTCTAGCCCATAACAATCGAGTAACCCTAAAAAGGATTACAATTCTATAGCTTTATGATTTTCTTTAAAGGCCTCTGCTGGGGACACCGTTTCTTAATCTCCTCACATCCTATTACACATACATTAGTTACAACCTCATACCCTCCCTATAATCCACTGCGAGATTGACCCTTATGGGTTTTTTTTTTTTTTTTAATGCCTTTTTATCACGTTGTTGTTACCTGTTGAAAAAATAAAAATAACTAAAGAAAGAAACAGAAGGACAATCCTGGAAGTTACGGGTAGTTCACCTGAATCTCACACATCTATGAGAATACAGGAACATAATTTTATAATTATATGGAATAATAATAATGTGCCTCTTATATATATATATATATATATATATATATATATATATATATATATATATATATATATTATTTTTTTTTTTTTTTTTGTGTCCATGTGCCCAGTTTGCAGTTCAGGATTAGATCAGGACTACACTGTAGACTTGGGATACAGTGTTCCCTTGGTAAATACATATCATTGAGGAGACACTCTCAGCACCATTTAAAAGCCATAAGGATATCATAAAAGTCTATAAGGGGACTTCACCCATAAGACACTAACTGAACAACCAGTGGAAAATGAATATTACCACTGACCCTAATCAGTGTTCAGTACAGGAGACCTGCTAGTCCTTAACACATAAACAATACCAAGAATGTATGGTGTATGATCATCACTGCTGTCACTTGCATCAGAAAATAAATGATATTAGCAAAATCTTGGAAGTGGCCCCAACATTACTAAATAAAATATAATTTGTGGCCCATTGCAGGCTGATCAGCCATTGTGGCCCTTGGGGAGCCATTGCTTTGACTGCAACCCTCCTTATTATAATGCATCACTGTGTTGCAGTAGTCAACTTTGTATTATTAAGACTATTATTGTTTAAATTATATTGTTACCTCAACATACATTGTACGTAACTTTTAATAAAACACCCATTCTTTATCATGTTTTTATTTTGGTCATGAACTCTTCAAGGTTAAATGCAAATAAAATGTTATCCATCTCTCTGGCAGCAGGCGCCCAATACACAAGAGGTGCTGTCCCCAGTCATCAGTTCAAGTGTATGTGCTTGCTTTTGCACACAGTGGCAGAAAATACATTATAAAATGAAAAAATTAGAGAAATTAAAACTTGTACCCATTCATCCCTGCTTTATTAAAGAACAACAATTCTTTTTTCTTTTAAATATTTAAGAAACATGTACTCCTTCAAATCTGTTGTGGCTCTCCCTATTCTTTTTATCTATAGTGGTAAAATCAGTGGGTGTTTAAAATAGTCAAGGAAATTTATTATGCACCACCGAGAGACAGAAACCTGAGTCAGAAACCAGACATCCATTTCTCCTCTCTCTCTGTCTTTAATCAGACCTACATGGACATGATGTGTATATAACATTCAAGCGCTCTAACATTATTCACTGGTCTGACATTAATTTAAGTAGCAGAGCAGGTCAAAGGGGTTCAAAGAAAACTGAAGGAGTTTTATAAAATACGTCAACTTCAAGGAGATAAAAATAAAATCCACTTGTAGAAAATGCTAACAAACAGAGCTAGTTTATATTAACATGTCTATAGCAGATAAAGGCTGGGAAGCAAAGAATCACTTTTTGTTAGAGGTTCCAAACAGTGCCTTTGTAATTGGTGATTCTCTTGTCCTGCCCCCCTCCCCTGTACTCACAAAGCCTTTCAACCTAAAGAGGATTCTCTTCAAAATTACCTTTTTGTCCGTTTGATAGTTCTGAAAATCTTAAAAACAGGGCTACCAGTCTGAGTATCAATGTGTTTTCTGAACTGATACAAAGACACCTATATCCAAATTAAAAGAAAATGTCAGGCATTAACAGGCTAAAAAGCTGTGTAAAAATGTTCAGGCCTAAATATAATGGCATATTTCTAAACTATATATATATTTATTGTTGTGTACTTACTCATGCATTAACATCATTCATCGTAATCACTGAAATAATCCATCAGGTAGAGCTAATCACGATATAGATATATATATATATATATATATATATATATATATATATATATATATATATATATATATATATATATATATATATATATAAATTCACCCCAACTCATCAGCCAGCAAGTACAGCCAGAATACCCAGTTTTCCCAAACTTTCAGATCATTACAATCAAGCCTGTCAATCACAGACTCATCACAACTGGCCACTTTGGCTGGTCATTTGGAGTGACTGATATGCGGTCAGTTGCTATGGACTGAAAATCCGGTCATCTGACGCATATCAGAGGTCATCAACCTACAGGAAGGGGCTGCACCTCCCACCCACTTCCCATACATTCCCATAGATTGCCCAAAGGTCAGTACCATTGTGTCTAATTCATACCCCTGATCAGTCAGCTTAGGCCACACAATTAAGCTGAATAGGAATCCACTACTGTGTGACCAGCTGAAGAGTGGAATAATCAGATGCTTTATTATTCAATGGACAATTACATAGATGGATAGATAGACTGATAGATATTTCCTTGTACAGTGCTGCAGAATTGGTGGTGCTTTGTAAATGCATGTTAATAATAATAATAATAATAATAATAATAATAATAATTTCAGCATTATTTTACCTTATGTGGGAAACTAACAAGAGTTGCAAAACATAACAAGCTTGCCCAGTTTATTAGAAGCTAATGTTTTCTTTTTACCACTCTTAAAGAAGAAAGAAAGGCTGCGTTTACTTGGGGTGCCAAAAGTTAGGCACCCCCAAGTGATTGTATATACTTACCTGAAACCCCGGGCCAGTGTTCCTATCAGCATAAAACTGCACCGGTTCATGGTTTCTTCCAGCGAGCACCACAGAGCTATCAGCTTCCGTCTTCTTTCTTCAACTTTCCCGGGGCAGACTATGTGCAGTAGAATGAAATAGTCAACTTCTTCATTAAAGTTCGGCTTTTCACACTACTGTGCACCCGCTTGAATAAAGAAAAAGAAGGAAGCGATCACTCCGTGGTGCTTGCTGGACAAACCTCCAGACCAGTGCAGTTTTCTGCTGATAGGAGCAACGGCCAAGGGTTAGAGGTAAGTAAATACAATCACTTAGGTTTGCATAACTTTTACCACCCCCAAGTATCTCAGCCTTTCCTTCTGCTTTAACAGGTATGGGAACTGTTATCCAAAATGCTTGGGACATGGGGTTTTCAAGATAAGGAGTCTATCTGTAATTTGGATCTCTATACATTGTCTACTAAAAGATCATTTAAACATTAATTAACCCCAATAGAACTTGATCCAAACTAAGATATAATTAATGCTATTGAAAGAATTGCCTCCAATAGCTTTAATGATATCTTATTTTGGATCAAGTTCTTATTACAGGTAAAAAGAAAAACATTATTTGATTAAAATTGAGTCTATGGGAGATGAGCCTTCCTATAGTGAGATTTTTGGATAACAGATTCCATACCTGTAATAACAAGTAACTATAAAGTGTCAGTATGTAGCGCTGTACAACAGAAATATGTATACATTAGACTTTCATTGAAATACTGACTGATACTGGAGGTGAAGAGTGCTGTGTTCATAAGAGCTGATAATCTAAAACATAGCTATAAATAAATATTTTATGTGAAGAGTATAATTCTTGCTCTTAGGGTTAAACAACATAAGTATTTTATAACCTGAACAAAGTCTTGCTGTGTTATTCCATGAAACACAAGTGTGAAAGAGTGGAAGCTACTACCAAGAAAACATATTTGTTTTTGTTGGCTGGCACCTGGGGGGATGGTGGTGCCTAGCTGAAAGTATATGTTTGTGTGCATAAACCTGTTTCCTGTTGAGAACTGAGCTCCCAACAAAGGGAATTGTAACTTTCTTAATATGGACCTGAAAAGCAATTAGCATTTTCTAACCTGCCGTGTAATAGTGCAGCCTCAGGAGAAAATATTTACAAATCAAAAGGTGCAATAATGAAGTTGGTAAAAATGTTAATTTTTCCTTCCCTCCGGACACAAGAGCAGCAGATAAATCATGGGATTAGGAGAGTCGCATAACACGCACACATGCTTGTAATTTACTTATTGATCTCACTGTGGCAGTTCCATAGGCTGCAAGCTCATTGGGGAAGGTTAGCCTTCATAATTGTGAAATTGTTTTATAGGGTGTGGCATATTTCTGCAGGCAGCGTGGTGGTCTCAGGCCTTATAACTTTTATGTTTTCAAAGTTATGAAGACAACCTGTGTTGAGATGCTGGCTCCCAGCATTCCAATATCTGGATGACATTATGGCGTATGAAGTATAGTAATTATGATCTCCTACTTTATACAAATCATTTACTTCACTTAAAGGGATACTATTATATCTAAGCTTTGCGTTTATTTAATTTCTGATTAGTGCTGGGTGATGTCTGCCCTTGCTGTACTAAGTTTCATTTCAGTCACCCATCTAATTTGGGGGTCTTCAGCTGGAGAGCTCTTGGCTGGATATTGTTCCCCAAGGAATTTTATGGCTCCCTCCCTGTCCAAGGCTTTCATGGTCTACTGTGTATGATATCTCCATAGCGTCCATACCACTTTCCATAGCGTATGGAAAGTGGTAAATGTTATAGGCATTTTGATCACTGCTGTTTTCCATCTGATGGCAGTGATGATCATAATTCTCAATGTGCCAAAGCCCAAACACATGGTAAAACTTATGTTGTGTGACAGAAATGTGGTGACTGCGTTAGTGCCCCTTTAACATTTGTGTTGGAGGGGATTTTTAAAAAAAAAAAAAGTACAAATATATTTTCAGAAAATAGAAGCTGCTGACTTGGTGGTGATTCCTGCCAATCCCTTCCACGTCTGTATGTGTGTAACCCTTCTAACCAGACCCATATGGACAGCTACAAACAATGCAAATACTAACCTTAACGTGTGCATCACAGCACTGCATTCTGCATTTTTTATAACCTCACTGTTGAAAGAGAAGAGCAAGCAATTCTTCTCCTCCTCTGGTTTATGTTCTTTTTGTTGCTGTAATGCAGAATGGTCGGCCTAAAATCCTAAATTCTAAAAGCTTAGACTTGTACAGAACTGGTATTATAAAGTAACATAATACACCATTAGAGCGGCCTATTTGCATATCATTAGCCAGAATTCCTGGGTGGATGCTGAAGTGTTGTATTCACTAGCTTTTATTTTTATGGAAATGCTGTTTATTAAACTGGCTGTTAATGTGCAAATGCTTTCCAGACAAGGTACTTCACTTTGTTGTTTACAGGGGAGGGGAGTTTTTTTTTTAGATTTTATGTAAGCCTTCCATTTTATACTGATGTCCACATCACCATGAAGATATGATAAGGAATGCCATTATTGGGATTTTCATTACATATAGATAGCTTTAGCCCTATGAAGGGTATGAAGAGCTAAAGACCAAACAAGCAACCCGGCAGTATAAAATAGGGGAGGGATACCTTGTGACGACTGTGTGGCCTAGGAACCACCAGCAATTCACCATCAGTCCTCTTCAATGGTTCAGTTTCGGCAGGTATCTTCCAATGATTGCAAATGGTACAATCGCACACTAGCAGTCTAAAAGAACAAAGCCTGTGATTGATCACCAGGCATAAACAGAGATATGTAGAAACAAAAACTCTTGTATCCTCCAAAACAGGCATCATAGATAGCAGGTATGAATGCAGGGGTAAGGAACGTCCCCACAGCCGTGAAAGTTAATGAGAAATAGTTTACCTAGAAATTGAAAAAAATGTAATAAATATCATAATAGATAAATGTTTTGTCTTAATTGTCTGTAAACTGTGGAACATGACACCGCTATATTAATAACAGGAAATGAATTAATTAAAAATACATAAATATAATTGTATATTTTTTTTCACAAATAAAAGCTATTTTTTTCACTTAAAATGTCCCAAGAGGCTTAATGAATACTTTTATTTCGATTTATTGCACTGTTTTTCTTCTACCAAGCCTCCCCCCCTTGGGGCCAGCCAGAGACTACATCACCAGAAAAAAAAAGAAGGGTCTGTCAGACTTTTCCTTTGAGTTTGTTGCTAAAACATGATAGGAAGCAAAGGTATAGATTTGATAATATCATAGCTTTTAAGTAAGGTTTCTATTTTCAGTGAACTGCATTTGTATATTCTCAAGGTTGTATTGCTAATATCTGCAATGTATATTATATATATTATGCACTCAGACGGCTGTCTCATGAATATACTATAGTATACATATTGTTTAACACAAGTTTGTAAATGTTACAAAGTGTTATTGTAAAGTTTTAGAGCATGCAAACATCTGCTGGTGTGAGATTCAAATCTAACCTCCACTGTTTAAAAAAAAAAAAAAAAAAAAAAAATAGGACAATTGCTGCCCTCTGCTACTGACTGCCACGGAAGTCTAGACAACACAGACGTTGTTCACCAGTGATTTAAAAATATCATTACCACAAAGACGGCTTTTGAACTACTAGCCATGCCTGATCACCACTGCCTTTAGGCCACATTCTGTCTAAAGAGGTCATTATTAATTGAAAAAGGTCACTTGATTAATAGCATCCAGCCCAGTAGCAAGTGGGAAAAATAAATTAAGTACTTTAACAAATAACTTGAGTTGACTTGCAGTGTTTATAATCTTAGTAGGGAAATTTGTGCATCCAAAATATCGACTCCCCTGCAGGCCCTTTACCCACAGGGTCTTACAAAGTACAGTGCCCCATGTAAGTTGAATTAGGGTTAGTATGATTAGATACAGTACAGCATGTACAGCAACACTGTCATCCATTGGCTTCTAAGGCTAGGGCCAGCCTAGTAGCATCCCCGAAGTATCCATCATAGTTAACAATTCCACTATCACCCCCTCTCCCCAGGCCCAGTGCCTTGGGGTTATCCTAGATTCTGCCCTGTCATTCACTACTCATATCCAGTTAAATCATGTCACTTCCACCTAAGGAACATATCCAAAATACGATCATTTATCACCCAAGACGCTGCCAAAATTCTTATTCGCTCTCTCATCATATCGCTTCTAGACTACTGTAACTCTCTTTTAATTGGCCTCCCCCTCCAGAGACTGTCACCTCTCCAGTCCATAATGAACACTGCTGCGAGGCTCATACACCTCAGCAATCGCTCCTCCTCTGCCTCGCCATTCTGTCAATCCCTCCACTGGCTTCCGTTACCTTTCAGAATCAAATTCAAATTAATGACACTGACTTTCAAAGCACTTCATAACTCTGCCCCACCCTACATCTCTGAACTCATCTCTATATACTCACCCACTCTCTCACTCACTACGGTCCTCTACTGACCTGCTACTCAACTCTTCTCTCATTACCTCCTCACATGCTCGCATTCAAGACTTTGCAAGGGCTGCACCCCTCCTCTGGAACGCTCTCCCACGGTCTGTCCGACTTTCTCCCAACCTTTCTGCTTTCAAAAAATCTCTGAAAACGCACTTCTTTCGAGAAGCCTACCCTCACTCTGCTTAACTACCAAACGCAAAACACCACATACAGTACCACATTTCTCACCCACTTAATTTGATCTTGCCCACTCCCACACCTTGTGTATTACTCCCTTCCCTTTAGACTGTATGCCTATGCATAGGGCCTTCCTCACCTTTTTGTACCTGTATTGATTGTGATGTTTGTTACTCCATATATTCTATATATGTAATTCATGTGATGTAGTTGTATAATCACATTTACTTTACAGTGCTACGCAATATGTTGGCGCTATATAAATACATGTTAATAATAAATAATAATAGGTGAATCTCATTCTGCAGAGAAATGCAGGCCAAGAATCTGTTCCACTGCTACTGTACTAATCTATGTGCCTGTACCCAGAATCATTGTCTCCACCTGGGAGCAGACAGACAGCAGATATCAGCTGTGAAATGTGAACTCTTGCTGTTATTTGTTGTATGCCTGTACCCGAGCAGAGACAATGTCTTGGCCTGCATTTCTCCGCAGAATGAGATCCAGCTGCAACGGAGGAGTGGATTCTAGACCTGTGTATCTGCCTAGTCT
Organism: Xenopus petersii; assembly: GCA_038501925.1. Taxonomy (NCBI): domain Eukaryota; kingdom Metazoa; phylum Chordata; class Amphibia; order Anura; family Pipidae; genus Xenopus; species Xenopus petersii. The sequence continues at coordinate 88,264,575 of CM076677.1, forward strand.
GGCTGTAGTCTAAGGACAGTATTGCCACCAAGGAGGTACAAGCACTAGGGGTCCATAAAAATAATATTGAGAAACATTTAGTGTAACAATAGGGGTTTGTAACTGTAACAGGGGAGCTATTGGAAAAACAGCGGGCCTGTCACTTACAAGTGCTAAATATATGACCTAGCACAATGCAATTCAGTTGGTTGCACCAAAGTTGAAACATCCTGTAACTTCTATTTGACTGAGGGTGTCGGATTTCTCACTTGGGACTCTCATTGAAATTTAAAAGGACCGAGAGGATGTGAGTGCCACTTTAATGATCTGAGCACTCACGTGGTGTCTGTATTGTGAATGAACCCTTAGCTTTACTAACATTAACAAGACACTATTGCGCTCCACAGTTCTTTGCAGGCCTTAATTTATTAAATGCTGCTACACTTTTTTTTATTTTTCAAATCAAGTCCCCACAACTTGCTAGCTGTGATGGACTATGTTTGTAATAAAACATTTTTCATCAATATAACATATAGGTCTGTGTCCCACTTTGACCCACTCTATCTCATGGGCCCTCAAAGCATTTGCCACTGCATGCCAACAATGTATATTTCAGGACTTCCTTATTGATGCAACAAAGGGGCAGTGAGCAGTTTAGGGGGTCTGTTACTCTCAGGGGTGCTTCGCCAATGAGGCAAGTTGAGGCTGTCGCCTCAGGCGGCAGCGCCCCACTAGGTACCAGGGGCAGCAAAAATTCTGCTCCTGGTACTTTAAGAGCGAATTTCCGGGGGAGGGGGGCAGCAGAGGGGCCAGGATCGCCCCTGGTTACTCTCCATTCACACTATGTTCCAGTGGCAACTCTTGCTTAGCCTAAAAGACTAAGCATTAGAGCCATTGACCTAATATGTTTGTATTTCAGCCTCAGAAATTCTGGTGCCATAATGTGTGTTTGGCAGTAATTTGTCTAACTAATCTATATAGATCTGTAACCACAAGAATGGGGGGGAAAACAGATCTATTTTTCGTCCACAAACATTCATTTGGGTAGAGCAGGGCAGCTTGATGCTGCTACAACCTTCCCACAGTGGTCAATCACCATGAGACTTTTGCCCATCTGGCAACTTGAGCATTGTCCTCGATCCCAATGGCTTCTTACAGCCTTTTCATAGAAAAAACAAAAAGTTTGTGCTTCACTATATTATCTGTTAACCATAAACTGTCAGTAGTCTACCAATTGTGTTCAATAATTATTATGGCTCAAGAGGACGAATGATGAATTTACATATATGCTATAAAATAAAATAAATAATTTATTTGCATCACTAAAATAAGTGACACAATCCTAAAGGGGGTGTAAAAAAAAAATACAATTTCCAATGTATTCTGTAATTAACTATTGCAAGCAGTATGTCACTTTCCTTACTATTATCTGCTCTTTTGATTCTTATTACTATTGAAACAATATTGCAGAAGTCAGCTGAAAACAGGCCTGCAAAAGAAGCATGAAAAATGAAGTCTTAAGGAGAACTGCGATATTGTTTTATGGGTCAGATCCAGTAGTATGGAAAGGGAGTGACCAATTTGTCAAAGTGGGAAATGGAATCTTGATGAGAGCTACAAATTGGTTCAAGAGTCAGAGCCAATACAGTGTTGCAAGGGAGGGACAATAATACTTCCATTTTCAATTACATTTAAACTTTAAAGCCATTGAAAATGTTTAAATTTTATTGGAAAGTTGCTTAGAATGAAATGTTCATTGATAGGTAGATTCAGCCAATAACCATTCACGTGTGTTTTTGGGTCCTGACACTAGAACATGTCTAACTTGACATATCAACATTAGCAACTGATTGGTTGCTATGGATTACTGTAGAGATGCAAAGTTGCACCCAGTGCCTATGAGCATACCATGAATGTTTACTTAGCACTACCAAGAACAGCCATTGAATGCTTACCTACCACATAATGTATAATCTATGACACTGGTGGTCTCACACATGAATGTCCCGCACTGTAGATTGTATTTATCCACATTCCATTGTATTTTACCTTAGAAAAACATTTCGCCTAGCAATGTGCAGTACCAGCCATGACCAGCATCAAAAGGGTTAAAGGGCATCAAACTGAATTTTATAGATTTACTGTATTGTGCACATTTTACACAAAGTACACCCCCCCCCCCAATAAATGCGGAGAAGGGCAAACCTTTTATTGTAAAGTTGTTGAAAAATACATGTCAAATTTGACTGATCAGTAAAGTACTAAGAATGGACTAATGCTAACTGACCTGCAGGCACTGTGAGCTGAAGGGGAATAATGCAGGGGGTACAGGCCTCTCAGGACTTTCTATATATAATTTGTGTCCCTACATAAAATGATTGTCCTGCAGCGCTATTAAAGGGATTAAAAAAAAAAGTGCATATCGGCTGTTATTAAGAAAATCTTTAGTACAGAGGCCCCCTTGTTATTGATCACTGACAAGGAGCACTGTACAGTGGGACTGATTAACTTGTACTTGATAGTAACTAAGCTATCACAAATCCAATGCCAAAACAATTTTACTGTTTTTTTTTTTTAAATCCGTATCATTTTTATCATTAGCGATTTAATTGAAATAAAATAAAAAATATTTGTAAAATATAATATTTAACTGATCAAAATTAATTTGAAGAGATATTAATAAATTGTTCAAGATTTATACCTCCTTCAACGTCTTTAGAACGAACTACCTCTGGGAGCACCTGGATAACACTTGAACTGGCACTCATATGACACACACTTTAAACTACAGCACTTTTATACCCCTCCGAATTGTGTCTGTAAGTTACCCTCCCATTTAGACTGTAAGCCCTACGGGGCAGGGCCCTCCATCCTTTTGTCACCTTGACACTGAGCACTTAATTTGTATTGTAATTATATTTGATATTTATTTGAGTTGTATTTCTAATAATGGACTTATTGTTACTTATTGTAGTGACCCCTTGTTTGTTACTACTAATTTATTGCTTTGCTGTACAGTGCTTTGCCCTCAAGGCGCGCTATACAAATAAAAATATACATATATGCATACATAACAGTACACCTGCATAATGCCAGCTATTGCCAGTCAAATTAGACGTAATGACACCTGACAAGTAGGGGATTAAAATAAAAAAGAAACAGCATTTATAAATGATATCACTTAGGATTCAAAAAAACAATTATGCAAAAAAGTATTAAACTTTAAAAGTTTGGTGATTCCTGATTAGTCCTATCCCAGCCTGAGACCAACCTGGGCTGCTGTGTTGTGCTGATGTATATCCCTGCACCTGACCCATCATTGATATCACTGGAGAGGTTGGAACAGGGAGAGCATTAGTAAATAAATAAACACTGCAATGTCATTAGTAGGGCTGGGCCGAATGAAGAGGTAAGAGAGGGGTTGGACTGGCACTGAATAGGTCCTCCCATCCACCTCTGGGGTAAATTGGTCAACTTGACGCGCTCATGACTACTGTAGAGTTCTTTCAAGTGAAAAGGAAAAAGTTTGATGCCAGCATACAGGCTTCGGAGTCAGCCCTGTCAGGCTTCATGTGTTTATCTGCCACATCCCTGAACATGATTTCAGCTCTGCCAGACACTACATAGGTACTAGGTATATTTGGTGCTCTTTGAATTGGGTGCACATTACACAGAGCAGGAGAGAGGCCTGTTACTTCTGGTAACCAGGTGAGGGGGACAAAATAGGGTGACTCAAAAATAGGGATGCACCGAATCCACTATTTTGGATTCGGCCGAACCCCCGAATCCTTTGTGAAAGATTCGGCCGAATACCAAACCAAATCCGAACCCTAATTTGCATATGCATATTAGGGGTGGGAAGGGGAAAAAGATTTTACTACCTTGTTTTGTGACGAAAAGTCACGTGATTTTCCCTCCCCACCCCTAATTTGCATATGCAAATTAGGATTCGGTTCGGCCGGGCAGAAGGATTCGGCCGATTCCGAATCCTGCTGAAAAAGGCCGAATCCTGGCCGAATCCCAGATTCGGTGCATCCCTACTCAAAAAAGTCATATGAGTTGGCATGTCTGAGATGTCAGCTCATGTGGCAGATAAGGGCGGCTGGTAGGCACCAAATAATGTAGTTTCACGTAAAGGTATTTAAATTTTCATGAGTTTGCCCTTGTGCAAAATGCATGTCAAAAATACACCGTTACACAATATATCGCTTTGCCTGGTATTATAGAGGTCATCTGCACACTGCAATCACAGTGAATATACTGTTCCCGTTAACAAAGTGGATGTTTGCTAGAGGCCTGAGCATTGCTAATGTACTGTACATGTGTTGTCTAAATCCCTGGGGGAAACAATGGTTTCAGACTCAAAATGCACCATTCTGCACTAGGAATGGACTTATTTAAGCACCAGCAATAACACTCAGGCTGTAGGATTTACAAGCAGGACACTGAGCATTCGAATAGTGCATATACTGTATACAATAAATTATTGGTAGGTGCTTGGGCGTGCTCTTTGTTTGGGGATTTGGAGACTGTCCCTTAATTGCTTCAGCTCCACCTCAACTCTTGTGGTTTTTGACATCACACAGTCATGTTCTGGCCGTGAAGGCTCATTTGATGGTGTTGGGAAGCCATCTGTTTATCCTTAGCAATAATAAATGCTCCTGGCTCATCAGCTAACAGGTTACCACATGTTGTTTTAACTACGGAAATCAAACAAACAGCATATTTGTAATTGCAGTGAGGACGGGGAGCGTATGACCTCTCCAGTTCTTGCTGACTTGCAACTTATTATTTGGTCGGCTGAGGGTGGCGGGAGTTGGTCGTGGTGCTACAGACATAACGGTGTCTTTTGTTGTCTGCCACACACTGGTGATGGTGACCTGCAACCTTCACATTGGCTCCAGCAGCTCACAGCACAACATGCCTCCTCCAGGGGCAGCATCACATCTGTTCCCCTAATCCATTGTGAGGACAGTTTCCATCTTTTAACATTTTAGCTGTGTCAGGATTTCTAGGATTGGTGGGGAAGCCAAAAGAAAAATGTATGTGTATTAGTGTAAAATGTGGGGCTATAGCAAGGCAGAGTAATAAACAAAAGGCAGAGTAATAAACAAAAGGCAGAGTAATAAACAAAAGGCAGAGTAATAAACAAAAGGCAGGAGATGCAGAGTAACTAGGGCAGGGAGAGTTTTGTCCTTTGCTTTCAATTAGTTTAGCCTTGCAGCAATTAACGGGGTAGCAGGTCACCAGCCAGCCCTCCACTTCTGAACATCCGGAGGAAATGGCGAGTCCCTGCAATAAACACCAGAAGAGTGGACAGATACCTGTAAAATGGTGCATCTATTTGCATTGCAGACTGCCAACAAAAACATCCATTCATATTCAGGGGGGAGCGTGTTCTATGGGCAGGGTGTGGCGGGACTCATTGAGAGAGAATCAGGGGCAGAATGAATGCAATAGACCCCTTTATCCACACGTCATATGCGGGAGACCCAGGGCTACAGAACAAAGAGCGCCTCGCTCAATGGGATCCTCACATGTCTGGGCATATCCCCCCCTTCACCGGACATTATGGAAGGGTCCTACTCGGAGTCTAGTACACGATTCCTCGCACCAAGTCGCACCATAGTGATAATAAAGTGATAGTCTAAAGCTGCGGGAAACTGCCGGGCCAGTTAATTAAAGGCACAGTCAACTGTAACAATTAAACCAAAGTGTATTGAATCCCTGATAATAAAATCGTTTCCTCATATGAGGGGTGGGCTTCAAAAACCGGTTTTTGAGGTGAAAATCATGGATATTAGTTCAAAGACCCATTTTTGAGATGAAAATCGTGGATATTGCTTCAAAGACCCGTTTTTGAGGTGAAAATCATGGATATTTAACTTTGCTGATAAGGGAAGCACATCCCCGAATGTTGCAGCTCAGCGCTCTTATGGCGGGGATGCTGGGATTATTATAGTTCTTGGTTTACAGATGTATTTTCCACCACAATACAATACTGGCAACATCTAGAGAACTACAGTTCCCAGCATCCTGCCTGCAGTTTTGAGAGGAAAGTTGCTTGACTACAGGAACATCATTGGGGCATGTTCTGAGCGGGCGGCAGGCACTTTTGCTGTGTTTACGTTGCACTGCAGTTTGCTGGAAGCACGCGAGGTCTCGGCAGACAAAGAAAAGCGCATGCTGAAGGTGTGCGGCTCCGCCAGCTGCTGAGAAAGTGCTTTGGGCTGTGCGGCCAATAGGAATGGAAGATTGGGGGCGGCACATTCCATCATTTGACAGGGGTTTGAGGTGCCACAATGTTGGGGGCAAAGGACACCCCTCAGCTTCAGACCACGCTCCGCTATATCAAGTTTCTATTGTTCTGCACGAGACAACAAAGAAAGGATGATTTTTTTTGTATTCCTTTCCCTGCTGAAGGGGCGGACAGAAGGGGGGCGTTGCAGACGTTCTAACTCCGCCCCGTAGCAGTTGTTCGGCCAATAGAGGCGACCGAGCTCAGTGTCAGTCCCTTTGTGCTGTCAAGCCTTGCTCGTGACGTCACGGCCCTTTTATTCCCCCCTCTAGTGCCGTCTGGCTGCAGTGGCTCAGACAGGAGGGGAGGAAAACGCTGAGTGAGCCGGGGAGGGGCTCCTTAAAGAAACGCTAGCACCTCTACGAGTCGGGGAGCTGCGCCTTAGTCCCGAGGAGACCCCATTTTCGATTGCACTGAACTCTCAGCCAGCACCATCCAATACTCAGGGGTAACGGAAGGAACACAAGCCCCTAATAAATTGCCGTTCCCCGTCGGCCACCCTCCCCTGATTCTCTCCTTAGTGCCGGCCACCTCGCTTTGTCTTTGTGTCTGTACGTAGCACTGAGGTGAGCTGAGTGGGGGGTGAGACGGCAGCCTGACCATGCCCAGCTCGCTCTTTGCAGACATGGAGAGGAATGGGAGCGGAGGAGGCGAGACCCTGGATGACCAGCGGGCCCTCCAAATAGCCCTCGACCAGCTCTCGCTTCTGGGACTGGACAATGACGAGAGCGCCATGTACGACAACGAGCCGCGGAAGAAAAGCATCAACATGACGGAGTGTGTGCAGGTTCCCAGCTCGGAGCATGTGGCGGAGATCGTCGGCAGACAAGGTGAGCAGCTGCGGGGGAATGCTGGGACGGGACTGGGGCGGAGGGATCTGGCCAGACAAAGGAGTGAACACCTTGGGCGCTCAGGCTGGGGCAGAACTACAACTCTCACAATCCATGGGACAGGCTATTGCAAGTGGCCTGCTGAGGATTGTGTTTCCGCAGCATCTGGACTGCCCCTTCCTTTGTCTATTCCTTAAAACTGTGTTGCCCTTCCAGTACAGTGACTGGCGCTGAGTGGCGTCAATGGAATGGCTGCTACAGTGTCTGTGATAATGTTGTCCTAACTTGTGCCAGTCAGGGATGTATCTGCTGCTGCCCCCGTGCCACTGTGTGACAGTTTGTGTGTTACAGTATTTGTGTGTGTGTGACAGTCAGGGACGTATCTGCTGCTGCCCCTGTGCCAGTGTGTGACTGTGTTACCGTGTTTGTGTGTGTGACTGTGTACCAGTGTGTGTTAGTTTGTGTGTGTGACTGTGTGTACCAGTGTGTGTTAGTTTTTGTGTGTGACTGTGTGTGTACCAGTATGTGTTACAGTTTGTGTGTTACAGTGTTTGTGCGTGTGACTGTGTGTACCAGTGTGTGTTACAGTTTGTGTGAGTTTGTGTGACAGTGAGGGATGTATCTGCTACAGCCCTGGTGCCAGTGTGTGTGTGTGTGACAGTGTCTGATGGCCATGTGGCGGCTGTTATTGTGTGAATGAATGGTGTGGCCCTTCTTCTGTGCGTACCCCACTAACGGACGCTCCATTGTGTCTCCCCCTCCCAGGCTGCAAGATCAAAGCTCTGCGGGCCAAGACCAACACATACATCAAGACCCCGGTGCGCGGGGAGGAGCCAGTCTTTGTTGTGACTGGGAGGAAGGAAGATGTGGCCATGGCCCGAAGAGAGATCATCTCAGCTGCTGAGCACTTCTCAATGATCCGAGCCTCTCGCAACAAGAACGCGGCATCGCTGAACGGGGGCTCGGTGCCCGCCCCTCCAAATCTCCCCGGGCAGACCACCATCCAGGTGCGGGTTCCTTACCGAGTGGTGGGGCTGGTGGTGGGACCCAAAGGCGCTACCATTAAGCGGATCCAGCAGCAGACCCACACGTACATCGTGACCCCGAGCAGGGACAAGGAGCCTGTGTTCGAGGTGACTGGAATGCCAGAGAATGTGGACCGAGCCCGGGAGGAGATCGAGGCTCATATCGCTGTGCGCACGGGCGGACTCATTGAGGTGGCGGATGAGAATGATTTCCACGCCAATGGCACTGATGTGGGCTTTGATTTGCACGGCAGCCTGTGGAGCAAATCCAACCAAAGCTCAGGCAGCCGCAAGGCTTTATCTAACTATCGCAATGACAGCTCCAGCTCCCTGGGCAGCGCCTCCACCGACTCTTACTTTGGGGGCACCAGGATGGCAGATTACAGCCCGCCCAGCCCCGACCTCAGCTACACCAACAATAACAATAATAACAACGGCAATGGATACGTGTATAGCACCGGCAGCGAAACCATCTCCCCCGACTGCACTGATCTGGCCTTTGAGTCTGGATTTGACCCTGCCCCTGCCCCGCCGCCTTCTGCCTATACCTGGTCCCAACTGGAGCGCAGCACTGGCAGTGCCCCCTACCATAACAATGCCAACGGGATCCTGCTCAATCAGAGGAGGCTCAATGGAGTGGGCTGCACCACTGCCCCCAGGCTCTCGCCCCCCCTGCACACGTGCAATGGACTGTCCGAGCATCCGTTAGCACGCCGGGTGCGCAGTGACCCTGGGGGTGGTTTGAGCTACTCTGCTTACAGCAACATGGCCTGCGACTCCTCTTCATCATCGTCCTCTTCCTCCAGCAGCAGCTCTTCCTCCTCCAGCTCGTCTTCCTCTTCATCCGGCATGAGGAGAAAGGGCAGCCGTGAATGCTCCATCTGCTTTGAGAGTGAGGTGATCGCTGCCTTGGTCCCCTGTGGGCACAACCTGTTCTGCATGGAGTGTGCCAACCGCATCTGTGAGAAGAACCAGCCCCAGTGCCCAGTGTGCCATGCAGGGGTCACCCAGGCCATCCGCATCTTCTCCTAAATCCTTCCCTCCATCTCCATTAAACAGGGGCCAGTGAGCAGCTACATTCCCACTTGTATGGTGCCATACACCTGTGTATATACCCTACACGGATCCTTTAATATATTAATATATTGTAATATATTAATATTCAGATAATATATATATTTAGATTTGTGTTTTTATTTCTTATTCTGTGTCCATCAATGCTGTACCACCCTGGTTATTACTTGCTTAAATCTATTTAATACCTTCTAGTATAACTTAATGCCATGCTATTATTTCTTAAAGGGGCAGGGGATGTTGAGGTGCAAAGCAAATGTCTCTGTAACTTCATGTGAGCTGATGCCCTCCTGCTCTTGAACTACTGCTCCCACTGCCCCCAGGGTTGTTGGAATGTGGTTAGTTCTAGTACAACAGCAGCAGGGCCAGGGGTTCATTTATACACTAATTCATGTTATTGCATTTATCAGATGGTTATCGTGGAATGGGCAAGAGGAATGCCCAGCCTGTTACCCTCCTGCAGCCATTGAGTTATGTCACCCAGCATCACTTTCCCCTCATGTTACAGCTTCATCTCAATTACCAAATACTGTCTGGGACAGTTAAAAGGGTCCCAAGCTAGAATTCCTCTCTGTAGTGATCTGCTTTGGCAAAATGTGGTGCAGGCACTTGATTTAAGTACCCGCCTCCTTTATTGTTGTACCCACCCCCCAGCGTCATTATGTAAATAGCTTACAGCGCCACTTTCAAATGCGCCTTTTTCCAGAAGCAATATTCATTTGCACATCTGCTCTTCTGCGTTTGTTACAGTGAGATCACTGGGTCTTCCTTGGCATCCAAACAGGACATATTGCTACATGGCTATTTAACCCTTTATAGCTGGTGGGGGGTCACCTAGGCATTCATTGGATTATAAGCACCCCCGTTTGCCTTGAAGCGGCTAAATAATGATGTTGGGACATGGGATCTCACAGATTTTATTATTTTCTTTTTTTGGGGAAAAAACATACTTTGGCAAGTGGGAATGTGGCTACAAAGCTGCAGTATCTGCACGTTAATGATTATTATTTCATCCCTTCTTAATGGAAATTGCAGGCTACTTTTCCATATTCACATATATCGTAAGCTTGGGGAGAATATAAGTGACATTTATTGCATGCTCTTAATACGAACAACAACATCCTGGTTGCAGAAGCATTTGTTTCAGTCTGTACTTGATGTTATCGTTCCTTTTAATCCGATTAAGTACTTCTGATAGCAGGCTTTTAGGCATACAATATGTGCCCCTCTTAGCTAGTCACTGGCCAAATGCTTATGAGAAGCGGAGAGATACTTTTATGACAATACACGGCTAATGTTGCTTTTTTTTTTCCCCCTGACCTTTTCCAGTGGAAAAAAAAAAAGACATGATACTGCAGCTTTAACAAAGTGATATTAAATTGTATCATATCTTCTATAAATATATATCTATAAATATAAAATGTGTTTTAAAGATGAAACTGCATTGATACAGATTGAAGTATTTTATTCTTTTTTGACTTGAAAAATTATATTTCATATTGCAAAGATGTTTACAAGTATTTTAATTTAAGTTCAGTGAACTTTTTCTTTTGTAGCTGGGTTAAAATCTTTTTATTTTTAGTATATATGGCCTAAAGGCAAAGAACACTGTATTATTTTAATATCACGGGGGGAGGGAATGGGACAAACCATTAAATGAGGATAACAAATGTTTTGAACAGTATTCTGTTGGGATAGAGATTTTATAGGTTCTGAAACAAAATCTTTTAAATCTGCTTCACCCAGCATCTTTTTCTATTCCGTGATATAAAGCATATTTTATTCTATATTATTACAGAAATGGGAAACGTATAAGCCAATTAAGCCAACCAGAAGAAACAGTTGACTGCTTTCTAACCTTTGTATAGATTTCAGTGGGAATTACGAAATTCTGTTGCACCGATATAGTTTTAGTATTTCTATTTTAATACATTTTGTTTACCACTCGTTTATGTATATGTAGGTGATGTTACTTGAGCGTAAATGTACTTTACTGAGCAAAGTTTAAGAAAAAAAAACAAAGTATATTTTATTTTATGATAAAGGGCCTTTAACCTCATGGTCAAATACTAATATTATATTTGCTGAAACGAGATTTGAAATTGTATCAAGAGTTTTATTTTTCTGACATTTAAAGTTCTACATAATAAAGGTAAAACTTAAGTAATGGTGCTACTTCATGTTTTTTTTAAGTATTTCTATATAAATCAAATAAAATTTATTCCAGAAATAACTTGTTTTTTTTTTTTTTTTTTTTGTCAATTGATCAGTGATGTAACACAACTCATTTCCTATGCATGGCTGGTAAATATCCTTGTTGGTCGTGGTGAACTTCTGCTCCCAGCATCCTCTGAGAGCTTGAGCATGCAGGGGGTTCTGACTCACCACAGCTGGAGGCTGCTAGTTCAGTATCCTTTACATATGCATTTGCTTTGTTACAATAACAAATCCATTTGAGTTACAGTTTAGGCATACAGGTGTGTCAGTATTTAATTTCAGTGTTATACAGTCATTTTGCTTCTGCAAGACCTGCTAAACTGTGGCCCTCCTAGGGGCTGTTGAATTACAGATGTTGACAGCAGTTGAAGACTGTCCAGGGATGCTTAATAGCAACTTTTTAGTTGGTCTTCCTTTTTTCTATAAAAAATGGTTGCTTCCTCTTCAGGCCTCTTCATCTTTCAGACTCTCAATCCATTGCTTGGTTGCCAAGGTAAGTTGGATATTAGAAACCAGAGAGCAACTGAATTTCCTAATTGGAGTGCTGCTGGAAAAAAAGCTAAAAATAACATACAAAAATAAAGACCAATTGCAAATTATCTGAGTTTACATCCAGCAAAACAGAAAATTGAAGGTAAATTGTTCCTTTCAGCATTTTCTGTGCAATGCATGTGGCGATATAACTAGCAATAATCATGAGGTGCCTCTTTGTTTGTTAGTTGTGTTGGTCAGGCATTCATGCAGCCACTACCTTTGTTATAAACTTGATTAAAACCGCATCATCTACTGTTCAGGAATAGAATGTTGTGTCCTGTTGCAATCTAAACGAATACTTGCACATAAGCAAGCTGCAAGGCACCTCCCACTCCTATGCATATACATAAATGTACATTTATGCACCTATCATACATTGCACTCAATTGCAGGACCATTTTTCATTACATTTGTTAGACGTCAGATATTTAATAGACTGCTATAGAGAGCTACATTTACAGTTTGAAGTGCGACAAATATTTGAAATGGAACATATTTGAATAAAGCATCTCCCAGGAAACAACAGACCCTCAGCAGCAAGACCTCTATACACTTGCCTCTTTAACCCTATATCGGATGGCTAAAAATTAATTTGAAAAGACAGCTTTTGCTCCTTGGCAGTATGATTTATATAGATAGGATTGTGCTGCATACTCGCCTTATAATGGATATTTGGGGAAATGTTAAGGACTTATACACACCGGCAGCTTTACCTGTGCTGTCCTGCGTTGCGCTTTCTTTTGTGTAGCCGCAGGGGAGTGCAGGAGTAGACGCACTCAATTATTGTGAAGGGGACTGTACTCACACAGACGCATGTAAGCGCCAAGCACAGGTGGGACGCAGCATGTTGCTTTTCACCTGCGTTCTGTTTGATTACTTGGGATGCACCGAATCCACTTTTTTAGATTCAGCCGAAACCCCGAATCCTTAATGAAAGGTTCGGCCGAATACCGTACCAAATCCCAATTTGCATATGCAAATTAGGGGTGGGATGGGGAAAACATTTTTTACTTCCATGTTTTGTGACAAAAAGTCACATGATTTCTCTCCCTCCCCTAATTTGCATATGCAAATTTGGATTTGGTTGGGCCAGGCAGAAGTATTCGACCGAATCACCCTGAAAAAGGCCAAATCTCGAACTGAATCCTGGATTCGGTGCATCCCTAGTGATTACAGCCCCCTTGACAATAATTGATTGCGTCTACTCCTGCGCTCCCCTGCGGCTAAACAGAAGAAAGCACAACGCAGGGGATGGCAGGTAAAACTGCCCTAATGAAGTGTCCCCATTAGGCTAGAAATGCATAAGGCTGTGTTTTGTGTTGGGATGTTCAAGTGAATAAAAACTCATTTTAGCACACCCCTCTATGGTGGTCCAGGTTCAGCACCAGCCTAATTGCTCTGATAATGATGATAAATGATGATTAACTTCATTATCTGAAGGTCAGGGGCATATACACCTGGACCCCAGATTTGATCTGGTGAGCCGCAATAGCACACGCTGGTTGTTGGATATTATATGGATTACTGTGAGCACAAAAACAGCTGTTGCATTGCTGTTTCTCAATTGTATTGATTCCCCAAGGGTGTATAAGTAGTGCTAAGGGGCATTTCACTACTCTGCCTTTACCTTAAACCTATTTTCAGTACAGGTCGAAGATCTATATACTGAAATGCTTGGGACCTGAGTGTTTGCAGTAATGTGAAACACCATGCCTTAAGGCTTTTTATAGGATTACGTTGCCAATGACAAGGATTTATGCTAGTTTAGCTGTCATAATCACAGAGAAAAAGGTGCAAAAGTTGGGAAAAATGAAGAATTGTTAGTTGAAAAGCACACTATGGGAAATGGCTGTATTTGTGTAGAGGTTTAATGGATAATGGGTTTGTGAATAGTATATAACATTCCTGCACTCCATAGCATTCTTATTAAACCACATTTAGGGTCCTTTATGGTCTTTATTCTATAAAATATAAAGTGGAAATACAGCTATTTGATTATGACAAATGCATAATGCATAGTGCATTTGTTCTGTGTAAAGAAAACACTGTCCCCTCAAATATGTACTGCTGATCCTGGACTCACAGCTCTCTAGTTCTGCATCTCTCTCTCCGGTTTTCCCGATGACACTTGTCTGTGTACAGCAGCGCGTGGACACAAGCAGCAAAAAGCCTGATCTGTGCATGCTTCATTTTTTTTACATACTAGATTTTCATGCGCTGCAATTTGTAGGGCAATGCTTATGTAACATTAACCGATGTGAAAGCAGAAGCATAAACCATCAACAGGTACATCAGAGAGTCAAAAGCCAAATCAAGTTATCTTCCTTTTAAGGGAGTTTTTTACCTCCCAAACACTTATAAATAATAGGGATGCACCGAATCCACTATTTTGGATTCGGCCGAACCCCTGAATCCTTTGAGAGAGATTCGGGCGAATACCGAATCCTAATTTACATATGCAAATTAGGTGTGGGAAGCGAAAAACATTTTTTACTTCCTTGTTTTGTGACAAAAAGTCACGTAATTTCCCATTTTTTTGCTGTTGTAAATTGCTTTCTGTTTTTTTTTTTTAGTAGAGTGTAATGTTCCTGTCTCTCATGTTTTAGGCCGGCAGCTCAGTAATCTGTTATCTGTATAGTTTACTATGTTATTAATTGATACAGCTGCCATGAAACTCAGGCATTCTGCTTAGCAGGGTCAAAGGTAAAAAATGTATCAACAAAATGTATCATTTCAAACAGTTTACAGAAGATTTGAGAAGGTAAAAAATGATACTTTAGACTTCAATATTACAAAAATGGTCAAAAATAAAAATAGAATTCCAATTGAAAAAAAATATTTCTGGTGAAGCAGCTGGACAGAAAATAATGTTTGGAAGGGTTTGATATTTTTATTGGAGTTGTCTTGCTTGGATGAGCCTTTCCTGAATGATTCTGGTAACCCGAAGTGAGTGTACATTCTGTAAGTCTTTACTGTAAAAAGCAAGAGCAGTTTCTCAGAAACATCTTGTTAACCTTAAGGTAAAACGTATAGGATTTTATGAGTTTGGGATATTATGTAATGGTATTTTGTTCCTTCTTCGCAGTGACTGCCAAACTGTTCTAGCCTCCTATCAACAGGTATGAATGTTTTGCAGACCCCTTTATTTATGGGAAGTTTCCTTCATTGGAAAGTGCAACGGGCACGTTGGATGGAACTATTCTGACTAAACTATAGATTATGATATTGTAAATGGTACTCTGACATAAGCAACACACTCATTAGAATATTTATGCAACAACTCTGCATCTTTGCATGGATGACTTCTAGTCATCTTGTGTAGGGGAAAATGACAGCTTAGGTTAGGAAGTTAGGTTGAAAATAGACCCATCAATTACAACCTTTATAAGAAAGCACAGTAGATTTGAGGAGGGAAAAGTACTGGTGGAGAAGTAAAAATGTATATAACCACAAATGTACTTTTATAAAGACACAAAGTCATCAGAAAGATGTGTAAAAATACCTTCAATGTAACCTATGCACTCTATATACAGTATATATATGATAGATATATAAAATGTCTTAGAAATAATGTTTTTTGAAATTTTGCATTACGGTTGCCAAATATCGTGTAATGTGTTTCAGTGCACTTGTTAAATATAATATTATGCAGCATTTACCGTAATGGTTTCCTGGCCCCTGCCCCAGACTATTATTAGCAGCACGGAGTTTATACTCCCAATGGGGATAAGATTGCCATACACTGACCAAATTAAAGGTACAGTATTTCACAGAATGTTTTGTGATTTGAATGATCACATATTTGGCCAGATTCAATTCTCACATAAAAACTCTTAAAGGATACATATAGGATAAATGAAAAAACCCTAATTTTGTAGGCCATTATGAGTAATATATGGTGTTGCTTTTACATAGTGCTAAAAGTTAATATTATTTTTAATTATTGGAGCTCCCTATAGATGTTCACTGGTCCCTGTTTAAAATGAGGGGTGGGCCTGTTGTAACGGTCCCTGCCAGAAGCACAGTAGGAGGGGGACAGCCAATCACAGCCCTGAAGTCTCACAAGCTCAGAAGGCTTCAGTTCCCTATCAGGTCCTGCTAGCTGCTGATTGGTTCCTGTCCTACAGTGCAGTGAACTGAAAGCCGCTGGCTGCCCTGCACAGCCTGGGAATTCAGGGAGCAGGAAGTGGAAGAGAAGGGAACGATTATTAGGGTTTTTGCAGAAATATTCAATAAATCATTTATCACAATTCTTCTATATCTAAATGAGTATAATGCACTGGTACATGCTTATTTTTTTACATAATTTGTCTCCATTAAACATATTTTATTCACGCATCATTAACAATATTTCAACACTTTATGTTAATTTTGGCCAGTTGTGTCATTGTTTTTACAAAGCCACCAGCAGTATGTACCCCTCCGTCAGACATGAGCAAAGCTGAGGATCCTTTACTCTCCTGTGGGATCCCATTGAGTATTCCTCTCAGTTGAACTCAAGTTGCCCATAGACTGTCCTTTCCAACTACCATTTCCTGCTCATTTTTTGACGCATTATTCATTCAGATCCATCACCATTTTCTCCTATGCTGACTCTGCTGCCTGTACTCGGCCACTGAAGCGATGAATATAAAACCTATCCACTATTAACCCATTTCCTGCTTTGGTCAAGGGGCTCTGTATTGTGTTTTTAAACACAGCATGGCAAAATGATTACAAAGAAAGTTGCTGGCTCCATTTGGGGCTCATGCATAAACACTGGGTATATATATACAGGGGCATTAACTCATATCAACAATCAGCAACTGACTTTTTCTCCAGCCAGCAGTGGGTTGAACAATGAAAACATTTTGCAAATTTACCCAGTGTTTATAAATGACACCCTTTATTATCACACTAGTCTAAAATGCATGCGCTGTACTTGTTTTTTTAGAAGTGGCAATTTCTTAATATAACTGCTAATAGCAGAACTCTAAATACTGTACAAAAAGTACATTGTATGTATACATTGTGTTGCAGTCATTGTTATCCTGAGGCTTTTTTTGAACTGCAATTTCCAATGTCACCCGACAGACACTGGAGTTGAACATGGGGATGCTGCCTTGCCATGCTGGGGCCCTGTGTTTAATTCCTGCTGGAGCACATGTTCTTGGAGTTGGTATGTTCTCTTCATGGGAGGCCATTCAACAGGCATTCCATTTTCCTTGAACCAACAGGCAGCTTAACTGACTCCTGATCATAGTGTGTGTGAATGTGATAGGAACCTTAGATTGTAAGCTCCACTGGCAGGGACTGATGGGAAATGTATAATCTCACAACATCTGAAAGACTGCATGCTGTCCACTCCTGGTATACAGATATTCTTGTAACCCAGGAGTGCCCATACTTTACTAATGTGGGGTCTACTTTTAGTGATGTTGTCTTGCATTCTGTTCCATGGAAAATATTACTTACATATTATATTAATTTAAAAGAGAATATATTTTGCTATATTTAAAAAAAAAAATTCTTATGTAACCTTAACATAATAAATATCTGAATGAAAAGAATAAGACAGTAGGGTAATTTAGACAAGCTGTTTGTTGACAGTGTCTTGAGATCTACTGATACTGGTATACCCCGATCTACATTTTGGACACCCCCAACCAAAATGGACCTGTTTGTTCTGTAAAACAAGCTGTTTTCCTTCCCATGTGACTGCCTCTCCTCATGGCTACAGTTGTCAGGATGTAAGTAAGACAGGACTATAAAATCATGTCTTTGATATTCTAGTGCTAGGGAGGGATCATTTCACAGCTGCTCAGTGTTTTACAGTATGTGACATATATTATGCAGGAAGTGTTGTGCAGTTTGTGCAGTGGTGTGAATTGTCTCAGATGTATGGTGGAAGGTCCTGTCACTTATTGCCAACTGCAGTGAATTGCTTGCATTTTCTAGAAATCCTGATTCATTTGCTGTGTGTTTAATGAGAGTTGGTTAGCTTTTATGTATTATTAAGCCCTCAAGCTACCAGTTCCCGAGATCTTTAGAACATATCCAGATTAAGGGTCTTCAGAAGACTCAGAGCTAAAACTGGTACAAATTCAACACTTTTGCTCCCCCTGCCTTACTTCCAGCATTCAGCCATTGCACATCACGTTTGCCAGCTGTTAGCAGCTAGTAAAATATTTGCACACTAGTATCACAAAGTGACCAAGTAGATGGGTGTCAGCAGTGATTTCATGGGCCCACAAAGTGCAAAGAGAGGCAAAGTCCTTGTAGTAGTTGCATTTGATGTAAACTTTACTGTGTTAACATTTGCCGCTTCAGCCATAACCTGGTGTCCTGCATTTATCAAGGACCTGAACACAATTGCTTTGTTATATAGTCACTGGGGATTGTATTCATTTATATAGTTCTCACAGTGAAAGCAGCATTTGTAAATGACCTTTACTGACTTCATTTCCATTCAGTTCAGGGTTTAGTATCTTTGTTCTAAATACCCAGAGAACTGATTGTTAGATCCCCCTGTACATGATCAATGACATCACAAGTACGGGTAACTAGACATTCAGCTGCAGGGGAGCTCCCCAAGGGCCTATGTCTATTAATACTATTCATACTGAGACTGGTAGAAAGCCTTGTTTTAAACACTGTTGCTCTAGGCTTTGGTGCCCAGCTAAATGTTACTGTAGAGAGAAGCAGGTCTCTTGTCTTGCTTACTAGTTGTGATTTTAAGATTTGCTAAATGTTTAACCTGATTACTTGAAAAGTTTATTGTATTCAGCCACTGTAGAAAGAGCCCCTTGGGAATTGATGATTCGGAAAGCTTCACCATACTACGCACAACTACATCATATATTATTTTGAGGTGAATCTGCGTATTAATCAAAATTCAACACTTCATCTAGGCAAATGAGAAGGTTCACACTTTGATAAATCAGCAGATTAAATATTGTTCAACTGGGTGAAAATTCGCCTGGTGAAAAACTTTTCTTGTGCTAATATTTTTCACTAGTGAATTGTCTTCTTCACTTTTAGTAAATTGGAGATATGCCTCCAAATTGTCATTTTGGCAAAATTTCATAAAAAAATGGGCTTCGCTCTTTAGTAAATTTGCTCCTTGGGGTGATATATGGCTATCCCATTATAGATCGATGTCCTGGATTCTAATGATTCCTGTCCTCTGCTTTATTCTTTCAGTCATGTTAACACCCCTAATACCTGGAACACTGCTTGTAGTAAATATATAATTGCAGCTGCTCATCTCAGAAGAGAAAATCTTTCCCCCTTTTTATGCTGGCCATGTAATCACAGCGTATAAAATCTGCCTGTCATGTAATAATGAAACATTTCACGTGGCATGGGTTTATTTTTGTATAACATTGATTTTCCATAAGCAAGCTGACCTTAGTGACCCTGATGTATGTTGTATTAAGGTACAATCAATTAAAATCAATAGGTATAAACAGATCTGGAAGTCTAAAGGGAGCTGCTTAGACGGTTATTTATCAAGGTCTGAATTTATCTCAATATCGGCTGCTACAAACTCCGATCTAAGCTGCTCGGGTTTTGTAACACTTATTTATTATTAAATTTTTCCAAAAATTACCTTTGCAGGAAAAACTCAGATTTTCAAGATTTTTTCGTGAATTTTGCCCAAACACTCGGAATTTTTCACCCGAAAGCTCAGAAAACATTGTGAAATTGCCCGAAACCTCCGACACAACCAAAAATCAATAGGACTGTTCCCATTGACTTTTAAACAACCTCGACAGGTTTGAGATGCCCTGTTTTAATATTCAGGCTTTTTAGCCCTCAAGGTTTTATAAATTTCGAAAAAAATCTGATTTTGGGTATTTTCGGGTATTCTTCTGTATTTTGAAATGGTATATTCTCCTGTTTTAACAGCAGTTAGTCTAACATATAAAGGCCAATTTAATGTATATTCTGTGATTTGGACTGTAGGGCTAGCACTATAGCAGGTGACACAGTGTACTAACATGCCACCTTGCTGCAAGCAATAGCCTTGTAAAAATATGAAAGGGCAAACAAGGTCTTGAGCTTTATTAATAGGTGCATTGATTTGCGGGAGGTAGGGTTGACACCTGGCTGGTATTTTTCTGACCTAGCCAGTACAATACCTTCCAAGGCCAGGGCTGGTATTACAAAGTTACCGGCAATATAGTAACTCTGGCCTGACCCCAATATATGCAATATGCACATAAGCCAGAGGAAGCTTACCCTTTTTCCTTCACAGATCTGCTTTGAGGTATTTGTGATGTAATAGACCTGCCCCTTTTGTTATTACATCCCTATGATGTCACAGACCACCCTGTTGTAAGCGCCACCATTCCCCCCACTGGCTGGTAAATTTCTACTAAAATGGTGGCAACCCTAGCAGGAGAAGAGGGTTACTTTTCCTCTGTACAGAGAGCTGGTAAGGCCCCACCCAGAATATGCCATACACTTTTGTTCTCCAGAGCTTAAATGGGACATTATTGCATTAGAGTGACCAAGTTGGGGTTGTTTATGCTGGCTAAAAAAGGTGTGCTTAAGAGGAGATATGATAACTAGGTGTAAGTATACAAGGGGACCATATTATGAACTTTCTAATGCTTTATTTAAAGGGGAGCTATCGTGAAAATGAAAATTTCATATAAGCTTTAGCACACTGAATAAGACATTTTCTAAATATAAACAATTAAAAAATGATGTACCGTTTCTGAAATAATCAAGTTTCTCTTCCTCTATCAGCATCTGTTTCTCTTTCTTCTGTCTTCATGCAGGAGTTCATTGACAGTTAGATCCAATATATCTTATAAAAGGGGGCTTCCTTTGCCTAGATGTATTAGAGCTCACTCTATTAAAATCACTAGACATCATGTCTTGGATGATGCAGGATTTGTGCAGAAGGCAGTTATTTTGTTACATTTTGTTTGTACTGGAATCAGTTATTTAAGTAAGCTCTAATTAAAGGGAAAGGATTCCCCCTCTATAAGATATATTGGATCGAACTGTCATTGACAATATGACACCCAACTTCTACAAGATGTCAGAATGAAGAGAAACAGATGCTGAGAGAGGGATAGTGAAGATGAACTTGATTATTACAGAAACTGTACAGAAATTGTAATTGATTATATTTAGAAAACTTATTTCAGTATGATGAAGCTTATATTAAATTTTCATATTCGCAATAGTTCCCCTTTAACAGAAGGTCCTTCTGGCAGACATGAAGGCATCAATTTCTATCAGAAGAAAGGAGGTTCCAAGAAGCCTCAAAAAGGGTTTTCTTTGCCTTCCTCTAGATCAGCTAGCAGTTAGGCAGGCTTCATATAGACATAAAAGGTTGGACTCGATGAATGTGTGTATTTTTCAAACTGAGTTACTATGTGGTAGCTTTCAGTTTTAGACAGTGCTAGGTGGCATTGATTTTCTCCAGGAGCCAAATGTGATCCCTAGATTTAGAGCTCTATGCAGTCAGAACCAACAATATACACATCTTTGTTTAGAGATTTCCCAGAGGTCTGAATCCATGGGTCATGTACTGTATATGATATACAGTACATGACCCATGGATTCAGACCTCTGGGTATATCATTCTCATGGCCACAGTCGAAGGGGTCAAATTCAGGCATACTTAGTGGCTGCTTGGTTATACCCAAGGGCTGTATAATGAATACACTGATCATAAAGAATAAACATTAGGGGGCAGATTTATCAAGGGTCTAAAAAACCCTCCAATTCGACCCATGAAGTAAAATCCTTTGAATCCTATCGAATTCAAAGGATTTTAGCGCAAATACTTTGATCGAACGATTTTAAGAGATCGATCGAAGGATTTTTATTCGAGGATAAAAAGCTTAGAAAAGCGCTGGGGAAGGTCCCCATAGGCTAACATTGCAGCTCGGTAGGTTTAAAGTGGTGAAGTATAAAGTCGAAGTGTTTTTTAAATAGACAGTACTTCGATTATCGAATGGTGAAATAGTCGAACGATTTTTACTTTGAAACGTTTGAATCATTCGCAGCGCCGTTTCTCTATGCATTGCCGCCTGAGGCGGCTCCAGTAATGCCGCCCCCCCAGCCCGATTCGATTTCCGGGGGGGGCAGCAACGCTAGTGCGGAGAGCGCAATTGCGCTCTCTCGCCCTAGTAAAGCCGAATTTCCGGTTCAAAAACCGGAAATTCGGCTCTTAAAGGCACCAGGAGCGGCTTTTTGCCGCCCCTGGAAACCTAGCTGGCGATGCCGCCTGAGGCGAGCGCCTCAGCTCGCCTCATTGGCGGATCGCCCCTGATCATTCGATTCGATCAAATTTGACCAATTCGATGGTGGAAGTACCCAAAAAAATACTTCGAAATTCAAATTTTTTTTCATTCGAATTCTTCCCTCAAGCTTAGCAAATCTGACCCCTAGTGTGGGGTAACTAATTTTACTCTGGAAATGTTCTCAATTCTCTCATTTTAGCACATAAGTAAGTAGAGGTTATTTTCACTTTATTCTCCTATACTTTTCCAATAAAAAGTAAATGATATTTTTCATAGAAAGAGCCAGAAACACTAGATGAATTGCAGTAAAGTATTATCATTTAGTGGTAGTGGTAGATTGCTTTTTAACTGTAATAATAAATATGGATCCAAACATTTATTGGCCATGGGTGAGCCCTTGTATTTATTCTTATTTAACCATTTCACTATTCCAGGGGCTGTGCAATGCCATTGCTGCAAGACATGAACAAATGAAGGAGGATGCTTTCTTGTCTATCCACTCACTGTTTATATTAACCACATGCTACTGGGTTGAGTTTAGTCTTCTATGAATAAAGGTAAGCCTGTATTATTCTTTACTGATCTGTGTAAGGAAAATACATTGCTGACAATCTGGGGCAAATTCACTAAGCACCAAACGCTAGCGTCAATTCGCTAGCGTTGGGCATTTTCTTTACTTCGCAAATTCACTAACGAACGCTGGCGTCAATTCGCTAGTGTTACTTCGCACCCTTTACGCCAGGCGAATTTTCGCTACTGATGTAACTACGCAAATTCACTAACGCGCGTAGTGTACTGAACGCTATCTGTTACGCTAGACTTCCTTCGCCACCTCAGACCAGGCGAAGCGCAATAGAGTAGATAGGGATTGCTTCAAAAAAAGTTCAAATTTTTTCTAAGTCCCAAAAAACGTTGGCGTTTTTTCTATATCATGGGTGATAGGCTGAAAAAGATCGATAAATTTTTTGGGGCTCCCCTCCTTCCCCCCTACATTTCCTAACTCATGGCAACTTAACTATACAGTGGGCACATGTGTAGGGCAAAAAAAAATTTTTATTTGATGTTTTGAAGGTTTCCCAGGCATTTGTAGTGATTCTACGTATTCCTCCATTGAAATTTGAATTTGACGCCGTATGGAAATTAACCATCGCTAGCGTAACTTCGCTTCGCTTAGCGAATAAACGCTAGCGCAACTTCGCAACCTTACGCTACCCCTGTGCGCAACTTCGGATTTTAGTGAATTTGCGGAGCGCTGGTGAAAATACTCCTGGCGAAGTGTGGCGAAGTGCGGCGAAGTGTGGCGAAGTTAAGCCTGGCGCAACTACGAATCTTAGTGAATTTGCCCCTCTGTGCAGTGACTCTATATATCTATGGGTTGTTGGTCTAAGAGCGCTAATGCCAGAAGTGATTGGTTCAGATTGTCCCCATTCTCTCAAATAGACTCATGTAACCATGCTTCGGTGAAGTTTAGGGTCAGTAAGTGCTTTGAGGACTAAGATATTCATAAGCAGTTTTGGTTGGTCTGTACTAGCTTTACTTTACACTGCCCTGTTTAGGAGTATTTGCGTGGAGAACATTATGACTGTGGTCAGGCATTCAATTTCTCAATTGCGCTAGCAAACCATCTGAGTCCAAGAAGGATATCATGCTATAGTGCTTATATATTATTCTACTCTGTTTTAGTCAGGTAGGGACAGAGGCACACCCTTTGTTTGCCTGAGCCTGAGGCTATTGTTCCCTAAAGGTGGCCATACACGGGCTGATAAAAGCTGCTGACAGACCGAGTTGTAAGCTTATTGGCCCGTGTATGGGGCCAATGTAGTCCCGTGATCCGACCGCCCGTTACCATTCGTTAGGATCCTCAAGGTGGGCATATTGGGTAGAGCTCTGCTCGTTTGGCGAAATCGTCAGACGAGCGGATCTCTCCGTGTATGGCCACTAGGTTCCATGCCTGGACCAGTCACATTAACAGTTTTTTACAGTTTATTGTAAGTTTGAAGTATTTTTCAAAGCATAAATAAGGCATGCACATTTCAAGAGCAGTTACTTTTATTCCAGACTAATTTTAGTCAATTTGGGATTTAACTGTATCAGATAAAAGTTATGATTTAATATGTTCGTGAAAGTTTGTCATCCAACTGGCTTTCTCAATTCAGAATAAGGACACACATTTGGGACTGCCAAATCAAGATTCTAGACCGGGAGAGGATATATAGCGAAGCAAGATCCTATGAACAAGTTATTCTGAATTGAGAAAGCCATTTGGATGACTGGTGAAACGTCTTCAAGAAAAACACAGCAAGCTTATTTCTATAGATATGTTATGATTTAATATTTTTGTGATTCCCCAATGAACTATTATAGAGGTGGGTTGGTGGTCTATTCTTTTCCTTTCCTGCTCCTATATAAGTGCTAGTTGAGCACTGGGTTGGCTGTTATCCCAAGGTATAAAATAGGGATGCACTGAATCCAGGATTCGGATTTGGGATTCAGCCTTTTCGGCTGACATGATCAGATCCATGTGCCTGGCTGAACTGAAACCAAATCCTAAAAATCATGTGACTTTTTGTTACAGAACAACATATTTAACTGTGCTCTGTGCAAGTTGTTCGTTTTCGCTTCTCTTTCCCTAATTTGCATATGCAGATTTGGCTCATTCTTTTGTGAAGGATTTGGCGGAATCCTTAAATAGTGGATTCGGTGCATCCCTAGTGTACAGTTCTAAGGAGTACTAGGCACCAGGTCCACTGTGGGCCCTGCCACTAAAATAGCAGGGCCCACTCCCTCAGGGAACTCCAATTAGTAACCTATTGCTCAACTGGGCAGGCAACAGGTACAATAGTTCCCATATGAAAAAAAGTTGCCTGCATGCATGACACCTCTCCTGATCCAACCCAGTCACTGCCCATTATACAAAAACCTCACCCATGCCCCATCTAAACCCTACCCATTCTCCAGCAAGTCCTTACCCTTTATAAACCACAAACTACACTTTTACATAACTTGGGACACCTTCTGCTATGACTGCAGTACCCCGGCACCCTCATTATGGAAGTTGTATCTCGCACAGCCAACCCTGTATGGATTATATAGGTCTCTCACAGCAATTCCCATAGTGTGCATGGTCTTGAAAGCCTCATGGCAATAAAATGCCTATGAGGAATTGTAAACAGGTTTGTACCAAATATTTGTTTTAAAACCGGTTACCAGTACTACTTGCAGATCGGTTGCTATGTGTTGCTAGACCTGGTGTAAACTTTGTTGGAAGTTTTGGAACTTAGGAAAGTTTTTTTGGGAGCTTGGGAAAACATGGCAGTGCAGTACTGAAATTATGTGATTAGGGATATTGATATTGCAGAGGGACCTATTACAATGGATATTTGGACTTATTTATTACCATACTACATACTGTAAACTTGAATAAGTGTGTTACCCATGGCAACGAGTCAGCTTTCATTAAAATTTGCTACTTTTGCTATGTTATGTCTGTAAGGACAAAACTTTCAGATACTGCAGAACTATCAAACTAACTTTCAGGCAGCTCAGCAAAATACTTTAATGCATTTTGGAACTATATTTTAAGCTGCCAAATAGGAAATATGTACATCACGCAAAAACATAAAGAATAATCTAAAGTGGCTTGCAAAAATCTTCCGATGTACATTTTCCCGTTCTGCAGTATCTACTCTTACTAAAATGCGCCCTGATGTACAAATCATACTTTTTTTTTTATTTAGTATATAATAAATGAATATTTAAAAAAGTAAAAAATATGCTGGCGATGTATGATGACCCATGCTGATGTGAAAGAGCACTTGCACAATGATTCACATAAAGATTTACCAATAACTCAGACCTGTGAAAGGGCACGTGGGATAATGTAAATAATATAAATACCAGAGCATGTCCTAATATATCCATCATATGAAGTGTTCCCTGCCTGGAGCTGGTGTCACACAGTAAAGGTGGCTATTTATGCCCAAATTTTTGAATTTGTTGCCTGGAGCAACAGGCATTTGAGTCAGATTAACTAAAGGGTGAAGTGACTCTGGTGATGATTCGCCAGTGTTACTGCTTTCAGGCACTTAGGCGATTTGCTAACGGGCGCAGGCGTAACTTCTCTAGCTAGCGCTCATTCCAACTCTATCGCCAGGCGAATTTTCACTCTGGCTAATGGACGTTACTCCGCAAATTCAATAAGATGCAGATTTTACTGAACGTTTCCTCTTTCGCCAGACTTGCCTTCGCCAGCTCAGACCAGGCGAAGTGCAATGGAGTACATAGATCTTCCTCAATTTTAGTGGAAAAAGTTTCTAAGTCCCAAAAAACTCAGGCGTCTTCCTTTTTTTCAGAGTGATAGCCTGTAAAAGTACTTGCATTTTTTTTGTGTAACAGGGTTAACTCCAGGGTCCCTCCAAGCAGCTATAGTCAAATGTCATTACTGATGCTGGAAACATTGGGGTGCTGGAGTTGATGCCATTCCCGCTACATAAAAATGTGCCAATATATAATCACAAAACATACACTGATATGGGCCAGTTATGGTGGACGCTATATAGTTGTGTGTCAGTAATGAGAGTTGTGTGTCAGTAATGGAGTTTTAGGATAAAATGATATTGTGCACAAAAAAAAAACATAGGGCATTGCGCCCAAATCTTACACTTTGCTTATTGTCCTGCATTTTTTAATATAACCTGGTATGAAATTGTTTGGTCCATGGCTCGTCTAAAGATACCAGTGAATGGCTAGTGTAGCTGTTGGGATACATCAGATGAGTTCCACCAGTTTTACATAAAACTGCACACATTTTGGGGCCCATTTACTATCGAATTGGTATTTTTTTCTACAAATCCTAAAAATTTGAGCTTTATCAAGTGAAAAAAACCCACAAAAACCTTTCATCCCAAACGTTGCCAAGTAAAAGTTGTCAAGGTGTTGTGAAATTCAATGAGAGGAGCTCTGATCCTGTTGGACCATTTTTAAACCAATCAGAATGTTAGAGGTTTTCAGATTTTTTTAGCTACGTATTGTCTGAAAAACTCGAATTTTTTGATTTTTTTTGCATTGTTCAACACTTTTTTGAATTTGATCTTTTGTGAGTTTAGTCGTGGTTTCAAAAACCTCTAAAATCTAACCTATAGTAAATAAGCCTCCACGTGTTGTAGTTGTTTTAATGGGCAAGGGTTGAAATGCTTGCCATGCTTTCCTTTAAAATCACATTATGACAATGCTGCTTTGTCTTGTATCCTATTGAAAAATAATGTTATTGCAGAAGCTATGTGGTTTGCAGACTGCAATGATCTATTTATTAGATCCATGGCATGTTTGCTGTGCCGGCTGGTTGCCATTCACTTCAGTGGCAGACAGCTCAAGCGGTAAGAGGCTTTTCTCTGCCTGAGGGACTACACCAGCAGGGCAAATACCATGGGACTTAACTGCATAAGTGTCCAAAAGCACACTCCATGTTTATGCTGATAAATGAAAAACACTTTTAATTTTTGTGTTCATTTGGGGGGGAGGGGGGTTACAGGCAGCCAAACAATGCAGTGGATGGACAGGGCCGGCCTTAGGCCAATTGGACCAATTGGGCCCAATTGGGCCCCGCACCTCTGGGGGGCCCCGCACTGCCCCTTTCCTTTCTATTTTGTGCCTGTATGCCCTTATTTTCCTAAATACTTGCTGTGTCAGTAGCCAGTAACACTTTGTCTAGGGGCCCCGCCAACTGGTCCCAATTGGGCCCCACATTTGATAGGATCGGCCCTGGATGGACTATAGCATGAAGCACACAATAGAAGCTTTTTGCTCTCTTTTCTGCTGTATAGAAGGCTTTATATCCCTCCTCAGTAGATTTTATTCATGCTGTTGCCCTTTTGTTGTGAAAATACCTAAATGAAACAAGTTGTTCCTTTCCTATATACAATATTTTTTATAACACATACTTTCTATGCAGCCTTTCATGCCAGTCCTTCAGAACATGATATATTCTTGTGCTTATGATAAGGCTACACAAATACAATACAATGGGGGTAATTTATCAACACTGGGAAAATTGCTTCATACAGTGTTCTACTTGTAGCTGGCTTTAAAAAGCTAATCACTGATTGGTTGCTATAGGTAACTACCCATGGGCAAATTTGCCCAGTGTTGATAAATGAGCCCCAGTGAGACTGTCGCAAAATTTGTCAAGACTTTTCTCTAAGCAGTTTAGCCATTTACAGTGTGGAAAAGACTGTGCCTCCAAAGAAATTACAACTGAACATGGATTTATAATGTGGTATGTTCTGGAAAACAATGTTTAAAGTATAAGGGGGCCTTCTAAAATGTTGTTTTTTTCCATATTTCTTTAAAGCTCTGAAGTTGTAAAAAACACAAAAAAGGGTGGTGGCACACATAGCTACCATTCACCTAGCGACAAATCGCCTCTTCTTCGGGCGACTTATTTCCATTAAATGACTTCCAGCAGGCTAGAATGTAAATCTGAAGTTTCCTCGTGAGACAACTTCGGAAAAACATTCTAGCTGGCGGGAAGGCATTGCGGGGAGAATAGCGCCCGAAGAAGAGGTGATTTGTCGCTGGGTGACTAATCTCCCCGAGTAGCCATGCGTGCCACTACCCTAATACAAAAATTCACCAGGAAGAAGTTGTTGAGGCCCTATTGAAGTTAATGGGGTATATTTACTAAGTGGCAAAGATTTACGAAGTTGCATCCAGGGTGCAGAACGCTGGCGAAGTTGCGATAGCATTAATTTGGCAAGCAGAGCGAAGTTGCTCTAGCATTGGCTAATTTGCATACGGCGGGAAGTTAAAGTTGAATGGATGTATATGTTGCAGCAAATACATTACATTACACAAGCCCAGGGAAGCTTAATAAAAGAAAATAGAGTTGTTATAATGTGCCATATGTTAGGAAATGTAGGGGGGAAGCCGGTTACCCCCCCACAAAAAAATGTACGCTCTTTTGCAGCATATCACCCTGAAAAAATGAAAAGATGCCGTTTTATTGGGACTTTTTTTGGAAATTTCCAACTAATTTTTTAGGAAGTCCTAACTACTCTATTGCACTTCACCTGGTCTGAGCTGGCGAAGGCAAGTCTGGCGCGAGAGGTAACATTCAGTAAAATCCGCAACTTAGTGAATTTGCGCAGTTACGTCCCTTCACCAGAGCACAACTTTGCCTGTCGATTGAGTGCGAATGAGCGCCAGCGTCAGTTTCTTTCGCTGCGCCCGTTAGTAAATCGGCAAAGTACCGAAATGACATCAGGCTGTCGAATTTTCGCCAGCGTTAGTCACTTTGCCCTTTAGTAAATTTGCCCCAATAAGAGCTGAGCTGATTCTATTGGACCTTTTTTAATCAATTCAGGCCTTTACTGGTTTTCTGATATAGTTACTATTTATTGAGCACATTTTACTAAAAATGTTTCTATGTACTGCACTGATCATTTTCCCAAAGCTTTAGAATGGAAGACAGCATCATCTGTTTATTTATAGAGCACTGACATGTTATGATGCACTGTAATATCAGGTGGCAAGCAACATGACAAGCGTTACAAAGGATAACTGGTGACAGAATGAAGGAAAATATCAGTGAGATGATTGTGGGATTCACAAATAAATGGGGTGATGCAAGCAAACACAATTTTTTTGGTCTTGTGTAGCAATAACTAGGAACATATGAAGTAACAATCATGGTTTTCTAAAACACATTCATTTCATTTATTATGTTGCAAAAGCAGGACAATATCCAACGGTATCTCTACAAGTAGGGTTGCCACCTGGCCGGTAAAAACGATGGTTGATCCCAATGTTATTAATAGGGAAAAAAGATAAATATATAGGAAGGCCGGTATTTTTTTCCAGAAAAGGTGGCAACCCTATCTACTAGAAGGCCTTTTAGGTCTACTGTACAGAATGCTTGGAACCCAGAGTTTTTCAATAATTTGGAGTACTGTCCCTAAAATAAAATAAAATTACTGTAAACAAAAAACCCTGAATTCATACTTATTTGGTAACATTATTTATTAGATATTGCCCATACTGACACAGGTGCATGTAAGCGCCAAATGCAGGAGGAAGGCAACATGCTGCTTTCCACCTGCATTCGTTGCTTACATGCGCCTGTGTCAGTACAGCAAGCTTTGGCAGAATAGAATGTGTTTCTTTCTGTGCTCTCCAGAGGTGAAACACATTTGAATTGAACACAGGGGAGCACAGGGGAAAAACGCTTGTATGTACGAGCCCTAAAGCTCAAAATATATCTTCTAGGCCCAGGTCCAGGTGTGATTTTTTTAAGCCAAGCGTTAATGACACCTCTTACCAAATAACAGAATTTGATTCTTGAAATAATATTTTAACATTTTAAGTCTCCATGGGCTTGTCACTTACATGTCTGTCTTCTCTGTGTTTTACAGGGACCAGGGTAAGAAAGCAGCACACTGTACTAAATCAGATCTCTGTTGAGGGCATGTATCGTTAGTTAAAGTGGTATATATAATTCAGTAGACCACAGATTAGGTGTTAGATAGATTTATACAGGAATCTGTCAATCTTACAGCATCAATGCCCACAGCCTGAAACTGTGCCTCCAACTGTATCTGCTATTCTGATCCTATTTGATTAGTTCATTGTTCATTTAATTACAGTGTAAAAAAAGTATGTTGAACTGGGAGTGGAAGCCATCTAATCTCAGTAAGCATAGGAACAGTAAAATGATACTAGACTGTAAGAGCTGTGTACAGTAGTATTCGGTGTTCCATTCCAGCATCCCACTCTTCATGTTGCTCTTACCGCTAAAAGCCTGTTTATCAACAGTCTCATTTTAGTGGTTTTAGAGGTTTTACAAACCACAACATAACTCACTTTCTTTAAAACCATGAATGTCATAACATTTATTAAAATATCCGAACTGAAAAAGTAATAATGGGAAAAGTCTCACAGTATCTTCGACTTTTTTTTTTTGTGTCGCTACAAAAGCCAGGGCCAAATACCGCTAAGGGTAGAACTCCACAGGCGATTTCGGCGCGATCCGACATGCTGGCCAAAATTGCAGGTGTCAAGTCGGATGCAACGGAAATAATGTAAGAGATGGAAATGTCAGATGAAGTCGCAGCATTCATCTGACGCGACACGACTGTCGGATGCAGACGAATCGTGTCTTGTCGGATGAATGCTGCGATGCCATCCGACATTCCTGACGCTTACCTTATTTCCGTCATATCCGACTTGACGCCTGCATCAGATCGCGCCGAAATCGCCATGGAGTTCTACCCTATAACCATAAATCAAAGAAAGTTGTTTCAGTTGTAAAAGGGGCATCTGCTATTGACTTCTACATGATTTGGACAGATTTTAGCTGGACTATTTCCGTATTTAGAATTGTTGCAGTTTTGATGAATAATAAATCCTGGAAAAAAAATCTCGTCTTTTTTCTTTACAACGTTTATTTTTTGATGTCAAAAAGCCCAACCTATAAAAGTTGCCGAACCCGAAAAGACAAGAGCTTTAACGGCTCCCACCCAGTTCTCTTCTTCTTAGAACTACTTCCACCAACATTGCCGTGGGCCATCAGCAAACTCCCTCTAACAAATTTGCTCAAATCCTGGTCTGCAACTTTTGTCTCAAATACTTTTCCCAAACAGTTCAGTTGCAGAGGTCATAAATGTGAAATAGTCTGACAGTTTTCGGTAGATCTTTCATTTAAAAAGTATTCAGTTAACAGTAGAAGTCCCAAGTTTCAGAGAATGGATAACAAAAATAGAAGAAATTAGTCAACTAGAGGAAATCAGATATTTAATTCTAGGGATGCACCGAATCCAGGATTCGGTTTGGGATTCGGTCAGGATTCGGCCTTTTTTTAGCAGGAGTCGGAACCGAAACCAAATCCTAATTTGAGATCGTGTGACTTTTTTTCACAAAAAAAAAAAAAGTTTTCCCCTTCCCACCCCTAATTTGCATATGCAAATTACGATTCAGATTCGGTTTGGTATTCGGCCGAATCTTTTGCAAAGGATTCGGTGCATCCCTATTTAATTCACAATCAGAGTGCTAAGTACTGGAAAATATGGGCTCCATGGTTAAACTATCTTAAAGGGTAACTTAATAGGGTTAAGATAGAATTTTATCATAATAATCACAAATAGAACAGAGAGAAACACAAAACCCATTCATGGGTGTTTAATATCTTCACATATGTTTTTCACATATGACTTGTTGACCAAACTTGCTTGAGTATTTGTAAACTGTCTTAAAATTACGTGGGGAAAACCCTATACCCCTCTCCCCCCCTTCTTGACTTTTGTACCCCTCCCCTGTTGTAACATGAAAAATAAAGAATTGATAAAAAAAAATGTATTAATTTGAGAGCATTATTGATATACTTGTAGTACTATTCCCAAGCAGTTTTTGTGAGGAGCTTCACTATGTGGACAAAAGTTTCTGGGCATTTTAGCCAAAAAAATCGCTGGATACTTCATATAAAATGACATATCTTGAGCTGAAACTCTGCTAAGTTCTAAACTATCTCCAGAAGCAATATCAGCATAAGAAAAATTCATAGGAAGCATTTTTTAAGACAAACCTAACCACCATCTGCAATGACAGGCATTGTCTTGGACTGTGTAAAGCTCACTGCCATCGGTGAAATGGCATTTCACTGATATTGGACATTCTGATGGAAAGTCTGGCAAATACCAGGAGAACACTACCTGTCTGAATAAATTCGCCGCCAATGGTAAAGTTTAGTCGGGGTGGTCTGGGGCTGTATTCCACATAAATACTTAAACCCAGATTTGTGGCAAGGCCGGATTATTCCGATCTATGCATCCTATCCCCATGCATGCTAGGGGGCACTGGTGGAGGTGTGGTGGATGATGCCAGCCTCTGGGCTCCCACGCATGGAGTAAGTGAAAATATTAGGTCTTGTGAGCAGGTATTGTAAGATATTACCTGGAAGATAGCTTGGGACATTAATTCCCTCAGTGGGGTCCATGTTAAGATTTGAGGTTAATGGTTATTTGCAGTCCCACACAGGGGCATCCCTATTAAAGTATAGGGGGGGTCACATGGGCCACTGTCATATAAACAGTTATAATAAAATATAATATTCCCAAAGTATAGAAGGGCCATAAAATGATTTTTCTTTGGAACTTGTAGTTAGGCCACAGGTTCCACTTATTTGTGGAAGCTCATTAAAGAAGGTCATGTTAAAGTAAAATTTGAAGTCAATGCTTTAACAATTTCAACCAACTGTTTGAAGTACAGTATCCTAATGCAAGCTTATTACATAACCACCTGACCTAACACAGATAATCACTACATGGCAGCACAGAAACCAGTGCAACAAGCATAAAAATTTAATAATCAGCCCTGTAGCATCAGCTTATAATACAGGTCAACCTCATTTTCTACTTGATAATTTGTGACAAGCCCTAAGCTTAGCTTCTCAAGAGCTGCTCAGAGCCCACTGAGCATGTGAATGTCACAGACACTTTCCAAGATGGTGACCCCCGGTGACAAGTTTGAAGTCCTGGATCATTGCTGCTATTGACAAGCTGAAACTTTAGGCTGGTGCAATAAGTTTAGTATATAAAATATGGAATGTTAAGCCATATTCATTTTTAGGGGTTAGTTTTCCTGTTTTGTTCAACCCCTTTAAGCTCTTGTGAGCAGGGACCTCTTATCATGTGTTTACTTTGTTATATTCTGTAAGTCTTGTTTGAAAAGATACTTAGTGGCGCTATATAAATAAAAGATGAAGGGTAAACTTGTGGACTGTGTTCAAATGTGTAAATGGAAAGGACTCAATTTTAAAGGAAGGCTCCTTTAGAGACATTCCTCATGTTCAGGGGTGCTTCACCAGTGAGGCGAGTTGAGGCTGTCACCTCAGGTGGCAGCGCCCCACTAGATACCAGGGGCAGCAAAAATGCTGTTCCTGGTACTTTAAGAGCGAATTTCCGGGGGAGGGGGGGCAGCGGCAGCTGCTGTTGCCTCAGGCGGCTAATGTTGGTATTGACTCTATTAGTCTGCGTTATAAGAGAAAGGTACATTCAAATGGAAGGCGGATGATGTACTTCCAGCACTTTTCTTTCCATCACTCTCCAGACTTACCTCAAGCTGGTATTGACTCTATTAGTCTGCATAATAAGAAAAAGTGTTTGGTGCCTGGGTGCTATCAGCAAAGTGAGTTAGATATCCTGGATAAAGGTGAGCACTCACAGGTCTTAAGATGCAAAAAATCTGTGAAATTAATTGAAAATAAATAAATAAAGTTTTGTCTAATCTTATAGCCTTTCTCAAAGTGAGAAAGGCTATAGGATTAGCCGAAACATCAGTTATTTATTTTCAATACATTTCACAGATTTTTTGCATATATATATATATATATATATATATATATATATATATATATATATATTTTTTTTTTTTTTCTTATTGCATGGTTCCCACCTGTTTTTTATTTAAATAAACTCTTATTTGCCACACTTTATGGGTGTTAAAGGTTTACGCTAGCATTTTTGTGGTGTAAACTCATCTTGAAGTTGGAGCGTAAGTGTAACTTCCACACCGTGAACACATTTTCTTCCCAAGGATAGCAAAGGTGGCAAGAAAACAGTCCCTGATTCTCATTAATTTGTACAATTCATGTGCAGTTGTGATTAACCACAATTATCAGTGATTGTTCGGAAGCTATCTGACTGGTCTTATGGAGACAGAAAGATCAAACAGTTGTTTTTTTGCTTTAAGGGATACTGTCATGGGCTGCGCGCGGTTGCGGACATGCGTCCTCGGTTGTGCACATTTGCGCACGCACGTCCTTGGTTGTGCATGTTTGCGCACATGTGTCCTTGGTTGCATGCGGCTGTGCAATGCTACAGTGGGTGGACATTCTTTTACTTTCACTGGGAAGCGGTTGGGCAGCCTGCCTCCCCTAATATTCTGCCATATCCAGGCCTGGTCCCAATTATGATATAATTAATTCTTATTGGGTTTAATTCATGTTTACATGATTTTGTTATTGATTACGGTATGGAAATTCAAATTATGAAATGGTCCTTTAACTGTAAAACCCCCCGAGCATTCTGTATAACAGGTCCCATACCTGTATATACCACTCACAGCAAT
This sequence comes from Xenopus petersii, assembly GCA_038501925.1. NCBI lineage: Eukaryota > Metazoa > Chordata > Amphibia > Anura > Pipidae > Xenopus > Xenopus petersii. Next base: position 88,299,895 of record CM076677.1, read on the forward strand.
CACAGATAAATGTATTTATTACATTAAATCTTGAAAATATATCACTCAATATGGAATACACTGTATAGAGCAGGTAATATTTAAGCATCCCTAAAAGATGTTTGGCAGCCAATAGATGTGTTTAATTTGTGCTATGTAAACAGTAGAATGTACCTGGTACAAATGAACTGTATAGATTAAAATACATACAGGCTGAATAATATTAGTAATGTAATGTAGCAATAAAAGAGAGATTTTGGAAATTGGGGGCAGTGAGACATTGGAGCAATGAAAATGCTAAAGCTATTATATGTGCACTTTGTGTCAGTTAGTAAAGAGTAATTGCGGATCAAAGTCATTGTCTGTGAGTTGGCTGATTCGAGACGAAAAGTGAGGCATTTAAGAGCAGAATTATACGATCTCTTGTTAGGTGCCCTCATATCCACAGATCTCATGGTACACGTCTAAAATTCACATGATATTAAAATCTATTCTCTAATAGGATAAGAACAAGGATATTGAATTTGACACAACACTACTGTCTGAAGGGACTCATTTTTCTTGCCCTAAAATTAAGAATGCACTATACCCTATACCCTTGGATAGGTTAATTGGCTTTTGATGACATTGACTTGTGTGTGTGATGTGTGATAGAGACCTTAAGCTGGCCATAAACGCAAAGATCCGATCGTATCGAAGATTCGTACGATTTTCGGACCGTGTGTGGAGAGTCCCGATATTTTTCGTCTGGCGGAGATCGGTGGTTTGGTCGATCGGACAGGTTAGAAAATTTCTGTCAGCTGCGAATAATATCTCTGCGTGTATTGCCGATCGTATGATTTTCAGTGGGAGACTGTCACTAGCTTTGTCAGACATAGATATCAGGGCCGGAACTAGGGGTAGGCATGTGCCTAGGGCGCAAAGCTGGGAGGGTGCCAGGCACGTACCTTCTCTGTCACCTACCCCAAGTCCGGTTCCCTTCTCTGCCCAACTCTATGTAGTTTTCGCGGTTTGTGAGCTTCTGCGCATGCACACGCTCACACTAAATGGGCGCTGCGACTGCCGGGTCTGCCTAGGGCGCCTGCCCAGCATGGCCCGGCACTGATAGATATTGTACGATTGCTGTCAGGGACAGAACATTGGCTGATCTGTTCTTTTACTACTTTATTTGATCTGACTGGTAAGACTTTGATCTGAATGGTTAGTGGCAGGTCGGGAGATGGGGAAGTTCGATTGTACGATGATTCATACGATCGGATCTTTGCATCTATGGCCAGCTTTAGTTTGTAAGCTCATGAGGCAGGAATTGATGGGAATGATGAACACTCTATATAAACATGTTGGTACTATATAAAGAAAGAATAATATACATACTGTACAGGTATTGAACCTGTTATCCAGAATGCTTGGGCCTTTGGTTCTTTCAGTAAATTGAATCACCATACTTTTAGTCTACTAAAAAATATTTTTTATATAAAACCAATAGGATTACTTTGCCTCCAATAAGGGATAATTATATCTTAGTTTGAATCAAGTACAAGTTACTGTTTTACTATTACATAGAATTAAGAAATCATTTTTAAAAACATAATTATTTGTTTAAAATTGAGTTTATGGGAGCCTTCCTGTAATTTGGAGCTTTCTGGATAATGGGTTTCCAGATAATGGATCCTATACCAATATTAAGGAGGTTATTTATTAAAGTCCAATTTTTTCTGGTCAGACTTTTAAAGGGAAAAAAACACGACTTTTTCGTGATTTATTAAACCAGATAGTGTTAAAAGACAAAATAAAGAAATACTCCAACTCAGACCTGCCGAGTTCATGTACAAGTCAATGGCAAATGTACCATTAATATTCTGATATGCGCTGGGTTTTGTTCAATAACCTGCAGATTTTGTGGTTTTCGGTCGGCAATTCCAGAAAAATCAGAGGTTTCGGATGTCAAATCCAAAACAGTTGCAGTTTTCGAGTACGATATTGGGTTTTATCGAGTTTTTTCCACACAGGAAATTTTCAAAAAAAATGTATTGTTAAATAGGGGGAAACATTTGTGTAGATTTGACCAGATTTGGACCCCCTAAAAGTATACTATAGCCAAAGTCAATGAAAGACTCAAGAGTATTGTTATTCTTCATATAATTAATGGTACCAGGTTGTTGGTCAGTAATGGAGCGTCTGGCTTGAGGCAGAGCCCAGGAGACTCCCTTAGAGAGTAAATTAGTGAAGGAGAATAGTACAAGGGAAATAGTCTGTAAGCTACAGCAGAGCTTCTCGTCAACACATTGCCTAATTAGTGTCTCAGTCATTTAGATTAGTTCAGCTGTGTTCATGCACCTCGAGTTGGGAAATGTGACAGAGAAGACATATTGCTCAGCTCCTTTGGAGTCAGTCTCCTGTGCTAGCGTGAGCTTTATTGTACTTACTCTGTGCCCTTACCTCTCTAATCAATGATATGCAAGGCCCAAAAATGCAATATCACATATCTTCAATTTTATTCATAAGAATATATATGTATATACCTGTATATTCTTTTCACGATAGAACAGGAAACATATTGGTCATTAATTAAATTGAAGCTATATTGTGTAGCATTTTGAGAACAATTTGTTGTACTTTAATCACACCCTCTGTACCTGCCTAGGTATTGTAAGGCTTTTAATAAGCATATTTCTAGCCAGAGGGATTATAGAATCAAAAGAAAGATTGTTCCCACTCAACCAGTTTAAAACAGCACATGGATTTTAATATCAGAGGCTTTGCAAAATGATGAAGGTTTGTTATATTGTTGTGTGGGTGGCAATGCCACACACAGAGCAACAGTCTGCTGCATTTCAGAGTAAAGACACCCCCCTATCTAAAGAAGCTTGTATTCTGTCCCTGTACTTGTGTGTTTTTTCTCATGATACGCTTTAGTTTCCTCCCAACCTCTGTTCATGTGATAGGGACCTCATATTGTAAACTTCAATATGGGCAGGGACTGATGTGTATGATGTATAACCTCTGTGAAACAAAATACATTTGTGTTAACTATAATAATGAAAAAAAGAATCCCATAATAAATCCCCTCTTTTATTGCAATACTACATTTTTGCCCAAGCTTTATTAGTGTTATTATCATTATTTTCTGCCACAAAAATGCATTTCTTTTTTCAGGCAAAGTTAACGATAATATCCCTTTATGATGTTGACATAAAGACAGAATTTTTATTTAGTTCAATCAGTTTCTGAGCAAAGTGCTCTGTGAGAGTGTATGGGGGCACTGTACAACATTCCACTTGGCAAATGAAGTGTTGAATGGCCAAAATGAAAAACCATTCTGGATGATCAGTTGGACTGGAACTGTATGGGCTTCTAATTATTTGTCAGCCAAGCCCATGCCATGAGAGTCAGAATGATCCATTTCAGGCCTTTTGAAAGACTTAAAATTCAGGACTGGATTCAGGATGGGACTGGGCCTGGTAAAGCCCGGTAGGCCCTCCTCTCATGGGCCCCACCAACCCAAGCCCGCTCCTCCTGGAGTCTGGAAACCCTACCCTGCCTCCTCTCATCCAATCACAGCAAGAGAGGAAGAAGGTGGATGGGTGGGGAGTTGGCAAGGGGACACTTCACGCCAGGGGGTGATCTATGTGGATGTTAGGAGGGGGGCCCTTAAGGTCTCAGCCTGGTGGGTCCCTGACACCTTATCAGCATCAGACCTCCAGTCTGATGCTGACTGGATCATTATCACTCTCATGACATGGGTTTGGTTCATGGCTCTGTGTTAGTTGGTTACCCACTTATATGGCAGATTTTTGATCTGTGTTGGAATTGCTTGACATTGCAATCCCAATTGTATGTAATTATATAGCTGATCATTTTGGGCCAGATTGGATAAATCTAACAGACCAATTAGTTTTTCCAGAGGCTTTTTCTGTGAGGCATTTTTGTGTTCCATCACATAAAAACATGAGCTAACAGATTCCGATTATACTATGTTACCTGTACCCACTGCACCGCACATAACCACAAAACCACCACCAGGTGAGCCGCAACAAGCAGCCTTCCGTCTGCATTCACTGGTTATTTTTATAAATTTGCTTTAAAGGCGATTCCAAAGCATGTTCTTAAAAGCGGCGACAGTAGATTATTTACTATTATTCAGCAGCACAAGAAAAAAAGACTTTTAAGAGCGAGAAGGGAGTGTGAATGGGATTTCGAGTGAAACTTTTAATTAACGGGCAAGTTTATTCTAAAATGTGTGCCTGGCTTTAGTCTATTCCTTTGCACTGCTATGGAGGTCTGTAGGTATAACAAAGCAACAGTTGATGACCCTATGTTAGTGGCTAAGAGTTGGTCTGCTATATCAAGCTATGACTAGGGTTGCCACCTGTCCGGTAAAAATAATGGTTGATCCCAATGTTATTAATAGGGAAAAAAGATAAATATATAGGAAGGCCGGTATTTTTTTCCGGAAAAGGTGGCAACCCTAGCTATGACCCAAGCTCACAAAGGTACAGACAAAAAATCTAAGGGGTGAAAGTGATTAGTATTTACTGTTTTGATGCAGCAATAATGACAACATCAGTTACTAGCCCAGGCTAACATATACCTATAACCCCCATGCTGACATATAGCCTCCACTAATGAATTTATTGTAGAGATGAGTAATTGGGCAGATCACATGGCAATGCAAATCCCATTTCTATGTTTCATCGACTGCAACTGAAGTCATAGCTCTAATTATTCGCACTTCCCTGGATTCCGTGGCAAAGATTAGCGGCATTTGTTTCATCTAGCAGGGAATAATTCCATGTGCAATGCTCACATAGTGTCAGAAGAGTTAATGGCAGATGCGGTTGTGAAAATGTTCTGTATTTTCAAGACAGCCTTTAATTAAGACACATTTTGTGTTGTACAGACCAAATAATATGCTGCCACTTGAATGCTGTCAGAGGGGGAAAAAGTGCACAAAGCCTCTAAAAATCAGCCTCTTATTTTTGTCTGCAGCTGAATTGGGAAACCGAGGCTGTGACAAGAAACGTCACCAAATTAACAAAATCCTCCCCTCGCAAAGAAACACTGAAATATGAAGGAGAAAAAATATGTATTACAATTACTTGCCTTCAATTGTTGTCATTTTACTCAAAAGCAGCTGCTCTCCTAAATATATATTAGTCCCCTTGCTAATAATGAGGGTTATATTAAAAAGCTATTAGCCAGGAAAGGTTCCTGCTGATGGGGGCTTGGTTGGTATAATGCTCTGCTCACCAGCATAGCAACAGGAATGCTCTTCTAAGTGCTCTCAGCTTCTTCATATATAACTGCCTTCCTTCACTTATGATATAATAATTAATCTGCCAGGATGGAAGCCTAATTAGCTCATTGGAAGAGAAGAAATTCAAATGTAGGCTATGAAATATTCGCAAAAACAAGAGCAGATAGATATATGGGAGTATTCAACTGACTTTCCTTGTCACACTGTCACCGTCTCCCTGATGTAACTCTAAGGGGCCGATTCACTAACTTCGAGTGAAGGATTCGAAGTTAAAAAACTTCGAATTTCGAAGTTTTTTTGGGCTACTTCGACCATCGAATGGGCTACTTCGACCTTCGACTACGACTATCGAAGGATTCGAACTAAAAATCGTTCGACTATTCGACCATTCAATAGTCGAAGTACTGTCTCTTTAAAAAAACTTCAACCCCCTAGTTCGGCAGATAAAAGCTACCGAAGTCAATGTTAGCCTTTGGGGAAGGTCCCCATAGGCTTGGCTAACTTTTTTTGATCGAAGGATATTCCTTCGATCGTTGGATTAAAATCCTTCGAATCGTTCGATTCGAAGGATGTAATCGTTCGATCGAAGGAATAATCCTTCGATCGTTCGATCGAATTTTCGGCGCTAAATCCTTCGACTTCGATATTCGAAGTCGAAGGATTTCAATTCCTAGTCGAATATCGAGGGTTAATTAACCCTCGATATTCGACCCTTGGTGAATCGGCCCCTAAGATATACAAACACGCTTAAATGTCTTTTGTATAATCAGTGTGAAGGCTATGGGGTAAAAAAAGAGTGAAGTTCCGCCGCTAGAGTGAAATTCCGCAGCTCTCCATTCATTTCTATGGGATTTTGAAAGGCGTATTTATCAATGGGTGAAAATGAAATTTCACCCTTTGATAAATCCGCCTTTAAAAACCCCATAGAAATGAATGGGAAGTGGCGGAATTTCACTCTAGTGGCGGAACTTCACTATTAACTTCACTCTTTGATAAATATACCCCTATATATCCAAATACAACACCTACACATCAGGCTCTGCTGAATAAAAATAGGGCTGAAGCAGTTATGCACATCATTATGAAAATAACTGGATGTTTCTCTTATTTGAGGGATGGGGGGGGTGCAAATTATGATCCACAACACCTTTGACTTCCATTATTTACAGCACCTCTGACTGTCATTACAGAAGTGGAACTTCTGCGTGGAAGTGACAGCAGAGGTTTTACGTGACAATGACTGACAGGCACAGGTAATCTCTGACATGCATCAATTAAGAACGTGCTTGTGACAATGGGAAAATATATCTAATGCATATTGTGCGTTTTTATCAGGCAATCTGACAATGCTTGTGGCTGAGATCAGAGTTTCTACAGACCAGAAGTATTAATGACTGGAAACCAATAGGATTGACAGACCAAATAATTTTTTTCTTGCTATTTTCCAGCTCCGTTGGTAAAAATTAAATTCTAAATGTAATGGATAGCACCAGTAAAACTGACTTTGGATACAGGAGTCACTTGCCTCTTTTATCACACACCATTTGACCCTTTATGCGTGTGCCAAGTATATTCTTCTTCTAGAGAGAATAAAATATCAGGAAATTGTAATGATGTGGAGATGAATATATTCTGGAGATTGGGGCCCTGGCCTAATGTTTTTAATAGGACCCTAGAGCACCAGTGCAACAGTGGTTAAACCTGTTCATATGCGATACAAGCTTTGTGATTTTAAACACTGCACTTTGTAATGAAGTGAAAAATACAATGACAATTCTTCTGTGTACAGTTCATTTTATGCAGCTTGAAACCGAGATTTAATTTTGCACCACAATATTTTTCCCAAGAGCAATACAGAATAGGAACAATCATTTTTATAGTTCTGGTGCAGCAGATAACACCTAATCTGCAAAATGAATCTCTCTTTGGAAGAATTAAGCATCGCATAACTTGCTCATTTGCAACATCTTATCATGTTGCCATTCTCGGTAATGCTCTGTGTATTACATTTTCCTCTTTGTTCAGTTAATAGGATTGCAGAGTTACCAGAGTTTTTATATAGTAAAGGGGGGACACAGCCAACAAAACTGCTGAGAGGAGTAAAGGGAAGAAGTAAGGTTTATCTAAATAATTCTTGAGCTGTCATTTCTAAGCCTGGAATTTATTCATAGATTTTGTCACAGAGTCACTTTGTGGAACTGTTATTGCATTCTGTGCAAAATAATTCATGTACATACTGGGTTCTCTCACCTTCCATTCTGCTTTCCTTAGCTTCAACTGAAGGTCACACATTGCCAGCCAAATTGATGTGAATATGTTAGCAATACTTTTTTAACGCTTGGTCCACCTCACATGCTATGATGATGTATTACAATTTGCTATTGCCTTGTCTTGTAATTAATTAGGGTATTTCTATTCAGTCTTTAAACAAAAGAACAAAATAAGTAATTTAAAAATCAGAAATCTGATGCCAATCACATTCAGATGAAATGTTTCTGAGTATGTAGTTAACGTTTTGGACGCACATTGCAGTGCTTTTTACCTACAGTGCAACTGGCACAGCTTGTTAAGTGACAACCATCACAACTTGCACATAATTATCATTTGTTTTGGTAAACTGTGTGGATGTGCTATTTTCCCTGTATTTGTGTTGGAATGGCATCAGTATACCTCGCTGATAATGGTATTAATCTCTGATTCACTTGGAACAAATCAACATCACCTGCTAAGAGAACTCGGGAACTGCTACCGCATCCAGGCTGCCAGTGATTTAAAGGTTTTCTAGCATCCAAGTACACATTTGCATGCTATTTCTCAGGGCAGTGTGTACAGGCCCATTGGCATTTCTCCCCATGTAGTCACAAGGTGCTAACTTGATAACAGCATTATGGACATGAGTAACGTACCCTGGGGACGGTCGCGGCGGTGATCCTCTTCCTTCACTTGACTTTTCTTCAATTCTGGATTTTACACATTGCGAGCGTCATGATGTCATTGTGTTAGGCGCGAATTTTGAATATTAAAAGGGGCTTTGAATCCAAACTCATTGCTCATTGTTAGGTCTAACTTGTTAGTATTCTTGATTCCTGTCTTGTTTGATTCCAGTTTTGACACTTGCCTGATTAACCCTGCTTGAATTCTGCCTGTACCGACCCCTGGCCTGCTACGCTTTTAATCTATTCCTTGAACAGTTGCCTTCTGTCCAAACTCTTGCTTGGCTCCTCTCTTATTAAGGCCTGGCGGCATCTGAGTAGCTGAGGGCTCCTCCCAAAGCCAAAGGAGGCTGCTACAGGAGGAAGCAGAGCTGTGACCAGGGTGCTGGCACTTGTTCTGGATTTAGTGAGCCGATCGTGACAGTAACTTTTTAGCTGCCAACACACAAATTTGAGGTTTCATCAGTCAGTTGTGCCCATCACATTTGTGGGAACCAATCAGTTTACTTTTTGTCAGTTGAGTTGAACATCCTGATTTCTGTCTGTAACCTTATATCCATGTTGCATTTCATTGGATAGAGTGTAGGACTGTGTTCACTGCGTACACTGTTGGTGTAGTGCTCTCAGGATACTTATCTGTTCTTCCCCAACTGAAAATCCTGTGTGACCAATGGATACAGTGTGAACCATGATGTAACTGGCTCATTCTAGTTTACAAAACCATTGGCTTAAAAGTTGTTATACAATGTATTTATAAATGTATTTAACTATCCAATGGTGTTAAACATCTAGGTAACTTTTGGCAATATGTCAATTTAAAAACAACTTGCATTGTGAAGTAGTGGCCTCAATCACTAAACAAATAACTATTATAATTAACTGGGTGCAATTAAAGGGGACCTGTCACCCAAAAAAAATATTCCAAATACTATTTTATCATGTTAGTCAAGCACAATGAACTTTAATTACACTGTATAAATTATTTAAAGCTTGTTTCCATCAGTCTGGGGATTCATTATTATAGCAAGCAGGCAGGAGCCATTTTGTGGACACGGTTATTAAGGCAAGCCTTGTATCATCCCAGAATCTTGTTTGTGCACCAGAATGGGGGATATGATGTCCATCCCCATGCCCGGGCTACACAATTGAATGGTTAAGAGAACTGGGGGAATGTGGGCAGAGCAGTGATATCTAGGAAGTGCTAAATGGAAAGTGAAAGTAATTGCTTGCCCCGCCTCCATGCCTAAGGCATATAGGAGGGGCAGGCAATATTTGATTGACAGCTGAGATTTTTAAATGAGTTTACAACAGCTATGAATGCTTTAATAAAAAAAAAAAAAGAAAGAAATTGGATTTCATATTTAATTTGGAAAGGACTTTTCTTATAGAGCTTTTTATGTCTGGGTGACAGGTCCACTTTAAAGCAAATCTTTACTGCACATTATTTGTTTCCGGCTTTAAACTAACTTTAGTAATGTTTATTATTGGAAATAATAACAATGTAGTGTTAAGTTATGAAATAAGTGGGCAAATCCATTTAAAAAAAGATCCAATATATGAATGTGAACTTGTCTCTGTCATTTTATTAATCCCAAGTTTGAGGAGTACAGAACCTAGTAAAAAAAAAGGTAATTTCTTTCTTGTTTCAGTTTGTAGTCAGTATTGTAAAAAATGGAAGAGTTAATATTAAATCATGATATTGGAAATTTTGAGACAATAAAATATTAAAGTCCATAATCACACAGGGTTACAGTGCTACTTGTTAACTATTTCACTACTACTGATGTTTGGGTCTCAGTCTCGAGCAGAAGGGTGGGTTTTGGTCATCCTACCAACCACTGTATTATGTTGTGCTATTATAAAATAAAATAACAATAATAATAAAATATTACACAGTGTATAAGTGCTTTCTGATGGGAGATGAACCTCTTTTGACCATTAATGCATAGCCCTGGCCTGCAGAGTCATGTTTACCCACTCCCGGGTCTCAGCACTTTTTATTCAAGAAACTTATATTGCTATGCTCAATTTCTTGCTGTAAATTTCCTTCATTGTTTAAGGCACAATTAAAGCAGGTTTCTGCCCATTTGACACTAATGTGGTCATTATTTCCCTAGCTAACTAACAAGCCTTGTCATTGTATTGATGAGTTTAACAACAGATCTACCATTTGCAATCTACATTCAATAATCAGCCACAGTCCTTGGTAGTCTCCTGAGACTATTATATAATTATATTTCTATGTAGCACCCATCTTCTAAACTACATACTCCATTAAATAGTCACTGTTCTGTTCTAAATAGCCTTTACCTCTCTTGAAAATGCTACAAGAAAAAGAGAGGCAAAAGGAAAGTAAACTCTGAACAACTAAATAGTGAACTGAATAATTCTGGTGACTAATGGCAGCACCTCTTGTCGGATGCATGTTCCTTTATCATGTAGTATTCATTATTTGTCTGCCCAGCTCTAAAATTGCTGCTCAGATGCACAATAGCATTGTAAACTTTTGGAGGAGATTAGTCAACCGCAGAAGAGGAGATTTATCACAGGTGACTAATCTCCTTGTGCGTCCTTACCCTTTAAATTGACGCCTGAAATCGCCCTGAATGACCCTTAGAGGGGATCATCTTCATCTGAAAAAACATACCGGCTAACATGAGTGATATCTAAAGTATCTGAAAAAAACTATAGAAAAAGAGATAGTACCCTACATTTGTACTGTGTAATACTGTTTCACAAATCATTACAGGTACAATGAAGGAAAATAAGCACTTGATATTCTAGATCAGGCATTCCCAAGCTTTTTTTTTTTTTAACCAATGAGCCATATTCAAGTGTACAAAAAATTTGGAGTGCAACATAACCATGCAAAAAATTTCTGGGGTGCCAATTATGGCCTGTGATTGGTAGCCCCTATGTGGCCTGCAGGAAACTCTATTTGGCAATAAACTTGTTTTTTTTATGCAACTAAATCTTGCCTTCAAGCCAGAAATTCAAAGCAAGCACCTGCTTATTGTTGCCATTGGGAGCAATATCCAAGGGGTTGGTGAGCAACATGTTGCTTGAGGGCCACTGGTTGGGAATCATGGATACAAATATAAAGATATATCAGGGATAGTGTCTGAATTCTAAATGTAATTTTACATTGCTAATAACTTTCCTAACCAAAGTGAAAGGCGAAAAGTAAGCATACAGCCAAGCAAGCCTAGGAAATGGAAGCAGCTATCTCGCTTAATCAAGTGATCTGCTGAGATTAATATAATCTGATTTTAAGCCTATTGGAAACAATTGTATCTTAAGATCCAGTTATAAGAGAGTCTAATGTGCGTTTCACCTGCAAGTGTTTTGACAATTGGCTACAGTCAGTAGCCGATTTAGGGGCATTTAATTATTATGCACCAAATGTTCAATTTATTGCCTTGATTTTTAAAATAAAAAGCTAAATTATTAACATAATGTCTATTCCTTCCTGTCTTTTCTACCTATTTCATGAAAAAAGTTAACTCTCAGCATAAGAAAGGCTGAGTTGAGAAAATCCGAACTAAAACCATGAACTAAAAGCTTGGTTATAAGCCCATCAACTAGGGATACTGCCAGTGCAGCCCTTTGTAGAACGTTAATCCAATTGGAGGAATTGTATTTGAAATGAAACATACTCTTCAGTATACAGAGGTTAATATCATGGAACACCATGCCAGCAAATAGTCAGCACATACAATTTTATTGCGCAGCTTTTTGAAATAATACCATTATTTTTCTCTAGAGGCAGTTATTGATTGCCAAGTAACTAATTAAACCTAACTGTCTCCTAGTTCTAATTCACATAATATATCTCTTACATACAAGACCAAATTATGAATGATACCATTTAATACATGCAGCTTAAACAGTCACCCTGCTGCTCTAGTTGGCTTAGAATTAGTGCTCCAAATGTCTCTGCAACAGTTTGCATTCACTTAGCTGCAACCCAGAGTCGATATACTGGTATGGGACCTGTTATCCAGAATGCTCAGGACCTGTGGTTTTCAAGATAAGAGACCTTTCCATAATTTGGATCACCATACCTAATGCCTATTATTATTTTGCCTGCAATAAGAATAATTTTTTTGGGGGGGGGGAACAAGTAAAAGGTATTATTTTATTATTACAGAGAAAAAGGAAATATTTTTTAAAATTTGAATAGTTGTATTAAAATAGACTCTATGGGAGATAGCCTTTCATAGGTTTCGGGTTAACGGATCTTATATTTGTACTATTTATTTAATTTCTGTATAGAACAGAGTAAGAGTAAGAAAGTAGGAGTAAGCATAGCCAAAGTTTTCTTAGTTGAAAAGGAAAATTAGAAAGTATATTTGGGTATTAAATGACTGCCCCCATTTATTCTTATTATTCTTCTTAATCTGGAAGACTACGTATGTTTTGTGAATAGCTCCCTCCATAGCTCTTTCTGTTCTTTCAATGTTCCACAAAGGTCATTTTAGACATCCACTTCAGTCTGAATTGTAATGAATATGATGAGAATATGATAAAGATAAATAGGATTGTACCTTGAATTATAAGAGAAGGTTATTAGACGTACATATACGTATGTGGGTGTGAACAAAAGGTGGTGACGCTATAATATACAGCTCACAGAAATAGCATTATCTCACTCAAGGAGATGTCGGAAGGTGAAGAACTGAGATTTTATTGGGCTTGCTCTGTTTTGGAAAAAATGTGTTCATGCTTTTGTTATTAAGAACTGCTCCTTATACTGATACATAGCCGTAAACAGTGAAGCTTGTGTGTTGTACTGGAAAATAAAGACCTTCAACTCCAATCTGCCTCCTGCATCTGCCATATCACCGGCTCCTAACTTCACCACAAGTTTTGTTTCACTTGGATCCAATACATTTTGACCAATTTTGCAAATGTTCTTGCTGTTTGCTCATCACTACACATAACTGGAATTCAATGCCAACTAACATATTATTATATAAATAGCATCTGTAAAGCTTATGGTCTAATACAAATTGTACTGCATTTTTAACGCCTTGTAAACCATTATGTCAGATATTTGTTAGGCTGAATGGTTTTCTAAAGCCACTGTTCCTCAATGGATGAACAGCATTTTGCTTGTGAGCCCTCCACTAATCCATTGCATGCATTTATCCATATATCTTCTAAAACCCAGAGTATTTAAACAGTTCTGAAACACATATTAAAACAACAATCCATTAAAATATGCCCTTGCTGGCCAATTAAAAACAAACATGTATACAACGGGCTCCCAGAGGGCTTATGAAAAGGAGTAAGGAAAACCAGCTACATTTTACTCTGTAGTTGAAAGGGTACAGCTAAATAAACAGATTGGGATGAATATGTATCAATTACACTGCCTGGAATGGCAAAAGGATAGTAACCCTTCTAATGTTTTCATACAGCCCTAAAAGATTTAGCAGTCGTGAAGTTACTGCAAACATATCAACTGTAGGTCAAATGCATATGACATATGCTGTGCCAGCTCTAATTAGTGTTAATTAATCTAGAGGAAACAATAGTATTATTTAGAATAAGGTCATCGTAGGGATTACTTAATCACCCTGCTGTAGCACATTAGTTCTACAGTAACTGAACTTGCACTTGGCATAGCACAAGCTTTAGGCAGGTGTTAATTACAGGATTTGTGCAGAGATTTGATGGAGCAGCTCTTATATTGGCTTCCTTTGAATATATGCACAAGGCGATCCAACGTGTCGTATTTAAGTGCTATCTCACACTGTTTGCTAAATGCTTAGCTTATCAGCTAATATGGCAAGCACAACCGAGACAAAAATAGATGGTTTTGCTGAATCCTTAGCGATTGATTGGTAAATGTTACCAAAGGTTACTTATACAGGTATGGGTCCTGTTATCTAGAATGCTCGGGACCAGGAGTTTTCTGGATAAGGGCTCTTTCTGTATAATTCGGATCCTCATATTAAGGGGCAGATGTACTGAGGGTCGAATTTCGAAGTACAAAAAACTTAGAAATTCGACCATCGAATTAAAAAACTTCGAATTCAAATATCGAATTTTTTCAACAAAATTTGGCAATCCTGCGATCGAATAAAAATCGTTCGAAGGATTCGAAGGATTTCAGCAATCGATCGAACGATTTTTATTCGATGTGTAAAGACTTAGAAAATGGTTGTGGAAGGTCCCCATAGGCGAACATAGCACTTCGGCAGGTTTAACTTGGCAAAGTATTGAAGTCGAAGTTTTTTTAAAGAGACAGTACTTCGATTATACTTTGAAAATTCCCTCGAATTCACTTCGATCCTTAGTAAATCTGCCCCAAAGTCTAATAGAAAATCATGTAAACATTAAATAAACCGAATAGGCTGGTTCTGCTTGCAATGAGGATTTATTATATGTTAGTTTGGATCAAGTACAAGGTACTGTTTTATTATTACAGAGAAAAAGGAAATCATTTTTAAAAATGTACATTATTTGGATAAAATGGGGTCTATGGGAGATGGCCTTTCCGTAATTCTGAGCTTTCTGGATAAAGGATAACAAGTCCAATACCTGTATAACAGTATACCAGATATGGTTTCTATAGTAATCCCAACAGCTCACTCTCAGTACCCCTGCCACTCTAGTTTAAAGCAAAAGAACAACAAATGGAAAGAGCTAGTGTTTAAGAAAGTGCAAAATACTTCATGTTTCACAGTCACATGCCACTTGTGAAAGGTGCACTTTAATAATTACGCTTTGCAGCGTAGTACTGCTTTTGAGGGATGCAGGGTATGGAAACATCTATTCAGGGCAGGCTGAGCATTCATCAAAATTCTGGCATGTAAAGTTGCATGGATACCATGAAGTTCAGATAAGCTGAATAATGCCTTTACCACATCGTAATTGTAGATAACCAACAATGTCAAAGTAGGATTGGCCTATGAGGCCATAGGGCTGGTGCCACTAAGAGAAAACAAACAATTTTACCTGATCACTTCACAGAAGCTTTTGAAGCATCATAAATCTATTCAAAGCCCAAAAAACTGTATTTTTGTAAAGAAATTGTAAAAATGCATTTAAAAGTATTATATGACCAACACATTAGCACCTTGCTCTGTTCTGTCATTTTACTTCTGTAAAGAGCCCTATATGTTTGTAACCAGCGAGCCTAACCCTTTCTGCATCTGTTTTTTTCTTGATATTTCTGCTTTTGTAAGTAGTTGTTACAAGGTCCTAAACCTGATTGTTTTATCGACCTGGCAGATTATGGGGCTGATTTACTACTGTTCATATTTTGTTAGTTTTTATGAATACCGTATATACTCGAGTATAAGCCGTCCCGAGTATAAGCCGAGGTACCTAATTTTACCTGCAAAAACTGGGAAAGCTCATTGACTCGAGTATAAGCCGAGGGTGAGAAATGCAGCAGCTTCTGGTAAGTTTCAATGGATGACTATTCTTAGGCGCCGGCTACTATTCTAAGGCGCCGGCGAATATTCTTAGGCGCCGGCGACCATTTTTGCGCTTGACCCGAGTATAAGCCGAGGTAGAGTTTTTCAGCATATTTTGGGGGCTGAAAAACTTAGCTTATACTCGAGTATATACGGTAATATTCTTATAGCGTTAAAAATTGTGGATTATACTAATTAATCTAAACGACAAAAAATGTGTAATTTATTATTTGAAAAAATGAAAAACACTAATGCAAAACTTGCCATCTAAAAGGTGTTCTTTTCTAATGGTAAAATCTTTCTGTCAATCAAGATTTTAGAGATTTTAATTTTTTCATTTGTATTTGCACTGAAAATTAAAGGATTTAATCATTAGCATTTGTGTAAGTTCGGCATTTTTATTTGTGCTCTTTTTATTAGGCTGTTTTAATAAATTACTTGCCATTCGCGGTTTAAGAGAAAATTAGATGATTTTTTGTGTTTTCTTAAACCTTTAAAACCACTGAAATCATGAATTGTTGATAGATGGGCCTCCCCATGTCCATGTATTGGATTAAAGTCAGCAATTTTTGTAGATATCAATCAGGGTGGGCAGATAATCTTGTGACCAAACTGTACAGTTACAGTACCTGTACCCATGTATAGAATTAACAGTGACTGACACTAAAGCATTAGCGCAGTGTGTGTGAGAGATAGTGGATTTATGAACAGAGATTTCCAGGAAAGGAGATCAGTGGGTTCATGAATTCCCTTTTATCTGTTCATGTCAAGTTACCACTACTTGTTCTTAATAACTATATTCAAATAAATACCTTATTTAGTATTTATTCCACATACTGCCTGTATAAATAACTGGCAGACACCTCTTCACATAATACTATCAAGAACATCGTAATCCATGCATAAGTAATAGAAAGGAAATGCTAGAATTATAATTGAATTATGATCGCTGTTGGCATTGAGGGTACTGTCAGTGCGGTTTAAACTCCTTTATATCCATCAAAGTAAATTCATGTCACTTTCCCAAAGAAATCTCTGTTAGAAGTAGAATAAAAGGCAACAATCACTGAGGGGTGATTGTATTAACTTTTCTGAGACCCTGGGTGCTTCTATTAGCAGAAAACTGACTCGGAGTTCCACCATTGAGCAATCCTAGGACCAGGATCCCTGTTTCTGCTAACAGGAGCACTTAGGGGTGCCTGGTGTTTGGCACCCCTAAGTTATTGTTACTTTCCGTCTCCTTTAATTATACTTAAAAAGAGTTAACATTTTATTAACGAGGTGTGTACTTATGCAAAATACTCTATCATGAACAGTCATCAACATAGTCTCAATCCCAATTAAACATTTCTTAACTGTGTGTAAATGTGCCCATAGCCCTGGTCACAAATGACCAAATTTCCCTGCAGTTGTCTGGCCCATGGTTTAAATGAGCACATTTGTTCAAAAAACTTGAGGGAAACAGATACAAGTGCTCAGTAAAACTAACCTCAATCTCTGGTCAATAACCTCTGCATAAATCCAGATGCTAGCCTAGCCATTCTGTGTGCCAATTCAGAGACTGCCCGGTTTGTATGGCACCAAAGGGGCTAATGAAGGGTGTCCTGGACTGTGGGGAGGTGCTAGGAGAGGAGAGAAGTCTGGGACTGACTATGTGGGGGTAAAGGATTCAGTGTTGGACTGAGATGCCAGGGGCCTACCAGAAAACCTTAGACCTTGGGCCCACCAAAAAACCAAAAACCCACCAGAAAACCTTTAGACAGTGGACCTTTCCAAACTATTATTCCTCCTCTACTCACTCAACCACCTTATTCTCCTAGTCTTTTATATATACTTACAATATTCTCCCATTATTAAGCATTTTTCCCCATAAAGAAATAAGGAATGACTATGAAATAGGCCAAATGTTTAGAAACAAGAGGCCCACTGACACCTGGGCCCACCGGGAGTTTTCCTGGTATAGCGGTGGGCCAGTCCAACACTGAAAGGATTGACTAAGGGCACGAAAAGAGGGCTAGTATAAAAGGGGGAAAAGAGGGCTAGTATAAAAGGGGAACGCTGTGCAGGCTTGGCAATGTGTCTGGTCTCCCAAAATGGCGACCGATCAACTCCCCCACCCATTGCACTGTTTTATTACTGTAATTGTTATAAAAAGGTTTCAAGGAGATGGTTAACATATGACAAAATTGTGTTATCTATAATACTGTTAGAAGTTTTGTCACAGCTGCTGGCGGGTAATTGTTTTGGTTTTTGGCAAATGCAGGTATAGGATCTATTATCCATAATGCTTGGGATCTGCCGTTTTTCAGATAATCATTTAAACACAAAATAAACCTTACAGGATTGTTTTGCCGACAATATGGATTCATGCATCTTAGTTAGCATTAGTGACGGGCGAAAAATTCATTGGCGTCAAAAAAACGGACAACGGCATCAAAAACGAGATGCTGGTGCCGTTTCACAAATTCGCCCATCACTAGTTAGGATCAAGTAACAGCTACTGTTTTATTATTACAGAGAAAAAGGAAATCATCTTTAAAAATTTAAGTTATTTGTTTATAATGGACTTTATAGAAGATGGTTTTCTTGTAAGAGATTTCTGAATAGTGAGATTCTGGATAATGGGATTCTGGATAAGAGATCCACTACCATAGTAGATCAATTGCACCAGTGGATTGTTCAAAAATCCCTAGCAAGAGAGCTTACATTTCTATTTTTGTATTTTTAGAGAGGAAATAAGTTTATGTTTTATAAGAAATAATTAAGCACATTTTTAACATTTCTTTCTTGTCTTTCCTTCTCCTCTTCTCGATCTGGTTTATTTGAATAGACTTGAATCCATTTGTACCTTGGTCACCATATGTTTGATGTGTGGAATAAGTATGCTAGACTGTAGCAGTATATGAATTAAAATCATCTTATTTTGCACTTTAGGATGTAACAGCTAGTAGTCTGTTTTGCTCTATGGGAAATATTCCATTTAATTGGAAACATGGAAACTGGACGTACAACATCTTTTTCTAAACATATTAAGAAGCTTTGCTCTAAAGCTAGTGGAAACCATTTAAACTTTCTGCTTAGAGCTGTTTTCAAGGTCTGCCATGCTTAAGATCCTGCTCCTTTCATTCTTGAATAAAGTCAGAGCGGAAATCAATTTGAGAAATGTCTGAGAAGAAATGGATCCATAAATATCAGAGTCTCTTTTGATTTCAACCACAATCTGCATCTGAAATAAGTGGAACTTCTTAGATGTATTATGTCGACTGTGCTGTTCTCCTCATAGTTAATTGCTTACATTATTATCAATCCTTCTTACCTATGTTATTTTCTGTGCATTGTTGTACTGCTGCTTTCTGCTGGACAAAATTTGCATGCTGCACACCTCTGTTCTTGTTAGTAAAGTTTTTCCTCTCAGGGTGTGGTTTTCTGCCAGCTCTGTCCTTGTCACTTCCTGCAGCCATTTTAAGTGCCTCATTACTGTGTGACTGGACATTCAGACATTTTGGGCTTGTGAAGGCATCAGTTTTTGACCAGCAGTTAGCCTCAGGAAAGTCATCTACAGGACAGTATTGATACCACTACTACAGAACAGTATTGTATCATCATATATTGTTGTATTCTGGATCAAATAAACTCAGGCTGATTTCATCCCTGTGTCTACGTTTGGATCCATCCAACCTGAGCATCTGCCGGTCCGGTCTGCCCCACTGCTTGGATACGAAGGTAGGAAGTCACACAGCTACTATTAGTTATACCTTCATTCGCCTTCATGTGGGGACAGAACAGTCAAAAACTGCCTTAATGCCCATACCCCAAGCCACAGATTACCTCACAGTTCAGTACCATACTCAGAAATCTCCCTGGCAACAGGCCCACCTGCAGCAAATCTGCCCAAAGCACCACGTGTCTGCAGTATATAGACTCTCACCTGAAAGTCCTCCTCAACCCATCAAGCCATTTTCTACATCCTGTATTAACCTTTGCTCGCATAGTACAGAATTGTGAATGCACGCAGGGTCCCCAAACTACCAAACCCCGCAATTCACCGAAAACACTTGAGGAACCTTGTCAGGGTGCCTCAGCGGAGCCGCACTGCTATTTTCAGCCCCCAATTCAAAAGTTTATTTTCTTAAAGAGACAGCGCACCTTAAATCAAAATGGCTGAAAAAGACCTCCCACAGTTCCCCAGTGATGAAACAATGATAATGCAACCTGATACTGATCATTATGAAGAACAGGAACCAGATTCCACACTTCCAGCAGACCAAGTCGTGCGATCAAGACGCTCGCTCAAACCGACAATAAAGGTCAGAGAAAACTATCAAACCAGGAAAGATGAGCTATGCGATAGCCTGGAAGAGCTATGGGAACGAGTCTCCTCCATCATGTCAGGACTTAAATCCTCAGGTGATGCCACAAGCTTACAAGTTGCTATAGAACGGCTGAATACAGCTCATGAAAGATATAAGAGACTGTCCACCAAGTATATAACCTTTCTAAAAGATGTTAATATTGATGAAGCCCTGTCAGAACTAAGCAAGGCAGAATTAATAGATAGACAAAGAGACGCCATGGTGCAGCGTGCTAAAGATAAAGCGGAACTCCGTATCTCCCATCTGCAAGAAACTAGATCCCACAGATCAAATTCATCTAAACATTCCTCTCGGTCATACAGATCATCGTGCTCAAGAAGCTCAGCTTTAAGCGACCGACTACTAGAGGCCCGCATAAATGCAGAGCAATCCAAGGTGAGACGCTCCTTCACTGAAAAAGAAGCAGACGCAGAGGCTAAGAGGGCAGAAGCAGAGGCTCGGATAAAGATTCTTGAATCAGAGATGGAAGAGGAAATTGCATTAGCTAAAGTAAGACTACTTGAGCAAGCATTGAGCCAAGGCCCTGACCCAGTCTGCTTGCCACCACAGGAGATAGATGATCCAGCTGATCGCACCAGTGACTATGTACTGAAACAGTTACCTGCACCACCCCCAGTTTGCAGTACCGTCCAAGCCGACAACACTGAAACCTTCAAGTCAATTCTACCTACAGTGCCACCCACAGCACCTGAGCAACCTGATGACGTTCACCCAGCTGTGCCCTCTCAAGGACAGGTGTTACAGCAAAAGGGCCACCTGGCATTTCCCGGCCTACCGCCACAGCTCAAGCAGCAGTCATCACAATCTACAGAGGCTAGACCACAGCTCAACCCTGCAGCCACATCATTCTACCCGGAAGCATCTCACCCTTTCACGCCACGCAGCCCACACGCCCTGGGGGCATCACAAGTTGTCATGGCAACAAGCAGTGAGAAATCGGATATGTCCGAGTTTGCCAGGTTTATGGTGAGCAGAGAGCTAATTAACACAAGTCTCTCAAAATTTGATGATCGTGCAGAGAGCTACAGAGCCTGGAAAGCAACCTTCAAAGCCGCCATTGCCAACCTCAACCTGACCGCAGAGCAGGAGCTCGACCTCTTGATCAAATGGCTGGGCCCAGGCTCCACAAGTCGTATTAAGAGCCTCAGAACTGTCTATGTGGGACAAGCGGAAGCAGGTCTCGCTGCCGCCTGGCAGAGACTCGAACGTACATTCGGCAGTGCAGAAGCAATAGAGAAAGCCCTATTCAAGAGACTGCAGAATGTCCCAAAGATCAATCTCAAAGATGTCCATAAGCTTCAGGATTTGAGTGATCTGCTCATGGAATTAGAACTTGCCAAAAGAGACACTCGCTTGACCGGCCTGTGCTACCTGGATACAGCCCATGGGGTGAACCCAATTGTCGTGAAGTTACCCTACAGTCTGCAAGAAAAGTGGGCGGCATCAGTCTCAAGGTACAAAAGAGTGCATGACGTCACCTTTCCCCCATTTATTCATTTCTGCAGATTCATCGATGAACAGTCCCAGATGAGGAATGACCCCAGCCTTGATTTCCTGGAGTTCAACACTACAGCTTCAGCGACACCATCTTCAAGGTATGAAAGTGTCTTGCATAAAAACAGAGACTTTAAGAGCAGCGTGAGTGTCAGAAAGACTAACCTACCATCACCTGCAGCACCCACGGGTAAACAGTACAATACCTCGTCAGGAGACAAGTCCTTCAATCGTGAGTGTCCCATTCATAAAAAACCGCACTCACTGAACAAATGCAGGGGGTTTAGATCTAAAACCATACAGGAGCGGAAGAAAGTCCTCAGCGAGCTTGGGGTGTGTTTCAGATGCTGCGCTTCATTGGAGCACATGGCTAAGGACTGTAAATCCATCATCAAGTGTGAGGAGTGTCATAGTGAAAGACATGCCTCAGCTATGCACCCAATTCCGCTCACCAGAGACTCACCAGCTGTCTTCACCACCAGTCCTGCTCCAAGTCATGGCGGGGAGCCTCAGAATCACGCTAACACAGCCACCGCCATTTCCTGCTCATGTTTGGAAGTATGTGGCGACAGCCAGAGTGAGAAATGTTGTGCCCGAATATGCCTAATCAAGGTCCATCCAGAGGGACTACCAGAAAAGGCAGTAAAAATGTATGCTATCATTGACGACCAAAGCAACCGGTCCCTAGCAGGACCTAAATTCTTCTATGCCTTTGGAATAGAGGGACCATCAGAACCCTACATCTTAAACACCTGCTCGGGCCGCATAGAGACTAGCGGAAGGAGGGCACAAGGATTCATTGCTTCTCCCATCAATGGGAATACAGAAATACCCCTACCAACACTGATCGAATGCGATCAAATACCTAACCATAGGGATGAGATCCCTACCCCAGAAGCTGCATTTCACCAGCCTCACCTAAGGCACCTTGCCAACGTTATCCCACCTATGGACAACAACGCAGAGATTCTACTCCTGCTCGGCAGAGACAATCTAAGGGTGCACAAGGTGCGCCAACAATGTAATGGTCCCGACTACGCCCCATATGCCCAGAGACTGGACTTGGGATGGGTAGTCATAGGAAACGTATGCTTGGATCAACCAAGAATTAACTCCTTCAAAACGTACGTGTGTGGAGATGGACGCACAACTCGCATTAAGCCGTGTCCTCATCACTATGAAGTGAAAGAGAAGTCTCCAGACCTCATACAACCACCTGACATCATTTCTCCCCTCTTTGCTGACAACTTGGGGAGATCGGTCTTTCACACAACCAAAGATGACGATAAAGTAGCCTTGTCAGTAGAAGACAGAGAGTTTGTCAAGATAATGGACAGTGAGTTCTTTAAAGACAAAACCAATCACTGGGTTTCTCCATTACCCTTCCGAGCCACCAGGGTAAGACTCCCGAACAATCATGTCAGTAACCGCATAGAGAGAATCAGGAGGTCCTCCAAACCTGAACAATGGCACTATGTACCATCCGAACTCAATCCAGCAGATCATGCCACCAGGCCTATATCTATATGTTCTTTTACTAACTCTTCTTGGCTTACAGGTCCAGAGTTTCTGCTAGGAGAGGCGGATGAATGTGTACAGGAAGATTTCAGTATCCAGGATCCGGATAATGATCCAGAAATCCGCGCTGAAGTTAGTGCATTAGTCACTGAAGCAAGGCAAACCTCCAGCCTCCATTGTCATCGCTTTGAACGTTTCTCCAGTTGGATGAGACTCATCAGAACTATTGCAAGGTTAGTGCACATCGCTAGATGTTATCACAATACCCAGGAAGATAAAGATTGTCATGGTTGGCATGTCTGCCATAAACCCTTCTCTGCTGAGGACATTTCTCATAGCGAGTCTCTCATAATACGTCATGTCCAGCAGGGAGAATTTAACGTAGAATGGAAATGCTTGTACAACAGACAGCAGATTCCTATAAAAAGTCCTCTTGCCAACCTAAATCCATTTATAGACAGTTTTGGCCTGCTCAGAGTTGGTGGTCGTTTGAATCAAGCCCACCTAGGAGTTGCAGAACAAAATCCTCTAATTATTCCCAGCAAACATCATATCACCGTGTTGCTGATCCGACATTACCACAAAAAGGCTGAACACCAGGGCAGACAAATCACCGAAGGCAAGTTAAGGTCTGCAGGTCTTTATTATAGGTTTGAAAAAACTTGTAGCCCGAATACTGCATGACTGCGTGCACTGTCGCAAAGCCAGAGGGAAACTGCTACACCAACAAATGGCCGATTTGCCTGCAGATAGACTATGTTCAGAACCGCCCTTCACCTATACTGGCCTGGACGTCTTTGGGCCATGGATGGTGTCCGCACACAGAACCCGTGGCGGTCACGCAAACAGTAAACGTTGGGCTGTGCTATTTACTTGCATGAGTGTGCGAGCCGTTCACATAGAGGTGTTAGAATCCATGGACACATCCAGTTTCATTAATGCCTTAACACGGTTCTTCGCAATCAGAGGACCAGTGAAACAGTTGAGGTCAGACCGAGGAAGTAACTTCATTGGAGCCTGTAGAGAACTGAACATCGACACTAAGCCCATTCAAGATCAGTTGGCGGAGAAAGGTTGCACCTGGATCTTCAATCCTCCTCATAGTTCCCATATGGGGGGTTCCTGGGAGAGAATGATCGGGATCTCACGCAACATCTTAAATTCTATGTTGATGGATGTAAACTCTTCAAGACTCACACATGAGACTCTCGTCACCCTTCTTGCTGAAGTTTCGGCTATTATCAATTCAAGACCCCTTGTGCCAGTGTCTATGGATCCTGAAACACCAGCCATACTGACTCCAGCTACTCTACTTACCCAAAAAACTGAGAATATACTAATGCCTAGTGGAGCATTTACTCACGCGAATATCTACCAAAAACACTGGAAACGTGTACAATACCTGGCGGATTACTTCTGGAACAGATGGCGAAAGGAGTATCTCAATATTCTTCAAGGAAGAAGAAAATGGCAACACCAAAAACCAAACTTGAAAGAAGGAGACCTTGTATTGATGAAGGAGCAACAAACCGAAAGGATTGCCTGGCCTATCGGACTGATTACAAAGGTTTTTCCTAGCGAGGACGGCAAAGTCCGAAAAGTGGAGTTGAAGATCTTCAGGAAGGGCGAGCTTAAAACTTTCGCAAGGCCAATTAACGAACTCATTTTGATATTACCAATTGAGAACGTTCCTGCAGGATGAACAGGACTGAAGTTGAACTATAGACATCTTCTCCATTATAAGCCAAGAAAGCCAACTATATTGTTATGTTTATTGCATTCTAACATGTTTTGTTGCAGGTTTGTGTTATATTTCATGGACATTCGTCATAGTGAAATCTCCAAAGTAAATTTCAGACGGGGAGTGTGCTGTTCTCCTCATAGTTAATTGCTTACATTATTATCAATCCTTCTTACCTATGTTATTTTCTGTGCATTGTTGTACTGCTGCTTTCTGCTGGACAAAATTTGCATGCTGCACACCTCTGTTCTTGTTAGTAAAGTTTTTCCTCTCAGGGTGTGGTTTTCTGCCAGCTCTGTCCTTGTCACTTCCTGCAGCCATTTTAAGTGCCTCATTACTGTGTGACTGGACATTCAGACATTTTGGGCTTGTGAAGGCATCAGTTTTTGACCAGCAGTTAGCCTCAGGAAAGTCATCTACAGGACAGTATTGATACCACTACTACAGAACAGTATTGTATCATCATATATTGTTGTATTCTGGATCAAATAAACTCAGGCTGATTTCATCCCTGTGTCTACGTTTGGATCCATCCAACCTGAGCATCTGCCGGTCCGGTCTGCCCCACTGCTTGGATACGAAGGTAGGAAGTCACACAGCTACTATTAGTTATACCTTCATTCGCCTTCATGTGGGGACAGAACATCGACACAGATCAGTAAATTAGAGCAGCAAAATGGCCACGGGTTTAACATGTTTGATAAGAACATGGTTTGAATCAAGTTTTATAATCTGCATTTGGTAAAGTTATTGCACGTCATATATATTCATATATTCTGTTGTGAAAAATATTTGATCTCCCTTAAGTCAAGTGAGGAAGTACAGGTATGAGATCCATTATCCGGAAACCCGTTATCCAGAAAGCTCCGAATTATGGGAGTGTATTGGGATACACTTAGGGGCAGATTTACTATGGGTCGAATATCGAGGGTTAATTAACCCTCGATATTCGACTAGGAATTGAAATCCTTCGACTTCGAATATCGAAGTCGAAGGATTTAGCGCAGAAAATTCGATCGAACAATCGTAGGATTATTCATTCGATCAAACGATTAAATCCTTCGAATCGAACGATTCGAAGGATTTTATTCCAACGATCAAATGAATATCCTTCGATCAAAAAAACTTAGGCAAGCCTATGGGGACCTTCCCCATAGGCTAACATTGACTTCGGTAGCTTTTATCTGCCGAACTAGGGGGTCGAAGTTTTTTTTAAAGAGATAGTACCTCGACTATCGAATGGTCGAATAGTCGAACGATTTTTAGTTCGAATCCTTCAATAGTCGTAGTCGAAGGTCGAAGTAGCCCATTCGATGGTCGAAGTAGCCCAAAAAAAACTTCGAAATTCGAAGTTTTTTAACTTCGAATCCTTCACTCGAAGTTAGTGAATTGGCCCCTTAATGTTATCCATATAATCCAGATTTTTTTTGTTAAATGATTTCCTTTTTCTCAGTAATAATAAAACAGTAGCTTGTACTTGATCCCAACTAAGATGTAATTAATCCTTAATTGAAGCAAAACCAGCCTATTGGATTTATTTAATGTTTAACTGATGTTCTAGTAGACTTGTGAAGATCCAAATTATAGAAAGATATCCAGAATTGCCCAGGTCCCGAGCATTCTGGATAATAGGTCCCATACCTGTATTTCATATAAATTTATAAATATAAAGTATGCAGGGATATTTTGGGAAATCAAAAAACTAGCATTAAAGTGAAACAGGGACTGGACACAGCTGCCTGACAGGGGATTAGTAGTGGGTTTAGTGACGTAGTTGGGGGGTGGAGTTTAAGGGGATTTATAGCACATAGAGGTCTGTTTAATAAAGTGCAGTAAATCTGACTTTAAGTTTCCGCATGTTATCGCTGAGAATATTTTTCCGCCACAATTTTCGCAGCGACTAAGTTTACTAAACAGCGATGCGATCATAGTCATTGTGATCACTTTCGGTAACTACGTTAACGTAGTTACCGAGAGTGATCACAATGACTTACAACCAACCAGCTTACGTAAGCGGTAATTTTAACGAGTTGCAAATTTTCTGGCGACAAATTACGTTTCTGCGAATATTTATGCTATAAAATAGTCTTGTTTTATGGCGGTTATTATGGCAATTTTTACTGTGACATTTATGGCAAGAAATGCATCTTAAAAACTCATAAACTTTATTGACTGATGATTATACCATCCAACAACATTACCAGACATCAAACATGTCTGCATCATATAAACCCTTCTGCCAATAGAATCATACGAACAAGAAATGATACCAGCCAATCTCTTTGCTTCATATCAATGCACAGTTTAATGTAGCCAATCACAATGAAACCAAAAAAGCGTAGAGGCTGACGAATCCTTGGACTGTGATGCCGCTGCCAATAATACACCTCTGAGCTGAAACTGCTGCTGTTGCACCAGATAGAAGCAGAAGCCAAAACATCCTGTCAGCAATAGCTACAGATCTCTCTCCTGTCAGCAAAGAATGACGGGTAAAAAAAAAAAAAGTATTATGGGATATTTCTTGCCCCTTGATAATTTTCTGGCAAAAAAATCCTTTTACGCCACTACATAGGTGGCGGTAAAATTTGGCGAATATTCTTGCGTAAATGTAGTCTTTTGCACATTTCGCTGTTTAGTAAATCAGGCGTTAATGTGTACGTAGCGTTATTTTCAGCGAATGCGATAACTGGCATTAACCGGTTGTTAATATAAATTGTTATTGATATATGTGTTATCTATTGTTAAATTATATTTTGTGCAATACAGCTGTGGCCAAAAAAGATTCCAACAAAATAAATGGATGGTGAATGAGTTGGTTATTCGTAGGCCAGTTTGGGGAAAGCGGCAGGTATTTGTCTCTTCCCATGTCACGTGGTTTCTCATAGTTTACCAGAGATTTAGAGGAATGCACCTGGTAGATGATACTGTATGTCTTGTAAATGAGATTAATTTCCCTTTGTGCATTGTCTTAGCAAAAGTGGGTGGGTATATAGACTGACTAGAATTAGTAATACTGCTAATGTCTAATAAGGTATTACCTTGAATGTGCAGTGCAGAGGCAGATATGTAACATGTACACTATGGTACAGCACCTCACCGCCAGCTTTTACTTAGCACAGCACCTTTCTGCTGCTCTTTACATCCTCTTCATTTTAATTACTTTTGGAATGGAACGCCTAAACTGGTTTTGCAGAGGGGCATTCTTACTGTATACAGTACACCTTTAATGCAGTGCAGTATTTTGTAATAGCATGGAAAACTTAGACAGGCACATCATTTAATAGCCAGAATTAAAGGGGCCATGTCACCTTAAAAATTATTTAAACATTTCTCTTATGTTAAACAAGCAAACTCAACTTTACTTAAATAAGTAAATAAATTAGTTATACCTTTTTTCTAGAATCTACAATCACAGCAAGCAGGCTGTTGCCATTTTAGGGAAGATGTCATAAAGCTTTACAACATCTCTAAATCCATATATGTGTCAGAAAGGACCTTATGTATGTGCCCAAGCACAGGCTTGGAGAAGGGTATTATGAGTAGTGCAGTGACATCCGGGAAGTACAGAATGGGAGTGACTGCTGTGCCACCGGCATAGGGAAGGTGCAAGCAATATATAATGAAACATTGTAGTTTAAAAAGTTAAAAATGTTTATGACCAATATTGATGTTTAGGGGGTTATTTACTAAACTCCGAATGCAAAAATCACGAAAAATTTGTGATTTTGTTTTTATAAAATTGGGCTTTCAAAAAATCACGAATGTGTGGAATTTATTAAACCCCCGAGGATGGAAAAGTTAGAATCTGAAAATCCGGCATCTCAGACCTGTCGAGGTTGCATATAAGTCAATGGGAGAAGTTCCAATGAATTTTTGATGTGCACTGGGTTTCGTGCTATACCCCGAATTTTTTCGGGTGAAACTTCAGAAAAAAACGTGAAAATCTTCAAAATCGGATGAAAAAATCCAAAAAAAACTTGGAAATCTGATTTTTTACCGCAAAGGAAATTTTCGGGAAAATCTTATAATAAATAACCGTAAAAAACCCGAGCGGATCTTATCGGAGTTTGTAGCAGAAAATAATGAGATAAATTCGGACTTTGATAAATAACCCCCTTACCCCCACATGTAGTAAAATGCACTAAGTTTGCCCAAGAGCAGTAACCAGTAGCAACCAATAAGATGTTTGCTTTTAAACATGTGACCAGGAAATTCTACCTGCTGATTGGTTGCTATAGGTCACAGCCCCTGGGCAAACTTAGTGCCTTTAATTACATAACCCCAATAATGTTTTAATTTGACATGTTCCCCTTTAAATAGAAACCTAAATTAGTTTTTTTCTGGAAAAGAGGTGCTGGTGAAGTGCAGAGAGCAACATCAGGGGGTGAAGGTCTGCCATAAAGCACAAAGCCCTTATGTGGCCTGCATGTCCTGGCACACCTTAACTTGTATTTCCGAATTACACACATACTGACGGCCGGCTGGGGGCACGATTACGTGTATCCCTGCAGCCGCCCTTTACTAATTCAGTGCTGACTAATGCAGGTAGCACTATACTAATACAAAAAGAAGCCAAGCTCACCCACCCCACAATTGATATAGTATTTTAATAGTATTTTTGCTGCTGTTGGGTATTATTCAACTTTAATTATAGCCCCCAAGCTGAGATATGGTTCTATATTAGCTGTTTAGTTTGGGCTTATATTATTAATCAGCAATTACCAACTGTAATTCTAAATTCATTATTATTGTTCATTTTATAAAATAAGTAAATTGGTTTGTTCACTCATTAAACATCCCAGTGTGGCTACTTTATACAGGTATGGGATCCATTATCTGGAAACCTGTAATCTAGAAAGTTCTGAATTAAAGGCAGGCCATAGGCTCCATTTTAATCAAATAATTCAAATATGTAAACATGATTTCATTTTTCTCTGTAATAATAAATCAGTAGTGATGGGCGAATTTATTCGCCAGGCGCGAATTCGCGGTGAATTTGCGCGTTTCGCCGCCAGCGAATAAATTCGCGAAACTCCCGCGAAAATTCGCGTAAAAAATTCGCCGGCGTCAAAAAAATTTTTTTCGAAAAAATGGACGCCGGCGTCAAAAACGGACGCCGGCGTCAAAAACGGGCGCCGGCGTCGAAAAAACGGGCGCCGGCGTCGAAAACGAGACGTTTCGCGAATTTTTCGCCGTTTCGCGAATTTTGCGCGAAATTCGCAAATTTTTCGGCGAAGCGAAACGGCGCAAATTCGCCCATCACTATAAATCAGTACCTGGTACTTTATCCCAATTAAGATATTAATAATCCTTATTGGTGGCAGTTTTGCTTGGTTTATATAAATGTTTCAGTTTTTTAATCCATTTAAAGTATAGAGATCCAAATTATGGAAAGACCCCAGGTCCTGAGCATTCTGGTTAACAGGTCCCATACCTATATAGAATTTCTGTAATTCTGATTTTTTTCTTTCCACAGATGCAGAGCATTTGCCGAAACATTGCGACACATAACTATTTTTAACACCTATAATTTTATTCTTTGTTTAATTTAAAATAATCTCAAAACGGATTAACTCATTTTTGTAACGATATGGCACAATAACGTAATTCGAAATCTTTATTTTTGAGGTATTTGGTTAGCATTCTGTATTTTGTATACAGAATGCTTGGGACCTGGGGTTTTCCTGATAAGGGATCATTCTGCAATTTGGATCTCCATACCTTAAGTATACATTAATTAAACCCAATAGGCTGGTTTTGCTTCCAAAAAGGATTAATTATATTGTAGCTGGGATCAAGTACAAGGTAATGTTTTATTAGTACACAGAAAACAAAATTATTTTTAGAAATTTGAATTATTTGCTTATAATGAAGTCTATGGGAGACGGCCTTTCTGTAATTCTGTAATTCCCATACCTGTATTACTGTATTATGAGTAAAGAGCATTGTCCCTACTAAGCCCTACACCAGAACATACAGTAACTTGAGATATGGAAGATTTTTCTTTTAAGGATATATCTAAGACCTTTGGTCCTCATACATCATATAAAATCAAATTAAAATCATAACAAACACAATCTGTAATGTATTATTCTATTTCTTCACTTCATGTCCTGTTATCTGACTGTACCTCTCAATTCAGCTTCAGGTTAGCTCAACCATCCTGCATGACTAACTGGCAGAGAAATATCTGGCATGTGTCTCTTGTTAATTAAACCATGCTGAGCTTTTGTAATGTAATCTCTGCTCTGTTGACTTTTAAGAGGAGCAGAGAAGGGAATTTAAGACTTTTCTTCATTTTAAAGGCTATCCTTTCATGCAAAATCACACATTACTGCTGTGCCGGCAGAGAATTACTCAGGATCTGTGGTAAAGGGAGCAGAGGCTAAAATGATAAATAAAGAAACTATTTAAAGAGACAAGAACATCACAAAATAAAAAACACAGAGTACAATGGGTTCTTTCTATTCAATCAAATGTAAAGAGGTAGACAATATTGGGTATAAGAAAGGATAAGAAAAGCTCTAGTAGTATAAATATTTGTGTGTGCATGCAGTGATCAATAATGTCCTTTCATATTATAATGGAAAAAGAACCTCAATATAATGTTCTTACCGTATATACTCGTGTATAAGCCGACCCGCGTATAAGCCGAGGTACCTAATTTTACCTATGAAAACCAGAAAAACTTATTGACTCGCGTATAAGCCTAGACACAACTAAGACCGTTAGACAAGCAGGATCCTATTTGTATTTGTAGATAGATATATTTAATACCGTAATATTATTTAAACCGTTGCGTTTTAAAAAAACAGTATGGGATTGCAGCATCCATGGCTTGGTAACATTAATACCATTCTGTAGTTTAATAAAAGAAAAAATGTTAAAATGATATCTCCTTTGTTTAGTCTTTTAATTTAAAATTGCCAAGGTATTTTACTGCTTTGTATGAGAACTTGCAAACAAATCAATATCAAAGTGTATTCTGGTCATTCTCACGTGAGTTCCAGTATAAACATTGTGATTTATGCTTTGAAAATTAGAATTGTTAAAAATGACAGACAAAGCAGACAAGTAGCACCTGCAATATTTTACAATTTTAGCACTGTAGCTGCATCTGTTTTAAATGGCAAATATAACGTGGTGAGAACAAACAGTGCAACGTTGGGAGCAGCAGCATGATCAGTGACGTCAGCGTCTGCTACTGAGTCAGCGTATGCTACTGAATCAGAGTGTGCGCTACTGAGTCCCATGCCCCTGCACCTCGGTTGGGACCCGCAACCCATCCATGGGGCCCCCTGATCCTGAGGAGCCAACGGAGAACACCCCCCTCCCTGCCAGAAACAATGATGCTTACCCGCGGCGCAGGAGGAGCAGCAGTGCACAACTTTGCGCAAGGAGTGTGGCGCCATATCGATACCAGCTGAAGTGTAGGTGGCGCGCACGCTGACGTTACAGATCATGTGGGTTTTGATGTACCGTAGATTCTCCACTGATCACGCTGCTGCTCCCACCTTTGCGCTGTTTGTTTTGGGGGTGCAAGATCAAATGTGCTGCTGCGAACCTTCCCACAGAGGAGGAGAAAGCTTGTTTGGAGCTTTGGCGGAATGTGCACGCCACTGACTCGAGTATAAGCCGAGGTAGAATTTTTCAGCACATTTTTTGTGCTGAAAAACTCGGCTTATACTCGAGTATATACGGTACTCTTTTTTTATTTTGCCCCCAGAACAGAAATTGACTCTACTGCTAGTACAGTTATGGGATCTGTTATGCAGAATGCTTGGGACCTGGGGTATTCCAGATAACAGAGCTTTTCATAATTTGGATCTTCATACCAGGGGCAGATTTATCAAGGGTCGAAGTGAATTCGAGGGAATTTTCGAAGTAAAAAAATTCAAATTTCAAAGTAAATTTTTGGATACTTTGACCATCAAATAGGATACTACGACTTCGAATTTACTGCGACTTCGATTTGAAGTAAAATTCGTTTGACTATTCAACCATTCGATAATCGAAGTAAAAAAAACTTTGACTTCAATACTTCGCCAACTTAAACCTGCCGAATTGCTGTTTAGCCTATGGGGGACCTCCTGTGTGTTGTTTTAAGTCAAAGGATTTTTTGGGAAAATCGTACAATAATATAGTTAGAATCGTTCAATTCGAAGTACGATCGTACGATGTATAAAATCCTCTGACTTCGAATTAGAATGTCGGAGGATCCTATTCGATGGTCGAATTTCGAAGTTTTTTCTACTTCAAAATTCGACCCTTGATAAATCTGCCCCTATTATAGTCTATTAGGAATCCATGTAAACAATAAGGGGCACATTTACTTAGCTCGAGTGAAAGATTAGAATAAAAAATACTTCGAATTTCGAAGTATTTTTATGGCTACTTCGACCATCGAATTGGCTACTTCGAAATACTTCTAAATAAACCCTACTTCTAAATAAACCCAATAGGCTGGTTTTGCCTCCAATAAGGATTAGCTGTATCTTAGTTTGGATCAAGTACAAGGTACTGTTTTATTATTGCAGAGAAAAAGTAAATAATTTTTTAAAATTTGGATTATATAGATAAAATGGGAGTCTCTGGGAGACATTCCATAATTCAGAGCTTTCTGGATTACGGGTTTCCGGATAACGGATCCTATACCTGTAGTTTATTATGATTATCCAGTTGCAGCTAAAGAACAAAAGGAGAAATATTTCAAGACAGTGGATGTATAAGCTGCATCTCAGCAACTAACATTTACCACTGTCCCCTTGACATCTCTTGTCTCAGCACCCATGATTGATAGTTTTTCATGAATACATACAAGCACCCTGTGTGCAGCATAGATTTAACGATTACTGCCTCATAAGTGCCATTTTCAAAACAAATTTGTAGAGACACGTTATTAGATGTTTAAGGAGTATCATTTTAATAAAAAGGTTTTATTTAAAAAAACAAAAAAAAGCTATGTACAGGTATGGGATCCGCTATCCAGAAACCTGTTATCCAGAAAACTCTGAATTACAGAGTGTTCCAAATCAAGGACCTCTTATCAGGAAAACCCCTGGTCCTGAACATTCTGGATAGCAGGACCCAAAGACTTTATAATATAGTTTGGTTAATATAAAGGGGGTTATTTATCAAAGGTGGAATTTTTGAAAAATGTAAAT
Organism: Xenopus petersii; assembly: GCA_038501925.1. Classification (NCBI taxonomy): domain Eukaryota; kingdom Metazoa; phylum Chordata; class Amphibia; order Anura; family Pipidae; genus Xenopus; species Xenopus petersii. The sequence goes on from CM076677.1 coordinate 88,333,784, forward strand.
TTTTTTTAAACTCTAATAAATTAGATTTTATTCACAATTCGAATGGTATATTATTGGTATATTATTTCTGAAAAAATTAGATCGAAAAGTCCCGACGCGAAAATTCTAATTGAATTCAAACTCCAAAAAAAATATATCGCATGGCAAATATTTTGGATGCACAACATTTGTTTTCTTCCATTGAAGTGTATGGGCGTCATTTTCAAAGTGAAACTTGGTGAAAAATGTTGCTCATGACTACTGTTAACATCTTCAAATAGTTCAAGGGACCTCTGCCATTGACTTCTACATAAAGTCGGCAGGTTTTAGGTGGCGAATATTCGATTTAAAATTTTTGAATTATTACATTCGTATTCAAATTTGATCTGGTGAAATTAGAACTTGTTTTTAGCAGAATTCCCAACTCCAAATTTCGAATTTGAACTTTAGTAAATCTGTGTAGTGCCCAGGTTTAGCCCTATGCACCATAGTCTTAAGGATAAACCTGTCCATTAATTGAGAGGAATATTTGCGTGCTTTGACTCCTAAACAGTGGCGTAACTACCGGGGGAGCAGGGGGTGTGATTGGGCAAGGGGCCGCACCTCCTCAGGGCCCCCCCGGCAGCTCACGCGCCACGATTCCTGGCCGTTTCCGGGTGTACGGAGGGGGGCGGGGGCCCGGCAGCGCGTCCCGCGCCAGGGCCCGCCCCCCTCTAGTTACGTCACTGCTCCTAAATGTTTGTCATGTGACTAATGCAACACAAAGAGCCACAGTGGCTTCTACAATATTCTGTTTGTAGAAGTAATAGAACTTAACAAGTGCAATGCCTCTCCTAGGGGCAGATTTACTAAAGGGCGAAGTGACGATTCGGCAGCGTTACTGCTTTTAGGGACTTTGCTGATTTACTAACTGGCACAGGCGTCATTTCGCTAGCGAAGGAGACAGATGCTAGCAGTAGTGATGGGTGCGAATTCATGGCGAATTTACACGATTCGCCATGAAAATTCGCCAGCATTGTTTTGCAAATTTTTCGGCGAAACGGCGCAAATTCACCCATCACTAGCTACCAGTGATTTGCACTCTAATGCCAGGTGAATTTTTGCTCTGGCAAATGGACGTTACTCCGCAAATCCACTAAAATACGGATTTTACTGAACATTACCTCTTTCGCCAGACTTGCCTTCGCCAGCTCAGACCAGGCGAAGTGCAATGGAGTCCATAGATCTTCCTCAATCTTCAGTTACTTCCATCATATATTTTGAGTGGAAAAACTTCTAAGTCCAAAAATGCTGGCGTCTTTTCCTTTTTTCAGGGTGATAGGCTGCAAAAGTGTTTAAAAATGTTTTTTTGGTGTAACTGGTTTCCCCCTACATTTGATAACATATGGGAACATTATTTTACACTGGGCTTTTGTGTAGGGCATTAAAACAACTCAATTGACTTTAATAGGGTTCCATTGGCATGTATAGTTATCAGTGTAAATATAATGTACATGTAACATAAAGAGGTCTAGTCAACTTTAAATTTCCCGCCGTATGCAAATTAGCCTGAGCGCAAGACCTCTAGTGAAGTGCGCTAGGCAGAATTGAACGCTAGCGCTTCTTTGATTTGATTTGCTCGCATTGCTGAAGTAGCGTTAGCGAAAATTCGCCAGCATCCGACGCCTTTGCATTTTAGTAAATTAGCATTGTCTGAGCGAATTTTCGGCTGGTGAAGTGTTGAGATGGCTGCAAAGCCAGCAGGTTAGTAAATATACCCCCTGTAAAAAAGTGTTTCTTACTCATATGATTGTATTCCACTTCCTTCACACAGTATAATATGGTCATAGCTTTATTTCGGAAATAGCACATTATAGAATATTATATGGATAAGCCTCATTGTCACCTTGTTAGCTAAAAATGTTATAGGAGAGGGTCCCAGTGGCCCAGTCCAATTCCAGTGACTATATAATGAGCGATTACAATCTAGAGAATTAACCGATCTCTGGGACCTGCACATCTGCTACATTACTGCTGATCTGGGATCATTTACACTTTCACTGTGCTCATATTAACTCCTCCTGCTATAATGAATTGTTGCTGCTGCTGCAGACATTGCTGGGAAAAAATGTAAAGTATTAATTACTTCGAGATGCTACAAAAAGTCAGTAATAAGAATTCAGTTTTGACTGAGTAGAACATGTAGCTTTTTGTTTCATAAGGAGTTCATGTAAAAAAAAGCATTGAAGAGAAACTACCAAAATAAAGATTTGACTGTTTTGTTCATTGACACATTTGTAATAATTTATTGATACTGTAATATATTAAACATTTTCAAACATTTAAAAAAAAAAACCAGAGCTCATTTACAGCTGCTGAGTGTAGATTTGCACCTATTAAAATGCCTCCTTTATCTGCCTGAAACTAGTTTATACGAGCACTGTTCACCAGTTTGGCAAATGAGCCCTGTTCCCAACTGGCCAAGAGGTAATAAAGCCCTCCTTTTGCATGTTGTGCCTAGAAGTGCTCATAATTGAGGGCATTTATGTGTACTCTCATGTCCCATGCCCTGCCATAGTCACATGCAAACTATAAATACTTTATTTACTAGAGCAAAATATTGCCCCTCATTGGAGCAGCAAGAGCAAATCCTTTGGAATTCTGGAAAGCAATATGGCATTTTAGGAAAAACATTAAAATACATTTTTACTGACTTTAGTCCTCTTTTAGTAAATTTTTTGCTAAAATTTGAGTTATTGTGTTGATTCCCATTCTTCTCCCCAGCAACATTGAACTACTTTGATATACTATTGCTGGGTCTTCATCAGATTTCTTTGTAGGCAGAGAGCACGGTTTCCAGTTCAGCGGCCACATCAGGTGGATTCATGTGGCGCAAATTCACTAAGCGCTGAAGCGCCAAACGCTAGTGTCAATTCGCTAGCGTTTGGCATTTTCGGTACGTCGCAAATTCACTAATGAACGCTGGTGTAAATTCGCTAGTGTTACTTCGCACACTTACGGCAGGCGAATTTTCGATAGCGATGTAACTACGCAAATTCACTAACTTGCGCAGTGTACTGAATGCTACCTTTTACGCTAGACTTCCTTCGCCACCTCAGACCTTGCGAAGCACAATAGAGTAGATAGGGATTGTTTTAAAAAAAGTCAAATTTTTTTCTAAGTCCCAAAAAACGCTGGCGTGTTTTCTACATGATGGGTGATACGCTGAAAAAGATCGAAATTTTTTTTTGGGGCTCCCCTCCTTCCCCCCTACATTTCCTGACTCATGGCAACTTACCTAGACAGTGGGCACATGTGTAGGGCAAAATAAAATTTATATTTGCTGATTTGAAGGTTTTCTAGGCATTTGAAGTGGTGATACGTGTTCCTCCATTGAAATTTGAATTTCGCGCCGTATGTAAATGAACCATCGCTAGCGAAACTTCGCTTTGCGAATTAACGCTAGCACAACTTCGAAAACTTACGCTACCCCTGTGCACAACTTCGGATTTTAGTGAATTTGCAGAGCGCTGGCGAAAATACGCCTGGCGAAGTGTGGCGAAGTGCGGCGAAGTTTCGCCTGGCGCAACTTCGCATCTTAGTGAATTTGCCCCGATCATGGCCAGTAGATAAATGCAGCACTTTTGCAGGCACATGAGAAAGCTGATCAGAGCTTAGGGGCTGTGTGAAGGAGAGCAAGAATCAACACTAAGGGGCACATTTACTATGGGTCGAATATCGAGGGTTAATTAACCCTCGATATTCGACCATCGAAGTTAAATCCTTCGACTTCGAATATAGAAGTCAAAGGATATACCGCAATTCGTTCGATCGAAGGAAAAATCGTTCGATCGAATGATTTTCCTATGATCAGAAATTGCTAGGAAAGCCTATGGGGACCTTCCCCATAGGCTAACATTGGTGCTCGGTAGGTTTTAGGTGGCGGTAGGTGGTCGAAGTTTTTTTTAAAGAGACAATACTTTGACTATCGAATGGTCAAATAGTCGAACAATTTTTAGTTCAAATCGATTCGAAGTCGTAGTCGAAGGTCGAAGTAGCCAATTCGATGGTCGAAGTAGCCAAAAGAAAACTTCGAAATTCGACGTTTTTTTTCATTCTAATCCTTCACTCGAGCTAAGTAAATGTGCCCCTATAAATCTTTAAAAATAATAGATATATTAAATATATTAAAGGGCATTGATAATCCACACTAGAATACTAAAAGCTGGAAACCGAGTCACTACTATATATAGAACCCGTCCTCCTTGTTGGCTTTAACACAACTAGTTTTCACTTTAAATGAACTGAGCTGTCTCTAATTATTATTAAAGAGGAACTCCAGCTTCCAAACCAAAATTTGATAAAGAGGCCCACATAACATCATCACAGTTACTGGTTTCTTCAAAAAGTATTAATAAATGCCATTTTTTATGCTGCAATCCAGCTGTTTAACAGTTCTTCTCTTTCTGCATCATTTGAAATCCTGGCAGGAGGGACTAAACACTGATGTTACAAATTGTAACAACTTCTCCACAGCTTACAGACAGCATGCAGGAACTTCATAACCCACAATGCATTGCACTGTGATGTTCTTTTTCTTAATGAAATCACATGTACAGGGAATTGTGGGGTTTGGAGGATGCAGGCTGAGGACAGATGGCTGTTGATACAAAGTAACAGTAGTCAGCCAGCTCAGCAAAGTAGTCAGAGAGACCAGCAGGAGAGCAGGGGCTAGGCATAGGGAACTGTCAGAAACCATTAAAAATCATGAAAAGTCTGCATATTTTTTAAATGATGTATATTGCAAAGTTGCTTGAAATTATGTTTACGTTTCAAAAAGCTCACGTTATATTTTTGTGGAGTTCCCCTTTGAACACTCTGCTCCAAAAGTTATGTCATGCATGTCCCATTGGTGTTAACTAATTGATTTATCTACCAGATTAACATATCAAATTACAGTGTATAAAAACATTAATAAGCAGAACTTTCTATTCTTACTATGACACAATTTATTTTAACAAATAGAGATCCCACACTAATCCAAAGGGTCTTTCAGCAGCATTAGCATCCATACATTTATCTGAAATATCTGGCAGCAACAGGACTCGCTGTCACCTCAAATGGGTTTAGCAATATGGACACCTATAACATTTTCAAAGATGACTTTTAGCAGCACAAACACGTTCAAGATGACTTTAGGCAGAAACAGAGACCATGATAACTTCTGATATCTTCTAGCCCCTATAGAGTGATATACTGTAGCTACTGAGGCTGATAAAATATTGACTCACTGATCAGCTCCTGGATCAACACCCTACTACTATACTTATTTTTTGTTTTCCAAAAGCACATATGACACCTACCTAGACCTATGTAATGTGTTTGCCTGTATAATATAAGAGAACTCCACAGATTATATTTATCAAAGCGTAGGGATGGTCGAATTTGTCCCGTTTAGTTTTGCCAAAAATTGGCCATCAGCGAAATGTCGCAGACGCCCATCAAAGTCAATGGGCGTCAAAAAAGTCAATCAAAGTCTATGGGCGGTAATGCTGACGAATTGTCACCAGCATTTGCCACTTTAGTAAATCTACCCCCAAGTCTTTGGAAAGTAGAAAAAATTCTGTGTAAATGTTTTTATCTGGAAGGCTAACCCAATGAAACAGTATTTATATTAAATTCAAGTTGCTGGGCTGCAATGATTACAAACTGCTTGAATTTAAATGAAATGTAACCAGTGCAGCACTTCTAGTTGTACATTCTAGAAACACCCCAGTGTCGGACTGAGATGCCAGGGACCCACCAGAAAGCCTTAGAACTTGGGTCCAAAAGAAAACTTAAAACCGTGAGTCCAGCAGAAAACCGAAGACCAGGAGCCCGCCAGAAAACCTTTGACAGTGGACCTTTCCAAACTATTATTCCTCCTCTACTCACTCAATCTTTTTATTCTCCTAGTCTTTTATATATACTTACAAAATTCTCCCATTATTAAGCATTTTGTCCCATTTTTCCCCATAAAGAAATAGGGAATGACCTTGAAATAGGCCAAATGTTTAGAGACAAGAGGGCCCACTAACACCTGGACACACCGGGAGTTTTCCTGGTATCCAGGTGGGCCAGTCCAACACGGGGGGGGGCTCCAACACCCCCAATGTTTCAGATAATCTGGTAACATTATCACAAGGAAAACCTTTTGTTGAACACCCAGTGTAAATATCCAGTCTTTTAAACAGAAGCTTTCCAAGTGATTGGCGAGCAAGGAAGAAAGGTAATTGCCTTCTGAAGGCTTCATGGTCTCTATTATCTGGTGAATTCTGATCCAACAAATGATTTTGCATATGTATTTAACTAAAATGCTAGAATCACAATGTTCAAGGGAATGCTCTGGTCTTGCTCTGTATTTTCAAGGGCTGGAATAAAAGTAGAGAGAATCTCTGGAAATTTTTTCACCAGGCATGGATTCGCTGCACATTGATTTCAATGCGTTTCACAAATTTTTTCGCAAAACACGGGACAGATTCAGTCATCATCAGGGGTTTTTTACAGTGAGAGCTGTGAATATGTGGAATTCTCTCCCTGAATCAGTTGTACTGGTTAATACATTAAATTTAAGAAGGGGTTGGATGGCTTTTTAGCAAGTGAGGGAATACAGGGTTATGGAAGATAGCTCATAGTACAAGTTGATCCAGGGACTAGTCCAATTGCCATTGAATTTTTTATCCCCTCTGAGGCAAATTGGAGAGGCCTAAAATGCGTTTTTTTGCCTTCCTCTGGGCCAATTAGCAGTTAGGCAGGATAGATATAGACTAAAAAGGTGGAACTTGATGGATGTGTGTCTTTTTTTTACCTAACTTACTATGTTACTATCACTACAGGATATCCTTAAAGTCTGGAGCCTCCATTAAATGTGGGGTGAAGCAATGCACTACAGGCCATGTTTATTCTGCTGATAGTGGCTCTGCTTTCAGCAATGGGCGTTCTTTTTGCTTTCTTTATTGTTTTGCACATATAAACATTGGAATCAGTGGGCATTTATTTCACAAGTTTTACTGCACAAAATACACTGTCAATGGGTGTGTTTTTGCTGAAACTTTTTTTTATGGCCAATGGCCATTTTGTTGAGTGTGCCTTTTTTCACAGTGAAATTTTCCTGCAGTTACACTAAAATATTCTCCAATGGTAATACGTGGAATTTCACTGCAAATGTATGCCTTTGCTCATCACTACCCTCAATGCATGTTTTTACAAAAACACCTGTGCAATTCTCCATATGTAAATTGAAATGCAGAACTTATGAGTCCACTGCCCACTTTGAGAACATTGAAACTTGTATGGCTGCTTCTAAAATCATATATATATATTTACTGTATATTTTTTTAACAAGCTACTAGAAGCCATTGGTGCTATACCTTACACAAGCTATATTGCAGAAAGTATGACATGCTGACATACTATGCTGGCTCAGCAATTAACCATGCTATATTGTAGCACTGGGTCTTGAGTTTAAATCCAACCTGAGCACTGACCATGTCTAAAATGTTTTTCTTCCACACTCAATAAACATATTGGAATGAAAAATTGGGTTCTGCTAAACTCAGCCTAGTGTAGGGTTAGTGAACTTTGATCAATGGTTGTCCAGCTTTATTGCTTCAAGCCCCCTTTGTTTTGGAGATTGAACTTTTGGTCAGTGCCCTTCCTTATCTCATAACAAGGTTATAGATATAAATATTGCTTTCTTGGAAAGCAAAAAGTGTTCACTCCACATCTCACTGTAGCTGGAATTTAGATTTGGCTTCCAGTTGAATCTGAAAGAGCATACAAGCATTCTTCCCTAATCACACCCTAAGTGGCCTTTAGGCTGAGACACCCTTGCCTCTGCTGCAGGTTACCCTGGGGGAAGGTAGCCAACACTGCCTAAAGGTCGCCATAAACAATAAGATCAGCTTGTTTGGTGAGGTTGCCAAATGAGTGGATCTTTTCTCGATATGCCCACCAACGGCAGGACGATATCAGTTTAATACAAAGGTTCAGCCCTAGGGCTGAATGATCGGATTACAATAAAGAGAATGGGCGCCAACAGGATGAGAACTGCATCAACTAGTCAATGTGGTCCTTGATCGCCAAAACAATCAAACCTCCCCAATCAATTTCTTGGCCTTATATCCATCGGGGAGACCTGTCGGAAGTCACTTTACACTGGCAGATAAGCTGCGTAATCGGTCTAAAGGACCGATATCGGCAGCTTTAATCTGCCACTGTATAGCCACCTTTAGAGTATAAGCTCCTCTTGACAGGACCCAGATTGCAGGGTCTGCAGCACTAAAATCTTCTCATTGGCCACAAATAATTTGTCTACACATCGCATCAAGCAGGCGTGTACGCGAGAGCAAGGGAGGGCACGTGGGGTACATGAAGACTGAGTTGCCATGTGCACAGGGCCAATTTGAATATTTTCAAAGGGGGGCCCGGAAAGCTCTACTTATTCCACTGGCTCCACTGGGGCAGTTATGAATCTGAATGGTAAAACAGTGTGTTAAGATGTCTGTTCTATATAGTTCAAGCATAATAAATATGCAATAAAAATAAATAAAAAGGGTAAATCAAACTTGCTTTCTAGCCTCTCAGCTGTTATTGAATTCCACTTTATCCAAGCTGAGAGGATGTTGTTAATGACTGTAATTAACACATTCATTTCTCTGTGGAAGCAAGGCTGAGTTTTCAGTTCATTGACAGTCAGCAAGCATGTATTTTGTGCTTTGTACTTAATTCCCTGCAAAGTGTCAGCATTACAAATGTAGGTGTTTTAATGGTTGCAAATGTTCAAATGAAAAGCATTATTAATGTTTTAATGGCATGAGGATTAAAATATGTAACAAGCACTATAACTTGTGGTATCTGCCAAAGCATTTAAATGCATTCCACAATTTTCTTTAGCTTCCTAAGGTAAAAAAATACATTATTTATTATTAGTTTCAATTTGTACAGACAAATACAAGAGGTTCTCTGCACTCAACCTATTATTAATAAATTAGCGGCATTGAGACATTTTGTGCCTCTAGCTATTAAAAAATGCCTCCTATTTAAATATAACAGGCATTGTTTGCCATATATTGCAATTATTCAAGCTGGCCAACTACATGAAAGCCAGTTTTTGGGGGTGAGCACAACTTTCCCTTTTTTGCTGTAGTTTGGACTTGTATATCAACTGTGCAACAAGAATTTGGTCTGAAAATATAGAACTTGGGGCAAATTTACTAACCGGCAAAAATTTGCCAGCGACGGCTTTGCAGCTAGGTGAAAACGTGAGCAGACAACGCTAATTTACTAAAATGCTAAATTTCGTCCTGGGTGTCAGATGCTAGCACATTTTCGCTAGCGTTACTTGCGAGCAATGCGAGCAAATCAAAGCGAAGAATCGCTAGCGGTCAATTCTGCTCAGGCTAATTTGCATACGGCAGGAAATTTAAAGTTGAATGGACCTCATTATGTTACATACTGCATCTAATACATTACATTTACACTGATAACTACACCTGCCAAGGGAACCCTAATAAAGTCAATTAAGTTGTTATAATGCCCATATATATATATATACACAAAAGCCCAGTGTAAAATAATGTTCCCATATGTTACAAAATGTATGGGGGAAACCAGTTAAACCCAAAAAAAAAAATTTAAACACTTTTGCAGCCTATAACCCTGAAAAAAGGAAAAGACGCCAGCGTTTTTTGGACTTAGTCGTTTTTCCACACAAAATATATGACGTAAGTAACTGAAGATTAAGGTGCACTCCATTGCACTTTGCCTGGTCTGAGCTGGCGAAGGCAAGTCTGGCAAAAGATGTAACGTTCAGTAAAATCTGCATTTTAGTGAATTTGCGGAGTAATGTCCATTCGCCAGAGCAAAAAGTCCCCTGGCGTTAGAGTGCAAATCACCGCTAGCGTCTATCTCCTTCAATGGCAAAGTGATGCCTGCACCCGTTAGTAAATCGGTGAAGTCCCTAAAAGCGGTAATACTGGCGAATCGTCACTAGCATTAGTCACTTTAGTAAATCTGCCCCTTGATTTGATGAAGCCATTAGGCATTTGTTCAGGATTTTGTTAATTGTCCAATGTTTGATCAGGGCCACACTTCGCTTAAAACAAGGCTAGACATAACATAAAATATAGAATATGCAGAACAGAAAATTAACATTCATTCCAATTCTAACCCCAATTGATTATATATCCATGCCCTACGATCCATAGCTTTTGGCTCCCTAGGGAAAAGCAACTCAGCAATCTGGGAAACTGCTCTAATGCTTATTTTACCCCAAGAAAATTTCTTCATGTATAAATCACATCATTTTAACAACTAACAATATCCAGATAACTTTTTTAGAAGCTAGGCTTATAGCTCTAGTTTTATGGACTTTACTGAGAGCCAAGTTTAGTATATTATATTGTTCTAAAGAGTCAAGGTCTTTTTTAATTTTGTAAGGTACTTGTTTGTAAGGTATCTGTGACTTACTACTGCCAATAAACCTTTGTTACTCCACACATCCCACCTTCCAGATTATATACAGTTCCCAATTTGCACCATGGGGCTCAGTTATATATACCGGTATGAATGAAACTGCAATGTTCTCAATGGATGTGCACATTGATGCTATTCAAAGGTCTTCCAGTACATACATTTTGATTTGCTGCTTGTGGCAAATGCCAACTTCCTCCTTTGGCCTGTTTTTAGGAATAAAGTGCATTCATTGATGCAAGGGAACCTAGGAATTTACTTCAGCCTCGTCCTTGTGGTAATTCTAGGTTTCCTTTAGCGGGTTGATTCAATAGCCACAACAGACCTGTGCCAAGTGAATTGGACTCTAAAGCTATTATTGACACCTCTCACTGGATGTGATTTCTTTCAAACAAAAATGCTATTAGGCTATCTTCACCTCCTCTACCTATCTGTATTTATTTGTGTTGTTTCACCTTCTAATGTTACAGTACAGTGCTTTATGGATATTTAACGCTCCTTCTGATAAATGGCTAAGGTTGTTAGTAGTAATGGGCGAATTTGTTTCACAGAAAAATTTTTGAGAAATTCACGAAAGGCATCGAAGTCAATGGGTGTCAAAATTATTTTGACTCATGTCAATTTCGACGCCCGCGACAATTGTTATTCGAGATTGGAAATTCGAAAGTGCAACTTTGCGGTGAATTCCTGCGTTTTGCCGCTGGCAGATAAATTTGCGAAACGCCTGAGAAAATTTCCGGTGTCAAAAAAATTTGGATGCGTGTCGGAAAAGTCGTTTGCGTCAAGACCGATGCGCGTCAACACTATTTGGACGCTCATTGACTTTAACAAGGTCATCAAAATTGCCATGAATTGACGCAGGCACCACAATTCGAGTGTCGAAAAAATTTCACCGTTTCGCAAATTTCTATGGAAATATACAAATTTTTCGACAAAGCAAAATTCAATAAGTAATCTCTTCAGATATAAAAACAACATGGGGAATGGAATAAGGTATATGCAACCTAAATGAAGGGTAATTTATGGTGCATGTGAATAACAGGAACAATAAAGTATTTATCATTGCTACAGTAAATGTTTATATTTGGAAAACGACTCCTTGCAATTTTAAAGCTTGTGTCTTTGCCATTAATGTCAGATATGCTCCTCAATCCTGTTACAAAGGATAAAAACCTATATTATACTAAGGATGCAGTCTTTGTAGAGATACAAAGTTGTTCTGTTACAAAGGAAGGTGAAGGCCAGAGTCAATCAATTCCTTTATTGCCTATTAAGATATTTGTCCATTTGTGGCCAAAACATTCAGGAAACCCGTAAAACGCTTGCATAGATTAAACATGCAAGTATTTAGAACGCAGAATATTTCAGACATGGCAGGGCTTTGATTTGCAATTGTTTTCAAATTCCTACTGGATCAGTATAATAGTCCTTTAATAAAACTTCTATTCATGCCACAAGTCCTGAGTGTTTCACAATGGAAAATTGGACATTCAGTAGATCCTTTAAGATATAAAGGAAAGTTATGTAGCATTCTGCAAATCCATATTGGTATAAATAAATGAATGAGATTAAGCCTCCAAAAGCGTTTTCTCTTAGTAATGAATTCACATAACTCTCTCAGTTTAAGAATTGCTTAGAAATTGCACTGAGATTTCATAGCAATTTGTCTTTTCAGCTTAGAATACACTAGGGTTCACTTACTAAGGAGCAGTTAGCATATTTATGTTGTTTCTCTGTTTGGCTGCTATACCTTTTTCCTGAGATGCTTCACAAACAGGGACACCCTCTTCTTAAACATTTTGAATGTATGATAATTGTAGGGAAATATATTTTTCTTTTGTGGGGTTTGTCTCAAACTACAGGTATGTTATCTGTTATCTGTTATCCGTAGTGATGGGCGAATTTATTCGCCAGGCGCGAATTCGCGGCGAATTTGCGCGATTCGCCGTCGGCGAATAAATTCGCGAAACTGCCGCGAAAATTCGCGGAAAAAATTCGCCGGCGTCAAAAAATTTTTTCCGAAAAACGGACGCCGGCGCCAAAAACGGGCGCCGGCGTCAAAAAAAACGGGCGCCGGCGTCAAAAACGGGCGCCGGCGTCAAAAACGGGCGCCGGCGTCAAAAACGAGACGCCGGCGCCGTTTCGCGAATTTTTCGCCGTTTCGCGAATTTCGCGCGAAATTCGCAAATTTTTCGGCGAAGCGAAACTGCACAAATTCGCCCATCACTAGTTATCCGAAAACCCATTATCTAGAAATCTCTGAATTACAGGAAGTAGACTCCATTTTCATTAAACGATTTAAATACTTTTTGCTGTATGATCAAAAATGATTCCCAACAGAATACTTCTGGGGAATTGTAATACAAGGTACAAAGGTTGGCTACGTCTAGGTCCCATTGCTGCCACTAATATGTTTGCTTGAGCAATTGGTTTCTAGGTGGCTAGAGCTGTAGCAGACTTGCACCTTTTATTACTTAACCTTAAAAAAAGATAACCATGCAGCCTATAGCTCTCCCTTTGATTAAAGTAAGGAGACTGGGTACTTCAACATCTTCCCATGGCTCTGTCCTTTGTTCCCATAGTCCCTTACATCTGATCACTTACTTGTTACTAAAAAGGATGTGGTTGCTAATTAGGTCTTTTGAAACTGGCAAGTGAAAAAAAAATGTTTAGTTTTTTAGCATCTATTAAGACAATTTGCAGAATATTTTGTGAAATTTTGAAATTACTTTTTTACGCATGTATTTGCAAAATGTTTTGCAGGTCTCAGAGATAAAAATTAATAGGAACTTCCAAACCTTTTGTTGGAAGCTGAAGGTCTACAACAGCTGGAAATCAGCACAGATAGAGCATGAAAAATGGGGTCCTGTACAAACCGTTTTTTTGTCCTGGGCTCTACCACCGCCCCAAAATATATTTTACTTTTAATTTGCTTCAGCATTTAATGCATAAGAAAGTTCCCTTTCTTTCCCTTCCGTAGTTGTGTGAGTTCTCCTCTGAGCCATGAAAATAATTTATTTACAGTATCCCATCTACTCCCCACCGCCTTTCACTTTAGTAGCTGAACCATCACAGGATTAGGTTTCATAACATCACAGTAAGTGCAAAACACCTGCACACATGCCAAATAAAGTTGAATGGGCTGATCTAGTAGTGCATCGTACCCGTGGTGTTTACAAAAAGATTAATAGAAGCCCTCTATTTATCCACCTTCCTCAAAAGCCTGTCCCACTATAAAGTCATCTTGTGAGTCTTCACCTGTACCTTTGTTAGCAATGGTTTTAAAGGAGAACTAAAGAAGTAGGCTAGAACTGTTGTACATTATGTTTTGAGTTTCTGTATCAGCCCAAGGCAACCACACCACTTTAGTAGGGAAGATCTATACCTCCAAAGATGCCCCAGTATCTCCCCATCTTCTTTTCTGCTGCTCTGTGCTGATGTCACTTACTGAGTTTAGGGATCAAATCAAACTATACTGTATATACAGAATAGAAATGTCACACTATAAGGCTAATTAGCAATTAATAGAGATATAATTATTTACACATACGCTCAGAAACAGTGCAATTAGTGTCAGAACTTAATAATCAACCTTGTAGCATAAACTTATATTAGAGACAAACCTGATTTTTTGCTTGTAAATTTGCAACGTCCCCTAAGCTTAACTTCTAACAGCTAATCAGAGCCTACTGAGCATCTTTCCAAGATGGCGACCCCGTGGACCATTGCTGCTAATGAGATGCTAAAACATTAGGCTGGTGCAATAAGTTAAGTATGTTAAATATGGCATTTTTAACTATTTTCATTTTTTAGAGTTTAGTTCTTCTTTAGTTCTCCTTTAATACTAATTGTAAGATAAATAAAGGCTTCAATAGCCTTTGTCATCCTGCCATTGATACAAGTCATCAATTTACCTGCAAAAGCTGAAGAATGGCTAATTTAAATACTGTACATTTAAATAAATATATACCTTCTCAAACTGCCGCATAAAAGAACTGGCATGTAGCAGGTTGATGTTTGACCCCATTTCAGATCTAAGAAGTTGAATATAATATGTATCTACTTGTAATGATGATCTCCAATTACGTCATGAAGAATTATATTTTCCTATTTGCCTGACCAAACAAACCTGAGCATAGAAGTAGTGATGGGCGAATAAATTCACCAGGTGCGAATTCACAGCGAATTTCCGCGTTCGTGGAGGGCAATTAAATTTGCAAAACTGCAGCGAAAATTCACCTTGTCAAAAAATTTTTTGGATGCACGGCAGAATAGTCGCTCGCATAAAAATGGTTGCATGTCAAAATTATTCGGATGCCCATTGACTTTAATGCATTTTCACAAAATTGGCGAGCGTCAAATCGCCGCAGGCATCGAAATTGTTGCGGGCATCAAAATTGACGCGGGGCGGCGAAATTGTAATGGGTGTAAAATTTCAAATTCTTCACTGTTTTGCGAGTTTCACTGAAAATTCGCGAATTTTTCGGCAAAGCTAAATGGGACAAATTCGCTCATCACTAGAGGCTTTCTAACCATCTTTGTGTAGTACAAATGTGTAATGCTTGTAGGATTGTAATTTTTAGAGACACAAATTTTAGGGACCCTGTAACAGGGAGGCCATGAGAATCTTTTACATTCTTGTGGATTTCTGAGGAAATTATATATGATTATTGGACACAATCAGGTAAAGATTTACTAATTGTATTATCACAGATGATCTTTTGGTGCCTTTATATAACTGATGGGGGTAAGTATCTCTTACTAATGTGTCTCATATACACGTTAAAGGATTCTGTTATGATTTTTATGGTATAGTTTCTAATTTTTAATTACACTGTTTAGACGGCAAATAATTAATTCATGTAAAATTTAATTCCTAACCCAATGAGTATATTTTTTTAGTTGTAATATTGGTATGTAGGCAGCCATCTCAGGTCATTTTGCTGGTCACATGCTTTCAGAAAGAGCCAGAACTTCAGGATGAAACTGCTTTCTGACAGGTTATTGTTTCTCCTACTCAATGTAACTGAAGGAGTCGCAATGGGACATGGATTTTTAATATTGAGTGCTGTTCTTATATCTACCTGGGAGCTGTTAACGGGTTACTTTCCCATTGTTCTGCTGTTGGGCTGCTGGGGGGGGGGGTTATATCACTCCAACTTGCAGTGCAGCAGTAAACAGTGACTACATTTTATCAGAGCACCGATCACATGACTGGGGGAACTTAGGAAACTGACAATATGTCTAGTCCCATGTCAAATTTCAAAATTAAATATAAAACAATCTGTTTGCTCTTTTGAAAAATGGATTTCAGTGCAGAAGTCTGCTGGATCACTTATAACTGACGCATATTGAAAAAAAAAAACATGTTTCCCATTACAGTATCCCTTTAAAGAAAATGTAGTATAGAATCCTGGATCAAGACCTGTTACCTTTCCACCCATGCACCATAATTTATCTGTGATGGTTCATTGTCAAGCTGTCTGAAACATTGCAAAAATGTTATTCCAGAATTGCTCTGATTACTCTAGTCCAGGGACTCCTGCATTTTGGGCTGGCCTCCTTAGAGTAACTAAAGCTGTGAATGGGAGCACAGTTTTAATGTTTATCATAATTGTTGTTAGTGAAAGGGAACACAGCTAGTTATGAAATGAATGCTAATTTTCTATTTTGGATACACTATAACCAGGTCTTATTTTATTTATCTCTAACTCTATTAGGATCTTTGGTGCTTTAAATATATTGGAGCGTAACGGGAGGTTTGCAAAAACTTTGTCTTAAACGTTTAGTCACTAGTTCTCCTGTTACAGGTTTGCTTGTTATTATTGTACCTGGTTATTATTCAGAATTTACATAAAGACAAACTGAGAATGAAAGTAATAAGGGCCTTTCTTGAATTGCCTAGCAATCTAAAGGGTGTTGAGGTGTCACAATATTTTAAAGTATGTTACTGTAAAGGGGCATTTATGAATGTGACATTGCTGAGTGGTCAGTAACAAAGTTAGGATGATTTAGATGTGAAAAGGCTGTTTTTAGAGCATTAAAAGAACTGTTCGGTATATAAATAAAAACTTTGTAATACTGTAGATAGGCTGTGCAAAATAAAAAATGTTTCTAATATAGTTAGACAAAAATGTAATGTATAAAGGCTGGAGTGACTGGATGTCTAACATAATAGCCAGAACACTTAGTTTCCACTGATTGATTACCAGGCAGTAACCAATCAGTGACTTGAGGGGGGGCACATGGGTCATAACTGTTTTGCTTTTGAATCTGAGCTGAATGCTGAGGATCAATTACAAACTCACTGAACAGTCATGTCCAATGTGGCCCCCCTTCAAGTCGCTGACTAACTCAGAGTTATAGAGCTGAAAAGCAGGAATTAGTGTTCTGGCTATTATATTTCACATCCAGTCACTCCTGCCTTTATAAATTACATTTTTTGCTAAATAACTATATTAGAAACATTTTTTATTTTGCACAGACTATTTGTTTATCCAGTTTTTATTTTTACACTAAACTGTTTCTTTAAGGGCTTTTGTAAGGGTTGGCAGGCATGCGGGGAGGCAGGGCAGGATTTAAAGTCTGGGCCTGGATCTGAATTTTTTTTCTCATTTGGGTGTCATTGCTAAGAGGAATTTGTTAAAAGGATACTGTCATGGGAAAAATTTTTTTTCAAAATTAATCAGTTAATAGTGCTGCTCCAGCAGAATTCTGCATTGAAATCCATTTCTCAAAAGAGCAAACAGATTTTTTTATATTCAATTTTGAAATCTGACATGGGGCTAGACATATTGTCAATTTCCCAGCTGCCCCAAGTCATGTGACTTGTGCTCTGATAAACTTCAATCACTCTTTACTGCTGTACTGCAAGTTGGAGTGATATCACCCCTCCCTTTCCCCCCCCCCAGCAGCCAAATAAAAGAACAATGGGAAGGTAACCAGATAGCAGCTCCCTAACACAAGATAACAGCTGCCTGGTAGATCTAAGAACAGCACTCAATAGTAAAAACCCATGTCCCAATGAGACACATTCAGTTACATTGAGAAGGAAAAACAGCAGCCTGCCAGAAAGCATTTCTCTCCTAAAGTGCAGGCACAAGTCACATGACCTGGGGCAGCTGGAAAATTTACAAAATGTCTAGCCCCATGTCAAATTTCTAAAATGAATGAATTCTGCTGGAGTAGCACTATTTACTAGTGATGGGCGAATTTGCGCCATTTCGCTTCGCTGAAAAATTTGCGAATTTCGCGCGAAATTCGCGAAACGGCGAAAATTTCGCGAAACGGCACCGGCGTCTCGTTTTCGACGCCGGCGCCCGTTTTTTCGACGCCGGCGCCCGTTTTTGACGCCGGCGAATTTTTGACGCAAATTTTCGCGGGAGTTTCGCGAATTTATTCGCTGGCGGCGAATCGCGCAAATTCGCCGCAAATTCGCGCCTGGTGAATAAATTCGCCCATCACTACTATTTACTGATGCGTTTTGAAAAAAACATGTTTTCCGATGACCGGATCCCTTTAACAAAACAACAATCCAAAGATTCTTGGTGTAAATTTGAATTTCCCATTTATAATAGTTCTTCTAGTCTCTCTCTTTAACTCTTAACCCCCTATTTCTTCATCCATTCTCTGCTTCTCCCTCTTATGATCTCCCATACTCCCCCTTCATATACTTTCTCGCTCTCTTCATTTTTTCTTAAACCCTCATATATATTAACCTGCTTCCCCCCACTTTACTTATGCACACCTTTCCTTCATTCTTTTTAATTTTATTCATGTAAAAGTACCTATAATGACTGATGTCAATGTGTGCAACATTTGTGTCCATTTTAGTGCAGCCACACTTACACATGCCGTTGTAAATAAACCTTAGGGGCATATTTATCAAGGGTCAAATTTCAAATTGAAAAAACTTCAAAATTCGAATTCAAAACGACCAACCGAAATTAAGTCGAAGTTTTTTATGGTTGAATAGGTCCATTTTCTATCTAAGGAATAGTGCATTCGATCAAATTAGACTTGAAGTTTTTCCCCCCAAAAAACTTTGATTTTTCAAAGTCCATCAATTGACTCCAAATAGGTTCTAGGAGGTCCCCCATAGGTTAAAACAGCAATTTGGCAGGTTTTAGATGGCGAATGTTCAAAGTCGAATTTTTAAAGAGACAGTACATGATACATTTTGAATTTTTTTCATTCGAAAATTCACCTCAACCTTTGATAAATCTGCCCTTTAGAGTATCAATACAAATATTTATTTGCTATGCGAACAAATTGCAAACAAGTTTTCTGTTAGCAACCAATATTACATTGCCCCATAAATGCCTCAACAATTCACCTTTTTCAGACCCATTTTATTAATACTTTTCGCCATGTTTTTGGTGTAGCAACAGGACATTTATGCGCATGGTGATACTGCCAGAAGATACATTCATTTATGCAGAGAGATATATATTTAGCTATAATCCACTTTTAGTCATCCTGCCCAGTGTATAGAAGAAGATAATTAAATGAATACTCATCATTTCATGAGCTGCCCTTTTATTAGGATCTTCCATTACTTTCTTACGCATACTAAATTAGTTTTATGCTGCTTTCTTATTACATAAAATATCATGGTTTCATAAGATTCCATATATCTAAATTCTTGTAAGTTGTTTTTTTTTCTTCTGCGCTGGGTTTTGTATCCCAGTAATTCTACAATTAATGGATCTAAAGGCTGCAGAGCTGTAACACAGATACATAGAATTTCACAGCAGAAAAGGACCAGCTACTCCATCTTATCTGCCCTTTGATTAGTTTTAGGTTTGCTTTATATCTTTATAATTGTATCTATCCCACACATGCTTGAATTAGTTTAGTTAGTCCCCAGCACATCTGCAAGAATGCAGTTCTATTAGTTTAATGCCTTTTTTGGGAATATTGGGTTTCAAAGGAAACTGCAATTACAGTCTCCATCAAACCTCATTTGACATCACAACTATATGTTTCATAAAAAGGGGCAAATTCAGTTAGATGAGAAAGACTCATCTCTTTATCCAGACCCAGATTTTCCTATAGATTTTAAATTAGTTTTTTTGTGACCAGTGTTGGACTGGCCCACCGGGATACCAGGAAAACTCCCGGTGGGCCCAGGTGTCAGTGGCCCTCTTGCTTCTTACAATTTGGCCTATTTCATGGTCATTTCCTATTTCTTTAAGGGAAAAATGTGCAATAATTGATAAATATAGTAAAAAAAGATATAAAAGACTAGGAAAATAGAGAAGTTAAGTGAGGAGAGGAGGAATGGTTTTGAAAGTAGGCCCACGGTGTAAGGTTTTCTGGTGGGTACCTGGCATACCAGTCCGACACTGCCTGTAATAAACTATAAATAACATTTTCTCATTGATTTCAATTTGGGCCATAGTATTTATTGTGTTGTGATGTATTGTCTGAATGTTTTATATGAGAGTCAGAAAGTAATAGCAGCAGTATTTGGTTGTACCAAGCAAAAAGTGTTAGGCTGAGCAGGTGTATATCAGTTAGACTCTTTCCTAGTCTCTTGTATTGATTCCAGCATGAGTTAGTGATATTAAGTACCAAACAGCATGATTTTGTTGTATATTTTGCAGCTGATAAATAAAAATGCCAGTACAAGTACAACTAATGATCAGCTAATGATGTATCAATAGTTATAACTTAAATTCCTATCTAGTCACCGTATGTCCAATTTGTCATTGGTTAAAACTCAAAGGGGTGCTTCACCTTTAAAGGAGAACTAAAAACCCCTTTAGGCAAAAGTCCCCACTGGCCCACCTCCCTGCCTCCTCCTGCACAGTGTTACCACTGAATTGTGTTCCCTCTTGAGATACTGACCCCACATGCAGAGTCAGCACAGCGGAGCTCACAGGCGCCATCTTCCAGTTCTTCAGTATTGTTCGTGGCTTCATCCTTCCCATAGACAATTTCCGTGCATGTAAAGTTGTAACGAACCGGAAGATTGCTCCAACTGTGCATAAAAAAAATAAAAAATGAAAAAAAAATGGCAAATTATATAGCCAACATGCTATTTAGCTATCGAAAGCCCCTTCAGTAGATTATTATAGCTACAATCTGTTAATAACAAAAACTGAATCTAATCACTATCTAAGACCTTTATCAAGTCTGGAAGATGTCTTCTTTAAAAATACCCTTTTGAAGGCTCCCGGTATGCACCTGGATTAGCACTACATTTTCATGAGTAGCTCCTGGGTTATTGTTATACATAGTGGTGTGCGGAAAAACAATGAGTATATATATATCTCTATATATATTTATCTATATCTATCTATATATCTATATATATATATATATCTAAAGGTTGCTCAAGGCTGTTTACTCTTTACTGTACTGGAGCAGTGAGACCACAGGACTGTAGTATTAAGAGCAGAGATTACTGGCATGAGGGCTTTACTGGTTGCACTACAATATCACAGGAAAAGAATTTCAGTGATACACATGTGATTGTAAGAGGCATTAGTCATCAACGGGTCATTGGTTTATATGTAGTAAATGGTGTTATTGCACAAAAACAAACAGAGCATAAACAGTGAATATCCAGCATTTGTGTATGCATTGTTTTTATTTTTTGCAATATACCCATTATTGTATCCCCAATAAAATGTAGATCACAAAGTAGTTCTATGGCCTTTTAAATACAGTACAACCCAGAATAAGTACTTGATATAGTTTATGAGACCTTTTTATTAAAGTAGGGGGGGGTACTGAATTATTTATTGGCCATATGGCATTGAGTCACAGGACACAAGTGATACCACTAGGAACTAATTATTACTAATGGCATCACTAAATGCTGTGTATAAGTATATCATTTACACTTTAGTGTGCTTAGTTAAAATGATGATTCACAACCATTCAAAACCACAAATAAAACCATTCATGAAAAAATGGTGGAACTCTTGACTTTATAGCATAATAACGATATGTATATAGTAATACTC
Source organism: Xenopus petersii (assembly GCA_038501925.1). Taxonomy (NCBI): domain Eukaryota; kingdom Metazoa; phylum Chordata; class Amphibia; order Anura; family Pipidae; genus Xenopus; species Xenopus petersii. The sequence continues at coordinate 88,355,230 of CM076677.1, forward strand.
TAGTCATCAAAAACACAATACACAACTTTTTACAACTTTGATATTATAATATAAGTTGGGACAAATCAATTCATCTCAGAAAATAAAAATGTTTCTATCCAAAAGGATTTTTACCTTTGTTTTTTTACGAGCAGTATGCATTAGTTCTGCTCATAAAAAGTCAACGATATTTGATGAATCAGCCATTAACACTTCTTACAATCTGTAAACGTTTCTGGGAAATCACTAGTAATAATGCCCTACCAGGGTTATCTGCATGTTGTGCACAGGATATGATTCCAATAATTGTAAAATGCATCAGCAAATCAACCTACATGGTTTCCGCTCTACTCATTTGTCATTGGCCCACAATGGTTTTTAGAACTGCAGGACATTTTCTGCTGAAAAAGGGCTTTTACATACAAATATTTGGGTCCTGATGCTTTTGGGTGCTAGCCAGCTGCTTTCATTGCATAGCCCAAGGTAAGATGAATTCACAGTTAAAGGAAAACTATGCCTCCCAAACAATATAGGTCTCCTTAAAAAGATATTGCATAAAACAGCTCATGTGTAAATCCCTGCTTCATGTAAATAAAGCATTTTCATAATAATATACTTTTTAGTAGTATGTGCCATTGGGTAATCCTAAATAGAAAATTGCCGTTTTAAAAAATAAGGGCCGTCCCCTGGGATCCTAGGATTCATGGTGCACACTAAGAAAGCAAACATACCATACATGTTAGGTCACATGAGCCAATTAACAGACAGAGTTGTGACTTTTTCTCCCACACTTCTTCCTGTTACAGTTAGAGTTGTAGTATTTCTGGTCAGGTGATCTGGATCTGGTTCAAGAGATGTAAAAGGGCAATATTTACTTAATTAAATATATATATATATATATATATATATATATATATATATATATATATATATATATATCAGTATCTGTTGCTTAAATATTCATTTTGGGCTTAAAGTTTTCTTTTAAGATGAACCTGGACTACCTGGAGATCATTTTCTTTAAACATTTTATAATGGAAACCTATTACAGGTATGGGACCTGTTATCCAGAATGCCCAGGACCTGGGATTTTCCAGGTTTTCTGTAATTCAGATCACCATACCTACTAAAATGTATTAAAACAGTGCTGTCATGGGCGTATCCGGCCAAGGCCTCCCTTGAGTGGCCCTCCATACTGTACCTAATTTGATTGCTTTATATAAATGTAATAAGAACTGAGTTCAACTGACCCCTTTATTTTCACATCTGAGATCCAGGCTGTAAAATCCCTGCATTGTTCACACTTCTAATCCCATGTATTGTTCACACCTGTAAGGACCTTTATTGTTCACACCTAAAACCCTGGAATGATAACATCTCAGTCTGTCAGTGCCCACATTGTTCACCTGTTCACACTTCAGACTATATGAGCAGCAGTCATTGTGTCACTATACATAGTACAGTAGAATGGTCCTGATAATATTTCAGCTTTGAATATATGCCATCTATAAGTGAGCAGTATGCAAGGGTCCAATAGTACACAGCAATTAATAAATAGTATGCAATGTGACTCACTTCAGACATTTATTATTGCTCAATCACCACAGCAAAATATATATAAAATGTGTGCATATCAACATACTTAAACATCACAACATACCACAAGGCAGTGTCCTCCTCTAATGAAGCACCCAATGGTGTGAAACGCTCAAGAGGGAGTGGCTGACATGAGGTATGCGGACAGAGGGAAGACACTGCCTTGTGGTATGTTCTCCCACCCTGCTCAGCCTGCTCTACTCTGCCAATACGTGTTCTACTCTACCTGCGGGAGGTGAATCTGGTGGGGGTTTGTTAGCATTTAGAAATGCTTATTAGGGGGTCCCCAAGGTGATTAATAATAATATTGTACTCAGGTCAGTTCACTCCCAAGATTCTTGCAGTTTGCTGGCTGGTTCTCCTACTTTCTCAATCTGTGACACCTTCAACTCTTTGCTTGCATTAACTAGTAAAAACTGCCTCTGTGCCATCCTGCTATGAGTTCTGAGGGTATTTATATATGAAATAATTTCTGTGCCATCCTGCTATGACTTCTAGGGGTATTTATAAATAAAATGGCTTTGTGCCATCCTGCTATGAGTTCTGGTGGTATTTAGATGTGAAAGTGCCTCTGTGCCATCCTGCTATGAGTACTGGAGTATTTATATATGAAATTACCTCTGTGCCATCCTGCTATGAGTTCTGGGGGTATTTAGATGTGAAAGTGCCTCTGTGCCATCCTGCTATGAGTACTGGAGTATTTATATGTGAAAGTGCCTCTGTGCCATCCTGCTATGAGTTCTGGGGGTATTTATATGTGAAATTGCCTCTGTGCCATGCTGCTATGAGTTCTGGGGGCATTTATATGTGACATTGCCTCTGTACCATCCTGCTATGAGTTCTGGGGGCATTTATATGTGACATTGCCTCTGTGTCATCCTGCTACGTGTTATCTGGTACTTGTATGTGAAATTGCCTCTGTGCCATCCTGCTATGAGTTCTGGGGGTATTTATATGTGACATTGCCTCTGTGTCATCCTGCTACGTGTTATGTGGTACTTGTATGTGAAATTGCCTCTGTGCCATCCTGCTATGAGTTCTGGGGGTATTTATATGTGAAATTGCTTTTGTGCCATCCTGAATTGAGTTCTTGTGGTATTTATATATGAAATTGCCACTGTGCCATCCTGCTATGAGTTCTAGTGAAATGTATACATGAAATGACCTCTATGAGTTCTGGTGATATTTATACATGAAATTGCCCCTATGTCATCCTGCTATGAGTTCAGGGGGTATTTATATGTGAAATTGCCTCTGTGTCATCCTGCTATTAGTTCTGGGGGTATTTATAAATTAAATTGCTATTGTGCCATCCTGCTATGAGTTCTGGAGGTATTTATATGTGAAATTGCCTCTGGGCCATCCTTCCATGACTTCTGTGGTATTTAAACATGAAATTGCCTCTGTGCCATTCTGCTAAGAGTTCCGTTGTATTTATACATGAAATTACCACAGTGTTCATTTATATATTTATATTATATATTTCCTAAAGGTGTATCGGAAAAATGGGGAATAATTTATTGGGTGCATGCTCTTAAAATTTGCAGCAATGTTTTCATTCTCTAAATTGGATGATCTGACTGTAGGTTCTCAGCAAAATCATTGTCAAATAAGGGGGGTTGGGGGTAAGGGCATCATCAATCAAGAGTTCCCAGGGCAGCAGAAACTATAAATAAAGCCTTGATAGTAGTGGTAGAAAGGAGGAGACCAGAATTATAACCAGTGGCAGGTATAACAGAGGCCAGCAAGCTGAAGTAAGACAAATTGAAAGAAAAAACAGTCCATAGGTTAAGTACATTTTAAAATATGGTGTGTGTGGTTGTTCCACTAGTGTTCCAATAATTTGTCTGTTCTAGACTTACTAGGACAAGCTTGCATTATAAAATGAAGCTGATAGATAACTTTGAATAAGACCTAAAGTGCTGTCACACCTTCCAGTTTATTTTTATTTTTGTTCATGAGAGATATTAATAAATGAATAGCAATATTTTTATTTTGTATTCTGCCTTGTATTAAACAGCCTTTGTTTCTTTCTTTATACCAAACCCATCTGTCTCACCTCCCACAGTTCCTACAATGTTTTTACAAGAAACCAGCAGGGTGGATGATCTACCATAGAGTTATTGGTAGCGAGGGGCGAATCTGATCTATATTACTTTGCCAAAAACTCACGAAACAGCAAACAAATTTGCCTTGAACGCACTAAAGTGTATGGGTGTTTTATCGCTGTGAAACACGGTAAAATAATTAGCTCATCCTTAGTCACTGGTCCTGAATTAATATGGCAAAGTTAAAACCACCCGTAAGGTTGCTCATAGCCTCCACAGAAAAAAAAATGTCAGCATTGAAATATACCTGAACAAAAGTCATTTATTATCTATTCCAACATTTTGCTTATGTATAAATTAATTTGTATCTCTGATCTCAAGCACAAGACATATAATTAAAGCTTCCATTCTTTTCCCAAAAGTTTAATCCAACAGGTTTTGCTGTATTCCACTTTCTGAGACAAGAAACCTACTAATGATATCCCTTCTGTAGGCCAACTTATACATCAAGCTTAAATCAGACTGTCATCCGCTCTGAGGGAATCTTTACATCAAAGCAGACTCTGACATACTGTGTGCTCAAAGCGGCTGTATCCAGCTGAAGACGTTAGCATTGTCTTGCACTGCATGTGACTGTTCCTTACAGATTAATAAGAACAAGGTTGAATTTTAGACGTTCACATTTTTTCATAAATAACAAACCATTCAATTGTGAATAAAATTGAATTTATTAGAGTTTTAAAAAATTCACAATATTCTAAAATTAGACCTTTGTCTAATTAATGTCTCTCTGATGTCAACTGCTCTTGTATGGAGCTTGAACATAATGTCCTGGCAGCAGGAGACATACATTATGAGGTTATGTGGCAGACAAACAACTGCTGTATCAACATGTATACAATGTTTCAATAATTTTTAGTAGACTTGAGGTATAAATATTCAAATTATGGAAAGATCCATTTTCTGGAAAACCCAAGGTCCCAAACATTCAGGATAACAAGTCCCATACCTGTATTGACAAAGAAATACTCAACTTGGAAATTACAGAAGAGTTTCTCAGTTGGCATTGCAACCACAGAGTAATTTTAAAAAGCATGTTCTTGTCCTGCTTTTCTTCAAAATACCAGCGCTTGTTTATTTTAAATAGTTCTAAACTTTTATATTTTGCCATAATCCCATAATTCCAAGTTGTCCAATGACTTTCATATATAAAACCTGTGTTCCCCTTCCATAATCTTCATAATTTCCTTTATTTTATTTAAATTTGCCATGCCCACTCCTACCTTGTCCATCATAAAAATAAAAACAGTGATCATACTACAACTTGACAGCAAACTGTCTGACTTATCTGAACCTAAATCCACTTGTAAATCTTTCAATGTACTTTTTCTTGACTGCATAACCTCACTTTCTTCTGATTCAGTGCCTCCTATCTAATTTTTAGCACTCAGTTTTATACATCACATTCTATAACTCTGTCCCTCGTCAGCTTCTATTGTTTCTTACCTTTATTCTACAATAGATATATCACATTTAATATTACCCATATTAATAAGGGTAACTGTCCTGATGTCTGCTTTAAAAGATCAGCTTCCATGTAATGCTTACCTTTATTTTATCTTGTCCATGGTATTATTACACATTTCCATTTCTTAAGGGATTAGAAGCTATAACTTATCTTGGATTCTCTTTGATAAGAACATGATGCCAGATTTGTGCATATAAACTGAGACAAACCCAAAACCACATTTTCTTCTTGACCTATTTGCTATTTAATTGCAGGCATGGAAAAGCTAATCACAGGTTCCCATTCCTCTTCAGGTTTAGAATATTTCAGATAAAGCTTATAAAATGGGGTGTGATGTACTAATTTATCTACAAGTACTTACTCAATTCAGTTAGCTCTTATGAAAAAGGCCTTTTACATGCAAATGTATTACTCTGATGAAGCGCCCAATAGCGTGAAATGCGTCAGGAGGGAGTGGCTGACATGAGGTAGGCAGACCGGGGGAGGGGGGGAAGAAACACCACATTGTAGTGTGTTATGCTAAAAGCTTTGTTTGGATGTATTAATGGGAATTTTACCATGGATGAAATGCAAAAATAAATGATTTAAGTAAGATACTGTGCATGTTTCTAATTGAAATGTATTGCATGATGCATTCTGTAGATTGACAGCCTTGCCTTTACTTTTATAATCAGGGCTGGAACTAGGGGTAGGCAGAAAAGGCACCTGCCTAGGGTGCAACGATGGGTAGGGGGTTGCTGGTCAGGTAACTGTTAAAGTGTCTTCTGCCTTCCCCTAGTCCGTGTTTGCTAACCTCTTCCACTCTCCCCCCTGTCACTCTCCTGTCCCTCCCTTCTGTCACTCTCCCTTCCACTCTGTCACTCTCCCCTCCCTCCTTTCGGTTGCTCTCCTCTCCTTCACCTCCCCTCTGTCACTCTCTCCTACTTCACCTCCCCTCAGTTGCTCTAGCTCCCTCCCCTATATATTAACTGTGGCTAATTGCATTGGGCCTTGTTTTCTACTTCAACTACTCACCTGTTGACATTATCTTAGAACTTTTTCAGGGACCATCCAAACACTATTGTAACTATCATGATTTCTTTAAGCCACCTGCATGAACTGTGTTAGGGTTTTTGCCCCTTTATACTGAATAGTCTTGTTTCCTATCCATGTTATGCCTGTAGTATATTCGATATAGATGAAGCACAGATAGGTACTTGTGCCCAAATGTACTCTTTGCAATTCCATGCAGTTGTCAGTCCTTCAGCGTTCCATAAAAAATATTGTAATGCAGGTGCATCCATTTTGAGACATGAGATACAGTTGCACCAATTGCGTCTGCAATGACACTGCATTGTGGGTAAAAACTTGGTGTGCTCACTGGGTAAGTGAATGTAATTATTTGGCTTTTTTATGCTTTTCTGTTTATATGGGTTTATAGGATTTGTAAATATTATAATTCATATACAGTATAACTTTTTTACTCAGGGGATCCAAATTAAGTTGGGCAATCAGCTTCCCGACCCAATAATTGATTGAGAACCAGTTCAGCACCGAAATCTGTATTTTCTGTTGTACAAAGAAGTTTCTCATTACTGATGGGGATCATGAAGACTCTGAATTGCAGGCAGTCCAGGGGCCATAGGTTAATTTCTCAACTTTATTGGATGTTTGTTCCTGGTGTACAATTTGGTAGTCATTTGTCCTCTATTTTTAACTATTTTTTGTGTATGCGACATTTACCCATAGCGACCACATATGTTTTGGTATTTTTTGACAAGTAATTATGTCAGAATGAAGTTGATTAAAACTGTACCCATGTACCATTCTTTACCACCGCAATACAAATCAATGGAATCTGACATTCTTTGTGATCCCTCAGTGCTGTGACTGCTCAGCAGAACAACACTGTATTTTTTTATTGTCATTTTTTTTATTCTATGATTAAAGTCAACTGTGTGGCTCAGCACTTAGTTATTGTGTCCCAGCATTTGGCCTTTCTTTTCACCCACGAGGTTTTGAGAACTTGCGCATAATGATAACAATAACTCACAGCTTTCAGTTTGTGGCCCAAGAAGCGAATATGGCTCGCAAAAAGCTTTTTTTTTGCTGAGCAGAAAACTCTTGACGGTTTAAACATTCATTATATGTTGAAATCAAAGGCAACAACTCAGTAAAGATCATATAGATCATATAATCATATTTTTGATTAAAAAACAGGTGGATGCATTAATACAGGAAGCATTTGAAAATGGGGTAATCTCTAAACAGGAGAGAGATTTTCTAAGTGTAGAACACCCCCGGACTCCTGTTTTATATCTGCTACCTAAGATCCACAAGACCCTTATAGATCCACCAGGACGCCCTATAATATCAGCAATTGGCTCTGTACTGGAACCTCTTTCTAAGCTTGTGGACAAGTATTTACAACCGATTGTCTCCAAAATCCCAACTTGTCTTAAGGACACCACGGATTTACTCCGTAAATTGGCTGAAACCTCCCTTCCATCTGACAGAATCTTATTGTGCAGTATTGACATAACAAGCCTTTATACTTCAATACCACAGGCAGAGGGCATTAAATATATAGAGGAAGCCTTATTGGAAACGAATCTATCACACCATCTTATTTTTTTTCTCATTGACTGCCTGACACTGGTTTTACAAAAAAACTATTTCAGATTTGAGGGGGCTTATTTTTGGCAACGACAAGGCACCTCAATGGGGGCGGCGGTCGCTCCTTCCTTTGCAAATATTTTTGTATATAACATAGAGAAGACTCTGTTTATGGAAGGAGAATATAGAACCCGCATAATTAAATATTGGAGATATGTGGACGACATATTGGTGATATGGGGTGGAAATGAATTGGAATTTAATGACATGATCTATAAAGCTAACCAACAACATCCCACTATTAAGTTCACAAGCGAGGCCTCCTCTACATCGATTAATTTTTTGGACATAAATATTACTATCCAAAATAATCAGCTTGTAACCGCCATGTATTCCAAACCTACAGATCGAAATACCCTCCTCTGCCCAGATAGTTATCATAACCCTAACATAATTAGGGCGATACCTAAGGGCCAATACATAAGAGCCAAACGTATATCCTCTAATTTGGATATATTCCAGTCTTCAGCAAAAACCCTTACTAATAGATTTGTAAACAGGGGTTACAAGAGGGAGAGTCTATTACCCATTCTTAAAGATGTTAAAGAGATGGATAGACAAGATCTGTTAAAATCTGAGATAAGTAAAAGTAAAAATGATAGGATACCATTCGTTACAAAATTTGGGAAACAAAGCAAGCCTATTGAAAGGATAGTAAGACAGTTCTGGCCACTCCTACAACAGGATACAAAATATGGACATTTGTTTAAAACCCCTCCTCTTTTTTGTTACACCAGGGGTCGCTCTTTAAGGAACATTTTGTGCCCCTCGGATAGTGCAAAAAATAAAGTGGATAATATGTTCCTGGGCCAACCTAAGAAAGGCACATTTGCATGTTTGAACTGTATTTGCTGTTCATCTATAATAAAAGGGAACGTAGTCTGCCACCCTACTAAAGGGAACCAATTAAAATTGAAAGATTATGCTACCTGCGAAACTAAATTCGTGATATATATGCTAAAGTGCCCATGCGGTTTGGCATATATTGGACAGACGACTAGAGCAGCAAAAGAACGGATAAAGGAACATAGAAATAACATCAGGAACTTTAAAGTGGGAACTGCTACTGACACTACAGTTTCGAGACATTTTTTTAATGAGAGACATAACTTAAGCCAACTAAAGTGGATGATACTGGAGAAAATCAACATGCCCAAAAGGGGTGGGGACATGCGTCAAATTCTGTCACAAAGGGAAGCTTATTGGATAAGAAAGTTGGACACAATGCTCCCGAAGGGAATGAATGATCATTGGAGCCTTATTCCCTTTTTGTAATTATATTTATAACCTATGTCTGTCTTTTTTTACAGATATTGAAGAATTCTCACTTTAGAATGATAGGTTGCTACGCAAGGTTCCCCATAGCAACCAGTTAATGGTAAGAACTCGGTGTTAATATGTTTTATTGTTGTACCAAGGTTCTTTTTGCAGGTAGGCTTTTAGCAGTTCCTGTTATTGGTTTATATAAGGATACATTGTTGGTTTTAACGATTTTGCTACTTGTTATAATGATTGCTACATTTGTAATTATGTGTAATCTTTTAAACTGTTTCTTATTCAGTGGATTTTTAAAGGAAGCACTCATCTACACCATGATTTTTGGATTATATACACCTGTTTAACACATGGATTGATGCACTTAAGAGAACTCTTTAAAGGATTTGAGTGAATTCCGCTACAATGGCCTTGGATTAAGGGGTTAATCAACTCAATCGGTGGGCGGTGTTTTGTGTGGTAGTATAAAGCTGTGGTTTTTAACACATTTTGTTATACTCGATAAAGCGCCTTGGTGCCCGAAACATGTTGTGTGTGGAAAAATAATAAATATTTAATGCAGGCACCCTGCTTATAGCGTGTGATTCCCATACTCTGATAAATCAGTAAAGATCAAGCAAAGAGAAGTGTGCATCCCAATGCTTCCGCCATGCTTTAAGTTCTCTTGGGAGAATACTCTAATATTTAGCAACTCCTAATATTAGTTTTAAAGAAATATTCTTTTACTGGTGCTAGGCTACCTCTGGCTTAGGTAATAGCTAAGATTATTATCAGATGTCAAAATAGCTGTTGCAGAACAGTGGATGAAGAATCTTCAGTTGGGCCCTAACTTTTGACATGATTCTTAGGGTACGTACCAACATAGGATTCTCTATCTCTATGGATTTATGGTTTGGTCCAATGCTTTAACTATATTACATGCCATGAGTTAACTGGTTCTATTCTTCTCTGTTGGGGTTCACTCACTGAGACGTGATGCACTGCTCAGCAACAGAACTGCCTATGGCCTCTTATAGTTAAGTATTGATTTGCAGATTTTTCTCTATTCTTGTAACCCTTACTAGGGATGTAGCGAACTGTTCGCCGGCGAACTAGTTCGCGCGAACTTCGACTGTTCGCGTCCGCCGCAAGTTCGCGAACGTCACGCGACCAATAGGCGTTCGCGTCAAAATCGTTCGACCATTCGACCATTCGATCGCTAAAATCGAACGATTTTCATTCGAATCGAACGATCGAAGCCATTGGATTGAATGAAATCATTCGATCCAATGGCTTCGATCGTTCGATTCGAACGGAAATCGTTGATCGAACAATTAAAATCCTTCGATCGTTCGAATCAAACGATTTTCGGATGTTCGAATTTCGCTAACTGTTCGCGAACTGTTCGCATTTTTTGCCGGTGTTCGCGAACGGCGTTCGCGAACACATTGTCGGCGGTTCGCTACATCCCTAACCCTTACTAACCAATCAAATATTTATTTTCATTGTTCACAGTGCACAGGACCTGTCAAAGGTAACTACTCATTGGCTATTATAGGCTTCTGGACAGAGGTACTCTTTCTGCGTATTGCAACAATACCACTCAAATATCTAGTATCTCGATACTAGATTTCTAGTTTATGTTGGATACATGGGACTAATAATAGGCTGTAAGGAGTTAATAAACTGAAATTGCTCCTGCCTTGCATGAAGTGATTCAGAGAAAACCATACTCCAACCAGAACCTGACCTCCTCTGGCTTGTGTGGGTGGTTTTATCATCTCTTCCCTGGCTCTATTTTTAGTGCGCTTTTCTCCCCATAGATATTCTGGAATGGATCACGGCGTGTTTAAAGTATAGAATAATCAAGCTGTTATTTCATTTGAATCCCTATAATAGAATATTACTTCAAGTAGAATGTTAATCGCTTTTTTCCTATACATATTTAGTCAGTGATTATCAAAAGAGTTATTAAGAACTGCACTGCACCTGCACTGGCCATTCTTCCAGCATTAATTAGCAGAACAGTGGGTTCCAAGTCCCCTACCTACAATGTGCATGTGATGCAGGTATTTACCCTGGGAGAGGTGTAAGTATAAATCGATCTGTCATATCTATAGACAGAATATATCCTGCAAACATATTACTGGTAGGCCTGAGGAATATACAAGGCTAAAGCAGTATTCTCATGAATGTATTTATCTTCTGAGCTTTATAACCACTATCTCTGCGCTTATATAGCCTTAATAACGATGTACTGCACTGTCATTTGTATAGAGCTTATACTACTGTCATTCACCCATACAGTTTATATAGACATTGGGGGGAAAAAGCTAATAACACATGGTCAGATTTGGTTACAGTTTGGGCAATTTTGTTCATACTGCTCACTGCTCTTCTGTCGGGTCTAAACAGATGGGTGTTGGTTTTTAAAGACCTTGCAATTGAAAAGTTTCTCCAGGGCTCTCAAGAGGCTAGGGGGCATGTTGGGATTGTTGCCAGGGTTGACCCAGAAAGGGCACTGTCTGTTAGTAGTTTGAATTTTCACTTGCAAATACACCATGTCAACGCAGGGCCAGAACTAGGGGTAGGTATAAGAGACACCTGTCTAGGGCGCAATGATTGGTGGTGCTGGGCAGGTACCTGTTAAAGTGTCTTCTGCCTACCCCTAGTCCATGTTCCCTCTGCTCCTATGTCTCTCCTCTGTCCCTCCCTCTCCCTTTTGTCGTGCTCTCTCCCCTCCGTCACTCTCCAGTCTCCATTCCACTCTGTCACTCTCCCCTCACCTACTGCACACCAGGACACACAATGGTGAGGGCTTGGGGGGAAAGGTTGCCTAGGTCCGGTCTTGTGTCAATGGATATATGGTACATCAGCAGATTGGCATGGGAAGAGGAGGCCACTTTAAACTTCAGACAGCCAAACCCAACAATGTTTTGTTCACAGGTTTTTTTCTCCTCTGATTTCAATATGATTTTGGATTCAGCTTTACATTTTTAGAGGTGCATCCCTACTTTATAGAAGACAAGTCAACAAATGTGCCATTGAATTTTCCCCTTCACTCTTCCTACATACAACTGCACTTCTGTTGAAGCCTCTGTGGACAGGTCTCATGCCAGTTGCACCTGACTGGATAGCCATACAGACTTCTCAATACCCACAAAACCTCACTAGTGCCTACCAAGATGTTAAATCCCCCCATATTATTACAGCACATTCAATTTCAATATGTGCATTTAAATGCATGTTATTTACCTGCTCACTAACATAAACTGACACCTTAGCGAGGATGCACAGATTGCCACATTCAAGCAGCTAATTACTCATAATTGCTGACATCGCTCGCCTGATATGTTAACATATTCAGTGCTTCACTCTCACAGATTCCATAACCACCATGGGGTTTTTGTTAACCCTTTCCATGCGGGACCTTTCTGTCTTGCTGCACCACATGCTGCCAGTCAACACGTAGCATGGCACTAATCAAAAGCAAACATGGAAACATTGCATGGCTCATACATTATGAAATGAACAGTAAACACTAAAAAGACAAATGATGACTTTGACCACTTTTATCATTTGGTAAAAAAGCATGATTCGAGTATAGGCTCCATTGTAGCATGTTTGTTATCAACTCTGCTGCCATCTTTTATGAACAGTAGAACTTTATGTAATGCATTTTTATCAATTGTTCCCAAAGCCATACCCCAAAACAAAGGGGTCATCTGTTAAAGGGCCAGTTCACATAGCAGATCGTCTGCTTTCCTCTGCCTGCATTTGTATGCAGGAGGAGGAAGGCGGATCTGCTGCCATGTGCTTTTACCTGTAGCTACACTGACGTGGCATAGGCCTGTGTGGCACCACACTGAGTGTATATACAGTAAGTACACAAAATGCTGTGTACAAAATGCAAGTGGAGAAAAGCAGATGATCCACCGTGTTTGCCTTTAGTATAACATAGAATGTCCTATCTCTAGCAACTGTTCATTTGGTCTGTATTATTTGTTTTTATCATTTTGAATTATTTGCCTTCCTCTTCAGCCTCCGCAGCTTTCAAATAGGGGTCACTGACCACAGCAGCCTAAAAATGTTATTGTTATTGTCACTTTTTATTACTGTTCAGCACCTCTCCTAATCTCCCAGTCTCTTATTCAAATCACTGCATGGTTTTTAGGGTAAATAAGACCCTAGCAACCAGAGATCTGGCAAGTATTTAGCATATCAATGTCTACATCAGGGGTCCCCAACCTTTTTCACCCGTGAGCAACATTCACATTTAAAAAGAGAGGGGGAGCAACACAAGCATGGAAATTGTTCCTGGGTGGTGCCAAATAAGGGCTGTGATTGGCTATTTGGTAGCCCCCTATGTGGACTGACAGCCTACAGGAGACTCTGTTTGGCAGTACATCTGGTTTTTAAGCAACAAAAACTTGCCTCCAAGCCTGGAATTCAAAAATAAGCATCTGCTTTGAGGACACTGAGAGCAACATCCAAGGGGTTGGAGAGCAACATGTTGCTCACAAGCTACTGGTTGGGGATCACTGGTCTACATCATACTAAAATTTATTGTAAAGGTAAACTAGCCCTTTAAGCATAGGGCATGGGTTAAAGTGGGAAAAAAGGCAGAATTTGCTTTGTTTTTGGTTTTTTTGCAAATTGCACCGTGCCTCATGGGTGAATGTCTAAAGTCCTTGTACTCTAATAGTGACCTGGCACTTCCCTGATGAATACAGCACTGCCTGTATTTGTCAGGTGAGGAGGGGCATATAGGTGCCTCCTCTTCTGTCCCCTAATTGGCAGAAGGGTACAAAGGGGTCCTGTATATGCAGTTGGAATAGTATAATAGAAGTGATCTGATCAGATTAATCATCTTTTGGGTGGTTCTTGCATTTCATGTATAGTAACATGTATAACATGTTAGGTAGAAAATCCTAAATAATAGCAGACTGTGTTCTAAGAATAATAATGTGCTGCTGACAGTGTTGTGTAGAAATGCAAATCACATAAACTGAAGAGTGCTGAGGGCTGGTACACAATAAGGCCTCTATAAACGAATGCATACATGTGCTTAGTTACTCGCAAACTGACACATAAACCATCTCAAGGCTGATTTAGTGTAGTACTGCAGCAACATATAAATAGTAACACAGAAACAAACTAAACTCTTAGCTCTGTCTGGATTCATGTGGCTGAAGATGACATGAATGGATTTATACGATTTATTGCTGAGCAAATTGGAAAGGAAAAATTAAAGTCACGCATCAAAAATGGATTCCTAAAGTAAAAAAGCTGAGGTTGGAATTACTCTGAAAGGCCCTGTTATCAGTATATCCAGTAGGGAAGAATCATCGTATTCTGATAGAGTTGTGACTGGCAGTGATCTCACTATCCATTAACAGTGACTAGTTTGTAGACAATTTATAGAGCACCCTACACTGATTTCACAGGTCACCTCAGCAGATACTAAAGGGAACATTTATTGCTATAAACCATTTTGAAGGAACAGCTTTCTCAAAACAGTGTTTCATTCCTGGCCTTTTTATCAGAGCAGCTGGGTAGCATGATAAAATGCAAAAACTGACAGATAACAGCAAGGGGCCAAGGCTTGCCACCACCTCTAATTCCAATTTAGTAATAAATCAGCTACTGAGCAGAATCCTGGTGACTGACTTGTGGGCAGATCTGGCCCTTAATCTCATCTTATTCTGACAGGACAGACAAAATGAGATCTAACACATAAAAAAGAGCTGTAAAATAGTTTTGGATAGTAGCAAAGTTGCACATACTGTTGAGACATGGAAACATAGTGGGATTTCTGCAATGAGTAATAGGATCATCAGGTGCATGTAACTTAGGAGCTTGACCTTCTTTTAACAAGTTCATCTCTTAGTGCTGTAGTTCCCATCAGCAGTTACATAGGTTGCACGCTGTCCTGATCCTGAACTATAAAACTGAAACTTTCTCTTATAGATGCTAATTTGTGCCACTTAAGGGACCCATATAGTTAAAGGAGAAATAAACCATTAATAAAAAAAACCCTACCCCCTTACCCTACATACACCCCCCCAGCCTAGCTGCCCCCCGGGCAAAGGTCCCTAACTCTTTATTAACCCCTCCTTGCAGATTCTGTCCAGCAGAGTTCACAGGCGCCATCTTCATCCGCTTTGATAATCTTCGGAAATGGACCAGCGCTTCGGCAGTTTTTGTGAGTTTCGGTGCATGCCCAGTTGTTGCAAAACAGAAAATTGCTCCATGCACCGATTTGGCGGTCTCATTCCAAAGATTACAGAACAGAAGAAGATGGCGCTTGTGAACTCCCATGGACAGAATCTGCACAGAGGGGTAAGTAGAAAGGGGCATTTGCCGGGGGAGGGGGGGCAGCGGGGGGCAGCGGGGGGCAGCTAGGCTGGGTAGGAGGAGGGAGAGGGTCTATGTAGGGTAGGGGGATAGGGTTTTTTTCATTAAGGGTTTGTTTCTCTTTAAATCCCCTGCTTGCTTGAGAAATCCCTATCCCTATACTTTGGTCTTTAACATAGCATTTTTGATGGTATGATACTAAAAGGGTTTATGCACTGTAATCTAACCACAGCAGAGATGCAGTATTTGATATAACCCAAGATAGTATACTAGAAACACTTTATTGTTTCCAAAAAATAGCAATGTTTCAGAGCCTCAGGCTTCTTTCTCAAGCTAAGAACTTATTGATTACAAAATACTAAAAGGGTAGCTACACCCACTAATATTATGTAATACTTATAACCGTACAATAGAAAATACTCAGAGGCACAGTCACAAAAGCAAAGCACCCAAGTACTGCTTAAGATATAGACAAATACAAGATTCCTCTGCACTCAACCCATTATCAATATATTTAAGACAGAGACATTTTATGCATACTGCTACTAGAAAATGCCTTACCCTTTAAACAGAACAGGGATTGTTTGTCCATATATTGCAATATATTTAAGCTGGCCAACTACGTCAAAGTCATCCCATATCTGGCCTACACTCCTACACTCCTGTCCTACACTCAAATTACATCTGATTCATTAAGGATTCTATTGCTTTATTAAACATTTTACCTGCAACTTACCAGCTGCTTTCAAAATCAAACTTGGCTGCCCTTTTATTAGACACCAGTGGGATCACCTGACTATAGCTGGGAAGTTTAAGATATATGACCTAATCATAATACATTTAGACAAACAGGGTTACATTTTATTTTTAAGCACTTAAAGCTAGATTTTACTGTGACATTGTTTTATGTTAGAAAATATATCTCAAGAAAAAAAACCTGACAAATGCCACTTACATAAGTATTCAGTGCCTTTGTGGAATTATTTACACAGGTGAAAAAGAATTGCCCTACCAAGGATGTCATTGTTTTACAATTGGCTTCTACCAGTGAATCATTAAAATAACTGCTACATCCTTTCTGGATAAAAAGAGAAGCAGTTAAAGGTTGTGATTCTGAAGGTCAGCTGTGGAAATGAAAACTAAAGAGCATTCCAAACAAGGCAGAGATAAAGTAGTACAAAGTCCCAATTGGTTAAATTATTAGAAAATAGAAGCAACATCAAACTGCTCATAAAACCATGCATCAAACCTCTTGAGGACTTGAGGGAGAAGCCACAGATGGGCCAACAATCACTTTAAAGGAGTTGCAGAGATCAGTAGCTAAGACGGGAATGAAGGTTCACCATAAGAAGAGCTTAGCCAGGGTCGCCTTGGGCCGATGGTATACCAGGAAAAACCCCAGTGGGTCCGTCCAGCCCAGATCTGCTCCTTGCCTGAGACTACTAGCTCTCTAACCTGGACTCACAACCTAAAAGCAGCCCGCGAAAGAAAAAGTACAAGGTGGGGGGTTGTTGTGTCAGAGAGCCTGGCAGGTGTGTTGAGGGCTCTGAGATGGCAATCTAGGTGGGTCCTGGACCCCCAAGTCTGGTGCTGAGTTCAGCATTATTAGAGTAACCCAATTTTGATGTTGGAAAAAGTTTTGTAGCATCACATACAGCGAAGTATGGTGGAGGTAACATCACATTGTGGAACTACCTTTCATAATCTGTGGCATGACCTGGAGTGTCTAATGCAATCCATGCCAAATTGTCCAACAGGAGTACCCAACATCACTTGGCTAAATGGAAAAAAAACTCACAAACAATGCTCCAGCATCTAGTGGAAAGTCTTCCCAGAAGAGTAGAATGTTTTATAGCAGCAAAGGAAGAACCAAACGATACTGATACCCTTGGTTTGTTGATGAGATGTTAGATAGGTTTCTGGTTGCTTTTGACCATATATGTGTATTTGGACAGAGGAATGAATGCAGTCCACTGAAATAGAATTTCTCTGTAGTGAGAAGCCCAGTGAATGGGCTTTTTCTCCTGTGAAAGGTTAAGACAGGTTTCCAATGTTTGATAAATTTGCCCCTAAGTAGGACTGCTGAGTGTTACATTACAGATGTACAAAAAAAAAAGGATCTATGTTATCTTATAACAAGTGCCTCAGAAGCAATGCATCATTCATATCAATCTGGCAGAAGCGAAATGAAAAAGGAAAGAATAATTTGCTTATAAAACCTGAGCCCATTAAGGGGCCGATTCACTAAATTCGAGTGAAGGATTCGATTGAAAAAAACTTCGAATTTCGAAGTTTTTTTTGGGTACTTCGACCATCGAATTGGTTAAATTCGTTAGAATTCGATCGAAATCGAACGAAATCTAACGATTCGAAGTAAAAATCTTTTGACTATTCGACCATTCGATAGTCGAAGTACTTTCCCTTTAAAAAAAACTTCGACCCCCTACTTCGGCAGCTAAAAGCTACCGAAGTCAATGTTAGCCTATGGGGAAGGTCCCCATAGGCTTGCTAAGCTTTTTTTGATCGAAGGATTTTCGTTCGATCGTTGGATTAAAATCCTTCAAATCGTTCGATTCGAAGGATTTAATCGTTCAGCACTAAAATCCTTCAAATCGTTCGATTCGAAGGATTTAATCGTTTAGCACTAAATCCTTCGACTTCGATATTCGAAGTCGAAGGATTTCAATTCGAGGGTTGAATTTCGAAGTATTTTTAACTTCGAAATTCGACCCTTAGTGAATCTGCCCCTAAATGTGCATTGATCAGTTCCTGGTTGTTTGTAGTAAAGGGGATCGAGTCATTTTGAGGGTTGAACAGTGTAGATGATGGAGCTAAACATCCCTGATATCTCATAGGCATGCATTTGTTCTTACATTGGATTTCTTAGAATAAACATAACATTTTCATTGAGTGACCTTTCGTTATGAACAAGCACAACGCAATAATCAAGTTTTCGCCTTCATTAGTAACTGTTTCTCGCTGTGGATTCTTGATTCCAAGTGTTGAGGTCAAAGTTGGAAGACAGCAAATAAGAATTTGCTGCCACAGAACTTGTTTTTTTTATTAGAGATTCAATAATACTAGCTGCACAAGGCTTACATTTACTTAGCAGGCAGCTAACACCTGCCATTGGGGTATATACCATAAGCAATTAGGCTAAAGAAAGTAAAATATTAACATTTGAACATAACACCTGCTCCTAAGGACTGTGAGTGGCCAGTTCCTTCCTTCTTTTTTAGGAAGGAAGGGATGGATGCATTATTGGCACATCTGTGGCAAGCATTGCCATGTTGATTGCTTTATAATTTGTGAAGGAATAAAAGGGAGAACTAAAGCTTAAAGGGGTGTTTCACCTTTAAGTTAACTCTTAGTAAATTATAGAATGGCCAATTCTAAGCAACCTTTTAAACTGGTGTTCATTATTTACTTTCTATAGTCTGAATTACTTGCCTTCTTCTTCTGATTCTTTTCAGCTTTCCAATGGGGGTCACTGACCCATCTAAAAAACAAGTGGTCTGTAAGACATAAAACTAATTGTTATTGGTACTTTTTATTACTCAACTTTCTATTCAGCCCCTCTCTTATTCATACTCCAGTCTCTTATTCAAATCAGTGCGTGGTTGCTAGGGTGAATGGGACCCTACGAGATGGCTGAAATTGCAAACTGGAGAGTTGCTAAATAAACAGCTAAATAACAAAAAAAAAAACAAATAATAAGAAACCAATAGCAAATTGTCTCAGAATATCACTTTCTACATCATACTAAAAGCAAACGCAAAGTCGAACAACCTCTTTAACAAAGACGTAGACTAGGAATGCTGAACAATATGTTTTGCTCTTCTTTAATACCCAAGGCAAGCACTGGCCTTAAAGGGGACCCTTCACCCAAAAATATATTTAAAATCCTATTTTATCACATTAGTCAAGCAACATGAACTTTAATTACACTACCGGTATATAAATTATTTGAATCTTGCTTCCTTCAGTCTGGGATTACAAAATTATAGCAGGCAGGCAGCAGCCATTTTGTGGACATTGTTATTAAGGCAAACCTTGCATTATCTCAGAATCTTGTTTGTGCACCAGAATGGGGGACCAGTCCATCCCCATGAATTGACTTTTTAAATTAGTTTACAATGGCTATGAATGCTTTAATAAAAAATAGAAATTGGATTTAATGTTTAATTTGAAAAGGACTTTTATTATACAGATTTTTGTGTCTGGGTGACAGGTCCACTTTAAGCTTCTGAATATGCCTCCAGTAGATCGACATTTTGTTTTCTTGTGATTAACAGCACACGCTCTGGGCTGCTGTCAAGTTCCTAACTGTAGGGACCAGCTCATACTATAAAAATATATAATAAAAGTCATAATGCAAGGCTCATTATTAATCTATTTGGATTAACATTACATGGTAGCAGACTGAGAATATGGTCCCTGACGCTCTAAAATGACAAACAAGATCCAAATGAAGAACTGCCGTGGACAAATAAGGCCTTGGCCATTACTATTATAGGGTTGTAGAGCATCTGGACTGATACGACACGTTTGGTATCCAAAATACAGCATTTATAGACATTTATATTGTACTTTCTAGTTCTTATTGAAATGAGAATAAGAACATGCATCTGTCATCTTTCTATTGTCTATCAAAGAAATTATACAAGGTTATAATATGTTACTTTACACATTAATTATTAATTTGCACATGACTCATCCTTACCTCCTGTATTGTGCAGTATTTGTATGTTTGTAATCATTATGTTTATTGAATATTCCCTTCTGTTGTCCACTGATGAAGAATATGTTATACTTTATAGATATGTGCCAAGGGTAATATCTTTCCTCTATTGGTAGCCACTGTAATTATTTAAAGCCTGGGTAAAACCTTTGTTTTTATGTCTTACTGAATCAGGTAACTGTTATCTGTAAGATGATGAATTTCTTCTTTATGAAAAGAGCATCTATTGATATATGCACAATTAAGCAAACACTAAATGTACCAATATACAGTAGAAATCAAATCTTATAAAAGTATGTACACTATATAATTGACAATTGATTTGTACATTGTTACACAGCAGGAGAGCAGAAGTGTGCCTCTTGCACATTACATTAATTTCCTATATTATGGGACCTGTTATCCAGAATGCTCAGGACTTTTGCGGATAACAGATCTTTTCGTAATTTGGATTTGCATACCTGTAGTACAGTTGAATATCGCGTATCTATAAATAAACCTAAAAAGCTGGGTTTGCTTCCAATAAGGATTAATTAAATCTTAGTTTGGAAGTACAAGCTAGTATTTTATTATTACAGAGAAAAAGGAAATCATTTTTAAAAATCTCATCTCAATTTCATTTTAATGGAGTCTATGGGAGCCATCCTGGAATTCAGAGCTTTCTGGACAATGGGTTTCCGGATAATGGATCCCATATCTGTACTGGAATCACAGCAATAAGTTATACCTGAAATGTGGGATTAAGTATGATGGGTAGTAGTACTGATCTCCTCTGGGGAGTATCTCTATTAGGGGATGCCCTTAGCAGGGCCTGTAAGGTTTGGACAAGAGATGGTGGTTTTTATCTGGGTATGGAAGCTCCTGTAGGCTGCAGTATAAAAGAGAGAAGGGAAGCTCAGTGAATAAGAGAGGAGAATGGCCAGGGAGTCTGAAGCAGGGAGCCTCAGGAAGGAAAACAGTAGAAGAGAGATTAAATCATGTCAGTGTAACCCATGGAGAAGGAAGCCTGCAAAATAGAAAAGGGCTGAGCTAGGTGTAGTCCTGGTATAGATTGCTCTAAGAGTGAGAGGCAGGGGTTGTGTAGCTAACTGAGCAGTTCCTGGGGAGCAGTGGGTTTATTTCCCTACCACAGAAGCACCACGAGAGAACAGATCTTTTTGTTTTAAATGATTGTGCTGACGGCTGAACACTTATGGGGACCGAGCTTGTCAGGCTGTGATCAACAGTTTCCAGCAATGAATGGCTTAATTTTTTGTAAACTGAGACTGTGAAGTGATCATATTCATTAAGGAAGAAAAGAAAAAATGTGCAGCAAGGGATTATGCCAGTTATATACATGCATACCATCTGGGCATCTGCAAGCAGAGGTAAAAATATGTGTTTGATAGACAACTGAAGCTTATATTAACCTTTTGCTTGTTGATACCATTGTTCTGTAGCAATGGCGTACCTTAATTCAACTTTCACACATGCATTTCTGCTCGCATTGTGCAGGATGATATCATAAATGTATAGACCAGCCTTTGCCTTTTGTTCTTGCGTGCTGAGGAGTTGCAGTCCTGCACAAAACAACGAGGCAACGTTATTATACATATTAGCTGAAATATGTTCAACACCAAACAGGGATGGCTTTGTACTTTCCAAATTTCACCCATATTCTAATTACAGCAGCCATTTTACATCCATAAATATATATTATCAAGAAAATGACTAGGCTTAAATAGAATTTGCCTATTAACATCCATTAACAGTTTGAAATGCAAAATCATATTTTAAATTATTCCGAGAGATGGTATAATTTACAGTAACGGTGCTACCAGGGTGCAGAATGTAGCAATGTGCATTGACACCCCCTTTTCAGGCCTAGATCTGTGCTCCAGTTATTTTCAGAAGCTAGCAACACCCCTCCATTTTATCCTCACGTTTGCTTCCAGGACACTAACCATAATAAATAATTACATGCTTTTAAGCTGCAGACTTTACTTCTCGATTGGCTTTATAATCTATTAATTTCCCTCCAATTATAGAATTGTTGCAATTTACAACAGAACAAAGCTTTTTCCCACTTTAAATTAAATATGAAGCATTTCTGGTAATACTTGGTAAATGCTGTCCAAGCTGAATTGGCCTCAGGCTTTAGGCTAATGCTCTTTCATTTGGGAGTTACCCTACATTGCATATGAAGCTTTCAAACTTTCATTTCAGGCTTTGTCAGGGGTAGAGATGGATTCATAGTATCTGGATGTGGATGAAATGACACCATGGAAGGCATGCAGAATACATTTTTGTAAATATCTTAAAATACTGTTATATTCCCAAACTGCAAGCAGAAACAATTTCCTTTATTCTTTATTAAAAGTATTTAATCGGGTTATGTAAGCTAACAGTGGTTTTCTTTCCTTAGTATAGTTTCAGAACCCAAAAGAAAGCTGGATATACAGTAAATGTGCCATACAGAAATCCTCTCATAGCAATTCTCAGGGAAGAAGGCATTCTCATTCCATTTCCCCACCAGATGGCTCCTGTCCCGGTATAATCAGGTACTATTACAAAGTGATAGATGGTATGCACTACAGGCAGCAGGAATAATGTCTCCCTGCACTGCTCCAGTGATCCTGTACAGAGAGCACTTACAGGCATGTTCCTGACCCCCAGTGGCAAACAATACTCTCCTGTCAATGGAGCAATTTAAAAGGATCTAAAAATAACATGAACCAATCATTCTGCTAATTTGCTTTTGCCTTCTTTTTTTACTGGTACTTAAAAAAAATCTACCACTGACATATAATAAAAATAAGGTTGCTTTTTAAGTTGTAAAAGCATGGGAGAACTGGTAAATAGCATTCATCTCCTCTAATGTGCCATTTGCGGTACGTAGCTGTTATTTCACCAGTATGAGATGTCCAACCTCCAGCCAATGATAACTGAATAGTCCCCTGGTGGTCACAATTTGGACATCATTTTATGTAATCCCCCCCAAGATGGTGATTGACTTGCTGCAATATTTATTGCCCTAGGCACGATGATTGACATTAAAGAAGGAGCCGCATAGATAAGGGATCATTAAGAACAAGTATAGTCAAAATGGATGGAAATAGTGATGGGCGAATCTGACCCGTTTCACTGAAAATCCGCAAAACGGCAAGAAGTCTATGGATGATTTTTTTTCTACCCATTTGAGTCTACAGCGTCATTTTGGCAAAAATTTTGTTCATCAGTTGATGTAAATGTTGCATGTATTTATTCCATTCATTAAAAACACACTCCGTGCCCTTCCATATATTAATCTGATACTTAAAGGGAGACTGTTATAATTATAAAAATCCAAACCCCCAAAAATGTGCTGGATGGTTAATAGTTGCCCAAATAATAGTTTTTACTTGTTCTTACAAATATATATCTGTGGGCAGATTTATCAAGGGTCGAAAAAAGTGAAAAAAACGTCAAAATTCGACCATCGAATAGGGTAGTCTGACATTTAAAGTCGAAGGATTTTTCAGATCGTATGATTGTACGATTTGACAAAAAAAATCCTTTGCCTTCTCAAAACTTAGGTTCTAGGAAGAACTATAGGTTCTAGGAAGTCCCCATAGGTTAAGAAAGCAATTCGGCAGGTTTAAGGTGGCGAAGTGTCGAAGTCGAAATTTTTAAAGAGACAGTAGTTCGATTTTCGAATGGTCGAATTCGTGAAGTATTTTCAATTCGAGTCAAAGTCGAATTTGGCCTATTCGATGGTCGAAGTACCCAAAAATTACTTCGAAATTCTAAGTTTTTAAATTCGAAAATTCACTTCGACAATTCCAAGTCAATTCCAATACACAACTGGTAGCAGCAGGGCAGAGTTGTTCCCTGTACGTATCACCTGTATTAATCTGCCTATAGTGACTTCAATAGAGCCTCCTGATAAAATTCACCTTTAAGTTAACTTTTAGTATGTTATAGAATTTCCAATGATGAGCAGCTTTTCAATTGGTCTTCATTATTTATTTTATTTTTACTTTAAATATTTGCCTTTTTCCTCTGATTCTTTCCAGCTTCACTGACCTCATCTAAAAAGCAAATGATCTGTAAGGCTACAGATTTGTTGTTTTTGTTACTTTAACAACTCATCTTTCAGTTCAGGCCATCTCCTGTTCATATTCCAGTCTCTTATTTAAACCAGTGTATTTTTGCTAGGGTAATTTGGTTCTTAGCAACCACATTGCTGAAACTGCAAACTGGAGAGCTGCTGAATAAAAAGATAAATAACTCAAAAACCACAAATAAATAAAGAAATCAAAACCAATTGCAAGTTGTCACTCTTTACATCTTACTAAAAGTTAACTCAAGGGTCATTTTAAGTGACTTTCTATAGAAATAGTACCCAAATATGCCCTTTGGACTGAAAGAGCAGATTAAATCACTTTTAATTTAATTTAAATTGTGAATTATATAGAGTTCACACCTTTATCTCCCCATATCAGTTGCAAATAATATAGGGATTAATTTTTTAATTTGGCTTTTCATTTTTTAATTTGGCTTATCTAAATTAGTAGTTTGGGCCCCATGAGTCCTGCTAGCAACCCTGTATAATATCAAGGGGTCTGATCTGCCTGTGGTTGACCTATACAATAGAACTACCAAATGTTATCTTAGCAGATAGAATTGGGATAATATGGACTTTTTTTTTTTAAGTATCTTTTTATTTGCGTTTTCAACAGAAAAGGGGAGGGGAACAGAAAGAAAAAGGGAGAGAAAACATATACATACACAATAAACAATGATTGTACAATAGTCTGCAGTAATTACACCAAACATAACAATACAGCTATCTGTGGGTACACAGGCCTAACACCGAAGCCAGCGGGATAATATGGACTTTTAATAATTTTTCTAATAAAATATAATTAAATGCATGCATGTTTCTAATTTAGGATCATGACCAACTGCAGCCTTGGACTGAAATGATATCAATGAATAAGAAAATTAATATAGAATGGGTAAGCTGGACCTTTTGTAGAAAAGCAACATTCCCTTATTTCAGAAATGAATAAATCCAGTCATATGAATCAGATGAATACATTCATTCAACCCTTTCCGATGATTGGCAAGCTTGGCTACAACTTCCTTTGCGTGTGTAGAGGCTCATGGGAATTTCAGGAGACTCGTCTTCTTTACAACTGACGAGACACGGAAAATACAGTATATGGATGCTAGTAGGGGTTTTAACAACAACAACAAAAAAAAAGATAGAAAAGAAAAAAAGAATTGTTAAAACCACTTGTGAATGCACTGCCATATGCCCAGTCCCGATTAGCTGAGAAAAAATAAACTGTTGGGAAATGTGCTTCAGAAATGACAAGCAGCGTTTGAGTCTGAACCCAAACTATGCACATGATAAGCTGCACTATTATTTCACTTTGTCGTCTCAGTTTTGGCTGAATTTATTTTTCTATAATGTAGTGGACTTTTTTTCCAGCAGCTAAAGAAAGCTATTGTGCACTGTGTCAGTAAGCCAGTCTACTGCCTGCTAAGCTTTTGCCCTAATCCATTTTATGTGCAGCTTATAAGAGCAGGTGTGACTGCCTTGTGTAATATTTTAAAGGCGCTCGAAACAGGTTACATTGTATTCTATGTCTAAAGCATGCAATTCCTTTAAGAGGGTTAATCCCCATAAAAATCTGTGAAAATATTTGTCAATTTACTGAGTTTATTTTAAATACGGTAGGGATGTATGTCTCATCTACCCACAGATACTAAATACCACTGGCAAAGCTAGATGTTGCTGGGCCCCACAGCAAATTATTTTTCAGGACCCCAAAAAGTCTAGAGGTTGACCTGTTTTAGCAATATTTATAAAAAGTGTATATTAATTAGGGCTCAATGGGCCCCTATATCGCCTGGGGCCCCCTGCAGCCGCAGGGTCTGCTTCCTCTGTAGTTACTGTATGCCCCTGCCGAATACCAATCCATTTGTCATATGGTTTAAAACAAACACATCAGGGCAGGATCTGGGGTCTTTGTACTGATGTTTAGAGTTCCTACAGCATCCTTACTATGTTATAATCTCTTTATATGAAGCCAGGGGAAATGGTAAGGAGGTATTAGGGTTTATGATTAAATGAAAGGGAGCTCAGGCTGAAGACCAGTTAGGGTGAAAGCTAATGCTTGTTGGCTCTTCTAGATACACCTGAAAGTCCAGGTGGAAGGTCGATAAGGGCTGACTATGGAGTGAACACTTATTTGCTGTCCCAGATATTCTAGTAAGGATTCATTATATCTCAGTTTGCATCAAGTACAAGGTACTGTTTTATCATTTCAGAGAAAAATTAAATAATTTTTCAAAATTTGGATTATTTTAATAAAATGTAATCTATGGGAGACAGCCTTTCCATAATTCGGAGCTTTCAGGATACAGAGTTTCTGGATGAAGGATTACATACGGTAACTTGTACTACTATACATTTTCTGCAGGTAGTATATTTGGAAAGGTCTTATAACCGTTGTCTTAACATAATGTTCTGTGATCAGGGGTCACAAGTCACCTGAGAAGTGAAGAAATTATATATCTGGAAATATTTATTTTACAAACTGATAGACATGTTCATCGGGAATTTTGGAAAACATAATTACCGAAACAAGGAATAATTGAATGAAGTAATTTTTGTCTTTGAAGTCAATTACTTACATTTATATTTGTATCTTCTGAACATTTTGATTTGACTGATCATATGGTATCCTTTAGTTCTTCCTTACACACAACTCAATAATTCATATACCATCTCATAACCATCCAGGGAAGCATCTGGCTGAATCCATTAAAACGTTTCCATTCAGTCTTGTTGAATTACTTTCTGTGCAATGCTTTTCAGACTGAGATGTATACACTCCTTTTTGTGATTTTATTAAAGGTATTTATTTCACAAAGTAAGAACATTGTAGTTTGAACATAGTAAGAACAGATTCATCTTACTGCTTAAAGAAATCAAGGCTGCTTGCTGTTGGGTAGTGCCCCAACAGGGAGATACATAAAGTAGATGATATAATGAGCTGTGTTCAGATCTAAGGCTACAAAACAGAAAATAAATAAAGACAATAAATACAGATCTCTGGCATAATATGTAAGGGGTATTTAAACATGTAGATGCTAGGATTTTGTTTTTTTCAAGAAGTAGACCCCACTAGCTTATATCAGATATTTGTATTCAGGCTATGTTTAACTGAAATAATCTGATGTCATTGACCCTTTTTAGTACTTTTTCTAGAGGGGGGGGCGAGACCTCAATCATCTTGCATTTGGCTGCAACTGTCCTTTGGGTTGCTATTAGAACTTTGTTAGCCAAAGACTGGCTATATTTATGGTGCTGTATAGGACTATGCCAAACAATAATAGTGAATAGATCTCTTGGGGTTGGATGGGCTAGAAGCTGGTGTAGGGGTGTGCTGATATAGTGCCATAGGGGCTGAATAATAGGACAGTCCCAGAAAATATTTCTAAAGTTCTTTGTGCCCCCACAGTATTTCCAGCAAGTGGGTGAGTGGGAAAATATTGTATCTCTTGGTAGTATTAAACCAGAACATTAATATTAGTTTGAAAAATGGTGCTAATCTGATTTATTCAAGGTCACATGATAGGGAGCAAACAAATGTAGAAAATATCCACAGTCCAACTTATTCTCAATTGATGGGATTTCTAGCTTTTCCTTATGAATACTGTATATGAACAAGTCCCCATCAGTGAAAGTACCATTTGGGGCTCATACACAGCCAAGAGGCTGCCAATTAATTACATATTTTTTTGTATGAAACTATTTTCTTGAAACTTACGCCCTAAAAGTGATCAGCTCAATGATTGTCTCTGGTGTGCAGAAGCACAAATACAATTTCTACTCCTAATTTCTGTATTCAACCATATGATGTCAAATAGTACCAATAGTTGTTATATACCACATCCAACCTTTAATCAATGAATAATGAATTTAATGTAACATACTATTGGCTACTGGTACTATACTTTTGATTATATGACAGTGTTTCCAAAACTGGGTATCCTGAAGAATAGGCTGAGGAGGCCCAGCCCGAAAGCAAGTTAGGGAGGGTTTTGGGGACAATGTCAACAGATACTCCTGAATGTTTAGCTTGGAGGCCAAATACAGTGGGATTTGGGCATTTATCTTGTCTCCTTTATTGTTGGAGTTATGGTGATATGACTGATACACTAAAATTGTCATTTATCTGTAACACTAAAATTGTCATTTATCTGTAACCTCATTATGAGCTAATAATAAGAAGAAAATGACTCAGGCTTATTGGGAATGAAAACCCATATAATAAACTTTTCTGTCTGATCTGGAATATAGTGCATCGTTGTTTACCAGGCCCAGTGTCGGACTGGCCCACCGGGATACCAGGAGAACTCCTGGTGGGCCCAGGTGTCTGTGGGCCCTTGTGCTGCTAAACATTTGGCCTATTTCATGGCCATTCCCTATTTCTTTGAGAACAAAGAGGCTAAATAGATGGAATAATAGATTATAGTATGTAAAGAATAGAGACTAGGAGAACAGAGGTTGAGTGAGCAGAAGAAGAATAATAGTACTGAGAGTGGGCCCCTAATCTATGTTTTTTTGGTGGGCCCCTGGTCTAAGGTTTTTGGGTGTGCCCCTGGTGTCCCAGTCCAACACTGACCAGGCCCATTTTTATTGATATGTTTTATCCACTTTTGCTGATCACTCAGCGCCTGGGACATTTCCAACAAATATAGGCATATGGCATCAAAAATAAGGGCTGACCCACAAATTTGTGACACATGACAACTGTACAGTAAAAAAAAGAAACTTCAACAACTCAGGGCAATCAATAATAATAAAAAAAACATAGTGGCAGAAATGGATTCAGTGTGGCTCAGTAATGTTTAACTATATATTAGTGATGTTAATAAGTTAGAAATATAGGGGCATTTAGAATTTAAATTATTTACCTTTATCCTTCATCCGTGGCCTACTTCCATCCTCTCAATCACTTCTGTTACCATCTGATTATTTTTCTGTAAATGAGAGTATACATCCCATACTTAATATAAACATTCTGGAGAAGAGGAAATTGGCTGTTTCTCATGGTTTCTGGATTTAAAAGTTAGGAGTTCTGTTTCACAAGCAGGTCTGAGATTTCTTGAGCTGATGATAGATTTGGCAAACTATGCATTTCTCTAACCTCATTTCCTCTCTGCTTCTTTCATAGCAATAGGCATTTAGGCATGCAAGTGCCCCATAGCTTGACTCCCATGTTGAAAATCATATGGTCATTAGACCACTATTCTAAGCCTCATAATCGGAAGTGTAGATAGTATTTTTTTCCCACACAAGAAATTTTCGGGAGAATGTATTGATAAGGGGAAATAACCCGTGTGAGATATTTTTGGATTTTAATAAATAACCCCCTAATAGTGTTCTCATCCATTTTGTTAGGTGGTGGGTACTTACTTATGTTTTGCACACTCCATCTTTAGGTACTGAGACCTCATAGCTGATTTTACCAAAATAAAACATCTATGTAAGCATCTATACGCCCCAATAAACATCTTTTATTTTTTTTGTCATCTTTGTTCTTATCTAAGGGGATTATTGATCATAGTCTGAATTTATCTCAATATTTTCTGCTACAAACTCTGATCAAAATCCTCTTGGGTTTTTAACGCTTATTTATTATTACATTTTCCCGAAAATTTGCTTTGCCAGTAAAAATCTGATTTTCAAGTTTTTTTCTGATTTTTTCATCCGATTATCACAAATTTTACGATTTTTTTGGAATTTTTATCCTAAAACACTGAAAACTTTGGGGTATTGCACGAAACCCAGCGCACATCAAAAAATCATTGGCACTTCTCCCATTGACTTATATGAAACCTCTACAGGTCTGAGATGTGGATTTTCAGATTCAGACTTTTCCATCCTCAGGGTTTAATAAATTTGGAAAAATTCATGATTTTTTAAAAGTCTGAATTTTTCATGATTTTTACATTCAGAGTTTAGTAAATAAACCCCTAAGTCTAGTCAGGTGTGATTGTGAATGATTTTTTTGGTCAAGTTTTTAAAGGGGAAAAAAACCTTGAATCTTTCAGATTTATTATACTTCAAAGCTGCTAAAAATCAGATCAGATTCGATTAAGTCGATTTGACGCACAAGTTTGTCACCAACTTTTCCTATCAGATTTATTGGTAAATTAAGAGAATTCAGGTTTGCAAGTTTGGTTGGAACTTTTTTTCATTATAGTGATAAAAAGTCAGCATTTAGTAAATATTTTAGTAAATATGTTGAATTTAGATGCATAAACTAAATATGCCATCTGAATTTATCTATTCAGACGTTCACTACAGCTGTGGTGTAGGATCCAACTACATATGGTGCTGTTGCATGACAAGATTTTGTGGGTCAACCATTCTTTCAACCACTATGATCTCTTTGGAGTGGGTATCTGCCCCACTAAGAGGGTGGACTCAAGTAGTGTGTGTGTATGCAATAGGAAAGCACTGAATCCTTATTTTTGGGCAAAAATTGTCATGTGTGTACTGTTTTTCTGATTTTCTTATGATTCACATTCAGTTTGGACTCACACTTGGATTTGGCCAAATCCAAAGCCATATACTGGATTTGGTGCATCCCTAATATGCAATGCAGAACAAATACTGAGCAATTTCCATTTTCATGGACTTCCTAGGATTCCTTCTGCCTTGGATTTTTGACTAAAAATGTTTTTTCCTTGTGTAACAATTTGCCTGGCTTTACGTATGCTGATTAGAAAACCCTGCCCTAGACTGATGAGCCCTATAATAAGATGAAATCTGATCAGCAACCACCCTGGTTGAGCTTTAAAGTCAAGTGGGTGAATTGTAGTCTATAGAGTATTCTGTGAAAATGGACAAAAGCCCCGGATTTCCACTTGGGGAGTCCCTAGGCCAACGGGTTCTCACGCCTGCCATCCCTCACAAGCTTCCCTCCGCATGCACCGGAGTGCTCCTTATAATGCGGCTGAGCAGCATGCGGCTACTAAAATTGTGTCACCCAAGGCCTGGATCATTCTGGCCTTGCAACAAATCTGGGTCTGAACGGACATATATTTTAGGAGCTAGTACTACTCTGTGACTGTGCATGGCCATATGCTGTTCTTGTGTGTGACATCAATATGTTCATTGAGATACAAGGTATAAGATTAGGACCCTGCCCTAAGACCAATTCAGCGCTAGTTCAATACTTTTCATTTTATTCATCACCCCTTTATAGCAGAAGTCTTGGTTGACTAATTTGCTATACTGCACAAATGCATGAAATCCAAACAGGTGTACTATTCACTGTTGTCCCAAAAAGGATTGACATGAACTAAATCCCATTATGCTCCAATAATGTTATACAGAATAATAAAACATTATCCTTAAAATCTACTGAAAAATATTCAAGTGCTCATTTATTTGTATGGGGGAGGTGCAAATGCAGCAAATAGTGAAAAAATCCTTTTCCCACAATGCACACTGTTGCCCCTTCTTTGTACCCTGTCCTGTTCTCTTTATATCTCCAGCAGAGAACATAAAGATCTGAACTTGACTGTCAATGCTTCACTGAAGGGGCTGCACATCGATGGAAAGTAGGAACCCCCTTGCATATACCTTCCTTGAGTGTCATTTACCTGAATTAAGAGGTGCCAGGGAATGCATGAATCAGTTGGAGCTCTGTATTTACAACCTATTGGAGGCAGGAGTTTAGTACAGGGTCTCTTGCACTAAAGCAAAACACAAAGGCCAATTTTTACTGTGCAAGGGGAACCAACAAGTATGGGAATCCACGAACCACAATTTTTCCCCACTTCAACTATTTCTCTGTTAACATGAATTTGCACTGTGCAAAGTTATACTATTAGAGATAAAAAAATAATAATCCAAGAAATAAAGTATTGCTTATTTAAACAAAACCATGATAGTAATGGTTTTCAGAGTAAATCAATTGTGTCCTGCTACTTGCCAAGACACATAAAGGGGTCTTTTATGATTTCCTGGAGTTCCTTGCCAGTGTTTACTCCAGTGTTGGACTGGTGTCCTGCTGGCCCAGTCTGAGCCTGGTTTAGTCCTTTCCTCTACTACAACCTGAGCAACTGCATTTGCCATTTTCCCTTCAAACATCACTTATACATTCAGACTAGCTATTTGAGCTTTCAGACACATTTTCATTTGAAAGCCATATCCAATTCTCAATTCCATTCTCTCTACGTATTGTTCATTGTGCTTTACAATGATGAATATAAGTATTTATCACTCTGGTCATTTAGTTGTCTTTATCCTAACATTAATTTCCTTCTCCTAGTGTGATTAATACACAGCGCATTGGAGAAGAGGCCCTGGAAGCCTCACAGTTCTCTGCACCACTTTCACATGAAACATCAATTATTCACATGAACACTGCAGTGACATTATTGCTGTATTTATCATTCCAATTATTTCCAGATTCAAATATTGATGAGGCAAATAAACTTTAAAATGCTGCAAAAAACAGAAGGAGTTACAGCCACAATATTAACTCTCACAAGCCATGAGTTATTTTTACAGAGAGGTACGATGATTTGCAGTGCGGGAGAAACTCTTTTACAATTTTGCCTTTGAGAAATGTTCTTACTTGTGTGCAGATCTGTAAATTACTAGTATTCTTTATTTATAAAGCGCTGGCATATTCTGTAGTTAGGGTTGGCACCTTTAGGGGCAGTGAAGTCTGGGCAAAAGGGGTGGGGCAATGATGTCAGGGGTCAGAGCAGTGACATGGCAGGGCTATGAAGACCAGCATTTGGCCAATTGCCATGTCAATCTAGGTAAATCCTGGCCGGTATTCCTTATATGGAAAATGGGCGGTTAATTTTTATTCAGGCAACCCTTCAGAAAACCTGGCTGTCCTGGTCAAAACTGGGCAGCTGGCATCCGTATCCAGGGCCACCATCAGAAATCCAGGACCCAGTAAACCATCATTTTCTGGGCTCTGGGCTCTGTCCTCCCCAGATCCCACCACCCCACTGATGGCCAGAACCACCCCATACAAGTTAAAAAAAAATGGTGTCCAGAGCCCCCTGTGATAATAATAAGAGAAATGTGGTTAATTATCTCCTGGCATGAATTCTCTAGTGGGGAATTTCTCTTGAGAATTTTCGCCATGAAGAAATAATGTATGTGTTATGTTTTGGGTAGCCGAGAATGAATAGAGTATAACAGTGCTTTATTAGCAGAGACATGCAGGCATTACACAACAGTAAGCTTTCACTTTTAAGCTACCAGGAAGTATGCACAGTATAAGTATTAGCACAGTGACATCTACAGGCCATTTGCATGCACACCACAATATGTGGGAAATTAGCATAGCAGAGGTGATGTAGAAATTCAAAAGTGGCTGCTCTATCTTTATTATGGAAGATCTCCAGCCTGAAAATTGAGACATTTCTCTTGGCGAAAATTTGTCCTTGTGCCTTTAGTAAATTATAAAATATTCAGTGGAGATATTTAAACTGGAGAAGGGAGAAGAAATGTGAATTTACACCAATGCAATGAGAATTTTCACCATTGTAAAGTTAATTCTCCAAAATTTGCTGTATGCTCCTTTTTTTGTTGTTGATGTTGAGGTGAATTTTGTTTTTTGGCGAAACTACTCCAGAATTTCACTTTCACCCTTATGCTCCATTATATCTAAGGTAGAATTGATATTAGCAGAGCATTAGGGTTTATCTGCCTGGTGTGATGATTTATGCTGTACATGAATAATAATGAGTGGATCCAATCTGTTACTTTGAATGGAGTTCCCCATGGTTCAAGCTGATAATAATAGCAGCATCATTGTAAATCTGGGGAAGATAAATAAGAAGAGATACTGTACACTGATACTGTGTTTCTTCAAGCTTGTACTTTATTGCAGCTCCATTCCAGTGACTCACTCTTACTGCTCTTCTGCCTCTATGTCTTTATAAATCCCAAGCCTGATATAACAGCTGATCGTGTGAAAGTGTTAAGACAATAGTGGCTGTTGTTGGTTGAGAGCAAGGATAAAGTGTGCCTTTTCTACCATGTGGGAATAAAAGAATAGTCTGGGAAGCTACGCTAAATCTTTCTTTGCAAGTTAATGGCACAGAAATGTCATAGTCCTCTTCTTCAGTGGAAGTGTTATTCCTCCCTTGGGCTCACATTCTCACTCGCTGGGGAAACATTACTAAACAAATGGCTTGTCTATATGAAAAATGTGAAATTCATATCTACCTAATATGTATATAAAACAAGACCTCAATGCTGCCATTTAGTGTAGGAGTTTAGACACACGTCTGCTTTTGGGACAATAATGCTGTATGACATAAGAACATAAGGGGTCGATATGACTATGAAGATTTTCATTCATCCAGGTCATAGTATATCTAGTATAGGTCAATCTAAAAACAACTGGACTTGCTGAGTAATCAATGAAGACGTTTCACTACTCATCCGAGCAGCTTCTTCAGTTCAACTGACTGGTGTGGGAAGTTCTCGGCATATAAACTCTTCCACTAATCCATTTACAATGGCACATTGTAACTCTTCAAAGAGGTGACATCTGAAGAAACTCACAGAGATGTTGATTCTGTGTAGTTGTGATAGGATTATCCAATGTGAACAATTAAAATAGGGAAAACAACTCTTAACTCCCTAAATAAACGAGATCTCGAAGGTTCCACAGGTTCCAAGGGGCCGGTGATTTGTGGCTTATTAGGGTCAACTTAGTCTCCATAAGATCAGGGCAAGTTAATATACCAAGGCCACAGTCTCGGTTACCCTGTCCTGCCTTCATCTTTGTGGTGTCCCAGTCTTAGAAAACAACAGGCAGTTAGTTTTGGGACAGCTCCACCCTCTTATGTTTCATTATATCCTCTCTCTTTTCTGCTGACCGTAGCGTTGGTTTTATTTTCACCCAATGTGGTCATATTTTAATTTAACGAGATCTTTGTAAATAATTTAATTTCCAGCATCTATCATACAAATACTAGTATTTGATTAATTTAATATACCTTCCTTTGGTCCTATTAATTCTCACATAATTTAGTTCTTTTCACAATCAATTGCACTCCTTTGAGGAACTTTGTCATTTTATCTTTTTATCTTTTTTTTTTTGGTTTAGTTTAACCACGAATTGTTATTGAAGTTGCGAATGACAACGGACTAAACTACCCTATGGACATTATGCACTAATTGGCACTTTATAGAATTTATGAATTATCCTAAAATCAAGTAGTTGTACAATCAACTAATTAATTGATTAGGCACTTCTTGCACTTTAACTATTTATTCAATTAACTTATTTAATTTTAAGAGATTTAATGTATGCTGGTTATTGATTAGGTTGTTACCCACGGGGTACTATTTTTCTTTATAATTTTAAGGATTATCCAATGTGTCATGCAACTCCTAGATACAGGTGTTACTTGTGAGAGTTGCATGAATGGATGTGTGAAGTGTTCTGAATCCGCCGGAGTACAGATGTTAGAACAGCATTGTATGTAGCAGACAGGTGGTGTCGAAGGCCCCCACCTCTGTTCAGAGATGGTCTCTCCACCTTGACATGAATCGCCTCTTTCACGCCTCGTTCAAACCAGCGGTCTTCTTTATCCAAGATTTGGACCTTGCTGTCTTCAACAGATCTGTGATGATAACACCCTCAGCAGCAGAACGAAGCTCAGTCCCAACCAAGTTTGTTTGTTGCTAGATTTGTGCCTTAACACCACATACTTCAAGTACAAGAACCTTTTTTATAGACAGAAACATGGCTGTGCAATGGGTTCTCAAGTCTCTCCCATTGTAGCAAACTTGTACATGGAGGAAGTGGAAAGGAGGGCCTTACTTACTTTCCAGGGAACTAAACCGACTCACTGGTTCAGGTATGTGGATGATACTTGGGTTAAAATCAGATCCAATGAAGTGGCGGCCTTCACAGAACACATTAACTCAGTGGACAATAACATCAAGTTCACAAGGGAAGATGTCCATGAGAACAAACTTGCTTTTTTGGACTGTTTGATATGTATCCAAGAGGGGGGTAACTTGAAGACGGAAGTATACAGGAAACCCACTCATACGGATCAATATCTGTTGTTTGATTCCCACCATCCACTGGAACACAAACTGGATGTCATTCGAACCCTGCACCACCGGGCGGAATGTGTGGCAACTGATACAGAGTCCAAAGACAAAGAGCAAAAACATCTCAGAGGAGCTTTGAAAGTGTGTGGCTACCCAGACTGGGCCTTTGTCAAAACAGCAGCAACCAAGCCCAACTGGAACACCAATAGAAATAACCGCCCGGAGACACATAGTAGGCGAAACATAGTCATCCCATATGTAGCTGGAGTGTCAGAGGATTTTCAACAAACACCATGTCCCTGTGTTTTCCAAACCTAGCAACACACTGAGACAAAAACTGGTACACCCAAAGGATCAAACACCAAAAGAAAAACAAAGCAATGTGGTATACGGAGTCCAGTGTAGCGAGGAGTGCACAGATCTATACATCGGGGAGACAAAACAACTGCTCTCCAAGCGAATGGCTCAGCATAGGAGGGAGAATTCTACAGGGCAAAACTCAGCTGTCTTTCTACACTAAAAGGACAAGGGACACTCCTTTGAAGACAGCAAGGTCCAAATCTTGGATAAAGAAGACCGCTGGTTTGAACGAGGCGTGAAAGAGGCGATTCATGTCAAGGTGGAGAGACCATCTCTGAACAGAGGTGGGGGCCTTCGGCACCACCTGTCTGCTACATACAATGCTGTTCTAACATCTGTACCCCGGCGGATTCAGAACACTTCACACATCCATTCATGCAACTCTCACAAGTAACACCTGTATCTAGGAGTTGCATGACACATTGGATAATCCTATCACAACTACACAGAATCAACACCTCTGTGAGTTTCTTCAGATGTCACCTCTTTGAAGAGTTACAATGTGCCATTGTAAATGGATTAGTGGAAGAGTTTATATGCTGAGAACTTCCCACACCAGTCAGTTGAACTGAAGAAGCTGCTCGGATGAGTAGTGAAACGTCTTCTTTACTCAGCAAGTCCAGTTGTTTTTAGATTGACCTATACTAGATATACTATGACCTGGATGAATGAAAATCTTCATAGTCATAAGGGGTCATTCATAACCCTAGGGGGGCACAAGTGCAAGAAAAAAGTCTATAATGAAGGGGTGTTCCCGAAACATGCCAGGCTTTTATTACACAGCAGCCATCTGTGTTTTTTAATGAATAGGGATGGGCAAATTTTTTCGCCTAGTTTCGCCGAAAAAAATGGCGCCCATAGACTTGTATGGAGTTGTGCGTCAAAATAAAAAGATGCGCGACAAAAAAAATTTCGCCGCGAGACAAATTATTTTTGACGCCCGTCATTTCGCTGGCGGCGAATTTTTGTCGAAACGAAAGGGGTCAAATTCGCCCATCCCTATTAATGAACTAATAAAAATTGTTTTACATTTTGGGAAGGTGTGCTCTATATTTTCTTTTCTGCTGCAATTTAAGGAGTTCTGCATGGGTAGAAGCATGCCTAGTGCTTTGAAGCTTGTCCTTTGATACTTGATTGTGAAGTTTTTTGTTGGGCTACTAAGAAAAATAAGGGGCTCAAGAGCGTGCATAAGTGCTCATTTCCTAAACACTTGCACCCTCCTGGACACTGCTCTCTGCTCTGAGCGATAAATTCAAAAAAAGAGTGCAGCTCTATGTTCCTTCCCCGCCACCCCTTAATGAAGCACTGCCAAACACAGGCATCATTCCATTCAAAGTGAAATCCACAGCTCTCTGCAGCCCAAAAAAGAGTTTAGAGGCCTGTAAATATTTTCACAATACCCTTCGCAGTAGGCAAAGTGTAAAAAATGGCCCTGGAATTGTAAATAGGCCCAATCATGTTTAGAGTGACCTATGGTTTTGGGACTTAAAGAAAGGTCCAAATTATGTCTACGAAGGTTTCCTCTAGGAACTCTGTTTTCACCCACCCTCCAAAAACATACAGACAGGTTAATAACGCTTTAAAACTTCGTCTTTTAGTCAAACCTGTGCTTTCTATGCTGGATCAATAGAAAAGCCTTATGGAGAGAGGATATTTTTTGGCTTTTAACTTATATCAGTTCTTAAGCTCAGTAGCGGTTTCATTATTTGATCAGAGAACCCGTTAGACCTGGCGCCGGGAAGAAGCAGCACTAAAACTGTCAAATGAGAAAAACCACAGAGAGGTCTGTTAGAATATTCCGAATCAATTGAAGATGCTGAGCTTGTAAGGACTACTTGGTGACCATGCAGGGAACTTTTATAAACCGGATGAGCTAAGATTTGTAAATCTTGCTAGCTTCCATAAACTGCAGTTTTATTCCATGCAAGAAACAAAGCATACTAGATATATATATATACTAGAATATATAATGCTTAATTTTGTATAAAATTGATTTTAAAAGGAGGAAGAATACAAAGCTAACAAGTCCTGCTGGGAATTTTCAGCTACTGCAATGTGTGTGATGTTGCTTTATGATTATTGGAAGGTATAGGATATTGTCTCAGCTGAAGGGTTTTCATGATTACTAAAGCAACAATAAAATTGAAAGATGTTTGAGTAGATTATTTGTTAGAGTTTTTCTTTCACTTTATATTCTTCTTGTTTAATTTAATGAAATACAATTCTGATTAATAGCAGCAACTTGGCTGAGTTTTCCATTACACATTTCTCAATATAATTTCTCTGATCTACCCAATTGGCTTTATAACAATGGAGCAGGTGGAGTGCCAGCTAAAGAATCCTTTGTAAAATACAAATCCTTCAGATTTTGGAACAAAATGCCTTGTGACATGTAGCATAGACTGGGCCTGTTATATTATTATGGAAATTGTGATTTCAAACTGGAGTAAGTGTTTATAGCAGACAGAAAAAAAGAAAATAGTACTGATCACTCTAATTAAGGAAGCAACAATTCAAGAACTTTGAATACACAAATACATCAATACATAAATTCCTTCACAGTATGTTTAAATGTTCATGATACTCCATGGTGAGAGTCCATAATTCAACACTGGCCTGGCTATAAATAGGCCACTGTATATTAAGCACCATACTGCCCAGTATGTATATACATTTCTAAACTGGGGGGGGGTGGTAAATTAGAGTTATGTAGTAATTATATAATGTGGTTACATACATCCATTAAGTTTAACATATTTGTATTGTTGAGCAATTTTTTTTACCAGGTTTTGCCATAGAAATAACAACCATATGGTTGTTATTGGGAAAAAAAATGTTGCCTCGTGCATCAAAAACAAATTGTCGCCCATAGACTTCAACGCATTACAGAACATTTTCACTGTTTCACAAATTTTCGGCAAAGAAAAACGGGTCAGATTCGCCCATCACTACCTATTTGCCTAAGTGACACCTGTCTAACTACTAGTTGTTTTAGAGGAAGAACAAATAAACCCACTGCAGCATCCCCAATTTACATCGGGGGGGGATTCTTCCAAATTCTTCCATTAGGGAAATAGGAAGAGTCCCTAGATCAACTTTGATTTAATTAATTAATTAACTAACTAATTAATTAATTAATTAATTAAATGCTAAGATTAGCATCCACTGTGCAACAATGTCTGCAAGGTTGAATACAATGTATCTATAATCACCAAAACAACTGAAGTGTGAGTCAAGTGTCCAGATAGCCTGAACACTTGCCCTACAACTCCCAGCAACCCAGTTCAGACCGCTATCAAAAGTGCAAGTGATAGCTTTACACTTAACACCTCCACCATAACTTAAAACATAGCTTTTAATAAATTAGTTAAAAACCAAACACATCCTTTGTGTGCCACACTTCCCACGACCAAACAAACCCACTGCGTTTTATTACGTCAATGCTGGACCGTGTCCTTAAAAACATACAAATAAAATTGCCAAGGTGGACAAGTGGTCGGCCACATACTAAAATTCAGCGTGACCAATATCGTTTGAGTGTTCCTAATAGGTAAGTATTTCGCCAATCAGGACCGTAACCCCCTCCCTTCCATTTTCCCAGGCGCACCTGCCTATCTACGTTGGGAGCGGTCAGAGCTACTCTATCTACCTATGCTGCCCTACGCATTTCGCTGGCTCAGTGGCTTCTTCAGGGGCATAGGTGGTGCATGGTAGTGGTTTGATTCAGTTGTTCTACCACCATGAATTTCAATCCAAATGTACCTATATTTTTCCAGTAATACATACTCTTTTAGCATGACTCCTGGTCTTATCAGTTTAGCTTTTAATTGTGTAAGTATAAATCAAAGGTGGATACATTTAAGAGGAGACAGTTGATATTTCAGTATACATTGGATAGGTAGCCAGAAGTGCAGTTTAGTCAGGATGAATAATGAGGGTTTCATTCCTAATACATTTAGATGTTTTCAGTATGCAGTCATTTATTCCAAATCTATCACAGAGGAGAGGAACACGATTGTTGTATGAGAAATTGAAATGGGCTTAGTTGCTTCATACCTGCATTACATCCACTTATTCATGACAACTGATTTGTGAACAAGCGGCTCACAGGGGTCTTCGGCAATAAATTTGGCTGAATTCCACATGCACAATCAATATATGTGGGACTCTAAAGAACGATCACCAGGGAATCTCGAGTTTGACCCCCATTTAGAGGATCATTTTGATAGTGAGTTTGAAAAGAGTTACACTAAAGCTTTACAGAAAATACCTTTTCATTAAATCACCAGCACATAAGAACAAAAGGAATTGTATTTTAACAAAGCAAAGGTGTTTGTAGATGCTCTTGCATTCAGAGCTGACGCATGAGCCCCATACATTAAACATTGTATGGTGCAAGCTGTGCTCTGTCCCTTGTGCTAGTGTAACAATCCAGACAAAGTGTAAAGTGCATCACTCAACAACAGCAGTGGAGGTTTTCTCTAATGCTGGCTTCATAAAGTGCCTTCTACCTGCGGGCATCTCTACTTGCACCTCATGAATAAAGCACAAGCAGAGAGCAGCAATGAATTTACATAAGGATGCCTCTAGGCCACCCATGTGAACACCCATACATAACAGCTAGTAACTCACTTAACAAAACATTATACAGTTAATAAAATCTTATACAGTGCAGATGAGAAAAAAATGATCATTCTCCCCTAAAACAACCTTTTCCAAATCACCCTTAAAAAAGTCATATCCACAAATGTATTTCTGCGGTAAACTAGATTCACAATCACAACCAACGCACATTCATTTGTTCACCAAAAACCAAGAAGACTTACAAATAGATAATCAATATTTCTCATCACCAGTAACAGTTTTATTCTGAATCATTTAAGGGGAATGTCTTAGACAAAGAACACAGGAATGTACGTTTATTACGGCAAAACAAAGAACAGTTTCTGTAAAGTATAAAAAAAGTAAAGACATCACTCTAAATGTACCTGTGTTCTTCATCAGTTTCTAGAAGATTTCATTGAGCCGTATAAGCCTCAAATTTTTCTGTATTTCCTAAAGCTATTTATTAGCTGGAAGTTCAGTGACAGATAGAACCTTTCCTCTAAAAACAACTGAAAACAAGAGTCTTTTATCAATACATTTATGTGCTGATTGGATGTGACCTTAATGGCTGGTGGAAAAGGTGCAGTGTCTCCAGGCAGGGTTTGCTGTCTTTGAGTATGATTCCAGCAGTAGCATTTTTATTGTCTTAACACTATGTCTGATATTGAACTAAACTCATAAAATTTAGGCTTTGACATTATGACTTTTCTGCCTTATTATTATTATTATAATAAACACATCTTGTTAATACTGAAATTCCTGTTTATTCGCATAATGGCTGTATTACCGACAGCAAAAACATGAACTGAGGGTATTAAAATTTAGAGCAACAATGCTTGTGCTATTTTCCTAGTATTGGCAATGAAGTATAGCCACTAAAATATAAATGAATCATAGTGCAGCAAATCAATATTATTAATAAAACATGTGGAAAATGTTGAAATCACTGTACAGAAATAGAAACAGGCATGCCATCAATGTCATGGAGTTTGCTCCAATTTCATTATTATTTGACCATTTTGAATAATATTTACTGTATTTAAAATATTTCTCTTTAAAATTGTCACAAGAACATCGATCTTAACTAATTATTATTAACATGTATTTATATAGCGCCAACATATTGCGTAGCACTGTAACTAATGAAAATGGTTCCATCAGGACAGTAGGGATGTAGCGAACGTCGGAAAAAAAGTTCGCGAACATATTCGCGAACTTGCGCAAAATTGCGAGCGGTTCGCGAACGGTTCGCGAACCCCATAGACTTCAATGGGAAGGCGAACTTTAACATCTACAAAAGACATTTCTGGCCAGAAAAATGATTTTAAAGTTGTTTAAAGGGTGCAACGACCTGGACAGTGGCATGCCAGAGGGGGATCAAGGGCAAAAATGTATCTGAAAAATCTGCCTGTGTGTGCTTGGAAGAGATAGTGTAGGGCGAGAGCTGTTAGTGATTTCAGGGACAGATGATAGTAAGTTTGCTGGCTAGTAATCTGCGTGATACTGCTCTGTATTGGAGGGACAGAAGTCTGCAGGGATTTGAGGGACATTTTAGCTTAGGTAGCTTTGCTGGCTAGTAATCTACTGTTCTCTTTAAACAACTGCCATACGTTGACCTTGTAGGCATTGTTTGCCCAGTTTTTTTGGACGCAGCCACTGAAGCACAGTTGCCAGAAAAAATATGCCATATAAATGCTGAAAATAGTCATTTTTCGCCATACGTTGACCTTGTAGACATTGTTTGCCCAGTTTTTTTGGACGCAGCCACTGAAGCACAGTTGCCAGAAAAAATATGCCATATAAATGCTGAAAATATAAATTTTTTTGGTTGCAGCCACTGAAGCACAGAGGCCAGAAAAATTATGCCATATAAATGCTGAAAATAGTCATTTTTCGCCATACGTTGACCTTGTAGACATTGTTTGCCCAGTTTTTTTGGACGCAGCCACTGAAGCACAGTTGCCAGAAAAAATATGCCATATAAATGCTGAAAATATAAATTTTTTTGGTTGCAGCCACTGAAGCACAGAGGCCAGAAAAATTATGCCATATAAATGCTGAAAATATAAATTTTTTTGGTTGCAGCCACTGAAGCACAGAGGCCAGAAAAAATATGCCATATAAATGCTGAAAATAGTCATTTTTTGCCATACGTTGACCTTGTAGGCATTGTTTGCCCAGTTTTCTTGGTCGCAGCCACTGAAGCACAGTTGCCAGAAAAAATATGCCATATAAATGCTGAAAATAGTCATTTTTTGCCATATACGTTGAGTCAAGGTATGGCAAAAAATGACTATTTTCAGCATTTCTATGGCATATTTTTTCTGGCCTCTGTGCTTGAGTGGCTGCGGCCAAAAAAACTGGGCAAACAATGCCTACAAGGTCAACGACGTTGACCTTGTAGGCATTGTTTGCCCAGTTTTTTTGGCCGCAGCCACTCAAGCACAGAGGCCAGAAAAAATATGCCATAGAAATGCTGAAAATAGTCATTTTTTTGGTCGCAGCCACTGAAGCACAGTTGCCAGAAAAATTATGCCATATAAATGCTGAAAATATAAATTTTTTTGGTTGCAGCCACTGAAGCACAGAGGCCAGAAAAATTATGCCATATAAATGCAGAAAATATGCATTTTTTTGGTTGCAGCCACTGAAGCACAGAGGCCAGAAAAATTATGCCATATAAATGCAGAAAATATGCATTTTTTTGGTTGCAGCCACTGAAGCACAGAGGCCAGAAAAATTATGCCATATAAATGCAGAAAATATGCATTTTTTTGGACGCAGCCACTGAAGCACAGTTGCCAGAAAAAATATGCCATATAAATGCTGAAAATAGTCATTTTTCGCCATACGTTGACCTTGTAGACATTGTTTGCCCAGTTTTTTTGGTTGCAGCCACTGAAGCACAGAGGCCAGAAAAAATTAAACCAGTAGGGTTTGCACCCTAGTTTGTAACGGTGGCGGAGGGAGGAGGACGCTAAAGGACAGCTGTGTGTGGAGTCATGAGGCTTGAAGAGAAGGACAGCTGCATAGAAGTCAGAACAAGTCTTCCGGCGTGCAGTAACCCTCCGAGATCCACCCCTCATTCATTTTAATAAAGGTCAGGTAATCGACACTTTTGTGACCTAGGCGAGTTCTCTTCTCAGTTACAATCCCTCCTGCTGCACTGAAGGTCCTTTCTGAGAGCACACTTGAGGCTGGGCAAGACAAGAGGTTCATGGCAAATTGTGACAGCTCTGGCCACAGATCAAGCCTGCGCACCCAGTAGTCCAGGGGTTCATCGCTCCTCAGAGTGTCGATATCTGCAGTTAATGCCAGGTAGTCCGCTACCTGCCGGTCGAGGCGTTCTTTGAGGGTGGATCCCGAAGGGTTGTGGCGCTGCCTTGGACAGAAAAACATTTGCATGTCTGACGTTACAGACCGGCCAAAGGGCTTTGTCCTTGCAGGTGTGCTCGTGGCAGGATTACTGGCACCTCTGCCCCTGGAATGTTGATGAGTTCCTGAAGTGACATCACCCTTAAAAGCATTGTACAACAT
The DNA here is from genome assembly GCA_038501925.1 of Xenopus petersii. Taxonomy (NCBI): domain Eukaryota; kingdom Metazoa; phylum Chordata; class Amphibia; order Anura; family Pipidae; genus Xenopus; species Xenopus petersii. The sequence continues at coordinate 88,399,989 of CM076677.1, forward strand.
GTTTTGCAGGCTGGTTTGTAAATGCCGCATCTTTTCGGACTTGTGGTATGTTGGTAACATTTCTGACACTTTATGCTTGTACCGAGGGTCTAGTAGCGTTGCGACCCAGTACAGGTCCTTCTCCTTAAGCCTCTTGATACGGGGGTCCTTCAACAGGCATGCCAGCATGAAAGACCCCATTCTCACAAGGTTGGATGCAGAGCTATCCATCTCCGCTTCCTCATTATCAAGGACTGCATCATCCACGGTCTCCTCCCCCCAGCCACGTACAAGACCAGGGGTCCCCAAAAGGTCACCACTAGCCCCCTGGGAAGCCTGCTCCTGTTGGTCCTCCTCCTCCTCCTCCACAAAGCCACCTTCCTCCTCTGACTCCACTTCTGGCACCTCTCCCTGCGTTGCAGCAGGTGCCTGGGTTCGTTCTGGTGATTGCGACCATAAATCGTGCGCTTCCAGCTCCTCGTCACGCTGGTCTACAGCCTCATCTGTCACTCGTCGCACGGCACGCTCCAGGAAGAAAGCGAAGGGTATTAGGTCGCTGATGGTGCCTTCGGTGCGACTGACCATATTTGTCACCTCTTCAAAAGGTCGCATGAGCCTGCAGGCATCGCGCATAAGCACCCAGTAACGGGGGAAAAAAATCCCCAGCTCTGCAGATCCAGTCCTACCACCCAGTTCAAAAAGGTACTCGTTGACGGCCCTTTGTTGTTGCAGCAGACGTTCCAACATAAGGAGCGTTGAATTCCAGCGAGTCTGGCTGTCAGAAATCAAACGCCTGACTGGCATGTTGTAGCGCTGCTGAATGTCAGCAAGGCGTGCCATGGCTGTGTAGGAACGTCTGAAATGGGCCGACACCTTTCTGGACTGGGTGAGAACGTCCTGGAATCCTGGGTACTTGGAGACAAAACGTTGGACTATTAAATTTAACACATGTGCCATGCAGGGCACATGTGTTAAATTTCCCAGTCTCAACGCTGCCAACAGATTGCTTCCATTGTCACACACCACTTTTCCGATCTGCAGTTGGTGTGGGGTCAGCCACCGATCGGCCTGTGACTGCAGAGATGACAGGAGTACAGATCCGGTATGGTTTTTGCTTTCCAGGCACGTCATCCCCAAGACAGCGTGACAACGGCGTACCTGGCACGTCGAATAGCCTAGGGGGAGCTGGGGGTGCACAGGTGTGGAGGAGGAGAAGGAGGACCCAGCAGCAGAGTAAGAAGAAGAAGAGGAAGAAGACGAGGTAGAGAGCGATGGAGGAGTAGAGGTGGTGGCAGAACCGCGTGCAATCCGTGGCGGTGACACCAACTCCACTGTTGTTGTTGTTGTTGAGCTACCCATTCCCTGCTTCCCATTCCCAGCCATTACCAAGTTCACCCAGTGGGCAGTGTAGGTGACATACCTGCCCTGACCATGCTTGGAGGACCATGCGTCAGTAGTCATATGGACCTTTGGCCCAACACTAAGTGACAGAGATGCGGTAACTTGGCTCTGCACATGTTGGTACAGGTGTGGTATTCCCTTTTTAGAAAAAAAATTGCGGCTGGGTACCTTCCACTGCGGTGTCCCAATTGCTACAAATTTGCGGAAGGCCTCAGAGTCCACCAGCTGGTATGGTAAAAGCTGGCGGGCTAAGAGTGCAGACAAGCCAGCTGTCAGACGCCGGGCAAGGGGGTGACAGTCAGACATTGGCTTCTTACGCTCAAACATGGCCTTCACAGAAACTTGGCTGGTGGCAGATGACTGGGAATGGGAACAGGTGGTCAAGGTGGAAGGCGGAGTGGAGGGTGGTTCAGATGGGTCAAGGAGAGCAGAGGTAGAGCAGTAAGATGCTGGACCAGAAGGAGTGTGACTTTTAGTTTGCCTGTTGCCTTTGAGGTGTTGCTCCCAAAGTGCTTTGTGCTTGCCGCTCATGTGCCTTCGCATAGAAGTTGTACCTATGTGGCTGTTGGGCTTACCAAGGCTCAGTTTCTGACTGCACTCATTGCAAATTACAATGCTTTTGTCAGAGGCACACACATTAAAAAAATCCCACACTGCTGACTTTTTGGAAGTGTGCGATCTGGCGGTAACAGTAGAAGTTGGCGGCATTGGCGGCAATGGCGGGTGCGTTGGCCGGCTGAACACAGGTGCCGATACATGTTGTTGCCCTACTGATCCCTGCGGGCTGGCCTCCCTGCTTCTTCTAAGTCTTATTCTCCTACTGCCTCTCTGACTCTCCGTCTCTCCATCTGAACTACCCTCCTCTTGCTCTCTTCTACTAGGCACCCACAAAACATCAATCTCCTCATCATCATTCTCCTCAGATGCATCAATTTCTTCTGACACATCACAGAAGGAAGCAGCAGCGGGGACCTCCTCCTCCTCCTCATCACTCATCATTATGTCCATCTCTGTCGTGTTCTCTGCCAGAATTAAATCTGGTGTAACGTCCTCATCTCCTTCATCTTCTTCTGCCAATAATGGTTGCGCATTACTCAGTTCAAGAAACTCATGGGAAAATAACTCCTCTGACTCCAGTGAAGATGGGGCACCGGTGGTGGAGGAAGTGTTACGTGGGGTGGCCATAGCAGTGGAGGATGAGGAGGATGTTGTGGTAAAGTTAGAAACGGTAGAGGATGGGGTGTGCTGTGTAAGCCAGTCAACTACCTCTTCAGCATTTTGGGAGTTCAGGGTCATTGGCTTTTTAAAACTGGGCAATTTGCTAGGGCCACAGGATTGCATAGCAGCACGGCCCCTAGCACGGCCTCTGCGTGGCGGCCTGCCTTTGCCTGGCATTATTTTTAAAAAAACAACAACAACAAAAACTCAGTTGGTTTTTCTGGAAACGATAATACACACAGCTAGATGGCAGTTTGAAGAAAACAGTGTGCAAATAATGCCTACAAGATCAACGTATACACTACTACAGCGGTGGATACGGATTACGTAAAATATATGAATGCTGCTTGAAAAAAAGTAACTCAAGTGGTTTTTCTAGAGACGATAATATTATCAATATTTAGACAAAATGTGAACAAGCTCACACAGCTAGATGGCGGTTTGAAGAAAACACTGTGCAAATAATGCCTACAAGGTCAACGTATACACAGCGGTGGATACGGATTACGTAAAATATAAGAATGCTGCTTGAAAAAAAGTCACTCCGGTGTTTTTTCTGGAGACGGTAATATTATGGATATTTAGACAGAATGTGAACACGGTCACACAGCTAGATAGCAGTTGGTTGAATAACACACTGGGCAAAAAATGCCTACAGGGCAAATAATGCCTACAAGGTCAACGTATACACAGCGGTGGATACGGATTACGTAAAATATAAGAATGCTGCTTGAAAAAAAGTCACTCCGGTGTTTTTTCTGGAGACGGTAATATTATGGATATTTAGACAGAATGTGAACACGGTCACACAGCTAGATAGCAGTTGGTTGAATAACACACTGGGCAAAAAATGCCTACAGGGCAAATAATGCCTACAAGGTCAACGTATACACAGCGGTGGATACGGATTACGTAAAATATAAGAATGCTGCTTGAAAAAAAGTCACTCCGGTGTTTTTTCTGGAGACGGTAATATTATGGATATTTAGACAGAATGTGAACACGGGCACACAGCTAGATAGCAGTTGGTTGAATAACACACTGGGCAAAAAATGCCTACAGGGCAAATAATGCCTACAAGGTCAACGTATACACAGCGGTGGATACGGATTACGTAAAATATAAGAATGCTGCTTGAAAAAAAGTCACTCCGGTGTTTTTTCTGGAGACGGTAATATTATGGATATTTAGACAGAATGTGAACACGGGCACACAGCTAGATAGCAGTTGGTTGAATAACACACTGGGCAAAAAATGCCTACAGGGCAAATAATGCCTACAAGGTCAACTTATACACTACTACAGCGAGGGATACGGATTACGTAAAATTTATTATGGCTGCTTGAAAAAAGTCACTCCGGTGTTTTTTCTGGAGACGGTAATATTATGGATATTTAGACAGAATGTGAACACGGGCACACAGCTAGATAGCAGTTGGTTGAATAACACACTGGGCAAAAAATGCCTACAGGGCAAATAATGCCTAAAAGGTCAACTTATACACTACTACAGCGATGGATACGGATTACGTAAAATTTATTATGGCTGCTTGAAAAAAGTCACTCCGGTGTTTTTTCTGGAGACGGTAATATTATGGATATTTAGACAGAATGTGAACACGGGCACACAGCTAGATAGCAGTTGGTTGAATAACACACTGGGCAAAAAATGCCTACAGGGCAAATAATGCCTAAAAGGTCAACTTATACACTACTACAGCGATGGATACGGATTACGTAAAATTTATTATGGCTGCTTGAAAAAAGTCACTCCGGTGTTTTTTCTGGAGACGGTAATATTATGGATATTTAGACAGAATGTGAACACGGGCACACAGCTAGATAGCAGTTGGTTGAATAACACACTGGGCAAAAAATGCCTACAGGGCAAATAATGCCTAAAAGGTCAACTTATACACTACTACAGCGATGGATACGGATTACGTAAAATTTATTATGGCTGCTTGAAAAAAGTCACTCCGGTGTTTTTTCTGGAGACGGTAATATTATGGATATTTAGACAGAATGTGAACACGGGCACACAGCTAGATAGCAGTTGGTTGAATAACACACTGGGCAAAAAATGCCTACAGGGCAAATAATGCCTAAAAGGTCAACTTATACACTACTACAGCGATGGATACGGATTACGTAAAATTTATTATGGCTGCTTGAAAAAAGTCACTCCGGTGTTTTTTCTGGAGACGGTAATATTATGGATATTTAGACAGAATGTGAACACGGGCACACAGCTAGATAGCAGTTGGTTGAATAACACACTGGGCAAAAAATGCCTACAGGGCAAATAATGCCTAAAAGGTCAACTTATACACTACTACAGCGGTAGTAAAATAAAAAAAAAGTTAAATAAAAAAAGAATGAATATTAAAAAAAAAAAATTAAAGTTGGTGCTGCTGAACTACTAGGAGCAGCAGATTAGCACACCAGTCCCACTCCCCAACACTGCTAGACTAATAGCACTGGGCTCTTATAGTAGTAGTAGTAGTAGTAGTAGTAGTAGTAGTAGTAGTAGTAGTAAAACAACAAAAAAATAAATAAAAGCAGTCCTTACAAGGACTATTGCTATTGCAGCAGTCAGCAGATGAGATCAGAAGCAGGACAGCTGCCCACTGCAGCTACATACAGAGCACTGCAGTAGAAGGTAGATTACTAGCCAGCAAAGCTACCTAAGCTTAAATGTCCCTCAAACCCCTGCAGACTTCTGTCCCTCCAATAACAGAGCAGTATCAAAACGATTACTAGCCAGCAAACTTTCAACTGTCCCTGAAATCACTAACAGGCAGCAGCTCTCTCCCTACACTATCTCTTCAGCACACACAGGCAGAGTGAAAAAAAGCTGCAGGGCTTCGGTTTTTATAGGGAAGGGGAGTGGTCCAAGGGAGAGCTTCCTGATTGGCTGCCATGTACCTGCTGGTCTGGGGTGAGAGGGCAAAAAAAAGCGCCAACAATGGCGAACCCAAAATGGCGAACGTCGCGCGACGTTCGCGAACTTCCGGCGAGCGCTAACACCCGATGTTCGCGCGAACAAGTTCGCCGGCGAACAGTTCGCGACATCTCTACAGGACAGGCAATCCTGTAGCATAGTGTCACCTACAGGTGTTGATTATATATTTGATAGGGTGCTCCCTTCCTACTACCTAATGTGCTGCAATCTGACCAGCAACAAGAGTGACCTATCTGGTGGGAGAAGGTATCATATAAATTACTATGGGGCAGATTTATTAAACTCTCAAATTCGAATTGTGAATTATCCAAACTCAATTTGAGCTTTAATTCGAACTCGCATTTTCAGATTTATCATACTCTGGCCCTTTAAGGATGCGAATGGAAGAGGTCCAGGGATCAATTTGATGATGTTTGCAGCCTTCCTGACATTCAAGTTTTTTAAATTTGAATTCAGTTTTTATAATTCAAATCAAATCCAATTTTATTAAAAAATCTCCCCAAGTCGATTTTTGAATTCATTTGAATTTAAGGGCGTTTAAAAAAACTCACATGAATTCGATATGTTGTGGCAAACTGGCAGCGTGCACACGTAACTTTTGGGAGAATTTAGCAAATGGTAGGGCAGGCAGCATAGGGAGTTAGACAGGGACACACAGGCTCTTTAAAGAAACATTAGTTTATTTTCCCAAACAGTAAGTCATTCACAAACAGGTGTGACCATTTCAGTATTTATAACAAACCATAAAAATAAATCCTTGCCCACTGGGCGCTACCTTCATATGAAGTGTTCCCTCACTATACTGGGCCCCTTGTGGACTACCAGTCAAAACATAGGTTGGGGGTCACCCCTGTACTCACAGTCTTTGAGGGAATTTCTAAGCCTTCTGGCTTTTGCTTAATGTCCCACACAGACAACAAAATCTGTCTCTTCTTGCAGTAGCAGGCGGCACCCCCAGCTCCACTAGGAGTTCTAAACACAGCCATGTCTCCTACCTGCTGTGCCCTGCTGAGAGACCCTCTCTAAACTTCCAATTACGTTTAAATACCCTTTCCACAGGATAGCCTTCCTGTGGAAGGTGAACTCCAAAATGTGAACTGGACCACTGCAATGGATTGCCTGTTCCTTCCAGAAACTATAGCATCAAGGGCCAGATAGCAATATCCATTAAACAGGAAGACTATGCTCTGATTAGTAACATCTCCCATCTCCTATTGGGGAGAAATCAAAGGTAAAACACACCTTTTTACACTTTTCCTTGGGCACTCTACCACATAGTATACATTTATTTATAATGTGCTACTAGAATATATAATGCTTAATTTTACAATGTAGAAAAGTACACACAGGGAGAACAATCATTAGTGCTAGATTGGGCCACAGGACACTGAGCAAAACCCAGCAGGCCATGGCCTTCATAGGTCCCACTGATCCAGATCTGGTCCCCCACCCAGACCACCGCTCTCCTCTCCTCTGGCTGAACCTGATCACAGGTGAAGAGGGAAGTAGGTGCCGCCATGGGGGGGGGGGGCTGGGAGGTTGGGAACCGGGAGAAGGGCCTTTCAGTTCACATGACAGTTGCACTTCAGATGGACCCCAGACTCACCAGTCTGACCCTGACAAGCATTATATGAAAAAAAAAAAAGAACAAACATACTGAGATTATGTTCCATGTAGTAGGAGACAACAGCAGGAAGGAGGTTCTTGACCCGTGGAGTGATTAATATATAGGCACAAGTAGGAGTGTCAAAATGCATAAACTTTTGGCATTGATCCTTAAAGGAAAACTATACCACCCAAAAAAGTAGGTCTCTATAGAAATGTATTGCATAAAACAGCTCAGGTGTAAAAACCTGCTTCATTTAAATAAACCATTTTCATAATAATATCATTTTTAGCAGTATGTGCCAATGATTAATCATAAATAGAAAACTGCCATTTTAAAAAATTAGGGCTGCCTCCTGAGATCCTAGGATTCACTTTGCAAACAAACAAACCAAACAAAAAAACCATACTTGTTAGGTCACATGAGCCAATTAACAGGCAGAGTTCTGTCTTTTGCTTCCACTCTTCTTCCTGTTACAGTTATAGCTGTAGTATTTCTGGTCAGGTGATCTCTGAGGCAACACACAGACCATCACAAAATGGTGGTTAAAGGCAAGAGATGTAAACGGGCAATATTTACTTAAATACAGTACCAGTTTGGTAAGATTCTTTAATATGCCACTTAATATGATATAAACTATGTTGCTTAAGTATTAATTTTGGGGGTATAATTTTCCTTTAAGTGCCAAGAAGAAGGAATGTAGTCAGCCCAGCCAAGTCTTCTTAGATAGGCTTGATAGTGTCATACTTTATGTTTAATGCTTTCATGCCAGATAATTCTGATCACCTATGTATGCTGTTTTCCAAGCACTGTTATGTATCTTGCAAGAATTAAGTTTACTGGGTAAAACATGATGATTGATTATATAAGCCCTAATTCTCCTGAATACAGTGATAGCAAAGATGAGTCCTTAACCAAATGTTTGTTTGTACAAAACCACAAATTTAAAGCAGGGTTTTGTTGATTTTTTTTTACCCAAAACAACCAACAAAGTAAACCAATCTCTTATTCCAACTGGTGAAACAGCATTAAAGACTAAAATAACACAAATTAGGTACATTTAGAAAGTTTGATTTCTCATCAAAATCACTCCTGTCTTGAGATGACTAGTGTACTAGATGACTGTAGGAAGACAGTGGTGTGTGTGTGGTGAGGTTGTAGTTACTATCATGTATTATTTCATTTAGTTTGTTTTAAGCTCATGGAGGATTTGTATCAACTAACTGCTACTTCCATCAATTTCCTTTCTGGAATATTTAATTTCATCTTGTACAAGGGGATCCATAAATTAATTTTGTATAGCTTAAAAAACAGTTGTACTGCCAAATAGAGCCTTCTATATGTTGCAAGTCCACATAGGGGCTTTTAAATTGCCAATCACAGCATTTATTTTGCACCCCTTTTTATACTTTTGGTGCTCCCCAGCTCTTTTTACATCTGAATGTGGTCACAAGTAAAAAAGGTTTGGCGACCACCAGTGTAGGTGGTTTTAGATCATGACTAGTTCCTATTGTCCCAGTGGCGTGCACAGAGCGTAATGAGTGGGAATTGGAGAATTGGTCAAATCTCTTGGTAGAATTAAGCTGCAATAATTTTTAATTATAACTGCTCAATTATTTTAAGGACATTGTTCCTCACCATGGTGGTGATTTAAGAGGTTACCTTTAAGATGCCAGTTATGTATTACTAGTAAAATTTGAGTGCAAGTGCCTTAACAGGTCTACTCACTTTGAAGTGGTGGGGTGCTAGGCTTTCCCACGCCCATATTGCTCTAGTTTTTAAATATTTGTTATCATAACAAATTTACAAAATGTACATACCATATCTTGATACATAACACATTTACAAATATTTATCATAACAAAACGTTTGGCCCATTCAAGTACGTATTGGCAATTGTACCTAAGTATCTTATTACTTTCCAGTTCCCAGTGACATTAAATTTTAATTTCTTTTTTAGAAGCTTCTTCCCTTACCTTCTAAAACCCTATGGCTAAAATGCAATCATTTCCCCATAGACCCATATTTCTCTCATAGATCTCCCTTTGTTTTATGCTCCCTCTATGTTTTAGGAAACCAAGCATGTCTATGCAAAGAGACATGGTTAGTTTTCTTATTTGCCACTGGATGGGCTGTTCAGGGTCACTAATAACAAGTGGATCTACCACATCAGCCACAAATCATCAGAAACCAGGGTGGAGTCCTGTGTTTTGCACGCACAAAGGTTTGACTGCATTTCTGCATATGAAGCCTTGCAATGAAAGGAGGTAGGACTGGCAGTTCACCATTTTTAGATCAAGGAACATGACTGGGGGTAGCTGTGAAACTGACAAGATGTCTAGCCCCAGGTCATATTTCAAAATTGAATATAACAAAATCTGTATTCTCTTTTGAAAAAAGGATGAAAAAATTAAAAAATCTTTACAAAAGAAAAGAGAAGTCATGCAACTATAAGAAAACATTTAAATTCTTCTAATACTTAGGTGTTTTCTTGTCTTTCATAATGTGAGTCACTAATATTGGGGAATTACATGAAAGGGATGAACTTGATGGACAGCTGACTTTTTTTAGTCCAAATTAACCAGGTAACTATGCCGTGTAACATTGAATAAAATGTCCATTTTAATAACACAGACATTTTTAAAAATACAAAAGAAATAACTATAGAATATAAAGAAGTTCAGTGTATCCAATATAAACTGGCTATATTTTTCAGCACAGTATCAATAAATCATACAATTAAAGGCAATAGCGGCAATTGAAGGAAAACAAGAATAAATAATAATAAAATGACTGTGTATAAGTAGGTATTCTAGATTCTCTTCAATAAAACGTTTTGTCACCCAGTCCGAATAAATTCCACAGGATATTAATTACATTTATTATAATAACTATTTACATAATGGGTAAAAAAATTATAATGACCTTGCTTTAGGAAAAAAATTGCACGAATAAGCACTTACTGGTGGGTTCAGCTGGAATAATGTCATTGTGCGTGCAATTACCATATCTTTCTGTGTTATTTTACTAAATTATCTCTTAGATATTTTCTTGCACATCATTGTATTTAATGCACATTTAAAACCAAGGCTATTTAAAACATAATTTGGACAAGGCTTGAAGGTACCTGGCATTTGCATTAAGAATATAACCTTTATTAATTGTATGCGGATTCCAGTGATGGAAACCCACAAGGACTCAGTGACATTTGCAGATAAAAGACTGAACAAATAATGTATGGAAGCCCAGTTTTTGTGCCAAGCCGGGGGGGAAGAGGCTCATATTAATATCCTACTAGAGCAGTTGCCCATATGGCTTTCATTTACCAGTTTCACATTGTTTCTGTGCTCATTATGCCCCCCCTAAAGTATAGGTTTGTATATGCTTTAAGCAATGCAATTTGACTGCCTTGTTTATTTACATTTATACATATGGCAAAGCAAGAAACAAGTTAGCCTCCATAGAGACATTTTGCATTGACTTTATTCAAATAGACTACTTGTGCCAGCATGGTTTTATGCGTAATAGATCTTGCCAGACTAACTTAATTTCTTTTTATGAGAATGTAAGTAGACACCTCGATTCTGGGATGGCAGTGGATGTGATTTACTTAGATTTTGCTAAAGCATTTGATACAGTGCCACACAAATAGAGATGGCGCGAACTGTTCGCGCGAACATCGGGTGTTCGCGCTCGCCGGAAGTTCGCGAACGTCGCGCGACGTTCGCCATTTTGGGTTCGCCATTGTTGGCGCTTTTTTTTGCCCTCTCACCCCAGACCAGCAGGTACATGGCAGCCAATCAGGAAGCTCTCCCCTGGACCACTCCCCTTCCCTATAAAAACCGAAGCCCTGCAGCGTTTTTTTCACTCTGCCTGTGTGTGCTGAAGAGATAGTGTAGGGAGAGAGCTGCTGCCTGTTAGTGATTTCAGGGACAGTTGAAAGTTTGCTGGCTAGTAATCGTTTTGATACTGCTCTGTTATTGGAGGGACAGAAGTCTGCAGGGGTTTGAGGGACATTTAAGCTTAGGTAGCTTTGCTGGCTAGTAATCTACCTTCTACTGCAGTGCTCTGTATGTAGCTGCAGTGGGCAGCTGTCCTGCTTCTGATCTCATCTGCTGACTGCTGCAATAACAGTAGTCCTTGTAAGGACTGCTTTTATTTATTTTTTTGTTGTTTTACTACTACTACTACTACTACTACTACTACTACTATAAGAGCCCAGTGCTATTAGTCTAGCAGTGTTGGGGAGTGGGACTGGTGTGCTAATCTGCTGCTCCTAGTAGTTCAGCAGCACCAACTGTAATTTTTTTTTTTTAATATTCATTTTTTTTTTATTTTACTTTTTTTTATTTTACTACCGCTGTAGTAGTGTATAAGTTGACCTTTTAGGCATTATTTGCCCTGTAGGCATTTTTTGCCCAGTGTGTTATTCAACCAACAGCCATCTAGCTGTGTGACCTTGTTCACATTCTGTCTAAATATCCATAATATTACCGTCTCCAGAAAAAACACCGGAGTGACTTTTTTCAAGCAGCCATAATAAATTTTACGTAATCCGTATCCATCGCTGTAGTAGTGTATAAGTTGACCTTTTAGGCATTATTTGCCCTGTAGGCATTTTTTGCCCAGTGTGTTATTCAACCAACAGCCATCTAGCTGTGTGACCTTGTTCACATTCTGTCTAAATATCCATAATATTACCGTCTCCAGAAAAAACACCGGAGTGACTTTTTTCAAGCAGCCATAATAAATTTTACGTAATCCGTATCCATCGCTGTAGTAGTGTATAAGTTGACCTTTTAGGCATTATTTGCCCTGTAGGCATTTTTTGCCCAGTGTGTTATTCAACCAACAGCCATCTAGCTGTGTGACCTTGTTCACATTCTGTCTAAATATCCATAATATTACAGTCTCCAGAAAAAACACCGGAGTGACTTTTTTCAAGCAGCCATAATAAATTTTACGTAATCCGTATCCATCGCTGTAGTAGTGTATAAGTTGACCTTTTAGGCATTATTTGCCCTGTAGGCATTTTTTGCCCAGTGTGTTATTCAACCAACAGCCATCTAGCTGTGTGACCTTGTTCACATTCTGTCTAAATATCCATAATATTACCGTCTCCAGAAAAAACACCGGAGTGACTTTTTTCAAGCAGCCATAATAAATTTTACGTAATCCGTATCCATCGCTGTAGTAGTGTATAAGTTGACCTTTTAGGCATTATTTGCCCTGTAGGCATTTTTTGCCCAGTGTGTTATTCAACCAACAGCCATCTAGCTGTGTGACCTTGTTCACATTCTGTCTAAATATCCATAATATTACCGTCTCCAGAAAAAACACCGGAGTGACTTTTTTCAAGCAGCCATAATATATTTTACGTAATCCGTATCCACCGCTGTAGTAGTGTATACGTTGATCTTGTGGGCATTATTTGCACAGTGTTTTCTTCAAACCGCCATCTAGCTGTGTGAGCTTGTTCACATTTTGTCTAAATATTGATAATATTATCGTCTCTAGAAAAACCACTTGAGTTACTTTTTTTCAAGCAGCATTCTTATATTTTACGTAATCCGTATCCACCGCTGTGTATACGTTGACCTTGTAGGCATTATTTGCACAGTGTTTTCTTCAAACCGCCATCTAGCTGTGTGAGCTTGTTCACATTTTGTCTAAATATTGATAATATTATCGTCTCTAGAAAAACCACTTGAGTTACTTTTTTTCAAGCAGCATTCTTATATTTTACGTAATCCGTATCCACCGCTGTGTATACGTTGACCTTGTAGGCATTATTTGCACAGTGTTTTCTTCAAACCACCATCTAGCTGTGTGAGCTTGTTCACATTTTGTCTAAATATTGATAATATTATCGTCTCTAGAAAAACCACTTGAGTTACTTTTTTTCAAGCAGCATTCTTATATTTTACGTAATCCGTATCCACCGCTGTGTATACGTTGACCTTGTAGGCATTATTTGCACAGTGTTTTCTTCAAACCGCCATCTAGCTGTGTGTATTATCGTTTCCAGAAAAACAAACTGAGTTTTTGTTGTTGTTGTTTTTTTAAAAATAATGCCAGGCAAAGGCAGGCCGCCACGCAGAGGCCGTGCTAGGGGCCGTGCTGCTATGCAATCCTGTGGCCCTAGCAAATTGCCCAGTTTTAAAAAGCCAATGACCCTGAACTCCCAAAATGCTGAAGAGGTAGTTGACTGGCTTACACAGCACACCCCATCCTCTACCGTTTCTAACTTTACCACAACATCCTCCTCATCCTCCACTGCTATGGCCACCCCACGTAACACTTCCTCCACCACCGGTGCCCCTTCTTCACTGGAGTCAGAGGAGTTATTTTCCCATGAGTTTCTTGAACTGAGTAATGCGCAACCATTATTGGCAGAAGAAGATGAAGGAGATGAGGACGTTACACCAGATTTAATTCTGGCAGAGAACACGACAGAGATGGACATAATGATGAGTGATGAGGAGGAGGTCCCCGCTGCTGCTTCCTTCTGTGATGTGTCAGAAGAAATTGATGCATCTGAGGAGAATGATGATGAGGAGATTGATGTTTTGTGGGTGCCTAGTAGAAGAGAGCAAGAGGAGGGTAGTTCAGATGGAGAGACGGAGAGTCAGAGAGGCAGTAGGAGAATAAGACTTAGAAGAAGCAGGGAGGACAGCCCGCAGGGATCAGTAGGGCAACAACATGTATCGGCACCTGTGTTCAGCCAGCCAACGCACCCGCCATTGCCGCCAATGCCGCCAACTTCTACTGTTACCGCCAGATCGCACACTTCCAAAAAGTCAGCAGTGTGGGATTTTTTTAATGTGTGTGCCTCTGACAAAAGCATTGTAATTTGCAATGAGTGCAGTCAGAAACTGAGCCTTGGTAAGCCCAACAGCCACATAGGTACAACTTCTATGCGAAGGCACATGAGCGGCAAGCACAAAGCACTTTGGGAGCAACACCTCAAAGGCAACAGGCAAACTAAAAGCCACACTCCTTCTGGTCCAGCATCTTACTGCTCTACCTCTGCTCTCCTTGACCCATCTGAACCACCCTCCACTCCGCCTTCCACCTTGACCACCTGTTCCCATTCCCAGTCATCTGCCACCAGCCAAGTTTCTGTGAAGGCCATGTTTGAGCGTAAGAAGCCAATGTCTGACTGTCACCCCCTTGCCCGGCGTCTGACAGCTGGCTTGTCTGCACTCTTAGCCCGCCAGCTTTTACCATACCAGCTGGTGGACTCTGAGGCCTTCCGCAAATTTGTAGCAATTGGGACACCGCAGTGGAAGGTACCCAGCTGCAATTTTTTTTCTAAAAAGGGAATACCACACCTGTACCAACATGTGCAGAGCCAAGTTACCGCATCTCTGTCACTTAGTGTTGGGCCAAAGGTCCATATGACTACTGACGCATGGTCCTCCAAGCATGGTCAGGGCAGGTATGTCACCTACACTGCCCACTGGGTGAACTTGGTAATGGCTGGGAATGGGAAGCAGGGAATGGGTAGCTCAACAACAACAACAACAGTGGAGTTGGTGTCACCGCCACGGATTGCACGCGGTTCTGCCACCACCTCTACTCCTCCATCGCTCTCTACCTCGTCTTCTTCCTCTTCTTCTTCTTACTCTGCTGCTGGGTCCTCCTTCTCCTCCTCCACACCTGTGCACCCCCAGCTCCCCCTAGGCTATTCGACGTGCCAGGTACGCCGTTGTCACGCTGTCTTGGGGATGACGTGCCTGGAAAGCAAAAACCATACCGGATCTGTACTCCTGTCATCTCTGCAGTCACAGGCCGATCGGTGGCTGACCCCACACCAACTGCAGATCGGAAAAGTGGTGTGTGACAATGGAAGCAATCTGTTGGCAGCGTTGAGACTGGGAAATTTAACACATGTGCCCTGCATGGCACATGTGTTAAATTTAATAGTCCAACGTTTTGTCTCCAAGTACCCAGGATTCCAGGACGTTCTCACCCAGTCCAGAAAGGTGTCGGCCCATTTCAGACGTTCCTACACAGCCATGGCACGCCTTGCTGACATTCAGCAGCGCTACAACATGCCAGTCAGGCGTTTGATTTCTGACAGCCAGACTCGCTGGAATTCAACGCTCCTTATGTTGGAACGTCTGCTGCAACAACAAAGGGCCGTCAACGAGTACCTTTTTGAACTGGGTGGTAGGACTGGATCTGCAGAGCTGGGGATTTTTTTCCCCCGTTACTGGGTGCTTATGCGCGATGCCTGCAGGCTCATGCGACCTTTTGAAGAGGTGACAAATATGGTCAGTCGCACCGAAGGCACCATCAGCGACCTAATACCCTTCGCTTTCTTCCTGGAGCGTGCCGTGCGACGAGTGACAGATGAGGCTGTAGACCAGCGTGACGAGGAGCTGGAAGCGCACGATTTATGGTCGCAATCACCAGAACGAACCCAGGCACCTGCTGCAACGCAGGGAGAGGTGCCAGAAGTGGAGTCAGAGGAGGAAGGTGGCTTTGTGGAGGAGGAGGAGGAGGACCAACAGGAGCAGGCTTCCCAGGGGGCTAGTGGTGACCTTTTGGGGACCCCTGGTCTTGTACGTGGCTGGGGGGAGGAGACCGTGGATGATGCAGTCCTTGATAATGAGGAAGCGGAGATGGATAGCTCTGCATCCAACCTTGTGAGAATGGGGTCTTTCATGCTGGCATGCCTGTTGAAGGACCCCCGTATCAAGAGGCTTAAGGAGAAGGACCTGTACTGGGTCGCAACGCTACTAGACCCTCGGTACAAGCATAAAGTGTCAGAAATGTTACCAACATACCACAAGTCCGAAAAGATGCGGCATTTACAAACCAGCCTGCAAAACATGTTGTACAATGCTTTTAAGGGTGATGTCACTTCAGGAACTCATCAACATTCCAGGGGCAGAGGTGCCAGTAATCCTGCCACGAGCACACCTGCAAGGACAAAGCCCTTTGGCCGGTCTGTAACATCAGACATGCAAATGTTTTTCTGTCCAAGGCAGCGCCACAACCCTTCTGGATCCACCCTCAAAGAACGCCTCGACCGGCAGGTAGCGGACTACCTGGCATTAACTGCAGATATCGACACTCTGAGGAGCGATGAACCCCTGGACTACTGGGTGCGCAGGCTTGATCTGTGGCCAGAGCTGTCACAATTTGCCATGAACCTCTTGTCTTGCCCAGCCTCAAGTGTGCTCTCAGAAAGGACCTTCAGTGCAGCAGGAGGGATTGTAACTGAGAAGAGAACTCGCCTAGGTCACAAAAGTGTCGATTACCTGACCTTTATTAAAATGAATGAGGGGTGGATCTCGGAGGGTTACTGCACGCCGGAAGACTTGTTCTGACTTCTATGCAGCTGTCCTTCTCTTCAAGCCTCATGACTCCACACACAGCTGTCCTTTAGCGTCCTCCTCCCTCCGCCACCGTTACAAACTAGGGTGCAAACCCTACTGGTTTAATTTTTTCTGGCCTCAGTGGCTGCAACCAAAAAAACTGGGCAAACAATGTCTACAAGGTCAACGTATGGCGAAAAATGACTATTTTCAGCATTTATATGGCATATTTTTTCTGGCAACTGTGCTTCAGTGGCTGCGTCCAAAAAAATGCATATTTTCTGCATTTATATGGCATAATTTTTCTGGCCTCTGTGCTTCAGTGGCTGCAACCAAAAAAATGCATATTTTCTGCATTTATATGGCATAATTTTTCTGGCCTCTGTGCTTCAGTGGCTGCAACCAAAAAAATGCATATTTTGTCCATTTATATGGCATAATTTTTCTAGCCTCTGTGCTTCAGTGGCTGCAACCAAAACAAATTATATTTTCAGCATTTATATGGCATAATTTTTCTGTCAACTGTGCTTCAGTGGCTGCGACCAAAAAAATGCATATTTTCTGCATTTATATGGCATAATTTTTCTGGCCTCTGTGCTTCAGTGGCTGCAACCAAAAAAATTTATATTTTCAGCATTTATATGGCATAATTTTTCTGGCAACTGTGCTTCAGTGGCTGCGACCAAAAAAATGACTATTTTCAGCATTTATATGGCATATTTTTTCTGGCCTCTGTGCTTCAGTGGCTGCGGCCAAAAAAACTGGGCAAACAATGCCTACAAGGTCAACGACGTTGACCTTGTAGGCATTGTTTGCCCAGTTTTTTTGGCCGCAGCCAATGAAGCACAGAGGCCAGAAAAAATATGCCACATAAATGCTGAAAATAGTCATTTTTTGCCATACGTTGACTCAACGTATATGGCAAAAAATGACTATTTTCAGCATTTATATGGCATATTTTTTCTGGCAACTGTGCTTCAGTGGCTGCAACCAAAAAAACTGGGCAAACAATGTCTACAAGGTCAACGTATGGCGAAAAATGACTATTTTCAGCATTTATATGGCATATTTTTTCTGGCAACTGTGCTTCAGTGGCTGCGTCCAAAAAAACTGGGCAAACAATGTCTACAAGGTCAACGTATGGCGAAAAATGACTATTTTCAGCATTTATATGGCATATTTTTTCTGGCAACTGTGCTTCAGTGGCTGCGTCCAAAAAAACTGGGCAAACAATGCCTACAAGGTCAATGTATGGCAGTTGTTTAAAGAGAACAGTAGATTACTAGCCAGCAAAGCTACCTAAGCTAAAATGTCCCTCAAATCCCTGCAGACTTCTGTCCCTCCAATACAGAGCAGTATCAAGCAGATTACTAGCCAGCAAACTTACTATCATCTGTCCCTGAAATCACTAACAGCTCTCCCCCTACACTATCTCTTCCAAGCACACACAGGCAGATTTTTCAGATAAATTTTTGCCCTTGATCCCCCTCTGGCATGCCACTGTCCAGGTCGTTGCACCCTTTAAACAACTTTAAAATCATTTTTCTGGCCAGAAATGTCTTTTTTAGATGTTAAAGTTCGCCTTCCCATTGAAGTCTATGGGGTTCGCGAACCGTTCGCGAACCGCTCGCATTTTTGCGCAAGTTCGCGAATATGTTCGCGAACTTTTTTTCCGACGTTCGCTACATCCCTACACACAAAAGGTTACTGGTTAAATTAAGGAATGTTGGCCTGGAACATAGTATTTGTACTTGGATAGAGAACTGGCTAAAAGATAGACTACAAAGAGTGGTGGTAAATGGAACATTTTCTAATTGGACCAATGTTGTTAGTGGAGTACCGCAGGGCTCTGTACTAGGTCCCTTGCTTTTCAACTTGTTTATTAATGACCTGGAGGTGGGCATTGAAAGTACTGTTTCTATTTTTGCAGATGATACTAAATTGTGCAGAACTATAGGTTCCATGCAGGATGCTGCCACTTTGCAGAGTGATTTGTCTAAACTGGAAAACTGGGCAGAAAACTGGAAAATGAGGTTCAATGTTGATAAATGCAAGGTTATGCACTTTGGCAAAAATAATATAAATGCAAGTTATACACTAAATGGCAGTGTATTGGGAGTTTCCTTAAATGAGAAGGATCTAGGGGTCTTTGTAGATAACACGTTGTCTAATTCTGGGCAGTGTCATTCTGTGGCTACGAAAGCAAATAAAGTTCTGTCTTGCATAAAAAAGGGCATTAACTCAAGGGATGAAAACATAATTATGCCTCTTTATAGGTCCCTGGTAAGGCCTCATCTGGAGTATGCAGTGCAGTTTTGGAATCCAGTCCTTAAGAGGGATATAAATGAGCTGGAGAGAGTGCAGAGACGTGCAACTAAATTGGTTAGAGGGACGGAAGACTTAAATTATGAGGGTAGACTGTCAAGGTTGGGGTTGTTTTCTCTGGAAAAAAGGCGCTTGCGAGGGGACATGATTACACTTTACAAGTACATTAGAGGACATTATAGACAAATGGCAGGGGACCTTTTTACCCATAAAGTGGATCACCGTACCAGAGGCCACCCGTTTAGACTAGAAGAAAAGAACTTTCATTTGAAGCAACGTAGGGGGTTCTTCACAGTCAGGACAGTGAGGTTGTGTAATGCACTGCCGGGTGATGTTGTGATGGCTGATTCAGTTAATGCCTTTAAGAATGGCTTGGATGATTTTTTGGACAGACATAATATCAAAGGCTATTGTGATACTAAGCTCTATAGTTAGTATGGGTATATAGAATTTAATTAAAAGTAGAGGGGTGTATGTATGGATGCTGGGTTTTCATTTGGAGGGGTTGAACTTGATGGACTTTGTCTTTTTTCAACCCAATTTAACTATGTAACTATGTAACTATGTTAATGCCTACCGTATTTTACTTTTTAGATTATGCTGGAGCACAAAAATATAAGGCTTTTTAATACTTTTGTGATTATGAAAATCTGGAAGACAGATTCAGGTTTGGGATTTGTATTGGCTTTTAGATATTATCTTGAAAAAAGTAATTTAGTTTTAAAATTTTAATTTCATATCCATTGTGTTAATATGAGTTTCCTGATCTCTACCAGCTTCCTTGTCTACTCTGTATTTTTAACTATTATAAATAATTCAGCTGTTAGATTCTGGGAGTTTTGGTGTATTTTTACTGTGGTGGTTAATCAGAAACTTTTGACAAAATGTCTAAAAATTTGGCTTGACATTTTTGGAGACAGTTATACATGTCTAATAACGAATATGTCAGTTCATGGAAGTCAGTTACATAACCCTGCTGAAAAGACCAAGAATCACTGATCACTGTAAATGATATAATCAGGGACACATTAGTGTTATAGTTGCAGTCTAGAAGCTTCACACAGATTTGTCTGCAGGAAGGTTAATCCCATGCTAAGATTAACATCATTCTGAGATTCTGCATCATATTGTAACTCTATGTCTACATATCCAGTACAGTCAGCTCTTCAGGGTGAAGGTAGTGAGGTTGTGGAATATTTTGATGCTGTTAATTTTTAAATGATTTTAATTATTTATTTATATTTTATCCCTCAGGAGTCACCTGCACTTAATTTTATAGCACTTTTTGGATCATGTGTCCTAACCCTTGGGTTACACACTGATTTGGGGGGGATTTGTGTCCATTAGACTCCTTCTCCCCCTGAACCTGGCACCGTTGAGGGCACACAAGATGTCCACAACATGAAAATCAGATGAAAGTTGAGTGCAGGATTGGCCAGACCTGGGTTGTTGGCTGTGACCACAAAATACATATAGACAAATACAAGAGACCTCTGCACTCAACCCATTATCAATATATTTAAGACAGACATTTTGTGCATACTGCTACTGAAAAACGCCTTACCATTTAAACAAAACAGGAATTGTTTGTCCATATATTGCAATATGTGGACAAACAATCCCTGTTTTGTTTAAAGGGTAAGGCATTTTTCAGTAGCAGTATGCACAAAACGTCTGTCTTAAATATATTGATAATGGGTTGAGTGCAGAGGACTTTATGTATTTTGTGGTCACAGCCTCATTGCACCCGCCTAATGGCTTTAAAAATTAGTGGCGAGCAGAACTTTCCTTTATTTGTTATATATATATATATATATATATATATATATATATATATATATATATATATATATATAAATATATATTATATATCATTTGGTGTATTCCAACTTTGATTATTGCAATTTTCAACCCAAATGAATTATGTAATATATTTGCTGCTCTGCTTTATTTTGATTAGAAAGCATATATTATCTTGTTGCAGCTTTTGCAACCCAACTGGATTCCACAAACAACTCGAATCAATAAGGCAAAAGCATGTCTAGCAGTAATGGGTGAATTTTTCCCATTTTGCTTCATCATGAATTTCCCAAGAAATTCTCGAAACGGGCGAAAAATTTGTGAAACGCAAATTTTGACGCAGGTCACAATTTCAATGCCAGCGACATTGGACGGCCATTAAAATCAATGGACGTCCGTTAAATGATGCCGGCGTCAAAATTGTGCCGGCGTCAGAACCGTTGGTGTCGGAAATGTATTTATTTGCCGCGAAACGTGCAAATTCGCGCCTACCAAATACATTCGCCCATCGCTAATGTCCAGCATCAAACAAGCAAGGAGCTAAGACTGGACAGACCCAACCATGTGTCACCATCTGTACTGTTTATAGTTTGGCATAATGCTCAACTTTGTTTGTCAATGAATGCATTTATAGCAGTCAGTTCTACTGTTCATCCATATTTCTAACATTAATGCAAATACTGTAGTCTGTAATACTTTGTCGTCTCATCATTATTCTTTTTTTGAAATTGGACAACCTCTGTGATTTTCATCTGGAATTACTTCTGTAACTGGCTGTTTTTCTTTCTTTCAGATAATGAAGGCAAGCTCAAATTTCAGCCTTTGGAATCCTCTCAAAATGATGGTGTGAGACTTTTCTGTGTATCTTCCCAAAGGCATATTACCCACAAAATATAACGTTTACGTCTGAAAATGTTTCCACAGCTGACTTTGTTAAATATTTCACTGACCATAAAGAATTTCCCATAACTGCTTCAGGAAAGATCACCTAAACTATGGTAGGAATGAAATTCATGGGAGATATGGCATGGTTGGAATGAATGAAATTTTATAGAAAGCTCCTACCCAAATATCATGTTGGGACCAGTAGCAAGGGGACAGGTGTCTTAGGAATTAGTGAACATGGTGTAGTCTTGTAAAAAAAGACTTACTTTTCAAAAGTGTTTTCTGTTTTCATTCATGAGTTGATTTCCTGGAATGAGGTTTGGATCAACTTACTTCCTGTCACAAATGGAATAGTCTTACATGATTTCAACTTCTGGTTTTGTAGCATTGAAAGTTTGATGGTTGTAGATGTATATGCATCATGGGTAGTTTAATGTTCAACAGAACTGATTGCCTTGTATTGTCTAGAGTCCATTTTGCCAATTAACTGCACTTTACAAAATAGGTTTTGCAATCAGAACACTTGTAGGCACAGGCTCTTCCAAACTGAAGTGCTTGCTGAAGTTCTTAGAAGTTCTCAATCTTTTTCAGTGAAAGGATACGTTCTCACTAAAATGTGTTTTGATATTCAGTGGACATGGCAAAAACACAGAAACAGTATCAGTTAAGACGGGGTCCAGGATCATGCAGGTTCCACAATCTGAAAGTAATATAATCATAAAGATTAGGGATGTTCAACCTGCAATCCTCCTGCTGCTGTTAATGTCTGTATCTCCTCTGGTTCTAGGTGGGAACTGGAAGCTTTAGTTTAACAGATGCTGGTCTTCCATGATGTACTTTATACATATGAAAAACATCTAGATGACATCATGCTTTTTGTGGTTATTAACTATACAGTTACAGGTATTTCATTTGAAGTAGAAGGGAAAATTGAAGCAAAGAAGACTTTAAAGTAGAAGGAAAGGCATAATCTGGAACCAGTGTGTTGTGCACTCCTAGTGATTATAATAGCTCCAGCTTGGGCTACTATCCTAGTGAAGGCTGATCCACCATCTTCATTCTTTCACTTCAATCATTGCTGCTGCCTGAAAATGATGTGCAATAGAGTACAGCAGCTCAAGGCATCCCTGGGAGAGTGCTGGCCTGGGGTTAGCTACTATAATCCCTGTGGGGGCCTAACAAGTTGGAGCACCTAGTAGTTAGCACTTTTCTTCTCTTTATCTGTTTGTTTTTAAATTCAAAATTGTTATCTTGCTTTTTTCAAGACAAATAGCACAAAAACATATAGTACACAACCGCCATATTTCCCTTTTTTTCCTTTAAATTTCCGGGAAGGTCCCCTGTTTACAATACCCACATTGCAGGCAACCACATGCATAACTCATATTTCACGTACTGCATTGATTATAATATGTTTGCTGAATAAAAATCAGAATTGAGGTATACCATGTTTGTGCTCCCTTCTTACATGCAAGGCTAAAATGTAAATGTGCTGGGCTGGCTGCAGATAGCATGCTGATGCTATCAATTATTAAAGGCTGCTGCTGCATTGTGAACAGACAGAATGACCAGTGATTGTTTTCATGCCAACAGCAGGGAGAAGGAAAAAAAACCGGATCATTTGTGGAGGCAGCTAGAAGACTCAGTACTAATTAGTTCCTCTGCCAGAGAGAATCTAATAAAGAAAAATCTTTTCACAAGGCTTGTCTAACACAATCCCAGCACCAATCTAATCTCCTCTTATCAGAATAAAATAATAATTAATTTTGATTGTTGATTGTAAGAAGGAGCAAGACCTTAACTAAGTCACATCGGCCTGTAATTATTTTCCATGCATAACGGAGTTAGTAGTATTCCTTACACACATCCCCACACTTTCACACATCGGTCCTCCCTGCTGAGCAAGGCCTGCCGTCTAATAAAAAAATACCGATTTCATAATGTTGTCTGGGAACTAAAGCTCTCTCTCAGTTTAGTGGTTTTGGAAACTTTTTCTCAGTCATCAAGTGGTGGTCAGGCCTGGATTTACCGAAGGACCATTTTTTAAAAATAGCAAAACCCCTAAAGGCAGTGGCAATTGGTAGATAATAATCCTTATAATTCAATACCGGTACATCATGAGCAGTTTAAATATTTAAAGCCTATACAGAGAGCCATGTGTTAAATATATATATATTTATTATACAGGCACACTTATTTATCTCTTTACTGTCTCATTCATAAGAACGTGATGTTTAATGCCGTGTTGCCCAGAGCAAATGGTAGGCCATGACTTTCCTTACCTCAGCCTCTCTATGTGACAACCTACAATGCAGCTAAATGAATCAGATGATTTTTCACTAACAATACACATGTTTAGCTATAATATGGCTCACAGGACTATAATATTTTTGAGGCATAAATACAAATATTTTGTTTTTTACATACAGTACAGAAAGAAACACCTTAGTGAGTAGTAAATCATTTAGGAGTCTCTGAACATTCAATGGAATAGTATTGCAAATTAAATAAGGAGTCATTGTAGAAATAGTCAATATTCATTGGCACTGTTCCATTCTCTTAAAAGGCCAGCAACCCAGCAACACATTGTAGAATACATCATATTTTTACTGCATGATAATACATTACCTACACTTTAATAGGTGTGATTTAATGTGTGCAAACACCATAGACCCTGAGTCACTTCCAGATACATCCCATTATTCCAAATGTGGGGTCAAATAGTCATAAAGACTTTGCTAATTCCAAAACTCTAAAAACTGAAATTCTCGTCTTTGCTAGGGACAAAGTTGCCTTCAGCAATCCAGGTCAGCCAAATGTTGTAGTTCTGCTACAGCTAGAGGCTGATTATCCTTGATCTAGCAATACCCTCTTGAACTCAACATAAATAATAAATATACTGCAAATGGGAAGGCATAATCAGTGTACAAGACAAATAGCACTCTCAGAAGCCAAACATAACTCACTGTCCATCATTTCTAATTGAAGCTTGTACAATTCTATATATTCATGGGCACCACAACTGTACATCGCTCATTTATTTAGTGCTTTCATTCTCTTGGCAATTGCTGAGCAATGACTTTATTCACCAGATAAACAAGCAATCCTTATCTTTTAAATAGAACCATTATGCTAATATCAATTATGAAGATCAAATTACAATGGGAGCACCAGGAGCTGCTACTGCTATTCTCTACAGAAAGGCACCATTCTATTTCATTTTTAAATGAGCCAGCATTGCAGAGTGAATTTTGTTTGCTTCTAAAATTTATATATACATATATATTTCTTAATACAGTATGTGTTGTTTTTCAGCAGGGAAAATGTCTGCATTGACAATGAGCTGTTCTAGTGGCCCCAGGCTCGAGTGCTGTTGCTGCAGAAGTGTTTATTGTCCTTATAAACTAGAGCATAGCCATGAATATTTAATGTCTGAATGTCCAGTTCATACAGTCCTGTGGAGCTAATTGCTAACTAACTCACTTACTCTCCTGCTTTCCAGTTACTCGCATGGCTGGAATAGCTATCACCAATACAGTAGATCTCTAACCAGACCATTTACCTCAATTCACTGGTTTTACGACGCGACATGTAATGAGTATAACCCCTTCTGACATCTGAAAAGGCTTCTTGAGGGCATCCCACAAATCAGATAGTCTGAGCAGCTCTAATTATACAAGGCAGGGTTCATTGTCTGCCACACAATGAATTTGAAATCATTAGCACATGCACTTGTTAACAGAGCTCCCTTGCCAACACATCTAGTGCCATCTGCCCAGTTATTGACAGGATTGTCAAAGGGGGAGGGAGTGGAGAAAGGAGAGGGTCCTAAAGAATTGCTTGGCGTGGGGCCAGCTTGTCTTAGATCTCTGCCCGAATGCTTTCTATGACAGCTGTGGTTATACAGACCTAAATCTGTTAATAAATGTCTTCTGCTGAATTGTTCCTAGGGTGCTGGTGAGAGATTGGAGAGAGATCATGCCAAACCCTCAAAAAAGTTTGCATCTAAGACATTCATGTATATCTACTCAAAACTTACCACAATGCTGCTCACTAATTGCTTTTATTTGGGTTTTGAGCAGGTCAGCATATTTGCACTGTACAGACAAAAAGAACATTTACATATTATCTTTAGTTCTATAAACTAATTACACTGCAACATGTAGCATTTTAGGCAGTTAAGCTTTCCCCAAACCTATAGTGGAGTTTGAGGCCTGAGTTGATTGTTAGGGTTCTCCTTTTTCAGAGGATAGGTGTCTGGACTCTAAATTGATACCAACACCAGTACACGTTAAAGGAGAAGGAAAGGCTTGGTGCACTTGGGGTGACACATGTTAGGCACCCCCAAGTGATTGTATTGGCTTACCTGAAACCCCGGGCCAGTGCTCCTATCAGCAGAAAACTGCACCGGCCCGAGGTTATACCAGTGAACACCACAGATCGATCTTCTTCCATCTTTCTCATTCTTCGGGCAACTGTGCATGCGCAGTAGAACGAAAAGCCGAACTTTAACCCCCAAGGGGTTACTTTAAGGCTGAGTACCCTCAAGTAAGGATGAGGGGGGAAAGCATTATTTTAGATATCTCCACCCCAACGGTGGACACACAAAAATATAAGTTGCATTTCTACCTCACTGTAATTGGGCCACTGAAAGTTTCTTCCAAAACGTTCTCCTTCTACTTAGGGAATGCATAATGGCCAATTCTTCATTTGTGATATTTTTCTATTAACATTATCTTTACAACAATTATCAGACTTCAGATTTGATTCATTTAATGAGCCACAGTGGAATGAAAAAAAAACAACATTTGGCAATGTATACAGTAGGCAGAGAGGCAAAAAAGTTTTAATTATTGGAGTTATGTTGCACAATTTATTTTCCTTTAATGATCAAGAGATATCCATGAGATCTTTCCACAATAAAACATAGATTAGAAAATACATGTGTAAAGTGTCCTGCCAAACACAAACAAACCAAAAAACGGCCATGCCCTCTAGTATATGGCTATAAATGATTAATTTCTTTTCAGATACTCCATGCATTGATGTGATTAATATATACTGTATGTGAAAAATATATACCGTATATTCTCGAGTATAAGCCGAGTTTTTCAGCCCCCAAAATATGCTGAAAAACGCTGCCTCGGCTTATACTCGGGTCAAGCGCAAACAAAACGGTCGCCGGCGTCTAAGAATAGTCACCGGCGTCCAAGAATAGTCGCCGGCGTCCAAGAATAGTCGCCTGCGTCCAAGAATAGTCTCCAAGAATATTCGCTGACGTCCAAAAACGAGACGCCGGCACCTCCAATGGGAGCAGAAACCCTCAATTTTTTGATTGAAACTTACCAGAAGCTGCTGCATTTCTCACCCTCAGCTTATACGCGAGCCAATAAGCTTTCCCAGTTTTTGGAGGTAAAATTAGGTACCTTGGCTTATACTCGGGATGGCTTATACTTGAGTATATACGGTATATTGTTGCATGCAATGTTACCCTGCCTTTTTTGGTTGACTTCAGTAGCTACTCCACCCTGGGAATATAACCGGCTCTTCCCAAGCTTAGTTGTTATTTGAATATACAGCCCAATCTCATGGCACGAAACCACAAATACAAAATGGCCAGGCTCTAGCATAGCAGCTTCCTTACTTCCACTTTCTTTCCTGTTTTTATCTCTGTGACAGAGCATAATCCAAGTGTGAAATAGTTCATCACACACCATGCAAATCAGGGGAGGTGTGAACCGAGCTTCACAGAGCAGACAAATCCATGATTAAAATGCAGTAGGTTGTGTTGCTCTCTGGCGTCAGACATTGCTGCCGGTCGTTAGGATGGCAGGAGGGAATTATCATTTTGTGCAGCTGCCTTTGCCATTACAGATAGGAGAGCTTAAAAAATGAGTCAATTAAGCAATTTAGCTGGGACCACAATGCACAACCACAGAGACAGTCATTTCTGTTATCTGCTTTGTAACACCGAAGAAAGGCATGCAGCAGATTTCCATTCAGTGTTTTCCTTTTTCACATGGACGGACGTCCAGTAGGAGATCCCTGCGCAAGCAAGAAAGGTTATTATTACATGGACACCATGTGTAGTGACCCTGGGGTCAGCAGAACAGATGAACATCAGAGATATGCATCACCTGTTTGTTATGGAGCACTGCTGCCAGGCTGGATCTACATGAAATGTTTCTCTATTATAGACTATGCATAAGAGGATATATATGAAACAAGCTTCGGGAGAAGAAACCTAATTGTTGCTTATTGACAGTAAAGTGACGTTGCCTTTATCTTGCACTTTGCCTGCATCAGCCCCATTTTGCAGCTTTCCTTTGTCTCATACCGGAGAGTTGTATAATGTCTTGTAATTGAGATGATTCTTTTATATGCCATTTTGTACAAGAATATTTAATGGTGTTTTTTTTAATCCTTACAACTTTACCGCAGCTACTTGGGATGATGGATGTTTGCCCTTTTCTGAAGAAATGTTAAAAAAGTTTCATTTAGCTGAAACAAGCTTTAGCCCTAACATGACATAATATATCATGACATAATATATGCCGGCACAATGTTAGCATATTGTACCAATATATATTTGTAGGAGGATGGCAGTTGGAATGGGACCTATAATGACAGTTTGTACAATTGGCAGTTCCACTTACTAATGTCATGGCCGTTGTATATGACAGACGCTGGAAGGTCCACTTTGTGGGATGAAGCAGGCTGGGAATGTTTAACAGCGGTAAGTAACTTACAAAGGAGACCAACAGGTTTAGTAATTACCAGTATAAACTTTTCCAGAAGTTGAATTATTTCTGGGTTCTTGTAGGAAGTTACACTGGTACCAAGCTACGTTCTGCTTAGAGGAGAAATAAATCTTGTTGCAGTTTCCATCATACTTGGCTGTCCAAGTATGATCAAATTCGATTTGAGTTTTCAGGTCATGCTCCTGACATAACTAATAATCTCTTTTTAGTATGAATTCAAAGAAAGGTTTCTTACAACTACCTTAGAACTAAAACATGAAGTTTGCCAGAAACAATTCTTGGAAAATTGGGTAAGATTCAGTAATGGAATTTTTTAGAATTTGAACTTATTCAATGTGGGATTAATTGGGCCATAGATATAAACATATTTGTGTCAGGCAACTGTTCTTGAGATTTATGTAGGAACCCAACTTCTAGAGAAATTGTGGGCTCAATAAGCCCCAAGATTAACTTAAACCTTAGCCTATAAATTCACTGTATCCTTCTGTTGGGATGAGGAGCAAGCCTAGAGACCCCTGCAGCCATCATCAGACTAACAGTCTGCATTTGTAAATGGGGCGCTAGGTCAGTAGGTAGTAATGGGGGTACAACTGTACCACCAGAGTTAATGGGAGGAAGCATTTCTCACGTCCCAATTTTGCCACAAGCACCAGGCAAAAAAATTGACTCATCTCGATTCAACACATGTACAGGGTTTCCTTGGCTCTATGTAGGCAAATTACTACATTTTTATAACTTGCCTACAAAACTTTAAGGAGTTTCAGCTGTGTAAGATCTTCCCGTAAATCATCCTTCATAGAGTCATGTGGATGCCAGGAATCCAATCCTCACAACAAGCTGTAACCCATTACGCATTTTATTTAACACGTTAATGTGCTGAAGTCACTTTGATTTTGTTTGTTTTGATTTGGCCTTAACCAATTTCCCTTTAACGAAAGCTTTGCTTTGCACTGTTATTATGTATATGAACTTTTACATATATAAATGTTACCTACCGAGTGATTCAAACTATTATATGTGTGTGCGTGCGTATGTACTGATTGTATTAGAAGTCAATTCAAAGTTCCTTGTTGTATAACTAAAGCCATGGAAAGATAAAAAACCTTGATATGATTAAAGGCATACTGTCATGGGAAGAAATTTTTTTTCAAAATGAATCAGTTAATAGTGCTGCTCCAGCAGAATTCTGCACTGAAATCCATTTCTCAGAAGAGCAAACAGATTTTTTAATATTCAATTTTGAAATCTGACATGGGGCTAGACATATTGTCAATTTCCCAGCTGCCCCAAGTCATGTGACTTGTGCTCTGATAAACTTCAATCACTCTTTACTGCTGTACTGCAAGTTGGAGTGATATCACCTCCTCCCCCCCCCCCCAGCAGCCAAACAAAAGAACAATGGGAAGGTAACCAGATAACAGCTCCCTAACACAAGATAACAGCTGCCTGGTAGATCTAAGAACAGCACTCAATAGTAAAAACTCATGTCTCACTGAGACACATTCAGTTACATTGAGAAGGAAAAACAGCAGGCTGCCTCCTAAAGTACAGGCACAAGTCACATGACCAGGGGCAGCTGGGAAATTGACAAAATGTCTAGCCCCATGTCAGATTTCAAAACTGAATATAAAAAAAATCTGTTTGCTCTTTTGAGAAATGGATTTCAGTGCAGAATTCTGCTGGAGTAGCACTATTAACTGATGCGTTTTGAAAAAAACATGTTTTCCAATGACAGGATCCCTTTACGTATATTCTTGATTCTCTTGTTGTCCCTGAGGAAGCATACATGAAATGACCAAAAAGTAGTGATGGGCGAATCTGTGCTGAAAAACTGCCAAATTTACAATGAAATTAGCAAAATGGCGAAACACATTGAAGTCAATGGGCATCATGATTATATGAAGGGCGACAATTTTTATGTTCATGCCATTTTTTTTTTGACATTTTTGGATTTTTCACCAGCGAATTGTCGACACAGTTTTGTGAATTAATTCGCTTGTGGTGACATGCAGGAATTCTCAGCAAATTAATTTCTGTCTAATTTATTCCCCCATCACTACTAGGGATGTCGCGGACTGTTCGCCTGCGAACTTGTTCGCGCGAACATCGACTGTTCGCGTTCGCCGAATGTTCGCGAACGTCGCGCGACGTTCGCCAATTTGGGTTCGCCTTAGCTGGTGCTTTTTTTTGCCATTTCTCCCCCAGACCAGCAGATACATGGCAGCCAATCAGGAAGCTCTCCCTCCTGGACCACCCCCACACCCCCTGGACCACTCCCCTTCCATATATAAACTGAAGCCCTGCAGCGTTTTTTCATTCTGCCTGTTTGTGCTTGCAAGAGCTAGTGTAGGGAGAGAGCTGTTAGTGATTTGAGGGACAGTTGATAGTAACTTTGCTGGCTAGTAATCTACTTGATACTGCTCTGTATTGTAGGGACAGAACTCTGCAGGGATTTGAGGGACATTTTAGGTTAGGTAGCTTTGCTGGCTAGTAATCTACCTTCTACTGCAGTGCTCTGTATGTAGCTGCTGTGGGCACTGATCTCTTCTGATCTCATCTGCTGACTGCTGTAATAACCCAATAGTCCTTGTAAGGACTGCTTTTATTTTCTTTTTTGTTTTTTTACTTTGCTACTATAACAGCCCAGTGCTACCTGTCTAGCTGTGTTGGGGAGTGGGACTGGTGTGCTACTGTGCTGCTCCTAGTAGTTCAGCACCAACCAGAGTAATTTTTTTTTAATATACATATATATATTTTTTTATTTTACTTATCTTACTGTTCTTTAACGTCCAGTGCTGTTTGCTGTTCTTCATAGTAGTGCACCAATAGTAGTGCACTTGCAGGCATTATTTGCCCAGTGTGTTCTTCAAACAACTGCCACCTAGCTGTGTGAGCTTGTTCACATTCTGTCTAAATATCAATAATAATACCGTCTCCAGAAACACCACCCGAGTGACGTTTTTCAAGCAGCAATAATATATTCCGTATCCACTGCTGTAGTGTATACGTTGACCTTGCAGGCATTGTTTCAATTTGTTTGCCCAGTGTGTTCTTCATTTTCAAACAACTGCCACCTAGCTGTGTGAGCTTGTTCACATTCTGTCTAAATATCAATAATAATACCGTCTCCAGAAACACCACCTGAGTGACGTTGTTCAAGCAGCAATAATATATTCCGTATCCACTGCTGTAGTGTATACGTTGACCTTGCAGGCATTGTTTCAATTTGTTTGCCCAGTCTTTAACCAAGTGCCACCTAGCTGTGTGAGCTTTTTCACATTCCGTGTCCAGAAACATCACCTGAGTGACGTAGTGTGATTTCTGCCCTTTACAGCACAAAACGCAGCGCTGTGTCAACAATGTATTTTTCAGATACATTTTTGCCCTTGATCCCCCTCTGGCATGCCACTGTCCAGGTTGTTGCACCCTTTAAACAACTTTAAAATCATTTTTCTGGCCAGAAATGTCTTTTCTAGCTTTTAAAATTCACCTTCCCATTGAAGTCTATGGGGTTCGCGACGTTCGCGAACCGTTCGCATTTTTGACGCAAGTTCGCGAATATGTTCGCAAACTTTTTTTCCGACGTTCGCTACATCCCTAATCACTACCCAAAAGTTGAACCAATATAAATAAGCATGCAGGTGCATCTGTCAATGAACTGTTGTCACCGGCACCAAGGAATCTTACCTTTAAAGTTGTGCTTCTCTCTGTAAACAAACACACATATACACACATTTTCGCCGACCACCACCCCAATCACATCAAACTATTTGGAATGCTGCTGGTGTGGCCAAATGTATAGAAAGGACAGTTTTAGAAACATTCAGCGTTTATCGTAGCAATATTTAATGTAGCATACATCAGACAATAGGGAATGTAAATTTGTATACAGTTATGGGACCTGTTGTCTAGAAAGCTCGGGACCTGAGGTTTTCTAGATAAGGAGTCTTTCCGTAATTTGGATCTCAATACCTGAAGTCTACTAAAAGTAATTGAAACTTTAAATAAACCTAACATGATTGTTGTGCATCCAGTAAGGGTCTTAGTTGAGATCAAGTACAAGATACTGTTTTGTTGTTTGTGAAGATTCTCATTCATCCAGGTCATGGTATATCTGTAGAAATAAGACAAATCAGCTGGACTTGCTGACTTTCTCAATTCAGAATAATTTGTAAAAAAAGATATTTCTGGAATAAATACCCTGTAATGTTGCTCCAATCAGCAGGGTCAGACTGGGGAGCCCGGGGTCCACCGGGACTACTGTCCAGGGCCCCCTCCTACCTCTCCGCCCCCTACCGTGGTAGGACCGGGACAGTTCCTTCCTTATCGCTTCCATGATTTGTCCGGGGGTTAGAGGTACGTGGTCCCGGCTGGTTTCTCCCTCCTGCACCAAGTAGAATGGTATGTGCCGTTGCATCTGCCACACGGGCACTTCTCACTTTACTCAAGCAACTCGCACTCCAGCCCAGAAGCAGTTCCAGCTGCACGCACCTTGCTGACCAGTCTGTTGCTGCGAAGCCTGCTGGGAAACATAGTCTCTCCACAGCCTCACCAATCATGTGACCCTACTCCTGCTTAAAAGGGGCGCTCGGCGCTCCTGTATGAATGGCTCTGTGAACAAACTGATCGGGAGAGGGGTCTGGCCCGGCGGGGGCCCATTAAGGGTCGGGGCCCACCAGGGTTTTTCCCGGTTTCCCGCCGGGCCACTCCGACACTGCCAATCAGCCTAATCTGTTTATCATAATCAGAAAAGATCTCATGATGTTAGGTGTTGATTAGTGATGGGCGATTTTATTCGGCAGCCATGAATTCACAGCGTTTTTGCGCGTTTCACCGCCGGTGTCAATTTGGCATCAGAATTGTTGCTGGCGTCAATTTTGACGCCCAAGAATTGACGCCGGTGTCAAAATTTGCCCGTTTCACAAATTTTGCCCATCACTAGTGTTGATTGTATTAGTATGATTGGAACTTTGAGGTGTTATTAAAGCTTCCAGGGAGAGGTGCCAAAATAGCGTTGTATGTGGCAGACAATAGATGTTGCAACCCCCCCTTACCTCTATTCAAACTTGATCTTTCAGTTTTTACATATTGTGGGGGTTCACTCGTTGGTAGGCTGCAAATGAGGCGACTTTACACACCAGGATCAGTTTTAGGGCTTCCTGCTCGCGTTTATTTTTCTGCGGTTCCAAAACTTCCACTCGCAGGGGGAAGGTAAACGAAGAAGAAATAGTTCAACAGAAAAATCCAACCTTCTGGTTAACACAAAACAAATTCTTTGCTTTCTCTCCTGAAGCTGAGAACACCAGCAGTTTGTCTCACACACATTCAGCACTGCTCAGCATCAGGTGTACTAAATAGGCCTAAGGCCTCTTGAAAACCTGGCCTACAGATTTGGGAATCCGCCCCACCCTACTCTTGCGGGTTCCCAGTAAGACCAGCCCCGGATCATCAATTACAAAAACATTGCAGAGAGACATTGTGTTTCTCTGCTGACAGCACTACTGGTCTCACCTCAGTAACAATATCTGAGAATCCGTGGCCCAACATACATTCCATCAATCACTTTTTTCCTAGGAAAATAGGGACCTTTTTGTCACCATACCACAATATATTACATATTACATATTACATACATATATTTGAGGTGTGTAATAACACTTTAAAGCTCCAATCATACTAATACAATCAACACCTATCTTCATGATATCTTTGCTGATTATAATAAACAGATTATGCATTCCAGGTTATTTATTCCAGAAAGATCTTATTTACAAGTCATTCTGAATTGAGATGACTGGATGACTGGTGAAACATCTTTAAGAAAAAAACAGCAAGTCCAGTTGATTTGACTTATTTCTACAGATATACTGTTTTATAAATACAGAGAAAATGGATTTTTTTTTTTAAAAAAATGTAATTATTTCATTAAAATGGAGTCTATAGGAGATAACCGTGCCATAATTAAAATCTTGGATAACAGATTTCTGGATAACAGATCTCATACCTATACAAGTTTACTTAGGTTTGCTGGTTGCTTATAGGAATATGTTTTGGAAGGCCGACCAGTCCTTTCTGTGGCTTTATGTGCCCCTCTCAAAATTGGTCAGTTAATTAGGGTATTTTGCCGTCTCTAAGTTACCTAGAAGTAAGATTTGCCTAAAATTTGACATGATGTAGCTGTTAAACCCATCTTATATACTAATATAATCCATTTACTACACTATGGCCATATGGTTTAATTTAATTTCCATTTTTTTAATGGGGGATCCTATGAAGGCAGTGTTTAGCATTTCTGACTTGCAAGATTGGGGTCTTTGGTTAGAGCACTATCTGAAAGGAGCAGTGTTGGCCTCTTGCTTCTAACCATTGAGCCTATTTCATGGTCATTACCTATTTCTTTATATGGGAAAAATGCTTAATAATGGAAGCATATAGTAAATAGATATAAGAAGAATATAAGACAAATATAAGTAGATATAAGAAGAATATAGTAAGTAGATATAAAAGACTAGGAGAATAAAGAGTTTAAGGAGAGTTGAAATAATAGCTTAAGGAGTGGGCCCATAGTCTTCTGTAGTAGTAGTTTTCTGGTGGGCCCCTGGCATCCCAGTCCGACACTGGAAAGGAGTATTCCCATCTCAATCTGTGTGGTCTTCCAAAATGTATTCCAGTTTCCTTCCACACCCCATAATAATTGCCTCACAGTAGAATTGGCCATACTGTGTATGTGAAATGTGATTAATTATTATAAACAAGATTGGAACAATATGTCTCTTCATAAATAAAGTACAATAATAATCTAGTGCAGGCATTTACATATCATTACAGGCATGTGATGCTTAAATGGAATGATTTGGCTATTTTTTATTACTTTAACCTAACGTGGGATCTTGCCTTCAGTCTGCTAAAAGTGTACTTGCAATATGAACAGGAAAGCTAACTCTCCAAGCTCTACAAGAGAGGTTGATATAATGTGTGACACCCTCACAGGGTCCTGCGTAGAGTTTGATGTGTGGAAAATAGCATTTAGCCATATTGCATTGCTCTGACTGACTGTAAAATTCCATAAAGAAATCCTCATAAAAAGCACATTTCATGTTAGGGTGCACATGTTTAAAACATCTGCTTGTGAATGAACACATACTGTATGAAAAGTATTTAACCAGAGAAATAAATCTCTCAAACACTTATATCATTTATTCATAAATGGGGGTCTCACATCTGGAATACCAATATTAAATGCTTGGAACAAGATTTTTTTTTTTTAAATAAAATGGTTGATTTTGTCCTTTCATGGCTTGTCTTTAAGATAAAATTATCTTTGGCTTCTAATGTTCATATGGGTCCAAATGGATGCTGTAAAAAAGTGAGTAATTAGTGCAGGTGCAGATACACATTTTTTACATTGCTGACTTTTTTGTTTTCATCATTGGCTTCTATGCCAACCTCTTTTAAGTTTTACCTATTTATGTAATCTGCTGGTGAATTCGCTGAAAAAGGGGTGGTCAGTATTTGATTTGCCATTTTAAACTATTGATGTCTAGAACTTGATCATGGAACATGACGATATGTGGTGTACCAATCAGGCGGAATTCTGGAGCAAAAAGAGATGGAGAATATTTCCCTTTAAGGTTCATGCATGGAATGCTTGTCCCCATAACAGTGTCTGTGTCATGAACAGCACCCTAAATCCAAAACCAGTGCTAAGCTCCCTGGTCACGGCTCTCACTTCTGCCTTTAACTGCCGCCTTTCACCTCAGGAGGAGCCCTCAGCTAATTGGATGCCGCCAGGTCTTATTAAGAGAGGAGCAAAGCCTCAGGTTCTGGACGAGTAAAGGGGCACGATCGTCTCACCAAGTATATAGGCAGGCCGGGCCAGCACAAGCGGAGGTAAAATAGTCAGATAGAACGGAATCAGGTTTGGAGAGCATAGAATAGTCAGACAGGCAAGGGTCAGCTAGGAGAGTTCAGGATAAACAGCCAGGCAAGGGTCAGGATACAGAGTTCAGAATAG
The DNA here is from genome assembly GCA_038501925.1 of Xenopus petersii. Taxonomy (NCBI): domain Eukaryota; kingdom Metazoa; phylum Chordata; class Amphibia; order Anura; family Pipidae; genus Xenopus; species Xenopus petersii. The sequence continues at coordinate 88,436,271 of CM076677.1, forward strand.
TCAGGCAAGGCAAGGGTCAAAAACCAGAAGATCAACAGGGATCACTTAGAAGTAGCACCAGGATCAACCTAAATTGAACCTAACAACGGGCAATGTGTTTTATTACAAAGCCCCTTTAAATAGTTTGAATTTCGCCCCATTGCAAGATGATGTCAACACGCCGGCGCTTAAATCCGGAAGCGCATGGCCGCGTGCACCATAGGGGAACCGGCGCTGGAAGAAGACGGCAGCACGCGGCAGTCTGCTACTAGCCTCACCCTGCACCCTGTGCCAGATTAAAAAAGAGTAAGTTATAACCCTTCATTTTAGTAGAAGTGCCACTTCATTGCAGAAAAAGAATTGAAATATGAGTAGCAAACAGTATATCTACACCTCACCAGAAAATTAAATGTGAGTCCCTCATTGGCCTACCTGTGTATGTGAGCACTCTGTAAGAGCATTGTTCAGTTGAGCGGAATTGTGGCATCCAATATGGAAGCACTCAGCATCCCAGCATCACTTCTTTGTAACCCTGATGTCCAGGCTGCTGTGCACACACATTATTCAGTATTTATAAGGGGGTTTGCTGACAAATAAATATAAGGCTTAAATGTTAGCACTTTATAAAGTACTACATGGATGTCATACTTCTCAGAGAACAAGGGTATTTGTGAATGAATATTGGATCCTTGAGACTTCAGTGATGTCAAATGTGTGAAATTTCACATCCAATAATGCAAAATCAAGGCATATATTGCACCATATCAAAGTATGGCATTTGGCCACTCCTCCCATAGCAGTCATCAGCAGGATAAGACATTTTTAGGTTAGCTTAGATATGGTGGAAAAGGGGAGGGCAATGTCAATTATAATATTATTGTCTTTGTGTTAATTATACGTTATATAGGAAATTATACGTTATATAGGAAATAATGCACCCCCTATTGTAAAATATATATTGAATAAAGTACCACCTGTTATAAAATATAAGGATATTTTAAAACAACAAGGAGTTCCATGACCATATAAAAGCAAGAGTCTAAAGGTCATGGAACTCAGAGGTTACTTCTAATATCCTCACATTTGTATTATAATACAAAAGTTTTAGTGAGCCATGTGAAAAAAATGACATCACTAAGCTCTGTTTATAACTGATGACATCACTAAACCTGTTTATAAGGATATCAATTATATAATTTAGAGGATAATTATGGGTTTTGTGTATAATGAGTATATTATAAGTCAGCGAGAAGCTATACGACCATATACAGGTCGTGGGACTCCTAGGTGACTTTTAGGGGGTTATTTATCAAAATCTGAAAATTTCTCACTAATTTCTACAAACCACTCCAATCAAATCCGCACAGACTTTCCCTCCTTTATCAATATCAATACATTTTTACGAAAATTTATTGTGCGGGAAAAAACTGTGAAAAAGTCTGAATTGTAAGTTTTTTTCAGATTCGACACCTGAAACCTACAGCAACGAATTCTTTGGATTATTGAACAATACCCAGCGCAGATCAGGATATCTTCAAAATGTCAATGGGACATCTGCCATTGACTTCTATACGAATTTGGCAGGTCTCAGTTGAAGTACTTTTTTATTCTGACTTTTAACACCATCTGGGTTTAATACATATTGAAAATGTTTCATTTTTTTTTAGACGAGAAAATTGTGTTTTTCCCCTTAGGTCCGGCTCTTAGGTAATAAAAATATATTGCTTTGGGCTAACTTTAGTGCATGTTCTATATTAAAGCATTGCTTTTTGGATATTGATATAATTTGTTTTGCTGGCTATGTGTATAGTTTTGTCTGAAACTTTTTTGTTGCCTTCAACAAGTGTGCAGCACGCCTCAAACATAGCTCTGCATTTACTTCAATGAGATCTGTAGGATTGTCTCTATATTGTTAGCAAGCTGTCTTCTTTTTCCCTTTGCAGAATAAATCCTGTAATGCCAACCTATTCCTGCCACCTCATAATTACCTGTGTAAGAGAGGGTATGTACATGGTCCTGTAACACAGGATGCTTCAGTTAGCACAATCCTCATTAAAATGTTATGCTTCCTGCACCCAATTTCTAGAGACTTTTTTTTTATGCTGTATAAAAATGAAATGTATACACATTCCCCCAGCTTTATGTAAACGTGTTTCATCTGTAGTCCAGCAGAATATGCATAATAGGTTTTTGATATTTCTGGGGGGATAGCAGAATTCTTTTGAGATCTCTGTTATCATACACTTTATAATACTGCGTTTGTGTATAATTTCTAGAGCTAAACTGGTTCTGCAAGCTGAACACCAATTGGGCCTACTGCCTGCAGTTATGTAAACTCCTGTCTGCTCATTAAGTCACTAATTATGCTCCCAGCAGATGTGAATTATCCATCCCATATTAATGAATTAATGCATTCCCTAAAGTTTTAAGATGCCTTGTGTGCTCTCAGCAAAACTCATAAAGCCCTATGTGTTCTGTAACTAAAGAAATATCCCGAAATCCGTTATCCGGAAAATTATGTGAAGGACATCTTTCATAGACTCTATTTTTATCAAACAATTCTAATTTTTAAAAATGATTTCTATTTTCTCTGTAAAACAGTACATTGTACTTGATGCCAAATTATTGGAGTTTATTTGATTTATTGGCTTAAAATATGGAGATCCAAATTAGGGAAAGACCCCTTAGCCGGAAAACCCTAGACCGAAGCATTCTGGACAGGTCCCATACCCCAAGGTACAGCAGCCCTGCAAAACAGTAATCATTTAGTTCAGCTAGTTTATTTTTATCTAACTAGTCTATGTAACTATGTTATAAAACAGAAAACATTTATTGGTTAGTTTAAAAAAAAAAAAATATATATATATAGTATATCTCCATTTCAACCTTCCTATGTATTTGACCAGGACTCTCACTTGGACTTTATTAAGCATCACACGTTAGACCAGTTTTCCTACATGAATGCTGACCCAACCAAGTAAATCACTGTCACGTGGATTTACATTCTCAGAAAGCAAATGACAATGGATAATTAGGGCAGGGTTCGTTTTGAGGATGAAATGTCATGTAGAACAGCAAAGTTTGTCTTTGCCAAAAGTTCAGATTTTAATGAGAAATTTTGACGGCTATGAAGACTGCTTATTCTTTGCTCAGCAATATGACTATTATTATGAGATAGATGGATGAAAAAAAGTTAAAATCATTTAGATAATCTGTCCAGTTGTCTTAATTTCCTTACCTATATACCGTATATACTCGTGTATAAGCCGACCCGTGTATAAGCCGAGGTACCTAATTTTACCTACAAAAACTGGGAAAACTTATTGACTCGCGTATAAGCCTAGACACAACTACAGCCCTGTCTCCCAGCAGCGCACATTCTGCCAAAGCGACCCCCCCAGCGATCAACCGGACTTCTTTGCAAAGCTGATGGTGACAGAGAACTGCCAAACGGATTACTGTGTGCATTGTCCCACTGTCCCACTACCATGTGCAGAGGGTGCTGTTTGATATTGCCATCACTGTTAATCTTTTGTATAACCAACAGAGGGCGTTGTGTGATATTGCAGTCACTGTTATTCTTTCATATAACCAACAGAGGGTGCTGTGTGATATTGCAGTCACTGTTATTCTTTCATACAACCAACAGATGGCGCTGTGTGATATTGCAGTCACTGTTATTCTTTCATATAACCAACAGAGGGTGCTGTGTGATATTGCAGTCACTGTTATTCTTTCATACAACCAACAGATGGCGCTGTGTGATATTGCAGTCACTGTTAATCTTTCATATAACCAACAGAGGGCGCTGTGTGATATTGCAGTCCCGGTTATTCTTTTATACAACCAACAGATGGCACTGTGTGATATTGCAGTCCCTGTTATTCTTTCATACAACCAACAGATGGTGCTGTGTGATATTGCAGTCACTGTTATTCTTTCATTCAACCAACAGATGGCGCTGTGTGATATTGCAGTCTCTGTTATTCTTTCATACAACCAACAGATGGCGCTGTGTGATATTGCAGTCTCTGTTATTCTTTCATACAACCAACAGATGGCGCTGTGTGATATTGCAGTCTCTGTTATTCTTTCATACAACCAACAGATGGCGCTGTGTGATATTGCAGTCTCTGTTATTCTTTCATACAACCAACAGATGGCGCTGTGTGATATTGCAGTCACTGTTAATCTTTCATATAACCAACAGAGGGCGCACTGTTATTCTTTCATATAACCAACAGAGGGCATTGTGGGATATTGCAGTCTCTCCCCAAGTGAACTGTTGGTATAGGAATGATTAAAAGTGACTGCAATCTCAGTTACTCGGGTTGGGTACCGCTGACCCTCGTATAAGCTGAGGTAGACTTTTTCATTTTGGATGCTGAAAAACTTGTATACGGTACTCTATATACCTAAAGTAACTTCCATTAGGATGATGTCCCTCAAGTCTTCTCTTTACTGATGCCCCCATGTTATCATCAATTTAGCACTTCTATAATCAGCTTTTATTATTTTACTCTGTATTATCTCAGATTCTGTTCACCAATCATTTCTCTTAATTGCCATATCATTTTCTGTCTCAGCGACCAACTCTTATTTTACAATTTTGTTCCATAAACTGTACCACCATACAAAATGTGGATGTTGTTAAAAGAAGGCCTGTGTGTTCAGCAGCATTGTATTCATGGGGGGTGGGGGAGACATAGAGACATCCCCTCTTCTGCCCCCTAACTTGTAAGTTACGGGTGCACGTTAATTTTCTTCTGGTGTATGTGTGCAGAATTGGGCTCATTTTTACCAAAGAAATAGGTAAAAACCCTTGTCCAGACTGTTTTTTAAGGCATCGGCTATAACCCTTTCTAAGGATCGAATAACTTGGGCATACAACCTATTGTTTACTTCTTGAAGCCCCTTTGTAGCAGGGTTCTTCCAAGAAGTCTTTTTGTGTCAGCTTTTGTCTGTCTCTGGCTCCCCATAGATTGCTGCCTGTTTGGGTTTGTGCATGACTCCTGTGCTCCTTACTTCCCCTTTCCAACTCACCATGGCTTTCAGAACCAACAACCATCTTCTTGAAGAACCTTCTCGCTTCCATTATTGTGGGCTGTTCATGGTTCCCTGCATTTTTTAGCAGATCTTTTGGTCATTTGCCAGATGTATTCATAGCTTCCTGAACAGATAACACACACAAGCTGTATAAGTTAGTCAGTATAGCATATGCATTTTGCATATGTATTTGCATACTAAACATACACACAACCTTTTCCTTAAACCACACTTTATTTTCACCCTGTTCTGAACAAATATCTGAACAAATATCTATTTCAAACTGTGACAAAATTGAGTTTTTAATCAACAGGGTCCAATAACACCCACATGAGATTTTACTCACATATAAAACTAAAAGTACATTGATTCAGCAGTTAGCATTGCTGCTTTGCACCCTTAGGCCTAAAATTAAACTCTGAGTCATTTTACAAGCCTGTTTGTGGGATCTGTGAGTGCCTGCCATTTTTTCTTTTGGTTGCACCCATAGGGTCCTAGGTTTGATTCTGAAATAATATACTCATATTTTTCAACAGGGATTACACTGTTTTTTGTTTTTTTATAATATACAAGTTTTAGAGAGTTGTGTGACAAATAATAATAATAATTAAGCACAGATTACATCACTAAGTACCATTTTAAGTATATATTTTACAGGATTTTCATGGTTCTTGTGTATTATATCTTTATTATAAGTCACTGATGAGTTCCTAGACTTATATAATATTATATGGTCAAGCTTATAATATCCTTATATTTTACAATAGTGGTGGTACATTATTCACTATATAAAAAGAGACAAATACAGGGGAGATGACATGTCTGCACTTATGGCTTCTCTTGACGGAAACCAGGAGCTTAGAAGAGAAAGCAATAATGCTGACTGTGTGTTAATATTTTTTTGCCCCACATAATTATTCAATGCTGTGCATCTCTGGGCAAATAAACCTGGAGTTACCCCATGTAATAAATATTCAGAATATACAGTAAATATACACAGACTCCAAACTAACAATTTATATTAATTAAAATATATTAAACTAGATATTTACTTTCATGCTAAAAAATATCTAAAAACAAAGCTCAAGACAGACCTACTTTAATATATTAACCTTGCCATTAATTCTGATCTAAAGCAAATGTAAAAGCACACATACCAGCAAAAAAAAAAGTGAATAATATCTGGGATGTTTGTATGTATATTCTTTATATTTGTCAGCTTATTAGTGCTGAGTGATGGCAAGTTTTACAGACACACTGAAGGCCACATAAAAATAATTTTTGTATTTATTTATTCACATTTTATGTATGTAGAATCTTAAACCCATGATGGCCAACCTTCTACGACAGTTAAACCCTCAAAAATGTAGGGAATGTTGTATACTCATACACCCTTACTTTATAATTAGAATAGGGATAGGCTTGGAATATTAGAATGGCAGTTATGAATGAATGATGATGCCACCACAATAATGCAAACACATTAACAATCCCTCAGTTATTCGAATCCATGTTCCAAGATGATTTCCTGCTATGTACTTATCGGAATTGCTAACATTTAGTAGCTGTGTAAAAATGGGAGTAGCCTGATCTAAATATACTGTATAGGAGCATTGTTTGAATACAAATATTCAGAGTATCTGAGCAGTTGTTACTCCCACTGGCTGCTTGTAGGACACAGCTGAAGTGGCCAATCAAGTCTTGGTTCTGGGAAAATAACAGAAGGTAGGAAGGCAGTGGTCAGTGTTGTAAAATCTGGGAGGCAGTCATTTGACACTTAGAGCAGTCACAGCAGTTTTCTAGAAGGGATACATTTATTATTCTTAATATAGCTGTTGATTAATCATTCTACAGAAGGTATACTACATAGAGCAATACTGATTTGGTTACTTCTATAGAGAAGTATTATAATAAAATGTTCATGGTACAGTAGTAGCCTTATGAATTGAACCATACATTTTTTTTAAATATTAAGTCATGGTACAATACACTATTAAATGTAAATATTCAGGAAACAGATACAGACATATACATTTCAGTTCAAAAAGACTAAACTCCAAGAAACTGGACCTGTTCTAAAAAGTGCATTCACAATGATCTAACTCTATGCTTGCTCTAAGCTATTACATTCAGGAAAGGAAATGGTACTCACATGCTTTAATAAGTCAGCATCTGTCCATTTATAGGTGTGCTAGGCCTTCGTGCAAGATGGTGTCCTGAAACCCTTCGACAATATTTCTAACTATAATGATGTCTCCTAATCTAGCCAAATCATGATCCTTTCAATATAAATATAAAGTAGGAGTGTTGACACTGTAAAGTCAAAAATTCCCACTGACACAAATAAAACATTGCCATCGATCTGGGTCACTTTGGCCTTTTTAGTAAATACACTTGTTAAAGGAAGCCTAAAGGTTTTTTTGGGGAGGGGGGCATACTTTTACTGACTTCACTGGGAGAGTTAGTGACAACCCAAGGCATCAAGTAGTAGGCACTAGTGATGGGCAAATAAATTCGGCAGGCATAAATTCGCTGTGATTTTCCACGTTTCGCCTCCAGCGAATAAATTCACAAAACTGCTGCGAAAATTCACCAGCGACAAGACTGCCACGTCAAAAATGAGTCACGTGTATTAAAATTGTTGCTTGCGTCAAAATTGACGCACATCAAGCATTTTCAGTCTTTCACTTGCAGTATTTCTCCATGCATGGTCTCCTCTACACAAACAATAATTTTGATGCCCGTTGACTACAATGCGTTTCACATTTTGCCCATCACTAGTAGGTAGTGATGTAGCGAACTGCCGATTTGATGTTCGCGAACGCCGTTCGCGAACACCGGCAAAAAAGCGAACAGTTCGCGAACAGTTTGCGAACTTCGAACGCTCGATAAAATCGTTCGATCGAACGATCGAAGGATTTTATTCGTACGATCGAACGATTTTCGTTCGAATCGAACGATCGAAGCTATTCGATCGAATGATTTTAATTCAATCGAATGCTTATAATCGTTCGAACGAATGGAAATCGTTCGATTTTAGCGATCGAACGGTCGAATGGTCGAATGGTCGAACGAAATTTTACTTCGAATCGAACGCGAACACCAATTGGCGAACGTCGCGCGACGTTCGCGAACATTCGGCGGACGCGAACAGTCGAAGTTCGCGCGAACTAGTTCGCCGGCGAACAGTTCGCTACATCCCTACTAGTAGGCACTGAATCAGAATTGATTTCCACTAACCCATTTATTCTCACAATTGTTACAGTGGCATCTATTTAACACACATGGTTAGCGATAAACACATGGGAGCCATTCGTTTTTTCTGTCCTGCTACTGTATCTTTTTTCCTATAATGGGTTGACATAGAATATTTTTTTGCAAGGCACAACATATAAACTCTCAGTAAAGAGGTCCCTGATTGTGACACACCTGAAAGACAAAGACAAATATCTGTTTGTCTATGTCACATGACCCAAAACTGGGAATGCTTGTTGGGCACCAAGATCTGCCTCCAAATATTGTGGGATGGGCATATACTTGTCCATGGAAGTGTGTGGGTTATACATTTTCATGAAGAAACAGGAAGTTGTAGAGATATCTGTAATGTTCTTCTTAAAGGACCCTATACATCAGTACACTGTACCAATCTTCTGCAAAATTAGTCTGGAAACAATATGCAGGGAAATCAGAATTATTTAATAAGTAACATTAAGGAATACAAGTAGATAAACAGTACTAGGTTGAATGAGAAACATGAGTCCATGGAACAGGACTAATGATCAATGCAGGCTGTAGGCAGTAACATATCCTTTAGGGTGGTTGCACACGTTAAAAATCAGGGGAGATTAGTAGCCCAGCGACAAATCTCCTCTTCTTTGGGAGACTATTCTCTCCGAAATGCCTTCCCGTCTGCAAGAATATGAATCGTGGGCTGGATGGCACTCAGATTGCTCAGTTCTCCGAAGTCGCCCGAAGTTTCTTTGTGATGCAACTTCGGGCGACTTCAGAAATCAAAGCAACTAATCTCCCTGGAATCTTAGCATGTACCATCACCCTAAAGCTAGCAAAAGGTCTTGGCAGGCAAAACTAGTCTGTTTTCAAACTAGATCAAACTAGATGATCAGTAGAAATAATATCACAACAATGCAGGAAAGCACTCATGAAGAACCTCAGGACTTAGAGGAACAAGGGCTAAATCACCAAAGTAATTTAATGATCCAACACAGAAGACAGAAAAGGGGCAGGCTTAAATAGTCCCCTAATTGGGCAATTGCCTCTAGCTGAACCTAATGAACCTAATGAAACCACAAGTGTGATTTATGGGAAGCAGAGGCAGTAGTCATAAACATTACTGTCACAGCTAAACCACCAAAACCTCCTGTGGCTCAGCCAGGAAGAGCACTAGCATTTGAACATAAGGTCCCATTTTCTACACCAGACAGGCACTGATAAATTCTCTACATTTATAGTTGTTATTCACTGTATTTGAAGGCTCACAAATGAACCAAAAAGACTTTTTGGGCTGTGAACCAACTGTTTTTTTTGTGTCAAGGCAAAGGTTGACTGGGTGCTAAGATACTCTTCTTAGGCTCTCTATCTCAGTAAGACACCCCCGCTCCAAGGTGTATGGCAGTCACCAAACAAATATATGGACACTGAGAGAAAGCACTCAAGGCAGATTTACTGCTAGGTGATTTATTCTCGACATGTTTCGGGCATCCGCCCTTTATCAAGTGTAATAAAGGGCGGATTACACTTGATAAAGGGCGGATGCCCGAAACATGTCGTGAATAAATCACCTAGCAGTAAATCTGCCTTGAGTGCTTTCTCTCAGTGTCCATATATTTGTTTTTTTTGTGTTTTCGCCTGGAGGTATTTCTTAACAGTCTGAATAAATATATAGCTGTTTGTGTTTTATTTGTATTATTTGCAGTGCTTTTCACAAAAGCAATAACTGGCAAGTGGGTTAGGGATTTTGTCAGTGTTATTAAAAATAAGTCTAGTTGTAGGAAACAGTTTTTCAGATATTTTTTCAGACACGACTTTTAGTCACTTCACATTTTCTGCTAAGTATAATTAGGCTCTGCACGCAAGTGACTTTTATTCATGCTGTTTATGTATCTTAACCCTCATTAGAAGAGGACACATTCTAAACAATATCAGCCTATGTATAAAGGAACATTCGTTATGGGAAAGCATGTTGCATATGCAAACATTCTAACATGAAAAAGTGTAACATTATGGGCCTGAGCTTAGAGTTGAGGGTTGCTTGACTCATTTTTGGATGCAGAAGCACTGACACACAATACTTTACATATGCACATAATTATACAATCATCAAGTTCCCTTGTGCTTAATTTGTAAACAAAGCAACATGAAGAAACATACATACTGTATAAACTGCAGTTTCTACCTCTTTGCATCAAGAGGAGAAGAAAACTTTAAAGCAAAGAACTTGATATTCAATAATGCTGATTGATTACAAAAGGGTAGCATTAGAGCTATTGCCAATCAAGTCATGTACATTATTATCTAGACTCTGTTGTTAATTCATGTAATTATAAACTCTTTTGTATCCTGAGAAAACTCAAAATATTATTTGCATTTTTGAGAGATATATAGCTAAAAAATAAAGCTATAGCTATAAAGCTAGTATGCCTGTCTGTTCTATATTTAGCAGAGATACTGAAATTGTTCTGCAAGATACATTATATTTACATATGGATAAATGCAATGACATTGTGCACATCCGGTGCAAAACATGGTACAGTTTTCTAGGCCCTTCAGAACTTAACATGGATTCAGAAAACAACCTTAACAAAAGTGTTCAGTAAAATAAACCAACAACAACTTACTTGCACTTCCTCAATAATTTTCTTGAAAACTCACACTATATATTAAGCAAGCTAAATTAAGATTATATAGGATTACAATGAAAAGTAAAGACTTCAGGAGGGCCTTTAACATTACTGTTATATATTAGCAGGACTATAACATTAACATTGTGCCAATCCTTTTCTAGGCAAATGTTTATTATATTATAATCTATTTCTTGTAAATCCTCAACATATTCATTACAGTTCAAAATGGCGGCGCCCATGGCCGCCACGTGGGTAGCGGCGCCGGCCGCTACCCACGTGGCGGCCATGGGCGCCGCCATTTTGAAAGCGAACGCCGGCAGGGAAGGACGCGCCGCCCGGAGCTCCTGGACCTGCTCCGGGCGGCGACACAGGCAGTCACAGGCAGTCCTGCTGGGGCAGAGGTGACAGAGGGAAGGACAGAGGGAAGAGCAGAGGTGACAGAGGGAAGGACAGAGGGAAGAGCAGCCAGGGTGGGGAGAGCGATGCTGGGGCAGAGGTGACAGAGGGAAGAGCAGAGGTGACAGAGGGAAGGACAGAGGGAAGAGCAGCCAGGGTGGGGAGAGCGACAGATGGGGGGGGAAGTGGCAGAGGGAAGCAAACATGAAATAGGGGTGGCAGAGGGAAGCAAACATGAAATCCGGGCGGCGACACAGTCAGTCACAGACAGTAACAGGTACCTGCCCAGTGTCCCCCAATTGTTGCGGCTGGGTCACATTCACATTTTGAAATCTGACATGGGGCCCCTAGGCTTATACACGAGTCAATACATTTTTCCAGTTTTCTTAGGTAAATTAGGTACCTCGGCTTATACACGGGTCGGCTTATACACGAGTATATACGGTAGGTAGCATTCTACTTACACTTTTACTGCAAACCATGCTTTCAGTAATGAGCCTTGTATAATCCTATAGAACTGTTTATATGTGATTAAATACTTAACTCAGCAGCGTTCCCCTAGTTAACCTTAAGACAAGTGCATCCATATTTTTCAAATAAATGTCTCATAATCGTTGGATAAAACGAGAAAAAAAAACACTTTCAGAAAGTTGCACAATGTTTTTTAGGAAAAAAGACAGCAATTAAAATTGTGTAAGAATAGAGGCTAATTATGAACTATTCAGACTATGCTTTGTTTGGAAAATGTATCAGTGGAGATTGGAGTGCCTAAAAGATTAGCACTGATTGCAGAGATTTTATATAATAGTATTTTTAGAAGTAATCATTAACAATTGTAACTGCTGTAAGATGATCTTTCTCTATAAGGGTTAGTTCACATGAGGAGATTCGGGGAGATTTTGTCGCCTGGCGACTAATCGCCTCGTCTTCTGAGCGACAATCTCCCCGAACTGCCTCAGCGTGTTTTCCCATAGGCTATAATGAAAAGTCGCCTGCGCTAAAGCACACGCAGCGATGCGTTTTCCATAGTCGCCCAAAGTTGTCTCTGTGAGACATGAACCTGACTGTGGGGTAACAGGTATTGTAGAGATATGATGTCTATAGAAGCAATAGTAGCATTTGGGAAGGAACTGCAGCTGTGGGATAGCAAGTATAGTAGGGAAAGATAGTGCCTATAGTAGAAGTGGGATAATAGTCTCTGGGAAGGGACTGTGGGATAGCAGGTATTGTAGGGAAAGATGGTGCCTATAGTAGCAGTGAGGATAATAGTCTCTGGGAAGGGAGTGTGCCTGTGGAATAGCAGGTATAGTAGGGAGAGATGGTGTCTATAGTAGCAGTGGGATAACAGTCACTGGGAAGGGACTGTGGGATAGCAGGTATTGTAGGGAATCAAATTCGGACTATTCCCTAGTCGAAGTACACAAAATTTAGCTCGAAATTCGAATTTTTTTAATTTGAATTTTCACTTCGACCTTTAATAAATCTGCCCCTTAATGTACAACTCCAGCACACAATATATTTTTTGATTGTACTTTAAAGCTCTGGCCCAGTAACCACTAGACTGAGAGCAACAATTTTTACAAATTATTGCCTGGATTCAAGTTAATGACAAAAATATATCTGCTCAATCCATTCCACATTTTCCCATAGACTTCAAAGGATTTTGTTTCCTTCCATTTAGTCATAGGACAGTTTTAAATGAAATGCTGGAATATGAAACAAATATGCATAAGTGATATAAGGAATTCAATTTTAATTTTCTTAGTTTCACGCTGACAACCAGTGGGACTTGGAACTTGACACTGAATTTCTTGTGCAATCTCAATAATAGTAGTATAATTACATGAACAGGTTATCTATGTCATCAGTCAATGGCAGCTTCTTCTCAAGCATGAAAGGTCATCATTGCAGCAGTCATTACACAGTGACCCCTGAGAGTGCAAGTAGCTGCAGGAATCTTCTCACAGACCTCTGTATCCTATCAATTTTAGGTCTTAGGGAAAGCTTTGGAGATGAAAGAGGGCTTATTAATGTTGCTACTCTCAAAGTTCATCCAATATTAAATATAATAGCCTGTATCTTTTGCTGTTTGTCATTTTATCTTTCAAAAGAGCTGAGAAAAGCTGGAAAGGTAGCTCAATTCCGATCTATGTAATAAAGTCTATTTTATTTTAAAAACTATTAATACTGGCTTGTTGGCTCACTATAGGTGTACATGAAAGTGAAATTTTTACCCTTCCACAAATTTTTGGGTTTGCATTATAAAGATTGTAACACAGTGGTGTATGAATTAAAATAGGATTCTACACTATATAAAAATGTATCTGTTCGGTAAAGCATCCTCCAGAGTTGGTAGAAAACTGTCCTGGAGAGAAATTGGGGGTGGTGGCTGATGCCAGAGGTGAAGCTTTAAGGTGCCATAGAAATTCAGTATTTAGTGGGCTGTTTGGGCCTCTGTGTACCTGAAATACCAGGGCCTATTTTGATTCTCAATCAGGACCTTGGGTGGTGGCAAGTTGATTCAATTTAAACTCACAAGGAAACATGGACAAGGAAACCCAAATATCAATCGGAGGGGAATGAACTTTTCAGACTTGGAGGTTTGAGTCTTAATGGGTTGTTTACAGTTATAATTCTTCCATTTTCCCCACAGTCAGTTTCACGTTAAACCCCATTGTAATACCCATTTGCACTTCTGTATTGTTGTGTGTGGTGCCACCCTGTCCATCCTGCCTTCCATTCTAAATCGAATGCTGTTGTGCCTATTGACAAAGGGAAACCTGGAGCTACTGCCACCTTCTGACCAGCAAGTAGCTCCAGGGTTTCCTCTGTGTTCAGGCCAATTTACGAAGCTCACTTTCTCCTAAAGAGCTGGGCAGTGATGTCTTGTAACACCCGCCGCTGGTTTTGAGCGCCGGCGCATAAGCGCAGGCACGCGTCAACTTGGGCGCCGGCATTGAGGCGCCCTCGCACGTCAAATCGGACACCTGCGCTCACATACTTAGGAGCAATGACCTCTAATTTAGGCGCCTGGCTTCCTATTGGTCCCTGATGTGTCTGTCTTCCTCAGCCTGCTCCTGATTGGTTCCTGTTCCCTTAAATACCTTCCTCTTCCTCCTCACATTGCCCAAGCTGGCTTCAGTTCCTACTGTTCCTGCTAAAGCCCTGGTTGTTAGAGTTTCCTGGTTTTGACCCTCTGCCTGTTTTCCTGACCTCCAAACCTTCGCTGCCTGAATTCGACCTCTGCCTGCATTTAACTACGCCTTAGCCTGACCCCTTGGTACTTCGCTTCTTTGAAACCTGTCTTCTGGAAACGACCTTTGCCTGCACTTGACTACGCCTTGCCTGATCCCTTGGTACTTCGCTCCTGGTAACTCGCCTGGCTTCTCTACCACCTCCGCAGCAGAAAGCCCGGGGCCCCAAAAGGGCGTCGGTGAATACTGGAGCCGTAGAGAGGTTCCTGTTACCATCAGTTCTCCTGGATCAGCTACCTTCCTCCAGGATCCGAGGTAAACAGATTGTTATAGTTAGCTTGGGCCAAAAAGAATGGATCCCTCCCAATCCCCTGGTCGTTCTTCCTCGTTGGAGACAGTCTTAGAGGCCCTTATGAAGCGTCTCGAGGACTCCGAGGCTTCTCAGTTGCACCTTGCCCAGAGCTTGCAGCACCTCTCAAATCGCCTTGATGCCTTGCAGGCTTCCCAGACTCCGCTGCCTCCTGTCTCTGTTGCACCACCAACCCCAGTTTTGGTTCCGGCTCCATTGTCCAGCGGGGAGAGTTTTTCCTGGAGACCCAAGATCTCAGCTCCTCTTCGCTATTCTGGTGATCCAGAGACCTGTCGGGGTTTTTTGAATCAATGCAAGATTCATTTTGAACTCTCACACTTCCCGAACGAGAAGTCCAAAGTGGCCTACGTCATGACCTTGCTTCATGGGAAAGCCTTGGCCTGGGCTTCTCCTCTTTGGGAACGGCATGATCTGTTGGTTCACAACTCCACGGCATTTCTTTCCACTTTTCGTGAGATTTTTGATGCCCCCGGCAGGAAGGAGAATGCCTCTACCCGCCTCCTGAAAATTTCCCAAGGGGCACTCTCCGCAGCTGAGTACGCCATAGATTTCCGTACCATTGCCGCGGAGGTATCCTGGAACAATGAGGCCCTTGTAGCTGCCTTCTGGAATGGTCTCAATGAGTCCCTTAAAGATGAATTGGCTGTTCGAGATCTTCCTCCGCTATTTGAAGACCTGGTCTCTCTGGTGATCCGCATTGATGTGCGCCTGAAGGAGAGGCTTTCGGCCAAGTCACAAGCCCATAGATTGCTCCTCGACTCCAACATTCCAGCTGCTCCGGCTAATTCTCTTCCTGTGCCGGAGGAACCCATGCAGCTGGGGGCTACCAGACTTACACCTGAGGAAAGGTCTCGTCGCCGTACAGCAGGTCTGTGTCTTTATTGTGGCCTGAAGGGTCACTTTGTTAAGACCTGTCCTAATAAGCCTCAAACTCGGCCGCAGGGAAACTCCAAAGCCTAGGTCGGCGGGTGGAGACCGTCCTGGGCACTGCCACTTCTTATCCATCAAGAAATTTCTCTCGTCTGTTGGATCCCTGCTGTATTAAATGTCTCTCCAGGACCATCCCTTGTCAAGCCTTTATTGACTCAGGTGCTGCTGGGAACTTCATTGATCTCTCTTTTGCCCGAGCTTCTTCCCTGCCTCTTGTCCCTCTTCAAGTGCCTCTGGCGGCTCATGCGATTGATGGACATCCTGTCTCTCCTGGTCTTATCACCCACTCCACTTCTCCTCTGTATTTGCAAGTTGGTGACCTCCATAAAGAAGAGATCTCGTTTCTGGCCATCTCCTGTCCTTCGACCCCTATCATTTTAGGGTTACCCTGGCTCCAGTTACATAACCCTATGATTGATTGGTCTTCTGGAAAGCTGTCCTCCTGGAGTTCCTGCTGTTCCTCTAATTGTTTTTCCTCCTCATCCTCTTCTCCAGTCTCCATTTGCTCCGTCTCCACGCTTGAGTCTCTTCCTTCCTGTTATAGAGACTTTTCTGACGTCTTCGAGAAGAAGAGTGCCGAGGTTCTTCCCCCCCACCGTCCCTATGACTGTCCTATTGACCTGATCCCTGGAACTGTCCATCCTAGGGGAAGAACCTACCCTCTGTCTGTGCCTGAAACCCAAGCCATGAAGGAGTACATCCAGGAAAATTTAGCTAGGGGGTTTATTTGGAAGTCCAACTCGCCTGCTGGTGCTGGATTTTTCTTCGTCCAGAAGAAGGATGGGGGTCTTCGGCCGTGCATCGATTACCGGGGTCTAAACAAGATTACCGTTAAGAATAGGTATCCTCTTCCCCTTATCCCTGAGCTGTTCGATAAACTCAAAGACGCCAACATTTTTTCGAAGCTGGACCTGAGGGGAGCCTATAATCTGATTCGGGTTCGTCAAGGGGACGAATGGAAGACAGCGTTTAACACACGCGATGGCCATTATGAATATCTAGTTATGCCATTTGGCCTCTGCAATGCGCCCGCTGTCTTCCAGGACTTTATGAACGATATTTTTCGAGATCTCCTCTATTGTTCTGTTGTTGTCTATCTGGATGACATTTTGATTTTTTCTTCTTGTGAGTCTCTCCATGCTTCTCATGTGAGGCAAGTCCTTCAACGTCTCAGAGAGAATCATTTGTTCGCCAAGATCGACAAGTGCGAGTTCCATCAGTCGAAAATTTCTTTCCTTGGTTATGTCATTTCTCCCTCCGGCTTTGAAATGGATCCGGCCAAGGTTTCGGCAGTCCTAAATTGGGTTCCTCCCTCTAATATGAAAGCAGTCCAACGCTTCTTGGGGTTCGCCAATTTTTACAGGAAATTCATCAAGAATTTTTCCGGCATTGTCCTCCCCCTTACTGCTCTTACCCGGAAGGGAACACGATTTGTCTGGTCTCCTATGGCTCAGAGAGCGTTCGACGATCTGAAGCAAGCTTTTTGTTCTGCTCCCGTCCTAGTTCATGCAGATGTCTCTCGACCTTTTGTTTTGGAGGTGGATGCTTCAGAGTCCGGTGTTGGAGCCATTCTCTCTCAGCGGCTTCATTTCCAGGGTCCCCTACACCCTTGTGCCTTCTTTTCCCGGAAATTTTCTTCTGCCGAGAGGAATTACGACGTTGGCAACAGGGAACTTTTGGCGGTTAAGCTGGCTCTGGAGGAATGGCGTCATCTTTTGGAAGGTTCGGTTGAACCCATTACCATTCTTACGGACCATAAGAACCTGGAATACATCTCTGCCGCCAAGAGACTGAATCCTCGTCAAGCACGTTGGGCCCTCTTCTTTTCCAGGTTTAACTTCATTATCTCCTATCGTCCTGGTTCAAAGAACTCCAAGGCTGATGCTTTGTCCAGATCATTTTCTACTGATGAAGTTTTGGTTCTTCCTCCCATTCCCATTATCCCTCCTGAATGCATCGTTGCTCCTGTATCCGTTATTCCTCCAGAGTGTCCTCCTGGGAAAACCTTTGTGCCTGCTTCCTCTGTTCCTCAAGTCCTGGGCTGGGCTCATTCTTCAAAGTTGGCAGGGCATCCTGGTGTCGGTAAGACCTTTGACCTGGTGTCCAGATATTTTTGGTGGCCCTCCTTGAAACAAGATGTCTCTTTGTTTGTATCTTCCTGTGTTATCTGTGCCCAACAGAAGATTCCAAGATCTCTTCCTTGTGGCCTTCTTTAACCTCTACCTACTCCCTCCCGACCCTGGGTTGACATTGCTATGGACTTTGTGGTCGACCTACCCAAGTCTTCGGGGATGACTACCATCTGGGTTGTCATGGATAGGTTCTCGAAGATGGCACATTTTGTCCCCTTGAAGAAGTTGCCTACCGCCTCCACTCTTGCTCAACTTTTTGTCAAGGAGATCTTTCGTCTGCATGGCATTCCTTCCTCCATTGTCTCTGATCGTGGCGTTCAGTTTGTTTCAAAATTCTGGAGGGCTTTTTGTAAACTTTTGGACATTCACTTGAACTTTTCCATGGCTTACCATCCTCAGAGTAATGGCCAGACTGAAAGGACGAATCAGTCTTTGGAGCAGTTTCTCCGATGTTTCATCTCGCAAAATCAGGACAATTGGTCGGATCTACTTCCTTGGGCTGAGTTTGCACATAATAACCTTAAGCATTGCTCCTTAAACTGCTCTCCCTTTTTCTGTGTCTATGGTCTCTCTCCTTCAGCTCTTCCTCCAACTGCTGTCAAGGTGGATGTTCCTGCGGCTGACTCCCTGTTTCGGGACTTTCAGAAGATTTGGACAGATGCTCATTCCGCCCTTACTAAGGCTTCTTCGCGCCAGAAGGTGGCTGCCGATAAGCATCGTCGCCCTGCTCCCAGGTTCAAGGTAGGGGACTCTGTCTGGCTCTCTTCCAGAAATATCAAGGTCAGGCAGTCCTGCCCTAAGCTGGGTCCCCGCTTACTCGGTCCTTTCAGGGTTAAGGAAATCATTAACCCAGTGTCAGTGAGGTTGGACCTTCCTCCCAGCATGAACATTTCAAGCTCGTTCCATGTTTCTTTGCTCAAGCCTTTCGTCCAGAACGCATTTTCTTCTATGGAAGCACCTCCTCCTCCTGTTCTTTTGAATGGTCATCAAGAATTTGAGGTGCAAGACATCATCGATTCCCGTAAGTCTAGAAGGGGAGTCCAGTACCTGGTCCACTGGAGAGGTTTTGGTCCTGAGGAGAGATCTTGGGTGAAGGCTGCTGATACACATGCCCCCCGATTATTGAGGTCCTTCCACAGGAAGTTTCCCGACAAACCCCGGGAGCCCCCTGGAGGGGTCTCCTGAAAGGGGGGGTACTGTAACACCCGCCGCTGGTTTTGAGCGCCGGCGCATAAGCGCAGGCACGCGTCAACTTGGGCGCCGGCATTGAGGCGCCCTCGCACGTCAAATCGGACACCTGCGCTCACATACTTAGGAGCAATGACCTCTAATTTAGGCGCCTGGCTTCCTATTGGTCCCTGATGTGTCTGTCTTCCTCAGCCTGCTCCTGATTGGTTCCTGTTCCCTTAAATACCTTCCTCTTCCTCCTCACATTGCCCAAGCTGGCTTCAGTTCCTACTGTTCCTGCTAAAGCCCTGGTTGTTCGAGTTTCCTGGTTTTGACCCTCTGCCTGTTTTCCTGACCTCCAAACCTTCGCTGCCTGAACTCGACCTCTGCCTGCATTTAACTACGCCTTAGCCTGACCCCTTGGTACTTCGCTTCTTTAAAACCTGTCTTCTGGAAACGACCTTTGCCTGCACTTGACTACGCCTTGCCTGATCCCTTGGTACTTCGCTCCTGGTAACTCGCCTGGCTTCTCTACCACCTCCGCAGCAGAAAGCCCGGGGCCCCAAAAGGGCGTCGGTGAATACCGGAGCCGTAGAGAGGTTCCTGTTACCATCAGTTCTCCTGGATCAGCTACCTTCCTCCGGGATCCGAGGTAAACAGATTGTTATATGTCTCTTGCACAAACAACATAAATAGCATCAGGAGGACTTCCACACTAGGCTTCCACTTCGC
Source organism: Xenopus petersii (assembly GCA_038501925.1). NCBI lineage: Eukaryota > Metazoa > Chordata > Amphibia > Anura > Pipidae > Xenopus > Xenopus petersii. The sequence continues at coordinate 88,456,078 of CM076677.1, forward strand.
AATTAAATGCTCATGCAGTTATGTTAATTTTGCCGAATTCTGGAAGAAAATGCTGCATTGTTGAAAAAAATAAAACACTGATGGCCCTCAAAATTGCACTTTGCTCACTGCACTTGCAGACTTCAATGACCCCTTACGTCTACCCTAGTTATGACTAGCAAAACCAGGTAAAATGGAAAGACCTGAAAATAAAAACATAAACAAATTCCAAGGAACAAATTCACTGAGCAATGTCAAACATCACAGGGAATTTAAGTTTCCCTGTCCTTCAAGTTATAATTCACATCTGTACTGAAAATGACTCTTCATATCATGTCTTAAACATCCATCGATGTTTGGAGAACTGCCAATATTATTTTATTCTGCCAAGTTCTGACTAATAGAATTTTGCTGCAATTAAATATTTTCTTGTAAAATGGACTTTTCTAGAGAATAAAGAAATGTAATGATAAATAAACAAGAAACACACATCTCGTAAAAATTTATTTCTAAAAGAATGGATAAAATGACTGGCCATATTTTGTGCCTATTAATCAGACTTAACTGTGTTTTATTTGTATATGGGTTTCCGATGTCTAGCACAGGTCGGTGGGAAAAAACGATGTTGTTCTTTTGTTTTATTTTTATTTGCTTTATTCATTTGTCTATTACTTTGTGGCTTTCTATGTGTTTTCCACTTTCCCCTGTATACTTTATTTTGGAATTAAAGTGAAAGCTACAATTGCTGTGCCTGTTAGGGTTATGCTGACCTTGGTGGCATCAACTGCCATTATATAAGTGGTTAGTGCAACCACATACAGCAATGGCCAAGTCACACAACTGCTGCTCAAGCTCATTAAATACAAAGCTCCCAAGCAATTCTCTCTATTAAAAACACTCACCCATTAAAGTATTACTTTTAAAGTTCTGCTGTCAAAGATTTCTAAGAAGGAAAGCAAATACACATCAATTTTATGGGTTTGGATGGCTCTGTGCTCAGGTATTTCCTTTAATGCTTCAAATGAAAAGCACTTCAGTTTGTTCGCTTTAGACGTATGAGTGCTGTTAAAAGTTTAACTAGTCATTTAACAGCTCAGAGTCTACATTATCCTATCTCCTGCCTATGCATACTATGTCATTTTAAATTATTGACCCCAAAATAAAAAAACATCTTTGATTCCTGAAGGCATTATTTCTTAATAAACTACGAGATTTGTTATGGAAACATTCTTCATGGCAAACATATAAGAATACAGTAGTGATTCTTGTATTTAAAGGAAACCAATACCATACATAGACAGCGCCGGATTTCACAGAGGCGCGCGGTCCGACCAGGCGGCCGCGCGGTCCTAGCGCCCACCTCACCTCACTTTCCCAGCGCGCCGGCGAAAAAACGCCGGCGCAGCTGCTGTAGATGAATGGGGACGCACGCGTCCCCATAATGCGGCTGGGCGGCATGCCGCCCCTATTTTTCTGCCGCCCTAGGCCCGGGCCTATGCGGCCTTGCCGCAAATCCGGGCCTGTACATAGAAAGAACCATTGTGAGCCTTTTGAGCAAATGGTCTAACGTAACTAACAATAAACATAGAATAATTTTGAAGCGATATATATTGGAAAAAAAACATCATTCTTATTGCAGAAATTCTTTTTTTCAATGGTTCCTCACTTAACTGGCCATTTATAATTTCCTATAGGTATAAAAACTATGTACCACTAGCAACCAAATTAATGGCACAACATTATACTAAACTTAGAATTATTTCTTATAAATGTTTATGACCGGTATGTTGAAGTTTAACTTCACCTATAAAAATGCTTTATAGTTTATTTGCCTAACAAGCAGTTTGCTGTTACCCCAAGTGTAAAGCAATTGGACTGTATAATTCGGAAACATTGGTACCACTCTTCCAAGTAGCATCTCAGTCCACCCATGAGGTTCTGGTAAAAATTGCATGTTTGCAATCCTTTCAGCCAAACTGTATGTCACTTCCAGCATGCATGAAAAAACATTTTGTTGGGTGAGTGCATCAGCAGCTTCTACTGGCACTGCCAATTATGGGAACCTCTTAACAAATGTATTGATGTGTGTGCTCTCATACAGATCCCATACTGATCTGATACTGATACAGTGTCATGTGACATGATCTTTGTCTGCTAATGCAGAAGTGCTAATAAAGTTATGTCTTCTTGAACAGAAGCATGGTGTCTATGTGCAGTTTCTCCTCTGTGTAAAAGAGGCTCATGTGAGATTGAGCTACTGGTTATCCCATCTCTTAAACAGAATGGCAACATAATGCTGCAATTACTGCCACATCCAGGGTTCTCCGGGTACAATATGAAACTTGCATTTAAATCTTCATCAGAAGAAGAGGTTGGATGGATGCAGTGGAAATGCAAGGAATATGTTTGGATTCAAGTCAATATGTTCACAGCTTTAGGAACATTTTAAAGAGACCGCACTTGCACTTGGGTTATAAAAGAGGCTTTGAGTATTGACCTTTGGATAACTATTACCCAACCTATTTGAAGATAAACAAATGCAAATGGAGGGATGATTGAGTTCTTCGGACATCCCGGTAGAACAGGCTGACCCAACTGTAAAAAGAAAAGTCTTTATATTAATACACTGGATTTCATTTTTCCAGCATAGAGTATTAAATACACATTTTACTGACTTGACTAAATAATATGCAGTTAATGTGCAATTATCACATTTAAGTATAAAAACTGGATATAGAAATCTCTACCAGAACAACATCTTGGGACAATTATGTATTTATTTTAACGCATTAATAATTAACCTCACCAATAATTATTTTTGCTAATTAAGCATCATTTAAATTACTCATTACAGTAATTTGCCACAATCAATTTCTACAAGATAAAGTAGTGATTACTAGGTGGGACTGGGTAGCTTTCATGGAATATTTGCTGACAAACGTGCACAAGAAATGAGGGGGCAGTAGATGGAATATCTATAAAAACCACATGGTCTGGTTATACATATGCGACACTCCCTCATTACTGGGCTGGTGAATCATCTCAGACTCTTGTGTTCCTGTAAATTGGTTTGTATATTCAGTGACATACATGTAGCAATAAGCCAATTAATTACACAAGTAAATTGTACATGTTTTCCAAACATTCAATTTTGCGTCTTTTCATTGCATTGCTTCATATACATGCAAATCTTCATTCCTACATGACAGAACAATGTTGCTAGGAGGAGAGAGAATGTATTCATGGCTGTAGCTAATTTATACACTCTTGGCAATCATTTATTATTTTAGTTTACTTACTGTCACACCCAGAGCAGTATAGTCAGATGATGTTTCCCCTATGCATTCAGTTGCTTGGTCTGAAGGCCAAAAGAGTTAATTGGTGCAATTTAGCTATCCATGCTTTTGGACAATGGTTGTCAAACCTTTTCATTTAAAGCCCCCCTTGAAGGGCCAACCTTGAGCAGAACTCCCTTTGCAGGTCCAACCTTTAACCAAGGTCCCTTTTAGTTCATGAAATGGGTACAGATATAGAATAATATTGGTGTATCCGTCACTCTGCCATAGTTTCACGAATATCTAGCACAGCTAATTCATAATTACCCCAAACATCACCCTAACTGCCTTACTAGTCTTTCTGGTTTATATAGGAGCACAAATTGCCATTCTCACCAATTCTTACCATAAGGGACCCTCTGCTACTGCTTACAGCTCCCAAGGGGGGCAGTCTCACAGTTTGGGGACATCTGGTATAGATTAAATAAAAAATCATGGAGAAAGTACATAAGCATTGTTTTCCTAGTAAATTGCTGTATTCTCATCAGAAGTGGTTAGCATTGCTGTGCTGGAGTCCTTTGTCCAAGTAACACAATACCCTCATTTTAGGGTGGAATTTCTCAAGCTTTAAAGCATACTAAAAGGTAAATCTATGATTGATGAATTGACTTGTGTGATTGCAGATCTGATGTAGGAAAATGAGACTATGCTATTCTGTGACAGGGACTGATGTGAATGACTGATAAGCTGCCATATCATATAAATGTAAATATACGCTCATTATATGCAGCGGCACAGAACTTGTGTTTGTGACTGTGAAAATGTGGCAGTGTTCAAGAAATAGAGGAATATCTTATATGCAGGCAGTGCAGCGGAGCAATTGGTTATCACGGCGGTCCGAGGTTTTATTTTTTCCCCTGGGCACTACTTGCAAGGAGATGTTGTGTTCTTCCCATGCTTGCACAATCTTCCTCTGGTTACTACTCTGGTCTGGTTTCCTATCACATTCCAACAACAACAGTCTGGTTACACTGCTCCTGATAAAATTGCTGATGGTGTATGGGGAATGTAATAGGGACCAATGGGGCAGGTTATCAATTTGGAATCTGTGGGTAGTATATAAGGATGACAATATGTGGTATCAAATTACTCATCTGCTTTATGAAAGCTGGTGGAAGAAAACAAGGTACAAAATGCAAAATGTGAGTTTATTTTTGAAAATCTTGTAAGACCTCTAACTTAAGCAAAGTTTATGGTTTGCTACTTTTTGAGTATAGGAAAACTATACCTTCAGAATGAATAATTACCAATAGATCATTTTTTATATACTAACCTCCATGTGTAATAAAAGGCACTAAGTTTGCCCAGGAGCAGTAACCACAGCATTCAATGAGATGATTTTTAACAGGTAACCAGTACATGGTACCTGCTAATTAGTTGTTATGAGTTACTGCTGCTGGGCAAACTTAGGGGCAAATTCACTAAAGAGCAAAGCGGCTATAGCTAGCGCAAATTCGCCAGCGTGACGTAATTTCGTTACTTCGGCGATTTACTTACGGGTGCTGGCGTAAATTCACTATCGAAGTGGACCTACTCTAGCGCTACTTCGCTCCTTTATGACAAGCGAAGTTGCGATATGGCGATGGGACGTAAATACGCTAATTCACTAACTTGCGGATTTTACTAAGCGTTACCTCTTGCGCCAGACTTGCCTTCGCCACCTCAGACCAGGCGAAGTGCAATAGAGTAGATAGGAATTGCTTCAAAAAAAGTAAAAATTTTTTCTAAGCCCCAAAAAACGCTGGCGTCTTTTCCTTTTTTAAGGGTGATAGGCTGAAAAAGATCGTAAATTTTTTTGGGGGTACCCTCCTTCCCCTCCCTACATTTCCTAACATATGGCACCTAAACTATACAGTGGGCACATGTATAGGGCAATATAACAACTCTATTTTATTTTATGAAGCTTTCCCAGCTTGTGTAGTGTAATGTATTTGCTGCTACATATACGTCAATTGTACTTTAACTTGGCGCTGTATGCAACTTCGCATTTTAGCGAATTAGTGGCACCCTGGCGAAACTTCGTCTGGCGAAGTGTGGCGAAGCCTGTGCTAGCGCAACTCTGCAGGTTAGTGAATTTGCCCCTTAGTATCTACTCGAGCAATTTTTTTACTGTAGTTGTCTATGATCCTGCTTAATCTGCTGATTTATAACCGTGTTTTACATAAGGGCAAGGGCTGCAGGAATGGTTGCACTAGCAAATGTAGTCACTTACTTTTCAAGAACAAAAGGTCACTGTATTTGTCTATGGTGGTGATTTACACTTTGAGATTGGGCTGTATTCCAAATGATGCATTTTCTGGTGATACTTGAGCAGTGTTAGTCTGTGTTCCGATGCCAGTAATGTAGGGAGGAATCTTACATTCCTATGGCAGGTTAATGTTCAAAGCAAAGGAAATCACCTCTTCCCTTCCAGTTGAAGCAATGGCCTATGATTTGACTTAAGACTTCTGAATTATCGAGCCACTCCTTTTCATTTTGGTAAACTGGCTCACCCAACAGAATGTTAATGGAGAAAGTAATTGTTGAAGCTTTCTCAGGAGCGCAATTTCTGTAGCACTGGATACTGCTAGGCATTACTTTATTCAGCAGCAGATTTACATGCAGCAATTAAGTAATTTCTACTTATATCAAGCATGGCCCAAATGCATGGCTGTCCAGCTGCCAGCAGTTGTATTTCATAAAAAGCCAGAGGGTCACAGTTTAGATATCATATTATATCATAATGACTTGTCTTCATTAAGTAGGTGTGTTCTTCTTTAACACCGGCCATGAGAATAGAGATTTCAAAGAAAATACAACGTGAGATGAAAAAGTGCAGTTTAGAAGTTCTCTGCATCTGGAATAGAATTGCATGTTGTCCCGCAAGCATCCTAATGTACAGAGATAATAGAGCATTATATTGCTTTTTCCCCCTTTTACATTATTTGCGGTGCAATAAACAGTTTACCAATTAGTATGCAATAGCAGGCTTTGGTTATGTCAGCTCTTTTGACCTATTTTAAGCAAGAAAGTAGGGCAGCCTCCGGATTTGCTTTCTATGTCTCCAGACACCATGCTGGGTTATGTTCTATGTGTCTGACATTATAGCAGTCAGATGCAGACCAGGCTTGCAATGCTATCCTCAGGGCTTTCCTTATTGAAACATGCATGCTGAACATATGTGTGTATAAATGCTGAGTTGCTGGCTTTTCTGTGCAATACTCTCACTTGTTTCTCATTATAACACATAATAAACCAGACTTTAAGTAGGTATGAAAAAATATGCTTTGTTTCTGTTTTTTTCCCTACCTCGCTCATTTTCTCATTTTCATCCTTCAGTTTGCCCTTTGCACAGAGCACTGGCCATTTCTGAAAAAGGAAATCAGCCAGAAAAGTGAGATCATGACTGATGAAAAAGCCAAGGCTTATTGCTCACTTCTATAACATACCTGAATATCCCAGTACATCAACTAATAAATTCTTATGCTGCTCTGAGGTCTGCAATGGGCAAGTCAGCCAGATCCCTAATCATTGTATTATTGTTTCCCAGCTAGCTGCTGTTAAGCAGGGCAAGTTTTTATTTTGGTCATGTCCCAAAATGACCCCCTTATGGTCCACAGTGAAGGTTATAGTAACAAAAGCCACATGACTGGATCTTCCAAATGACCCCTTAACTCATTTCCTAGGACACCTGATTCAAGGAGTTGGGAAAAGAACATGAAAAATCCAAAGCTGTATATAAGGTATTTGATAGCTGCAAAATAAAAAGATCCATCACCCCCAGAACATGTAAGAAGGATGGAATACCTAATGGGCCTAGTGCATGGCACATCGTTAGCATTAGAATAGGATTCATTTATGTGGAACACTTATTACAATGTCCAACAGGGTCCCAAGTCCCCTGAGTTCCCCAAGGGTAAGTTCTATACAGTACCACATGTTACCACCTACTGTATGTTCAATTGTTATGTTGTAGGTTTGATCCCATGTATAAATTATACAAACATACATGTATTTTGCTTTCATGGATATGCAACACTTTTCTTTATATGCAAATAAAAATACAGTTAAAAAAAATATTTGGAGGATCCAAACACTGCAGGAAGCCTAGTGATGCCCAACCTCTCAGTCACACTGCAGCGGCACATCTCGGGGGACTATAGGTTGGATGTGCCGGGTATATTTACATTAAATAAATTCTTAACATTATATAATAGAAGCTTTGAGTTTTTAGCAGCATTTTCTCCCCTAAACTTTATTTCTGATACTGAATGTTTGGGACCCGGGATTTTTCAAATCAGGGATATTTCCGTAATTTGGATCTGCTGAACCTTTAGCAGTTTGTAGCTGCTTGTTGGCAGGCCATTTCTAGGGCAGAAATCATCACATTAATCTGTTAGAGAGCAACACTGCTTTATGGTTAAACCGACCAGTGTGGGAGCCCATATGAAGTACTGCATGATCCAATACTCACTACCTACACTTTGCTCTGCTCCACAGGGGCTGCTGTGTTAATCTGGTTCTCTAGTTTTCATTCTTATAAAAGCTTCACACACAAACACACCCACTGCTTTAAATTACTGACAAGCCATAATAACGTTTATTTTTAGCAGGTACTGGCACTTTGTTCTTAGTGTTTTTTCGGTACAATTAATCATTTTTTGAAATGATTTTTCATTATATTTTCTAGCTTGGGGATAAGCTATTGAAATATATTTGAAGGAGATAGTGGACTGGTTGGCAGACATGGAAATAAAAACCCAAACATAATTTGCCAGGTAGAAACACAGCGTGTACATTGTCTAGGACATAATGTTAGATAAGCACAAATCTAACTAAATATGCTCCATCCCTTCTCTTTTCATTCTTGAATTAAGGAGAAATAAAGGGGCACATTGACTAAAGGGCGAATTGTGTTTTTTGTTGTTGAAAATTTGCCAAAATGACAATTCCCAAGCGAATTTGCCAATTTACTAAAAGTTGAAGAAGGCAATTCGCCAGCTAAAGAGCGCAGTGCTAGAAAACTTTTGGTCTATTTCACCAGGTGAATTTTCGCTCAGGCAAACAATCGTTAATCAGCTAATTTATCAAAGTTTAAACTTTCCAATACGTTACCCTTTAGCCAAAGTCTACTTTGCCTGGTTCTACCGGGCAAATTGTTAAGATGAAGCTACAGAACATCCTCAACAACATTACTATGTCAGTGACATCATATCCTGTATTAAAAAAAGAATAAACGCTGGCTTTTTCTTCATATTTTAATGTGGGATTATGTTTTACTGTTTAATATTTATTATTTAGACATTTTTATACATTTGAAGCTCGTGCCACATTTGTTTCAGGCTGGGCTCATTTTTTAGGACATTAGAGGATATCTTTTGTCTTTATTTTCTTTCTTGGACATTTTTAATAAACCATTGATGGTTTCAGCTTTAAAAGAGTGTGAGACTGTAAGCATACGAGCAGAAAAACATCTATGTTATTATACATGTATTATTTGTATGTCCTTGAATGCATTTTCTTCATCCTTTTATAGCCCTAGAGAAAATGCTTGGCTATTTATTAATAAATGATAATGTGATGGGCAGTGACACTGACATTCTCTATGGCATCTATAAGCAAGCCAGGCATGCCTGCTGCAAGTAGTGTGGAAATGTCAGTTTCATTGTCACCACAGTCCTAAGGCAAATGATGTAGTCATAACAGCCACTATCATAATACAATGCTTAGTGAGCCTGAAGCTTAATTGTTTTATTTTCTGTTTCAATTTCATTAAATTCTGCATCCTTCACATTTCTCAGTATTGCACACAGGAAAATAATAGGCATTTTGCAGATAACACAGGACATCTGTGAAGTGGGACAACAGCAAGACTGGCTTTCACTTAGTGTGTTGTGACCTGTCTTGCTTAATCTACTCTAATCTCAGCTAGCTGCTTCAGAATCCGTTTTAAATTACATTTTCTGAGTGCATGAAGGACTTCTGAGTCATAACTTGGTGCTCATGAATGGAAATTAGCCATGTGCTATCAGAGATTTAAGGATATGCCAAATCACAGAATGCAGCCACCATACACCGGAGCTAGGTTTCAACAAGAAATTCCCTTCCTGCCTGCTCGGTAAGGGCACTTATCCCAGTTAATGAAGACTTCTTAATTAATGCGTATGATCAAAGTCTAAAAGAATAAAATCATCAATGTTTTTATCTGCAGACTTATGGGAATCAATTTACACAGCTCTATAAGCACACCAACAATGTTATAAGAGCTTCATTAGATACAAATTATTCCCTACTTTTTTGATGCTTATTGCTATCTAATATCTTTATCTGCATATAACTATAGTATCACATTTGCATTCCACACAATATTTATGGTATGGGACCTGTTATCCAGAATGCCCGGGACCTGGGGTTTTCCAGATAACAGATTTTCCGTAATTTGGGTCTTCATACCTTAAGTCTACTAGAAATTCATGTAAATATTAAATAAACCCAATAGGCTGGTTCTTCTTCCAATAAGGATTAATTAAATCTTAGTTTGGATCAAGTACAATCTACTGTTTTATTATTACAGAAATAATTATTTAAATTATGATTATTTGGCTAAAATGGAGTCTATGGGAGACTGCCTTTCTGAACTTTTTGGATAACAGGTTTCCGGATATCGGATCCCATACCTAAACTGCATTGCATGTGTGATAATTCAGAAACTAGGGATGCACCGAATCCAGGATTCGGTTCGGGATTCGGCCAGGATTCGGCCTTTTTCAGCAGGATTCGGATTCGGCCGAATCCTTCTGCCCGGCCGAACCGAATCCGAATCCTAATTTGTATATGCAAATTAGGCGTGGGGAGGGAAATTGCATGACTTTTCGTCACAAAACAAGGAAGTTAAATTATTTTTCACTTCCCACCCCTAATTTGCATATGCAAATTAGGGTTCGGATTCGGTTCGGTATTCGGCAAATCTTTCACAAAGGATTCGGGGGTTCGGCCGAATCCAAAATAGTGGATTCGGTGCATCCCTATCAGAAACCCTCACATAATATTGGCAAGCACATCCTAAAGGTTTTAGACACCTAAATGGGTCCTAATAGGGACTTGTGTCATTGCTCTGCTTATGTAAACCCCTGTTGTTCTCACAGTGTACTGTAGATGGCACTGTGCTATAGTATAAAGGTCTAGGTAACCATGCGGTCTGAGTCCATTGCTTTAGCCCTTACCGAGCAGGCAGGAAGGGAATGGGTGGTGGAACCTAGGTGCTTCGGCCTTAGTAAAGTGGATAGCTATACTCTTTCATAGATCACTTTAGGAGTGATAGATAGGTTGTTATATAGTTGAGCAGCTCAAGGCTCCGACGAGGTGAGTCAGAGGGATTAAGATCCCGGGTAATAATAACCCAGAATTAGGGACTAAGTGCATAGACTTAGAGCACAGGCTGAAAGCTGGGGTACCTTCTCAATTGCTGCTTAACTACTGCTGTAACTGTTCCCTTGCCTGCAGGGATCACACTGTGTTCTTTGGTGCTGTGAGTATATTGCTATCCTTTATGCTATATTTTCTCTGAACTCCATTGTGGATTGTTCTGTAAATAAACCAAGTTCCTGGTTAAGCATAAAAGTACCACTGGCATAAGCACAGTGTTACAGTTGCACTACACCCTGCCTCCACACCGTTGCAAGGGCTTGCACATGAGAGAAAGGTCTAGTCTGTGGCACAATTATATTTGAAAGTAAGCTCATATTAGAGACGGTGCCACTCAATTTATTATAGCGCTACACAATGTTTAATGCCTAGTTTGATGAATACCTGTAGCTATCCTCAAAATGTGCAGACCTGTATTCTCCACTAAACTAGGGATGCACCGAATCCAGGATTCGGTTCAGGATTCGGCCAGGATTTGGCCTTTTTCACCAGGATTCGGATTCGGCCAAATCCTTCTGCTCGGCCGAACCGAATCCGAATTTGCATATGCTCTTTGGTCATTCTTTCTTTTAGCTTATCAATAAAAGCAGTTATCATGCCATAGCGCTTAAAGGAGAACCCTAAAAATGAATATGGATTGAAATGCTACATTTTATATACTGTACTTATTAAACCAGTCTAAAGGTTCAGCATCTTTATAAAAGTAACAATGATCCAGGCCTTCAATGTTGTCACAGGAGTTTCTCATCTTGGATTTTTTTAGGAGTGTCAGTGACACACACATGCTCAGTGGACTTTGAGCAGCTGTTGATAAGCTTAGGGGTTGTCAGAAATCATCAAGCAGGAAATGACATTTAAACTGTCATATAAACTGATGCCACTGGACTGATTATTAAATTCTGATACTAATTGTGCTGGTTTCAGCAGATAGTTTATTCATTTTATTGGCATAATAAAGAAACTTACCAAACTGAGTAACTTACCAAACTAGGTATATTTGAGTAAAAATTGCCCTTTTACAGCTTTTACATTAAGCCATAATTTTTCATCATTTCCATCGAAGATCACCTGACCAGTAATTATAATGAAGCTCTAACTGTAACAGGAAGATGTCTGGGAGTAAAATACAGAATGTTGTCTATTTATTGGCTCTTTGCATGCATTGTGAATCATAGGATCCCAGGGAGTCGCCTTTTATCCTTAAAATGCAATTTTCTGTTTAGAATTACTCAATGGGACATACTACTAAAATAAGTGTGTCTTTACAAAAATGGTTTATTTACATGAAGAGGGGTTTTACTAATAAGAGGTTTTATGCAGTAAAGCCTCATTGGTTGGGGTATAGTTTCCTTTAACTACCATGTACGAGTAATCGGAATTATTTATTAATTAGCCTTATATTGTGATATTTAAATTACATAGTCAATATATTGTGCATTAGTTCCTAAGCTCAGGTAACTGACAGCAGCACAGAGCATGTGCAGTTAATCAGCAGAAAAGAAGATGGGGAGCTACTGGGGCATCTTTGGAGACACAGATCTTTACTGCTAAAGGCCGGTGGTTGCCTTGGGCTGGTACAGAAGCCCAAAACAAAATTTACAATATGTCTGCCTTACTTCTGTAGCATCAGAGACCCAGTCCCTGCAGTGATGCACTAAATTATTTTTCAAATCCTCTCGCAAACCATAGATTTAATATTATCCAACCCAGAAAGGCTTATGCACTTTGTGCACTTAATGACGATGCAATTAAAAGGGAAGAAAGATGACAGAAATATGAATGCGCCCACTGCACGCAAGTAAAAGGGCAGTAACTAAACATAAATGGCATGTATCCTCTCGAACAACTGGTCATTTATAGTGATGGGCGAATTTGCTCATTTGCGCGTTTTTGACATTTTTTTTTTGATGCCGGTGAATTTTCGGCAGTGAATTTTCACAGTCGTTTTGCGAATTTATTCGCCGGAGGGGAATCGCGCCAATTCGCCGAAAAAAATTGCGCCTGGCGAATAAATTCGCCCATCACTAGTCATTTACCAACTGGTGAAACCTACATAAAGCTTTGATCGACAGGCTACAGCTCCAACCATGCTTAATATAACCCTACAGATCTAACTTGTACAGGTGTAACTTGATAGGGCCAGGCCCCCTGCAAATAAATTTTTAGGGTGGCATAGCACCTCCGGGGTCCCTATCCTGCCGCCCCTCCCTGTCACTTTCCATATGCCCTATGGCCTCTTTGTGGTGGGCAGAAAATTTAAAAAGGTGGAAGAGGCCAGCAACAGTAAACCATACACCAGACCCTGCAACCCGGGCGGAATTAGGGGTAGGCAGAAGAGACATCTGTTTAGGGTGCAAAGATAGGGGGTGCTGGGCAGGTACCTGTTAAAATGTCTTCTGCCTACCCATAGCCTGTGTTCCCTCCCCTCTGTCATTCTCCTTTCCCTCTTCTCTGTCACTCTCTCCTCCCGACCAGGTCACCTAGGGTGTCCGATCAGCTTGGTCTTGCCTGCAACTGTTACGCCACTGCTCTAGATATGAATCAAATGCATTACACTTGTTTTCCAAATGCGATACCTTTGTTTTTTATTTTTGCAAAATAGAAAATATAATTCAAATTAATTCTTCACTACCCATTAATTAAACACTTTGCTCCACCACGGAAAAGAATGATCCCACTTTATGAATAAACATACAAATGCATTTAAATAAGGACCCCTTGGCAGAACGACACATGCCAGTATGGAACCGTAATATCAAATAAGTGAAGAGATTAATTAAATGGGAAACATAACCCAGAGCCATTGGTTAAATTACATACTTGAAATGCATATTCCTGAAATGGAAACAAAAAATCATTGTCACAGAGTAGAGTCTAGTACAGGTATAGGATCCCTTATCCGGAAACCTGATATCCAGAAAGCTCTGAATAGACTCCATGTTATCCAAATAATCCAATTTTTTAAAAACGATTTCCTTTTTCTCTGTAATAATAAAACAGTACCTTGTACTTGATCCCAACTTAGATATAATTAATCCTTATTGAAAGCAAAACCAGCCTTTTGGGTTTATTTAATGTTTAATTTAATTTCTAGTAGACTTAAGGCATGAAGACCCAAATTATGGAAAGATCCGTTATCCGGAAATCCCCAGGTCCCAAGCATTCTGGATAACAGGTCCCATACCTGTAATACCAATAGTCATCTGTGATAGAACAGATTGTAAAAACCAGTGAATGACTTGGAAACCCTTCAGCAATAAATGAGCTAGTGGATCTATCAAAAATACAGGACCTATTATTTAGAATGCTTGGGACCTGGGGCTTTCTGCATAAGGGGTATTTCCACAATCTGGATCTCCATATATTTAATCTACAAAAAAAATGATAAAATTAAATAAACCCAATAAGTTTGATTTGCCTTCATTAAAGATGAATTATATCTTAGTTGGGATCAAGCACAAGGTACTGCTTTGTTATTACAGAGGATAAAAGGAGTCTATGGGAGAAGACTTTCCCTTAATTTGGAGCTTTCTGGTAAACAGGTTCCTGGATAACGAAAGTATAATGATAAGCATAATCAAACATATTTGAAGGTACATAGGTGTCAGTAAATACTCAATTACAGAGAGATCAGGCCCTTGGGCATCTGTAGAACATTTATCTTTTTGTTCATGAAGCATATAAGTGTTACTTTGGCCTTGTGTTAATTGGCAGTTAATTGTGTGCACTGGTTTTACTAATTGATGCGCTCCAGTGACTTTGAAGAAATATTAATCAAGGATTAGTATACTCAAGCACAGCTATCTCCACTTACTATATATACATCCCACCAGCAGATTTCCTGCTGCAGCAGTCTTTAGACCTTAGTACTATGTTTGTCACATTTTGTTAAGGACCCTTAGTTTAAAACAATACCAATACATGAAATTAGTTGCCTTATCTCAAAACCAAGATTAAGCATTTCCACCTAAATCTGATTTATTAGGACTCCTAAGGGAACAGTTTGGGACCCATTGAAAGAGCATTTCGATGGATTCAAGCAGAGCTAATATCTGGTATTTTAACAATTTTGGCAGGTGCCAATTCGCTAGCGAAAGAGACCGTCGCAGGCAAATTTTTGCTTTGGCGAAAGGTTGTTACTCCGCAAATTCATTAAGGCGTGGATTTTACTGAACTTTGACTTCGCCACCTCAGACCAGGCAAAGTGCTAAAAAGAAGCTAGCTCTTCCTCAATCTTCTGGCACTTACATCATATCCTGTGTGCAAAAATGCAAGTTCAAAAAATGCTGGTGACTTTTCCTTTTTTTAAGCGGAATTGCCTGCAAAAGTTCTAACTTGAACTTTTTTTGGGTAACCGGCTTTCTCCAGACATTTCATAACATATGGAACATTCATTTTGCATTATATTAATTCTCTTGTCTTTATTAAGGTTCTCTGGATATTTTTAATAAAAAGTGGTAACTTCAAGCATTTGCACCAACATTTATTATAAAGACCTCCATACAACTTTAAATTACCCGGCGTATGCAAATTGACCTAAGCACAAGATCACTAGTGAATTTTCGCTAGGCACAAACGAACGCTAGCACTTCTTCGCTATGAAATGCTCGCACTGCCAAGTAGCGCTAGCGAAAAGTCCCCAGCGTTCGGTGCACAGGACAAAACTTTGCATATTACTAAATTGACGTAGTAGTAGCACATTTGTGCCTGGCAAAGTGGTGCGAGGTGTGCGAAGCTGATGCGTGCGAAAAATCGCCCATTAGTGAATCTGCCCTTTAAAAGTAGCCCAATAACATAGCCAAATCACCTGAAATCCCAAACCCAGATCCTATTGACTTCTATGGAAACTGCCTGAAAGTGATCTATTGTATTTGTAAACATGGTAGTCCTCATCTCTAAGGGGCCCATTCACTAACCTCGAGTGAAGGAATAGAGGAAAATAGAGGAAAAAAAATTTGATTTTCGAATGTTTTTTTTGGCTACTTCGACCATTGAATTGGCTACTTCGACCTTCGACTACGACCTTCGACTTCGAATCGAACCATTCGATAATCGAAGTACTGTCTCTTTAAAAATTTCTTTGACCCCCTAGTTTACCACCTAAAAGCTACCGAGGCCAATGTTAGCCTATGGGGAAGGTCCCCCTAAGCTTGCTAACAATTTTCTGATCGAAGGATAATCCTTCGATTGATGGATTAAAATCCTTCGATCGAACGATTATTCCTTCGATCAAACAAATTGCGCAAAGTCTTTCGACTTTGATATTCGAAGTCGAAGGATTTTAATTCGGCAGTCGAATATCGAGGGTTAATTAACCCTCGATATTCGACCCTAAGTAAATCTGCCCCTAAGTATCATTCAAAGACTTGTAGGAGTATTTTTAGGCAGTTGTCAAAGTGCCCAGAATCAACCCAAGGACCAAAATGGCATCAACTCATACTTAGCCAACTCACCTTCTCTCCAATGCAATGTGGTATGTTTATCAACTCATCAGTTCCCTCCCTAAGCTGCAATATGAATATATTTACTTCACCTTCTTCAAAACCAGTTAATTCTGGATAGCTTTTAGTCTCCATCATTGCTTAGTATTATTGAAGAGAATAGGTTCTTTGCTTTTTTATGGTAGAGCTGAAGAATATGTTTGGGTTAATTTGTCCCTTGAGGGACCACAGCATCTGGAAACATGACTTTCACTATATAATCCAGTAACCAAACACTACTAACTTAGTTTTGGAGGATATTTACGGTAGGATTTCTATCATTGGATTGTTGATGACCAGAATCTGAACTCCAGCCCTGGGAAATGTCTGAGTTCTCCACATGTATTGGCAAGCATTTTGTATCCCAGCACCAACTCTGTGAAATTGTCATTCCATTTGGGAGCTACTAAAAAACAAGCACCTATTTGTTTAGCAGTATTTCTTGTAATTTAATACTGGGCTGATTTTAAACACACAATCTACTTTATACATTAATTTGCAGGGCTGTGCCTAATAATTCAGGCTGTGGTTTTGGAGGCAAAAATATTTTTTGTAATGCAAATTCAAGTGCTCCTTCTTTGGGATCAGTAAAAGAAATTCAAGCGTATATCATTGTAACCCTTGACAGAATAATGAAGTAGCGGAGTAAAATGCAATAAATTGCATCATGTCTTTGGGAACATAAGAGCTATCCAATTAACTTGTAATTATGGAGTGAATATTTAAGGTTGTAAAAGTCATAATTTGAGACCAAGTTGGTGAAAATACATCTCACAGCAAGCGCTAGACGCAAGTAATTAGACAGGGAGATCATAACGTGTCCTCAATTCTCTAACTATTTTTGCAAAAAGTTAATTTTACTCTTTTTATTTCTATGAAGCCAGAATCCAAAAGTGAAAACCTAAATTTCTGGATCATCTAGCAGATGAAATTGAGTAACATTACCAGCAACATTATTAAGTGCTTTATTTGCTAAATTCTGAAAAATGCCCTATGGTTCCCTGTAGTATATATGTCATAAGCCTGGATGACTAGTGTTGCTATTGGAAGCATACAGTACTATTGTAAAAACTTGATATCTTCTTTCTTGAATGTGCTCCTGGTGCACATTTTAACTGTGAATGGTGAGAGGTTCATATGATTAACAATGGTGATCTGCTTAGCAATTCAAATTTAGAGTTGGAGAGTCACCAGCGGATATAAAGAGATGGAGGGAGGTGCAAAACTTAAAGTACATTGAAGTTTCACCTCCTTAAGCCAGCGATATTGAACATTCAGAGATTTTTAAATAAACACAATAGTCACCAGTGACACATAATATGCATTGAAATAATTATTAATAGACAGTCACACGGTATACTGTATAGCATTACTGAAAAATAGATGAACACATAATTATCTTCAGTATTAAGTTTTCATCAGATTCAGCTACTGGCCAGGTTTCACAAAAGGGCTGTAACTGAATAGTTTTTTATTCTGATTAGTGCTCTAGTTGAGACACTAGGGGGCACATTTACTAAGGGTCGAATATCGAGGGTTAATTAACCCTCGATATTCGACCATCGAAGTAAAATCCTTCAACTTCGAATATCGAAGTCGAAGGATTTACCGCAAATACTTATCGATGGAAAAATCGTTCGAACAATTCGAAGGATTTTAATCCTTCATAGAAAGCATAGAAAGCTTATGGGCAAGGTCCCCATAGGCTAACATTGATGCTCGGTAGGTTTAAAGTGCCGAAGTAGGTAGTCGAAGTTTTTTTTTAAGAGACAGTACTTCGACTAACGAATGGTCGAATAGTTGAACGATTTTTAGTTCAAATCGTTCGATTCGAATTCGTAGTCGAAGGTCGAACAAGCCTATTTGATGGCCGAAGTACTAACTTGGAAATTTTTTTTACTTCGAATCCTTCACTCGAGCTTAGTAAATGTGCCCCTAAGATCTCAAAGGTGATCTTTTTGAATAAATCATCTTCCTGAAATGGCAAACCCATGGAAATGGTTCAATTTACTTTAGCAACCAGGAAATGGTTTTAATGGGAAACTAGAAGATGATTTGTAAAGCAATAGTAGGGCTGCTGGGTTGAGAGACCCTCCCTGCCCCTCTAAGCTGGAAAAAAGCTGGAAAAAGGGAGCAGAGAAGGCAAATAATTTAAAGAAAAACTATAAAAAAAAGATGAATTGAAAATTTGCTTTGAAGTTCTATAACACAGTAAAAGCAAATTAACAGATGAACTACCAATTTACTATGTATCTAAGTAACTGTTATTTATAGAGCAATGCTCAATAGTAATGGGAAAATACATTCATCAGGCATGGATTTGTGTAGAATTTCCACATTTCGCCGCCAGCGAAATTGTGGTGGAAATTCAAAGCTGAAAAATTAATAAATTTGCACATTTTTTTATAAATTTGCAAATTTTTTGGCGAAGCAATATGCCACAGATTCGCACATCCCTAATGCTCAACCATTACAGTTTTGCATTACTGATACTATAGAAGATTAGGTTGTCCTGGAAATGATAAACCACATACTCAAAACAAAAATATGAAACAACTGTAAATGACGAGAAATAGTGGTGAAATGAATTAATTAAATGATGCAAGAATAGTATACGTCTTTATAACAATACATTACGGAAACAACCTATAGCAGAAATAATATAGCCTGATAAAGGCATATTTCATGCATATTATAACTTGTGCTAAGAAAGGGAGGAAAAGCTGAGTCAGTTTGCTAGTAACTAAATGATTTACCATCAGAGAACATCTTTTTGTAATATACATATAAATATATACATATCCACACTAGGCTGCATGTTGCTTTTACAAAATACTGCACTTGTCAGCAATACTAGAAGTACTCCTGATTGCCATCCAGGAAATACATCACTTAGGCATAAAAACCTAATGGCTAAACATTATCTTTTGTAATGGTTCTTAAATGCACTGGAATGTTTAATGGCATCATACAAATTATTGGTGCAGCATTTACTATATACTGAATAACGTTCAAGTAAACCATTTGCACTGCCTTCATTGTTATACAGATTTTTAAGTCCATATATTTTTAAATTAAGGTGACAAAAATGCTAAACCGACTGTTTTCAAAAAGAAAACACATTTATTACAGATACCTACCATTGTTTTAAAGTAGTATAATAAGTGCATTGTTAACGATTAGCTTTACATCTAGATATACTGTAGTATATATAGATGTTCTCTAAATTGAGGCTGGTCCTAATGGAAATCTGTTTCTGGATGTGATCCTCAAAGGTGAGCGCCAAAGGCCTTTTTGTATTATATAATCATTTTAATAAAAGCTCTCCGTTGTTTATATGGGTAATTATCAGTGGATGACAAAGATGTGTTTATTTTATATAGCTGCCTAGTAGATGAAGTTTAAAAGATATGTGTCTATTAAGTTCGACTTTTTCTGAATCCTGCCTGACATTTAGATGATCCACATTTAGATGTAGACCCCCCCCCCAAACTAACATTGCACAATGCTTATTTGATACATAGGGGGGAGGAAGATACCTCGGGCATTACTGGAGGGAGGGTACAATTTGGGTAGGTCTGTGCACTGTATGGGGGTAGTGGTGAGAGCAGCAAACAATGGGCATGGGAAGGTGGGATCAGAGGCTAGTTGGGGGGATTACAGATGGAAAAAATCATCAGGAAGTTAAGTATTCCAAGGATGAAACCACAAAAGAGTTTATGGACTCTTGCATACCCGAATGTATTCTTAAATCGGGCCCCATGGTTTGAATCAATCAAGTTGCTGAACTGTACATTATATTTTTATATTGCACAAGTTTCAGTGTGTCATGTGACACAAGTGACATCACTAAGCACAGATTACAACTGATGACATCACTGAGCACTTTTGATAAGGATATAATTAACAGGGCATTCACATTCATGGTTGTTGTGTATTGTATATACAATAATAACGTATGTGCCTTTTTAGAAGTGAATTTTGACATGTGTATAAAGATAGCCTGTTTTCCTAAAAAAAACTAAAAGTGTATATTTCTTAGAGTTTCATGAATGTGTCTAGAAGCTGAAACGATAATAGCAGAGTGTATATAAAAGTAGCTGGTTCATTGTTTTTCATAGTGGCAGTTAATTAAACAAGACACGGTGAGCCTAGCCTCTTGGCCCTTTGTTCTTTGTAATAATCCAGAATGTAACGTTTCACTGACAAACCGCCCTTTTCATTACATAAAGACATTTGCTTTTATTTCAGTCTTTGTTCCTTCTGTGTTTTTTACTGCACAAAAAGGCACAGGGAAAAAAAAGTGAGAGAAACAACACATTCCAGTTAACATGCTAATTAAGATTTTATCCCTTAATAACAACAGGAGCCAACATTAAAGAACCGCTACAGAACCTAAACTCTGGCTATGGAATGCCGAAACAAAGGCTGCTTGCCAGTATAAAGTGATGCCAATTATCCAGCATAAAAAGTTTTTTAAGAACAAGTGAAAATGGAGATAAATGACCCAGAAATTGATGACTTATTGATACAAGCCACGTGTTTGTTTCCAGTACAGTCAATTGAACTGCAAGCTTCTTAACACAGGGGTCTTAGATTTTCTTGCTGCTGAACTGCTTTTAATAGTAAACAGGGATTTTTTTAGCACCTCTGTTGTGTTAGGCCATGTAACATGGAGAAAATGCATTTGTTTAATTAAACTAAAATAATTATATTCCATTATGATCAATTTTTGTAACGTCTCTAAAAAAGTTGGCTGACCTGACTTAACTAAACTGAGATTCCGAGCAATAGTCTCACAAAACTAGTGGCATGATCAGCAAATTTTTGTCAAAAAAGTCTTATTTTCCCTTACAGCACGGCTGTTTAGCCTTTAATTGAGATTGGGTTGGTGGATCAGGGTGGCGCTGTAAAGGGGGTGGG
The DNA here is from genome assembly GCA_038501925.1 of Xenopus petersii. NCBI lineage: Eukaryota > Metazoa > Chordata > Amphibia > Anura > Pipidae > Xenopus > Xenopus petersii. The sequence continues at coordinate 88,477,199 of CM076677.1, forward strand.
GACTGGGACAGATCTGGGACCTTAGCCCCACTAAAGCAGTACTTCTGTTAATCTTATCTTGCAAACAATATCACTTTAAAAATATAGAAGTATCTATGATTTAAAATGAGATTCTCAATGTATTCCTTAAGACTGGGATACCAAATCTTTTTTTTTTACCTGTAAGCCACATTCAAAGGTAAGAAAGAAGTTGTAGAGGAACATACACATGTAAACGGTTTTTGGATGTGCCAAATATAAACTGTGGTCGGCTATTTGGTAGCCTCTATGTTGGCAGCTTACAGGAGACTCTGATTGGCAGTACATTTTATACAACCAAAACTTGCCTTCAAGCCAGGAATGAAAAAATAAACACCTGCTTTGAGGTCACTGGGAGCATCAATTGGCTTAGTGAGCAACATATTGCTCATGAGCCACTGGTTGGGGATCACTGTAGTGATGTGCGGGCTGGCCCGATACCTGCAGGACCCCGCGGGACCCACAGTTCGAGCCGACCTCGCACCCCCCTTTCCGGGTCGCAGGCAGGTCCAGGTTGAGCTCTTCTTGTCTCCCCGCGACTTTACAATGCCGGCTTCCGACTTCCACTGTTATAGATGTGCGCCTGCTTGCCCCGCCCCTTTTGTGACATCATCGGTGGGGCGGGCGGCGCGGGTCTATACAAGGTAGGGGATGGCAGGCGTGGGCGGGCGCGAGTGGAGGGAGGGCGGGTATCGTGTGGGTTGGGTTGGGTAAAACCCACCCGCACATCACTAGATCACTGCCTTCAGACAACAAATGCTACAAATACATACAGTGCTCTGTTACTACTCATCTTAAAGAAAAACTATACCTCCCCGAACAATGTAGGTCTCTATAATAATTTATTGCATAAAATTGCTCATATGTAAAACACTGCTTCATCTAGTAAAAAATATACTTTTTAGTAGTACAGGTATAGGATTCCTTATCCGGAAACCCGATATCCAGAAAGCTCCGAGTTAAGGAATGGCTCCCATAGACTCAATTTTATCCAAATAATCCAAATTTTTAAATATGCTTTCCTTTATCACTGTAATAATAAAACCGTAGCTTGTACTTGATCCCAACTAAGATATAATTAATCCTTATTGGAAGCAAAATCCGCCTATTGGGTTTATTGAATGTTTAAATGTATTTCTAGTAGACATAAGGCATAAAGACCCAAATTATGGAAATATCCGTTATCTGGAAAACTCCAGGTCCCGAGCATTCTGGATAACAGGTCCCATACCTGTACTCATCTTAAAGAAAAACTATTACCCTGAACAATGTTGGCCTCTATAATAATATATTGCATAAACAGCTCATTTGTAAAGCCCTACTTCATCTGTGTAAAAATATACTTTTTAGTAATATCTTTAGTATTGAGTAATCCTTTATAGAAATTTCAATTTTAAGTACTAAGGGCCGATCATAAAATTACAGTGCACACAGTCAGCCCAAGGAATACATTAGGGGGTTATTTACTAAACTCCGATTTTTTCTGGTCAGAGTTTTAAAACTCACATTTTTCGTGATTTATTAAACCCTGATGCTGTTAATAGTCTGAATAAAAAAGTACTCTCAAACCTGCGGAGGTCATGTAGAAGTCAATGGCAGAGGTCCCTTTTACTACTGGAAGATCTCACGATTTGCGCTGGGTTTCATACAATAAACTCAAGTGGAAAAGATGTAAAAGTGCAATATTTACTGATATGTATGTTCCGGCTTGGTAAGATTCTTTAATATGCCACTTAAAATGACATACTATTCTGGGAGTATAGTTTACCTTTAAGAAGGAAAGTGAAGAGGGGAATATACATAGGATTAATATGCTCCTCCAACAGCTGTGTTTTACTTCACTTGCTCTGGGAGAAGAGGCTTCAGATTGCAGACATAATAGAAGCATCCTGATCTGTCCTGGGATCTGCATTTCATCCCTGGCTGATTTTGACAATATCATTAGGGTTGCTGTACAGCACAAATATCCACTTAATGCTTTACACTTCTCGGTGCAGTTAATGGAATCCAACCCCACTGGACAGTAGTAGGTGAGAGCAGGTCCACAGTACTGGCGGGGTGGGGGGGTGCTAGATTTCGAAAATGTATTCAGTTCCCATTTAAAAGGGAATTTTCATAAACGTAACCCACAAAACTATGGTTAACAGCCTTTAATAATATTTCTTGGACATCTTGATAATCCCATATATTTCATTTATTTGTAGGGATCAGTATACCCTTTTACTTGCACTACAAGCCCTGAGTAATGTTGGTGCCATGTCATGTAGCTTTGCCCCATTTGCCCACTCCTCCGTGGAGGCACAACAATGTACTGTACATTTAGGAGGGGAAATATAGACACTGCAAGGGGCAACAGTCCTGTGTAAGGGATTTTTATTTTGGAAAGAGCTGCAATCAGGGATTTAGTTACTTTTTAATGTAAACATTTTAGTGGTAGAATATTCTAATTTCTAGTCTAAATTTTGTGAGACTGGAGGTCTCATTTAAAAAGTACAGGTAGTGTGGAAAGTGCAAAACACAGACAGAAACCCCCATGTTTGTTTTACAGTCTGTCCTGCCCTTTGAATGCTGGTCGTTGTGCTCCAGAATGCAAAACAAAGACCAGCACTTCTTCCCTGAATACAGAGCTACCTGGTTCCCAAGTGGTTTTTGGTCGCCGGCACGTTTACGTCAGCACACAAAAGCGTGATGTCACTATGCCGTCTTTTGGCGCCAAATTCAAAATAAAAGGACGTCCAAGATGCCGGTTCAATGCCCGACTATAGGATTTATTTCAAGCATTCCTGGGTGTTCCTAAATTCAATTGAATTCCTGGACTTCTGACCCTGCCTGTACCTTGACTTTGCTAATTATCTGCCTCACTTCTGAACTACTGCCTGGATTTGACTACATATGTTCCTGAACCCTTATCTGTTACCTTGAACTTGGACTTTGGCCTTAAAGCTTCCTCCTTGGTCCGGACTTCCCCCGCTGGGAGCCGATAGGCCCCCTGACAGTCGCTCAGTCTGATGAAAACTCAGTCAGTTCCATTAAATATTTCTGCTGTGGGCCCTGTTTGTTGAAATTGCCTGACTGTTAACACTAAGTGGCATAACAGAAGGCAACCTGGGGACATGAAATCCTCTTTATGCAAGATTGTGCTAGCTCATACTGAAAGTATTGAAATTGAGCTCTTATCTCTCGGCTGGTTCCAGCATATGCTAAACAGCTAGCCAGACATGGTGTTTACATACATCCTGAACAAATCTTTCACAGATGCTCTCTTCTGGATATTGAAAGGCATAGTCATACATCTGTGACTCATAAAAGCAAAAAAAATAAATAAAAGAGAAATGAAACCATGTACACATTTTTACTCAGCTCCTCCAATCATATGCTTACTGTATAAAGCTCACTGAGACAATTATCATCAGGGCAGAACTATTTGGGAATGCTTGTGAAGTGTAATTGACTTCATTTAATCAGTGGGTATCTTAGAAACATATTACAATTGCTATTAAAGTGATTGCAATGTGTTAGCCCACCTTAAAAAAGACAGATAATACCCTGCATGATTCATAAACATCCAAAACCAAGTAGCTGCCTACTCAGTAGGCTTTTCATTGCCCTACAGCGGTGGCATTTAGCCTTTTTTTACTTCATGTCCCTCTTTGAGATCCACCATTTGGTCTGGACCACCATTAGATTATAACAATGTTAAAGGACAAAGAAAGTTTAAAATAGAATAAGGCTAGAAATGCTGTATTTTGTATACTAAACATAAGCATGAACTTACTGCACCACAAGCCTAATCAAACAAATGATTTATGCTTTCAAAGTTGGCCACAGGGGGTCATCATCTTGTAACTTTGTTAAACATCTTTGCCTGACCCTGCACATGCTCAGTGTGGTCTGGGCTGTTTAGGGATTGTCGTAAACAAAGCTGCTTGAATTCTGCATGGCTGGGAAGTAGGGATGCACCGAATCCACTTTTTTGGATTCGGCCGAACCCCCGAATCCTTCACAAAGGATTCGGCCGAATACCGAACCGAATCCGAACCCTAATTTGCATATGCAAATTAGGGATGGGAAGGGGAAAACATTTTTTACTTCCTTGTTTTCTGACAAAAAGTCACGCAATTTCCCTCCCTGGCCCTAATTTGCATATGCAAATTAGGATTCAGATTCGGTTCGGCCGGGCAGAAGGATTCGGCCGAATCCGTATCCTGCTGAAAAAGGCCGAATCCTGGCCGAATCCCGAACCGAATCCTGGATTCGGTGCATCCCTACTGGGAAGTAAGGCGGGGGCTCCCCCTGCTGTTCATAAGTATGATTGTTTCCCTGCTCAGCAGTTAGGGACTGTCTGACAATTCCTATCCACAGCAGTAAATGAAGGGAGAATTTTACTGCATACAGTCAGGTTTCTTATAAAAAGGTACACATTTTTTAATTAAAGTATATTGGAGATAGGTTTCTTTTTCATTAAAGAAAGTAAAAATTGGATTTTATTTATTTGCCTTTCCTTGTCCTTTAAACAATATATTGAAAGATTTCTCTATCTGCTATTAATAATAGTTCCAATAACATCTAGCATAGCAAATATATTTTAATCCTAAACATCAACCTAAATGACCATCAAGCTCAGTTTCCAAACTAGTTTTTAGGCTGGACACCCCAGAAGGACCAGCCTCACAGTTTGGGGGACCACTGCTCTACAGTAATAATGAATACCATTTAGGGGCCTAATATATGTTCTCATATCTTTGTATTCCATCATGAACAAATAAACAATATTATGTTAATGTAAAGTAGGAATATCACAAGCCTTATGAGTTACATTCACATTAGTATTTTTAGCAAGCAATGCAAGCACCTTGGAATCATCCATCTATCTGCATATTTGTTATTTTAAACAAAAAACCCGATATTTGTAGAATTTCAGAACACTCTGAATTATTTTGCTTATCTGTAATTATTTCCAACCCATCACATATTTTTCTGAATATGTAATCCCAGTATTTCGAATTTTCCCCACTATTAAAGCCACAACATTTTTTTAATAAAACTAGATGATGGTTTTTTTTTTACTAAAAAGGATTTTTGGCACAGATGAGAAAAGCACAGCATGTTGTACCCATCAGACCTGGAAACACTTGCCTGATTTACTGGCTCAAGTTATTGTATATATAAAAATGTTCAGGCAAGACACATAGACTGGCTTGTCTGTATTTAATTACCATCCTGTCTCCACTGTCCCTTCCAGTCTTTGCATACACACTTATTTTATATTACATAGCAGACAGGATGTGTCCATTAGAACTTTAGCTCAGTAGATGAACAAACAGGAAGACACAAATTTTACATACAAGATTAAGAGTGACCGTCAGTCCCATGAACGTGTGTTTACTTTGGTTTTCAGAACATGGTAAATAAGTTGGGAACATGCAGGAAATGCTCTGATCTCTTCCATGCCCCATTTCTGATTACCCAAAAAATAGAATATTTATGACATCATTAGTCTGTAACCTCCTGAGTGTGAAATATTTCCATCCATTAAAGCATTAGCTACTTGAGCATCATAAAATATTGATTTTGTTGGCATAAATTGCTGCTTTGTCTTATCATAAATAATGCCTTTATCTCAAACCATTATGATCGCTTCACTTGAATACCCCAGAAATGATGCGCTGCTTTGTTATGACCAACAGAATATCAGCTAGGCTGTTTATTAGTGGGAAATACATACTTCAGTGCTACTTCCAGTAATGATTAGAATCCAATTCTAGGCTATTTGTACAGTGATGAGCTAGGGAAGCATTCAAGCATTTATTCCAAGCAAGATAAATCAGATTTACTTTATAATCTGATTATTAAGGATAAGAAGGATATGCTAAATTGTCTGTTTAAAGACACCATCAGTAAGACAGAGTGGTCCAGGGTACAGCATCTGGATGCCACAAAGTCTGTGAAACCTGCAGTTGTCTGTCCTTGCAGTAATCATCAGATTTGCACCATTCTCTAGCTCACATAGCTACATTCTGTGGAACAGCATTATCTTGTACCCATATGAGCATGAGACTTGCAGTCATAGATGTCACAAACCTCAAGCAGACTAAATTAGCAGTTCTTGGTTTTGCAGTGCTAAACATAACAGAAGGCAGTACACACCAATGTTGAAGTCAGATTGTGGTCACTTATAATATGAGGCGAAAAACGATCCCTCTTTTGTCTAATTAGATCTGTACATGGGCCTTATAACTGAATACTCTATTTCCTTTTTGTATTGTACCTAAAGAACAAATGAAGTTGTGTTAATAGGTTGAACAGAGGCTGAAGTGTTAATAGGTCATCACCATCTTTCTATATGGAACAACAAATTCCTCCTTTGTGTTGTTCTAATAGGCCTCATCTTTGCCTTTGATATGAAGGGGAACCAAAGGGTAACTACAACTGCTGCTTAGAAATCCTTTGGTATGTATCCAATGCCCTGTAGGAGGGAGGTTTCATGATCTATGGTCTTCACCTGGAGTCTGGGGTGTATGTACTGGGAAGCCTGAGGCAGGAGGCACTAATGTAACCCAGGGAGGAATTGCTGAATGGTGAGATTATACCGTTACCTTCTATGCATAATGGCCTTTGGGTACTGTATACTTCTGAAGAGACCATTGCCTCATCATGGGTGTGAAACCTACAGTTAGGGATGGGCGAATTTTTTCGCCTTGTTTCACCACGGAAATGACGCCCATATACTTGTATGGCGTTGTGCGTCAAAAAAAAAAAAAAAGACACGCGTCAAAAAAATCTTGAAGCCCATAGACCTTAATGGGCGTTGGCGACATTTCGCCGGCAGCGAATTTTTGGCAAAATTAAATGGGTCAAATTCGCCCATCTCTACCTACAGTACCTCACTTTATGTTTTTGTTATTGTTTTAGTTATTGTTTGTTTATGAAATTACCTTTCAGTTAAAAACCACTGGAACCCAAGTATTTTTTTTATGAAGAAACCAGTGTTAAGTGTTAATAGCAAAACTTGTAAGACTCTTCCTCAAAGACATCTGCAAGGGCCAGCTGAGGAATGAAACAGTACTTTACAATCTAGCAGCTGGGTTAAGAACACATTTCATTTGACTCCCTTCTATAAAGTTTCAATAATACAACATCATTTTGTATGAATTTTTTCCTGTTGAATGTGTTAATTCACGTGACAAAGATAAAGGACTGGTCCATTCCTCTGCTAATATTCCGAGATGCTGTGATCACCCACAGGCTTCATCACCAAAGCAATGGTTCCTTCCTGTATAGTTCATTGTGCACATAACATTTCTACGCTGCATATACCTGTGCGTGATGTATATGAGTAGAAGCTACCATATTTCTTAAGTCACTAGTGAAGGGTGAATCTGTGGCGTTTCGCCTAAAAATTTGTGAATTTACAGAAAATTCACGAAACTGAAAAAATCACAAAATGGGGAAAAGTTCCCGAAATGCATGGGCATCAAAATAATTTTGACGCGCCCTAATTTTGACGCAAGCGCCAATTTTTATACGCGCGACTATTTTGTCCAAATGCATTAAAGTCATTGGGCGTCTAAATAATTTTGAGACGCGTCAATTTTTATGCGCACAACAATATTTTTGCCTCAGAAACACAAAAATTTTACGCAAATCCATGCCTGCCAAATTTATTCGCCCATCACTATCAGTCACAGACAGAAGAAAGTAAAGACTTTATTTTTCTTTATAATATTCTAATGTAACTCATTCTTCTCTTCAATCTATAAGTCTGACATTGAAGCCACTGCCTGGTTGCTAGTGACAATGGAAGAAAGATGAAGTAAGTGGTTCTTAAAGCAACATAATTTCCATGCACACACCAATGACTTTCATTAAAGGATAGTGCCCCTCTGGCCAATTTTTGTCAGGGTTCATGATACAGAAGTGCAAAGGGGATCTCTCTGTCACTCTCAGTTCAGTAACCGGGCTTATGTCATATCTTTAAAGACACTCATGTTGTTATTGTGGATGAATCCCAGCATTAACATTGATTTTCTACTACTATTGATTTTTTCATAACATCACTCGCCATCTCTCAACATAATTACCAACCACAGAGGACTTTGAATCATGTTCCAGCAAATGATGAATGTATATATTTTCCATTAAAAGCTTTAGATAAACAATGGTGTAGAATGATATCGTCACCAGTTGAGATACCTGTAGAAATGTTATCATAGATCTGCTGCATTCTTTCTCTTCTCAGTGAGCTATTATTTCCACTATCTGTGAGCCTCACTGACCTCCATTGCCCCTTTTCTCCATCTTTCCATCATTTACAGCAAAAGTTGCCTTGTAGAGTAAAAATAGCATGCTGGAGATCAACTCATTGACTCATGTCACAAAGTGATGTGATTAAGAATGAGACAGACCAAAGGGAATGAAAAAGGTAAATAAGGCGAAAATTATAATAAATGGTTTTAATTAAAAAATAAAAAAGAAACAGATAAGACCAAGACCAAGAACATAATTTGGCCAATAAACTAATAACATTCAGCAAGGGAACAAGGTTTATTATAGTATTTGATAAACGTTTACATTTAGAGCAATGCAGTTACGTTGCAATTTAATTAGACTAAAGAGACTTTACCTCTGATTCGCTTACAGTCCGTACCAGTGTGCTATAAACATTACAGCATAAAGGATGATGATGATAAATATCTATCCTCACTATCCTCACTCCCTCGTATTAATATTATTTTATCTCAGCTTTTTGCCTGTATTTAGTGTAATGCTACAAAACAGAAGGGATACAATGAATTCATAACATTTATGTGGATCCAAGCACTGCAGTTTCCACAAAGGATTTTGCTGAATATTATTATTGTTATTATTAACAAGTATTTATAAAGAATCAACATTTTTTAAATATTAAAGAAAAAACCTGCGTGTGTACATCTATACATTTGATATATGGTGAACTTTATATGTAATTTGTTGAAATGGGATTCAATCTGTCTGTTTAGGGATGCCAAGGACATTTATCTTAATAAAGCTGTGGCCGACCTCTTACCCACACAAGCTGATGTCTCTGTGTCGTTTGTCTTAGTAAGGCGAGGGAATCAGTCTCCACCGTCTTTCCCTCAAAGTGCAAGTACTGGTCCTGCCACTAGAAGGATTGAGTAGGCTGCAGGAAGCTTCACATTTCTTCCACCAGCCTAGCCAAAGCCTCCTTGAGGCTGTACCAGGACTTACATCTTGAGGGGGGGGGGAGAAAAGCATTTTCCCTTTTTTCCCTTCTCTTGATTCTTTATTATCAGCCAGGTTTGGGAAGTCTTAAGCTTCCCCTTCTTATAATGAAAATCTGCCCTTGCGTAGGACAGGAAGTCCTACTGGCACTGCTTCCTACCCATGGACAGGAAAAAGGAAGAATGTTTGGCAGTGAGTTGTGTAGGGACAGCAGCCTTGCTAGAAAGAGTTAAAAGGGGGTCCAAGCAAGTTGGGGTTATCGTTCAATGAAAGAAACGTTTGGTTAACAACTGAGTCTTCCAAGTGTGTCCATCCACTTTACAAACTCTGCACCTTGTGCCAGATTTTGTATTCCAGTTGAAATGTGCAAAGCACAGCTATTGCCACAAACTCAAATGCTCTGCAGGGGAACTGAGGGATGCGACATTTATTCTGTCCTTCAATATCCACCACCTTTTCAAAGGCATTGGTTGACTGGGGATACTGGGAGTTGTAATCCATCAGATAGCTAACAACAGACTGCAGATGGCCGACATGAACAAGGTCACATAAGGTAGCAAGACTTGAATGGATGGCAGCATATGTTACTTTACACAGTAAATATGCCAGATCTTTGGCATTTGGCAGTGTCAGCTCAGCAGCAGGAGAAATGACTGACTAAACCAAACATGTGATATTTCAACAGTCTGTAATATAATAAAATGATTTGAAAAAGTCAGCGTTCATTACTTCCAACTTAACTATGTATTAATCATCATCACCCACACACAGTAGAGCCGATTTCCTATGCTTAAAAAAAACACCCGAGCAATTAGCATGTAGCTGTTGTCTCCTCTCAAGTTTTTCATAGTTGTGTCTCCCACTCTAGTGTTATAGAGCACCTCCAAAGTCATATTAAGTAGATGTTACTGTTTTCATTGTTTTTATTCTTTCCCCCTATCTCAAACAATATAAACAAGGTAATAGCTGTCAGTTTGCACTAAGAATCGTTTTGTGGCTGAATGTACATGCAATTCCCTTAACTTTGAATAAATGCATTCCGCTGACATGTGAATTGAGATTTACTCTGGTGCAATGAATCAACAGTTTAACATACTAGTCATTGTCTGCAAGAGAAATGTATATTCTAATGTTATTGAGAAGTCTCCGGTGTTGCTTTGTTACTTATCTCTGCTTAAACAACTGGCACATTAGCAGAAAGAGAGCAAGCGGCGCTACTAAGCTTTCACGGAATTAAAGGATTGGCTGTGGTAAATTACCCTGTCTTTAGAACCTTAACTAGCTGCCAAAGAAGCTTAAAACAGCACAAGTTCATTCTAAGAATCTGTGCCAGCCATTTCTCAAAGGGATACATCAACAGGAAAGTCTCACACCTCCTTGTCCTGTCATTCATTAACCACTTACCACTCATGCCAACTCAGGAACCCGTGGCTTAGAATTCTTCCACTCAGCAAAGGGATGTCAACTGGCCAAGAGCCCAAAATCTGAAAGTACTGGGAAGCCTTTGCAAAAGTGCTATGGACAACTTACAGTATTTCCTCATGAATCATCACAATTAGCTGTAGCTAACATAGCTTTGCTCCACTATATATAGTTAGTTTTGAGGTTGTACCACCATATACAATTTGTGGGATCCTTGCAGCATTGCTGTGTCAGTGGCAAACACGGGTCATCCTAGGACTTCTTTATAAAATGACATGAGATTTTGCGATCACATAATTTGCATTCTGCTGCGTAAGCCAACCTCAGTACTTCAAACAGCATGAGCAGAAGTATCTTTACAGCCACGGCATCTGAGAAACGCAAAACAGATTTTGTGGAGCTGAGAACTTGCCCCAATACTGCCTATTGTTCCTTTCTGTTCTGCAACTGTTTTCTGTGTTTGCCTACTATTTATATCAAGAATTTATTGTTTCAATCCAATTGTCATTTTGGAGTCAGGAAGGAATTTTTCCCCCTCTGAGGCAAATTGGAGAGGCTTCAAATGGGGTTTTTTGCCTTCCTCTGGATCAACTAGCAGTTAGGCAGGTTAAAATAGAGTTAAAAGGTTGATAGACGTGTGTCTTTTTTCAACCTAACTTACTATGTTACTATGCTGTATTGTAGGGCCTTATATTATTTTCAATTAATTACTGCCTTATTTTAGGCTAAGACAAGGATTAGGAGGCTTTTTTGATGCAAATGCCACCATAAAGGTAGGGACCTGACCCTGACACTTATGATCATATTTTTGCATATGCAGAAATCAGTTATATGTTTCATTTTTGGCTTTCTTCTTTAGCAAAGTGACAGCGATAAATGAAAGTGGAATTGAAAGCTATGGACACCCATGTGGTGTACGAAGGATCCCTCTTCACAAACACAGTGTCTATCTTCTAAGAAACCTGGGGCTATATAAGCTATACAGGAACATATTATTTTTGCATTTTATAATCTTTAATGTAGTGAAACCTTAAAAGATTGCAAAACAATTTCCCATTTAATTTTTCTGACATGCGAAAGCTCCAAAACCGAGATGCATTTCAGTAAAAACAGAAGAATGTTTGGAACAGGTGCATATCAACTATCACTATTCATTTCAAACCAATAATGTGCTCCAATTTAGGAAGGTATTTCCACATATGCATCTTATTTTGGAGTAATTGCTGTATAATAACTTTGTACTTTCAGATTCCTAATTCTAAAAATATATTGACTCAGATTTATAGACTGTGGGACAAAAAGTAAAAGACACCACAGTGAAATAATGTTTATTTTACTGACTAAGGGAGAGAGAGATAGATTTGTGTAAATGGGATTTTTGGAATAATACATATTTTTAGGAATTCCAGAACAGGAAAAGTAGATGAACTTTTTTATTTCCAGTATACTGCAACATCCCATGTCTCGTGAGTTCAGCAGGTCGGCATGGTGCCATGGGTATAGGAAATAGAGAAAAGTATAGGTTCTGTTAACTTGGGGAAAGTATGGAAAAAGTCACCTCACCAGGGAAAGCAAGAGTAAACGTCATGTGTAAGGGCCCTGACAATGAGTCAAGCACAAGCTTAGCATAAGAGTAAAAAACAAATAACATCAGACAGCGTTAAATAAAGAACCTTGAAGTGCTTGGATGCACAGAATGTTATACAAATTACTTTTCAATGACTGCTCTATTTTCTAAAAAGTTGATTAATCTAGGTTTGAGTGATTTATGTCTGACTTGAGATGATATCAGTGTTTGATCTTCCAGCCTGCTCTGTTCAGTTCTGCGAGCACTACAAATAAAAACAGAGTACTGCAATTCCACATGGTGACAAGGGACATGGCACATTTTTCTCCTTACTAACCCTTAGCTGGTTTTTTAATACAGTTTTCTTTTATTACAGTAGATACTGCGTATCTTGACAGCGCTATATAAATAAATGATGATGATGATACTGTATATCTAATAGCCAGGTCTTGTCATGGTAAGTGTAAAAAGAAAACAAATGTGACGTTCTTATGGCAAAGATGGTAAATTAATTAACTCCAATTTGTGCCACTTCTATCACTTTTTATGATGCCACTTGCACACCCTTAATTCTACTGTCAGAGCTTGCAGAACTTGACCTGTGGAGAGGGGCCGTAAATCTGCTCCTCCTTTCATTGATGTGCCTCCATCTCGTCCTGGGTGCAGGAAGATGCAACAGATTTCAGTAACAAAATGTAAATTCTTGAGTTGTGGCGCTGAAATACGTCATGCCTGCCTGCACCCTGGCCGAAGCAATGCATTTAATACTGTAAGATGAGTAACATGATATGTTATGAACCCTTTGGTGAAGCAGTAACAGAATGTGTAAAGCTGAAAAAGGAGAAAAGGCACAGGATACACAGTTGATAACAAATAAGCTCTGTAGTATACAAAGGGATTCTTTAGAATGTATCTGTTATCTAATGCTTGAATGGTTGCCACCATGGCTACACAGCGGCTTGTTTATGTAAAATATAGTTGTGTTTCTGAAGCAAACACACCAGGCTGGTAGGGGCTACAGGTATATATATATATATATATATATATATATATATATATATATATATATATATATATATATTTATATATATATATATATATATATATATATATATATATATATATATATATATATATTTATATATATATATATATATATATATATATATATATATATATATTTATATATATATATATATATATATATATATATATTTATATATATATATATATATATATATATATATATATATATATATATATATATATATATACAGGTGTTACTGTAATGTTACTTTGGAAGAAGTAATGTTACTAATATTACTACTGAACAAGTCAGTGGAAAATTAAGAAAATTATATTCTTAATTCTACATTAAAGGGGACTTGTCACCCTAAGAAATAATTCTGAACTGTTTTCTATTGTGTTTGTCAAGCACAATACACTTTACACTAGATACATACATACAAATAAATTTAAAAAAATGGTCTCTCAAACTAAATCTGTCACACTCTGTAGCAATTTGCACAGCCTCAACCGCATCTCATTCTGTAGAAAAAAATCAAGGTAAAGCTAAAAATGGCAAGACAGTGATTCTCCAGCTGCTAAAATACCAGGCGTAGATTTGCCAGGACAACACTAATTCACTTAAATCTGAAGTTGCGTCCAGGGCGCCGAACACTGGTGAAGTTGTGGTAGCATTACTGCGCCAAGCGAAGCGAGGGAGCGATAGCGTTGCCTACTGTAATTTGCATACGGCGGGAAGTTAAAGTTGAATAGACGTACTGTATATGTTGCAGCAAATACATTACACTACACAAGCCCGGGAAACCTTAATAAAATAAAATAGAGTTATTATTTTGCCCTACACATGAGCCCAGTGTATAGTTTATGTGCCATATGCTAGGAAATGTAGGGGTGAAGCCAGGTACACCAGAAAAAAATGACGCTCTTTTTCAGCCTATCTGTCACGGCCGGCACCCAATACCAGAACAGGTGCCAAGTACCCTGGTCTTGGCTTGGCTTCACCAGTAGTGTGACCACCGTTGGGCTTCGGGAGGAGCCCTCAGCTTACTTGGGTGCCACCTGGACTTAACGAGGGGTACAAGGCGAGATGTTCTGGCTAGCAGAGGGGCACGGCAGGTAGTCTTATGGGCCGAAGAAATGGAGCAGGCAAGAGAATCGTCAGACAGGCAGGGTCGAGGCAGGCAGATATCAAGAATCGTCAGGCAGGCAAGGGTCAAACCGGGTAATCAAACAGATGGGGTCAGGCAGAAAGAGTAGTCGAGATGCAGGCAAAGGTCAGGATTCGGATATCAGAATAGTCAGGAATAGGCAGGGATCAAAACCGGAATAACAGATACAAATTTCACAGGAACAGACAGCACAAGGCTTCAGGAACCACCAGAATCAAGATTCTATCACGGGCACTGGCTGGGAGTAAGAATGGGCCTTAAATACCTCCAAATTTCGCGCCAATGCACGCTGACGTAATCACGCCAGCGCGCCTGTACCTTTAAGAGGCGCGCGCGCCCTAGAGAACCAAGATGGCACCGGCGCTGGAGGCCGGAACAGGAGCGCGGTGGCGTGGCGGCCGTCCACGCCGCCGCACCACTAGACCACCAGGTAATTTTATTACACTATCACACTGAAAAAGGAAAAGACATTGTTTTTTTCAACAATTTTTTAGGAACTCCTATCTAATCTATTGCACTTCGCCTGGCCTGAGCTGGCAAAGGCAAGTCTGGCGCAAGAGGTAATGTTCAGTAAAATCTGCATCTTAGTGAATTTGCGTAGTTATGTCACCAGGCTGCTACAGTCTATCTCCTTCGCTAGCGAAGTTACGCCATCAACCGTTAGTCGCCCGCATTAGTCACTTCGTCCTTTAGTAAATTTGCCCCCAAGGCCCTCCACTGACACAAATTGGTCATCTAGCTCTTTGGATTTCACACAGAGTCTTTGAAGACTGGGCCTGCTGGAATTTGGCAGAATCCTGTATTTGGTGCATCTCTTGATTTCAATTTTGGGACAGTATTGTTATGTTTTGCATGGTGCTCTCAGCACTTAATATTTATTATGTACACCGATAACAAAGATTAGGGCTGGGCCAAGCCGACACCCTAGGCACCCTAGGTCACCCAGTTGGCTAACCCCTGTCCCCTGCTTGTGCGTGCGAAAGTGCTTGTGCGCCATAACAAAGGGGAAGGAAGGAGGGGAGGGCAATGAAGGGAAAGAGAAAGGGGATGGAGGTAGGGGTGAGCTACAGAGGGGAGGGAGGTAGGGAGGGGAGAGTTTTAGAGGAGGGAGGTAAGAGTTGCAGAGGGGAGCAAATCTGGACTAGAAGTAGGCAGAAGAATATTGAACAGGCACCTGCCCCACATCATGGCGCCCTAGGCAGGTGCCTCTTTTGCCTATCCCTAGTACCGGCCCTGGCAAATATATATATACAGTAAGTACACATAGGTACGGAGAAGAGAAAGCAAGAAGGGCATGATGAGCATGAACAGAGAGCAACATAAGTCAAAATAAACAGCATTATGGAATGGAGGAACAAAACAATGAAAATAAAGGAATAAGGCAGAACTAAATGACAAGAAGTAATCAAAGATGACTCATAAAATGACCAAGGCAACAAGCAGAGAAAATGTCAAATTACTGTATTATTAAAAAAAAGTGAATGATGCAGTGGAAGAGCAGGTTGCAGGGCAGATAAAGGGCAAAATATCCAGTAACACAGCCCATCCTTCATGCCATGTTTCATAGGAACTTCTCAAAATCTGAATTCTAAAAAAGAAAATAAGTTGTGCTGTAGAGAAATCCAAACTCAAATAACTTCTGAAACTGTGCTCTGCATGCTGATAATTGAAAAGTCAGCGAATACCTTGGTTGGAAAGAGATGGCTGCAGTTGTTTATTTACACCAAAACAGTAACCATAAATCACCATGTCTAATATTAGCAATTTGTAACCAAACCATTTGTATAACAAAATTTTCTTCAACAACCTTGTGTTATTCGCCCCAAGAGGACTGACCCTGCTTCCAACTGCAAAGCCTGGTTCCTGCCTCCTTTCTCCCCAACCCTAATCTACCTTCCGTCAGGACCCCAGGTCTCATTTTAACTTCTCCTGGGGCTCCATGTAAAGGTACCCCCCCCAACTGCGACAATAAACACAATCACTGCCCCTCCCTAACGCGTAGGGGAAGGGGTGCCCGTCAAGTTGCTGATGAGTATGGATCCATTCCTCTTAACTGCTTGCAAGTTTGCTGTGCATAAGGCCTTGTTTAGATGAATTTAAGTTTGTATGCACAGACATAGTATGTATATTAATACAGTGTATAAAATGACTACAGGCATGGTATCTGTTTTCCGGAAACCCATTATTCAGAACTTATGGGAAGGCCATCTCACGTAGGGCTCTTACACATGAGCTTTCCGACCTGCGCTCCCCTGCGTTCCGTTTTTTGGCGTTCAGCCGCAGGGGAGTGCAAGAATAGACGCAAGTCATTATTTGAAATGGGGCTGTACTCACTCAGGTGCGTGTAGGCGCCGAACGCAGGTTCAGACGCAACATGCTGCATTTTTCCTGCGTTCGGCGCCTACACGCGCCTGAGTGAGTACAGCCCCATTTCAAATAATGACTTGCGTCTATTCCTGCGCTCCCCTGCAGCTGAACGCCAAAAAACGGAACGCAGGGGAGTGCAGGTCGGAACGCTCATGTGTAAGAGCCCATAGGGTCAAATTCACTAGAGGGATAGCGTCGCTATCTGCAGGGACATTGCCAATTTACTATTACTCATAGAGGATAATTCGTTAGTGAAAGAGCTCACTGCTTACACACCCTTTCACCAGGTGATTTTTTTTGCTCAGGTGAATGATCGTTACTCCCGAAAAATTCATTAAAGTGCGAACTTTACAATACATTACCCTTTTCCCCAGAGTTTGCTTCTTCAAGTTATACCTGGTGAACTGATACATCCTCCGCAATCTTATGTCAATGACATCATATCCCGTATGCCGAAAAGTCATAAAAAAAGACAAAACACTGGCATTTTTTCATATTTTAAAGTGGGATTATGTTTAAAAGTTGTAATTGTTAAATATATATTTTTTAACCATTTGAGGGACATGCCACATTTGTTTTAGGGTGGGCTCATGTCTAGGGCATTAGAGGATCTCTTTTGTCTTTATTTTGCTTCCTTGGACAATTTTTAATAAGAAGTGGCCACTTCAAGCATTTGCACCAACATCTCTAATAAAGTCAAATATATGACCTGTATGTACCCGCCCAATTCAAACTGACCTAAGCGTAAGAAAGTTAATAAAGTTCCGCTAGGTAGAATGCAACGCTAGCGAAAGTTCGATATGAAATGCTCGCGCTGACAACGTTTTGCTGGCGAACCTTCGCCCGCCGAGATTTAAACCGCATTTTGATGAATAAGCGTAAGCGAAGTGCCGCAAAGTGTGGCAGAGCCTTCCAAAACGAAAATTTGCCCTTACCCTCATAGACTCCATTTTAAGCAAAATGTTCTCATTTTTAAAAATGATTTCCTTTTCCTCTACAATAATGAAATAGACATTTGTACACATAACACATTGAACATAAACTGCAAGGCCTGTCAAGGGAAGGTTTTACTTTTGTTATATGAGAGGACAATTATACATTCCTTTATTACTTAATGTTTATAGGTCAAATGATAAGTCCAACTACCCCCACAGTGAAAATACTACTGTAAATCTCTCTCTCACTCATCCTTATCATGTGACAACACCAGCAGCTAATGGGGTTACTGATTAACCCCAGAAGCAGTTGTTTGGTGATATTCCACAGAGGCAGAGCAGTGATCTTCACTTCAGTGATATGATATATGAGTCGGCACTGTCATTTGGTTAAGATATATTGAAGTGCAGAAACCTATTGAAGGGTCAGATAACTGCACAAACTGCCCTGGCTCATGTAATCTAACTTGCAAGGAGATAGTGGGGAAGGAATAGAGCACAATTGTGTTTTATGTACTGGGAATCACTTTACAGTTCAGGTTTATGTTTCCCCACAGCATTCCCTGTACAATCATTATATGACCCAGCACACAAAATCAAAGCTTGAAAGGATCATAGTTTTTCTACAAGTATAGAGCAAAGCCTTGTCTAATAACTTTGTTGTTTTATTTTTGATCCCCTGGGGTAGTGCAGAGAACCACAAATATAGAAAAATAAATGGTATACAGAATTTGCTGGAAAGTTAGGATTCAGAGATTCTAAACAACAGGCCAGATTCAGTTTGATGAGCAATAGCTGTACTTATTAAAACACTACAGGTAAGAGTTTGTGCCTACCTGTTTTCCCAGAAAGGAGTACAGGTATGGGACCTGTTATCCAGAATGCGCAGGACCTGGGGCTTTCCGGATAACCGATCTTTCCATAATTTGGATCTTCATGCCTTAAATTTACTATAAAATTAAGTAAACATTAAATAAAGCCAATAGGCTGGCTCTGCTTCCAGTAACATTTAATTATAACTTAATATGGATCTTGTACAAAGTACTGTTCAATTCTTACAGAGAAAAAGAAAATCATTTTAAAAAATTTGAATAATTTGGATAAAATGACGCCTATGGCAGACGGCCTTTCCGTAATCCAGATCTTTCTGAATAACAGGTTTCCGGCTAACGGATCACATACCTGTACAGGTATTTTACCTGTTATCCAGAATGCTTGGGACTTGCGGTTTTCCAGATAACGGATCTTTCTGTAATTTGATTCGTCATACCTTAAGTCTACTAGGAAATCATGTAAACAATAAATAAACCAAATGAAATGGTTTTGCTTACAATAAGAATTAATTATATCTTCATTTGGATCAACTACACGGTAATGTTTTATTATTACAGTAACAGGATATCATTTTTACAAACTTGGATTATTTGATTATAATGGAGTCTATGGGACACAACCGTTATGTAATTCGGAACTTTCGGTATAACGGATTTCTGGATAATGGATCCCCATACCTGTATTCTGTGTGCTTGTGCCCATTGCATTTAGATTAGATTAGCTGGAAGGTGCAGAGCTGGGATGTTTACTATCTGCCTGGGGTAGGGCTGCTACCTTTTCTGGAAAAAAATACCGCCCGTCCTATATATTTATTTTTTTTCCCTATTAATAACATTGGGATCATCCATCATTTTTACCGGCCAGGCCGGTAAAATACCAACCAGGTGGCTACCCTAGCCTGGAGCAGAAGGTAAGAAGAATTATGGTCCAAGTATGGTGGGGCATGCATGTTGATAGCCTGTGGAGCATCCACATGCAACCCTTATCCCTGAAATACTTTTTTTTTTTAACTACCAGATTTGGATTATGGAATTTAAAAAATTACATTGGAGGAAAAGAAATATTTTAGAATGCCGGGAAAATTTTTGAAAATGTTTGCAGTTAATACATGAGCCGTTTACTCAGTTAAAGTGACTTCATAGGAAAGTGCCTCTGTGGGTACTTACAGTATATACCTTTCATCTACATTTCTTGCCAAAACAGAAGTCCTGTCTTGTTTACATGCTCAGAATCAGAGCAAAAGCTACATCATCACCATGCTCCCCCCCCCCACAATGCAACATTTTTGTGCCCAGAATGCAAGTGTCATTGCAATGCTGCATCAAGTTGTGCCCTCCACAGTTGCACACACTGGCGTCACTAGAGTGCGTCGGCCCCCCCAGCAAAAAAAATCTTTAGAGGGGCCCGATCAATCCATTTTTCCAACAATTTCCTGTGCTGGGAGAAAAATTGATAAAATCTTGAAAAAATTCATATCGTACACATTTTTCAGATTTGACCCAGTGCAGATCAGGATTTCTTTGGGATTTCTCCCATTGACTTCTACATGAACTCGGCAGGTCTGTGTTGGAGTACTTTTTTATTTTAACTTTTAACACCCTTGGGGTTTAATAAATTCCGAAAAATTCAAGGTTTTTTTCCCACTAAAAATTGGATTACATAGTAAAAAAAAAACCTTTTTGGCATTCGGACTTAAATATTGTCAATACTTTACAACTTTGGGGCAATTTCACCAAAAGGTGAATTTTCGCCAGCAACCCCTTCGCCACACTTCACGTTACTTTCGTTACCACTATGCTAATTCACTGAAATGTGAAGTTGTGTTTCAGCAGCTGAACGCTGGTGAATTTTCACTTGGGTTACTTTGGATGTGCGAGAATTTCATAGCGAAGTTTTGCTAGCGTTCATTTATGCCTAGCGAAACTTCGTTAGTATGCTTAGGTCAATTTGAATAGGGCGGGTACATAAACGTTGTAGGGACGTCTTTATTGGTTAAGTTGGTGCAAATGCTTGAAGTGGCCACTTTTTATTACAAATGTCCAGGGAACCATAATAAAGACAAAAGAGATCCTCTAATGCAGGGGTCCCCAACTACAGGGCCGCAGACATACTTAAACTGGGCCGCCGAGCCGAGTCTGAATTTGACACAGCGTATCTGAATTTGATGCAGCACTCTCGTATTTGACGCGGGTGCACGAAATTTTATGCTGGCACACCCTAGTTTAAAGCGGCACACAGTTGACACAAAAATCTTTAATAGCTAGGGCTTTTGCAGGCAATCCCGCTTCAAAGACATAAAAGTCACCAGCATTTTTTACAACTTTAATGCATTTCCGGTATACAGGATTTGATGTCACTGACATAATATTGAGGAAGATGTAGCTTCATTTTATAAGTTCGCCTGGTCTGAGGTGGCGAAGTAAACTCTGGCGAAAGAGGTAACGTTCTGTAAAAGTTGCATCTGAGTGAATTTGTGGAGTAACAACCATTCGCCAGAGCGAAAAGTCTCCTGGCGATAAGGTGCAAACGTACACGAGCGATGGTCTCGTTCGCTAGCGAATTGTCCTCTACGCCTGTTAGTGAATTGGCGATGTCCCTGTGGATGGGATTTCTGCCTAATTGTCCCTAGCGTTGGCCTTTAGTGAATCTGTCCCTTTGAATTCATTTTACCATGCCTACACTTGCCCTTGCCATTGGAAACATGCCTTTGTCTGTGTTAGGCTGTTTTTATGGAGAGAGAAAATGTTTTTTTGCCAAGAAAGATGTGAAGACATTAAGGGGCAGATTTACTAAGGGTCGAAGGGAATTCGAGGGAATTTTCGAAGTAATTTTTTGGATACTTTGACCATCCAATAGGATACTACGACTTCGAATTTACTTCGACTTCGATTCAAAGTAAAAATCGTTCGAATATTCGACAATTGAAGTACTGACTTCAATACTTTGCCAAATTAAACCTGCCAAAGTGCTATGTTAGCCTATGGGGCTATTTTTATTCAATCGCAGGATTGCCAAATTTGCTGAAAGAACTTCGAATTCGATATTCGACTTTGAAGTTTTTTAATTCGATGGTCAAATTTCGAAGTTTTTTGTACTTCAAAATTCGACCCTTGATAAATCTGCCCCTTAGTATATGAAAAATTAACCCTTCATATGACACAGAAGAAGGCAGCACAATAATCGTCTGCATAAATATAAATGGCACTATGAATAAGAAGGTAATTACATGATGACAGTACGCAGATGCACAAAAAACATCATTCCCCAGAATGAAAACAGGTAATACAGCACTATGAGAAAAATTACAAAAGTTTTAAAGCAGGGCTAAAATTCTCCAGTTGTTGCTGCTGCTGGACTACAACTTTCAGCAAGATGTGAGTCACATATTGGACATCCCTGCTGTAGAGAATGGAAGAAGTTTGTAACATTCATATAAAGTATATCGAAAACTAGAATCCATAACACTTTTTGTCTCAGGTCTCTGAGCAGTGCAAAGAGATGCTGCTGATGATCGATATGTTGTGGTGCTTTGATGGTGGATGAGTATTGATCTGCAAAGTACCATCACTGTGACGGAAAAGCATCTAACCTGAGAAACAGAGTGTTAGAACTTATTCATTTCCCCAAGCCAAACATATAAAAGCATAAGGCTAGCAAAGATCACAGTGAATGCAATAAGAATTCCCTCTTGTCCTCCGAGACTTCTCTATTTCTGGTGCGTTGCCTTATACCAAAACACATAAAACTGCTGATGAAGTTAAAATCTTGGGCAACTTCTTGAGGCTTCTTGTTTGATTACATGTCTGTAATTATACAAAGCCAATGGGATTACATCACATATTCCATAGACATGGTCGAAGAATGCGGTCAATTTTTTTCTTTTTTCAGAGATAAACAGTTTTGGTACAAACTAAAGCACAAAGTAAGTGAATAAAAAAAATGCCATGCTACAAAAGCAGCAGCTCACATGAAATGTCCCAGAAACAGCAAACATTTCCTTCCATGGCTCCAAATGAAGCAATCACTGCTTGGGTTTATTTCAGGTCCACTATAAAACACACGATGAGTAATGTGCTGACCGAAAATCATCCTGTTCTGTATGGTAAACAATGGTATTTCCTGTAAGACCCGCACAGTAACCCTTGAAATGTGAGATCATAGATGGAGCCGTAGAGCGGAACAGAGTTTAAAATGTGTGCCAACTTTAGCAATAAAAAGATATACAGTATTATCGGGGGCATTGAATTAAATCAGTTCTATAGAACTCAAACATTTCATTTAGTTTCGCATGACCCAACCACAAGAGAAGGTGGGGGTCTATAAACAGTTCTACAATGTATTCGAGAATTAATTGCTGCAAATTATTCTTCATCCAGACTTTGTTTTGTACTTGAGATTAACAGAATACTAAGTGGTATATGCTCTATAGTTTGTTATAATGCCTATCTGGAGGCGGACCATTAGGGGATTATTTATCAAAGGTCGAATTCCGAATTTATGTGAATTTTTTTTTTTTTACTGTAATAAATTTGAATGTACTCACAACTCGAATGTGTGGTTATTTATGAAAAACTCATCTAATTTTCAATCAACTAGTCCCGACAAAAAATAGAATTCAAATCGTGTTTTCCAACGAAAAAATCTCGAATGTTCCTAGAAGGAAGGCAATCAACACATATTGGAATGGCTCAATGGACCTCTGCCATTGACTTGAAAATGTAGTAGCAGATTGTAGGTGGGCGAATATTCTAATTAGAACTGTTTCCATGGTCAAGGTCTGATAAATCTCACATTCGAATTTACAATCTAATTGGTGCTTTTAAATTCGAATTTGCGAGTTTAGACACAGAGAAAATTTAAAAATTAGGGGCATATTTATCAAGGGTCAAATTTCAAATCGAAAAAACGTTTAAATTCGAATTCAAAAAGACCAACCGAAATTAAGTCGAATGTTTTTGGTCGAATAGTTCAGTTTTTCGATAAAATATGTCCATATTTGGCCGAATTTGAATCGTATGAATCAAAGGAATATCGCATTCGATCAAATTTGATTCAAAATTTTCCCGCAAAAAAACTTTGATTTGTCAGAGTCCACCAATTGACTCCAAATAGGATGTCCCCATTGGCTAAAACAGCAATTCGTCAGGTTTTAGATAGTGAATGGTCGAAGTCGAATTTTTAAAGAGACAGTACATGATAAATTTCGATATTCGAATTTTTGATTTTTTTTCTTCAAATTTTCGAATGAAAAAAATTCAAATTTCAAGCTATTTTTTGTGTACTTCGACTAGCGAATAGTCCAAATCAAAATTTATTTAAAAAAATCAAATTTTTCAAAGTCCGGTGAATAGGATCGACCGGCAAACTTGAATCGAATCAAATTTGATTTGAATTTTAAAAACTCGATTCAAGTTTTTTCTCTGGAAAAAATCTCGAAAGTCAGGAAGTCTGCAAACAACTCCAAATTGATCACAGGACATCTTTCATAGGTTAAAACAGCAATTCGGCAGGTTTAAGGTTGGCGAATAGTCAAATTTGAGTTCTTAAAGGGCCAGGGTATGATTTCGAAAATCTAATTAAAATTTTTAAAAAATTTGAATTGAATCTTAATAATTCCCTAGTCGAATTTGACAGTTTTGGCCATTAAAAAAACCTCAAAATCGAAATTCGAATTTTTACTTGGAACCTTGATACATTTTATTATAATTAATTATTAATTTAATTATGCGACATTACATTATCATTTTCTAAATTCCCACACATTGAATTAAACTCATTTCTGATGTGTTGCTATTGTCAACTGAACACATTTGCGAGGGAATCAGCCCCTTTGGTGACATTTTTTAAACTGCTGTTCGTTCTGTTTATATTACATAAAATATTATAGTGCCTTCTGCACTACAGATCTCCCCAAACTAATATAGCAGGGATTCTGCTTGCCATTTCTGTCTGTTTGCACAAAGCCATCAGGGCCAACTAAAGGTTAAACCAGTCATCTCCCAGAACGCATATTTCAAACATTTCATGCACCCCTTCTGGGCACATCGCATTATGATCATACTATGGGTTTATACATGTTAAACTACAGGAGAATGCATCTCTTAAAAATAATATTTTTTTTTTATATTTTATTACTGATCGTGATTCCTAGGGAATTTAGGCTGCTATTTGATGCTCAGCAATTCATGCTTAAAGGAACCTATCATGATAATGTAACGAGCTACAACTTGTGAAACAAAAAAATTAAACATAATCAATGTAGCATTTTGTACCGTTTCTGTAATAATCAGGTTACTCTTTCCCTTTCAACAATCTGTCCACACACAATTTTGTAGCAGAGAAGATTTTTTAATATTCATTACATAACCATACCATGTAGGCAAAGAAAGCACAGACCAATAATGTATTAGAGATAACTGTTTGTTTAAAAAACATCTCTGACACAAAGAGGCAGATTGCTTAGATGGTATAGTGATGTGTAAAGCTGGCCATAGATGTTTAAATTTTTAAAAGATCCGATCGTCATCGTGAGACCACGATTATCTCGGAACGATCTTTCGAATTGTCCATCAACTAAAAAGACCAATTTGCCAGGAAAACAAAGGGGAGCTGCCTGCTTGGCCCTGGAAACATAGATAGATTGCACTGGGACCGACAAAGATTTTTTAACCTGGCCGATCGGTTTTCCGACAGATGTCGGCCGAAAAATCGTAAGATCTACGATCGTTCAAATCCCACTAACCGCACAATAATTTTGAAGGATTAGTCGGACTTCGCTAAAATTTGTCGTTCAGCAAGACAAATCTCTGCGTCTAT
This sequence comes from Xenopus petersii, assembly GCA_038501925.1. Lineage (NCBI taxonomy): Eukaryota > Metazoa > Chordata > Amphibia > Anura > Pipidae > Xenopus > Xenopus petersii. Next base: position 88,502,575 of record CM076677.1, read on the forward strand.
GGGGACCTTAAGGTACCTCCCCAAAAAGAGACCAACTGCCATTTATACTATACATACAGGGGCACATTTACTTGGGGGCCGATTCACTAAATTCGAGTGAAGGATTCGAAGTAAAAAAACTTCGAATTTCTAAGTTTTTTTTGGGCTACCTCGACCATCGAATGGGCTACTTCGACCTTCGACTACGACTTCGAATCGAAGGATTCAAACTAAAAATCGTTCGACTATTCGACCATTCGATAGTCGAAGTACTGTCTCTTTAAAAAAAACTTCGACCCCCTAGTTCGGCAGATAAAAGCTACCGAAGTCAATGTTAGCCTATGGGGAAGGTCCCCATAGGCTTGCCTAAGTTTTTTTGATCGAAGGATATTCCTTCAATCGTTGGATTAAAATCCTTCGAATTGTTCGATTCGAAGGATTTAATCGTTCGATCAAAGGAATAATCCTTCGATCATTCGATCGAATTTTCTGCGCTAAATCCTTCGACTTCGATATTCGAAGTCGAAGGATTTCAATTCCTAGTCGAATATCGAAGGTTAATTAACCCTCGATATTCGACCCTAAGTAAATCTGCCCCTTAGTGTCGAATATCAAGGGTTAATTAACCCTCGATATTCGACTGTCGAAGTTAATTCCTTCGAATATCAAAGTCGAAGCATATACCGCAATTCGTTCAATCGAACGATCGAAGGAAAAATCTTTGATTGAACGATTAAATCCTTCAAATCGAACAATCCTTCAATCAGAAAATTGTTAGGAAGCCTATGGGGACCTTCCCCATAGGCTAACATTGCACCTCGTTAGGTTTTAGGTGGGTGGGGAAGTAGGGGGTCGAAGTTTTTTTTAAAGAGACAGTACTTGTTCGAATAGTCGAACAAAGTCGTAGTCGGAGGTCGAAGTAGCCAATTCGATCATCAAAGGAGCCAAAAAAACCATTCGAAATTCGAAGTTTTTTTTATTCTATTCCTTCACTCGAGCTAAGTAAATGTGCCCACAGTGTTAAACTCTCTCCCGTGGAAGGCCATCAATTTCAACCCAATCTTTCTTTTTAATTTTTTTGAAAATGCCTGTCTACAGCATAGGGGCAGTTCTTTATAGTTTCATAGGGGCAGTTCTTTATAGTTTTTAAATGCCTTTGCTTTTAAGAACCAACAATAATGTATTATTTAGTGAAGCTCTGCCTTACTTTACTGAGCACTAAACAGAGTTAATTGGATAATATGCATGCATTATTACTCTGTTTAACCTCTGAAATATTCCCCTTGTTCACTTATACCTGGAATTATGAATCACACCACATAATGTACCAGGCTGTCTGTTTCTTGGAGTTTTCCATGAGAAGCTAAGCTCCAGAGCTTTTTGAACCAAATAATTTATTAACAGGTAGTAGCCAATATTTCTCTCTATGTATAGTAAAACTTTGGCATGCATCCAACACCCAAAGAACACCCATTGGCTCCACTGCATTTGGCACAAGAAGAAAAAACACGGGAAAAACTACCAAATTACTCCAATGCTTTTTCGTCATGGAAAGAAAAGTCCATTGATTCCAATGTGTATGGTGAATGCAATGAATTCTCTCAAAAATGCCAAATGGGGGCAGTTTTCATTGGTATTACAGTGGCATACATTCATTTCGTTATACTACTGCTTGATTTTCTACCCCCTATCTACACTCATTCATGGGTGCCTTCACTAAGGGGCATTAATCTCTTAGAGCTTCTACCTGAAACCTCCAGGCTCACCAGCATTATCCATCCCCTCTGAAAGTGGAGTCCAAAGAGGCGGTACATACGGTGACTTTTAAAGACTAGAGACACCTGATACTCCTGGTCAATTATAGATCTGTCAGGGAAAGTTTAACCTGGAAAGGGAAACAACATCCCCCTGGGTCTGTAAAATTACCTAGTCCTAGGTTGGATTAATCCTTTTGGGGAAAACTAAAAGTAACTGGTCCATCCCATGTCACTTTTAGAAGTCTCTGGGATCAAAGTAATAATGCCCATTTGGCTAGACAAGTCTGCCGTGTAACACAACGGAAAAGAACCAGTTTTTGTGCAAAGATTGGTAGATACACAGGGTAAAACATAATTGGCAGCATGACCATATACTGATAGTGTAGGCACCCTGTATGCTGTGTTGGTGAGTGTAATAAAGAAGAGAGTCAGGGGGCCTGTCTAATACCTTTAATCTTAAGGAAATATCAAGAACTATAGGGAGTCATTCAGTCCAAAGGTTCATAAGGATAAAGAAAAAGCAGAAAGTTTTTCGCATGACAAGGGCAAAGGGTCATGGGTGCAGTGGCGGAACTACCGGGGGAGCAGGGGGTGCGAGTGGTCCAGGCCCCCGGCAGTACACTCACCGCTAATTCCCGGCCAGTTCCGGGTGTACAGAGGGGGACGGGGGGCCCGGCTGCGCATCCTGCACCAGGGCCTGCCCCCCTCTAGTTACGGTGATTTTGGCATAATACAGCCAATATAGAAATACAAGTCACCCTATGTAACCTATGTAACTGCGCAGTGCCATTTAGCCATGTAACTTGGTACAATGGAAGATACTATAGGCTTAATGTGGTTATAATTTGTCATAGTCCATGTGCATGCCACACACACTGTATAACAATATACTATTTTTGGAAGGGATGTGATGCACTAGTGATTCCAGTAACCCACAGCAGCCTCTCAGAAATGAGTTTTTATTGGTCTATTAAAGTAAGAATGTTTAAAGGAATTGTTCAGTGTAAAAATAAAAACTGGCTAAATAGATAGGCTGTGCAAAATAAAACATGTTTCTTATATAGTTAGTTAGACAAAAATGTAATGTATAAAGGCTGGAGTGATTTGATGTATAACAAGTCAGTCTGAACACAACTTCCTGCTTTTCAGCTCCCTTGGTTTACACTGACTGGTTACCCTGGCTACCAGGCAGTGACCAATCAGACTTGAGGGAGGGCCACATGGGTCATATCTGTTGCTTTTGAATCTGAGCTGAATGCTGAGGATCAATTACAAACTCACTGAACAGAAATGTACCATGTGGCCCCCCTTCAAGTCACTGACTAACTCAGAGTTATAGAGCTGAAAAGCAGGAAGTTGGATTGTGGCTGTTTTATTAGACATCTGTTCACTCCAGCCTTTATATATTACATTTTTGGCTAACTAACTATATTAGAAACATTTTTTATTTTGCACAGCCTATCTATTTACACAGTTTTTATTTTCACACTGAACTGTTCCTTTAAAATCTTTACATCCTCATCTCATTTTAAAGGGGTAGTTCACCTTGAAAATCTTTTTTTTCAGCTCAATTATTTTCATAGATAAATGAAATATGTTGGGGTTATGTGTTGAGAGTGCTGGGGCTAACTTGTTTAGTATGTAAATTAAGCCTTGCCCATGTGCACCCAATAAGAAAGATGAGGAGCGGCATTTCAGCTTGTTTCGTTTTAAAAAACGATATATTTTGGGGAGGTGGCTCTCTCCTTAAATGCTCGTTTTCCCAACCCCCCGCCTAATGGTGTCTTTGGAAGAGATCATGCTAAATAAAGAGAAAAGCAGGTATGGTCTGTCTCCTTCCAAAGGTAACACTTTCTTTTTTTCACTTAGGATAGGACTGACGCATGGACACTGCCTTGACGGGGCGCGTCAGCTTATGCATGCTTTGTACAAACTTTGTAACTAAAAGTGTCTTTTTTAAAGAAAGTTACAGTTCAGTTGGGCAAAAATATTTTTTTAGGGGGTTATATGTTGAGAGTGCTGGGGCTAACTTGTTTAGCCCACTGAATATTGTACACTGCATTTAGAGTTAAAACTACTGTTTTATGTGCTCCTTTTTTAAAGTGATAAGGTTACTCCTGGTACTCGGTATACTACAAGGTGTACAAAATGTATTCACTGCATAATTCTGTAATAGAAGCATAGGAACCAGAGATAAAGAGACTGTGTCAACTTTCTATTAATAGTCACCATTCTCGCCTTCACTATTCACAAATACTTTTGTTAGACTGGGACTAGGGATGTAGCGAACCGCCGCCAATGTGTTCGCGAACGCCGTTTGCGAACACCGGCAAAATTTGCGAACAGTTCGCGAACAGTTCGCGAACTTCGAACATCCGAAAATCGTTCGATTCGAACGATCGAAGGATTTTAATCGTTCGATCGAACGATTTTCGTTCGAATCGAACGATCGAAGCCATTGGATCGAATGATTTCATTCAATCCAATGGCTTCGATCGTTCGATTCGAACGAAAATCCTTCGATTTTAGCGATCGAATGGTCGAATGGTCGAACGATTTTGACGCGAACGCCTATTGGCGAACGTCGCGCGACGTTCGCGAACTTGCGGCGGACGCGAACAGCCGATGTTCGCGCGAACAAGTTCACCGGCGAACAGTCCGCGACATCCCTAACTGGGACCAGGAGTCATCCAATATCCCACCCCTAAAGGAATCAGAAAATCTAGCATAAAGTGAAGAATAGGAAGGAGAAAATGAAGGCTTTGCTACTGCAGTGCTGCATTTTTAAAGGCTTGACCTGCAGGAGACCTGGAGAAATTCTGGAGTCACATGCCTTAGTTTCTTATAACTAGTTATACCATCCATTCAAGGAGAATCTTGGCAGCCAAAGGGGTATATTTATCAAAGAGTGAAGTTAGAGATCGCCACAATCCACTAGGATGAAATACCGGCTCTCTCCATTCATTTCTATGGGATTTTTAAAGGCGTATTTAGCAAATGGTGAACGTTCACTTTCACCCTTTGATAAATACACCTTTAAAAATCCCATAGAAATGAATGGAGAGAGGCGGTATTTCACTCTAACTTCACTCTTTGATAAATATACACCGTTATGTCCTTCTCCGCCTGTCACCACCTCCATTCAAAAGAGTGGATAAACCAGTTCAAAACAGATAGGAAACCAGAAACAGGTTGGTAACATTCAGGAACTATTTGGTAATTCTGTATCAATGCTAATTTACACAATTATAAAGCAAAATAAAATATAAGGAGTATATAAGCAGTAGGGATGCACCGAATCCAGGATTCGGTTTGGGATTCGGCCAGGATTCTGCCTTTTTCAGCAGGATTCGGATTCGGCCAAATCCTTCTACCCGGCCGAACCGAATCCGAATCCTAATTTGCATATGCAAATTAGGAGCGGGGAGGGAAATTGCGTGACTTTTTGTCAGAGAACAAGGAAGTAAAAATTTTTCCCCTTCCCGCCCCTAATTTGCATATGCAAATTAGGGTTCAGATTCAGTTCGGTATTCGGCCGAATCTTTCACGAAGGATTCGGGGGTTCGGCCGAATCCAAAAAAGTGGATTTGGTGCATCCCTAATAAGCAGAAACCAAGAAAAAATGCGCACCAATGATGTCCTTATATTGACAACTCTTGGTGGTATATTCGTAGCAACAGATTTGCTCAGAGTAACAGCTTTTCCATGGCATTTCATTTCAGCATTGCTACATTTAAAATCATGTGAACTTGCGAGATCTGCTATTTTCTTACTGTCATCACTTCTTCTTGTGTGCAGAATGCATTATTTCTTCCTTGCTTAAAAGGGAATGTAAATAAATATTCACATTTCAATGAGATTCATTTCCTTCAAAACAGCCAGATGATTTCTTCCTGCGTGTTACATGGAATATGTTTCCTTCATGCATATAGCACTTTAATTAAGCACACTTCACACAGAATTGTAACCAGCAATAAAACACACAGCAATTTCCATTGCAAATTAATCATTTTAATACATGTGCTACTAACAGTTGAGTAATTGAGCCTTTAGGAAATATAGAGGGTAAATATCACTTAGTAGGAACTCCTGACCACATGTTTTTATAGCATGGCTTCTCTTGTACTATTTTTTTTGCAAGAAAATTTTTAACATGCCATAGTACTTCTCTTAAAAACAGGAGAAAAACGTACATCCCAATTCCATTTAAATTCAAAAATATGTTATTTTGACTCAAGTTTTTGTGTTAAAGTTCTAAATTTCAGTCAATCTGCCTTATATTGTTCAATTAGTTAGCAATTCATATAAGAATTATTCAGCTATTCAAAAAAGTTAAAAGGAAATCTAAACCGAACAAATGAAACAATGCATACCTACTCATGATATTTCTACTCAAGGTGTTGCATGACTTTTCTGCAATATTGGCATTATTAATCTGCTAATACAGGTATAGGATCCCTTATCCAGAAACCTGATATACAGAAAGATCAGAATTTCGGAATGGCTGTCTCCCATAGACTCCATTTTATCCAAATAATCCAAATTTTTAAAAATGATTTCCTTTTTCTCTGTAATAATAAAACAGTACCTTGTACGTGATCCCAACTAAGATATAATTAATCCCTATTGGAAGCAAAACCAGCTTATTGGGTTTATTTAATGTATAAATGAATTTCTAGTAGACTTAAGGCATGAAGACCCAAATTACGGAAAGATCTGTTATCCAGAAAACCCCAGGTCTCGAGCATTCTGGATAACAGGTCCCATACCTGTACTAGGGTTTTGGCTTAATAAAGGCTCAGCAACCCTAGGGTTAACTAAATCCTGAAAGTTGCATAGAAAAGCACATGGGGAATGTAATATTGGTCACAAAAATCATTTTCAATGCAAATAAATCGCAAAGTGAAAAATTGTGAGCACTTTGCCCCTCACATGACAGTAGAATAGCGATTGCAAATTTTGTGTAAAACTTACTGAAAAAAATTGTTATGTTACGTTTGCTCCAAAGGTTTACTCCACCTTCAAACGGGTGTTAAGGGTTCGCAATGCGCAATTGAGATTCAAATGGAGAATGTAAGAGAAGTCGGTAACTGAAAAACTATGTGAAAAGGTATGCCTTTGCTCCAAAAAAATGTTGCTTTGTGCAAATTTATTATAGCTTTTGTGAACCCAGAAACTGTTTAGCGACCACTTCCGACAGTGGAAGAAAGTTTGCGCCAATGCAAAGTTGTTATGTTTGCTCCAAAACATTACGACACCTTCAAGCTCTTCTTAAAAGTGGGCAATGCTCAATTAAAAGGGGACCCGTCACCTAAAAAGTCAAGGAAAATGAACTTTAATTACACTATAACTTGTTTCCTTCAGTCTGGGATTTCAAAATTATAGTATAGAATTTCAAATAAAAAGAACTTAAACATTTGAATAAAAAAAGACCAACAGAAATTTTGGGTGAATAGGCTGTTTTCGTTCGAATTGGAATCGTACAAATCGAAGTAAGATCATATTCGATTCAAAGTCTTTTCTAAAAAAAAACTTTTATTTTTCAAAGTCCACCAATTGACTCCAGATAGGTTCTAGGAGGTCCCCCATAGGCTAAAACAGCAATTCGGCAGGTTTAAGATGGCGAATGGTCGAATTTTTAAAGAGATAGTACATATCATAGTCAAACTACACAAAAGATATTAGATTTTTTTAAATTCATATTTTCACTTCTACCCTTGATATATCTGCCCCTAAAAGATCAGCTAGTTTAGCACCAAAGAAGCAGATCTTTTCCCAATCTTGGATTAAACGAGTGGATCAAAACAATGGTAATATCATTGGGCAGGTCATTTAGAGGGCCCCATAAACTGCCGACTCAGTTCAGAAGGATTGACCAATTGTGTTAGACTTTCATCTCAGACGGGTATAGAAGTTATCAGGAATGCTTGGGACCTGGGGTTTTCCAGATATATTCAGACTGTTTGTCTGGAGACAAACCAGTGACCCGGTGTTTCCATGCTGTCTGCGTTACCTTTACCCTATGTGAACAGACAGCTAGGGATGTCGCGGACTGTTCGCCTGCGAACTAGTTCGCGCGAACATCGACTGTTCGCGTCCGCCGAATGTTCGCAACGTCGCGCGACGTTCGCCAATTTGGGTTCGCCTTAGCTGCCGCTTATTTTTTACCTCTCACCCCAGACCAGCAGATACATGGCAGCCAATCAGGAAGCTCTCCCTCCTGGACCACCCCCACACCCCCTGGACCACTCCCCTTCCATATATAAACTGAAGCCCTGCAGCGTTTTTTCATTCTGCCTGTGTGTGCTTGGAAGAGCTAGTGTAGGGAGAGAGCTGTTTAGTGATTTGAGGGACAGTTGATAGTAACTTTGCTGGCTAGTAATCTACTTGATACTGCTCTGTATTGTAGGGACAGAACTCTGCAGGGATTTGAGGGACAGTGAGTTTAGGTTAGTTAGCTTTGCTGACTAGTAGTAATCTACCTTCTACTGCAGTGCTCTGTATGTAGCTGCTGTGGGCACTGCTTCTGATCTCATCTGCTGACTGCTGTAATAACCCAAAAGTCTTTGTAAGGACTGCTTTTATTTTCTTTTTTGTTTTTTTTACTTTGCTACTATAAGAGCCCAGTGCTATTAGTCTAGCTGTGTTGGGGAGTGGGACTGGTGTGCTGCTCCTAGTAGTTCAGCACCAACCAGAGTAATTTTTTTTTTTTTAATATATATATATATATATATATATTTTATTTTACTTATCTTACTGTTCTTTAACGTGTCCAGTGCTGTTTGCTGTTCTTCATAGTAGTGCACCAATAGTAGTGCACTTGCAGGCATTGTTTGCCCAGTGTGTTCTTCAAACAACTGTAAAAAGAAAGACTTACACTCGCACACCCTGGCCGTCCAGACTTCAGCGACTCCCAGGTGCTCGATGTCAGAGGGAATGGGCAACCTCAAAAACAACGTAGGAACAGGACACACCGGCACAGCATGGGTAAGTTCAGCAGGTTAAACCTTGCTCATTTATTGCGGATGCAACGTTTCGGGGCGTGACCCCTTTCTCAAGCATCTCTTCAAGCAACTGCCACCTAGCTGTGTGAGCTTTTTCACATTCTGTCTAAATATCAATAATAATACCGTCTCCAGAAACACCACCTGAGTGACTTTTTCCAAGCAGCAATAATATATTCCGTATCCACTGCTGTAGTGTATACGTTGACCTTGCAGGCATTGTTGTTTGCCCAGTGTGTTCTTCAAACAACTGCCACCTAGCTGTGTGAGCTTTTTCACATTCTGTCTAAATATCAATAATAATACCGTCTCCAGAAACACCACCTGAGTGACGTTTTTCAAGCAGCAATAATATATTCCGTATCCACTGCTGTAGTGTATACGTTGACCTTGCAGGCATTGTTGTTTGCCCAGTATGTTCTTCAAACAACTGCCACCTAGCTGTGTGAGCTTTTTCACATTCCGTGTCCAGAAACATCACCTGATTTCTGCCCTTTACAGCACAAAACGCAGCGCTGTGTCAACAATGTATTTTTCAGATACATTTTTGCCCTTGATCCCCCTCTGGCATGCCACTGTCCAGGTCGTTTTAAACAACTTTAAAATAATTTTTCTGGCCAGAAATGTCTTTTCTAGCTTTTAAAATTCGCCTTCCCATTGAAGTCTATGGGGTTCGCGACGTTCGCGAACCGTCCGAATTTTTGTCGCAAGTTCGCGAATATGTTCGCAAACATTTTTTCCGACGTTCGCTACATCCCTACAGACAGCTACGGTTCTGGTTTACTCCTATTACTTTCCTTGTAATTGCAAGTGGCATGGCTTGTTTCACCTGTTGCCAATCTGGCTACAGGTGATTGGTGTAAGCCATTAGTCTGGCTATAAAATTCCCTACTCTGCATTGACTCAACATTGGTCTATTTCTTGATAGTTCCTGGGTGTTATTCGTGGCCTATGATTAAGTGTTTGCAACATGAAACGCGTAAGGCGGAGGACACAATAAATGTTTTCTACTTGATTTCTACAATTTGTTGGAAGATTGCCTTTATTTGAGTGCCTGCCACCAAATTTATGTACAGGTATCCACTGACCTGGCCTGTTCCACATTTCCTGTTCCCCATCCTTTCTGCATATGTTTTAGTTCCTTTGTCTGCCTAGAACTCTCCCCTTGGTCCTTTTACTTTAAGACATCTGAGTAGCAGAGGGCTCCTCCCGAAGCAAAAGGCGGTTGTTATAGGAAGAAATGTGAGCCGAAAACCTTGTTGTGTGATGGAAGGGAGTGTTGTTGAGTAATTATACCTCTCAGCTGCACAGTTTAGGTAGGTAGGGTGCCAGAGGTTGTTATTTATGAACATATTTTAATTTGCAAACACCTACAGGGTTATACTCAACAGCAAAAATGTAAATATCTTATGTAGATGAAATGCAACAATAAATTCTATGCCAAGTATAAGCAATGGCGTCTTTGCGGAGATGGCTTGGCAAGACCTCCAGTAACAATTTTCAGTGAGTAAGAAGTAGCCCTAATTCCTATTCTTACTGTGTTCCCTTATCTTTAAGGCCTGTATTGCCTAGGATGAGTTACCTCCAACTATCAATGTTATGGTGGAGCACAAGACTGCTCTGTCTACCTATTTCTGTCTAACTCCTAGAGTGTCTATGACAGAGCTACTCTCATTGCCGTCTAAGCACCTCACTCACTGTTTACTGTTCCCCAACTTCACTAAAGGGGCTGTCCCTTTAGGGCACATTCTTTACTGGAGCCTTGTTGTCCCAGGCCCCCCAGTGGACATCCATCCAGGTCAGAAGACGTAGGCTAAAGAAGAAGGCATCTGAATTTTCAATTGATATATTGAAGTTAAACAGCAAATGGATACATTTCCCTGGACCAAACAGACAAATACATATCCCAACCAAGTAACTATAGATACAGTTGCCAGGACACAGAAATAGAGGGAGAATAGTAGAGTAGTCTATGAGTATAATGCAAAAATCATCATATGTCAAATGTTCTTTAATTGGAGAAGTTAAAGAATAACACAAGGGCACATTTACCAAAATTCAAAAATTATTTTTGCCACATCTTTCACAAAACATTAATTGCAATTGTTCATTATTCTGTGAAAGTGAAACTGCATTAAAAGCACAGGACAATATACTTTTGAAAGGGGATCAAAAAGCTAAAAATGATCATCTCTCAATTGGGGCAAATTCCCTAACCACCAAAAATTTGCTGGCAACGGCTTTGCAGCCATCGCAACACTTCGCCAGGCATAAATTTGCTAGAACAACGCTAATTCACTAATGTGTGAAGTTGCCTCTAGGGCACAGAACGCTGACGAATTTTCGCTAGAGTTACCTCGGCAATCAAAGTGAAGATGCGCTAGCGTTGTCTAATTTGCATACGGCGGGAAATGATAAAGTTACATGGACGTATATATTGCAGCAAATACATTACTCTACACAAGTCCAGGGAACCTTAATAAATAAAATAGAGTTGTTATAATGACCTACACACGAGCCCACTGTATAGTTTATGTTCCATATTTTTTGGGACTTACAAAAATTTTGCAGTACAAATTGAGGAAGTCCTATGCACTCCAATGATCTCTAGCATCGTCTCTTTCGCTTGCGAAGTTACGCCTGAGCCCATTAGGGAATCTGCGAAGTACCTAAATGACGTCACACTGGCGAATTTTCGCTAGCGCTAGTCACTAGTGATGGGCGAATTTATTCGCCAGGCGCGAATTCGCGGCAAATTTGCGCGATTCGCCGTCGGCGAATAAATTCGCAAAACGGCCATGAAAATTCGCCAAAAACGGGCGCCGTTTCGCGAATTTTTCGCCGTTTCGCGAATTTCGCGCGAAATTCACAAATTTTTGGCGAAGCGAAACTGCACAAATTCGCCCATCACTATTAGTCACTTCGCCCTTTAGGGAATTTGGCCCAATATATTCTAATTCTTGCAACAGTGTAGAATTTTGAATACATATACTCTGTATTTTGCAAAACAGTCATCATATAGAGAACACACTGTGGGGCACATTTACTAAGGGTCGAATATCAAGGGTTAATAAACCCTCGAATTCGACCCTCAAGGTAAAATCCTATAAATTCTAATATTGAATTCGTAGGATTTATCGCAAATCCTACGATCGAACGACAAATCGTTCGATCGAACAATGAAATCCTTTCGAATCAAACGATTTGAAGGATTTTAATCGATCAATCGAAGGATTTTCCTTCGATCAAAAAAACCTTAGAAAAGTAATGGGGAAGGTCCTCATAGGCTAACATTGTACCTCGGTAGGTTTAAACTACCGAAGTATGTAGTCAAAGTTTTTTTTTAAAGAGACTTAGAAGAGTACTTCGACTATGGTCGAAAGTTTTTTTACTTCGAATCCTTCACTCGAGCTTAGTAAATGTGCCCCTGTGAGTTTATATTTTTTTTCGTTTAGAAAAAATACAGTTTTGTATTGCATTCCAGTGTTGTTAGAGTGTAACGTATGGCAGGCACTGACTGACAATCTGTGGGTTCTGGCAGAGGAGCTGCTGTAAGATGCCATAGACAATCACTGTGGAGTGGGCTGGTAAGAGACTGGTTGGGCCTCTGTGTACTTGGAATGCCAGGGCCTATTGGAACTCCCAGTCCAGACCTGACGTATGGTATCCCAAACCCCAGAGCAAACCCCAAGGTCCCAGTCTCGATCACACTTCTGCCTATAGCAGCCTCCTTTGGCGAGAGGACCAAGGGGAAAGCTCTGGGCAGGTAAGGAACTGGAGTATAACTGGAATGGAGAACAATTAGCAGTCAAGGGACAGGCAGGGTCAATACCAAACAGACAACACGGTACCAAATCAGGAAGCAGACGCATAGTCGAGGTCACAGGCCAGGGTCAAACCTAACAGCTTTGCAGTACAGTAACGAGTACAGTAACGAGATCCAATAAATTAGTCGAAGAACAGGCAGAGGTCGGTACAGGCAGTAGAACAGCAAGGGCCAAGGTCCAGCAGTGATCAATTAACAGGATCAGACAAGATAACACACCCAGGAACTATGGAACATAGACCAAAACTTGTAGGGGTCAATGTAAAATTAATCATCAGCCACTTTCAGCCATCTTCATTTGTAGCATTTCAGAACTATGCATACTGTGTATTGTATGCATAGTATGTCATTGCATATAGACAGAGAATTGTCTATAATGTATTCATAAACAGGTATGTGGAGAACATTTCTAAAGTAGAAGTGTTACAGGAGACCATTTATAGCAGAATACTGTTTTTCTAATTAGAGATATTAGAGACATCAACAAGGCAACATGAAGGGATACATTTAAAAAGTATTTTGCTACACTAATTAAAATACTGCCACAAGGCAAAATATACAATTTTAGATTATATTCAATTTGATCCAATATTGCTAATCACGTTGCAATTCCTTTAGTTCACAGTGCACACACACATTCAATATTCACAGCACACATACACAAATACTGCTAAAGCTTAATAGACTTGAAGCTGTAACATCTTATTCTTGAATCATGCTCAGAACAAATGAATGCCTGTGCTCAGAATAGTTTAATGATCTCAATATGCACAGGATATTTAGCGAATTGTTCCTATTGCTATTTTGCTTGGTTGTACATTATGAGGGGCTTTTGGTTGGATTGCCCACAAAGATGCCAGACGTTTCCCTTCAGCTTCTTGGCAATGCCTCCACTAGATTTAAAGAAAACAAAATATTTGGCAAAGAAACAATAAGGGTTGTAGGAAGAAAGGTTGAGATAAGATGTAGAATGTAATGTAGAATCTACAGTCAGTTGCACCTTAATATTAGCAAAGGGAGCCATCAGATTCAAAAAGCTAAAGAACACTGTATTTAAATTACACATTTAAACATTACACAGAAAACACAAAGGGGCCGATTCACTAAATTCGGGTGAAGGGTTAGAATAAAAAAAACTTCGAATTTCGAAGTTTTTTTTGGGTACTTCGACCATCGAATTGGTTAAATTCGATCGAATTCGATCGAAGTCGAACGAAATCGAACGATTCGAAGTAAAAAACGTTCGACTATTCGACCATTCGATAGTCGAAGTACTTACCCTTTAAAAAAAACTTCGACCCCCTACTTCGGCAGATAAAACCTACCGAAGTCAATGTTAGCCTATGGGGAAGGTCCCCATAGGCTTGCTCAGCTTTTTTTGATCGAAGGATTTTCCTTCGATCGTTTGATTAAAATCCTTCGAATCGTTCGATTCGAAGGATTTAATCGTTCGATCGAACGAAAAATCCTTCGATCGTTCGATCGAATGTTTAGCGCTAAATCCTTCGACTTCGATATTCGAAGTCGAAGCATTTCAATTCGAGGGTCGAATTTCGAAGTATTTTTAACTTCGAAATTCGACCCTTAGTGAATCTGCCCCTTACTGTAATTCTCCATAACATTGTATATTAACTAAGTAAAGCAATATGTGTTAATAACTGACATCTTCACCATCTGCATTATTCTTATGCTACTAAGAAAAGGAGGCACAAACAAACCAATCAAGTATATCAGGGATCTTCAACTCTTAACTCCCCAGCTGTTGTTGAGCAGCAAGTGCGAGCATCAATTGTATGAGTGGAGTGGAATTTCAGCAACAGCTGGAGATCTAGAGCCTAAAGATCCCCAGTGAATGTGCTCAACCCATACTGACATAATGATATAAAACAGAACAATATGTATGGGGAAACATCAGTCCCACATTAGCAAAAGAAGAGCCAACAATAAATAGATGCATTAATTGAATCCTTATAAAGGCAGGTCTCAGGTATTCTAGAACAGGATTGTTACATCTATATCCCTTTGGCTATTGCTTAAAGGAGAACTAAACCATAAAATGAATGTTGCTAAAAATTTCATATTTTATATACTTAACTTAATACACCAGCCTAAAGTTTCAGCTTCTCAATAGGAGCAATGATCCAAGACTTCAAACTTGTCACAGGGAGTCTCCATCTTGTGACATTCACATGCTCAGTGGGCTCTGAGCAGCTGTTGAGAAGCTAAGCTTAGGGGTTGTCGCAGATTATCAAGCAGAAAATGAGGTTGGTCTGTAATATAAGCTGATGCTACAAGACTGGTTATTAAGTTCTGATACTAATTGCACTTTTTCTGAGTGCATAGGTAGTGAAGCAAGTTACTAGTGTTTAATAGTTACAGTAAAGGACTTGTAAACAGTCTGTTGAGGTAATGACTCCTGGGGGGTTCCACTGTGGTTCGTTGTTGCAAATTATCTGCACTCATAAATAGTTGTTACTCTTCCTGGACAAGGTTGGTTCCTCTTAATAATTCTGTTTCATACCAAGTCGTGTTTTGGAAAGTTTGTGAAGTTAGCAGTTTGGTAGTTGGTGGTAGAGTAGTTATGTAGATTAGCCAGGTTTCGAAAAAATGTTTCTGTGTTTTTTTCATTATTTTCATTATTTGTCCACCCAATCTAGATGAAAAATGTATTATAATTTTTGTTGTACGGGTATGGGACCTGTTATCCAGAATGCTGGGGTTTTCCGGATAATGGATCTTTCTGTAATTTGGGTCTTCATGCCTCAAGTCTACTAGAAATTCATTTAAACATTAAATAAACCCAATAGGCTGGTTTTGCTTTCAATAAGGATTAATTATATCTTAGTTGGGATCAAGTACAAGCTACTGTTTTATTATTACAGAGAAAAAGGAAATCATTTTTAAAAATTCAGATTATTTGGATAAAATAGAGTCTATGGGAGATGGCCATTCCGTAATTCGGAGCTTTCTGGATATCGGGTTTTCGGATAAGGGATACTATACCTGTACTAGACAAATAGGTGGAGGAGATTGGGATAACCATTTATGTAAAATGACTTTCCTAGCTGCCTCTGTGAATTGTTCTGATAATGCTTTAATGATTTAGAGATGTTTGTGGTGGGTGAGAATTTACTAAATATAGCCCATGTGGCAGTGATAGTCTTTCCAGTAACTGGCGATTTCCTCACAGAATTTTTGTATGTGTGGGCATGACCATAAGCAGTGTATCATATCAGCTCTCGCTTCTCCGCATTTCAAGCAACTGTCTGAGATGGCGGTACCAATATGGAATCTCTTTAACGGTGTCAAGTAAGTATGATGTAGTATTCGTAAAGACATTTCTTGGTACATACTTGCCGATAAGATTTTCATAAACCGTGTGTGATATTGAAAGATATTTTCTGATTCTGGAAATATTGTTGCTCATTTTGTAAGACTGAATATGAACTTTTTTGCACTGCAACTCTATGGTGTTCTTCAAATACACTCTTTAAAAAAATCTTGCCTTAACACTCAATAACAAATGTCATTAAAATAATGTTAGAGGACCAACACAGTGGGGCTTCCAGTCCAACAAAATGATTATGTATTACTTGAATTTTGATTTCACATTTCCATTACTGCTCAAGAAAATAGTTCGTTTTTGTTTTCTTTTGCATTGAATTTGGAATTTAAAAATTAACTTTTTTTTCGTATTAGTTGCCAGTCATTGCAGATTAATATACTCATAATTGAGAAAAAATGATTGGCTAGCTTTTAAAGACCTGGAGAATGTAATGTGTTTTAAATCACAGTCACAGACAAATTATGGATCATTGCTTCAGGGGAGTAGCTAAAGTAAATCATAAAGTAAAACTATTTTGTGAACATTGGGAATGCAACATGCAGACAGTAAAAAAAGCAGCTGTTTTTAACATTTGGAAATCGAAAATTGAATGTGTGAGTTCAGCTGCGGAAGCTAGCTGGGAAATGATTTGCTGACACCGTATATGTGTGTACTTTAAATGAAAATAGGAAAATGTGTTATACAATTGAATTACTCATGACACATAGGACACATATGCACTTGGCAAGTGGATGCTTGTAAAAATGCACTCACCAATGCACTAATTCAGTAGCCAAAAAGCAGAAAAAAAACTTTTGGTTGCTGGCATTCGTAGTGGACGCAAGCTTCAATGGAGCCCTGTATTTACAGTCTGTATAGAGATAATCACACATATTTTCCCAGTTTCCCTTGTGCTCCTGTAAATGCTGCCTTCTTTGTACCTGTTCTCTGTACCTATTACCCATTTTCTTTATCCACATGTGTGACCTTATTGTCAACAGAACTGGTCATCCAGATGAACCAAAATATTTGCCTCAAAGTCTTTGGAAAAAATCCACAATCCAAAAAGAATTCCACCAAAGGCCTAATGGCAGTATATGAACCTTCCGATGTCCAAGAAGGACAAGCATAGTACCAATGTATAATAGACACAATAGGTTAATAAAATAAGCTGCCTAAATGTATTTCAAAAATAAACCAGGCTGCTGTTTATGAGATTTTATTGTCTCGCTAAAGTAACTCAAACTTTAAAGTCTTGACTTTTATTAAATGATATTAAATTGAAAGGATTTAGAAATATTTTTAAAACTGAAAAGGCATGCAGGTACTTAAGCCTGTTTTCAAAGCGTTTATTACAATAGGGAGGAATTGTGGCACACAGGCTATTTCCCCATATTTGTTTGAAGGCACAGTGAATGAAGTTTACTTTGACAAGGCAGCAGAGGCTTTTGGGTGGTACTCGTGGAGCATAAATCGTGGAGCAGCTGGAATTCTAGACTCCGATTAACACATGAAATTATAACAGTGAGTATTCCACTGCTGTTATAAAATGCATTGCCAATTAGATAGTGTTTATTTAAATAAGAAATGTCTAATGCTCGTAAAATTGTGCATTTTCAAACGATTGGTAAGTGCTCCCACTGATAATAATTTTGCACCGTTTGTAAAATTGTGCAAATAATTTGGAATGGACTTTTCTCAGTGTTCAAGCAGGTAATTTTATAATAGATGTTTTATATACAGGGCTGGATTTACATAGGCCCATGTTGTTTGTCGCCCCTGTCCCCTCCCTTATATTTGCTCAAATTTTCATCATCCGAGCCGGAGCAATGGGGATTGGCGCACGGGAAATTTAAAAAACTATCATATCTCCTGCGAATCCCCAGTGTTTCTGAAGCAATGTGGGTGTGGTTGGGCAGCATGCCGCTCCCTAAAATTCTGCCGCCCTAGGCCCGGGCCTTGGTGGCGTCTCCACAAATCTGGGCCTGTTTATATAGTTTATGCTAAAAATATAACCAGAAATGCAATTAAATTTCATAATGTGGCCTGGGAAAATTAAAAATGCTTTCTAACATGACTATCAGGAGTTAAAAAATTAGGCTCTGGTGGTGACCTTAGTTCAGGATTGGTTCTATGTATCAGAATAAACAAAGTGATACATTGTCCATCCTACATGGTAACCAATGATATTTGTGCTATTGCTCTGTTCATTCTGCCCAGTAGATCAAAAAATGAACTGTGGCTCCTCTTAATTGTTCTTATACACCTGCCCAATGCAGTACACATTGTTCGATAACATTTTTAGACACTAGACAGCTCAGCCGTGATCCAATAGAATGAAAGGATGTTTTGTCAAAACTGACCCTTAAGGTTAAATACTTGCCCAGGTGATCAGACCATATGATTAAAGATTGTCCAAACTGCCAGACCAAAGCTGAGAGGCAATTTAGTCCTTCCCTTACTTAAAGGAAAACTATACCCCCAAACAATATAGGTCTCTATAAAAAGATATTGCATAAAACAGCTCATATGTAGAATCCTGCTTCATGTAAATAAACCATTGTCATAATAATATACTTTTCTAGTAGTATGTGCCATTGGGTAATCATAAATAGAAAATTGCCATTTTAAAAAATAAGGGCCGCCCCCTGGGATCGTAGGATTCATTGTACTCACAAACATACCAACAAACCATACATTTTAGGTCGCATGAGCCAATTAACAGACAGAGTTGTGTCTTTTGCTTCCACACTTCTTCCTGTTACAGTTAGAGTTGAAGTATATCTGGTCAGGTGATCTCTGAGGCAGCACAGAGACCATCACGAAATGGTGGCTCAAGGCAAGAGATGTAAAAGGACAAGATTTACTTAAATATATATTCCAGTTTGGTGAGATTCTTTAATATGCCACTTAATATAATATGAACTATCTGTTGCTTAAGTGTTCATTTTGGGGGTATAGTTTTCCTTTAACATCAAGGAGAGTCCAATGTATGGTGCTGGGTTTGTGGGGGAGGTTGGTAGAGAGAGTTTTGTGTAAGGCTAGCTGTACTGGAGTGGCAGGAGTTATTTCCAGATTACAGTTAATAAGCAATATAGGGGACGCATGGGCAAAAATGTGTGGTAGAAGAGACTTGATGGTCCCGAGTTGATAGGTGGAATGAAGGCTAATATCTGCTGTCAGAAAATACTGAAATTACAGCTGGATGGTCATGACCTTAAAAGGTAATCTAAATATATATTGAATCAGTCATTGTACTACCTCCTCATTTATCCTATCTCCTCAAATGTCACTGCTCAGACAGGAAGACATCTTTCTTTGTTCTATATTTCACTTATAATGAGGTGTATGGGGATATCAGCTATTGCTGAATTTTTTTTTAAATAACTATTTCATTGTAATCATTATATTATATATATAGCTTTATATATTTTTCAGTTATTACCAGTTAAAGGAAATTATTGCAGTTTCACATCAGGATGATCCCTTTGATAGCTCTGTAACATTTCTACATTTCTTATTTTCTGCTGAGTGTGCTGTAAAGAAATAACACTTTATCCTTCCTTTTACCACTAAATATTCTCCAATTCAGAGATAATTCAAAACCTTCCCTATATTGGCAGATGCCATGATTACAGATACTACATGGCACCTGTTCCTCTTTTGTATTTAATTTCTCACTAGGTTTACCCAAACAATATCACTTATTCACTGAGCAAATTCAATTTCCTCCTAAATAACTGAGTCTTTTATTGATAATTAGGGAGAATTACTGTCAGGATTTATGCGTGGATGGACTGATAAATGTTTCTTTAAAAAGTGAATCCGTCAAAACTGTTCTTCATTCACAGGAAGCAATGACAGCACAATGAAGAGCAGAAACAGCCTGTGCCTAATACATTTCACCGACAGACAGCTCACCTACTAATCCTGCCGTACTGTCAGACTGGGTTCAGAGGGACACTGAGTACCTGAACATATTGGGACTTAGTTTGAGACACAGAAAAGGTCTAAAACAATAGAGTGAAATATCTAGGAATCAGCTATGGCAGAGACTGCTTAACCTTTTGGGATTCTGATATCAAAGTCCTTATTTAATAACCTCAAGGGATAGGATTCTGAAGGATGGCTTAAAAGAAGATGAATTCTGGTAATAAGATTTCCCCACCACCATAAAAATCACATTATCCTTGTACAAATCTCTGAGCAATTTTCCAAGATTGAGGATAATTTTGGATTATGCTGAAATTGCCTTAGGACATGGAGGGTCTTTTTTCTGTTGTTTTGAACACTGGCATACTGTTCTCAAATGTCAAAAGAAATTATACTTTGCGGCGAAATGCTAACCAATGTGTTTTCCAGTAGGCTAATTATTTTGTACATGTATGGGATCCATTATCCAGAACCCCGTTATCCAGAAAGCTCCAAATTATGGAAAGGCAGTCTCCCATAGACTCCATTTTATCCAAATAATCGAAATTTTTAAAAATGTTTTTCTTTTTCTCTGTAATAATAAAACAGTAACTTGTACTTGACCAAAACCAAACCAAACTAAGATATAATTAATCCTTCTTGGAATCAAAACCAGCCTAGTGGGTTTATTTAATCATTACATGATTTTCTTGTAGGCTTAAGATATGAAGATCCAAATTACGTATAAGCATTCTGGACAACAAGTCCCATACCTGTAGTATAGGGGTGTCCATCAGGATCTACCAGTAGACTTTTAGTTGGTGATCCATAGATCTCAAGACACTTTCAACAAACAGCTTGACTAAATCACCCTTCTGTTTTATTCTTTTCATTCAGATATTTATTCTGTTAAAGTTATATAAGAAATAATTGTTTTAAATATAGTAATATAAATTCTCTTATAAATAAATATAACATTTAAGTAACAATTGAAATTTCATTTTCCATGGAACAGAATGCTAACAGTGATATTATGGATGTAGATCATAATGGGAGAACATCACTAAAAGTAGACCCCACATTAGTAAAGCACTCCTGCTGTAGTAGGTTGGCTAGCAATGAACAGTAAAGAGTAACTTAGTTAACAGTGACCCTTATTTAATCCATAATGTTCAGTGAAATAGTGATACAGCCATGGGATCTGTTATACAGAAACCCATTTTCCAGAATTATGGGAAGGCAGTCTCCCATAGACTCCATATATAATGAAATTTTTAAAAAATGATTTACATTTATTCTGTAATAATAAAACAGTACCTTGTACTTGTCTCCAACTAAGTTATAATTAATCCATATTGGAGGCAAAACAATCTTTTTAAGTAGACTCAAGGTATGGAACTCCCAATTACTGAAAGATCCCTTATCCAGGTCCATTGCATTCTAGTTACTAGGTAAAAAACAAATCTTTGACCTATAGCAAGAAATTAGTCATAAATATTCAACTAGTGCACAATAGTGTTCTTACTTCAAAAATGTTATATGGATCATGTGACCCTTTGCTCAAGTGACATTTAAACCCACCAGGGCTGGGACCAACCTAATATTAATCAAAGCATTAGAAATTTAACATTGTTAGGTCAAATAGTAGTCAGTAAATGTGCTTTAAAATAATTTAATACATTTTAGAAGTGGAATGATAAATTACCAACAGCAATGGGGTATTGCATACACCCTTTTTAGTGTTGTTTAACCGTTTAAATTTTGTGTGAAATCCCATTACAGTATTTGCAAAGAAGTTCATACACACACTCTGATGGAACTTACTTGCTTGGAAAAAGTAAGTGGTGTGCTGAAGAAAATTTTTTATTTGGACTGCAAAACAATCCTATGACCATGTAGAACAGTAATCCCCGACCAGTGGCTCAGGAGCTACATGTTGCTCTCCAACCATTTGGATGTTGCTACCAGTGGCCTCCAATCAGGTGCTTATTTTGAATTCCTGACATAAAGGCAAGTTTTGGTTGGATAAAAACCACATGTCCTGCCAAACAGACCCTCCTGTTGGTTTTAGGTCCACATAGGAGCTACCAATACCCAAGCACAAACCTTATTTGGAAGCCCCAGGAACTTTTTTCATGCTAATGTTGCTCTCCGACATTATTTTTTTGTGGCTCTCTAGTAAAAAAAAGTTTGGGGACCCCTGATGTAGAACAAAGGCTGGCTCAGACCGGACCACAGTTGAAAAATTAACTCTTAATTTTTTTAAGATGCAAATTTTTCAACTCACAGCTGGTCTGTGCCAGCCTTTGTTCTACCTGGTTGCATGATTACTCCCCTTAGCTGAAAGTCTGGGGCATTTGCACCCAGAACCACCGTTATCTATGGTAAATGTACTTCTACAGATTGGGGGGGGGGGTCATTTGACTTTCATGTCAGCAAAACAATCCTATTGAGTTTATTTAATGTTTTAAAATTTTTAAATGTAAAATTTTTAGCAGACAAAGTATTATAATCCAAATAACAGAAATTTATCTTATCTGTAAAACCACAGATCCTAAGCATTCTGGAAAATAGAATCAATATAATAGATAATGGATAATAGAATTATACATCAATATGTATTAATCTACAGTACAACATGCTGGACAATGTAAATAATAAAATGATGATAACAATGAACTTGTCATTATATTAACATCTGTCCAGTGTTGCACTAACCTTGCACTAACCTTCTAGTAAAACCCCATGGACCACTAATTAACAAAAAAAAATTCAGTAGACTTGTGGCCATTAAAAAAGTATTACAAAATATTAGGGACTAGCTAGATGTACCAGTAGGTTCCAACCACTGGGCAGATCATATCTGTTGATGAGGAACTTAAAGGAACAGTAACACCAAAAAGTGAAGGCATTTTAAAAAACTTAATATATAATATACTGTTGCCCTACACTAGTAAAAGCTGTGTGTTTGCTTCACAAAGACTACTATAGTTTATATAAATATGCTTCTGTGTAGCCATGGGGGCAGCCATTGATGCTGCAGAAAAGGAGAAAAGGCATAGGTTACATAGCACATAACAGAGAAGCCCTGTCCAATACAATGGCATTTTATCAGTTATCTGCTATGTAACCTATGCCTTTTCTCCTTTTTTTCCAGCATGAATGGCTGCCCCATGGCTACAGAGCAGCTTATTTATATAAACTTAATAGTTTTAATAGCAAACACTCCAGTTTTACCAGTGCATAGTACATACTATACATATTATTTTAATTATTTTGATACACTTTCAGTTTTTGGTGTGACTGTTCCTTTAAACACTTGGCTATGAATAGAGAAATTTACATAATGGCAAAGTTAACCTATATAATAACTTTTAATATATTCTAGATATTCTAAGCAATTTTTTAGTTGATCTTATTTAATTTATTTTGTGTGCTTTTAAATGATTAACCTTCCAAAGAAGTAACAAATGGAATCTGAGGGTTCAATGTTATTGTTTTATTATTCTGCCCTTCACTTTTCATCTTCCATTTTCATTTCCCTGAAAGCTGCAGAAAAAATGTAAATAAATTAAAAACCACAAAAAATAAAAACAGCAATTGCAATGATCTTAGAATTATTCACTCTAACCACAGTAAAGTTTAATTTTAAAGAAGAAGGAAAGCTACTGCGGCAGTTTATTGCCAATAGATTAGCCACAAGTGCAAGCTATAACACTATTCTGTAGAATGCTTTACCATACCTGAGTAAACAGCTCTAGAAGCTCTCAGTTTCTTTAGGATAGCAGCTGTCATATTAGCTTGGTGTGACATCACTTCCTGTCTGAGTCTCTCCCTGCTGACTTATAGCTCTGGGCTTAGATTACAGCAGAAAAGGGAGGGGGAAGAGGAGCAAACTGAGCAGGCTCAAGCCCTAGCCCTGGAGGTTTAAGATGAGAACAGGAAGTCTGATACAGAAGTCCATGTGTACACAATGGAAGGAAAGAAATGCAGTGTTTTCTTTTGAGGACTCAGAGCAGCATTACTTTGAGGGTTTACTGGTGTATTTATATAGACCTATCTGATAAAGCTTACTTACTGTAATTTTAGCCTTTTTTTCTCCTTTAAGTTATTTTAATAAACTACTGATAAGGAACCTTGGCTTGATTTTGCATGTCTACTGAGCTCATGGTCACAAGCAAATCTACATTTTATAACCCAAACATCTGTAGTTTTTACGAATAGCAGATGTTTTCCTACAACGCAATAGTTACTACATTTATCGAATGTTTCTTTATACTACTGGAGTCCCAGAGAGACTGCTGCTCATGACAAGTTTCATCAACTCTATCTAAAAGAAATGGGACTCCTCAGACAATAAGTCTGTCTACAAAAGGAACCTAGAAGAGAATTCTATGAAATGTGACAAATTAGGGTGATTTGTTCTTTAGTATGTGTACGTCCTTCCCCAGTGTTTTCTATTCTACAGATGTTAAAATTTGTGAGCTATTTTATTATAGAACTCTAAGGGGTTTATAAATGGTGTTAAAAGTCCTAATAAAAAGTACTCCAACTCTTCATGTAGAAGTTCATGTAGAAGTAAATGGCAGATGTCCCACCTGATCTGTCTTGGGATTCGTTCAATAATCCAAAATTTTCATGGTTTTCGGTCATCAAATCCGAAAAAGTTGTTGGTTTTGGGTGTCAAGTCCAAAAAAGTCAAAATTTTCGACGTCACATCCAAACAATTCATATGATTCGGATTTTTCTCATAATTTTATCGAGTTTTTTCCCATGCAAGAAATTTTTGGAAAAATGTATTGATAAATTGATAAAGTCTGTGTTGATTTGGTTGGAGTAGTTTTCAGAAAATTGTGAGAACTTTTGATAACCAACCCCCTAAAAGTAAGTATATTTTCTGCCTGTGCATACAATGAAACCTCAATTTTACAAACCCTGATTTTAAGTTTTCTTACATTTTGAACTCTTTTTCTGTGGTGCCACCAATATATAACGCATAATACATTTCCTAGATTTTACATTTTTTTCCGGATTTTAAATAATTTTTTTGGTCCCCTGAAAAACAAAAAATGGGAGATATATATTGAAAACAATGAAAAGACATCATTCAGAAGTAGATCTTAAATTATTCTGAGTGTGCACAAAAAACAAATAAAGGCTAACTAACCAGATTTTGAGGCAGCTTGAAATGAGTGTAAAGATGCTCTGTGATTTCATAATGACTTGTTGGTAAAGTTATATGTGTTCTGTGTGTATTGAAGTAAGCTTGCAAAATACTTTAATAAAGCACTAATTGGTCTGTATGCCTACTTTTTAATATTTATCCTAAATAAAGAATAATTTTTTAAACTTTGAAAGAATGATTTTGGAATATATCTTTGGACTTGATATATGTGCCTTTTTGAGCTGGGGGCTATATTCCAAAGTTGTTGGCCCTTTTTTGACAGGCCTTTATTGACTGCAGCAGGTGGTCAGTAATTTTGGATTTAAAAATGTTGTAGCTTAATAAATATTGAACATTTTGGTTTTGAAAACACTATTTTGAATGCATGAGTTTTAGTGCAAAAAAAACTTGGCCATAAAAATTCATATCTGATGGTTTATAAATCAGCTCCTTTGTGTTGTTATCCCTGCTCAGCTGTATTATGTGGTTTTGAAACAATAATCTATTAACTAGGTTGTAATTTACAGAGAAATACCTAGTAAGGAAAGATGGAACATTCCACTGTAGGGGAACAGGATATGGACAGCAGCCTCAAATCATGCTCTTGTGTACAGTATATGGCAGAGGAAGGAATAAGAAAAAGCATTGCAGGTGTTAATGTAATTATCCTAAATTATATAACCCCTGGCTATGGTAGAAAGTATGTAAACATCATTTTCTCAAAAACCTTGCTCATATTATCTCAGTATTACAATATAATAAGAGGTGAGGAAAGAACCCCTGTTATTGTTAAAGGGTAATTGTTAAAGGGTATTGTGCTGCTATACTGTAATTAGATTTAATTGCATTTATTTATTGTTTATTTATTGTTAGTCATACAGGTTATGCATCATAGCTAAAGCTAGGTAAACTGGAGGGGCAGGAGCTCTTCCAGGGAATCTTTTTAACAAAACTACATATTTTTATTTTACACTGGCTCTTACTGAAATAAAACAAGAGGTTTTTTTTTACAGGCCTTCTCGTATACTAATACTATATACTATACAGGTATGGGACCTGTTATCCGGAATGCTTGAGACCTGGGGTTTTCCATAATTTGGATCATTAAATAAACCCAATAGGCGGGTTTTGCATCCAATAAGGATTCATTATTTGGATCAAATACAAGGTGCTTTTTATTGTTACAGAGAAAAAGGAAATCGTTTTAAACAATTTGGATTATTTGGATAAAATGGAGTCTATAGTCTTTCTGTAATTCTGAACTTTTTGAATAATGGGTTTCTAGATAACAGATCCCATATCTGTTTTATATACTATACCAATATTAAGTCATTTGACTAGAGCTATAATAATCAGTTTTTTATCAGATAATATTATTAATAATAAACAACTGCAGCCTTACTTTACAATATAATTACTTTTCATCTCCGCTTTTAAACAATAAAAAAAAACTTTTGATGGGTCATGATTTTAGGGTTTATTAATTTATTAGGGGTTTGGCAAAGCAGTGTTCTGAAACAGGGCTGTTTTTCCATTCCCTAAAATACCATTCTATAGAAGCATTAAGCTCTGTCTTCCATCCAGTTACATCTGCTTATCCCAGTAATTCTGTAGCAGTCAAAATAAAAGGGCAACTTCTAGAAGTAAGTACATTTCATAGACAATGGGGAAGAAAAAATATGAGTACCGTTTCAGTCTCTTTGTTTAAAACACCATCTGTTTGTACAGTTGTCTTTCTTGCTTCCTTAATAACAGATACCAAGATCCCTGTCACTAAGCAATGGATATGTTCAAATTAATTCTTAAAGGTTTGATAAGTTTCATAGCTAATAGGAACAGAATGATCAACTACATTAAAGGGCATTAGACCTCAATGACTCACTCTTTGTGTTCTTGGCAGATTCTTCCCAGAATTACACTTGCCTGTTCAGCAGGGTGTTAATGATGAAGGCACCTCACAATGGCCTAGATTTATCAAAAGAAAATACAGAGCATATTTGTTAAATGGAGAAATAATGAGAGAAAAGCAGATAACCCTGCTGCCACAGCAAAACAGGTGATTTTAAACAGGCCTATTTTTCTGTCTTAGTATAATATACAGTATTATATCCAAGCACTACTACAAAATATTAGTTTGTAATTTTGCTTATTTATTGAGCTTACTTTAAGTTTCTTTGTATTGTATCAAAGGTTTATATGACGGATACTGTATACAGTAATTTGTCATTTAAATTAGATTCAGTATCCAAATGCTCATATTTATTTATCTAATTCTCATGGCTTTTGAACACAAAATTGATCCCAATATTGCAAGTATTGTTTTTGTTATCCTGGAAATCTGTAGACGCCTCTTGTTTCTGTCCTGCTAAGCAGTTGGCTGCCTGCTGAAGCCTTCACTTAAGGTGTTGCAGAGGGGAATCTATAGAATATGGAAAACATACATGCTGTATGGTCATTTTCTTCTTTAACTTGCTTGTATGTCTTTGAAAGAAGCCCACACAGCTGTGGGAACTAGTGATGGGCGAATTTGCGTCGTTTCGCCGAAAAATTTGCGAATTTCACGCGAAATTCGGGAAACGTCGAAGAATTTACGAAGCGGCTTCGCAAATTTATTCGCTGGCGGCGAATTGCGCAAATTCAGCGCAAATTCGCACCTGGCGAATAAATTCGCCCATCACTAGTGGGAACAACATCCAGACTCCTTGCACATAGTTAGTGCCTTGTCAGAATCAAACTCAGGGATGCAGTGCTAACCAATGAACCACGGTACTACCCATAGGAAAACTTTATAGAAAGTTTAGGAAAGTCAGTTAGCACAGCCCAAAAAAATTACCCTTATAAGGATAAAAATGTTAAATGTTCAAGTGATTAAGAACAAACACTCACAATGATTCATAATTCAATCAAATGCTCTGATGGTTTTTACATATATATGATGACAATAATAAATAGGTCATACATGCTGTGGTTTTGTGTTGAACCACTCAGGTCTGCAGGTGGGCTCTCCATATATTTCCTTTAATGAAAAGTTCAGTTGTTTTACTGTGACCCCTTAACCCAATCCTGTTTATAGATTGACTTAGTATACATGTGAATATATTAGTACAGCCCATTCTCTGACAGCTGGTACCTGTTATCCCATTATCCCTTTAGCGAATGCCATTGTCTTTTTTACTGAGCTAACCATTTTTTTCTTAATCCTTTACAGTCTTCCTAATATAGTACAGGTATAAGATCTGTTATCCTGAAAGCTCCAAAATATGGAAAGTCCTTCTCCCATAGACTCCATTTTCATTTAAATTTTTTTCTTTTTTCTTAATATGATTTCCCTTTTCTTGTACTTGATCCCAACTATAATATAATGAATCCTTATTGGAGACAATACAAGCCTGTTTGGTTTATTTAATGTTTAAATTATTTTTTAGCAGTCTTAAGGTATATACAGTGTCGGACTGGAGTATTGGGGCCCCACCGGGACTGCAAAATGAAGGGCCCTCCTGGCAGTCCTTGGGGGAACTTGCGCATGAGGATAGGATGCGGCACACAAATGCACAAAAGACACGGCATGCGCATTCTCTGTGCAACAGCTTTCCTTTTTGGGGCAGCTAAGTAGATCCAAATTACAGAAAGACCCCTTATCAGGAAAGCCCCATGTTTGAGTAGAGCTGATTTACAGCATTCTTGCATTTAGATTGCATGCATTTTTGTTGTATCAACCAATCAGCAATTCCTTGAAAAAATATGAAGAGAAGTGTGTATAAAAGCAAACAGGGCTTTCTCTTCAAACTCAACTTAACAAATTACTTTGTAGAAGTGATCCCCAAACTGATGGCCAGCCCTATAAAATGATTGTGCTTTGTGTTCCTACAGTCAAGGGAGAAGTATCATCATGCACTGAAAGTGCTTTCCTGTTTCTGTTGTTTAGTGCTGGTCATAAAACCAACGTGCTTTTCAGAACCCCGAAGAACATAAGCAACTCATATAAAGGCAAAGGGGTTAATGACAGCCTCACAGACGGCACTGAAGAATATAGAGCTTTTTCTCTGCTTCGTATAACAAGCAGTATAATTAGGCCTTAAGGGATTGTTTGTAGGAGCTGTTACCTTAACTAGAGATGGCAAAGAAGTAAAATACTAAGGGTTCAAAGGGCATTCCAAGCTGTGTAATGGTCTGCAGAGGCAGGGTAATTGAAAACAAATGTTTATGTCCTCAGTAAACTCAGTGGATTACTGAAAGAGGACTTTAACTGATGTTTTAGACATGAATACTTGGGACTTTGGGTGTTTCAGATAACGGGTCTTTCCATAATTTGGATCTCCAAACCTTATGTCTGCTAAAAAAAAATTTAAACATGAATAAAACCCGATAGAATTGTTTTGCATTAAATAAGGATTAATTATATTTTAGTTGGGAATCAAGTACAAGGGACTGTTTTATTATTACGCGTACAGAGCAAAGGGAAATATTTTTTTAAACCTTGAATGATTTTATTACAATGGAGACTACAGGAGATGTACCTTTCTGGATAATGGGTTTCTGGATAACAGATCCCATACCTGTACTGTAAATTACCGAAAATTCCTTTATAAAAAAATCCTCAAATCTGAATTATTTTTCCAGAGTTGTCCTTTATACAAGAGTAACATGTACTAAACGGCATGTCATTAGCACCCCCTGATTAAAGTAATCTTAGGCTTTTGGAGCACCAATACCTATAGCAATAGCCAATATCATCTCTGCATTTACTGACTATACCCTACTCTCAACTTAAGGAATATTACAAACCTTTTCAATATGGCCCATGCACCCAGAAATCTGAAATTAGACCCATTCTCCACATTCAGAATATAATTACACAAGGCAATTTTTACATTTTAATTTTCAAATTTTCAAGATTGTCACTGATAATTTAAGGTTTATTCATTCAAGACGTGAACGTCATTCAAGGCATAAGAAAATGTAAGAAAAAAAAGGAAAAGAAGGGATCTTGACACGCAGCCAGGGTTTTGACTACCAGCAAAGTAGCTTTGTAACATTTGACATTCCACCAGAATGAGATGTCACATTAGTTGATGCAACTGTCTTATCTGAAACGTAGCATACAGTGTGGCAAATGCACCCTAAAATATTGCAAAATGGTATATGGGAAAGACAGAAAAAACAAGAAATAAATAAATGGATAATATTGATTTTGACATTTCAGCCCCCATCTTAACCAGTCTCGCAATAGTGGGGAATTGTTCTTGGTAAAAGCAATGGGTGACTTTTAAATGTATTGTGGAAAAAAGTAATAAGAGTAAGAAAAACAAGACTAATGAAGAGTTAAGGGAATAAGAAATTAATGAGTAAGAAAAGAGTAAGACTGAGTAATAGTAAGGAAAAGAAAGAGTAAGGGACAGATTTACATAGGTTCGAATATCGAGGGTTAATTAACCCTCAATATTCGACTGCCGATTGTAAATCCTTCGACTTTGAATATCGAAGTCGAAGGATTTACCGCAAATATTTACCGCAAATATTCGATTCGAAGGATTTTAATCCATCGATCGAACGATTTTTCTTCGACCAAAAAATTGCCAGGAAGCCAATGGGGACCTTCCCCATAGGCTAACATTGCACCTCGGCAGGTTTTAAGTAGGGGGTCGAAGTTTTTTTAAAGAGACAGTACTATGATTATCGAATGGTCGAATATTCAAAAGATTTTTAGTTTGAATATTTCGATTAGAAGTCGAAGGTCGAAGTAGCCAATTTGATGGTCGAAGTAGCCAAAAAAGCCATTCGAAAATCGAAGTTTTTTTTTATTCTATTCCTTCACTCGAGCTAAGTGAATGGGCCCCCTTAGTGTGAGTAAGAGTAATAAAGAGTAAGCAATGAATAAGAATAATAAAAGAGTAAAGGGGGAATGTAATTAAAAAGTGTTACTTAAAATAGCGTTTTTGAGAATGTTTAGAGCTGTTTGCAATATAAAATGATTCACTGCAAAAATTATATCTCTAAGCAAAACTTAGCGTGAACTGGAGTTTTATTAAACATGCTTTGTGATTGATTGATTACATTCACAAAAGCCATTTGGTGGCACACTTTGAGGTCTGTAATCACATAAAAACTGTGAAAAACAGTCACTAACATTCGCAATGGTCTTTACGAATGCTTTTTGTGCCAACAAAACATATTACATTGCCCCATTAGAGTAAGGAAGCGTAAGAATGAGGATTAGTGTGTTATTACAGGCAGGTGATCACACGTGCAAGGTCATGGGTTCTGTTTAAAAGCCGAATCAATTTAGCTCCTAAAGTGGGAATATGTCACACCTCAGCGCACTTCTGAAACTGCTAATTATTTGCATTGTGTACAACTGCCCACTGGATTCGGTCAAGCAGATTTCTGAAAGAGTCGCAAGGTTTTGTGCTAAAGTGGTTTGGATCATCAGTGATAATGTAACTCTTTGTGTGCCAGGATGATCTTAGAAAAATGGAGTTCAATGCAGGATTCTTCTGGAGGAGTACTATTAACTGATGTGTTTTGTAAAAAACATGTTTCCCATGAGGTGTCAGAAATAATAGCAATAAGCTCCAATTATAAGTGATGATCTTACTGTGCATCATTGATAAGGGTATATTGTATATTGTAAATTCATGGCTTTTTGCGTTTTACAAGATATATTTACGAATTTAAAGGTGTTAATAATATTAGTACAGTATCCTATGGCTGAGTAAAAAATAAAGGTTCTATTATTGACTAATGAATAAGTAACATTTCATTTATTTATTTTGTTTTGTCGTGTTGTGACAATTATTCCAACAAGGTGTAAGATATTTGGTGTAAACTTCAATTCAGCACCGTTGCCTGGAGTATTAATGCAAAGTGTAAGAGAAACAAAGAACTAGACTAAAGACCTAAAAGAGAAAACCTGTCATCGAGATAATTGTTTCTTTCCTTGGACTGCATTATGTTCTGAACAATCATAAAAGGATATGAGATGGTAAAAAAGGAAAGGGAAACAGAAGTAAAAAAAATACAGAATATGGAATAGTAGGAAAGTAGGTACACTGGCTTATTTAGCAATGTTCACATTGCTTTGTAGTTTTCCTTTATAAAACTAGAAATAATTAAGCGTGCAGATTGTAGAATGCTGTCGATTTTCTAACTAAGCAGCACTGACACCTTCTTGCAAAGTAACCAATGTTCTCAGTAAAGGCCAGTAACCTGCTCCTATTATGGCCAAAAGAGGACTTTGCTGGTAATGACATTTAAAGGTAGGCGTGTTTATATTGGCCAATTTCATGCCAATAAAAATCCCCCTCCTAATTGTATTTACTCTGGCGGATCTAAATGGTTTTCTCAATGTGATAAAGATTTGAGAAATAGCACACCTAAACAGCAATGACATGTTAAAGTAAGACGTTCAAGCAGAAACTAGACATAATGATGGATCTTCTGTATCTCTGATTAAATCCAGTTCATCAGGAGTAAAGTCCCCATGAGAGATTTTTGTTCTCACTGCGGATTTATATAGAGAATGTTTGGTAATTCTGAGAGATGTGGATTCAGTCCCAGGAATCGTGGTTAATTCAGAGTTCGTGCTTTTGAAGCAAAAGCAAGAAAAAAAGGCCATTTTAATAGCCATCATCCTAAAGTCTACTCATGAATTGTAAGGATATGAGGAAACATGGGTAATGGAGAATAAATATAGAAGTAAGGTTTGGAGATGGAATATCTGATATAGCTCAAGCTCAGCTGTTATAAAATAAAATACAAGATAATACAAACATCAGTCAGCTATAAAGATTTTCTTTTAAGTATTTGGTTATTTCTGTGGAAGGTAGTAATTGAAACTTCCAAACCTTTGTTTCTCATATAATCATGGTGAATAGTAAAGGACTAAGCAGTTTACAAAGAACGTAACTTAGAGAGAAACAATCAAACTGTTTCACAAACATCTGTTTCACAAATACAATTTAGTATTTTTTTCTTACATATACTGTAAATTCAAATCATATTTATAATTTATGATCTATTCAACTGCTTTCTAGTTTACCAAACTTTTTTGGCAGCTAGGCATTCCAAAAATAACTGAGCCATGCTTAATTCAGTTCCCAACACAGTGGCATAACAAAGTACTGGTGGGCAAAAAAAAAAACTTCAGAAGGGCCCAGCCCACCCACCAGCCTAGTTGCAACCCCAGCTCCCCCAGCAGGTCACATTGGAAAATGTAAGTGAGCGGCTGGGGGAGGGAAGAATTTTCTCAACTATAGAGGAAGCAGACCTATGGTCTGGGCCCCACTGTTCAACACCCCAGCGGGCACGGGATCTTCTTCCTCTATAATTGATGCTGGTGGAACTCACTGACTAACTCATTCTCCTCAACCTAACAATTTTTTCCTGGAACAAACAATTGCACTACTATCAGTCTGAGAACCTGAGTACTTTGCAGCAGTAAAAAAAACATTAGACCAGGTGAGAATATTAACTAACCAGTTCCTGTCTCAAATATGATCAAATATAATTTGCAGTTAATTGAATAGAACCAATATAATTAGTTAAGGGGCGAATTTGTCCTGTTTCACTTCGCCGAAAAATTTGTGAATTTCCCGAAAATTCGTGAAATGGCAAAAAAATTGCGGAAAATCGTGAAATAGGAAAGTTCCCGAAAAAATCGTGAAATTCAAACATTTTCACTCAAAATCTTAAAATTCTGACGTTTTCACTCAAAATCTTAAAATTCGAAGGTTTTCATTAAAAAAATTGTGAAATTTGAAGGATTTCACTCAAAAATCGTGAAATTTGAAAGATTTAATGCAAAAATCGTGAAATTTGAAGGTTTTCACAAAAAAATCATGAACATTTTACATTTTCACAAAAAAAACGTTTGCTGGTGGCGAAACGCTGGAATTCGCGCCAGGCGAATTTATTTGCCCATAACTAAATATAATAAATGACAGTTGGATGGGGAGCTGATTTACGTTAATTAGCAATTCGATCTTTACAGTTGTTAGTGTGTCACAGAGTGCAAAGGGCACTACAGAAACAATCCCTTGCAATCTCCATATAGGCTCACCTTTGTCTGGCTAATTAGATCTAATAGATATAAAATATCCTTATAATAAAAAAATCCACAGATATTCTTTCTAGAATTCTTTTCTCAAGGCCAGAACTGACTGTGAGCAAGACACAGAAGATGTAATAGATGCCCAGTGTTCTACTTTAATGTTTTTTTCTTACATACAGTATGTAGAATTAACCAACTTGACACACAGATCTTATAATAAAAGGTAAAGGCTACATTCGTTTTCAACCTGCATTAAAATTAAACTTTTCTAGGTCAAAAGGCCATAAACATAGTTTAGCCCCAAGACCTTGTGTAAAAAATCAAATGAAGAAACAACTGTTTTCGGCTAGTGAATTGCTTGCCCCTCAACCTAACTCAAGAATCTTGAAGGTACTGTACAAAACATGTTTCAATTGTTAAAGGGGACATCTGCCATTGACTACATTATTTCAACAGGTTTTAGCTGGAGTATTTTTTCTGATTTTTTTTTTAGCAGCTTCAGAGAAAAACAAATGTTTTTTTAATCCTCTAACAATTCTAGTTTTTCCCCTTTAAAAACTCTACCAAAAAAAAGTTGAGGTTTAATAAATAGGCTTTTAACTTTTTCATAAGTCAAGTCCTTCTTGTAAAGGACTTTTTTGGGACTGTACATACCATATGTATAAAGATCTAACACAAATTATGTAGATACAAAATTCTGTAGTATCTTTTTTTTGCTCAATATTTTATTTACTATGTTATTAATCTTCAGGGTCATTATAAAAAAAATTGAGACAAGTTACCACTGAGAAAAGTTAGCATGGGACCTGTTGTCCAGAATGCTCCGGAACTGGGGGATTCTGGATAATGGATATTTCCATAATTTGAATCTTCATACCATACTACTACTAGAAAATCTGGTAAACATTAAATAAACCCAATAGGCCAAGAATCATAGTTTGGATCAATTACAAGGTACTGAGTTATTATTCCAGAGAAAAAGGAAGTATTTGACTTTTTTGAGTCTACGGAAGACTGCCTTTCTGTAATTCTGAGCTTTCTGAATTAGGGGTTTCCGGATAACAGATTCCATACCTTTACCACCATTAGCAGAAACAAAACCTTTTATAAGAGCCCCATTGCAATGTGACGTTTATACACTCTTGGAAGAGCACAGTCTCAATCAAAATCATTTGAAAATCATTTGAACGCCTGTGTCCTGTCTATATAGGGG
Organism: Xenopus petersii; assembly: GCA_038501925.1. NCBI lineage: Eukaryota > Metazoa > Chordata > Amphibia > Anura > Pipidae > Xenopus > Xenopus petersii. The sequence continues at coordinate 88,537,804 of CM076677.1, forward strand.
GACAAGTTAGAAATCTGAAATAACATTTGTCAAACTCACTCCTCATAGCCTGGCAGGAACACTCGCAGCACCATAGCAACATGAATAGGAAAAAGGGATGAAAAATATATACCTGTATAGGAAATCATAAACATAACAACTAAGGCAGAAGGGCATATCCTGGTAAGTTATTTTTTGTTTACATGGCCATAAAAATGTAAAACTAGGCATAATAATGAAATAGATAAGAAACCGCAGGTGGGAATAAGTGGCATGCAATGACTATATATAAGAATTTATAGGAAGTGGGAGGAGTCACACTTTAATTGTATGTACACCTGCATAGCACCTAAACAACTTTCTCTTTGTGGATGTTCCCAGTCACGAGTGGCACCTGGACAGGCCAATAAAAAAACTGTTACTACTGGAACACTGTCATGGCTTGAACTCCTCCCTGATTTATTTCCATAATACCTATAACTGAATAACATCAGAAAAAAAACAATTACAGGTATGGGACCTGTTATCCAGAATGCTTAGGATCTGGGGCATTCCAGATCTTTCTATAATTTGGATTTTCATACCTTAAGTCTACTTGAAAATCTTAGTTTGGATCAAGCACAACATACGGTTTTATTATTACTGAGAAAAAATGAAATCATCTTTAAAATTTTGGATTATTTTGAAAAAAATGCGAGTTGCCTTTCCGTAATTCTGACCTTTCCGGATAACGGATCCCATACCTGTATTATATATGAACTACTGTCCTTCTTGAATTCTCTGCTAAGCTCCTTGCTAATAGATGAATCACCTGGCAGGGTGGAGTAAAGCAGAGCAGAATTCCAATTGTTATTCGAAAAAAAAACTACTTTTGGATATTCTCCACGTTACAAAACAATATAGATTAAAAAAAACCTACAAAACACAAAAGCTTTTCTTTTCAAATTCTGCCTGCTTCATGTGATTACAAATTTTTTTTCCCCACAATTCTGCTTTTCATCATTATACTTTGCATTTTTTTTGTAGACAGGTAATCAGATGCAGTTAAAGATCACAAAGTCCTCCTTGTGTATCTTTCCCCTAAGTTAATAAAGAAACTAACTGAAGCAGGGACTTTTTAAAAACCTGCCAAAACTGAAGCCTTAGATTAAAGTTCAATGGCCTTTGACCTGGACAGTTCAGCTTGTTTCAGTCCCTGATGGATGAATGGTCCCATTGTAGTGGAGGTAATGTCTGCCGGCATGCACAGATACAATTGTTGCATGCTACAAAAAGAATTGTGACATGACGGATGAATTGATTTTTGTTCCCAGTTTAAAAAAAAAAAGTTCTTCTACAGGGGATGGGTAGAGAAGCAATGCTGCAAGCCCAGTTGTAGTTGGAAGCTCATTGTTACCAGGTGATTAGACATCATGATTTGGACACTATAAAGAAATAGCTTTGCATCCCATGTTACAAAGCTATCTTGGACAAACCAGTAAGGTTTCATCTCCATCTGGCCAACCAACCAAGACAGGCCCGGTATTGTGTGCCGCAGAATTGCTGTCAGTATAGACTCTATTGAAGTCAAGTCTTTTCATTGCATTGTCCTGTAATAGTCAGACTTTTCTTTGTGTCTTGTCACAGCAAAATCCTTACTAGTGTAAACTAAGGCTATCCATGGTTTTCTTAATACCTTATTAATGATTTATTAGTATACTGGTGAGAAAATCAATTATGGACCTAGATGGGTGCTATACTGGATCAGTACTAGGGCCTTTTTTTTATAAAACCTACTGTTACCCCCAACCGGTATGCAGGCTCTATTTACCTTTGGTTGGGGATAACATTTTTACCCAACAGGTTCTATACAGAGATATACAATGGGTGAACCTGTGGTCCAATTTTTTTCTTATTTGAATACATATGGTTGACTATATATTGTATATATAAAAAAAATCTGAGCATGGATTTCTGAGCCAACAAGAAATATGATAAGAGATGTCCCCCTCTTACCTCTGCAAACAAACTCATTTCACATCAGACACAATCAGGTTGGAGTCAATGACCACGGTGGTAAACATTCAGTTCCTTATACTGAAGGAACCAGAGCAATGCAATCCATTAATCTATATTAAATAGATTCTAAATTAGTATTACCGTATATACTCGAGTATAAGCCATCCTGAGTATAAGCCGAGGTACCTAATTTTTTCTCCAAAAACTGGGAAAGCTTATTGACTCGAGTATAAGCCTAGGGTGAGAAATGCAGCAGCTTCTGGTAAGTTTCAATCAAAAAATTGAGGGTTTCTGCTCCCATTGGAGGTGCCGGCGTCTCGTTTTTGGATTCCGGCGACAATTCTTGGACGCCAGCGAATATTCTTGGAGACTATTCTTGGACGCCAGGGACTATTCTTGGACACCGGCGACTATTCTTAGGCGCCGGCGACTATTCTTAGACGCCGGCGACCGTTTTTGCACTTGACCCGAGTATAAGCCGAGGTAGAGTTTTTCAGCATATTTTGGGGGCTGAAAAACTCGGCATATACTCGAGTATATACGGTACATTGTGCAGCTAATGCACAGGGTCAAGCAGATCTGGATATTATCAAATGTACAAATCCAGTCACAGGGGGGTTTCACTTTTAACCATCGATGAACAGATGAATCATCCATTGATTTGTCAGATATTCCCATAAATAAACACCAAAATGAAACTTGAGATTTTCATGCACAGAAACCTTGAAGATTTGAAGAAAATCTTACATTTTAGATAATAAATTTTTAGATAATTCTTGTTGGGCTTTTACAGTCTATTCACATAGTTCTGTTGCAATCATTAGCAGTTCTGTTGTGTTTAACAACATTTAACCGCTATAGAAACCAAAGAATTAATGACTTCAGCATCCCAACACAGAATGCACATAGTAATCCTTCTCTTTACGGCACTGAAAGTTAGACGTTTATGTATCTGCCGGCAGTGAGCACTGGACCCTTAGAAGAAAGAAAATACTCAACAAGTTTAAAATGGTACAAGCAATGCAAGTTGCAATGTAATCACATAACACATTTAATGTTTGTACGGGAAAATCCCAAAGGAATTAAGATTTTGCATTATTTTCACTTCGAAAAAGCTGGAGGAAACCATCAGAGGGATCTAAGGTGATAATCAGTCATCCACCAATAAAAAAGACTTCTGTTGTATTGCCTATTAAGCCTCAACTGCTGCTTGTGTGAAGTGTGTTCTACAGTTTATTTCCCAAAACAACAATGCATTGCAGCCAGTATGGGAATCTATTGAAGCTATTGTAGATCACATACAATGTGAACTCACCGTACAAAGGGCATATTCTTTTAGTTCCATTAACCTCTTAAAATGGATATATCTTTGTTTTTAATAGAATGTGGTGCCATGTGCATTTAAGGCTCCCTTAAAGATAACACTTATGTTATACAGTATGGAATATACACATGGCCATACAGTATGCTGGTCAGTATGTAAGGGACTTCTAATATCTTTTAATATATTTTAAATGCACTTAAATACATTGGACAGCAGTACAGTCTAGATACTGCCTGGACAGGTTTTAAGGTTTTCATACAACATGGAAACAAAATCGACTTTGACTGGATGAGGGTGTAGGGACTAGTAAATGAAAAATATGCATATGGGTTAATTTACTTACCACTTCATAGTTTCTATCATTGGGGACCCAGAAGTCAACTGAGAGAAAACCTCCATTCACTAAAGGTTCTTGCATCAACATGATCTCCTTGCACTTCCATGTGGCTACGTTACACTTGGGGGCAAATTCACTAAGATTCGTAGTTGTGCCAGGAGTAACTTCGCTGCACTTTGCCGCACTTCGCCACACTTCGCCAGTCGTAGTTTCGCCAGCGCTCCGCAAATTCACTAAAATCCGAAGTTGCGTTCAGGGGTAGCGTAAGGTTGTGAAGTTGAGCTAGCGTTGATTCGCGAAGCGAAGTTACGCTAGCGATGGTTAATTTGCATACGGCGCCAAATTCAAATTTCAATGGAGGAATAAGTACAATCACTACAAATGCTTGGGAAACCTTCAAAACATCAAATAATTTTTTTTTCCCTACACATGTGCCCACTGTATAGTTAAGTTGCCATGAGTTAGGAAATGTAGGGGGGAAGGAGGGAAGCCCCAAAAAAAATTTCGATCTTTTTCAGCCTATCACCCATAATATAGAAAAAACGCCAGCGTTTTTTGGGACTTAGAAAAAATTTGAACTTTTTTTGAAGCAATCCCTATCTACTCTATTGCGCTTCGCCTGGTCGCGTTAGTGAATTTGCGTAGTGTAACACTAGCGAATTTGTTAGTGTATTTGCAAAGTAATGAAAATGACCAACGCTAGCGAATTGACGCTAGCGTTAGGCGCTTCGGTGCTTAGTGAATTTGCCCCTTGGTGTTGTTGTCTTTCTCCTCCTTAAGCGCTATTGTGCCTGTTGACATAGGGTAACCCTCGAGCTACCATCACCTACACACTAGGTCGGAAATAGCTCCAGGGTTCCTGTATACACCAATAGATGCAGTGAAGATGTGCCACACATTACTTTCACACCAGAATTTACATTTTGCATTTTTAGTGCAATTGTATCCAAAGTATAAATGCATCACTTTTGCACCATTGGCCTCAATTGTCAGGTGTGACTGCAACAATAAAATGCTTCCTTGTGGTTAAAAATAAAATGACGAGTACATTCGGAAGTGCACTATGCCCACTGTATCTGTTGTAAGCAACAACAGATACTATGGTGTCACAACCAGTGAAACAATATATGTATTCCAATACACAGCACAATAGTAATTGTAAAATGATTGCAATGTTGTGAAATTCCAGTGTTTCCCATCTTCTGTACTCTGTTCTTTCCTCAAGGAGAAGACTGTGGAATTGTAAATACAATAGAGCAAATGAAACTTGGGCAGACGTTCCATGCAATAATTTATGGTATACTGCATTCAAGTGCACCATGAAAATGAAATCAGCAGGAAGCCTATTATGTTTAAGGGAACAAAGTAAATCCAGTAAAAATACTGCACTTGTACCTAATACATTTGGACACATTTTGCAACAACCAAGTTAAGAGCAGGTGGTGCATATGTACTTGGTCTCACATATTGCACATGTATGGGACCTATTATCCAGAATGCTTTTCCCGATAAGGGATCTTTCAGTAATATGGTTTTTCATACCATAAATCTACTAAAAAATCTGTAAAACATTAATAAACCGAAAAGTATTGTTTTTTCCCCAGAAAGGATTCATTATATCTTAAGGGAGGCCATATACAATAAGAACTGCTCATTTGGCGATTTCACCAAATGAGCAGATCTTTAACCAATATGCCCGCCAATGGCAAGGCGATATCAGGTTAATCCAAACGTTCGGCCCTAGGACTGACCGATTGGATCACAATAAAGAGAGTGGGCACCGATAGGATGTGGACTGCATCAACTAACTGATGCGGTCCTCGATTGCCAAAATAATCAAACTTCCCCTATCGATATCTTGGCTAGAAATTGACCGCAGAGACCCGTCGGAAGCCCCCATATACTGGCAGATAAGATGTCGAATTGGTCTAAAGAAACTATATTGGCAGCTCTAATCTGCCAGTGTATGGCCACTTTTATTTGGTATCAAATTCAAGATACTATTTTGTTATTATGCAGAAAAAGAAATAACTGAAAAAAAATTTAAATTATTTGATTAAAAAATGGCCTTCCTGTAATGTGGAGCTTTCTCTTGCCTTCTGTGTTTAAGGTGTACCCTTATATTATATTAAATTTCCCAGTATCCAAACGCTTTGCCTTTATATTAAAAACTTTTTATAAGTTGAGGGCCTGTTATTTACTCAAGGAGATCTTTCTTCTTTTTTTCTGCCCCTATACCCTGCATATATCTGTTTCTTATGATCACAGGCCTTTAACACCTCATATATTTTCATTGTCTCAACCACAAATCCGGTGTTTTGCTTGCATGAGGCCTTTACTAGATTTGTGTTGCTTAGTAACCTAGTATTACCATCTGCACCTTTGTGTTCATGTCTTATTAAGACTTTGGGTCCATCAATAAAACGGCAGTCCTCATCTGGTGCCTAAGAGCAGAGTAGAGGAAGGACCTCTTCTGCATTCAATTACTACAGGATAATAGGAAGGGAAGCTGTGGGGTTGATGTTGGCCGCTTTGTTTATAACTTGAATGTGCAGTTTTTACAAAGGAACAGCCTGCAGACTTAACTGCTCATGCTATCCCACAGGAATCTAGGCTATGGGGCTACATGCTGTTTGTTGAATATTGATAGTGCATGATCTATCTCATTCAAGGAAAAAAAAACAAAAATATAATAATATACTTCGATAATATTTGAAAATGTCAGGTCCACCACATAAAATCAGAGCTGAATATATGTTATTTACATAATGTTATTAATATTATTACCAAATAAACATGCAGGTCATAGTGACCAAAACTGTAAAAATTGTTCCTCAGGATATCACATAATTTATAGCATTCTGTGGAAATTATAAAATGAATGTTGTATATCTATTGTTCATGTGTGTCCATAGGTAAGTTTATATTTAAAGGGATCATTTCATGGGAAACCATGTTATTTACAAAATACCTATCAATACAAATAAAAATCCATATTTCAAAAGAGCAAGCAGATTTTTTTATATTTAATTTTGAAATCTGATGTTGAGCTACCCATGTTCTTAGTTTCCCAGGCCCCAGCCTTGTGATTTGTGCTCTAAAAAACTTCAGTCACTCTTTACTGCTGCATTGCAAGTTGGATTGATATGTCCCCCCCTCCACAGCACCAAGTCTTGCCTGCCGCCTGCCCTGACCACTGCTTGTATTTTGACCATTTTCTTGGATCCAGTTTAAGTCTTGGTAATTTTGGTATATTGCCCCATCCTGTGACTCCGACTAAGCTCCCTTCTCCGGTTATTGTACTGCTCTGTTCGTCTGGTGTGACCCTAACTACGCTCCTAGTTCTTGTACAAAGTGCAGATCCCTTGCCTGCCCAGAACTCTCTCCCTGGTCCTCTCATACTAAAGGTGGCCATACATGGATAGATCCACTCGTTTGGCGATGTCGCCAAACGAACGGATCTCCCTCCGATATGCCCACCTTGAGGTGGGCAATATCGGGCAGATCCGATCGTGGGCCCTAGGGCCCAACGATCGGATCCTAGCTTTCACAAACAGGCGGTCGGATTGCGGGATCGCATCAACGAACAGATGCGGTCTGTCGGCAGCTTTTATCGGCCCGTGTATGGCCACCTTAAGACCTGGCGGCACCCGAGTATCGAAGGGCTTCTCCCAAAATCAAAGGTGGTTGTTATAGGCAGAAGGCTGAGCTGTGACCGGGACCTTGGGGTTTGTTCTGGGTTTGGGATAACAATCGTAACAGTGGGTGTATATAATTCCAAGCAGAATTCATTCTTTACCCCCCTCTACCTGTTGTCAACCCACAACCCAACTTTCTGTTGAAAAAGTAAGCAAGAGTTGGTATCAGACAGACAGATAACCCAGTCACTCAAATCATATATGTCTGTAAAGGGATGAACCCATGAGACAGTCATTCATTTTTTTTACAGATATTTAAAACAAGTTAAAGAATGTGAGAAATGAGGCTCAAGAACTTGAAAATGTAGAATATTTTTTCTAGAATAACACAAGGATCTGCAATTTTTGGATGAAGTTAAACTGAGATTTAGGGCATTCAGATAGTTCATGTCTCTAGTTTTCAGACAGACATATAACTACCATTATCTCAAAATGAGCGATGTGGTTAAAGGAGAACCGACAAGACAGCTCTGGATAACTCCCTTCATGTCCATATTAAAATATATGACTTATTTTCCTGCAGGATATAGCACTTTCGCGTCATTAGGCTTTTAGTCTTTTCTCACCTGAAATTATCAGTGAAGAATTTCTAGCTCTCCAAACCACCTCTTTCCCCTAGTATTAAATATCTCAGCTGTCATGTCACCTGATCTTTATTTGCTGAATGATTGAATGGAACATCTATTCTTCACAAAGCAAACTGTCCAATGTGTCTTTGCAGTTATGGAAACCTTCCTTATACTGGATATGATCCTTCGGTCCTGCCAGCATGGAGCCCTGTAGACACATTTGTACAGAGTTTTTTTGTCTGTCAAAGTGATGGATGATGCCACAGAAAACCTGCACTGTCAGAGCAAAAAGGAAGACATTTTTTACTCTCATGTAATTTTGTGTCAGCCTGTACTGCTGCAAAAAGTATCCAAACCCATTCTGATTATTCAGCTCCACAATATTCAAATATGATATACTGTGCTGAAGTTATTTCATTATTTGTGGGCATGCAGAATGTATTTAAATTTCATCTTCATTTTAACCCATTGGAAAAACAAAGCACGATTGGCAGTCCTCATTTGAGTGTTGGTTGGATGACATACATATAAGTGATGGGGATGACACCAGAGGCATCTACTTTGCTCCCTATAGACTAGACTATGAGCAATCACAATGGGGGGGTTGTATTTGTTCCTCCCCTCCAAGATACTTTTTAATATTTTGGCTTCATGCGCTAGTTCCGATGATCCTTGTAAATGACAACATGCATTGGAGGCTATGGCTCCAAGCCATTATGTTCTGATAATCTTCATGGCAGAGTAATGGATGGCGGGTCCCATACATATATTCTGATCTGCTATTATATATATAACCCCATGCAATTAACATGAGATACTGATAATGAGGCATTATGGACTCATTCATTGTTAAGTTTGCAACTGATATTGATTGATAAAATATGAACAAAAACAAGACTGTCCAGGCCAGGAATGGAAAAATATATATGTTTTGTAAAATGAAAACAGCTTTCAGAAATACAGATTACAAAGGGTTTTTAACTTATTTGTAAATGTAATTGCTGTTGGAAGTTGATTCTGTCTGTTTCTTGCCTGTTCTCTGGTAATTGATATTTTATACATTTGGAAGAAAATGTAAAAAAAAATCTACTGACTGTGATTTAGTTATATACTGTACATGTACAGGGTCACCCCAATACTGGAGTGTTTGTACAAAGCACATGGATGCCATTAGAGATATTTCAAGTATCAATCAGAAGTAATGATGAGCAAAAATTTTTGCAGCGAAAAAGAATCCAATGTGATTAAGATATGGATTTGACTTCTGAGCTGACTTTTTAATGCAAGTTATTGTTATATGACAATTTATAGCTAGTGTATGAACCTGTAACATACTTCATGTCATTTAGTACTGTACAACCAATAGGCCTACAGAAAAGCTTTTAGATCTATTTTATTTCTCTCTCATAAAATGTTTCTTTTATTTCTAAATTGGCGTAAACCCCCATTTTCAGAAATCACATCCAAAATCGACCGGCATTAAATTAATTTCTTTCCTCAGTCATATGAACCTCTGTATCCTGGAGCAGCATGTAAATATAAATTAGTATTCTCAAGACATGAGCACATTTTCTCGCCTAATACAGATTCACAACAACATTTGCAGGTTTTGTAAATGGCAAAAAAATAAGAAATCTGCAATAGAATTCCAGAGTATTCCAGAGAGCGAGCGCAAGGAGATCGCGCTGGAGAACGCCTACTGTTTTTTTTTATTTTTTTGACCATAGATCCCCTTTAATGCATTTGGCAAAAGAAAAAAAATACCCATTGGCTCCAATGCATTGGGTGCAAGAAAAAAGCACAGCAAAAAAAACTCCCTTGTGTTTGATGGCATTTTGCCAAAATGTAGCAGTTTTATGGATTATTCAGCTACGCAAAATGGAGCAATTTTTTTCTCATGTCTAGTTATGGCAAATAAATGCGCCAGGCGTGAATTCGCTGAAAATTTCCGTGTTTTGCTACCAGCGAATAGATTTGCAAAACTGCAGCGAAAATTCTCCAGCATCAAAAAGTTTTGGGTGCGCATCAGAATAGTCGCCGACGTCAAAACCGTCCATTTGCTTTAATAGATCTAAAAGGAAAACAGACCATGAAACTCATTATAACCAGTATCAGTGCAATTATCAACTAGAAAATGAAGTCATAATTTTTTAACTAGTCGCCTGTTCAAAGCTGGTTGCTTATTGGTTGCTATTAGCATTGGTGCAATGTAGCACCTATGCTTGTAAATCTGAAGGTGACACTAAGGGGCCCATTTACTAAGGGTCGAGGTGAATTTTCGCATTCAAAAACTTCGAATTTCGAAGTAATTTTTGGGTACTTTGACCATCGAATAGGCCAAAATTCGATTTGAATTGAAAAAACGTAGACTTCGAAAATCGAAGTACTGTCTCTTTAAAAAACTTCAACACTTCGCCACCTAAAACCTGCCGAAACGCTGTTTAGCCTATGGGGGACCTCCTATAACCTTTCTGAGCGTTTTGGCTAAGTTTTAAGTAATTTTTTGTAAAATCGTTCGAATCGTTCAATTCAAACAAATTAATCGAACAATTTTTACTTTGATAAGAAACGGCCGTTTTCGAACGAAAAAAAAGTATCAAATTCAATGGTAGAGTTTTGAAGTTTTTCTAAATTCGACCCTTAGTAAATGCGCCCCTAAGTTTTGCAGGTGACGGTTGAATACAGTGTATGAGAAAAGAATGGCAAGTTAGTAAAGGAAAGCTTCTCTAAATAAATGTAGTCTGAGATATTGTTAAAAGAAAGAGACTGGGAGAAAGTGGAACATGGGAGGGAATTCTAGGGTAATTCTAGGGGTGCATCTCTAGCAAAGTCTGAAGAGGTAATGAGTGAAGGGTTGATGAGTCAGAAGTGGAAGAACATAACAAACAGTTTAGTGACTATCTGGTGAAACATTCAGAGATTTAGGGTGGGGGTCAGGATCAAAGAAGTTAGAATTGTATCCTAAAAGGTATCACAAGCCAGTGCAGGGACTGGCAGAATGGCACAGCAGAGGAATGGTTGCTAAGGTACATGATCCTGGCAGCAGCATTTAATATGAACTGGAGAGACGACAGTCTTTAGAGAAGAAGGACAATTATCAGAGAGTTACAGTAGTCAATAAATTATACGATGAGAGAATTCATTTTAATTTTGGAATTATCCCATAGGTAAAAAATTACATAATGTTGTTTATTGGATATGAGGACTAAAGAGCAGGGCAGGATCAACGCTACCCAAGGCCTAGGGAGAATGGATGATAGTTGAATTGTTTCTGTGAAATGTAAAAATGATGTTCTTTTGTCAAAATCACTAAAATACTATAACATCATTTTAATTTTTATTAAATATGCACAACTTTGCGTTGCATCAGTTTTGGCAAAAAAAAGTAGACCATAACTAGGGCCATATTTTTAGATGAGGGCTAATTTAAAATCTGAGAGCAATGTACTGTACCTTGAAACTGGTCTTTTACACCCACCACTGTCATGTGCAAATCATTGAAGCATATAGGTAGGGTGTGGCTGTCCCCTTGGTTGCTTTTTACCAGCACATGCAGGAGTTCCCATAGGTTCAAGACAAGTGGCTCTTTTGCACTCGAGCAATGTGATCTATCTGTGCCTTTCACCAGAGGTGCCAACAAGAACTGATTCCACATTTTTAATATTAACATAATTATGTTTTAGAAAGGAAAGGGCATTGGAATTAATCAAAAAATCGAAATTAGATTTCAAGCATCCAAGTTTACAGGAGAAAATGAGTTTTCCAGCAGGGGATATGATACACTGAAGAGATAATTGTTGCAACCGAGTGGACTTAATAGATAACTCTTTAGAATCAGACATAACGCTTTTGTATCCTGCTCTATAATGCATAAGGCTCATTTGATTAATGGTAAAATAAAATTCAAATTTTCCTTTAAGGTCTGAAGCAAATTTTTCGAGACAAAGCAGCCAAGTAAAACTATCTCAGGAGAGCCTGCCAATAAAGCACATTTGTTATGATTGATAGAGGGAACATTTCACTGGCTACATTTATTTTGGAAGGTAAAGTTGTATTGACACCATTACCACTATAGTTAAAGAAATATCTGAACAAATAAGCAGTTATTTTTAGGCTTCTCTTGAAGCTTTTATTAAAACATGTAAAAAAAAAATGGTTCCAAGAAACTTCAAGGTACCGTTTGAGGGTTGGGTGTAAAAAATACATTGCAAACTCAATAAAAATCTGAATTCAACATTTTATGATATTATTTTCAGCCAAAGTTGAGTTCTTGAGTTCAGCTGATTTTTATTACGCTTTTGTAAGATAGACTCCAGGGCGCAAATTCACTAAGCGCCGAACGCTAGCGTCAATTCGCTAGCGTTTGGTATTTTCGGTACTTCGCAAATTCACTAACGTTGAAGTTATATTGTATATTATCTGGCCATTCTATAGGAACCACCCATTTAACAGCAGCCTTTTTATGAAATATTTGCCCTTTGTTCATGTTTATTGCTATACAGCACAGGAGACATAAGAGGATGCCTTCTATATCAGATCAGATAGGTTTTTTTATATATTGTAATTTACCATATAATCTATCTTGGCATGTACTAGTTAGTTACACCATCATATATTTTGTCCACTTTTTTACTTTCTGTAATTTATTATGTAAGTAACTTTACAAATAACTGAGCCTGCTACATGAATGTTCTACATTTGCGAGACAGATTCCTTATTAAAAGGTACAGAATGGAGTTTGTAATATAATGATATCCCTTTGCCCACAAAACAAATGTTATCATTCTTTAGTATAAATAGGTCTTTTGTATTTTTTTTTATCAGTGTATATGGTTACAAATACTTATGTGCCATGAGAGAGATTTATTCTGTGTACTAGGGATATTTTTGTATACAGAATGTATTTGGGACAAATGGTACCCCATATTAATGCACCTGTACATGCTCTATAAAACCTAAAACTATATAAGAGTGTTTCCTGGGTATAAATGAAACAATTTTTATAGTTATCAATGCTTTCCAGTGTCGGACTGGCCCACCTGGATACCAGGAAAACTCCCAGTAGGCCCAGGTGTCAGTGGGCCCTCATGCTGCTAAACATTTGGCCTATTTAATGGTCATTCCCTATTTCTATGAGAACAAAGAGGCTAAATAGGTGGAATAATAGATTATAGTATGTAAAGAAAAGAGACTAGGAAAATAGAGGTTGAGTGAGGAGAGAAAGAAAATTGTACTGAGGGTCAGGCCCTGGTTTAAAGTTTTTTGGTGGGCCCTTGTCTAAGGTTTTTTGGTGGGCCCTTGTCTAAGGTTTTTTGGTGGGCCCTTGGTGTCCCAGTCTGACACTGATGATTTCTTTCTATTGGTATGGAATAGTGACTCTACAATGTCTCCAATCCTCATGGTTCCTTGTCATGCCCTCAGAGTGCAGGTATATTGTCCAAGGAAATGTTATATACAGGTTTGTCACTTAATATATAACCATTAACTGGCACATTACAATGAAAACGCTCCCATCTTGTATTATAAAAGTGTCAGTCGGATACTTTATAATTCCAGATGTGCGCTCCCCCCTAATCACACTGGAGTTTACAGTCTCTAGACGGTTTTGTAAGGAAAGAGAAAGACAAAGTTACAAGTGTTGTCTCCTACAGTGTTATGGGCTTTCCTGCTGCAGCTCTTTTATTTCTATGTAATGTATTGTGCTCAGAAGCACACTCTGCCTCGTTTTACTACTTGCTAAGCCTAAGTTTGGAAAACAAATTAACTTTAAACTCCAGAAATAGAGCAAACTGCGTCCAGGTATCTGTCAGCAGAGTAGCGGAAGCCATTTAGTCTTTAAGAAACCATTTGAGTTTTCTTTACAGTATTTACTGAAATACACATTTGGCATCTATGCAAGGAATGTTGTGGCGAATAAACATATTTTATTGTGAGACTATGTTCGTGTCCAAGTCTTTGTTATCCTTAAACCATTTCAGGCAGAAGAAAAGCCAATAAATAGAACAGTTAGATTAATGAAACTTCCTATGGTTTATTTGTCTTTATTTTCTTACCCAGTCAGAAGAATTCAGTTCAGTGCATTTTAAAGGAACACACAAAAACCTTTATTTGCATTCATTGTGCTCTGCTAAGACATGCCATAGTATTATTTTATTTTTCTTAATGAAATATTTACATTTGTTGCCTTTGCCTTCTCTGCCTTCTCTATGTCCCTTCAATTTATTATGCATTTAGAACTGAAAAGGCTAAAAAATCTACTTTTACCCAAGACTATATACTATTCTATCAACCCCGTTCACACTGAAAGTCTCATTTATGAAGTGTGGGACAGGATGCAAATTGCAAAATACAGCCATGTTTTTGGACTCTGTACTTAACACTTAGGGGCACATTTACGTAGGTGGTCGAAGTTTTTTTTAAAGAGACAGTACTTCGACTATCGAATGGTCGAATAGTCGAACGATTTTTAGTTCAAATCGTTCGATTCAAAGTCGTAGTCGAAGGTCGAAGCAGCCAATTCGATGGTCGAAGTAGCCGAAAAAATACTTCGAAATTCAAAGTATTTTTTATTCTATTCCTTCACTCGAGTAAATGTGCCCCTATGATCCCATAGACCCTATTTATTCCCATGTACCCTATTCATTTTCTTATGAATATGGTCCAGCTTATAACCTGACTACAGTGCTGCTTCTAGTGCATGATTCAGAAAATGGTGTAGAACACAGGCTGCAGTAAAATCCCTGGGTTAAAGTGCTATGAACACTAATGTCTTGCTTATGTGCCCCTTAGTGCTTTAGAACTTGCATCCAGGGAAATGATAAATGACCCCTTTGTATATAGTGTCTCATCAGCAGGTTGGCACAACTAGGAGTACACCGCAATTGGGACAACTCAGCTAACAATATACTATATATTGTGATGTGTGAAATGTGTGAACAGGCAAAATTTCTACTTTATGTATTGTAACAGCCTCGGCCCTGATGAGGTACAGGGTTGGACTGGGCCAGCAGGACACCGGGAAAAACCTGCTTCCCCCTGCCTGACATTCTGCACTCTTACCTCTCTCCCTGAAAAATAGGATTGCAGGTATGCACTAGTCAGGGTCGGCCGATGGAGGAGGGTTGCGTCTGGTGCAGAGGACCCTTGAGTTTGCGGGGGGGGGGTTGGAGCGGTTTGTGTGAGACCCTGATGTGGCAGCCCTGATGGGCCCAGACCCCACCCCAGGTCTGACACTAATGAGAAATCTTATGTTCAGCTAAGAACCAGAAATAATACTTAGCAGCCTCAAAGCCTAGCTGGGTTCAATTAGCCACTGAAATCTGTGCTGAGCAGTTTCTCTTTAAACAGAACTTGCCCTCTCTGCATTTTTTCATCCATAATTCTGGTTATGATCACAAAACATACTCTTGCAATTCTTGCCTATATATATTTCCATTCAGAGAAATGAATGGAGTCTTTGTACTGGACACGAGTGAATTCTGCTATACTATATATTTATATATAGTGACTTAAATTACAGAATATTCATACACACCATAAAAAGTTTTCACTGTGTTTTCACAGTCCAGCATAGTGCAGATTAAAGAATAGGAGCCAGCACCTCTAATTAGGGATCCATGAAACAATTACAAGAAGTAGGCGGCAACAAAGATCAGCAACTTCAAAAGACTGGAATAATGAAGGTCTTCAGAAATAAAAGCCATTTATTTACAGGATACTATAAAAAGGTTCCTTAATTAGGCCTCTACTGAAGAACATTTTGCTTATGCACAGAGCTGATGGGGTGCTAGGATCACACCTTTCTTCACCTTGTTCTGATAAGAATCAAGACAATCTGTAGGGAAACAGCATAACCCCTGGCTCAGTCTCATTTCCTCCTATAAACTTTCCTTAAGACCTTGTGTTTATCTGAGCGGGAAGCTTGCTGGAGAATTTCAGCTTAATCTGGAGTACATTGGTTTCTAATAAAAAGGTGAAATAAATATTGTCATTTAATAGTGTTGTGTATACAAGTAGCACTGTATAGAGAAGTATGTGCATACTTACACACTTGCCCTTAAGGGTGGTGACACACGCTAAGATTCCGGGGGGAGATTAGTCGCCCAGCGACAAATCTCCTCTTCTTCGTCTGACTAATCTGCCCAAAAAGCCTTCCCGCCAGCTAGAATGTAAATCACCACCCTTAAATACACAGCATCAGCTACAGTACTTGTTACGGCTACAAAATAGACAATAGTGATATTTGGCTTTGTTAAGACCAGGCCCAGGCATAGCTACAACACTACGTATGTTTTAGCAAAGGCAATTCTCAGTACTGTCTATTGCAGGGTATTTATTTTAGCATTTTGTAGCCAGTACTAGTAGCATTTACTTGTTGTGGCTAGTGATGGGCGAATAAATTCGCCAGGCGTGAATTTGCTGTGAATTTCCACATTCAATAAATTTGCGTAACTCCCGCAAAAGTATAAATACACAGAGATTAAGTGCAATGTGGTATGAAACTTTAGGAAAGAGGTTCCTGCCCTGTAGAGCTACAGTCTAGTAATGTAAGCTGGAACCGTGGAACTAACACCAGCATTGAATTGCAGCTCAAGGGTTTCCTTGTACCAATAGGGCAAGATTTTTTGAACAAACAAATGGTTGATCGGTGAAACTAAGTAGAAGTGCACGGAGTGGCTTTGGCATGTTCATTTAATGAATGACATTTTTTCATGCAACATCTCTCTTTTGGACAACTGCAACTATGCTTGCAGGCCATAAATGACACCTAACATATATTATAGATAGAAAATTCCTTTATCCAAAGATAACTGTCCCGAGGCTTTTTTCAGTAATAAAAATATTTTTATTTAAGTTAGCGTTAAAACTCAGATACATACTGACCCCACCAGGCCCAGTGGTGGGCCAGGTGGGGCCTCCATATTTATAGGCTCGTGCCCAACCTGCCCTGCTGTGACTTCACTTAAGGGGTGGGCCACCCAGGCGCATATCTATAAAAAGGAAAGAATGGAGGTGGAGTGGGGTACAAAATGGTTGCAGGAAGGATGGACACATGGAAAAGTTCAGCCCACACCCACCTGCGGTTCACAAAAGTTTTGTGGAAGTTGGCCTAAACCCACCCAAGAGGTGTCGGCACATCACTACTGCTGATATACTGTTTATCTTTATAGAAGCCGTTGAAATCTCCAGTGAGACTCCAGTGAAACAGTGGCCTCTAGTTGTTCTGTCTAAATCATGTTCAACTTTGATGTCTCAATCATGTTCATTTTGGTTTCAACGTCAACAAATGAAAGAATGTTAATGCATATGGACAGCTTTACCCACAGCATTAAATGGCACATTGACCAAAGCACTGGCCCACAGATATACTTTTTATTATTGTGGTAGGACAGTTGCAGTGAAATCTCTTAGACCTGTAGGTATCACTGATGGTGCATGGTGCTTCTTTCCTAGTATACTTTGCTGCTCATATGATATCTCGTAACTGCATTGTGAAAGCACAGAACAGAGCACAGCACAGGGATGTTCAGATTTCTGTTACACTGTGGGCCCTTTAATAGAGATGGCGCGAACTGTTCGCCGGCGAACTTGTTCGCGCGAACATCGGGTGTTCGCGCTCGCCGGAAGTTCGCGAACGTCGCGCGACGTTCGCCATTTTGGGTTCGCCATTGTTGGCGCTTTTTTTTGCCCTCTCACCCCAGACCAGCAGGTACATGGCAGCCAATCAGGAAGCTCTCCCCTGGACCACTCCCCTTCCCTATAAAAACCGAAGCCCTGCAGCGTTTTTTCACTCTGCCTGTGTGTGCTGAAGAGATAGTGTAGGGAGAGAGCTGCTGCCTGTTAGTGATTTCAGGGACAGTTGAAAGTTTGCTGGCTAGTAATCGTTTTGATACTGCTCTGTTATTGGAGGGACAGAAGTCTGCAGGGGTTTGAGGGACATTTAAGCTTAGGTAGCTTTGCTGGCTAGTAATCTACCTTCTACTGCAGTGCTCTGTATGTAGCTGCAGTGGGCAGCTGTCCTGCTTCTGATCTCATCTGCTGACTGCTGCAATAACAGTAGTCCTTGTAAGGACTGCTTTTATTTATTTTTTTGTTCCAATACAGAGCAGTATCAAGCAGATTACTAGCCAGCAAACTTACTATCATCTGTCCCTGAAATCACTAACAGCTCTCCCCCTACACTATCTCTTCCAAGCACACACAGGCAGATTTTTCAGATACATTTTTGCCCTTGATCCCCCTCTGGCATGCCACTGTCCAGGTCGTTGCACCCTTTAAACAACTTTAAAATCATTTTTCTGGACAGAAATGTCTTTTTTAGATGTTAAAGTTCGCCTTCCCATTGAAGTCTATGGGGTTCGCGAACCGTTCGCGAACCGCTCGCATTTTTGCGCAAGTTCGCGAATATGTTCGCGAACTTTTTTTCCGACGTTCGCTACATCCCTACCCTTTAATAGTGTGATTTGTTGAGCGGCAAAGTGGATGTTGTAAAGCATACTTTATTGTATAACTTCAACGTATATGACTTTTGATCATTAATTTGCTGCTCAAACCCTCCTTATTTGTACCATTGTGCCATGAATGCTGACCAATCTCAGACAATAAAGTCCACTCCTGGTCAAGATATCTCTGGACACCAGGACTGTAAAAATTGGGATGTCCTCAGGAAATCTGTGGAGGAAGGGGGCCCTACATTTACCTTTCAGAATCTGATTTATGCTTCCTAAAAGATGAAGTGTAACCAGGGTTGATCCTATCAAATGTGGGGCCCAATTGGGACCATGTTGGCGGGGCCCCTAGACAAAGTGTTGCTGGCTACTGACACACCAAGTATTTAGGAAAATAAGGGCATACAGGCACAAAATAGTAAGGAAAGGGGCAGACAAGGTAAGAGAGTGAGAGGGATGAAATAGGGGCACATAATAGGGGCACACAGGGTAAGAGAGAGAGGGAGGAAATAGGAGAGTGGACTGGGCCAATTAGTTTGGGGCAGGCTGGGCCGATTCAGCTTGGGAGCAGGCTTGGTTGGATTGGGGCAGGCAGGGCCTATCAAGGTTGGAGGAAAGCTGGGCCTATGAGAGTTGGGGGCAGGCTAGACCTATGGAGTTGGGGGATAGGCTGGCTTATCAGAGTTGGGGGTGGGCTGGACCTATGGATTTGGGGATGGGCTGGACTCTCAAAGTTGGGGGCAGGCCAGGCAGCATCATGTGCTGAGGGAAATATTATCTGTGCTGCCCTGTTGTGCGGGGCCCCCAGAGGTGCAACCCTATTGGGCCCAATTGGTCCAATAGGCCTAAGGCCGGCCCTGAGTGTAACAGACAAACACATTTTCCCAGCAAGTCCAGATTTCCTTCATTAACTGATACAGACGATTATACGGGAGCAGGCAAGGTTAATACTAATTTAATTCAGATTAGTCATTTAATACTAATTTATTCTAATCATTCTTCCATTTAATCTAGAAGCAAACACAGAAGTCAAGGCAAATCGGAGTAGTTTATTTTACCTGGCAGCCCTTAGCTGCTTCTCTGTGCTACGGAGAACAGTATTTCAAACAGTATTGAACAATTGAATGGAAATGAAAATCCTTATTAATGTGGCCCTAATTACTGGTGTATCAAGCCATCAAGGGAAACTGTATATAAATATAGTTAATAAAAATATTGTTTCTGCTTCTGGGAAGGTTTGGGAGGGGGATGCTCTCTGATTTGCTTTGAAACAAGATCGAAGAAAGTCTGCTTGCAGCACAGGGAACATTATAGAGTGAAACAGTTGTGAGGATTACTTGCCCTTGCACTGCCGTGCTGTGCCTTACAGCTGTTGCTTGGACTCTGGGGTACTGCATGGCAACATGGCATTATGGCATCAAAGCAGGTCTGGACTGAGAATCAAAATAGGCCCTGGCATTTCAATTACACAGAGGCCCAAACAGTCCCCACCAGCCCACTAAATACTGACTTTCTATGGCACCTTATTGCAGCCCCTCTGGCATTTGCCAGAACCCATAGATGGCCAGTCCGGGCCTGCATCAAAGAAGATGCCGACGCAGTGGTTTAGCCTGCCTGTTTGAGGATGAAACTTTACTGAAAGCAAACAACTATATTCTCAGTCCTTTTCATTATTTTCCTGTTAATGGAATCAGAAGAGAAAGTTACAGGTGGATGTAAGTAACAATAACTGTATCGAAAAACATTGAGTGTCACAAAACATACATTCAAAACCAAAAAGAGTCAATATTTGGTTTCTAAGTGAAATATACAAATCTAGGGAATTAACAGTTGCTAAGACAACCTTAGCTTTTAACAGCTCTGCAACAATACTAGTGAAATCATGGAAGTATATCTAACCAGAATATTTGCAGAATTCTGGTTCTGCAGAGCAATGTGGGAGAGGAAGGCAGTTCATTTCACAATGAAACCATTTGTGTAATGAAGTCCTTCTCATGTTAAAGTCTGAGACACAAGATTCAGGTGGAGAAAGGGAGGGACTTGTTTATACAGAGATCATTATCCAATAGAACACAATAGGGTAGAATTGCCATATACCATGCACTTCACCAGCCTAACTAATAAAATACTGGTAATCATTTAAAACATAACTGTTTTACCACCACTGAAACTCCCTGTAAATGGAGCCATCCCAGTAATCACCACCTGGCCCAGTCACTTACACAATCAAATCTCATCTCTTAAGCCCTTGACACAGTCATGTGCCAAACCCTGAATAATGCATCAGTGCTGTATAAATAAAGGACAATAATCATAATAATAATAATAATAATAATAATAATTAAGGTAATAAAATGTTGAGCACAGGTCTTAATTGCCCCTTTATCTCCAATACAGTGGTTCTTAAAATCATTGTTTCTAGAACAGTGGTGGTTAATAGTGTTGCATGGGTTAGGGCCATGAGAAAATATGCTTTCAAAATAAATGGATTTATACATTCTTCTAACATATTGCACAATTGTATGCTCCACTGGGGTTGCTTAGCTGGAAAACCCAGAGCACATAGCCATAGTTCAGTTGCTCTGTGTGCCAGGTCTCATTAATTACTACAAGCTTACAAGCACAACCATCCCAATTTCCCTGTTTTAGGTGAGTCAGATAAAGAGGTGGGCTTACTGGGAAGGTGATGGGATCTTGTGCAAATTGTGGGATTGTCTTTGTATAAATAATATCGGTTTGAAAGATCCAGGCATTTCAGTTTCAATAGCTTTAATAGTATGCAGTCATTGGTTACATCAAGTTATACAGGCTAGTACTATTTCTTAGTTTATAGCGCTAGTGGCAAGCCTGTGTCTAGTTCTATCGAAAAGCCAGTGATTTAGATTCTGGATGTCCCCATCACTCTAGACCACTAGGAAAAATATAAATAATAACAACAGCTGCAAATTTTAAGTGCCACCATCCCCAGCTTGTTAAACAGTCGCTGCATACAGTACATATAACATCCTTCTGATAACCCTTCTATCGTGCAGAAAGGCCATGTGAATAATTTTTATGGGTTCAGGGAATTAGGGCACCAGGAACCTAAATAAGGGTCCTCATTATTTTTTATCGCAGACAGAACCATTTATCATTTAGAAATGTCTGTTCTACCATTCCATCAGAAAAGCATAGCTAATGCATATCCGAGAATACAAAAACATATCAAATACAGTTTTACTGGCAAAAAAAACTAAAATTCTTGCCTTGAACTGCAGCACAAAGGAAGGAGCATCTTTATTTATACAGAACCAATGAAGTATGTAGCACACCGTGTACCACTGCACCGGATTTGCCTTATAAGCAGGTATGGTGTCTTAAAAGGAGGTGCAGCGCTGCTGTTGCCTACTCTGGGTGGTGCTATTGCTCAAATATTTGAGGCACACCCCCATCTGCCAGTGATTTCGGAATGTTTATACACATGCAACCATAGAGTTGCTGGATATAATTAATAAAAGGGATTGTGATGGAGAACATCATCAGTCAGCTCGCAAAAAAATGAAGAACCCAAATGTTATAGTATGGGTGACTACTTTATGTTCATGGCTATATTGCTCTCCACTCTCCTCCCCAGTCAATTAGGAATCAACGATTAGTCAACAATAAGGCTGCTTGACTGTCCAACTCAACCAAGGAGAGCAGTGTAATGCTATATACAGTAAGCACTCTCTACTGGCTATAAATGCAAATTGCATCCACATGGAGACAACACTAAGCAGATCTGCGGGTTGCAAGTAAGGGAAAGTACACATATGTGTATGGATTAATTAGCAAACACCACTAAATGCTCTAATGAAGCATGTTACTGTATTTTAATTAATAATGATACCTTATATATACACATATATAT
Source organism: Xenopus petersii (assembly GCA_038501925.1). Lineage (NCBI taxonomy): Eukaryota > Metazoa > Chordata > Amphibia > Anura > Pipidae > Xenopus > Xenopus petersii. The sequence continues at coordinate 88,560,046 of CM076677.1, forward strand.
GTATATGTATATATATACATATGTGTATATATATAAATATAAACATACCAAAATGGTCTGCACTCTCTGAATCTTCGCTATCAATCACCGGGTGCTGCATAAGATCGTTGATAATGAAAATGTTCACAAATGATGCGCACTCCGATCCTTCATGTTCTTTTATTCCATAGTATATGTTACATTAACGTTTCGGTTGTGGTCTCCAACCTTTGCCAATGTAACATATACTATGGAATAAAAGAACATGAAGGATCAGAGTGCGCATCATTTGTGAACATTTATATATAAATATATATATATATATATATATATATATATATATATATATATATACACGTACAAATACAGATGAATGTAGGCACTCCCGATGAAATACTCACTGTTGCCTGTGTGTAGTCTACAAAGAGCAATTGTAGAAAAAGTGTTTTACAGCCAAAACGTCAGTTTTAAAAAGTATCAATAACAATAAATGTGTAGCCTTATAAAGCATTTGCTTTATAGATGGGGTCAAAAGCTGGAAAGAGTCAGAATCTATAAAAAATAAATAATCAAGACCAGTTGAAAAGCTGCTTAGAATTAACCATCCTATAACATATCTTAAAGATAAACCACCCCTTTAAAGGTAATTAGCAAACAATAGACACACCCACATGGTGTATAATACATAGCACAACAGGGTTCATAAAAATACCTAACCAACTTAGGTCACATGGTTCAGATTAAACGTGTGAGGGACCTGGATCAAGTATCTACTTTTCAGGAGAAAACACAGCGATTATTGAGAAAAGCACATATTCCCTTTGTGCATACGTATCATACCTGTTCATAAAGTTCATCACATCATATGTAAGCATTTACCACTTTTAAGAAAGGCTTTCCAGGATGTTCTAGAGTTCCAAGACCCTACATTACTATCTTATAAACGTCCCTGTAATTTGAGAGACAGATTGGTGAGAGCTGACTTAGGAATCGCACATATTAGTCCTCAGAGAGTGTTGGTACCTCTGAATGATTGTATGTAGTTGTACCCATGTGGCAGATGTAACCAATGTTCGAGTGTGATACATACTATTTTTTCACACACCCACACTAAGGGAGGAGGTTTGAAATACAGGGCCACTTAACTTGTGAGTATGGGTTTACATGCTCAAATGCCTAGCCTACATAGGGGAGATCATACAAACGATGTGTGACAAGAATAGTCAACTCAACTCTAAGGACAGATTTACTTAAAGGGAAACTATCGTGAAAATGAGAATGTAATATAAGCTTCCTCATACTGAAGTAAGAAACTTTCTAAATACATTCTGTCTTCATGCAGCAGTTGGGTGTCAGACTAACATAATAACTGCCGTTTGCACAAATTCTGCATGTAGAGAGACAGGATTTCTGGTGATTTTATTAGAGTGAGCTCTAACACATCTTCTAGGCAAAAAAAGCCCCCCTCTAAGATATATTGGATCGTTCATCTAACACCCAACTCCTGCCTGAAGACAGAATGAAGAGAAATGAAATGCTGAAAGAGGAATAGTGAAGATATACTTCATTATTTAAGAAACGGTACAGAATTTTTAAATTATTGTATTTATAAAGTTTGTTATTTCAGTATGCTGAAGCTAATATAAAATGTTCATTTTCGCAATAGTTCCCCTTTAAGTTACCAATTACCAATTCCAGCCCATTTTCACTTAGGAGTCTAGGTTGGGGCAACAGACACCTACAACTCCAAAAATGAGCGAAGTTTTGGATCCATACACTGCAGACGTTACAACCCAGGGGTCTCAACAGAGAATATGACCCATGTGTCTTTATTTAAGAGTAAATAGGTTTTGGACTTGGGGGTGGCTCTGGAACTTTTATTAATATGACACACTACATGGTAGAAATATGAAACTGTGAGGCAGTGACCTAAGATTATGTTGTTTATATTGGAGAGGTACATAATGTTTGATTTTAACCATGCAACCTAAGTTGGTTAAGTATTCTAATGAACCTTGTTGTGCTATATATTATACATCATGTGGGTGTGTCTGTTGATTCGTTTTCAGAGGGAGGGAGTATAGAGGGAGAATAATAAGGGGCCCAGGACAGAGCCTTGAGAAACCCCAACAGAAAGAGGAAGGGGAGAAGATGCTACTCCACTGAAGGAAGAATTAGTGAGGTAAGAAGAGAACCAAGACAGGGCCATGTCATAAAGGCCAAGCGAATGGAGGGACTGGAGGAGGAGAGGGTGATCCACAATGGCAAATGCAGCTGAGAGATCAAGCAGTATTAGCAGTAAAAAGTAGTTGTTGGCTTTAGCTGTTAAAAGGTCATTAGCTAGTCGGGTTAGGGCAGTTTCAGTTTCACACTCCTAAAGGTTTTTGCATCTGATACCCTAGGATCTGTAAATGTGGCTTACAATATATATCAGTGATGTCTAACATGTCATTAAGTTGTTGCTAAACTCTCAACATCATATGAGATGGTACAGTGTATTTTTAGTTCTCTTATGACTTAGTCCTATGAATCCTACAGTATGACCTGCACGAAAACCTGAACCCACTGCTGAAAGTGATACTGTCTATCCATTTGATCATTTTCATTTGCAAATAGGAAATCTATTTTGCTGTGGGAACCAGATGTATTGTATATAGAACTACTGAATAACCATTTTCTCAGTTTCATTTGAGCACAGAATCAACATCTTGAGGTATTTAGGAGTTCATTTTTTTATCTGCCGTTAGAAACACACGTAGGTTTGTTCCTGGTGGAGGGGAAGCCATTTTTCTGCATTAAATACATGTAGATGTTTAAGTTTGTAAATCCCCATTTAATGTCGACATTGAGCATTTTCCTAGGGATTGCCATACTTGGGAAACCTTCATGCCAAGTGGAAGCAGACAAGAGCAACATTTGACTCTGAATGCATTTTGGCAGCATATGGGGCTATTTTCTGGAGAGGAAACATGACACAGGCAGACAGCTGGGCTCAATTCTCTCTGCTAAAGCCTATTCTTCAGGAACAATGGTCAGTTTTTGCATGGTTACGGTACCAGTCAACCAGCAAGTTTATGCTATTTAGAAGATAATAAGGTTAACAAATACTGCACTCCCATTATAAGCAGTATAATTCTGAGATGTTTGAAGGTCTAATTGATCCAAAAGTGTAGGCATTACAGAGAATACAGACTCACTTCAATGAAAGCCATGGCTAAAATGGAAGATGCTTTCCAAGAATGTATAAAACACTGAGAGAATCAGAAAGAGGTCACCTTACAATTTCCACCGACATTGTTGCTGATTTTTTGTGCATCAATCAAGGTTAAATCAAATCTGCTCACCACCAAATTCAATGGTAAATGCACTGCAGAACGAGACATTATCATTCTGTTAAATGATTTTAGGGCTCCCCCCATCCTATAAGTTATTGTTATAAACATATATGAATACAACATACAGTATATATATATATATATATATAAAAGCAGGACCAGCACTCTCTGTAGTCTGGGATAATGTAGAGATTCCACACAAAATGGCATCTCATCCATGCCATTTTGTGTGGAATAAATCACTACATTATCACAAACTACAGAATGTACTGATCCTGCTTTTACATATATAACCTACGATTGATTGTGCACCTCTGGCTGGGTGAGTGCGGGCACTGTGGGACTATTCTATATACAGTATATCAGATATAGGATCCCTTATCCAGAAACCCGATATCCAGAAAGCTCTGAATTACGGAATGGCTGTCTCCCATAGACTCCATTTTATCCAAATAATCAAAATTTTAAAAAAGGTTTTCTTTTTACTCTGTAATAATAAAACAGTAACTTGTACTTGATCCAAACCAAGATATAATTAATCCTTATTGGAAGCAAAACCAGCCTATTGGGTTTATTAAATGTTTACATGAATTTCTAGTAGACTTAAGGCATGGAGACCCAAATTACAGAAAGGTCCGTTATCCAGAAAACCCCAGGTCCTGAGCATTCTCGATAACAGGTCCCATACCTGTATATATGAATACCGATTCAAGAGGTATCATTGTGCTGCTGAAAATGCCTCCCTTAAAATGCTGGGTCCCCTAAAGACAGTGCTGAGCAAATGTTTTGCATCAATGAAGTATACCATCTCTAAGGATTTATACATGAAGGATGGAATGAGTTTAAAGCACAAGCCAGCTCATAGAAAGAGCTATTTTTGAGCTTACTATTTTATCTTTTTCATGTATGCTTTCCATTGGGGTCTGTGTTGTCAGGGTATACAAAGGCTAGACGCTACATTAAACTGGTACTAAACACTTTTCCATATGTAGGAAATGCCCTCCTGCCAAAAATCCCAAAGAGAGAGATTTTCCTGTGAGATGGAAGAAAGAAAAAGTTGTGAGGGTGCTGAGGTCAGGGAGCAGAGGCCTCGGGTTTGTCTGGCTAGTTTCCTCATAGACTCACACAGAGCTGGCAAACAAAAGCAACATGACATCTTAAATAAACACTTCACAATCACAACCTTTTTCCATAGCATTTCCATCACAGGGAAATATAGGAAACAAGCTCAATCTGTTCTTGATCAACTTTCACCATGAAAACCTAAAAATAATTGCTGCACCAAAACTCATTCACAATTGGGGCTTAGGCACATGAATTCCAAAGAGATTTATCAATAAAGTGGAGACAAAACATATATATATATATATATATAAAATTGAATCTAACAGGGATTCTTACAGGGGTGATTGAAAAAATGAGAGTTGCTATTGTTACACAATACAGTGAATGGTATTAATGTGATTGTGATTATGTACAGTATTAGCCTAAGGTTAATAACACATGGTACTGTTTAGGGCGCTCTCAATAGAATAGTTTAATGCAAAGTGCAAAATCTAGTTACCCAAGGCAACCAATCAGCAGTTCCAAACAGCTAATTCCAGATCCAGGTGGACTTGAGCCGATTTTGAGAATCTACCCTGTGTAAACTGAGAGATGGATACTATTAGAGACAATGTCACGGATGGTAATTGTGTTTTCTCCACTGACATTTGGGCCCTGGTGGAGAAAACACAACCTGTGACAGTAGCCTCTATGAGGTAAATACTAAAAGCGGTTAGTTATTTGTACTCCTAAGAACGTTGAAGCTGTTGAATGTAAGCTACCACTCTCTAGCAAATCCAATTCTGCACCTAAGCATATGCTACACAGCAAACTGTGTGTTTTATTTTCCTAGTGCAGTTCCTCTGTGTGATCCTCTGTGGTCAATAGGTGGAGGCATTGAACTGTAAATCCCAGTTCCCAGCATCATTCATACACAAAGAGAACTCAGGACCCTGGATTGCAAACGGTTAATTTCTGTTTAAGAGAATGTGATCCGATTCTACAAGAAGTGTGTTAAGGAAAGGGTCACATCATTTTGGAAATCATGGTTAGTGATGGGCGAATTCATTTGCCTGGCACGAATATACTGCCAACTTCGGCATTTTGCTGTCGGCGAATACATTTGCGAATCTCCCGCAAAAATTAGCTGGCAAATTTCGTCGGCGTCATACATTTTTGGACGCACGTCTGAAAAGTCGCTTGAGTAAAAATCAGCACACGTCAACACTATTCGGACGCACATTGACTGTAACGCCAGTGTCAGCTTGGACGCGGGCGGCAATTTCCAATTTTTTTGATTCTTCATGAAAATGTCCGATTTACAGATTTTTTCAGGAAACTTTCCAATTTACAGATTTTTCCACAAATTTTTCGCCGTTTGCAAATTGCTCAAATTTTGCAGGAAATTAGTTAATTTTTCTGCAAATCGAAAAGGGAAAGAAGGACCATTCGGTTTGTAATCAGAGCACAGTTGGAAAGCCAGCATCCATGATGATATGGGGGTGCTTCAGTGCACATGGCACAGGGGGGCATGCACATCTGGGAAGGCACCATTAATGTTGACTGATATATACAGGTTTGGGCAACACATTTGCCATCCAGAAAATGTCTTTTTCAGGGAGAACCTTGCTTATATCTGCAAAGACTATGCCAAACTACATTCTGCACTTATTACAACAGTATGGCTCTGTATTAAAAGAGTCTGGGTGCTAAACTGCCCACTGCCTGCTGTCCAAACCTTTCACCCATTGAAAACATTTGGCACATTACGGAAAAATATGACAAAGGGGACCCCAAACTGTTGAACAGTGGAACTCCAATATCAGGCAAGAATCAGACAATTTATAACAGGGGTTAAATCACTCCCCATTTATATTAGTAGATGAACACTAAGGGGGTTACAGTATATACTAAAACTTGACTTTTTCTCATTCTGTTTTAAACAAAAAAAATCAGACCAAAATCCCAAACCCGAATACCCTTAATTTAATAGTTTTTCTTAAACAAAACGGTGCAAAAAAATATTGTGATAAAAATAACTTTTCGTGTTGTCGCCAGAAAAAAACTAATAATTTGAATTATCGAAAAGAAAACCAGCACAAATAGCCCAAAACCATTAAGAAAGCTGAAGGTGAAAAACATGTTCCAATTAAAAGAATCATCTGCCATTGACTTGATGATTTCGACAGGTTTTAGCCGGAGTATGTTTGGATTTGGATTTTTTTGGAGTTTTTTTATTCAAAAAAATTCAGATTTTTTTCCTCTTTAAAACTAGACCAGAACAATTTGAGACTTCATAAATAGGCCTCCTAAGAGTGCAGTATTTATTAGTAAACAAAGCATCCTATTTGATATAACACATATAACTCTGACCAGAGTTGGCACAGCGTTATTTTTGCTTTGCCCTAGCAAGATTTTCCCCTTGATTGTGGATGTCTAGCTTGGGATGACAAGGTCTAGAAATAAAATCATAATATATTTGGGATTTCTCTGTGTAGTAACGAAAACATTACAGACAGCTGGTAGCCTGATGGGCTCTGTATTGTGTTACTGAGTGCGTGTGTTGGAAAGAAATGAAGTGCCTGATTGAAGGGCAAAATATTATTATGCAAATATAAATACAGTATATACATTTAAGAATAATTGTATTGAATTCTATACAGGATAAGCAGAGTTTTGTGGGTAAATAAGTACTACAAGGCTTATTCACACTTACACACTCATTCACACTTACAAGACACAAGTTTCATGGGAAAAATACGTGTAGAATTTCACCAATTGGAACTCTAGTACTTATGCTGCTTGGGCCGTCTTTTCTTGTTCCATGTGGAAATATGCTGGTTGCACTTGCATTGCAGGATTGATCTTAAAAGAGAACTAAACCTGTGTAATGAATATGGTTAGAAATATCATATTTAACATATGGAGCTTATTGTATCAGCCTAAAGTTTTAGCATCTCAATAGCAGCAATAATCCAGGACTTCAAACTTATCACAGGGGGGTCACCATCTTGGAAAGTTTCTGCAACATTTACATGCTCAGTGGGCTCTTAGCAGCTGTTGAGAAGCTAAGCTTAAGAGTTGTCGCAAATTTACAAGTAGAAAATGAGGTTGGCCTGTAATATAAGCTGGTGCTACAAGGCTGATTATTAAATTCTGATACTAATTACACGTGTTTCTGAGCCAACATGTAGTAATTATCTGTATTAATTGTGCCTTATATTGTGACATTTCTATATACAGTATATTGTGGGTCGGTCCCTATGCTCAGTAAATGACAGCAGCACAGAGCATGGGCAGTGAATCAGGAGAAAAGGAAATGGGGAGCTTCTGCCCATCTTTGGAGCATCTTTGGAGGCAAAGAACTTCCATGATAAAGGGTTGTGGTTGCCTTGGCCTGGTACCGAAGCCCAAAACATAATGTACAATGTTTCTAGCCTACTTCTTTAGTTTGGATTTAGTTCTCCTTTAAGAAAATTTGAATCGTGTTTTTTTAAAAGACTTGTGAATTGATACTGCTTTTAAAACTGAAGCAGGAGAACTGGTCGATACAGGGCACTAACTTAGTATTGGTACAAAAGATGTAATCAAATACAGGTGTATCCTTCACAAAAGATGTAATCAAATACAGGTGTATCCTTCACTGCTTGCAAGTTTATATTCTTAGAAGTCCAAGGGTTTCTTCTTCACCATGCTAGTTTGGAGAAGACTGATCCATTAAAGAGTGCAATCTCCCAAGCATTGGTTCCTGCTCCACAGATCATGATAGTTAGCTTGAAGCAGTCCATAACAGAATATACTTAATCAGAATCCATCTCAAAGTCAGAAGAGGAGATGATATAACTTAAAAATAGAATCTTATATTCGTGAAATTCATACTTTTCCAATTTGGCATAAATGTTAGAACAAGTTTGACTTGAGCAACATGTTCAGGCAGAGAGGAGGAAAACTAGGATGTCATCTAGGTAGACCACAACACAGGACTAAGTAGGTCATGAAATCTGTCATCGATGGAAAAACTCTGGAGTGTTACATATGCCAAATTGCATGACACATTATTCATTATGACCATCCCTGGCATTAAAAGCAGTTTTCCACTCATCTTCTTGGCAAATACAAATTAGATTGTAGGAAAAATATCTGGCTTCAGACTATTACACAATTCAGAAATTAGAGGAAGAGCATAATAGCTTTTGGCAGTAATTTTATTCAGACCACAATAAATAATAAATGCATGGTTGAAGGCCATCATCCTTCTTTTGGACAAAGAAATAACCAGCTCCAGAAGGGGATTTTCTAATAAAACATTAGGAAAATTTTCTTCAATTACTTGAATGACTCTACAGACTCATAGCTTGAATCTGTAGAACAGACAAAGGATAGGTTCTACCTCTGGGAGGCACAGTTCCAGGAACAAGATCAATAGGACATTCATAAGGCCTATGAGGAGCATGATCTCAACAATTCTTCATTTCAAAGACATCCTAAAAGGCCTTGTACAGGAAAAAGGGGCTGAGATATAACAACCTTTATGCCAGAGTGGAAAAGTGTGAATTTCGCAAGATTCCATTTTTTAGGTTACATCATCTCCCTTTCTGACTTTGAGATGGATTCTACCAAAGTATCTGCAAAGTATCCCCTACTGGGACCGACCTTCACTGTATGAGTACAAGCAGAAAGGGCCTTTTAAATTCAAATTTGGCAGCAAATTGATGTTAAAGAGTAACGGTGTGCTTCAGAACACACAAAATGTGTTAGAGCGTACTCACATCTGTAGTAATATATGTAGACCTATGTATATATCAATACACATTTCTTATTTCCTGCATACTTCAAAGGATTGTAATTAACCACCATTTAACTAGTATATGTATTGAGTTTTTATGACCCATCCTGTCTTGTAATAAAATGCAAAAAAAATAAGATAGGATGCTTTGTTAAATAGGTGGGGCATACCCTGAGAAACCATCTGGAGAGGGTCTTTTATATTTCAAAGAGAAAGAGAGAAAGAGAAAGAGAGAGAGAGAGAGAGAGAGAGAGAGAGAGAGAGAGAGAGAGAAAGGATGTATAACCTGTGGGCACATTTTGAAAGATCTCTGTATAATTTGCTTTCTCTGGGCTGGATAATTTGAATAAATTGTTTCATCTCTGGGAACCTTGGTTGCATCATTTTACCTGGCTGTGGTAAATTACAGACTCTCATACATCTCATACATTATATGGATACTTGGATATATCTATAAAACCTGGGGACCAGTGCACAGGGAGGTAATGAGGTGCGCCATTCTCTAGGAGCCCTTTTGGATGGCCACATTTCAAATGATTCAACAACTTGCAAACCCAAATATCTTTTTAAATGCACTGATTGCATTGCTTAATATCAATATTCCAAGTTTGGAGAAACATTGGAGCTCCCTGATGGTATAGATATTGTTTTCACTAAGTTATTAATAGCCCAGAAATGTAAACTATAATTCCCTTAAAAACAGAGTTAATAAACATAATTAACCAGAATTAGAATACCTCCTGGCAAGAAGCAGCAGTAATCTATATACTATAAGAAATTGGATCCTTGGCCAACGTCCTCCTATTATAAGCTGTTAAAAGCCCTTCTAGCAGTCTATTTTAATGTTATTATGACATTGGAGACTAATGGGCTGATTTATCCATGTTCAAATTTAAGTTGGTAGACCCACTGAAAATGATGATGAGAATACAAATCCGCTGTATTTTAGGTTTTTTCACATCTTAATTCACTCAAGTTTTTTATATTTGAGTTATATTTGAGTTTTCAATAAGTTCGCACATAGTTGAGTTTGGTAATGTTTTTTAAAAAAAACTTAAAATTAAGAAATTTTAATTTAGATTATTTAGCCTCCCTCTTTCCTGTGTATTCCTAAATGTCCTACTATTTTAATGGAATGCTTGAATTCTGATAGTAGTTACATTTGATAAACTCCTAAGACAAAAATGTATAAAAACTACACAAAACTGCTATTGTAAAAATGTATAAATTATTGATTTTAAGAAATCAATACCAGAGTATAAAATAGGCCCATTATTTGTTATTATACATTTAATCAACAATGGCAAATGCTTATGGGTCTTTGATTAATGCATGGACCACAATGTAATAATATGGTGAGTTTATAGAGCTCTGAATATGGTGAATGGTACATTTTAGTGCGTTTGTTGCAGCAGTGGCAGCAGATTTTCACTTACTTTATGAACCAGATTTTCTCTTTTAAATGAGGAGTATGGCTGCAGAACAATATATTTTATGACAAGGCAATGATTTTACAACAAAATCTGTTTATTGATTGCTGATTATTTAAAAAGTAAAAAAACAGAGGGAATGTTAGGGGTCTTTGTAAATGGCAAACATCTGCTGTAGTGGTGGCAGAGCCGCATACGTTCTTTGTTCTGCTTAGAGAAGAATAGGAAAGTTTTCCTCAAAGAGCTTTTAGTGAGAAGTGTCTGGGCTGTTTTCATATTGCTATAGAAAGCCACCTGCTGACTCGGAGATTGTTTCCTGAGCTTACACAGACTTCCCTTGCCATTAATAGCAGATGTGCTACCAAACCAAAGCTTGGTTTCTACTAAATACCTTAATAACAATTTTCTTTCTGTTTTATATTGAAAGGATGGCAATTACTTGGAATGGTAATTGGGGTGTAAGTGTAGTTCCATCAGTTTCACATAAATGTTAGCCTTAGTCTTAGCAAATAGTATTCCTATAAATGAAGGAACATTTTTCAAACCGACCACTAGACATTTCCTCTTAGAAGTGACTCATTTCACCATTTCTCTCCAGGTAAGCTCATAACCAAAAGGAAATACTTTGCGTGCATTTATTAAACATGTACTTAACATAAAGCCATAAAATATTTTGATCATTAATACAGAGCTTAATTTACTATGAAGAATTCTGGACACCGAAGTAAACTGATAATGTTCCTGAAAGCGGAAGGTGAATAAAAACATGTATCCTTCTCATTCACATACTCATTAAGGGAATAGAGAGGTACACTGTTCTTTTTTCCACGCAATCAATAGGTTTCTAAAGGTTTGTTCTAATATTTGAGATGCAGAGGACACGTGCCAGCATTGCACTCCCTTTCCCAGGATGAATCAGAGCATGACAGCTATTTCACCAATAACCCTTATTGAGTATGGGGCTAGATAGCAACTATATTTATTCATTGATTTGGGGATTATCCTGATCACCAAATTGCATACGGCCAATGAAAGATAAGACAAATCATGTACAGAGCAAGCATTTACATTCTATTTCTATTTAACCAGCAAATGTTACTGATTCCTTGTTATTGGTTATTAGACCAAAAAAAAATTGCGAACGGAAAAAAACACTGATCAATGCGCTAAAAAATTTTAGATTTTCAGACAATTACAAGCGAAAAAATATCTGAAACCGCTAAAAGTCTGACAGGCTTAAAAAAAAGACCAATAGAATCAGTGCAGCTCCCATGGACTTCTATAGGACCTCAACTGGTGATATTTGGAAAGGTTTGTATTAAATTCAATTTAAGTTTTTTGGACAATAAGGGGCCTATTTATCAAGCATAGAATTGTTCTGGTCGAGTTTTAAAGGGCAAAAAAAATCTGATTTTTTTAGAGGGAAATTTTTTTAGCAGCTTTATTGTGCCCTGAAGCTGCTAAAAATCTGAATCTGAAAATACTCCAGCTAAAACCTGTTTAAATTATGTAGAAGTCAATGGCAGATGGTCCTTTTAACAATTGTTACATGTTTTTTTTACCTTCAGGATTATCGAGTTTTGGTCTGTTTGCACTGGTTTTCATTCCATAGTTTGATAAATTCGATATTTGTGGGAGACAATTCAAAAAAGTTGCATGATTAAAAAAATATTCTCAGCTTACAGAGGAGCCGGAAGATGGACGCATGGAACTTCGCAGGAAGAATCTGCGCCGAGTATGGAGTATGGGGCATCTCCCTGGGAGGTGGGGGGGTAGTTAGCCTGGAGGGAGGAGAGAGGGCTACCTGGGGTGGGGGGTAGGGTTCCCCCCCCCCAAATTGATTTCTCCTCTAAGGGCATTTGAGTTTGGGTTTTTGGTGGAATTATTTTTAATAAAGTGTGAAAAACTCAAGGTTTAGCACAGCTCTCATTGACTTCTATCGGACCTTGACTTGACTGTTTTGTATTAGGTTTTTTACACTTAATAAATGTAAAGATTTTTCTGTTTTAGAGAAATAAAAAAGACAAATTTTTAGAGAGAAAATGTGTGAAATCCAAAAGTTTGTAAATGTACCCCTTTGATACAAGGCTAAATCTAAAGCAGCTGCCAGGGTCATTCTTCTTGCCACCAGCCTAGTTCTCTTCTTTCATGCTTTCTATGCTCAAATTCAAATTATCTTTTCCCATTGGGCGTTTCTCCATTGACGAGCTAACTTTTCACCCAACTTCACTGAGTTTACAAAAAACATACCAAGGTCTATTAATAAATCTATTAATTTTTTTTAAAGACTGCACTCAAGTGTTACCAACAGCATGTTAACTTATCCAAGTTCCTTCCTGTATTCTTGCGACAGAGACCACCATTATTATTTTGTAGCAAATATTCTATAAATGCAGCTTTCCAATACTTGTTTCAATTCATTGTGATGTGCTGTCATTTTTGCCTTGGTTTCAATCTTTCTTACATCATTCTTGCACCAAATTCATCATGCCTATAAATGTAAATAAATAAACGGCATTGTGTTTAGGATAATTAATTATCATGCTTATCGTTATTTCATAACCACATATACTCCATACTAATTCATCAGATCGCATTAGCATTTGGACTAAGACAAACAAAGCATGACATTTTACATACAATTGGTATTTCATTGTCCAAGCTCAGTAGTAGAATTGTGATGTGTATCATTGATATCTCTGCCATGCAGAATTTGTAAGCTAGTTTGAAGGTCACACTAGCAATTTAAGGAGGTGAAACATGTACCAGATGGGCAGATACTGTACGAGGAGCCATAGACTGCGTGGTTACCTTCCTATTGTTCTGTTCATAACAGCAGGAAGTACATTACAATACACTAGCAGCTATGCTGAATCACCAGATTACATTGTCTAATGTGTTTAATCAACAAAACATCTGATATCCATGGCACATAGTTATAAGTTGGACTTGTCCATTCATCATACACATACTGTAAATTATATTAAAATGTATTTTGTATAATTTTATCGGTATGTCTACAGTTTATTCTTGTACAAGTCTGTTGTGTGCAGAACAGATACTGCACAATTGTGTCTTTTTAAAATACAATGGAATGTAAATAGAAAGATTAGTCTAGTCTTTACGCAAAAAGACATACCGTATATACTCGAGTATAAGCTGAGTTTTTCAGCCCCCAAAATCTGCTGAAAAACTCGGCTTATACTCGGTTCAAGGGCATAAACGGTCGTCGGCATCTAAGAATAGTCACCGGCGTCAAAGAATAGTCCACAACGTCCAAGAATAGTTTCCAAGTATAGTCGCCGGCATCCAAGAATGGTCATCGGCGTCCAAAAACTAGACCACCTAGCACCTCCAATGGGAGCAGAAACCCTTAATTTTTTGATTGAAACTTACCAGAAGCTGCTGCATTTCTCACCCTAGGCTTATATTCGGCTTATACTCGAGTCAATAAGCTTTCCCAGTTTTTGGAGGTAAAATTAGGTACCTCGGCTTATACTCGGGACGGCTTATACTCGAGTATATACAGTAATAAAAAAAAGTCAATTTAGCAAATGCTGAGTTAGGGGATTTTCTCAATGGAAAAATTGTTTTTCTTTTCTTTCACATACAAAAGGATTTTCCATGTTGATTCTGTACTGGCAGTTAGAATAAAGAAATTCATGAGATCCATTCAAGCCTATGGGCAAAAGATCATTTGATCTGAAACCATTCCACTTGTTTGAGAATAAAGTGTTGCCAAGGATTATTTACCATGAATAATCTCTTGCAGTGCAACAACACATAGGCCATTTTCACATTATAGAAAGTGTATCAAGTGATAAATACCTGAGAATGAAAACAGTTGAGAAAGGTTTTATGGCCATTCTTATACGCAAGAAAGCTAGCAACAAGAAAAAAGGAACCAACTAGAATGGTCTACTAACTAAGAAGTGTCTAACAGCACACTGTTTTAAAATTCTGAGTGCTGTTAGTAGGTACTTTTTTTCTGATTGGTTCCTTTAACCCTAGTGAATCCTTAGTAGAGAGCCAAGTTTTAATAGTTGCACCCTACATGGCAGACCATTACAGATAGATATGTTTGCATAGGAAGCAATAACAGAACAATCTATTATCAATAAAATTAGCACAAATAGTCTATAAACTATTACATTGCAAATATTATGATATTTAAACAATTATTTATTCTTACAGAGAATAGTTACACTTAGGGCAGATCTCAAAGGTCTGTGTAAAATAACGGAGGCAAATCTGGTGTTCGCATGGAGTTCATTGTTCAGATTATTTGTGGGATGAGGAGATCTATTAGCCCAAATACCCTCCTAGTTCAATCCTGTGTATAATAAATGCCTTCTTTCCTGTAAGCTTAAAACAGAGCAAATATGTTCACTGTGCGAATAATTCTGTACAACACAAAGTTTCTAAATAAGCCTCATTGTGAGGTGTATTTCAAACATTTGACTCAAAAATTTATTGTGGTTTTTGCAGGCAGTTTTCTTGACTAAACACAAGTTTGTCCAACTGGCAGCATAATGATTAAAAAAACTTGATTTGGAAAACCCAAAAAAAAAATTTCTCTTCTGAAAATATTTTTTTTTTCTGGAGAAACAAAATGTACTGTATGATAAAATTTTAGAGCAGATTTGCATTGTCACTCAAATCTTGATGCAAATCTGTAACAGGAAAAACAATCCTCTCCCCCCTAATTAAGAATTTAAAAAAATAAATAAATGTGCCTCTCCGGGTGCAACATTACCAACAGCATTCATTTTCCTTCATGTATGTATTCGTTGCATATTCCTGTTGCTGTAAATCACACAATAATACAAATAGACATATTGGGCTATATTCAATTCTGTAAGAAAAAGGTTTATCACATGAAAACTCTATCAATGGGAAATTGTGAGATGTTACTCTGAATTGAATTGCATCTCAAATTGAATCTAGCCCGTTATGTGACATACAAGAATGTGCCAGTGCATTATATTCTTTTCAATTTAGCAGTAATCCGAGGAAAAAGTAGTGTTTCAGGTTGATTTATTGAACATTTCTTCTAAAACCCTTATAGTCCCACACACCTGCTCCACTTCCTGTCACCTCCTTTCCCAGGCTGCACAGGGGTTGCTGGTAGCACTCAGCTCAGGATTGGAACCAATCGGATAGGGGACAGAAGCCTGTGTTTGTTCATGTGACTGCAAGGCTGTCATTTGCTATCCCCTTCCTATTGTGTTTCTAACTGGGACCACAAGAACATGCCCATCCCTCATCTGAACCTCTGACAGCAACTGTAGCAGATATATAGGGGGCTCCAATAAAGGGCATGTTTTTAAAGATAATATTAATTTGTTGCCTACAAGATTGGGGGGGGCACTTCTGTCAAAAATCTGTAGAATCTTCTTATTCTGCATACTATTTGTTATCATATTGATTTTTATGGTTTATTGTGAAAACCAAATAAAATATTTCAAACAGGAAAAAAAAAATCTGTCTAGTCACATATCAAGACTCTGTCCAGTATGGTATATACTTTCTATAAGAAACAGACATTGCTTTTCACCTTATTACACCTTATAGAAAATGCTGCAGGATCGAATTGAACTTTTATATCTTAGTAACTTTATAACCTGTTCAAAACTATAAAACAATGGATGGATCTAGTGATTGGCTTGTAAGAACATTTTTCTTGAAAACAATTGTATTCCTGTCTTGGCAGTGAATATTACATTTAATTACTGTGCTGAGAGAGGGTTCCTTTGCCAATTAACAGAAAAAAAGAGCTTTCTATAATTACTATGGTAAAGAAAACCAAATAATCAATGTGAGCAGGAGCCAGCAGACTGTGACCACTGTCAGTCAGAATCACTCTGTTATAAGCCTTACAAGAGAATAATTAAAAGTTCATGTACATAAATCAGGATTAATGAGAGAAGTCTAGCAGCTGCTTGTATGCATCAAATAAGCCCATGTCTCTTATAAAGTTTTTTTTGTTCTTTCTTGGACAGGTTAGGTACAGAATTATATTAGCATCACAGAAATTAAATGTATTTGCCCTGACCTCATCCTTTGTAGGTCTCTTTCGCAGACACAGAGTTTTAAGGTGACATTTATTTTTATTACATTTATATTTTATGGCCTTTGTAAATTTATGGCAGGGTCATAATAAAATCCGACGTGCAATTAAGCATCAAGTGAAGGGGCTCGTGAGGTCATAGAGAAATGATGTAAGGCTGCTGAAGTGAATGCAAAAATATGAAACTTGTCTGGTTCTCTTGTACCTAAAGAATGCAAGTTAAATGGTAAAAAAAAAAGTTAATATGGGTAAAATAAAGATAACTTTCTTTGTCTTTTCAAGTCTATTTATTGAATTTTCAAGAAAAAAAAAAGCAGGGTAAAGTCAAAACATACCAAATTTCAAGCATAACAAACTGCTAGGCGAACTATAATAGTATATTGTTTGCTCACATAACCTCAAGATTTAAAGATATGTTTATCAAGTTCATATCAAAGTTTGACATGGGCCAAATGGAGTAAGAAAAACAATAGCAAAAAATATAAATATACAATATAAAATCAACATACATACTTGTATACATACAAAAGACTACGGCCATTTATGACCTCCAAGGCATGTGTGGATCACAGAGGCTTGTGACTACCCCCCTTGAATAGATTTTTAACTGTTTTTGACTTTATTCAAGAGAAATGTAGGTGTCATTCAGACAAGCAAGTTACACAGCGGCAAAAGACATAGGCTGCATTCACCAGTTTCAGGTCAGCACCTCTTACAGTTTATTATTATTTTTCCATGGACTGTGGTGTAAAACTATACTTCATACTCATGGTGAGGTCTATCTAGAGAATGATAGGAAAGGCAAAACAACTGTAGTCAGTAGCTTTATAAACTGGAAATATCTGATACTGACAAACCAATTGCACCTTACAACTGTATATCAGTAACCTTTTTGTTCGATATGTGAATAAAACAGCCCCACATGTGAGAAGAGGACAGGGTCCTGAGAGAGCTTCTGTTCACTGAAAGAGTCAACTTAATGGAGCAATTCGATTTTGAGCATCCTGGTTACAATATAAGTAATTCTAAAACAACTGGATTTGCTGAGTGATCATTGAGGACGTTTCACTACTCATTCAAGCAGCCTCTTCAGTTGGATATCTGAAATTCACAGATGTGTTGATTCTGTGTAGTTATGATAGGATTACCAATGTGTCATGCAACTCCTAGAAACAGGTGTTACTTGTGAGAATTGCATGAATGGATGTGTAAAGTGTTCTGAAACCACCGGGGTACAGATGTTAGAAAAGCATTGTATGTAGTAGACAGGTGGTGTTGAAGGCCCCCACCTCTGCTCGGGGATGGTTTCTCCACCTTGACATGAATCACCTCTTTCACGCCTCTTTCAAACCAGCCAAAGGATCCAATGCCTAAAGAAAAACAAAGCAATGTGGTATACGCAGTCCAGTGTAGAGAGGAGTGTACAGATCTATACATTGGGAAGACAAAACAACTGCTCACCAAGCGAATGGCTCAGCATAGGAGGGCGAACTCTACAGGGCAAGACTCAGCTGTCTTTTTACACCTAAAAGACAAGGGACACTTTTTTCAAGATAGCAATGTCCAAATCTTGGAAAAGAAGACTGCTGGTTTGAAAGAGGCGTGAAAGAGGTGATTCATGTCAAGGTGAACAGAGGCAGGGGCCTCCTCATAGTCATCCTGGTTACAAGTATACTAGCACATCATTTATGGGACACTAGGGCAGTGGGTTCTTATTATACCTCTTTACACAGCATCTATAATGATTTCTAGGGATTCACTAAATCCAGTATTCAGTTCGGGATTCAGACAATATTCTGCCTTTTTTCAGCAGGTTTTGGCCAAATCCAAATGTATGGCTGAACATAATACAAATACAAAACTCGCAGTCCCCCCCTTATTTTACATATGTAAAAAGTTTCAGATTCAGTTTGATGTTCAGCTGAATTCTAAAATAGTGGATTTGGTGCATCCCTAATGATTTCCCTATTGCCCATAAACAAAGTTCTACACAACACATTTAATACTACTATTGTTTTGCACAATTGAGAATCAGAGAGAAAGCCATTTCTTCTCAAACTTTTCTAGGAAGTCATTGAGGTCTGAAATTGGTGAAAAAGGATGCAAACAATGAAGATCATGGTCACTAATGTTGGCAAACAAAACATATTACATTACAACCTTGAATTCTACAACCCTAAGGTCTAGGATTCTGCTCACCTCCTTACAGAAGGCAATAATACTTTTCTGGCCTGGATCTATAGTGTTTACATTTGAAAGGCATTCCTATATCTATATCCTGCATATAATATCCCATCCAAAAGCTTTTCTACTTCAGATGTCAAACATAAACTGGTCATACAATAACTGATATTATAAAGAAAAAGGTAGGTTTTAAATGATGGTACGTGTATGCTGGCTAGCCAATCCTGACCAATATCTATGTCAGTCAGTTCATCAATCAGGCATAATTAGGCAGTGCCTACGTCTTGCAGTTCTGATTATTCAAGCTATGAATGAACGGGACAATAGAAAGGTGGCTGGTTGCATGGCACCTGTCCATTTACCCCACAGGCCAAGTGGTTGCATACCGTATATAGAATTGGCCCATGTATTTCCATTTTAACAGGCTTCTTGTCACCTGGCTGGGAAATAATAAGGTGCAAGATGAGCAATTAATCAATACCAGACAACAATAAAACACATTAAATGGTCTGGTAACCAACACACTAAGCTCCTTTTGCACTGCAAGGTGAACAAAATCAGATTCTGGACTTTTGTTTACCTTCCGTGCTCTGTTCTGATACAGTAAGCTCAGTTTGTAAAATACAGCATTTCTAGCCATATTCTTGTTAGCTGTTAGTTCTCCTTTAAGATACCGGTATATGGAGTTATTAAAAATCGGCGATCACAGATGGTTAAACACTCAATTGAAGGATTCTTACTCTTCCTTAGGAACATAATCCCAATAAATGTGGCAATCAGCCAAGTCCAGTCCCCAGCGGGTTGTAAAAGACACGTTTATTTCAAAAACATATGCGTTGCTCCATTGCACAAATGGTGTATTTCCAAAGAAGGATTTCTTAGCAGCTCACTTATTTAAAGACCTTTAATTTTATTCAATAGGGCCATTTCTAGAAAGGCAATAAAACATTGTACCATTCCAGTTTCAACCGGTTATTCCAACACATGCTTTGCCGAGGATATTGAAATGAAAAACTAGCATGCAACTTCCACACTGTCATTTACATGTGTCCAATGTAAATGTGTGAATGCTTTCAGGCACTGTTTTTGTAGGCTGCATGCCACTGACATGTTCAATATAGGTAATGAGGTTTACTTCTAACATTCAGGCTCCATGCACCTTTAAAAGGCAGTCAATTTTGCCCCACGGTATTTTTTCAAGTGGGAAAAATTTTTACTTTATAGTGGAAACATCACTGAAGTCAGAGACTATTTGGAACAGAAATTATATAAATATAAAAGATGTAAGGTATATACATAGCAGTTGTAGGTAGGATTGAGGATAGGATTGAGGATGGTAAGTATACTAGAGCAAGATGGTGGCAGTAGGATGAAAAGGAAACTTAGAGGTACCAGCTACCTCTGTAAAATTAGGAGGTAGATCTATCAAGGGTCGACTTTCGAGTTCATGGGAGATATTTAAAACTCCCATAAACTTGAAATTTGAACAATTGCAATTTATTAAAAAAAAATACATTTTGCAAACTTGGGTGAATAGGATCAACCCGAAAATTTTAATCAAATTGAAATGAATTCAATTTGAAATGAAAAAAACCCGAATGGCAGGAAGGCTGCAGCTCTAAAATTGATCCCAGGACATCTTCCATAGGCTGAAACAGCAATTCGGCAGGTTTAAGGTGGCAAATAGTCGAATTTGAGTTCTTAAAGGGCCAGTGTATGATAAATCTCGAAAATCGATTTAGAATTTTTTTTAAAAAAACTCAAATCGAATTGTAACAATTTCCTAGTCGAATTTCACCATTTTGCCCATAAAAAAAACTTGAAAATTCGCTGCCCCAGTAGTATGATAGTTGCTGATTTGGGAATCAACAATCAAAACAATCTGCAGAGCAGAGCTCCATGGTGAAAGTCAGATATCAGTTGAGGACGGGATGGTTTGGGGCCATATGTGAGATAATGTTGGCATATTTACTCAGGAGAAGAATGGACAACAACAGAATAAGGCTCTTAAAACATTAGCTACCAGTATATGTCTAAACACACATTTAACTATTCTGTCATTATTACATACCATAGTTACTCCATGGTTTAATTTAATAAAATAATAGCAAAGATGTATAGCCTAGAAGATCCCTACCCTAGAGGGGTAAGCAAGCTTTTTTTTTTTAAACCAGAACACTAACCTATTTTTCGAGGGAAAATTCCCACTAATGTTGCCAACAAACTGCCACCCACCACTGACTCAATAAGTTATATTACTTATTTCAAGAGCAAAATCAAAAAAAAAACACACAATTTCACAATAATTGCCCAATTGCAAGGGACTGCAACATTTCAGGTGCATTTTGTGAATGTTATGATAAACCACTGGCACCAACAAACTGATTATCTTTGTAAATGAAATTTGTACACATGTCATTATGGGTAATATGCAGGTGAGGCAGGGGCCTCCTTTTAAACAGCCTTGATTTGTGCAAAAAACCTAACCTAACTTGCACATGTTTTTGCATTTAATGTTGTGCCCACTAATAGTAAATTAGGTTCTATATTCTTTATGCCACCACCCCAGTTTGCCAAGATATACATCTCTCCCACCTAGTCAAGACAGTAGACATGTAGTAGCTGGATTCTCAGCATGTCTTATGGTATAAACACCCTGGTGACAGCATTTAGTAGGCAGTAAACTGTGTTAAATAACATCCAACCAAACTACCAAATGTAATTAAACCAAATGCTGAGATTTGTATAGCCTAAAAAATGAAGTATCAGTCTCAATCGAATTATATGGAATAGGACCAACAGCCAATCACGTTACTTTATATTCTACACACAGTTGCTTGCCACCACTAACTAGCAGTTTAGAATCTTTAAAATATGCATATTTTAGCAAGATTATCATAAGAATGTGTCTGAGTATAGAAATAGAATATTGGAATATTGGAATGCAAATGTTCGTCTGTATGTGGTCTGTGGTTGCTGAGCGTTGCATTGAAACAACTATGGGATGCCTGAAGCTCCTGAATGATTTGCTGCTGACTGGTTTTATGACCTAAAACAATTACACTGGAAACTACTTACAAACATGGGGTAAACTTACCCATAGCAAGCAATCAGGAATTTCTATTGATCAGCATGCTGCAAGAAAATGTAAGCAAAGGTCTCACTTAAGTGTTTTCTGGTGCTGTTAAAGATCAATTTTCTTTAAATGTGTGGTGTTGTGAAACAAAATTTATGGGGCTTATATATGCCAGAGTATTTTCAAGCAGTTCAATGTATGGAGCATAAAAACATCAGTTGTTTGCATGAAATTGAGCATCACATTCCAATTTCACCCTATCCAATAAATCGTGAGTAAAGAAGATCCTTATCCCTTAAATAAATATATTATTAGGCTGCTGGGAGAAGAAAACTAAAGAGAAAGGAATTTTAGACTCCTGATTCATTTTAGGCAAGGCTGAGCATTGCATGGAAGAAAGAAAACTGATCTACACATACAAAAAAAAAACCTACTAAACTGTGGCTATAACTTTTTCAAATTTAAAGCAAATCAGATGTTTTGAGGGAGAGCAAAATAGGCAGAGGAGCCAGAGCTAAGGGAGGGAACCAGCCAAGAAGACCCTTAGAAACTAATTGGAACAGTGGAGGTCCGTCCAGACATGACCAATACCCCATGAGGAAGACTGGCTGGAGAAACAACCATCTACATCTTAAAATAATTTCCAAAAACACTTTCTTGCTTGGTATCTGCCAGTAAGGGAATTCTGCCAATGACTTATAAAATGTGCCTCAGCTACTAGTTATATCATGCTTAAATAGTGCTTAGTGTTCATGGTTATAACTATGCAACTTGTTTTAACTCACATTCAAAAACTTCAGGCACCTGAGTGAGAACAGAGAATGATTTTAGATCATAGGATCATTTACATATGTTTGTAAAATTTGCAAGGAATTCTTCCTAGAAATGAGGGACATTAGGCAAGTTGAAATCCATTGCAGTGCTACTGAAACAGCTGTAGAATGCTTCAGCTGTTTCTGAGTGATGCTTTATTTAGAAGATACTGCAGTTGACTGATCATGATCTTTATTAAAGCGACTCTGGTTTGCACCAAGGTAAATAGTTTAATTTGGGAAGATCTGCTGTAAAACAATGGATAACTGGATTCACACATGTTCATGCTCGTCTAGCTTGCTTTCAGTTCCTCCCCAAACAACCTCCTTACTATCATATATTGGACAACAGAACATACAGTATAGGGATTACCGGTTCATTCTATAACGTTCTACATGTTCAGACTATACTGTATGCATTTCCCTTTAATAGCTTCTTCATGTTTTTGTAGCAAAGAATAGTAGCATAGACTAGAATGACATTTAGCACTGTCTTCTAATGCAAGAAAAACTGTCAATTAGATGAGACTGGAAAGCATCCAATCAGGGAGAATGTGTGAGTGCTTTTCCCTCTCTAAAGTCATAAAACTATCTGTTTAGCATACTGGATTTATTTACAGTTTTTCACACATTGAGACTATGAAAAATAATAACTTCTCACCTAGTTCTGTGATCGAGAGTAATGATGTGAAATGGCGTCTGTAAAACCATCCATCATTCTGATATTTTTATCCAGACAAGTGCTCCTGATGAGAATCCTCAGAAAATGGATTCACTCCAATTCTAAGCTGTCCTTTCACCCATGTGTTTTATGCTTTTTCTGTTAAGACCTGATTTATAGATAGGGGGAAAATGTTGTAAAATTCCACTTTTTGGCTGATGGGAATTTGTTTCACTTAATAGATCAGCAGAATTTGTTTTTCATTAAAAATCCTGGCTAACACGATCAGCAAAAAATTGAATAAAAGCAGGCAAATAAAGGCTGGGTTGTAAAGGACAACTGTAGATCTTTACTAGACGTTCCTCTTCTCAAATAAATGGAAGCAGATTTTCTTCTTAAACGCTGTATCAAAACACAGGAACGGTTCCAATTCAAATAGCTGGAAAATGAAAAGGAATACGGCAACATTAATGTCTTTCCTATTCTCTATAGATTAAAGTGGAGTACAAGAGAAATGAATGTAGAAATTCACTTGCACTGCATAATGGACGTATATATTTAACAAATACATTAATGGTTGTTAAAGGTGGAGGGCCTAATTTATTAATCCACCATGTTTTTCCATACAATGCAATACCCAGAATTTCAGTGGCATTGGGCTGCCGCAAGTCGGCACAGTTTTTGGCCCCATTGAAGGCACAAGGAAAGTGATAGTGTATGCACAATACTTTCACCCACTTTTAAATCTTGTACGACTGCCTCAGTATGGGCGTCATGCAGAATGGGCATGTGTATTCTCTTATAATCTATGAATTTATGGGTGATTTACATAGCCCGAAAAAGGGGCAATATTCCTCAAAAATTCAGCTTCAATTTATATTTTGCCTTATGTTATAATCACAAAAAAAGTCTCCTGAAATTGAAATTGAAGCTACTCCATGTTTGATCCTTGACAGGTAGGTAATTAGATTACCAGGGCATAAATAATCCCGTGCATAATTTATCTGTTTATCTATATACCGGGAATCAAATGATATACATTGTAAGGACCAAACATAGAGTATCTTCAATTTCCATTTACCCTGTTTAGTCCAAGAACTAACTAAAAAATATTTATCATGATTTAAATAATAGGCAAAAGGTATGTTCAGCACAAGCTAAATTCAGTGACCTTGTGTTGAATATGAGGGTATACTGCACTTTAGTAATAAGACAAAAGGAAGTATTGTGCTACAAGCTAATATGGCAAAGTGAGTGATCTCCACTCTCCATTTGTGGTATTTCCCCTTTCCATTTTCCAAATGTCCATGTAAAATGATACATACATTTCAAGGAGCCCATGGTTCTTTTTTCACTGTATACATATTGCAAGTGTAAACCCATGTTTGAAAATGCCGCATTGTTGGCTAATTTCTTCTGGTTGAGGCCTAACATGGCTTCTAAATAAGTTTCTTCTAATTTTGCCGCTTATTTGGCTAATTTCTTCTGTTTGAGCCCTAACATGGCTTCTAAAAATGTTTCTTCAAATACTGCCGCATTGTTGGCTAATTTCTTCTGGTTGAGGCTTAACATGGCTTCTAAATATGTTGCTTCTAATTTTGCCGCTTAGTCGGCTAATTTCTTCTGGTTGAGGTCTACCTCATTTAATTCTTCTGGCTCTAATACAGTTGATTCAAATACTACTGCTGCTTTAGCTACTATTGCCTGATTATTTGGCAAATGTCTTCTGTTTGAGGCCTAACATGGCTTCTAAAAATGTTTCTTTGAATACTGCCGCGTTGTTGGCTAATTTCTTCAGGTTGAGGCCTAACATTGCTTCTAAATATGTTGCTTCTAATTTTGCCGCTTAGTTGGCTAATTTCTTCTGGTTGAGGTCTAACTTATTTAATTCTTCTGGTTCTAATACAGTTGATTCCAATACTACTGCTGCTGCTGCTGTTGCTACTATTGCCTCATTATTTGGCAAATGTCTTTTGTTTGAGGCCTGCCTCATTTAATTCTTGTGGCTCTAATACAGTTGATTCCAATGCTGCTGCTTAGTTGGTAAATGTAGTCACACTATTATCACCCCTGAAATGACTGCGGCCAAAAGTCCTGCTGTAGTGAAGGTTTGCATTATGTGAAACGTGCAACTAAAAAATATAATGGATTTTAGGGACACTCAATTCAATAGCAGATTCATCAAATTATTTGCCGTATGCTTGTCTAATTTCTTCTGGATTGGGACTGCCAAGGCTCCTAAAAATGATGTGGCTTCTAATAATGCCAAAAATGGTTGGTGGTCTACCTCTTCTTCAAAGTCTAATTTTAATTCTAATAATGTTACTTCTAATAGTGCCTAGTTAGCAAATATAGTGTGACTTAATGTTAATTTTTTTTAAAAAAAATCAATGTATTTGAGTGTCAATTCATAAATTTCAATGCCTTTGCTTAGAAATTCAGGGCCGCGCATCAACTCGATGCACGCGCATGCGTTCACCACGTCACGTGACGCGCGTCAAAAATGGGCGTCACCAATATAAATAGCCCTGCCCTTACACTTGTAAGAGTGCAATACTTGCAAAACATGGCAGGACTTGGGATGATGAACGAGTAGCAGTTGAGGTACCTCATCAGGTACCGGCACTGGGAGGGATATGACAATATCCCTCCTAAGACAGTAGGCATCCAGGCACTCCGCCGGAGTATCATGGAGAGGCTGAGGCGCAGGCTACACAGGCAGTTTGGGGTGCGCCTAACTCTGCGAGTGCTCCAGAGAATCTGGAGCGATTTGAAGAGGCGCCACACAGAGTTGGTGGAAGAACTGTGCATGGAGGTGGAAGGTAGAGTTATTTAAAAAGAAAACATCTTATGATTTGCTATTTTACAGTACAAATTTATGAAAAAAAGGTGAAAAAAAGTGAATACTTTAATTAGGATTGGAACAGTTGACTTTGACTGACTGTCATAATTGCAGACAAAGTTAGATAACAAGTAAATGAGCTGTCAAATGGAGATTATTTAAACAGATTATAATAGATTTATTTAAACGGAATACATGGTTTTCCCTTCTTAACTACAATAAAGCCACTTGATTCCTATTTATTTTGGTATTTCGGAGCAAATATGTGTTTGTTTAGACCTTTGTCAAGGCTAATAATAATTTTACTTTACATAAAGGTAGATTTATTTAAACAGAATAAATAAGTTTCCCTTCTTAACTACAATAAAGCCGCTTGATCAGGCCCGGATTTGTGGAGAGGCCACCAAGGCCCATCCTAGCGCGGCAGGATTTTAGGGTGACGGCATGCTGCACAACCACACCCACATTGGTTCAGAAACACTGGGGATGCGCAGGAGATACAATAATTTCCCATGCATCAATCCCCATTGCTCCTGTCCGGATGATGAAAATTTGCCCAAATAAAGGGGAGGGGACAGGGGCGATGAATGACAGTGGGCCTAGGGGAGCCCACTATGTAAATCCGGCCCTGCACTTGATTCCTATTTATTTTGGAGCAAATGTGTGTTTGTTTAGGCCTGTGGCAAGGCTAATAATAATTTTACTTCACATAAATGGAATAAATAGGTTTCCCTTCTTAACTACAATAAATAGTGATGGCCGAATTTGCGCCGTTTCGCTTCGCCGAAAAATTTGCGAATGTCGTGCGAAATTCGCGAAATGGCGAAAAATTCGCGAAACGGCACCAGCATCTCGTTTTTGACGCCGGCGCCGGTTTTTGACGCCGGCGTCTGTTTTTCCGAAAAAAAATGTTTTTGACGCCAGTGAATTTTTGCCGCAAATTATCGAGGGTGCTTCGCAAATAGCGCAAATTCGCCGCGAATTCGCGCCTGGCGAATAAATTCGCCCATCACTAACAATAAAGTTAATTTTCCCATAGTTACATGACACCTTATCCTGTATAATTCATACTGTACAATTGCAATTGCTGTGTTACTCAAACTGAAATTCATTGCCAGCTGAGTGGGTCCAGGACGACAATCCTGATGACAATCCTGACCAGGCAGCACCACCACCTGACCAGGCAGCACAAGCAGCAGTGCCCCCACCTGACCAGGCAGCACCACCACCTGACCAGGCAGCACCACCATCTGACCGGGCAGCACCACCACCTAACCAGGGGCTCAGTGTAGGCACTCAGACTGGTAATGCCTTTTATGACCACACTGAGCTCCTGATCACCCTGGTTCACCAGGTGAATGCCATCAGGCAGGAGCTTCTGGAGGTCAGAGACATGGTCCAGTCTCTGCAGAGGGACAATGTTCCTCCTCCATCTCCTCCTCCACTATAATTTTATTATATTTTATAATTTATCTGTCGGCCTAACTCCGTTGTGCTATTTTATACCTCTATATTTGGAGTTCATTTTTCATTTAACTAAACTAATACTCAGATGGCACTTGAAATTGTTTGGATTCTTATAACACAACGATGACTATTCTTAATCAGAGTCATTAACATTACATTACATAGTATTTCAGAATCATTACAATTACATGATGTAAATATAAGGTTCATTCACATAAATATATGGTTTATTAATTTTTATCTGAGATACAAAGCATCCAGATACTATCTGTTCAGATTTATTAGTTGTAATTGTGTTAGTAATCTCCTATTAGATATATAAAGTGCAGATGGTAACAGCAATATAGAGGAGTAGTAGATACCATTAACAGCTGACCAGAGGTAATGTAAAAAAAATGACAAACGTTAAAAGTTTAAGAAACTCTAACAATGCAGGGCATGTGTGTAGCAGTATACTAAGGGAAACACGCGTGTGAATTGGTCTTCCCATTGAGTCCAATGTAATTCAGCACATTCAGACACAAAGCAAAAGATACCATATTCATTTATCATCACAAACTACAAAGTTTGAAACTAAGGGAAAATGTTTTATTCGTAGCCCCAAAGGTGAAAAAAGGTGATAC
Source organism: Xenopus petersii (assembly GCA_038501925.1). NCBI lineage: Eukaryota > Metazoa > Chordata > Amphibia > Anura > Pipidae > Xenopus > Xenopus petersii. Next base: position 88,588,355 of record CM076677.1, read on the forward strand.
AAAGAAAACATCCATAGAAGATGGGTTTCATCAAATTGCACTGCGCGTCAAAAAATAGAATAACTTGCGAATTTACAAAAAAATTTGCGAAACAGCAAAAAAAAATGACGAAACTAGAAGCGTGCCGCGATTTCATCGTGTGTCAAAATAATTTGTTGTGAGCGTGGCAATACACAGATACGCTCGCAACAAATTATTTTGAAGCGCGATGAAATCGCGGCAAGCTTCTTGTTTCGCAATTTTTTTACATTACCTGTCTGATGCCCCATGTTCCTGGATGAGGGGGCTGCCATATTTGTGCAGCAGGAGACCGTTAGCATTAGAAACTCTAACTGACAGGCTGAGATGGAACAGACCCTTCTAAAATTCAGAATACGACTGCATAATATTCCAAATAGCCCTAAGGCATCATGGTTAGATGCAGTAATGCTGGTATTGAGAAACTACTGATATGCATTACCAAAATAATCGTTAAATGTAGCAATACCCCATGCCTTATAAACTGCATAAACTCTATCTGAATTAGATTAACGGAATAGATATGATGAAGTAGCAGCTGCTCCCTTGCTTCTATGTTCCAGGGCATACACATACTGCTTTCCCAGCAAGCATATCTGTTATCTGGTACAGTATCTTGCCTGTACCACTCAGTAGCCCTTGTCAGGAAAACTTTTAAACCTGACTCCCCTCTAATGGCCGCCTTCTCGGCGAGGCCCTGAGATGGATCCCACAGAGAAAAAGATATTTACTGCCTGAGGTCCAAGGCAGAAGAAAAAAAAAGACACCTGTGTAGGGGAGTGGCGAGGCTTTAAAGTCTTTGGGAGGGGAGTTTCTTCTGTCTGGGGTCATGGGGAGGAGCTTACCCACGCGTAGCTGACATGGAGATGGCCAGGGAAAACATTTTGACTTGAAATGAAAACCCTAAACTTGTATTATAAAAATAACTCAGCCCTGTTGAAGCATGATCAGTCTAATATTATTTAACTATAGATAGTGAAGAATTATATTTTTGATTTCCATATCGTCAATTTCAGTTTATTGAAACATTCTGCAAGGTAATGTAACAGACTCTCTTCTAACAGTTTATTTTACTGTACAGAAAGTTGACATTGTTTTAGAATGATTTTGCAGCTGTCATAACATTATAGAAAGTAAAGGCAGTCAACAGAGTCTTCTGTATATGACAACCAGAAGTCTTGGATTAAGTAAGTGCTAAGCAGCAAAAGTCACATATTGGACAAGAACCATCTCAGGTTTAACTGTAAAAGAGGATTTTGCCCAGGGTATGTTTGTCTCATTACACCACCCCTACTATCTTGTTTATATTGTAAATCTGTTCTAATATTTTGTCTATCTCTGTCCCCAAAGTGGCTGAATTCTTTTCTCAGTTAGTATCTAATAGAGGTCAGCTTTAAATGACTGGACTTGCCCTCTTTCCACCTGCAGTATTAACCTGATCAAAACTATATTTTTGCTAAAATGAAGCTTAGTAAAACTAGGCATGGTTTGATACCTGTATTTTTTCCAGACATATGGCCTCTGCTGTTGTCACAGTGCCAACTATACTGTATGTCTGTGCAGGTGTCAAGATGCATCTAGAAACCCGAAATTCAGAAGAGCACACCGAAGGTAAATACAGGTTAATAGAGCAGAAAGCGATGAATGGAAATAGTGCAGAATTGAAGATGAGGCCAAGGTCAAGCAGGTCCCGTAGCAAGTTGAAGAATAGAAGTACAGCAATGCGGCAATGAAGCATCATCAGGAAGGCAGGTTGGACAGATAATTAAGGGAAGGACATCTCACACAGAGCAAATTTACTAAATTAACTAACGCTGATGAAAATTCGTCAGTGTGACTTAATTTCATTATTTCACTGATTTACTGATGGGCGCAGGTGTAAATTCGCTAGCGAAAGAGACTGACGCTGGCGTTCATTTTCACTCAATTGGCAGACAAAGTTGCGCTCTGGCGAAGGGACCTAACTGGGCAAATTCACTAAGATGCGGATTTTACTGTTACCTATTGCGCCAGACTTGCCTTCACCCGTCAGACCAGGTGCAATAGAGTAGATAGGAGTTCCTAAAAATGCTGGCGTCTTTTCCTTTTCAGGGTGATAGGCTGCAAAAGAGCGTAACATTTTATTGGGGTAACCGGCTTCCCCCCTACATTTCCTAACATATGGCACATAAACTATACACTGGGCTCATGTGTAGAACATTATAACAACTCTATTTTCTTTTATTAAGCTTCCCTGGGCTTGTGTGGTGTAATGTATTTGCTGCTACGTCCATTCAACTTTAACTTCCCGCCGTATGCAAATTAGCCAACGCTAGCGCAACTTCACTCTACTTGCCGAATTAATGCTAGAGAAACTTCGCAAGCTTTCTGCACCCTGGACGTAATTTCGCATGATAGTGAATTAGCGATGTCTGAGCGAATTTTCGCCTGGCAAAGTGTTGCGCTGCCTGCGAAGCTGTGGCTGGTGATTTTTCCACTGCTTAGTAAATTTGCCCCAGAGTGTCAAATTTCTAATTTTTTAAATGTTTTCCTTTTTCTCTGTAATAATAAAACAGTACCTTGTACTTGATGATAACTGAGTTGCATGAATCCATATTGGTGGCAAAACAATCCTACTTGTTTACTCAATGTTTAATTGATTTTAGCAGACTTAAGGTATAGTGATCAAAATTACAGAACAATCCGTTATCTGGTAAACCCCAGGTATCAAGAATACCAGATAATAAAGCCTAAGCCTTTACTTGTACCATTGTAGTAGCTTGTCCAGTTTTTGCAGCAATGCAGAAAAACATACAATAGTATTGTCTAGGCAGCTGCAGCATTCCTAGAAGAATTTAGAGGAGGGAAATTCTTTTAGAGAAGGCATGTGCCTACCAATGTGTCATGTGTATTTTGGGTAAGTAGGCAGTTTGTGTGTGTAAAATGTGTATGTACTTTTATTGGCAATATGAAATGTGTACAATATAGGAAATATTGTTGACTACAAGAGTAGGACAGTAGGCAACAAGGACAGTAGAAAGGAGATCAAAGTTACTTGATAGAGTTAAAGAAGTGGACAACAATTAGTGCCATTTGTGTGTTGTAAATAATTTGCCAGTGGGATCCAAACGAATTACTATGTGCGATACAAAAGGGGGACAAAAAGGTTTGGTTGTAAAACATCAAAGCCATCAAACACTTCTGTATCTGAAGGCAAAGGTGTGGTTTTCCAATAAACTGTGTATATAAGGAATGTCTTTACCACTAAACTTCCATCCCTGCTGTTATAGATTCTGTTATTTGAAATTGTGTTTACCTTCAACGCTGTACCCTGTTTACTGAACAAAATAAAAATGCACTTTCTTTTTGTATAAAATCTACCACGAGTCCCAACATTGCTATAAACCCCTTGGCAAACAAGCGAGTCAGCACTTGCATTAGCAATTATATCATACCGCTAAATCAGCAAGCAGTCCCCATTTGCATCAGGGTGTTGTGGGTTGTCATGGAAACAAGGTGACACAATGAAGAAGCTGAATTTAAATTCCATACATTTTATTCCAATCATATTATTAGACCATTTTGTGATTTTTTTTTATATATTTATTTTTGTTAAGAACCAAATTCACTTTATTCCTTTCATTGCTGCTCTTTACCTTTTTTGCTATTATCCGTACCTGTTCATTATAAAACATAATGTGCTTTTTTTCTTTCATTGCAGATGTTTGTATCATCCAAGAATAATCTCAGACTTTCTCAAAGTCATTTCAGGCACAACATACAACTGTAACTTAGAAGAGGTGCCTAGATTGAAGCCTAGGTTCTCTACATCTGTTGTGTGGTCGGACGAGAACGAGATACAAGAGCTTCTTCATTACTGCATGCATATGTCTCTCTTTGTTTCCTCTCTACCATTAGATGGTTATCGTTGTGTTTTTGCTTGCTTTGAGTATGTATGCGTTTACACTTATAGTTTTGTTGAAAACCTGCCTAATATGCACAGCATTAAAAGACTTTGTTAACCAAAACAGAAATTGGCAGAGATGGAAGAAGTATCTTAGTTACAGACAGCTTACTATCTAATTGAAAGTAGGGAGAATTTGCAAAGACATAAGGAAATAATATGCATGAACCAGAGTGAGATTTATATGATGAATAAACAACTGGAATCAATCCTTTAATAGGTATTTTTGAGGCTGTTGTTGAATGAAGAAATAGTAGGCACCTAGACTGAGTTAAGAGGGAGTAACTTGCAGAGACATCGGGTAACAAGAGACAGTTTGGGAGAATGGGTCTCTATTGAGTGGAGTAATTTAGAAGGCTCCTACAGTCATCATACAAAAAATAATAAACTGGGGTTACAAGCAAGCCGAGACTGGCAATCTGTGGGTTCTGGCAAATGCCAGATGATTTGCTATAAGATTTGCTATAAGATGTCACTATTTATTGGGCTGGTTGGGGTCTGTTTGTGCCTATTGTACTTGGAATGCCAGGGCTTATTTTAACTCCCAGTCCAGACCTGGTCATTACTGGCCTTACCACTCACCAGTGAGAACATCCAAATGTAAGAGCCAATAACGGAGTGTTATGCAGAAAATGGGGTCATCCCAAATGTATTATAAGGTGCTCATGACAGTTAACAACGATCAAAGGTTTCAGGACACAATAGTTCCTTCCTCAGGGATAGTGACTGACCCCCTACTGGGATCCCACACAACTGTGCTGCTAAAAAAATAAATCCAATCTGCACTTTCCAACTAACCAATGTTCATAGTGACTGTACTGGAGTTCACAGCACTTGCACAGATAAAGAATTCTGCTAAGTGTGCAGTTCATGTTCATTAATCATTGTCCATAACATTCTTTTCATTTTCTTCTTATAAATGTCCATAAAGCTTTGCTAAAACATATCAAGACTCATTTACGTCAAATGACGTTCAGCCTTTTGAATAGGGAATTACTCACAGGTGTATGGTAATAGCTGGATCTTAAAAGCTCATTGCTTGCTCACTAGAGATCCTGAGTTGAGGGTAAGTGCAACAGGGTCTTACTATTCAGCACCATAGATCACAAATGTTAGCAGGCAGTGTAGGACTCGAAATGAGCGCCCTTGGAGTGGCACATGAGCTTATATACAGTATTTTGGCCAAAGTGTGGTACTCATAATTTTTTGTTATAATTTATTTTAAAGGCAAACCGTGCGCTTGCAATCTTTCTTCTTATTATTGTGTATATGCTGCTATGCATAACACCAAGAAAAAGAAACATCCATTTCTTTTGAGATTTTCATGTTTTCTCTAAATTGTGCCTACCCGCAGTTGTGACAGACATTGCCCTTTTGTAAAAACAAATACAACTGGTTGGTTGTTTCAAAACGTTCCCAGTAAAGCATAACGTACATGCAGACAAGTGCCTTTGGGAGATGAAAAGAAGAACTGTCTTCATTTGATTATACATATTTTATAAAGGAGTCTATGAGCTTACAAAGCTCTCATTTCCATTTGCATGTGGGTAAGGAGCAGGATAAAGATAGACATCATTCATCAATAATGCCGGCTGCAAGTAGCCCTCTGTCTCTTGCTACAAGTACAGTAGAACTTTGTATGTGATGCCTACTGATCTTCAGATCAAGAGACACCAGATACTGTTTCTGTTACACTGTTTCTGTGACACTGACTGCCAACTTAAAAGGGCAATCCACCTAACAACAAATGAAATAAAAGAAATAAAATGTTATTTTAATCAACATTCCACTTACACTTTAAATTCCAATTTACACTTTAAATACACATTTTCAGTGATTGCTGCTGAAAGCGGTGTCTGTCCTTCTCTGCACTCAGAGCTGCCATGAGAAATCAATTATACTACTTAGTTGGCAGGGCACCAGAGAGGACCCAGCTGTGCAGAGGTCTAAGAAGTTGGGCCCTCTGTGGTGCCCTGGTAATTAAAGTAGTATGGGGGCCCCTAGGATTGGGTCCTGCTAACTAAGTAGAATGGAACTGCCTCTGTAAGAAAAAAGTAATCAAAGAAAGTATGTTGGACAAATTTATCTAAACCAAACAAGCTCCTTCTTGTGTAAGCTGTGTCCCTTCTGTGATCAGCAATTCAAGTGCCCTCTTTGCAATGGTGCCCCTGACAAGTGAGTAAATGGGTCTTTCTATTTACACTGGGCTAAAGCAACCATCCTTGGAAAATTATAGCTATACTTGGACTGTGAATAGTAACAAATTGGCTCAAGCGGGGTGTATTTGTTGATATTATTTGGCTGAATGGGTTAGACTTTTCTGTAAGCACCAACTGATTTTTTTTTTTTTTTTTGCTGCAACTTTGGGCTGAATCAGACATGGACTTGGCAATTGGGGGTTTGGTCAGAGATACCAAAATATTTGCCAGTGGAGGAAAATTAGAATTTCACCTTAAATCCATACTCGGCAGCAAATTTCACTCATAGCTAACATGTAGACATTTCTTATTGTCCTACTCAGGCGTATTTACACCAGTAAATTAGATTGGACCGGGCTGGCGGGTCCCTTGTGGGCCCTGCAGACTCAGACCCATTATTGACACTGCCCCGGCTCTGGTCGGGGGGGTTGGGCTGGGGGAGGGGAACTGGAAGGGCCTTTGAGGCTTGGGGGGCCCTAAAGCAGCCCTAGTGGGCCCTGGTTAATAGTAATAAATAGAGAAGGAAGGAATCACCGGCACAACAGGTTATTTCCAGCAGTGAAACCCTTGCTCGTTTATTTTGCGGATGCAACGTTTCGGGGCGTAACCCCTTTGTCAAGCGTAACCCCTTTTTGCTTGACAAAGGGGTTACGCCCCGAAACGTTGCATCCGCAAAATAAACGAGCAAGGGTTTCCCTGCTGGAAATAACCTGTTGTGCCGGTGATTCCTTCCTTCTCGATTGCTGTGGAGGTTGCCAACACCTCCTTCATCGAGCACCAGGTGTTACGGAACTTGGACGGCCAGGGTGTGCGAGGTGACTCCCTTCTTCTTCCTAATAGTAATAAATATCCATATTTGTTTTACTCATGTTTGTTTTTTTTTACCAAGTTAGACACCACATATATGTTAATACGGTTTCATTGTAATTCATAACCTTTTTTTAATTCCGTACGGAAGTTTAATAATTGCTATATATTTCCATTCAAATGTGTATGAAATGCTTCTTACAAAATAAAGATATTAATTCTGAACAAATCTTCCAGGAGGGGTCAATTTGGATGGTCTAGGATTGGACCCTCAGGATTATAAGGCAAATGGATAGTGATGGACGAATTTGCGTTGTTTTGCTTCGCTGAAAAATTTGTGAATTTCGCACGAAATTCGCAAAACGTGAAAAATTTGCGAAACGTGAAAAATTCGTGAAACGACGCCGGAGTCTAGTTTTTGAATTTATTCACTGGCGGTGAATCGCGCAAATTCACCTCAAATTCACGCCTGCCGAATAAATTCGCCGATCACTACAGATGGAGACTTATTCTTCATATTTGAAAGTGCTGTTTTATAGATATTGTATGAATAGTAAAGGTAAGTTGGGATTGTTCCCTCTGCTGTTCTTTTAATTTCACCATGTCTGTCTGTATAATTAGAGTATAACAGTTTTTGTTTCCAGTTATGGATTTATCTTCAGCACTAGCTTTTCTACTCTTCTTATTATACTGGTGACAATGTTTAGAAATTTGTTTTGTATTTGTGCCTTCACCTATTGTTTAGAAATCTTGATCTATACTAAAGACAAAGCAGCAATTCATGGAGGATAGCAGCATTTAATAATATTGGCGTTGACAGAGAAAGATCCCTTTATATACCTCTGTGGCACTTTCCCCATTGTAATAAAAATAGTTCTTGTTCCCCTAAAATATAGATGTCAGGTTTAATAACATTTATAGATGCTGAATGTTTAATAGTCAAGGTTTGGTCATCAAAGCAAACTTCTCTATGGAGTCCAGCACTCCAAAATATTTCATATGGCTGCCACCATTCCAATAGGCATGGGCGTAACTACAGAGGAAGCAGATCCTGCTGGGGGGCCCCAGGATGTATAGGGGCTCCATGAGGCCCAAATCATGTTCAATTTTAACATCTATTAGTAAACCAGCACAACCTCTGAATAGATTGGGTGCCCTAAATGAATTTTCTGTGGGGCACAGTAACATCTAGTTACACCACTGCCAATAGGTCGACAGACTTGATATATACAGTATGTTGATCTGTGGCTCTTGTCATCAAAAGCCTATCAATGAACTGAAATGAGTGTATATAGTTGCAACTATAGCCAGTCCACTCCAAAGTAAAGACTCCATCCAGTTCAGTGGTGCAGGTAAGGGCTATCAAAAACAGCATGCACTTTATTTCTTCATTAAATGCAGATGACAGATGAGGATTGCTGCTGTGCAGGCTGGGGATCTTCTGCAGATTCCAAGAGAGAGGAATACCATTGGCATCTGGTCGAGGAGTTCAGCCATGGAAAACAGCAATAGCTCAACTAGGCTGCAATGTGAAGTGTATTCCAAATGCTAATTGCAGACATATCCAAGATTCAAGTAGCAAAAGCTCTGCATTGAATCAATGGACTGTAAAAAAATCAGAGTCTGCCAAAGAACATTAATAATACAGACGGTGCACTAGAAGATGGAGAGCTCATTTCTGTTGGCAATACTTGTGTATGAAATGTGGCAGAGGAGTATATACAATAAATAGTGACTTTTATGAATCAAAGGTCATGGAAAGGAGAAGATAACTATTCTGTAAGCCAGATTTGAGAATGATGGGACATGATATCATTATTAATGAATATACAGTAAGTCATCAGGACCACAGAACAATAGAAATACTAGGTGTCACTATATCAAAGAGTATGTTGTAAAACAGTCATATGCAACAGTTTATAAAAAATATTAGTATATTGTAGAAACACGATGAGATGACATTGTGAGTTCAGATCACAAACTTCAACCATCTTGAAAAAATATCCTTCCAGGAAAGTGTCTTTAAACACTCATGGTGGTTATCAAAATCCAAATTTCTCAGATAAAAAAAAGTTCAACCAAACTAGAATCCACGGTTTGCCCTTTTTTATCAATAAAAAATACGAAAAAACAGGATCATTAATACAACTTCTACTTTTTCGGATTGTTGCATGAAAAACCATCATCTTTCGTGTTTGACTCCCAAAAACCACTAAACAGCGTTAAAACATCTTCAAATGGTTAAGGGGACATCTGCCATTGACTTTTACACGACTTTAGCAGGTTTTAGATGGAGTGTTTTCAGATTTGGACTTTGGAACAGCTCGGGAAAAATTGTGTCTTTTTTTACTGCAACATTTTCAGGTTTTTGGTGTCAAAACAGATGCCGCAATAAATTGTGTCTTAATAAATAACCCACTGCTTCATCCAAACTTTTTTTTATTGAAAAAGGTTTTCATTTCACGATCAATCAGTATCCAACATTAAGGATGTTTATACAGTCTCCTAGCATCAAAACACTAAGGGGGTTATTTATCAAGGTCCGAATTTATCTCAATATCGGCTGCTTGGGTTTTTAACGCTTAATTTTTATAAAATTTTCCCGAAAATTACCTTTTATGGGAAAAGCTCAGATTTTCACAATTTTTTCGGGAATTTTTCCCGAAAACTCGGAATTTCTCAGTCCAAAAACATCATGAAATTGGTCGAAACCCACGACACAACCAAAAATCAATGGGACTGTTCCCATTGACTTTTATGCAACCTCGACAGGTTTGAGATGCCGTATTTTTAAATTCTGGCTTTTTAGCCCTCAGGCTTTAATAAATTCCGAAAATTTGTGATTTTTTTAAAAGCATATTATAACACAAAAATTCAAATTTCAGGGATTCTGAGCTTAGAAAATAACCCCCTAAAATTATAGGAGCCAAATGCACGCGGGTGATTGGTGAGATATTGCAACATAAACACAGAGACAGCACATAATATTAATGAGGCACCTGAGATAATATTTCAAGGATGTGGCCTCAGACATGTAATCTCCTTAATCCCTTGTGCTAATATTTACTTTTTTGCTGTAAAATGTAGAAACCTGCCACAGTATTAGATGGCGAATTTCTGCTTTCTCAAACCATTTCAGATGATGTTCTTAACCCTTCACTTAGTACTCAGGATTTATTACAGACAATAAACATCTTTACAAATAAGCAAAATAAGCTCTAGAGAGTCCAGTGGCACAACTACAAGTTAAAGGTTCTCACAACAACCAATTCTCCCACTGTACTTTCTCTATGATTATACCCACTAGAAGAGACCATGAAATAACCAAATTAAATGGAGCATTGTATATTTAATATACATACATGAATACATGAATACATATAATATACATATTTACTTGTAAAACGCATGATTGGAGTATGTAGGGTGCCGGTAACAGAGAATATGTAGGAATGTTTTTATTTGAAAAAGTTGTTATTTTTATGCTATTTTGTGAAACACCTCAGCTGTTTCAGACTGAATCTCCTTCTATAACATTCTTCAGGTGGACCTGCTTGTTCTGCATTTTGAGGTTAAAAGCACATTTTTATCATCAACCTAGTCTTGAGCCAGGGAAAATGGACTTGGCTATTCAGAGGCTAGGTCACAACGCTTACTTTACCTTACAGGAGTCATTATACAGTAACTAATACTTAATGATCATTATAATATGTCCATTATATTATCAAACAATATGACAACAGTTTTTGACACAGGGAAATATGTTGCAGAAACTAGGAGGCATCTAGCACAAACAGAGGTTTATTATGTTGGCTTTGAAGAAACCAACATATTGATCTACTAGTTCAGCTCGTTCTTAGTCTTCTTCTTATTATTAGCGCCCCCCATTTTCTAAACGCTACTCCTCTTACAGTTTTAGGGGTACAAGCGCCAAACTTTCCACACCTATTCGCCTTATAGCAAAGTACGTTGCTTGTGCTTTAGTAAGCGATCCCACCCACTGCGCCTGTGCGGCGGACCACTGAAGATGCCTTTTTTCGTATTGACTTTGACAGGGAAAATTTTCAAATCGCTGCCGCTCGTACAGTTTTGAAGCTACACTCCCCAAACTCGGACCGCATATTGTTGGTGCCACCCCGAATAAAAATATGTATTTTGGGGGGGCACCTCAAAGTGGCCGGAGCTACCAACAGCCAATGAAATTTTAGCAATTTTTTTCACACTTGTTGGGCTCATACCCGAATAGGTTGCTTGTGCTCTGTTAAGCAATCCCACCCTCCATGGCCCTGTGGCGGCCCCCCAAAGACCCCATTTTTTCCCATAGACTTTCATTGGAAAATGTGAAACTTTTGCCACTCGTACAGCATTAAAGTTACACTCACCAAACTTGGGTCACTTTGTCATGGGGTCAAACTGAAAAGTTATGTCACATTTTGGGGACTCCAAAAAGTGGGCGGAGCAACAAACAGCCAATCAGATTTTCCCTATTGACTTCAATGAGAAAATGTCAAACACTGTCCTTACCACAGTGTTAAAGCTAGAGACCCAAAACTTTGCACCATGGGTCACTGGGGTTAAAATTTTGAAAAGTGGACGGATTCTACCAAAGCCAATCAAATATTAGTCATTTGTTTCAATGGGAAAAGATAAAACTGTCGCCGCTCTTAGATTGTTAATGGGAGGGTCCTCAAACTTGGCACAGTTGGTCACTGGAGGATCGGGATCAAAATCTGGAAAAGTGGGTGGAGCCAAAAACAACCAATCAGATTTCTTTGATGATTTAAATGGGAAAAATTTAAATTGCTGCCATTTGCACGTTATTGATGTCATGGACCTCAAATATCACAAATGTGGTCACTGGGTGTTTGCACTTCAAAGTTCATTGATTTTCAATAGAAAAACATAAAATTGCTGCCATTTTTTCATGTTAAATGTCATGATTCCGAAACCTTAAAGTGTTAGTCACTTGGTGACTCTGGTTCAGAATTAGGAAAAAAAGGGGACGGGGCAACAACAGCCAATCAGATTTCAGCCATTGACCTTAATGAAAAACGCCAAATTGCTGCTTTTATTACAGCGTCAATGCCAAGTGTCCCAAACTCAGCACAATTACTCACTGGGTGACTGTGGTCAAAATTTAGGAAAAGTGGTGGAGCCAATAACAGCCAATCAGATTTTACCTATTGACTTCAATGTAAAAGTTTCAAATACTGCCATTCTCACAGTTTTAAAGCCAGAGGCCCCAAACTTGGTACAGACCATGACTGGGTGACTGGGGTTAAAATTCAAAAAACTGGGTGGAGCTTAAAACAGCCAATCAAATGTTACCTATTGCTAATCAATGTCAATATATAAGTTGCTGCCATTCTTTCACAGTTAATGGCAGGGACATCAAACTTGGCACAGTCGGTCACAGGGGGACGGGAGCCAAAAACAACCAATCAGGTTTTTTGATTGATTTTAATGGTACAATTTGATCTGCTTCAATTTTCACAGTTTTAAACCAGATTCTACCAACTTTGTGTACTCTCTATGCACCAGGGGCGACTGGCCCCAACACCTCTTGCGTTTCAAAGCCAACATCCTGTGGTTTCTTCAGAAACTACACCACCTAGTTTCCAAATGAAGTGCAACCCTACTGCTTGGTACAAGAAGTCATTGGATTAATTGCTGATGGAGTCTGTGACAAAAGTTACTAAAGGTATGGGATCCTTTGTCTAGAAACCCAAATTACAGGAAGACTATATCAATAGACTCCATTTAATCAAATAACTCCGGAAAGCCCCAGGTCCCAAGTATGCTCAATAACCTGTCTTATAACCTGTATTATTCAATCTATGGCCAAGTACTGTATATGATGTCGAACCAACAGTCCTATTCGTATACATTATGTTACATCTAAAATCCATAGGAAACCAGTCTGGTAGGCCACTTGTGACAGGTGTCAGTGTCCTTGACAAGTGAACCTGCTGAGGTTTGTGACAAAATTCATATAGGGGAATGTAATAAAAGTAACAGGAAAAATATTCGCAATGCGAAAAGTTATGCCTCCGTGTGAACAAATTTGCCTTTGTGCGAATTTAATATAGCTTTTGCGAACCCGGAAACTGTGTAGCAACCTCTTCCAACAGTGGAATATGGTTTGCGAACTTTATAGTTAGCGTGAGTGCGCAGTAAATGTAATAAAACTTCTTACTGAAAAACGGATGTTTGTTCCAAAAGATTACGACAACTTCAAGCCTTCTTAAAAGTGGCAATGTAAAATTTGCAATCTAATAACAGTTTAAGGAAGAGTATTACATTGCGAAATTTGTGCTAATTGTTTCCGACTTTTATTACATTCCCCCAATAGTCTATTAGTTCATATAACAAGGGCATGGCAGTCTGTTTAGATAACTTTAAATATATGGTACAAATTGATGGCATTAAATGTGGCAAGCTTTGCTAACTCGTGTAGAATGGATTCATAATACTACTTTGTGATTTGCATTCATAAGAGAAGGGTACATTTTTGAATGATGGATTACGTGAGTGTCTGAATGGTATGAAAAACTCCTAATTTGGTAGTTAAAGGGTTGTTCACCTTCAAACACTTTTTCTAGTTCAGTGGAAATAAAGACTTTTTCCAATTACTTTCTATATATTATTTGTGACCATTTTTCTAATATTGAAGTGTAAAGTTTAATTTTTCACCTTTTAAAGAAACTCTGGGAGGGGGGGGTCGCAAACTCTTTAACTGTTCCAAATTTATACATTTAATTGATACATATGTTCTGACAAAGGTCTCTGGTGAGATAATCCCTTAGTCATTAAAAGCACCTGTTAGAACTGGTACAATAATTGCTAATATTCCACAGATGCTGCTGAGAAATTTATCAACTAATTGTACCAACTAAATGTAGCAAATTGTAACAGTTCAGATGCTCCTGGATCACTGAGCTTAGGGGAGGTGTGCTTTGCATGGCTAGAGGGTGGGAAAAGGGTGTGTTTAAGTTGTTATCTGCCTGGTAGATAGAGCTGCCTGGAAGGCACTCTTCGTTCCCTATTCCTCCCTACTCCGCCTGAAACACTAGAGACACAGACATTGAACGTTATAGGGATTCTGTCATGATGGTGTTTTTATTTCTAAATTACACGGTTTACAAATCTAATTCACTCTACCATGTAAAATTTAATTCATAACCCAACAAGTGTATTTTTTAGTTGTAATATTGGTGTATAGGCGCCATCTCAGGTCATTTGTCTGGTCATGTGCTTTCAGAAAGAGCCAGAACTTCAGGATGGAACTGCTTTCAGGCAGGCTGTTGTTTCTCCTACTCAATGTAACTGAAGGAGTCGCAGTGGGATATAGATTTGTTTTAGTGATTGCTGTTATTATATCTACCAGGGAACTGTTATCTGGTTACCTTCTCATTGTTCTGCTGATGGGCTGCTGGGGGGGGGGTCAGAAGGGAGGGGTGATATCACTCCAACTTGCAGTACAGCAGTAAAGAGTGACTGAAGTTTATCAGAGCACAACAAGTCACATGACTGTGGGCACCAGGAAAACTGAAACATGTCTTCCCATGACAGTATCTCTTTAAACTTAAATGAGACGCAATTGAAAAAAGTCTTTTTTTGTGGTGAACAATTTGAAAACAACTGAACTGGAAAAAAAATTAATACACTTCATCAGTCAATGAAATGATCATCTATTAGTCAGTTTTCCATTTATTTATGTAACACCAGTGATCCTGTGGTAGTAAAAGAAGGTCTTGATCAAATGGAAGCACTTTAGACTTATTGTGATAATGTGGTTGGTGCTGGGGGCTCTACTATTAGCCATAGTCAGACAAGACACACTGAGGGGCCCATTTACTAGTTCGAGTGAAGGAATAGAATAAAAAAAACTTTGAATTTCGAATGTTTTTTTTGGCTACTTCGACCATCAAATTGGCTACTTCGACCTTCGACTACGACTTTGAATCGAATGATTCAAACTAAAAATTGTTCAACTATTCGACCATTCGATAATCGAAGTACTGCCTCTTTAAAAAAAACTTCGACCCCCCCCACTTTGCCACCTAAAACCTACTGAGGTGCAATGTTAGCCTATGGGGAAGGTCCCCATAGGCTTCCTAGCAATTTTTTGGTTGAAGAAAAATCGTTCGATCGATGGATTAAAATCCTTCGAATCGAACGTTTTTTTAGTTTGATCGTACTATTCACGGTAAATCCTTCGACTTCGATATTCAAAGTCGAAGGATTTACATTCGGCAGTCGAATATCGAGGGTTAATTAACCCTCGATATTCGACCATATGTAAATCTGCCCCTGAATGTATGATTTATGTGATTCAATATCATGTTGTACAAGTTGGAGAGGATATATCCTGGATGGCAGATATATATCCCCCTTCATTAGGTTCTAAATAAGGTTCTAAATAAGGTTCTAAATTTAATCGTCAGGCATGGATTCACTGCAAATTTCCACATTTCGCCACCTGCGAATTGTTTAACAAAACTGCTGCAAAAATTTGCAGGTGAAAAAAATTTTCTGCAACAAAAAAGTTGTGCGTGTAAAAATTGTTGCGTTTCAGAATTATTATAACACCCATTGACTTCAATTTTTCTGCAAAGTGAAACAGGACAGATTCGCCCATCCAGGCCCGGTTTTGTGGAGAGGCCACCAAGACCCGGGCCTAGGGTGGCAGGATTTTAGGGGGTGGCTTGCTGCCCAACTACACCCACATTGGTTCAGAAATGCTGGTTTTCAGTCACGTGTTACAACCACATGATACAATCACATGATGTGTGGAATGAATGAAGGAGTGGATCCCTTCTTTATTCAGTGGTTCTGCCATATGAAATTAGCATATTATATGTACATATATTCATTATTTACCAGGTGTAAAAAACTTCACAGGGTAAAGTTAGGCATTTTCACAATATGGCCACCCACTAAATCATATTTGTGCAGTGCAACCAAGAATAGTGGGAACCAACAGACAACAAAAAAGACTATTGGTCTTTGAAAATTAACATTTTTGTTATTACAAAAGGGTTGTAAAGGGAAATGTCACCTTTTATTTATCTTTTATTAAATACAAAATGCCTTATCAATAACTTAAACTTGTACGTGTAGAATTGAGGACAAGCCAAAAGAAATAATTAGCATGGCCCATGTCCTCTTGAAAGGACATTCCACTTTATTGATTCCCTGATTTTTGCTCCTGTATGCACATATAGACAAATCTATCCTCCAGACAGGGAACAAGGGAACCGCATGTCTGCAATTAGTCCACTGGTTTAAATATCCTACAGCTTTGAAATTGAAATTTAATTTAAATTCAACATATCAAGGATCTCACACTGTTCCTCACATGCAAATAGAATGGCCATGGGGCACAATAGAAAATACTTACAAAAAATGCATAAAATATGGAGTATCATCTCGAATAGATTAAACCAGCAAGGGATTTAATGGAATGTCATAAAGTGGATAAAAAAGGCAGATGCTTTAATATTTGGCAAACTGGAGCAGATGAGGGGAGAGTCCAGTTTTACTGAGCCAAAGAAAGGTCATGTGGAGATTACTTAGAATTCGCTTAAATACGGAGTATTTAATAGATGACAGATTGTATCAGGCAGTTCTGAAGCTGCTAAAAGAAAACATATATATTTCAAAGGCTTAATATGAGGAAGAAAAAACATTCTGGGAATTCATGGAAGATTTACTCTGAGCTGACTTTAGTCTCAAGATGCACTGTGAAACATGCTTTGATTCTCAAAAGCTATTGCATCTTGATGCTCTACCTCAGATACTTTAAAGTGACACTAAAGGCAAAATACAATTCATTAGTGCTTCAGTAGTGTTCATACTGTTGGGCAGATTGTGATGAAAAACATTTTTTTGCAGCCTATGTTGAAGCTTGTACCTTTGCATAGCACTTAAATTGTGCACACTTATAAAGACGACAATTAAAGTTAACATATGCAAATCAGAAACACATAGGGCAGCTCTGGAAATGACCCATACAATTAGCAAATGAAGCAGATTGTTAGTTGAAGAATAGTATAGCCCAGTCTGCAATAATAGAAATATGCAGCATTCCTTTCTCCAGAGAAGCTGGTGAAGGATAATGGGAGCTGTGGTCCAGCAAAAGCTGGAAAGTTGAGGTTGATTAAAGATGTTCCAGTAACATATATTCCTGCAAAAATGGGATTTTTAAAAAAAGACTATTATTTAAGGATGTGTAGGGGATAGGGTTGCAACCTTTTAGCCTGGTGGAGACTGGGCAGGGGGTGGGGCTGTGACATAGAGGGGGCTGCTGTGATGCATAGGGGGCAGGGCCTGTATGTGGAGGGGGCAGGCATCAGGGGTGGGGCTATGATGTGGCGATTGGCTACCCAAGGTTTGACCACTAGATGGCAGGGTGCTAAAATATATAATGCCTGAGTCTGAGAGAAAGCCAGATTATGGCTACCCATATTGAGCAGCGTTGAGCTCCATTGAGGAGTGATAGAAGGGACTAGATTAGGGAACCAGAAACAGGGCAATAGCTTGGGTAGACAGATATTCCCCTCTGAAACAATATTAAAGGGAAAACTCTGCGAGTTATCTGAATTATATGTGTTGATCATAATATATATATATATATATATATATATATATATATATATATATATATAACTTTGTAACTAAGAGTGTCTCTTTTATTAGAGTTACAGTTCAGTTGTGCTACATGTTGGAGTCCTTGGGTTAAATTTTTGCCGAATTCGGCCTCCACACCGTTGCGAGGTCTCATCCAGGGCACATATTGGAGTAAGGCTACAAGTTGGAGCAATAATGCTGCTCATTTTATTATAAGCTTACAAGTGTATTAGTTCTAACTGAGTGATAACAATAGAAAATATCTAGAAGCTCTTTAAAAAATACACCCCTATAATATAAATATTACAGTCATATTTAAAAAAGCAATCTCCTTTTAAAATATCATTTTACCTCTTGTTGAAAATATCCTTTGGAAATGTGTGTATAATAGATTAAGTTTCTTTAGGTTTCCAGAATTCTAACACACTCTCTCGTGAGCAGAAGTGAATTTCTGGATATAGAGAGAGTGACAGGGTTTGGTTTAATAAATGAGAGTCATGTAGAATGGCGACAGCCGCAATGAGTTGAATGAATGATGACATTGAACACCGGCTTTTGTGATCTCCCACACAAATGACTTATGTAATTAAGCTTACTTTGTGAATGTAACTGTAAATTCCTTATCTGCACTCCCCTTACTATAAATCCTAGTCTGAATTGAAACATCTATTTATTAAAGTCAACAAGAAAATGTGTAAAAATGTAATATAGCACTATGGAGTATATGTAACATAATAAGATAGTAAGTTAGGTTGAAAAAAGAAACACGTCCATCAAGTTCAACCTTTTAACTTTTTTCACCTGCCTAACTGCTAGTTGATCCAGAGGAGGTCAATTGGGGTGTATTCCTGTACTGTACATGCAACTCTCTCTTTCTCAGGTTGGCCCTCTCCATAGGTAAAGTCTTCAAGCTGAACTATATCTCAAACACACACTTTCAGAAGATCTCTTGGGTGCCAGTGGCTCTTAAACAGGAACATCAAATTTATGAAGAATGAAACTAAAGGAAAAGGTTCTTCACTTAGTACACTAGATAGTTTGGCAGATCACAGGTTTAGAAAATCACAGAAGTTTATTTTGCGTATTACCCCACATGTATACATCCCCCAGCTAGATCTCTCAGATTGCCTCCGATGGATTTTATACTTCCTTGGGCCTTTACCTACTGGAGTTCTTGCTCTAGGATTCCTCATTTGAAGCACAGCTAGCTAACTTCTAACTAACTCTCACCTTCCTGGAGTGTGGTATGATAATAGCTATCCTGTCACTTACTAAATCCCTTATTCACAAGTCCCTTTCTACCTTTGGATAGTGGAGCTAGGGGTAGGAACTATGGAATCCCTTCCCTTATAGACTAGGGAATAACCAAAATATCTTTGGGCACTTGGCTTCTACAAGGCACATTTGACATTCCTCTGGGGGCCCAGAGCAGTGGCTGGGGTTTAAGTCTGAGGGCCAAATAACGGGAAATATACCTTTGTACAATTCTATAAAATCATGTAAGCCAAGCTAGAATGTTCATTGGGGTGAGATCTGGGATGAATCCATATTTTCTGTTTTTCCTTTAAACTATGGGTAATGACTTACAACAACAATGTTTTTATCTTTAAATAAGGTTCGCATACATGCTCAAAGTTTTGTACAATATTAGGTGTGTGTGTATGGCGGTAGACAAGGAAACCAATATCAGCAAAATATCGGTTGTCTTGTCAATCGGCCAAGATGAAAAATTTTGAACAGAACAAGACAGACTATTGGCCACAGTTTACTGCTGAATCGTCAGACAGAGGAAGAGTGCTATTGTTTGTACCTTAATATTTGATGATTCAGCTCTAAATGTGCAGGAAAGATCATACTTGTTACATCTATGGCCAGCTTTACCCTAGTTATGAGCCAAGGGGGACCACATGTTCAACCACATGAGGGGTTTGGACTAAAAAAAAGGTTGGAATCCCACTGCTCTAGTAGGGGACATTTAGGGGGTTATTTATTAAGCTCCAAATTTTTCTGGTCGGACTTTCAAAGGGAAAAATACAACTTGATTTTTCCGGGGTTTATTAAATTCCGATGAAAACAGTACTCCAACTCAGACCTTCCGAGAACATGTAAAAGAAAATAGCAGCTGTCCTGTTAACAACTGGAAGATTTTCTGAGTTGTGCTGGGTTTCCAAGAAAAATGTTAGCTAGCAGTCTATTTTATGAAAATAGGTTTCGAACACTAAATCAAAAAAAAAAAAATTTTAAAAAAAATCATATCAATCAGATTTTAACAATTTTAACGTGACTTTATCGTGACTTTTTCAAAAATTTTCAAATTTGTGAAAATGTATTGGTAAATGGGGGAAAAAAGTCAATGTGTATTTGGTCGGAGTAGTTTTCAGATTTTGATAAATAACCTCTAAGACTTTACATCTCAGTAATAAGTTACTTTTTATTCCTTCTCCATTCCATTCCTGTGCTCTGTCTTAGATAATTGCAAGTTAACAGGTTAGCCTCCCAATTAGTGGAAATCATAAATTAAGACCCACATCATTTGAGAGCCTTAAAGATTTCACAGTACCACATTTTGCACACCGCCTACAAGAAGATCCAGGCAATGCTGATTTAAAAACCCTTAAATGCATATATGTTTTGCAAAGATTGTTTGTACTTTTTCCTGTGTCAAAACAAGAATTAAAAAAATATATAAATGCTGGGCATAAGGTGTGAATGAAAAACATAAAATATATGTATATTTTGTATTTTTCATTCACACCTCAAGGACAAGGCCTTAGGCTTTCACACTAGTTTAAATCTGTAATATAGAGGAGGTGTGACTAGGTCCATTTGTCCATAACTACAATCTGATTTTTTTGCATCCAGCTAGGCGCTCAAAGCTCTATTTTTCTTGGCTTATTTCCTGCAATGCCCTTTAGTTAGTGGAAAGCAGAGTCCTCTCCCCCAAGAGAAAGAGATTAATTTGTTTCATAGGAATTTAATACTTGAGGATGACAGTCCTCTCTGGCACCCAGTGAGTTCACCACAGTCCACAGAATACATGAATTCATAATCAAAAACAGATGTTTCTGCCTGTTAAAAACAGCCATTTCTCCTTGTTCAGGCCAGGAAAAAAAAACCTTGTTTAGACTGGTGTAACTTACTTTGGCTCGTATTTTCTTTTGGCTCCCCAATCTCTTCTCCCTCTCCCTAGCATTTGATATTTGCTAGGAAATACTAGGAATAGGATTTCTTGGCTCTTGCACCATCCCAAAGGATTATTCTATATGGTGAAATTAAACTCATGTGACATATAAAAGAGAATAGTGCCTTAATTTATAGCAAAAAAATGTTTTAGCTAAATCCTAGCTTTCCTGTTTTGTGTGTGAAAATGCCATAAGGTTTGCAAGCTATAAAAAAAATATAAACCTTCTTTTGTTCACGTTTTAGCATAGCTGTTTCTTTTTGTTTTTTCTTAACTAAACTTGTTTTTTGTATGGTCTGAACCAGTTATTCTAAATGGGGCCAAATGTTTCAGTTTTCCTTATAGCTCCAACTATTTAAATGATACTGATGTTTCTTCCATGTGAAGTGAACCTAATACTCAGTCTCAATTGGCTAGGATTTACCTGGAAGCCATTGTTATTTTGTTATAATTGATATAATGATATTTGGGAAATCATCGTTTTTTAAACCACAGAGATAATTGATTAAAAAGGGCAATCAGAATTAAACATATTACATGAAAATGTAATGCTTTTTTGCATTGTTCATTTTGGGCAAGCAATTCCAAATAGGAGCTGCCAGGCATAAATAAATGACAGGAGTTACATAATAGCAAATAATAGCTACAAAGGAAGAAAAGAAGGGAACCAAAAATAGTTATGGTAGAAAGTGGCCTAATGCGTTTCGTGCCTGTTGAGGCACTTACCATGAGTAAGTGCCCCAACAGGCACAACATGCGTTAGGCCGCTATCTACCATGTCTTAATAAACTTGTGTATTTTTTACTATACTGACTGATTTTTGGAGGGACTCAACTATTTTTGGTTTTCTAATGTATTTGCACCTATGGACTAGGGTTAACTGTGAGCATCCCCCTTCACTCGACAATTGCTTTTCTTCACTGTAACCTTATTAACTTTTGGTAGTGCCTAAACTGGCTGTTGGCAACTATTTTGTTTTGTTTTAGAAAAGAAGGGAGTTGAGCTGCTTTGACAGTGGACTTAATCATTCTACGGTCAGCTCACAGGCGGCACTGAGATATTGATAAACAAAAAAGTATTGATCGCACAAAAGTAACTCAATTTAGATTGAGTAGGAGAAACAATAGCTTATCTGAAAGCAGTTCAATTGTTAAGTACTGGCTCTTCACTCTAATATGAAACCACAGGATCAGGCACAATGTTACAGCTAAAATAAATTGATTCAGGAATAAAAATTTATACGCTAGAGTGAATTATTTGTAATTAAAATAATGTCATTTACAAATAAAAACTACACTATTAAATCGTGACTAAACCCTTTAAAGGGGGTGTGTTTTAGTGCTTTTCTCAGCCCAGAAATTTAGTGCAGTGGAATAACAAAGTTGTATTACATACACATGCACAGGTGCAAGTTATGGAATTCACTAACTTGCTCCCCACTACACTAAATCATTTCTGGGTTCAAAAATAACGATGTAGAATTGCATAAAGTCAAATACAAGAGTCCTCTGCACTCAATTCATTATCAATATATTTAGGACAGCGACATTTTGTGCATGCTGCTACTAAAAAACGCCTTACCCTTTAAACAAAACAGGGATTGTTTGTCCATATATTGCAATATATTTAAGCTGGCCAACTACGTCAAAGTCATCTCATATCTGGCCAGTCCTATGCTCAATTTTTTCTGATTCATTAAGAATTCTATTGCTTCATTATACATTTTACAAAGGGACTAGGTTTTACCTGTTATAGTTCATACAGGAGCAGTGACCAGCTCCATGTTGTAGCTCCCACCCCTCCCAGCTATAGTCAGGTGATCCCACTGGTGTCTAATAAAAGGGCAGCCAAGTATGGAGGTTTACTTTGAAAGCAGCAAGTAAGTTGCAAATGTTTTGTTTAAAGGATAAGGCATTTTTTAGTAGCAGTATGCACAAAATGTCGATGTCTTAAATATATTGATAATGGGTTGAGTGCAGAGGACTCTTGTGTTTGACTATATGTATTTTGTGGTCACAGCCTCATTGCACCCCCGCCTAATGGTTTTAAAAAATAGTGGTGAGCACAACTTTCTCTTGTTTGTTGTAGAATTGCATAAATCATTTTTTGCATTGTGCATCATTTTCTGTTAAGGCTTTCATTACAATGTTGTTTTATTGTTAAAGAAACAGTAACACCAAAAAATGAAAGCGTTTTAAAGCAATCAAAATATAATGTACAGTTGTGATGCACTGGTATAACTGGTGTGTTTGCTTCAGAAACAGAAAAACAGAAACAGAAATACTTAAGTTCAAACAAGCTGCTGTTTAGTATGGGCACAGCCATTCAAAGGGAGAAAATTCAAAGGATACACAGCAGATTACAGATAAGCTCTGTAGTATACAATGGGATTCTTTAGAACTATTATCTACTGTGTATCCTGTGCTTGAATGGTTGCCCCTATGGCTACACAGAAGCTTGTTTATATAAACTATAGTAGTCTTTCTGAAGCAAACACACCAGGTTTACCAGTGTAGCACAACAGTACATTATATTTTGATTGCTTTAAAACACTTTAATATTTTGTTGTTAACGTTCCTTTAAGTTACAAGCATCTTCCAGTGACTACTCAGGAATTAAAATGACCTCCTTATTCCTTATAATTAGTCAGAACCCTATGAAATATTTAGAATAAGCATTGTACATGCCTTCACTTTAGTAATATTAGGTTGTAATTAGGGATGTAGCGAACTGTTCTGCTTCGAACTAGTTCGCGCGAACTTCGACCGTTCGCGTCCGCCGAATGTTCGCGAACGTTTGGGAACGTTCGCATTTTGAGTTCGCGTTCGATTCGAATAAAAAACGTTCGACCATTCGACCATTCGAATTCCTTCGACCGCTAAAAATCGAACGATTTCCATTCGTTCGAACGATTGTAAGCATTCGATCGAATGATTTTCATTCAATCGAACGATTTTAAAACGTTCGATCGTTCGATTCGAATGAAAATCCTTCGATCGAATGATTAAAATCCTTCGATCGTTCGAATCGAACGATTTTAGCGGGTGTTCGAAGTTCGCGAACTGTCCGCGAACGTTCGCATTTTTTGCGGTGTTCGCGAACGGCGTTCGCGAACACCAAATCGGCAGTTCGCTACATCCCTAGTTGTAATTTGGCAAACGCTGGGTTCAAAGGAAGTTTTTTAAAAAGTGTCAAATAGTATTGTGTTCAACAGTATGAATTTAACTGTAAGTTCCAGAGGAGGACATAGAAAGCAACAAACGTTTATAAAAATGAATACCAGTTAATTAGAATTAGATTAGTCTAAAACTGCAAATAAAATACAGTTTGTTATCAACTGAGCATATACAATAGCATCATTCACTCGTTGCATTAAACTCTGCTGTTACTCAAAGAGAGGAGGGTGGTAGTGGCAATATTTATTAAATTCATTTTCTTTAAAATAGTAATTTGCATGTAAGTATATTTATCTCACAACAATGAGCTATATAACTGAAGAAGTAATGGAATGTTCCTTTTGCCAGAACATTTGCTGAACTCCACAGGTGCAGAGCAAAAGCCTTTGGCAGTAGGTGTTCATGTTACACCTCCATCTAGGATTAAAGCAATGGTCAATAGGATGGATCCCAAGGAATTAAATACATACCTTTTTAATACTATTCATACCATATGCTCCAGTCCTTTAAATAAGACAAACGTGAGTTCCAGAATTTAGAAAATTTAGGATGGCAGTTGAGGTATTGGTGCTTATTTATTGGCTCAGCACTGTTTTAAAGTAACAGTGACAATATAATATAATGCCCCACACTGGTAAAACAGTTGTGTTTGCTTTAGAAATGGAACTATCGTTACAAAACATTAACCAAAACTATGTATTGAAAATTGCACAGAATATTTAAGCATGTGTTTTACTAGCACAAAGGTTTATTGTCTGTGACCATGAGTTTTATTTAAATAACTGCCAACAGCCTATATGAAGTATGTTGTAGTATAGAAAGCAGTACTTAACCTAAGTTCCTGAAACCAAGCTCCAGCCTATTAACTTTTCTGAATGAATAGTTCTGGCAAACAAAATATATCACTATTCCCAGTATTCTCCTGAATCTGAACTCAAGAGGAACGCGGCCAATCAAAAGCTTCAGGAGAAGAGATAGATAATGCACTTAAAAGCTGTACACTTGCGGGTAACCTGTTATGAAAAATAGAACACATGGGATTTTCAGCAAATCTACTATTAAATTATTTATTTATTTGTTTCAGTCACTTTAAAACACATTCTACACTCTTTATTCTGCATTGGAAAAGCCATTATGTCTAACTGTACTTCAGTAGTTTGTTGGGCATATTCTGTTTAAAAAGAAGGTGCTTATTTTTAATATATACACTTGTATAAAGCACGACCATTGAGCTCAGGGTTTAATCTACTTGAGATGTATCAATACTGCACTGGAGGTGAAATGGTGCCACAGCTGAGTGAGAAGAAAGCACACTGGCACACAAGTCTGTGATTGCACAAGCATGCTTTCGTCTCATGAATAATTGAGGTTGCCAGTTACCTCTATCACTGGGCACCAAGCAGCTTTGAATTTATCTAGAAGTACTGGTGTGCGGGAGCTCCATTTACTATTGCCACAGCTGAGTGGACATGGAAGGAGGGAGACACCAGCTTTTTATTAGAAAAGGCTAGTGCCACTTCTATTAATCAATACCAGCTAATCAACTGTTTGAAATAAAATATTGGTTATTTTTGGGTACAAGATTAACGGCATGGTGAATCAAATTAAGGAAAGATCCTTCAAGATATCACCTGGTCCCTAGCATTCGGAAAATAGATCCTATACCTGTATATGCATTTGTACACACAACATTTCCTTCATTTTCTCACAAAGGGGGTGTTTCACCTTTAAGTTAACTTTTAGCATGTTATAGAATGTCCTATTCCAAGCAATTTTACAATTGGTCTTCATTATTTTTTTATAGTTTTTAAATGATTTGCCTTCCTCTTCTACATCTTTCCAACTTTTGAAAGGGGCACTGACACCAGCAGCCAAAAAAACAATTGCTCTGTAATGCCACAATTTTTAAGTCCCTCTTCTTTTCATAGTACAGTTTCTTATTCACACCACTGCCTCGTTAGCTGCTGAATTTCCAAACTGGAGATTAGCTGGACAAAAATGCTAAATAACTAAACTCTGAGGCACAACTTAAAGGGATCCTGCCATGGTTTTTATGGTGTACAGTTTATTTCCAAATTGCACAGTTTTCTTTGCAAATAATTCACTCTACCATTTAAATGTTATTAATGAACCAACAAATTTATTTTTTAGTTGTAAAATTGTGTAGGCAGCCATCTCAGTGCTTTGTGCCTGCTCCTGTGCTTTCAGAAAAATAGCAATTCACATTGGAACTGCTTCCAGAAAAGCAATTGGTTTTCCTACTCAATGAGATCCAAGTTGTATAAAAGAATATAGGTAAGATTGTGTCGCACTTGATATTCCCTTCCAAGACAAACTCCATGTCAGTATTTACCAGGATAGTCTCTCCCACCTGCTCCCATCAGAAGGACCTTATCCAAAACTTTCAAAAGCCCAACCAAACCCACCTATCAGCGTATTTGTAACAAGCTTCTAATACTACCAGAAAAGGGGTGGGTAGTACGGACATGGAGTTCATCTAAGGAAGGAAGATCATGGTAAGTTGGACGCAATCTTCCCTATTCCCTTGCTGAACTCAATGTTAGTACTTACCAGGACGTAGCAAGCTACTTTTTCCCCAATGGGAGGGTAACATGCTCTAAAAGGAACCTGTTATAAGGAATGTCACAATGTAGAGTAGAAGAAGACAGGGGCTCCAGACGAAAGCCCTAGAAAAGTCTACAAGGATAAGAATAATCCCATGTACAGACTCTATAATATAGAATGAGAGAAGAGCTAGCAACCCACCAGAAAGAGGAAAATGTAAAACTACATAATGTCAAAGGAGACACCTTGGAAAGTGAGTGCAATAAACATTATCACTTGACACTCTCAGCAGAGAAATCAAGAAACCCTCATATGGCAACATTAAAGTGAAACACAGATGACTCCAAAATATGAGACAATGTGCTGTGGAACAAAAAGCTACCTTATGGGAAGGCCTAATGCTTTTCCAAGGACAAAAAGACAACGGAAGCTGTGTATGGTCGGTCTTTTAAAGTTTTTGGGAGGGTCCTTCTTATGGAAGCTGGTGGGGGGCTATCCCAGGAAGTACTGATTATGGAGTTCGTCAAGGGAAAAAGGGTTTCTCCTGGTCAGTGGGTGCAATTCTCCTCTCTACCACTATGTGAGACAAGGGAGCACTTTTAGCAATGAAAATGATTTCTGAATTTGTTTTCATCTCTGTTATTTTGAAACTTTCTTCAGCTTCATGGAAATCCACATTTTTTGGAAGGGTGGGGGGGGTCTGGGGTGTCAGAAATCATTGCCTCTCCTTGTATTTTATGTGTTTGTGGCGCACTGTATTTAATATTTTTTGGGTGCCACTATTTCTTCCCCTCACTTTATAATGTATTTAGGATCTAGACTAGATTAACTGCACATGGGGTAGTTGTTACACAGTATACTTTAGCTGGCAGGGAAATTGCAGAAGGTAACCTAAATTACTGGGAGGCAGTATAGACAATTTTGCCTGTTTACCCACTCATTAAAGTTTAGGACAGTCCCAGCATTGCTATTAGCCTATGGAGCTCCTAATAGGTCAAGCAATAAATCCTCCAGCAGTGGTGTCAGGGAGCTGTTGTCTTGTTACCTTCCCATTGTTCTGCTGAAAGGCTGCTGGGGGAAAGGAGAAGGGGGTTATATCACTCCAACTTGCAGTGCAGCAGTAAAGAATGACTTATGTTTATCAGAGCACAAGTATCATGGCTGATGTCACCTGGGAAACTAAGAACATGTCTTGCCCCATGTCAAATTTCAAAATTTCTTTTAAAAAAAAATCTTCTCTTTAAAAAAAAAAACAGATTTCACTGCAGAATTCTGCTGCAGCAGCACTTTTAACATATGAGCTTTTCAGGGCAGTCCCAGCAGTGCTATTACCCTATGGAATTCCTAACAGTTCAGGCAGTAAATCCTCCAGCAGTGGTGCCAGGGAGCTGTTATCTTGTTACCTTCCCATTGTAAGAACATGTCTTGCCCCACGTCAAATTTGAGAATTAAATATAAAACAATCTGTTAGCAATTTTAAAAAATAGATTTCAGTGCAGAATTCTGCTACAACGGCACTATTAACCAATGCATTTTGAACATGTTTTTCTGTGACAGAATTCCTTTTAAAGTGAATTGTGCAAGGTTACACAGAGCTAAATCAAGAATCAAATCAGATTTCCTTGCTCCAGAGTCTTTGCCAGTTAGTTCAATTTTTCTGCCATATGGGATTTCAGTTTATTTACATATTTTTGATGCTCACAGAGTTTTATTTCTGCGTGTACTTTCAATGTGTCCACTTGGCTTTGCCAATTCTACTTTGCTGAAAGGCATCAGGAGAAATAGTTACAGGACAAATAGAAAATTATGAATTCACCACCGCAAAAACTTTCAGTCCAATACTTTCATATAGATGAGCAAACCAGATGGCCTTTTTTTACCAGGGACAAACTCAAACCAGCTGGAATACCTTTGAGTAAGGAAGTATGAAGAGGGATTGCTGAGCTTGAAGAAAATGATTTATTGCTCACATATAACTCCCTTTTTGGGAAAATAAAAGCGTAGAGAGACCTGAATGCATGATTGGCTCCTACTTCCTAAAAGGGAGACTTGGAAGCAGGGGGAGCTATGGAGGGTAGTGGATGGGGCTTTTCTCTTTAAGGTGGGGTTTTACTTCTCCTTTAAAGGAAAATTATACCCCTGGACAATGCAGGTCCCTATAAAGAGATATTGCATAAAACAGCTCATATGTAAAACCCTGCTTCATGTAAAAAAAACCATTTTCATAATAATATACTTTTTTCGTAGTATGTGCCATTGGGTAATCCTAAATAGAAAATTGCCACTTTAAGAATTAAGGGCTACCCCCTGGGATCCTACAATTCATTGCACACAAACAAACCATACATGTTTGGTCACATGAGCCAATGAACGGACAAAGTTTTGGCTTCTGCCACAAGTTAAAGCTGTGGTACAGAGAATTTCATAAAATGATGGCTCAAGGGAAAAGATGTAAAAGGCAATATGTACTGAAATATATATTTCAGTTTCATAAGATTCTTTATACCACTTAATATAATATAAACTATCTGTTGCTTAAATATTTATTCTGGGGGTATAGTTTACCTTTAAATGCAAATTGTATCAAAAAAGAACTCTAGAGTGGATATTATGGGCAATACACAAGTTAATTCCAAATAAATTCCAGCTATGTACTATAAAATTGTCTCAGAAACTCAGTATTCATCATACTAAGAGGCTTATTTACTTAATGGTAAGATTTTAGTGGTTTTAGAGTTTTTAAAACCATGACTAAACTCACAAACTCTGAAACTATATCTGTCATTGAATTGGTTGAAAGATTCAACAAATGAAAAAAAAGCTTAAAAATTCACATTTTCTGGACAATTTTGAGCTTAGAAAAAATCCAAAAACCTCTAAAAGTCTGAATTGATTTAAAACAGTCCAATGGTATTAGCACATCTTATCCAGAAATCCATTATCCAGAAAGATCTGAATTACAAGAAGGCCATCTCCCATAGATGCCATTTTAATTAAATAATTCAATTTTATTTTTCATTATTTGCATCTTTCTCTGCAATAATAAAACAGTACCTTGTACTTAATCCTAAAATAGAAATAATCCTTACTGGAAACAAAACAATCCTCTTGGGTAAATGTAATGTTTCAATTACTTTTTAGTAGACTTAAAGCTTGGAGATCCAAATTACTGAAAGACTCCTTATGTGGAAAACCCTAAATCCCAAGTATTATGGATAACAGGTCCCATACGTGTATTTAGACGAACCACCCATTTAAGTAATCAAGTGCTTAGACTATACTGTAGGAAGCCAAAGACATGTTTCTTTACTTTACTCCGTGTTTACAAATATATTTGGGGGTTCATCCTGTCAACATCTACTACCTAAAGCTGACATTGAGTGCAAAGTAGTAGCTGAGTAGTAGAGTGGACACAAACTTAAAGGTACAGTGATACTTTTCAGAAAGGTTCTTCCAGCCATCCATACATGCTCATTTACAAGCTGCAGCAAGAATCAATGGGCTCCTTAAGCAGGTTCTGATGAATTACACACTAGGCATTGTTGAAAACCAATGTTCCCTTTAAGGTATGGGCTTTTGAGCCAGTTTTGAGGCCAGTGCATACAACAAAATGTTGTATTAATTCTGACCTGAGCACACAGGTTTTAAAAACTGCACACACAAGTTTAAAATGTCCGCACAAAAGAATTTTTTTGCACACATAGCCAAGAAGGAATTAGAGGGAACATTGAGTCTTTACAGATTACTATTCCATTCACTATATGATACATATAGTACAAGCTTTACAGTATATGAGCCTTCTGGAAGAAGCAGAATTGCTGCAGAGAGTTTGATGTCTGATGTTTGATGCACATGAATTGTCCAAGGTCACCTTAAGCACACACGTTCAGGGTGCTCTTTCTGAAAAGACTATTAGAAGATTTATTACAAGAATCCCATGAAGCATGGAGAGTTTACTGTTGGAACAAGATGTTTATCATCAATATGTTTTCTAGATTTTGCTATAGCCCAAGAATTTTCAGAGGATTTATGGATCTGACATAAATTCATTGTAAGAGAGACATCATTAATAGCACAATTCTTTGCGTTGTGTTTTCCAGATGGTTTCTTTACTATAAAATGAATTGTTTCCATATTTCCCCATGTCAAATACTCCAAACTGTATTTTCCCAGCCATATTCTTTGTTGTGATATAACAAGTGGGAATTGCAGAATAAATACAGCCAGTCTACAAATTGCTGCTAGTTAATATGGAAAGTTGGATGCTGTACTGCCTATCATATTCCCTTCTGTCCCAGCATTGTGGTTAGCAGGCCCCATTATATCACTGTACAATAAGGAGGGGAACTGTTGATGTTATTACAGCGAAAGCAGTACTTTAGGTATAGTATATAATATGCAACAGATTTTTCTGTCCATTTTCTCTTATATGTCAGGGCACACAATACAAAACGTTGAAGGAAACTAATGCTCAGGACCTGGGGTTTGGATCTTTCCATAATTTGGATCACACATCTGAAATCTGTTAAAAAAACATTTAAACATTAAACAAACCCAACAGGGTTATTTTGCCTCCATTAAGGATGAATTGCATGTTAGTTCGGCTCAAGTACAAGGCACTGTTTTATTACTACAGAGAAAAGGGAAATCCATTTTTAAAAATGTGGATTATTTGATTAAAATGAAATATATGAGAGACAGCCTTCCCATAATTCAGAGTTTTCTGCATAATGGGTTTCCAGATAACATATCCCATACCTGTACAATTTTTGAAACATTCATTGATCATCACATTCATCATCTGAATGTTTCACTAACATCTTTTTTAGAAGAAATGGAGCGATAGTAAAACTGAGCTAGCAATGTATCAGCCATGTTTTATGACAGAGATCCCAGATTTAATTTATAACAGAGTGTTAATATCGCTGAGCTTACTGTGAACAAGAAGAAGGCAGGAATAAATCATGTTCCATGCATTGCATCCTTTAAGATCACAAAATGGATAGGATACATTGGAGTGCTCATATGTCAGTAGAGGAGCATACTTACATTGATGTACTGATGCGCAAAGAAAAGTATGTAATTGTGGTCAGAGAGCTATAGACCAACTCCAGATATTGCAACCCATTGTTTTCTTGGCTGTTTTCCTAAGAAGCCAGACATTCCTTCACTGTGATGATGCCCATTTCCTGGTATATGTTTGTCTACCATTTGCAGCTTCTACCTTCTGTTGACCTCACTGGGGGTCATTTATAAAGTTTGCAAATGCACAAATGCAATTGCACATGTTTTTTCCGGAATGCTAAAATATTGCACAGCTGTGCCCATCTTTCAGGTTTTTGCAAAATGTCCGCAAATGGCTTGCAAATGAGACAGGTGTTTGCGTGAGTGCGCCCACTGTGCGAGGTTGTTGTGCACGAAAATAGCGTTGACGGTAAATTAAAGCTTTTTTGCAAATATTTTCTCACCCACCAAAGCTGTGGCGTAATTCAAACACAGAATGTGCACACAATATTCGCAATTTGCAATTTTTGCCATATTTAAAAAGCTGTTATATACATTCGCAGTGTGAACAAAAAATTCACAATTCTGTTTGCACCCTCTTATTCAGCTTTATAAATGTAACCATGTGCAAGGCAAATATATTAACTGTGCGAACCAGACTGCACTGCCCAAAGTTTATAAATGATCCTCAATGTCTTAACTGACCGTGGCCTGGCCAAGTGTAACAGCCATAACAGCATGTATAGGTAGTGTACTAGATGAATATTATAGCTAATTAGATGGCATCCTTTATATATGACTTTCAGCCTACTAATAGCAAAGAGCACACGTGGAGCATAGCACTGTTCTTTTGGGGTGAAGTCCATAATAAGTCAGAGTATAGAAGAAAATAAGGTATAAGTAATCCAGGCAAACTATTGTTGCTTTTACCCTAACAGATGTATCTCTATGGATTAGGTCACAACATCTAGCATATAAAGTATATATACATCCTGTATAAAGTGACTTTCACTGGAAAGGTCAGCGGGATATCACATTCTAAATTCCCAAAAGTTCAATGTGATTTTCAGCCTACAAGCACTGTAAGACATACACATATAACAATTTCCTTTTGCGGATGCAACATGTTTCTCTTTAGTGCAGTGGTTTCTAAGCTTTGACATTACCTCCCATCTCAGGTAAGTGTGGTGAAGTGGCACTGGCTAAAGGCCGGTTTGAAGGTCAATGAGGGTGAAATCCGAAGTTAATATGTACAGTATTTGCTATCCTAGATACTCTTCCTAAATCTGTATTCCATAGTGTGGACATTCAAATGGTCAAAAAGATGGCATTCAAGTGGAGCTTGAAGTGAAAATGTTTGACAACCACTGATCTAGCCTGTGCCTGACATGTAGGTACCTCAATAGGAATATATGGTAGAGTGCATGTATTGAGTAACTGTAGAACTCATGTATAGAGTAACTGTAGAGTAATGTTTCACAAATAGAAACATTAACTTAGAGGGAGAAGAGACTGATCCAAGCTATTTGAGAACATAAACTAGAGAAGAGTTCCAAACAGTTGCAGTACCTTTTGTCAAATAGTAGTAGTAGCTCCCACACTTTTTAAATAGACACAGTGGATACAGTACCTTTATTGTCAGTTTAACTTTACAAACCAGGCCTTCAGCCTCAGCCCCCCCCCCACACCATTCCCTAGGCCCCCCAGCAGCAAACAACTCCTTGTCCCCACTATTGACACTACCCCCTCCCTGCGTGCATGCGTGTGTGCATGTTCAAGTTTTAATGGTGCGGCAGCAGTTTGCAAGTTTTACCGGCATGGCAGCACAACCAGAGAGGGAGTGCCGGAGCGGGTCGCCAAGAGCCGGGGGCCACCGAGTATTTTCGCGGTATCCCGCCGGCCCAGTCCGACCCTGCTAACAGTATGGGACAGATTTACTCGAGGGTGAAGTGGCTAACGCTATTGTCAATTCGCTAGCGAAAGAGATAGACGCTAGCACTCATTCATACTCTATAGCCAGGCGACAATTCACTCGGGAGAATGGACGGTACTCTGCAAATTCAAAGAAATGCGGATTTTACTAAACGTTACCTCTTTCTCCAGCTCACACCTGGTGAGGTGCACTGGAGTGCATAGATCTTTCTCAATCTAAGTCCAAAAAATGCTGGCCTCTTTTCCTTGTGATAGCCTGCAAAAGTCCTTACATTTTTTTGGGTAACCGGGTTCCCTGCAACATATACATCCACAGGGCTAGATTTGCCCTGAGGGCTCTCGGAGGCCGGCGTCCTCTGACTCCCCCTTCCCCTTCCTCTTGAAAGATAACGCGCATGCACATCCTGCCGGCTTCATGCAGGAGCACTAGCCATTCGGCACTAGTGCTCCAGCAAGAGAATTGCTTATGATCCTGGGCGGCATGCCGCCCCTTAATTGATGCAACCCTAGGTCCAGGCCTATGCGGTCTTGCTGCAAATCCGGGACTGTCCATTCAATTTTAAATTTTCCGCAGTATATCCTCTGAACGCAAGACCTCTAGAAAATTTGCGCTAGGCAGAAATGAACATTACTTCAACAATGCAAGAAAATGAAAGCGAAGATGCGCTAGCGAAACCTCTCCAGCGTTCAGTGCCCACAACAAAACTCCTCATTCCAGTGAATTAGCATTGTCTGAGCGAATTTTTGCCTTGCAAAGTGTAACGATGGGTGCGAAGCGGTTGCTGGCGAAATTTCGCCCTCGAGTAAATTTGGCCCCTATATCTAGACCAAAAATTAATCTCTTCACTGTACTGATGAGAAATCATAGATCTAGGTCTTACACCTTTTCAGATGATTCAAAGCCTTTTCCATTGATTTGCACCTTGAACCAAATCAATTCAAATTATACAATGCAAATGAGTCAGAATCTAAGTGCCAATCACTTTCCAGTAAATTCACTTATCTCTTCTTTTAAGATGTGGTCTCCCTGTGGACATGCAGCTGCCTTCCTGTTAAAGATCTGGCAAATCATAAGCCGGTAACGCATAGACACATACATTATGGGGCAGATTTATCAAAATGTTAAATTAGAGCTCACCACAGAAAAACTCACTTTCTTTTAAGGTGGCGACATTTTTGGAAAGAAATCCGGGGACAGGGTAGAATATAGCGGCGCACTTTGTAGGGCACTCCACCACTAACCAGTCTCCATTTTACAAATTGACCCTCGGTGAATATATTAATGAATGTAGTGGCGATTCTTTGTATAAATACCTCCAGAACTCACTGCAGGATG
The DNA here is from genome assembly GCA_038501925.1 of Xenopus petersii. Classification (NCBI taxonomy): domain Eukaryota; kingdom Metazoa; phylum Chordata; class Amphibia; order Anura; family Pipidae; genus Xenopus; species Xenopus petersii. Next base: position 88,623,147 of record CM076677.1, read on the forward strand.
GCAAAAAGGAAATTTCCATGTACAATACCCCCATAATTCATAGTAGGATAGCATAAAGGCAATTCCATGTACAATACCCCTAGAATTCATAGTAGGGTGGCATAAAGGCAATATTGCTAATTAAAGGTAAGGAAAGGGCTTATGGTGGCACAATGGGAGAAACTAGGTGAAGCAGCTAAAACTTTGCAATGAAAGAGCATTGATAAGGGAATAGTGGGGGAGTTAAACTCAGTGAACAGACAGAGAAAATAAACAGATACTTACCAGCATTCTCAGCTTTCCACTGATCGTCTGGGAGGAGGGGGAAGAGGGGGAATTTGCAGCATGCTGGAACAGGATCCTGCCACCCTGATCAGTCTGCCAAGTCCACGGAGGTTTGCATAGGAGTGCCTTTCCTTTGGATTTGATCTGCACATTCTGCATAGAAAAGCTATTGGAATGCACAGTATTATTTCAATAAGGCAGTTAATTATCAAGCTCCGAATTTATCTCATGTTTCTAAGATAAAAATCAGAGCAACTCCGAATTCCCGAATGGACCTTATTTATCATTCAAAGAAATAGGTTCTGGCAAACTTTGGACCTTTGCCCGAAAAGTCTGAAGTGTTCGTACTTTTCCACAAAAAACACAATTTTTTTGGACTTTTCTGACTTTTTGGCCCATAATCCACTTATTATTGGATATTGGTACTGACAGCAGCATAGACACTGGGACCTTCCCCATTGACTAATACAGGACTTGTAAATGTAATTTTGGCCATACCAAAGGTGGTCTTCAAGGCTTTTACAACAGCTGGCTCACAGTGGGAATTTTAAACCAACAACTGCCTGCTTTTGTTTTACAGCACACACAAGACCAGCCCTTTCTTCTAAATTTCAGTGAAAGAATTTCTATCTAATTACAGACATGACAGGGGCTGTCGGATCAGGAATCTCATTTACCTACAGACAAATTGATGACAATTGATTACATTTTTTTCATTTTAAGCTGACTTCAGGAGTTAAACTCATTATTTCAGAGACAGTAACTGTCTTGTATTTACATATTGAATATGTTCAGGGGTCTCACCAACAAAACCTATACAAGAGATATGCATCAGCAATGGCTTATATTGTGTTATAGAAATAATACTATGGGGATGCTGGGAGTGGTAGCCCGACAACACAGATAAGACAATTGTTTATATATATATATATATATATATATATATATATATATATATATATATACACACACACACACACATGTATGGGATCCATTATCCAGAAAGTTCCAAATTACGGAACGGTCGCCTCCCATTTTTCTCTGTAATAATAAAACAATAGCTTGTACTTGATCCCAACTAAGATATAATTAATCCTTATTGGAAGCAAAACCAGCCTATTGGGTTTATTTAATGCTTACATGACTTTCTAGTAGACTTAAGGTATGAAATTAATTCCAAATTACAGAAAAATCCATTATCCGGAAAATCCCAAGTCCCGAACATCCCGGATACCTGTAGTAATATAAAACCAAATTCATTCGATGGACCTAAGATACAAAACAATCCAATAATACAATTATTTATTTTGACAAAACAGGGAAAACCACCTACAGAGTAGGAGTTCCCATTATATACTTATAGTAGAATAAAGATTAAACATCAGTTAAATGGTAGACATTCTCTGAACAGACATGTGGAATACATTTTTTTGCTACTGTAAATTTATCAAATGGAGACAGATAATTAAAACACTATTCTGATTATTTATCACTTGAAATGTTTCATTCACACTTCATATTTAACAAAATAATAAAAGAAAGGGGTCCTGCTTTTATATAAATTGCCCATTATTGGCCTTGCTAAGCTTAACATATTGTAGTCCATAGCTTGGGATTTAAATAGTGATACAGTATCTGATATAGGACTCCACCAAGCATTCCAAACAAATTTAATTTTACCTGTTGCATGCAGGCTCAGAGAATATAGTTGACCTGGGCCCCTAGCCTGAGCCACAACTTTTCCAAGAGAGAATTCTTTATCAGTATCCCCTTCATAAAGGACTTTGATGACTGCGACCATTTGCAAGATCCCCTTGGGCAGGGACTGATATGAATGATGAACTATTTCTGTAAAGTGGTGCATACATGTATTGATGTTCTATAAATGAAGGATACTAAATATGTGCCAGATAAAAGATATAAGAATAAATTACCTTTAAGCATAAGTATAAAAAAACAGAAACTTTTTTTTTCTCTGTTGGGTTTTATCCTGCAAAATCTCAGATCTCTATTTTTTTCCAGAAGTGCACATATGAAAGTTCATGGCATTTGAAGGTACTATCCAGTGAAGTGGTGAGTTGTCTGCTGCTGCCTAGGGATGTAGCGAACTGCCGTTTTGGTGTTCGCGAACGCCGTTCGCGAACACCGGCAAAAAATGCGAGCAGTTCGCGAACAGTTCGCGAACTTCGAACACCCGCAAAATCGTTCGATTCGAACGTTCGAAGGATTTTTCGTTTGATTCGAACGTTCGAAGGATTTTCATCGTTCGATCGAAGGATTTTCATTCGAATCGAACGTTCGAGGGATTTTAATCGTTCGAACGAATGGAAATCGTTCGAACGAATGGAAATCGTTCGATTTTAGCGGTCGAATGGTCGCGAACTCAAATTGCGATCGTTCCCAAACGTTCGCGAACATTAGGCGGACGCGAACGGTCGAAGTTCGCGCGAACAAGTTCGCAGGCGAACAGTTCGCTACATCCCTACTGCTGCCATGTCTGTGCCTCCCACGTTTCTGCCTTCTATATAGCCTGTCCCTTCAGGCCACTCAGTAGGAAGTGAATATAAAAAGAAGCCAAGTGGAGTTTCTGTAAAGTTATAAATTAAAACCTTTGGCACATTAAAGCCCTTTTAACTTTTCAAAAGGGGACTGTTCTATTGCTGTTCTGTGACTTCTAACACAGCCAGGAGCTTGGAAAGAAATGATCTGTGGTATTTCAGTCATCAGCGACTGACTATTAAAAGCATCATTTTTGCAGATATCACACAGCTAAGCTTTTATGGACATTACACATATACTGCATTGCATCTATTAACAACTTGGGCAAATCGGTAACATTTGTAAAAATAAGACTGAGACACAAATGACCACATGGCTATTACCATGCACAGTTACTAGTGCAGATAGTCAGTAGTATTGTAGCATTGCATGAAAAGATATGCCCCACCTGAGAGCACATTAAACTAATTAACTATGCTTTAAGATATGCCCCTTGTTGTTTCTCACAGTGACCAGCAGATGGCATTGTGCTATGAGTATAAAAGCTTCTGAAGCCATGCTTTCTGTGTCCATTTTGTGTTAGTCCTGCTCTGAGCAAGCAGACAGGACCCCTGTGGAACCTAAACTTTAATAGAGTTTAGTCAGTGTAGTTTATATCTTTAATAGGTCGCTCTAGGAGTTACAGACAGATTATTTAGCTGGGCAGCTTGAGGCTCCTACGAGGATTGTTGTGGGATTAAGATCCCAGGGTACTAATTGCCCAGAAGTAGGGACTAAGTGTACAGACCTAGGGTAGATAGATTCCCCTCAGGTTCCAATTAGGGAAAAGGCTGAAAGCTGGGTGTACCTCCTCAAAGCTGCATGTATTGTTCCTATCTCTGAGGAGAATCATACTGACCAAAGGTGTTGTAAGTACTGCCTATTCAATGTACTGTATGATCCTGCAAATGTTCTGATTTATGTACACTCCACTGAGGATTGTATATTGTGCTCAATAAATCTGTTCTATGGTTAAGTTATAAGAACCACTGGCGCCCAATTAATTGCACCCTGAATACAGTTACAGTTGCACTACACCCTGCTTCCACATCGCTGCGAAGGCTCACTCCCTAAGGTTTTAAGGTCTCATCCAGAGCATATGTACTGGGAGTGAAGCTTATAGTAGCTTAAGGTGCACTCAATTTACTATAGTGCTACACCATTATAATGATTGGTAACAGTAGCAAGATGTCAGGATAGCAATCTTTATTCTGCATGATAAAGGTTCTTATAACTACTACTATTATCCTTTATTTAAATAGTTGAGGTATTGGACCTGTTAACCAGAATGCTCGGGACCTGAGGTCTTCTGGAAAAAAGGGATCTTTCTATAATTTGGATCTCCATACTTGATGTCTATTAAATAATCATTTAAACTTTACGTAAACCCAGTAGGATTGTTTTTCCTCCAATGAAGATGCATTTTATCCTAGTTAGGCTCAAGTACAAGGTATTGTTTTATTATTACAAAGAAAAAAGGGAAATCATTTTTTAAAATGTGTATGATTTGATTAAAATGGAGTCTAAGGGAGATTGCCTTCCCATAATTTGGAACTTTCTGGGTAACAGCTCCGATACCTGCACTAACGTTTATCACAGCAGATATTTATTTTAAAATTCAGCAGTTTAAAATCTAATTTCTGACTTGCAGAAACTGCAAACTGGGAGACATAATAGTCAGTTTTTCCAGGGGCCATTTAAACTACTACTAGTTATCTGCAGTATGGAAGGAAGCCACAATGCAATAAGTCCACAAAAATACGGGAAGAACATATTGGTTGCAATCAAGTCCAAAACTCCATTTTTTTGAGGAACAATTGCCAAGTAAAAACGTTTCCTGGGGGCTGGAAATACTGAAAGAGAGTAATGGTGGACATCAATCAGGGGTTTCAGTTGCAAAACAATAGTGAAGCAGACTTCTCCTGACATCCAACAGCAAACTTTAGTTTAGAAGGAAACTTTGACCATGAATACATTTTCCAGTTTTACTTATCTCTACTCTGTATAACATAAATCTGTCTCACCCATTTCCATTTGAGACTCCCATCAGTGCACAAAACAATGGGGCAGGTTCCATAAAGGGCGAAGTGCCTAACGTTAGCGAAAATTTGCCAGCATGACGCCAACGGGCGCAGGCGTCATTTCGCTAGTGAAGGAGATAGACACTAGCTTTGATTCGCACTGTAACGCCAGGTGAATTTTCGCTCTGGCAAACGGATGTAACTCCACAAATTCACTAAGATGTGGATTTTACTGAACGTTACCAGACTTCCACCAGACTTGCCTTCACCACCTCAGACCAGGCGAGGTGCAATGGAGTGGATAGGAGTGCCTCAATTTTTTTGTAGTCCCAAAAAACGCTGGCGTCTTTTCCTTTTTTCTGAGTTTTTCGCTTTTGCTCGCCATCGTTCAGCGATCTGGACGAAACTTAAAATCTTAGGGAATTAGTGTTGTCCTGTAGAATTTATGCCTGGCGAGGTGTTGCAAAGTGGGTGAAGCAGTCGCTAGCGAATTTGCGCCACTTAGGGAATTTGATCCAATGTGTCTATGATTGCAGAAAGTGAGCCTTTGCTTTTGGAATTGTGTTGGTTAGCAGGGCCGGATTTACATAGTGGGCGCCCCTAGGCCCACTGCCATTTGCCGCCCATGTCCCCTCCCCTTTATTCGTGCAAATTTTCATTATCTGGACTGGAGCAATGGGGATGGCGCATGGCAAATTTAAACAATGATTGTATCTCTAGCACATCGCCAGTGTTTTTGAACCAATGTGGGTGTGGTTGGGCAGCATGCCGCCCCCCTAAAATCCTGCCACCCTAGGCCTGTTGGTTAGTTACGTTGCTCTGGTGAAAGGGTGAGCCTACAGAACTACTATAGATTAATTGGCTTCTGTTGAAACTGAACTCTCTGTCTTTCTGTGTTGTGTGATAGATAGTGATGGGCGAATATATTCGCCTGGCATGAATTTGCGGCTAATTTCCGCATTAATTTCCGGCATCCATTTCCGATTTTCACAATTTTTCCGTGAAAACTTTTGAATTTCAAAATTTTTTCATGAAAACGTTTGAATTTCATGATTTTTAGTGGATTTTCCAGGAAAATTTACGGGAGGAATTCACCCATCACTAGTGTCTCTAGATTTTAAGCCCCATTGAAGCAAATACTGATGTATGATCTCTGTAAGAGCTCTGAAATGTATCTGTGCATCATAGATAGGCAGTGTCGGACTGGGGGGGGGGCAGGGGCCCACCGGGACTGCTGTCCAGGGCCCCCCCTGCTCTCCTGCTGTGGCGCTCCGAGTGGCTCCTTCATGCTCCTTTAAACAGCTGGCATTTGGTGCAGATGCACTGCGCAGAATTTTTTTTGTTTCAACCTGAATTTCGGGAGAGGAGGTCTAGCCCGGGGGCCCATGAGGGTTGGAGCCCACCGGATTTTTTCCCGGTGTCCCGCTGGGCCAGTCCGACACTGATCATAGGGGTCGTTTTTTTTTATAAGATGAAATAGTCATACTGTTGGAAAGAGTGATTGTGATACATGATACTGAAAATGATTAGATGATATTGTTCAATCCCCGGTGTAGCCATCCAATTCCCTTACACTTAGGTCCTTATTTGTCGAACTTCGGCTTTGTAGAATTTTTAGAGGATTTTTTTCTACTTCGAATAAACTCAAATAAAATCATTGAAAAAAACTTGGAATACCTCAAGTTTGTGTTTTAATCATCATTTTTAGTGCATTTTCAAGCTTAGAAAAAATATTCAAAAACCTAAAACAATATAAATTTTGGCTAGGACAGCTCCCACTGACTTCTACATAGGCTCATAAAACCACTAAAATTTGAATGTTGATACATGGGCCTCCCCAATGCTGAACTTTTTACATTTGAGTGTTTAATGCTTTTTTTGCTTATTAATTACTGAACATGTGTTTTTTTTTAAACCATCAATCTTGTTCATGATTTTTGAATTGTGAAAAAAAAGAATGTACGAAGGAAAATGTATGCAGTATTAAAACAGCAGCATGCATGCATATACTTCCATATGGGTTTGATGCAGATGCAGATTTTACTTGACCTATATGCTCTATATGCTCTTTGTTTTCCTTCAAATCAAAATTAAGGTAAGTATTTTGAACCTCAATAATTCCTCAATTTATCTTGTTGAATATCTATGTTATTTATTTCTTAAAACTAGCACCCATCTTAGCATAAATGTATGCTATTTATAAAGGAGAATTCAACCCTAAAGTTAAAAAAACCCTACCCCCCTACCCTACATAGACCCCCCCTCCTCCTTCCCCCACCCTGCCCCTAACATTTTACTTACCCCTTGGTGCAGATTTAGGTATCGGAATTCACGGGCGTCATCTTTTTCTCTTTGGAAATCTTCGGAATGAGGCGTGGCGGCGTATGCACAATTGGAGCAATTTTCTGGCTCGCGACAACTGCGCATGCGCCGAAACTCAGGTAATTGCTGAATCAACGGTCTCCTTATGAAGATTACAGTAGCGGTTAAAGATGGCGCCCATGAAGTTAGATGCCTGAATCTGCACCAAGGGGTAAGTAAAACATTAGGGACATTTGCCCGGGGTAACACTTAGGCTGGGGAACTATGTAGGGTAGGGTTTTTTTTAACTTTAGGGTTGAATTGTCCTTTAAGTGGTGGTGTGTATAAGCCTATGCATGACCACAGTTAGTATCCTTGTGCCTCCCTAGTTACAGTCTAATCTTCTATCCCATTTAGCATTCCCACATGGGTCTCTCTCTTTTTCTGAGCTATAAATTAACAAAAAGCATGGCGGAGTATGGAAAAGGGCACAATAATCCTATATAATACTATTGAAAAGGAAACTGTAAATCCAGACAAATGTCATAAGTGCATACAAACTACTTAATACCTCAACAGTGCTAACCACTGAGTCCCACTATGCCCAGTGTTATGCTTTCAATATATCTCCTCATATAGTGCTACAGGTATGGGGCCTGTTATCCAGAATACTCGGGACCTGGAGTTTCCTGAGTAAGGGATCTTTCCATAATGTGGCTCTCCAAACTTCATGCCTACTAAAATATCATTTGCATTTGGGTGCCATTTTTTCTGTGCAAACAATAACACTGGAATGTAGAGTCATATGTTGCAAAGAGGGTAAAAAACTATAGCAAATACATAATCCATGCATTTATTTGCTTATTTATTATTGAAACACTAAGCATTCTTAGTTTACAGTATATAATAATGAAGAGAATGTATTTTGGGTGCACAGCCTATTTTGAAGGTTTAATTTGCCATACAACATGAAAACAGGTGTTTCAAACAAGCTCCGTGCCAAACTCAGCAGAAAGTTTTAAATTGCTGGACCCAAGCAGTTATTGCACTTGTGCCAACAAAGAAAGGTGTTTCATTTATATCTGTCAGTTTACATTTCCGCTTATATATTTAACAACTGATGTATATATTTCTTCCATCCCATTTATCTAATCAGATCTGATTATTTGCCTAATGTAGGCCTTAGGTTGTGTCATTGTGTAAGACCTGTAAGCTGTACAGCAGAAAGCATTTAAAGGACATGTCAACCCCAAAGAATTTTCTTTACATAATAAAAGAAAACACAATTATAAGCAACTTTCCAATATGAATTTATTAAAAATTGTTGCTTTAAAAGTTATTTGTAAATGCAATTGCTATTGAAAGCAGCATTTGCCTAAATCCTGGTAGTTACTTTTTAAATAATGTTAAGCTGAACTGTTACAATTTGCTACATTTAGTTGATACAATTCATTGATACATTTCTCAGCAGTATATGTGGAATATTAGCAACTGTTGTATCAATTCTAACAGTTAACGTTATTGAAACTCAGGGATTCTGCTCAGCAGGGACAAAGATAACAAATGTATCAACTAAATGTATCAATTTAGAACAGTTAAAGAGTCGGAGACCCCCCCCCCACTTCCCAGAGTTTGAAGGTGAACAACCCCTTTCAAAGAGAAACCCCATGCCCTTCAAAAAGACATTTTTTAAAGGCCAGATGGTGCTAAATGAAACTAAAGGGACTTACAAGAGAATTCATGGTGTAAGGACCATCTGGGACTTGAACTCTTGGGACTGGGGTTGCTGGACTTTCAGTTCATTTACCTCGTGAGCCACTGGGGGGCTCTTTTGTGTTGTTTCTGTTTATCTGCCTGTTCCAGTATATTTTCCACCCACCTCGTTTACCCTCATGTGTCTCCTATTCCCTAATCAATTGCCCTTTATAAACCATGCCCTGAGCCTTGCTCAAGGCTGAGTCATTGAATGTGTTTGGTTTTGTTCATGAATCTATTCCTGGATGTTCCATGTTCCTGTGTTTTTGTTCCAGCTTTTCATTGCCTGCCTGGTAAAGACTTTATTTTTGACCTGTTCCTGTTTTGCTTCAGTTCCATTAAATCCTGTATATTTCACCATGCCTGCTTCAAGTATTTGTGGCTTTTTCCCTGGGCTTCCACCACACGCACTACCAAGTGTGAATTTAACTCCCATTGCAGCGGTTTCCCGCTGTGAACGTTACACCTGGTTTGCAAAGCTCAAAGCTGGCCATACAGAGTTGGTTGTGTAGTTTGGAAGATTTTCACCATAAGCCCAACTATTTGGGCAGTTGTGCCAGGTTGAAGGCCACTTCATTAGATCATCCCGTGATCCCATAGGATCAGAGGTGATCTGTTATATTTAAAAATGTCATAAGCGCAACAGTCCGAATGAAAATAGGTGGCCACTCAAACAGTATCTACACTTATGGAGGATAGACAGCACCCTAAATTAAATAGACGAGCTGCTAATCCACAGGAGACAGCCCATTTAGTGACAAAATGTATATATATATATATATATATATATATATATATATATATATATATATATATATATATATATATATATATTTTATAGGATTACGCACTCTAATATTTTGGAAAACATTTGTTGTAGAGACCTTTAATGGTTTTAACTTGTTGGGTTATTTTTCATTATGTAACTTTCTCTACCAAAATATTGGAGTGAGCCATCCCTTCTATTTTATACACTCACTTATACAATATCTAATCTGTTCAACCCCAAGGGCTAGGTTGAACTGACCAGTAAATGCTACCCAATAATTTGTTGCTGTAGATGACTAGAACTTTGCACAAGGTTAGGAAGTGAAGACAGAGCCAAACAGCAGATCTGCAATTAAATGTATTTATTCAACAATGTCTCAATGTAGCAAAGTTTGCACCTTTTATTACATAGCCCTGTTAGAGTTACATTTCATATTCTTCTAATGGAACACATTCTCTATAATAATGTTTTAGCTTATATTGAATAGGAATCCTTAAAAACTGCATACTGGCTGAATCAAATAGCATCATAAATTATACACAAGGGATAAAACAATAAAAATCTTTACTGGGGATTCTTGGGGCTTTGGAGAGAACAATGCTCTTCCTGGCAGGAATGAACCTGTGTATCAGCTACAGACTGTGTCTAGGCTCCTCTAAACCTCTTTTTTCTAAATTACCTGTGGGGAGGATTTTTTTACAGACTTGTACACAGATGTAATAAATTCTACTGAGTAAATGTATACCTAAAGGACCCTCGGCTAGTGGTTTTGCTGCTCTCCAAAATATTTTCAATATATCTTTTTCCACTGACATTTTTTTCTTCTTCTTCTAAAGAGCAGTTTCTTTTTCTAGCATAAAATGCGAGCAACAGGAAAAAAAATTGTCATTGGTTTTATTGAATAAAAAAACATTCTTTCATCGTTATTATGAACTCATAAACGGGAATGTAATTAAAAATCACAAACAATGTTTAAAATAGCGTTTTTTGTTCAGTGCTGTCCATGTAAAATCATTAGCTAGTGAATATTACATTGCTAAGCAAAGGTTAGCGTTAACACCTGCTCTGGAGTTTGGTTAAATATTTTTTCGCAAAAAAAAGCTTTGCGATTACATACCTGCACATGTTCGCAAAAGCCATTTGGTCGCAAACTTTGCAAGGAGGTTGTTGAGGTCTGTAATCTATCAAAAAAGGACACAAACATGGTTGCTTACATTTGCAATGGTCTTTGCAAAAGTTTTTTGTGATAACTAAACATTTTACATTCCCACATGAGGATTTATTTCAAAGGTTCAGGCATAAGCAATGAAACTAGTTCTAGTTCAACAACAATACAGGTTTTCACTTAAAATACAAAGGTTTTATGTATGGTTTTTCTCAGCCTTACATTTTTAGATTTTAGAAACAATGAAACACTCCTATATTTTACAGAACGTGTCTTATAGAGTTTAAATGACTACTTTCACGATACACAATGTTATTTTTTTCTCTTCTATACATAGGAAACAGTTTAGAAATACAGGCAGAAAATGGGATTGTAACAGTTTTGACATCAGCACAAATTGCATTTTGCCCCTATTTGAGCACAGAAATCTCGCAGGCCTTCTTCAGGGTGGGTAGAATAGAATTTGACAGCAGTTACAACAACCTGGCTGACATAATGTATGCCCTTTACTACTTCTTCTACATGTCAAAGTGCATTTGGGTAGGACATTGGCAGACAAACAGCAATAGTTAAGATGAACCAGTGGCTGCCGTGATTCCTAGGCAAATAGACAGCTTGAGAAACCTGTGTTGGTTTTCTCTTCAGCCAGATGGAATGCAAACCCTTGCTGTCCTATAACTCTGCATTTATCAGAATAAACATTTGTTATTCATTTTTGCTCAAAGCTGTATATTCAAATTAGGGTCCGGAATTGTTTTTTTTATTCAGTGGAATCTTCTGTAAAGAATATGGTATTCAGTTGACTCAAAACACGATAGATGTGATTTAGCCCTAATTTAATTTTTTCTTAAAATTCCAATATAACATATAATTTACATGTGTACTTATAGACTGCACTCCCATGTTATAATAAATCCTACAAGTGTTCTTTGTTTGTTTTTCAAGAAACCAAAGAAAAAAATTGCTCATACGATTAGAATAGTATCATTAGTCAAAAAAATACATGTCTTGATTAAGGGAGATTGCATGTGACTGCAACAATGCTTAAACAATAAAGAAATATATATATATATATATATATATATATATATATATATATGTTTTCTGTGCACAATGATTTGTCACACCTGGATTCTATTACCTTTGGGGGTGGGGGTGGAGTTGTGGGTTGCCTAGCAATTGGTTTGGCGCCCTTTTGTGTATTTAAACTGTTCACTTCCTGTGTAGCACTGTTTGCCCTTGAGAAAGGTTCCGGTGGGGAACCGAAACGTCGGATTCAATAAACCTTTTTTTCCTATTTAACCATATTGAACGATTGATTTTTCATGCAAACCCTGTGAGTGCCGGTACCACGTGCAATTTATATATATATATATATATATATATATATTTCCATATATAGGTAAGTTTCCATTAATTCATGTTTATTGGCAACCAGCATGAGTAGATTTTGTGCTAAGTGTGAAGTGGAAGCTCATATTGTTCTTGATATACTGTCACATTTGGCTAAGTATTCCGCAAAGATTGAATGAACCTGTAGTGTTTCACTGCATTCTAATTAGGCAGAACTGTCAGTTAGGTGCCCGCTGACTTAATCTTCAGCAATGGAATTTCTTCAAGCAATATGTAGCTAAGGTCAATTATTTGAGGGTTGATATGAAAGGGGGCAGGCTGTAGGGAAGCTGTATTTAACCTCTTGAAATATACAAGGATTTACTACTTGACAGGAAATTGGGTATTTTAAATTCAGTTCCTCAAAAAAATATTTTTTATTTGCGCTCTTAGCTAGCTTTTCCATTATGTAATGGGTTTCTAGTAGAAAACTACTCTATTGCACTTCGCCTGGTCTGAGCTGGCGAAGGCAAATCTGGCGCAAGAGGTAACGTTCAGTAAAATCTGCATCTTAGTGAATTTGCGTAGTTACGTCCAATCGCCAGAGCAAAAATTTGGCTGCCGTTAGAGTGCGAAGTAGCGCTATAGTCTATCTCCTTTGCCAGCGAATTTATGCCAGCACCCGTTAGTAAATCGGCGAAGTCCCGAAATGACGTCACGCTAGCGAATTTTCACCAGCTTAGTCACTTTGCCCTTTAGTAAATTTGGACCATTGCCTCTTCCCTTCTCAAGCTCTGTAATTACTGTATGTAGGGCACTGTGCATGGGCATTATGTTTCTCATTCTGGTGCATAGTAGAGATGGCGCGAACTGTTCGCCGGCGAACTTGTTCGCGCGAACATCGGGTGTTCGCGCTCGCCGGAAGTTCGCGAACGTTGCGCGACGTTCGCCATTTTGGGTTCGCCATTGTTGGCGCTTTTTTTTGCCCTCTCACCCCAGACCAGCAGGTACATGGCAGCCAATCAGGAAGCTCTCCCCTGGACCACTCCCCTTCCCTATAAAAACCGAAGCCCTGCAGAGTTTTTTCACTCTGCCTGTGTGTGCTGAAGAGATAGTGTAGGGAGAGAGCTGCTGCCTGTTAGTGATTTCAGGGACAGTTGAAAGTTTGCTGGCTAGTAATCGTTTTGATACTGCTCTGTTATTGGAGGGACAGAAGTCTGCAGGGGTTTGAGGGACATTTAAGCTTAGGTAGCTTTGCTGGCTAGTAATCTACCTTCTACTGCAGTGCTCTGTATGTAGCTGCAGTGGGCAGCTGTCCTGCTTCTGATCTCATCTGCTGACTGCTGCAATAACAGTAGTCCTTGTAAGGACTGCTTTTATTTATTTTTTTGTTCCAATACAGAGCAGTATCAAGCAGATTACTAGCCAGCAAACTTACTATCATCTGTCCCTGAAATCACTAACAGCTCTCCCCCTACACTATCTCTTCCAAGCACACACAGGCAGATTTTTCAGATACATTTTTGCCCTTGATCCCCCTCTGGCATGCCACTGTCCAGGTCGTTGCACCCTTTAAACAACTTTAAAATCATTTTTCTGGCCAGAAATGTCTTTTTTAGATGTTAAAGTTCGCCTTCCCATTGAAGTCTATGGGGTTCGCGAACCGTTCGCGAACCGCTCGCATTTTTGCGCAAGTTCGCAAATATGTTCGGGAACTTTTTTTCCGACGTTCGCTACATCCCTAGTGCATAGACAAGATTTTGGGGTGATACAAAATTAATCTTAATAACAGTGTCCACAAAATGGCTCCTGCCTGCTTGCTGTGATAGTGTAATTCCAAAGCTGAAGGAAACAAAACTGAAATAATACATATAGGGGCAGATTTATTAAGGGTCGAATTTCAAAGTGATAAATACTTCGGAATTCGACCATCAAATGGCTTTACTTCGATTTCGAATATTAAAGGCGAAGTTTTTTTCGCCGAATTTGACATTTTTACGGTCAAAGTAAAATCGGTCGATCGAACAATGAAATCCATCGATCGAACGTTTTTTCTTCGACTTAAAAAAACATAGAAAACTGCTCTAGAAGGTCCCCATAGGCTAACATAGCACTTCGGCTGTTTAATTTGGTGAAGTATTGAAGTTGAAGTTTTTTTAAAAAGACAGTACTTCAATTATCGAATGGTTGAATATTCGAAAGATTTTACTTCGAATTGAAGCAGAAGTCGTAGTATCCTATTCAATGTTCGAAGTATCCAAAAAATTACATTTACATTTTTTACTTTGAAAATTCCCTTGAATTCACTTCAACCCTTGATAAATCTGCCCCTTAGTGTAAGTAAACTTTATTTTGCTCAGCTAACATGATAATAAAGAATTTGGAATTATTTCTTAGGATGACAGGTCCCCTTTAATATCTTTATACATTTTAGCAGGAGTTAATTATTCATTATATCTACAGTTAAATGTATATAGGTTAATTAACAGCTTTCTCTCTTTGCTGCAGAAAATTGGCTGGTACAAATATGACAGAGGTAAGATTTCCTGTGTTTTTTTTTACAAAATGATAATTGCGTATTTTTAAGCTTTTTAGACAAGTGACAGGCAGTGTGCAAGGAGAGAAATTTCTAGTAGAGATCGCCATTAAGTTATAAATGGCACATTTCTTTTTCGTGCTCAGTCTAAATTGGAGCAAAAAGACACACCTGGATGGCTAAAATTAAATATAACTGATACGGCTGGCAAAACATTGTTGCAGACACTCAACATCTAGACAAATAGAATGGTTTTAGCAACTACTCATGTGCAGTGGATACAAACTTAAAAGAAGTACAGCACAATCATACAGCACAGTCATACAGCACAGTCATACAGCACAGTCATACACTTGGATGCGCAAAATGCCAATGTCATAAGTAATCATAAGTTTGTTTTTGCTTACCATACCACTCTTGCACAGTTTATATATAATGTTATATAGTTCCTACTTTACACCTCAGTAGAGTTCTGCATCTTTTTTAGGAATCCATGTGGGTACCAATTGAATACCCACAAATTGGTTGGGTTTTGAACCTGATTCCCTGACTGTGCAGACAGTAACAAATAACCCGCTTGTGTACCCAGCTAAGGTGAGGGATTGGTCCCTCCCCTGTAGTTTTGGAAATCTTTTTTCCTTGTCCTGCAGAATTGGCATCGGAATGATGTCACGTCTACAATGACATCACTTTTGCAGGTTTCGCAGATGCTGGTTTGGAAGGTAAGTTAATTCAATCAGTCCAGGTTGGGTAGGGGTTCTGGGTAGGGGGATGTATTTGGTGGAGGGTGCGCTTTGGGCACAATGGGACCTATGCTTGGACTTTACACCTCACCACAATATTTAGCAAGTTAGCAGATTCATTAGAGGATTGATCCTAAAAGATTAAAATCCATACACAGACATACCTAAGCACATAATAAAATGACCTTTCCTTACATACAGTACATTTGCTGCTATTCTTTTTGTTATTCTGTCATCCTGTCAAATGTTTGTTTGCAGCTTCAGGTTGCTCAAGGCTTAGTGCTACTTAACGTATCTGGCCTTGGGCATATAGAGAGTGTATTTAGTTTAATATACGGTATATAAAAGCACCAAGGCCAATGTAATTGCTAGGACAGTGATTGTAGTAGTCACATATTAACATAAAGGCTCAAGCAGCCTGGGGATATGAGGTACCAGTTATTGCTATAATGAGCATATGAACTAAATGAAACTTCTGTTTTGTCCCTCAGTCATGTAAACACATTTAAAGGTAAAATAAAAACCTGAGGCAATTCTAATTAAATTATGAACATGATGGCAAATTTACTATATGGCATTGTCTCCACACAATCATTGTTGTAGCAAAATAAAAAGATTTTCCAGAAAAATAAAATCCCTTGTGACTACTGAACAGGGATCAAAGGCAACTGAAATGTAGGTAGTGACCTGTGGCTCCCCAGCTGCAACTCAACTCTGGCTCCCAGCATTCTTTCAATCTATCAGTGATTTATAGTGATAGACGAATACATTTGGCAAATGCGAATCCGCGTAAATTTCCGCGTTTTGCCGTCAGCGAATAAATTTGCGAAACTGAGGCAAAAATTTGTCGGCATCAAAAAAATGTGGACGCGCGTCAGAATAGTCGCTTGCGGCAAAACTGTCACATGTCAACGTTATTGGAATGCCCATTGACTAATGCGGGCGGCAAATTTCGCGTTTCGCTAATTTTTCGGAACAAATTCACCCATCACTGATGAGGATGATGACCCCAAGCACTCAGAAGCTTGTTTTCGTAAACTGGCTCTCCGGTGCAGAAATGTTATCGGCTCTAGAACTGCCTACAGATGGGTATTTATATGACAGCTGGTGATTAACAGCATTAACAGCAGTACAGTTGGTTAATCTTTCTAAAATCCTAGCTACTTTATAATATAATAAAGGTGCAAAGTTTGCCCAAGTGTAATAATAGATCAACTTTTTTTTCTTTTACATAGGTGACAAGTAAATGCTATATTTAGATTAGTTGCTGTAAGTGACTACACCTGTAGCAATCTTTGCACCTTTTTATTACATAACAATGGCGATGAAAAGGGAGTTTTCATGTGCCAACAGCAAAAACATTTAGAATAAAGGTTTGTATGTTGGAGGCATGTGTGAGAAATGGCACATAATCCCTACACCGACTCTGTATACTCAGCACTAAAAAATCAAGCTGCATTCTGTACTTGCAGTTGTCTTTCACAGCTTTATAACGTTTAATTTATTCAATTATATTCACATTTCAAGCAAATTTTCTTTCTAACAGGAAGAGTGCTGCAGAGTAAGGCTTAATTAAGCATATGAATTATGCTGCATTAACTGTTAGCATTCTTTTTTTCTTCACAGGACAAATAGCTCAAAGTCTTCTGTGGCACGGAATATGAAAATGCGAGCTCTAAGGAACACTATATGCACTCTGTGTGTCTCAGTAAATGGATGGAGTGATTGTAATAACTAATACCCTGATGCCAGCTAATAAAATATAATCATTGGAGAGACCAAGTGCTAGGTGAACATGTGGTTCATTCTGCTTGGTCCAAATAATTAAAAAAAAAGTAAAAGGATGCATTCACATAATATATAATAATAATTAACAATAGGTTAGCTTAGTTATAGATGCTTGTGACTCTGAAATTGTCCCTCTGGGCTCTGGCTCCGCGTCCTTTTTTTCTTCGCAAGCCTTTCCATTGCCCAGTGACCTGCATATGGTTAAAAGCTCGGGGTTACCTATTGGTTAGGACAGAACATTTTGAGATGAGTGGAAAGGGAAGTTATATTCATACATGTATGGGATTTATTATGCAGAATGCTTGGTTCCTGTGTTTTTAAAGGAGAACTAAATCCTCATAAAGAGAAAAGCCCCATGCACTGAGCTCAATTGCCCCCCCCTCCCTGATTCCTCCCCTTATAGTCTGTTACTTGAAAAAAGTGCTCTTGGATGTAATTTCAATAGAAAATATTGCCTGCTATTTTTCTTCAAAGGAGGCCTGGCCTGTGGTAAACTATAAAGTACTGTCCCACTTAACCCATTCTATTTATTGCTCTTTCTCAGCCAATAAGACCATATTTCGACGGCTGATTCAGTGGTCTGTTGCTTTTCCCCTTCCACCTGCAAGTTATCTTTTATGATTCATGTAATGTAACACATTTCTACATCTGCTTTATGTAATCATGCTCCCATACTGTGGTTCAGGCAACGGGATTTGCTTAGGAGAACTGTAATATCCGTGGATTTCATGGGAAACGAATTACATAGATATGTGTTGGCCCCACAGAACTAGGCTTGTCTTCTGCAGTGCCAGAATAATCCAGTGCTCAGTATTATTCACACTCATTAAAATGAGACCTGACACATTATGTATATTGTTTCTAAAACTATACATTGTTTTATTTCCCTGTAAAAACATGGATCATAAGATGGATTCATGGGCAATCAGGCTTTAAGCGTGAATAATGTCTCTGTTTCTGAACAATAAGTCACGAAAATAGTGTCATTTTACTGCGAGGCTAATGTGTTTTCCACAGCTATAACTGTGAGGTCAACACAATGGGTTGATCCCAGTCCCCTTTTAATCAGAGTACACATGGAAGGTTTGTATTGTTTCAATCATGTTGTTGCAATAAATAATTTACAACACTGAGTATTGTGGTTCTATGTTTCACAGATGCTGGATATTGGATGGAAAGTTCTCCGGTGTTGACATTATTCTTGTGTCACAAGGTTCTACTAAAAACTCTGGAAACTAAAGCAGATATTGGTGAATGCAGAAAGACCATGAACTAAGGGCCACGGTGTTGCCTTGGGGGTCCAATTTATTATTGCTATTGTGGCCTTGATTGTGTAGGCAGTGCGAGTAGAGAGCCTCATTCCGGGATTGTAATTGTGGAATAATGTTCTAATATGAGCAGAACCTAAAAGGCAAATGTTGTGTGCTGTATATAATCAGTAGTTCCCTAAAGTAGACATGGAATCCAGGTGCACATACCCCAGACCATCAACATGCCCAGGGTTGCATGCACAAGTAGCATTATATAATTAAAAATGCACCTTACATGATATTAACAACCAAAACACAGTGGAAAGGGGAACGGTCAGTTACACATAGCACAGTGTCTCCTCTCTGAGCTCTGAAACATAGTTATGTGCTCTCAACCTCATGCATTTATTAGAAAAAATATAAAGTAATAAATGTAATATATATTATTAATTAATTATATGGCCATGGATCACCTCTGTGACTTAAAATAGACTTACCATTATTTGTAATAAAAGGTACTACGTTTGACTGGAGCTGTAACCCATAGCAATCAATGAGATGCTTGTTTTAAAATTGGTGACCAGTAAATGCTGCAGGCTGATTGGTTGTTGTTAGTTACTGCTCCTAGGCAAACTTAGCAAATATTATTATTATTATTATTATTATTATTAATAAATAACCCATTATATATTTAAATAAAAACTTTCCCCAAATTGAATACTTAAGCAACAAATAGTTTTTATCAAATTAAGTGGCATATTAAAGAATCTTACCAAACTGGTAAATATTGCCCTTTTACATCTCTTGCCTTGAACCACCATTTTGTGATGGTCTGTGTGCTGTCTCAGAGATCACCTGACCAGAAATACCGCAGCTCTAACTGTAACAGGAAGAAGTGTGGAAGCAAATGACAGAACTTCATGTTTACTAACATTGGAGATAAATATCTTTGCTTTCGATTTGCCATGGGCAACATTTCCAGAGATCACGGAGATATTTATCTCCATTGTTGGTAAACATGCGCCTTTGTCCGTTAATTGGCTCATGTGACCTAACATGTATGGTTTGTTTTTGTGAACTGTAGGATCCCAGGGGGCGGCCCTTAATTATTAATATGGTAGTTTTCTATTTAGGATTACCCAATGGCATATAATTCTACAAAAGTACATTATTATTGAAACGCTTTATTAAGATGATGCATTTGAGCTGTTCTGTGCAATATATTTTTATGGACACCTACATTGTTTGGGGTTATAGTTTATATTTAACCTATCTACAGGTTGAAAAGTTAAATTCCTATAGAAGAGCTACTGTATGAGAATACTTTTTCGCGCACTTCCCCCCTGCCTGTATAATGGAGAGAAGAGGCTGAAGCAGGTGCCCTTTTCTGAATGCAGTGGCACAAAAATAAGCCATTCATAAATGTACTGAAAATCTCTGAGAAATCTGGCCAATAATTAATGCTGCATGATCAGAACAGCTTTTCCTGTAGGCTTATTGCTCTGCAGTGACCACTTTCTAATAACCCGCACAGTCATTTCCCTCAAGGACCCAAAGTTATGAAAGTGCACTTCCCACTGAACAAATATCATTATTCCTTGTTGTTAATTTTAGATGGCAAAATGCTGAGAGAGTGATGGACAGATAGAGACTAGAGAATACTGTGCTTTTCATCAATGTTGGCTGAGGTAATATTTACACAGAAATATAGATCATTTATTCTGTTCAGGGACTAGCACTCTAGCACCATCTTCAGGCTTTTTAGAAAAAGAAGCATGCCTGAGGCTAATATAACAATACAGGAGTGATGATGATATGTCTAAAAATAGCAACATATCCATACTACCCTTGTATTAACCTTTATTATAGGCAGATCTTCTGCCAGTGGCATCCCTTTACTACTCAAGGGTTAAATGTGATTGGGATCAGCAATCAGAAAGAGACCTTACCCAGAAAATGCTACCACATTTAGAACCAGGGCCTTGTATTAAATACATTACATTATGATCATAATGTGTTAAATTCTCCTTTAATCTATGAAAGTTGACAAATGTGCAGATTTTCTCCTTTTTGACAAGATCAATAGCCCTCTATTTGTATTTAAACTCACTTAGAAATCCCCAAATTCTTTTTCTGGTTGCATTTCGATTTTGAGAGCCTGAAAGAGCATCATAGGATCATCTATTTGCATGTGTTTCTCTGCATGGAGCTGGTATGTCTTAATAATATGCATTGGTCACTTTACTGAAGGAAGGGGGTAAGCTTCCCAAGTCCACAGGTGGGTGTGAGTCTTCTGTTCTTCATACAAGTGCACTTTTAATCTTTAAATAGACTTTGAGTTTTTTATGAAGTTCTATGCAACTTTAAATCGCTTTTTAGTATTCATTTTGCTAGCTTTCCTATTCTTCTTATTTCCAGCCTGGATTATGGGGTCACTGACCCCAGAAACAAAGGATACATGACAATAAAGAATGAGTCTCCCATTCTGATTTCAGAACTGCTGTCTTCTTGCTATGGTAAGTGTTGGAATTACATTCGCCAATTTACTAAAAGGCGAAAAAGACAATTCACTAGCGAAAACTTTTGCGGAATTTCACCAAGCAAATTTTCACTCAGGCGTACGATTGCCAATGAGCAAATTTAAACTTTCCAATACATTACCCTTTAGCCAAAGTCTACTTCACCTGGTTCTGTGACATCATATCCTGTATTAAAAAAAAGATTTACTAAACTCGAGTGTATAGTTTGAATGCAAAAATATTCTAATTTCAAAGTATGTTTTTTGGGTACTTCGACCATCGAATTGGTCAAAACGAATGATTTGAATGATTTGAACGATTCGAAGTAAAAATCATTTGACTATTCGATCATTCGATAATCGAAGTACTGTCTCTTTAAAAAAAACTTCGACTTTATACTTCGCCGCATTAAAGCTACCAAAGTGCAATGTTAGCCTATGGGGACCTACCAGAGCACTTTTCTAAGTTTTTTTTGATCGAATAAAAATCATTCGATCGATCGCTTAAAATCGTTCCAATCGTTAGATTCAAAGGATTTTTATTGTTCGATCGAAGGATTTGTATTCAATCGATCGAACGAACGTTTTGCGCTAATATCCTTCGAATTCAAAGGATTTTACTTCGAGGGTTTTTAACCCTCGAAATTCAACCCTTGATAAATCTGCCCCTAAGTGTTCATTGTTTTTTTTATTGTCCCAGTATATCATTATTGTTCAAATACAAAATGTAAATGTAATTTTCCAAAAGAAACCTTGTGTCTCTGGCTGCCTGCCACCAAGAAAGATCCACTAAACCATAGTTCCAAACACAGAGAAAAATCTGTAACATTAATTTGCACAACTGCTTGTTATCCTCATATTTACAGCTTTTCCGTTTGTACGGTAAAGAGTAATGATTTCCAAGCTCCTTTTTCCATTGCTGTACTGCGGTCACTCCAGATTCTAGCCAGGAGTTGCTTTGATGAGGGCAATATAAAATGTACAGGGTATGGATAACCTTGGAGACGTTTTTGAGTCTCAAATTTATGCTCCATATTAAATTAAGCCCAAAATTTGCACTACTACATCTGGATTCTCCAGGACTCGATCCGAAGGAGCGACCCAAACTCCTGCTTCTTAATATGAAAGACAATAAAAACATTTAAACTGACAATATAAAATAATAGTGGTTCCTTTATAGCCATACATTTCTAAGTGAGCTTTTATTCTCCCAAAGATATTAAAAAATCATAGGCTGTAAACTTGGTCCAAGTGGGTCTGCATTGTGCTGCCAAGTTACACAGATGCTAATCTGTCTGTTAAATATACTTTAGGAGAATGACATAGCTTTGAATAAAGACTTCTTTATTTCAAGGGTGTATTGCTCTTTGATTGTGCCCGGCATGAAGAGAGTTTGCACTTTGCCCAACCACAATGCAGCTGCTGCAGGAAGGGGCCATGTTTCTTTTTCATAATCTATCATCATAACAGAGAAAATATAGGCTATAAAAATCTAACAATCCTCCTCTATTAAACTCACACTATTTAGTATATGTTAATTATAAGAGTATATTCACAAAGGCAACTATATCTCTGAAACAAGGCGCCTTGAATTCAAAATGAGACACTTACATTGATTCAAAGACACATGCAGCCACTTATGTGTTTCAGAAAAGCAGAGAAGGTCCAACAATCCAGTCCAACATTGAGTAAAATAGTTTGGAAAGAATTTGGGGATAAATCACACTGGTGTTTCGGGGAGTCATACTAACCAGTTGTTCAGGCCCCCCGAGTTTCTAGGGATCCCCCAAGTGAAGGTTATTTCTTCTTCCAAACATCAACCTCTTATTGATATATTAAAGGCTGTAGTGCCCATCACTGCACCGCTGCAAGATGGAGGGGTATTTTATCATTCTATGATGGGAGTCAAGGCACAATTATATTTGGGGCACTATTCTGTTACAAGCTGGAGGGGTCATTGTACAGTTATGTTGGGGTCGTTCACTATACTGTCATGTGCTGTGTGTATTATGCAGTTATATTCTGGGGGGGTTGTATGATTATCTATGCGGTGGGTCACTGCAAAACTGTCTGTGGGAATATAACTGCAGTACATGCTGCCAATCTAAAGATGGAAACCAGAAAGTGTACTTTTATTAATTCTCTGATACAATGGTGATGGGATTTCTGCACAGAGCACTAAAATCATCCCTTTGTAAGTGTGTGTTAAATACACACACATATCCCTAAAAACATAGAAACATTTGCACAATTTGAACTATTTGAGTGATAACATTTAAATGTTGGTTAGATTGATTGATAAATAACAAAATTGGGTTGTCCCCTAAAAGAATGTTTTAGGAAGGATTTACAGTGATACTAACCAGACAAATATTGACCACAAACTACACATGCATAAATCACCAACTGCAATGAAATGGGAAAATTAAAGCAGTGATGCCACCTACTGGCCATGGGGAAGTACTGAATCAGTTCCACAATGTGTTAGCAAGTACTCCTTCTTCAAACTCACGCCTCTTTTAAACTCTCAGGATAAAACTTCTTAGCTTTCAAAAGAATTTTACATTTTATAAATATGCAAAATTCCCCAACATGAAATTAGCTCTTTATAAGCAAATCTCTCTATATAAAGCAAATATCTATATAAAATCAGCCAGAAACTTTAGATTCTACTGTTGTGATAGTCCCCAAAATAACTATTTAATGAAAGGATTCAAAATTGCAAACACGATTTGATTTCCACTGATGCCCATTATGATGACTGCTGCCATCTTCGTGCAAATGAATGAGAATAAAATGATATGGAAAGAACGCAATCTTTAGCAAAATAATTGCACAGTTTCTGCAGTAAAGGAAAGAATACATGAACAAAATTGGGAAATTATGAAACAGTTTATGTGGAAGTGCAATAAAGCAAAGTGCTACAAAACTGTTTTTGACAGCAGGGATGACCCCCAACAATGTGCCACCCAATAAATAGATGTCATATTACCCCAATTAAACTTCACTATTTCTGCAGGCAGCATTGGTGCATCCTTAATGAGACAGGTAAGAATTCTGGTTTAAAACCAAACACTAATATCAATAAAAACATAGATATTTTTACATAGCAACTGGCCAAGACTGACTTGGTAGGCAGATTAGATGTAGGGCTACAAAAGATGGAAATGTTTGTATACTTAATAAAGGCAGTAGTGAAACTGGGTAAAAGTGAATATAGAGAAAGATAATCTTTATATTCAGCTTTCCCTAATCTTACCACTGTCTGTATTAACCAATTGAACTGGCATTCTCAAGGATTCAAATTCACCCTGGCACCCCGACAGGAAACTATACCTGTGGGTGGCATGTGAGGACCCATCTGCTTGTACCCAATGAGCTACATAGAGATATATGAACATATGGAGGTCAGCACTGTATTGATTTTGTTAGTGTTTAAGTGTTGTGGCTTGAACTGCAACCAAAATGACCTTACAGGAGATGTTTTAGGACCCATGTGGCTCTGTAAAAGCCCATTGTAAAAACAAGGAGTGTTTGAACAGGATTATTATTTAAATTCAATTATTATTATTATTTTTTTTTTTCTTAAAGAGTTAAACAAGTTTCCCAAATGCCTGAACTGTATAATAAACTGGTATAAAATGACCTTAAAACAGAATGGTTCCCATCAAGTTATATATATAACCTGAAATAATTCCTAAAAAATAGATGGATCTTCGGAAATAGGACTTTATTTTATACTAGTCTTACATATTTATAGGTGTTATATGATCAGCATAGGAAATAATTGCTCTGGCTTTGGCCGATTACACATGTTCTACCTTACAGTATGAGTACCATGTCAGGCTGCTCACATGATAATCACTTTTGTGCAGTCAAAACAGATGAGGATTCTAAGGAATAAAGTTGGTTTGGCAGCATATATCTGAGAACAAATTTGTGGAGGAAGGACAGCGAGATGCTTGCAGTAGTGTTGCTGTTGGCAGGCCATGGAGGAGAATATTGTAACATTTGGTATCATAACGCAGCACAATCCTATTTGTTTAACTTGGTTTACATTCCTCAGTAACTAGCAGCAGAACATCATATGGATATCATCAGCCATCTGCAGGCCATCACACAAATGTTTGGTACCTGGCGGATACTGGGAAAAAAGGAATAAAACTTCATCTACTTATGGAGGGGAAGATGTAATCCATTTGTGTAAGTGTAGTGGGGGGGGGGCTTGATTAATAATGGCATGTTTTACACTGTAATTAGCCATTAGATTTGTTTCTAATGGAAAATGACATTGGGGGGTAGTGTTTGCAGCAGAGGATCAGTGTAGACAGTTTACTTATTCTCTGACGTTTGATTAATGGTTCTTTGTGTTACTTTTATTACTGCGAGATAGTTTGATAGGAGAAGCGAATTACACCACGCTGTTGTTTTAATCAGTGTTAAACAGATGAATTTGTACACTAACCTAATTACCATTCAAAGAGTAGTGCCTGTAATAGGCTGTCTACATTGCTAATTTATCTGCTAATCACTACAAACACATTTGGCCTCAATTCAGTGACTGCTGGGTCCTGAAACTCCTGCTGAGATTAGCACAGAACATAAAGAGACTTTGCACGGAGTACTGGAATGAGAAGTCATAGTCAGGGCTTTTAGTGGGTCACTTGAGGGCTACTCTTACCGGTTAAGAGCTGTGTTCCCTGGCTCTGATACCAAAATGCATGACTTACAATGACCCAGCCGAATTCAGCCCTCCAGCTGTGGCAGGATTATAGCTCCAAAAGGTTGACATATCTGCTTCATAATAAACAATGGTTCTTTGCCCAAAGCATACAGTACAGAACGAACTCCATTAACCTCCTCAGATGTCTAGACCGGGGAGCAGCATATTCTTTACTTGGTTAGTCTAAAAGCAGATTTGGCCGAACTGTACCAAGTGTCAGAAAGATGCAAGCTGAGCGATGTTTACATTTTTCATGCAGACATTTGCCAACTATAACAAACTGTATATTGCTACAGAATGATCTCACCAACAGCTCCCTTTCTACCCTCACAATGCAATGGCACAAATCTATAACTAAAAAAAGGAACAAACAAAGGAAACATATTTCTTAGTGGAAAAAGGAAACTGTGCAGTTCTATTGGAGCCTTTCTGAATACATCCATTGTATCCCACAACCACATGCAAAATAAGCAGGTTGGGTGGCAGCAAAAGGGCCATTAAAGGTTACAATGAGAAGGGTTCATTTGAATTTACTGGGAATTTACTTTGGACAGTTTGAGCCAAAAGATTCCCTTAACACCAGGGTCCAGAAGACCTGTGGTGATCAAAGGCATGGGCGACTCTCCATTAACTAGGGCTATCAACAGATCGGTTTCCCTCTGTCCCTTCAATGATTAAGCAAGTGAAAAATGCAATCTGATGTTTCATGTGCAGAAGACCCAGTGTGTTCTATGACTCAACACAGTTAATGCCCTGGAAAGAATGTCGTGTGCACGGGGTGCTACCATTTGTAAGGCCCTGAGTTAAAGGGGAACTATCACGAAAATGAAAATTTAATATAAGCTCCCTCATATGGAAATAAGAAACTTTCTAAATACAATCAATTAAATATTCTGAATCATTTCTGAAATAATCAAGTTTATATTCACTATTCCTCTCTCAGCTACTGCTTCTCTTCATTCTGTCTTGATGCAGCAGTTGGGACCTAAAGTCCAGTCCCCGTTTCCCAAGCCCACTCGAAACTGTGGTGTTTAATTCCTCTATACTCCAGTGTACTCGCTACAGTAACTTTGTGTACCTGGTAAACCCACTGCACCAAAGTAGCTGTAGCTCAAAACAATAAAATTATAGGCATACAGTGGCTGCAGACCATTAGTAAATGAATCCCTCTATAGAGATGATTAGGTATATGGGGAAATTACAACACATATTTTCTGATGGATTAGATAATACAGAGTCATATTCATTCCAATACCCCATGGATCACATTCAGTGAAAGGTTTTGAAACTAAGCTCATCATCTATTACGGCTTTTAAACTGCAAACTGTTTAATCAAAAGCCTTTTGGCGTAACAGAATGTTATTACAAAGCCCAATGGTTTGCCTTACATTTTTACTTAAGAAAACATAATATTTTATTTCTCAGTTTATTTATGGATTAAATCACAGTAAGATCAAATGGACAGCCCAAACCAGGAAACCAAGTATAATATTATCTTGATGAGGTGCCATAGAAAACACAGACCATTAGCAGAAGTCTCCCGACCAGAAAAAAGTTATTAAGGTCATTTATTGTCCTTAAATATCCCCATTGTTATTACAGCAATGTGTAACAGCAGCCAAACTGTCATTCACGTTAACCTAAAACCAATGATGTCTGTGCAACCATTCCTGTTAAACACCATTCAGACAACTGCCATTTATTAAAAATAATGATCTTCAACCGGCACATTTTCTACTTCTTTCCTAAATTCTGTCAGGAGCCACTAGCTAAATCCTTTCATAAAAGCAGCAGGCTTTTAGTCCCAGTCAGGGCTTGGTGCACTTATCAGTAGGGAGGGGTACAAAGTTATTATATGATGCACACAGGTCTGACAGTATTAACTTCATTTCTGAAATTTCCTTGCTATTTACTCTGCTAGACTCTTTCTTACACGGATAAAAAGCATGATGTCAGCTATAATAGGTAGGACACATCATGAACATTTCCACATATTTCAACATAATAAAATGCATTTCTGCCACCCATATTTAAAGAGCCATTAACTACAACAAAAAAAATTAAAAATATTTATTCAAATTTACATTCAGGTCTGTTATAGACGGTACATCTAAAGCAATTTTCTTTAAAGAAGAACCTGTGGTTTTATAGTGATGTGTTTGGTTATTAGTTTGCCATTTTTATATGTTTTCTAAACAAAACCCATCCCGGTTTATTGTACAGGTATCAATAACACATATTGACCTGACTGTGCAATAAGTACTGCAGTTATTTTTATGTATTAAAAGTGCCTTCTTGTAATGATTTCATGGTTAACAATTTTCAAAGGAAACATTTTGCATAGATATACTAAGGGCATGTTATTCCTTGGTGTTAGTGGCCTTTAAAAAGCAATTATGAGCCATCCCAAGTAAGTAAGGAATTTTGAGAAAATCATCTTGTTATGAAAATAATTTGGCAAATACAAATTGAACAGACCAAAAGGCTTCAGAAAATATAAGAAGAGCATGGCTTCTTTTATCAACTTGGTGCTTTATATTTTTTAATTGAAATTTAACATTTAGTTTATTACAGATCAATGGTACAAAAACTTGGTTTCAGGAAGCAAATTAATAGCAACCACCTCTCTACATTTTCTATTCTTATCATCCAAAAATGTAAATAGCAAGAAAACAATAGACTTGCATATTTTTTTCCAAAATCCCAACAATACACATCCCTTAGCAGCCCAGGGAGGGCTGGTTCTGAGCAGGTGTGGACACTACCCTAATACAGTACGACCTTAAAGATACAGTATAGGATGGATGTGCTGTCCAGCCCAGGGTGGCTGAAAGAAATGCTTCTCTGAGTTAATTGAGGTGGATTGGAGGATGGGTTAGGGGAGTATTCGAAAAACAATACTTATGGGGTCATTTTCTGAAAGTGATACTGGCACCAATTTTATTAGTATCTTTGCATTTTAGTTCAGGTACAAAGCTCATAATTACCAGTGTTTTCATCATTCACAGAGGTCCTTATACTTACACTATGGTCATTGTAACTTGTATCTGGTTTACCTGATGAACTGCATTCAAGGTAATGCAAGGGAGCCCTAAAATGAACACTTGCCTGAAGAAGTTGAGGCTTACAGAGTTCCCTTTGTATGTTCAACCTCCACATGCGTACATCTTGATTTGCATGCTAATGCCACTTTTAATGCACCAGAAGTGACACAATTCATGCAAACACAAAGGTAAAACAGTGTCACAAATTTGCATTGGGAACTGAGTGCAAGTTGTAGTGCAGTGCAGTGCATTTATTTTGCAGATGCAAGCTGTTATGATGGAAATATACGGTATTTTGATTAAAAGAAAGGCAATGTGTGTATTTTAAGAAGTTGCCAATATTGATGCCTCATTGTATGTAAATATATTGTAACAGAAATGCTGGGAAATTGGTTGAAGGGGTGTAGGTATCATCTAGATTTCTGTCATACTGTTTTTAAGCAACCAGGTAAATGTACATTTTTTCACGGGTCTGTGGCTAGCTGTAATAGCCGGAAAAAGGACCCAGTTAACGAGAGTGTTGAGTGTTGGGATGGATCCGATTCCAGATGGACGGTTCGGGTTTGTCCAACACCTGAGAGAGAAGAAGGTGTTTTCTCTTCTTAAATAGGGAAGGGATTGTGTCTCTCTCTCTCTCTCAATCCTGGGGAAAAGAGCAAGCAGTGCAGGCCTGTTAGAGAGCCAGATTCATGTGAGTATGTGCTGTGCCACAAATACTGTTTTCTGTTAGGTGCTGGATGTTAGATCCTCACCTAGTTAGTTAGGAGCTAATTGTTTAGTTAGTGCTGGACAGGCAAGGTTTTATTTTCGTTTTTGTTTGTTTTGATCATGTGACTGTCTTCCTGCCAACCAGACAAATAAAACTGGTTACGGCCAGTTGCACATTACCAGCCAGTTTTGTGTTCTTTTGCGTGGACTCCAATACTGCTGTGCAGCCGTCTATCCCCAGGAGACGACGGCCCTGTTACCTCAAATGGTGTGTGTGTGTGTGTGTGTAACTGTTGTTTCCAGTGATATCTAAACAATCTAAGGTGGTTTGTGGTGAGTTCCCGCATTACCCACAATTTGTGAAGAACTACTCTGGTAAAGAAATGGCTATAGTTTTGCCCATCTGCTACTGAACATCCCCCATTGAAGTTACATCCAATTAATCTAACTGTTCTGCCAGTAGGCCTGTACAACTCTGATTTTCATTGTTAGAGAGAACGACTTTAAATATCCTCCCTAAAAACATATACATTTATATATTATATACATATATCATTTTGGTGATTTGGAAGTGCTGTAGATAAGCTGTAGACATCAGGAACAGTCCCAGTTCAGTCTGGTGAAATGAAAATGCCCAAGATAAGTTGGAAGGACTGTGAGGCAATTCGATAAAGGTTTGGTTCTATCCAACAGTTAAACAGGTAAACCAAATCCAAACAATAGTCACAACAATTCTCTGTGATGAAGTGAGAAAAGGGGACAAATAGTAGAAAAAAAAATTCTCTTATGAATGTTTGCTAAAATTATAGAAAATAATCTTGTTGTATCAGTCCAATAGTACAGTAGTACAATAGTACAGACACTATTCATTATGCAAGTTTGTCCAAACAATTAAAGGAAGTAGTTTAAGTCTGGCAGCAGCACAGAACAGGTTAATCAGCAGAAAAGAAGATGGGGAGGTAAGGTGGCCATACACGGGCCGATAAAAGCTGCCGACAGACCGTGTCGGCAGCTTATTGGCCCGTGTATGGGGGCCCCCGACGGGCTTCCCCGATCGAGATCTGGCCGAAAGTTGGCCAGATCTCGATTGGATGGGTTTAAAAACCCCGTCGGATCGCGGCCGCATCTGTTCGTTGATGCGGTCCCGCGATCCGACCGCCCGTTTGTGAATGCGGTGGGCATATCGGAGGGAGAGCCGCTCGTTTGTCGACATCGCCAAACGAGCGGATCTATCCGTGTATGGCCACCTTTACAGGGGTATTTTTGACGACACAGATCTTCACTGCTAAACGACTGTGGGTGCCTTGGGCTGATGCAGGAAGCCAAAACATAGGGGGTTATTTATTAAAGAGTTTTTTTAACTATAAAATTCACATTTTTAGTGGAAATAAAACCTAAAATTTTTGGAGATTTATTATACCCCGAGGATGGAAAAAGATCAAATCTGAAAATCGTGCATCTCAGACCTAAGAAGGTTGTATACAAGTCAATGGGAGAGGTCCCTGTCCTATTTGGAAGTTTCTTTGGTCTGCTCTGGAATTAGCTTGAAAATCTATTTTGGCCTTTTCGGCAAAAATCCTAAAAATTCAGGCTTTCTGGGAAAAAGCACGAAAAAAATCCAGCAATTCCAAAAAAAAACACGATTTTTTCAGGTTTGTCCCCGATCCGAATAAATAGTGCTTTTGTAATAATAAATAAGGTCCAATTGTGGATTCTAGTTTGGTCAGACTTTTTTTTATTTAAATAGAAAAATTCAGATTTTGTTAAATAAGGCCCCTCATATACCACATTCATAGCTTTGTTATAATATATATATTACTTCTTTGTTAAGCAGTAGGTCTGCTTTCATTTTTTCCATTGTAGCCTTCTTCCAATTCATAGTATGTTTAACTATGATAACGATCAAAGGCTTATGTGGTGCAATTAGCAAACATATGGATATCAACTTTTTGGAGCTACTGTACATTTCAGAGTGTATGAACTTTGCTGCAAGAGGTATAGATTTCTAAGTATGGCACTGACTAGTGATGGGCGAAATAGCGCTGGCGCCTCACTTTTTGACGCTGGTGTCTGTTTTAGACACCGGCGTCCGTTTTTGGCAAAATTGCACCGGCGTCCATTCATTTTTTATTTGACGCCGGCAAATTTTTGAGGCGGTTTCGCAAATTTATTCACCGGTGGCGAATCGCGCCTGCCGAATAAATTCGCCCCTTAACTAGCACTCACTAAATATGTTGTTTTCAAATTCTTTTCTCAGAAATATTAAAGAAATATTTAAGCTTTCTAACTTTCTGTTTACTTGCCATATATGAAGAGAATTGATCTGAGGTCTGTTGACAGTGGAAATACAAGTGTGACTCCTGCTCTCACTATAAGCTAGACAAGTGTAAAACCAAAGTGGGTCAGTATACCTCATTCTGAATTAATTACCCTTGCTTCAGAGTTTTCAGTACATTCAGCAAGCCTCTGAGCATATACAGATCTACACAAGAGACTAACCTGCCTAGTTAGCATAGCCCTTTATAAAGTAGAAATTGTTGGTTTTGCATATTCATTACAGTTAGCCTAATTCCCTGTATATAGTTTATATGCATAGAAAAACAATTACAATATGAAACAATGCAAAATTATTCAGCAAGCTGTTTTCCCTTGTTTATGGCAAAAACTATTTACTGCCTCCAAGTCAAATTATTTAATATTTTAAACTATAATAAACACTTTTTTTGTAAGGTCTGTGAGCGGACATTGCTGAAGTCAAACCTTCATATCCTTCATATGTTTCCCATGCAGACACTACACATGTAATGTGGCAGCATTTCTTCTCCAATGCATTATTGCAATCCGCAATAAACGAGCAAGGTTAAACCTGCTAGAATTATCCATGTTGTGCTGGTGTGTCCTGTGTCTACGCTATTTCTGAGGTTGTCCAATTCCTCTAACATCCAACACCTGGAGTTCGTTTGACTTCGGACGGCCAGGGTGTGCGAGTGTAAGTTCTTCCTTTTTGCAACCCCAATGCGCCCAGACCCCCCCAGTCTGACGCTGTTAGGGGGTCTTGGCTTTGATCTTTCCATTTTGGAAATTCAGCATTTTGTTTCAGTGACTTTCCCTGGGAAAATTCACTACATGACTCCACTAATGGCACATTCTTGAAGCCAGGTCCCTTGATGGTTGCTAACAAAAGGACTTATACAGAGCTGATGAGGTGGATGAAATACTAGAGCAACATTATAAAATAATTTTTTGTGGTCCTTGTAATTACATTTATAAAGTATTAGTGCTTTATATCAATGATTTTTTTTGTTCCTGGCATTCAGCTCAAATATGATTTGCTAGAATTACTAAGTACTATCATCTTGACATTAAAAATTAGAAAATGGTTGCAGATTGTAGCAAGAAAATAAAAAATATCAAGAAATATGCTTCAATAAATATATCTTAGGCAGTGCATAAAGTTCTCACTTTCTTACGGGTCTCTCGGAGAACATTAAAAAGCAAAAAGATTTGCAATACTTTCATCAATATGTCTTTTTATGTTTTAGACAGCAGATGTCACTGTTCTGTCACAATGTACCGATCCAAGTGAAAAACTAGAAATATGTTATTGATCTAGAATACTAATGTAAAAAGAAGAAATCAAATAGATTGCTTTATAGATTGATTGTATTATGATTGTTTTTGTTGATAATAATTTTAACCAAAAGCATTGTTGGTGAACTATGGTATCCATTCAAAAATAATGTACAGTAAGAAATTGGGATAACAATTTTTTCACATAAAACCTATATCAATATTTTTCAGAAAATAAAGTGTTAGCTCTCCGTAGTTCAGGAACTAGACAGAGGCTTATTAAATACACTGGATGAAGGGGCATGTCCCCAAAACGTTTGCTGGGATCTCACAAATAAAAGAAGCTTTTTTCAAAAAAATTTTTGCAGAAGCAGTACAGTATGTGGAGTGTGCCTATGTTCTATTTTGTTTAGAGGCTTATTAAATACAAGTAGATCCCATTAATGGATTTGTGAATTTTTGAAATTGAATGTTTTTAAATTTTTTATTCAGCAGCTCTCCAGTTACCCTAGCAACCATGAATTGATAAGAATAAGAAACTGGAATATAAATAGGAGAGGCCTGAATAGAAACATAATAAAAAGTAGCAGTAACAATATATTTGTAGCCTTACTGCCACGTTCGGCATCCTATATCCACAACCCAAGCTAAGCTCCCTGGTCTCGGCTCTCACTTCTGCCTTTAACTGCCACTTTTCACCTCGGGAGGAGCCCTTGGCTAATTGGATGCTGCCAGGTCTTAACAGAAAGAGGAGCAAAGCTAACGATTCTGGACTAGCAAAGGGGCACGATCGTCTCACCAGGATACTGAAGGAAGAACACCACCAGAAACAGGCAGGCCGGTCCAGCACAAGCAGTTACAATAGTCAGACAGGCCAGAATCAGGATAGAGATCGTAGAATAGTCGGAGAACAGGCAAAGGTTTCATTCAGTATTGGAGAGATCAACGTAGTTTCAGACAGGCAAGGTCAGGATTGAAGAGGTCAGAGTAGTAAGCAGGCAGGCAAGGGTCAAACACAGAAGATCAAACAGGAATCACTAGCAATAAACACCCAGGAACCAGCTAATTGAACCTAACAATGGGCAATTAGCTGAATACTGAATTCCCCTTTTAACCGTTTGAATTTGGCGCCGTTGCGCGCTGACGTAACACGCCAGCGTCACTGACGCGTACGCGGCGCGCGCGTTACAAGAAACCGGAAGTAAGAAGGAGCTGCGCAGCGGGCGTCCACGCCGAAAGAGCGGTGGTGGACCCCGCTGCCCACTAGACCACCAGGGTAAGTCCTGACACTTACAGAGCATTTGTTTTTTTTTTTAGATGAATGTTGGAAAAAGTCAGAAGAAGGCAAATTGTTATGTTTTGGGTAGCCGAGGATGAGTAGAATATAACAGTGCTTTATTAGCAGAGACTCATGCAGCCACTACCCAACAGTAACATTCACTTTTAAGCTGTCAGGAAGTACAGTATATGTCTGGGCACATTTGTATAAACACTACAAATTTCCCCTATAGTAGGAAAGCATTTGGGCAAATGTAATAAACAACAATACATCTTAAAGAAATAATATACATTATTCACATCACATAGTCCTGGGTCCATGCAGGTAGTTTTCTGATTCTCTTACCTTATAGGTTCACTATCTTCAGGCCCATTGCAGTTGGCATCAGGAGTAGGAAAATGTGCTTCATCAAATGGAGCTTCTCCAAAGTCATCTCTAACAGGAGCAAGATGACTTGCATTCCATATGCGTCCATCAGACAGTTCATATGTGTATGGTCCTCGCTGGTGTCTCACTTCAAGTGGTGTAGTAAATTTAGATTGTCCTTGTTTCAGTATTCCTGGTTTCTTAATTCTGACTAAATATTCAGGCTGAAAGTGGACTTCTCTTGCACCACGTTTTCTGTTCGTATAAGCCTTGCATTTGGCTTGTTGACGTTTGACAATGTCAGCAGTAGACGATATTGTAGGCACAGTATTTTGTGGAAGTTTGATGTCTGCAACATGTAACTAAGTGGCATCTGTCTGCCATGTAATAATTCAGCAGGAGATGCTTGGGTTGTTGCATGGCGCATTGCTCTGCAGTTATGTAGGAACTCTGTTGTAAATACTTTCCATGATTTCCCTGCAAGATTTGCTGTCTGTAGTGCTTCTTTCAGACCTCTGTTGAATCGCTCGATTTCTCCATTTGCTTGTGGGTAATACACTGAAGAATTTCTATGCACAATATTTCTCTCTCTCTCAGAAAGGATTCAAACTGTCAGGCT
The DNA here is from genome assembly GCA_038501925.1 of Xenopus petersii. NCBI lineage: Eukaryota > Metazoa > Chordata > Amphibia > Anura > Pipidae > Xenopus > Xenopus petersii. The sequence goes on from CM076677.1 coordinate 88,658,437, forward strand.
TACCAGTATTATCCAGACGTAGAAGGAACTGGAGCTGAAGATATTGAACTCACAAGCGCCTCACACAACCGCTACCCACCTGGAATGGAACAGGTTTGTGGAGAGGGAGCAGGGTTGTGGAGAGTAGCCAATGAGACGATCAATCGAGGTACAAAGGATTAGGCAAAGTCGTGGTCAGAAGGTCCGAGGTCAAAGGCAGGCAGCGAGGTTCGTAAACGATGAGACAGGCAGAAGAGTCGAGGCAGGCAGCAGAAATCGTAGTCCAGGTAAAGGCAAAGGTCAACAACAGGAAATTCAGTAGTATGAGATGCTAGGGTTTCAGTAAAATAACCTAATAACCAGGCAATGCATCTCAGTCTGGGTTTGGTTAAAATACTCATCTTTTGACGCCAAACTGGCGTCTTTGCGCTGACGTCGCGGAACTGACGCCAGCACGTCCATCACAGGCGTTTCCGCCTACGTCCCTGCGCCCGCGACCGTCGCCTTCGCGCCCGCCGCCGGCGTCCGCGGCATGCGCCAGCGCGCATTGATGCGCCTGCGCCGAACAGGACGCATGCGTAAGTTCTCACATTGCCCCCCATCAAGGAGCGGCCTCAGGATGCGACAACCAGAAGGCTTACCAGGATAAATTCCATGAAATTTTTCCAGCAACTCCGGAGCGTGGATGTTAGATACTGGTTCCCAAGAATTTTCTTCCGGACCGTAACCACCACAGGAAGCGGAGGAGGAGCCGAACACCCGGGAAATCAGAACGTGGAGGCCGGTTTCAAAAGTGCAGCATGAAATACTGGATGGATGTGCCAGGATGCTGGAAGTTTAAGCTGGAAAGCCACAGGATTGACTTGACGAATAATAGGAAAGGGACCCAAGAATCGTTGACCCAACTTCCTACTGGGACAAGAAAGCTTAAGGTTAACAGTTGACAACCATACACGGTCACCCACCTTGAACTCTGGGTCACCTCTCCGCCTCCGATCGGCATAAGTCTTGAAATTTTGTTGAGCCTTTTCATATTTTCTTGAAGTTTTTGAAAATTATTAGATAGAAAAGTTAATCGGTCCTTGACAGCAGGAACTAAAATATCAGAAACAATGGCAGAGGGAAAAGTTACTGGATGAAGACCATAGTTTGCGAAGAAAGGGGACTGATTGATTGAAGAATGGTGGGAATTATTATAAGCAAACTCTGCAAGAGGAAGAAGATTCACCCAATCGTCTTGGAGGTACGAAGAATAACATCTCAAATATTGCTCGAGAGTCTGGTTAGTTTGCTCGGTCTGGCCATTGGACTGAGGATGAAAGGCAGAGGAAAGAGATACCGAAATCTTGAGTGCTTCACACAATGATTTCCAAAACTGTGATGTGAATTGCGGTCCCCGATCTGACACCACCTCATCTGGAAGACCATGGAGTCTTACCACTTCTTTAATGAAAGTATCGGTGGTCTCCGAGGCAGAAGGAAGTTTTGGTAAAGACTTAAAATGAGCCATCTTGGTTAAACGATCAACAAAAACAGCAATGGTGGAACAATCACAGGACAGTGGTAAATCAGAAATAAAGTCCAAAGAAACTGATCCCCATGGATGGGAAGGCACTGGCAGAGGTTGAAGAAGACCAATAGGCCTAGAATGAGAGTCCTTGGATCTAGAACAGATTTCACATGATGCAACAAATTTAAAACAGTCTTTAGCCATCCCAGGCCACCAAAATAATCTCTTAGCCAAGATAATAGTTTTCTTGATACCTGGATGACCTGCCAATTTGGAATCATGACAATTTTTAAGGACCTCTAAACGCATTTGTTCTGGAACAAAAATTTTGCCTTGATGAAGAAGAAGACCCTCCTTAGACACTAATGATGGTTCAGAGATGTTTAAGGAAGCGTCTTTAATTCTATCTACCAGGGTAGACTGTAGCAGGAGGAAATTATTGGAGTTTAAAATCATCTCAGGAGCCAAGGAAACCTCGTCTTCAGAAGAAAACATTCGAGATAAAGCATCTGCTTTAACATTTTTAGACCCAGGTCGGTAAGTAAGATGAAAATTAAATCTCATGAAAAATAAAGCCCACCTTGCTTGTCTGGGTCTAAGCCTCTTGGCCGAACATAAATACTCCAGATTCCTATGATCTGTAAAGATGAGAATCGGATGTTTAGACCCTTCGAGGAGATACCTCCACTCCTCAAGTGCTAGCTTGATAGCGAGTAATTCACGGTCAGCTACATCATAATTGCATTCACTCTTGGCCAATTTACGAGAAAAAAAGCAACAGGATGAAGATCCTCTTGAAACCCAGTTCTCTGTGACAACACAGCACCCACCGCAAGTTCTGAAGCGTCTACCTCCAGAATAAAAGGAAGGGAAACATCTGGATGGTGAAGAATTGGGCCCGAAGTGAAAAGTGTCTTCAGTTTCTCAAAAGCCTCCTGAGCCTGTGTGGACCAAACAAACTTTTGATTATTGCGAGTCAACTCAGTGATTGGGAGGATAACTTGAGAAAAATTCTTTATAAATTTTCTATAAAAATTTGCAAAGCCGATAAAACGTTGAACGGCCTTTTTAGAAGACGGAATTGGCCAGTTAAGAATTGCAGAAATCTTCCTGGAGTCCATCTGGATACCCTGAGGAGAAATGCAGAAACCCAAAAAGTCCACAGATGATTGTTCAAACACACATTTCTCGATTTTAGCATATAGCTGATTAGTGCGCAGACGAGCCAGGACCCTCTTTAAATGAAATCTGTGTTCTTCCAAAGAATTATAAAAAACAAGAATATCATCTAAATAAATGATGACAAATATATCGAGGAAGTCTCTGAAATCGTCATTAACAAAATGTTGAAACGTTGCAGGAGCGTTACAGAGACCAAAGGGCATGACCAGGTATTCAAAATGCCCGTAATGAGTACGAAAGGCCGTCTTCCATTCATCGCCCTCTCTTATTCTGACCAGATTGTAAGCGCCCCGGAGATCCAGTTTAGAAAAGATCTTAGCCTCCGCCAAACCTGAAATAGTCCAGGAATGAGAGGAAGTGGGTAACGATTCTTGACTGTGATTTTGTTCAAATCCCGGTAGTCTATGCACGGCCTTAATGAATGATCTTTTTTCTCAACAAAGAAAATCCCGGCTCCTGCTGGAGAAGAAGACTGTCTAATGAACCCTTTAGCCAAATTCTCATCTAAATAAGAGCGAAGTTCCACAAGTTCAGACTCGGATAAAGGATAAACTCGTCCAAAAGGAATCTGGGCCCCAGGAAGAAGATTAATAGGGCAATCATAAATACAATGAGGAGGTAACTTGTCAGCCCCTCTTTTATTGAAAACGTACAAAAACTCCCAATAAACCTGAGGAAGAAGTTCATGGATTTCCGAGGCAGGGGATAAAGAACAGACTCTTTTTGAAGGGGAAATACATCGAGAAGAACAAAAATTTGAAAGAAATTTTACTTCACCGGTAGCCCAGTTGATGGATGGGTTGTGCTTCTGTAACCAGGGTAATCCCAGGATCATGGGGAATAAAGGAGAAGAGACCACATCAAAGTTCATGACTTCAGCATGCCCTTTATTCAACAAAACAAAAAGAGAGACAGTCTCTTGCACCACAGGGCCTGAGGTAATCAGAGAACCGTCAGCCACCCGGAGAGCTATGGGATTCTTCTTGGTCTGGAGCGGTATCTGGAATTGTAGTGCTACTCTATTGTCCAGAAAACACCCACTGGCCCCAGAGTCAAGGATTGCTTGGAGTTCTACCTGCTGGTCTCCCCACTGCAAAGAGACTGTCAGGAGAGGCACAGGAACATGGCAGGGGGTAAAGTCTTTTTCGAGCAACTTCTTACCCGTTGGACGGATCGGACAACCCCGAAGCAAATGGCCTGCTTGTCCACAGTAAAGGCAGAGGTTCAGTCTGCGGCGCCTGATACGTTCCTCTGGAGTTAAAGCAGATTTAATGGCACCAATCTGCATGGGCTCTGGAGCTGTACCGAAGACAGGTGGAGGCATGGCTGGAGAAAAGGTGGACGGCATTCGGACAGGAGGAGGAGCGGATGGTAACATCCAAGTCTGAGGTGGAAGGCCCGCTTTCTCTGCCTTTTCTTCCTCTCTGCGTTCCCGGAGCCTCTGATCAAGTTGGATAGCAAGAAGGATGAGGTCCTCCAAACTGTCAGGGATGCCAGTACGGGCCAACTCATTCTTCAATTCGGAAGAAACTCCAAAGCGGTACTGATTTTTTAGTGCTGCAGGGTTCCATTCAGTATCATTCGCCCATTGCCGGAACTCCAGCGTGTAGTCTTCAGCAGGGCAGACCCCTTGCTTCAGGGCACGCAAGGCAGCCTCAGCGGTAGTGACTCTGTGAGGATCATCAAAAATGACCGCCATTGCGTCAAAAAACGAATCCACCGAGGCCAAGACTGGACTGTGGCGGTCCATGAGACGAAAGGCCCAGGTCTGTGGTTCTCCCGTAAGGAAAGAAATAATAACCCTGACCCGGGTTTGCTCAGTAGGGTAAGTGTGTGGCTTTAGTGAGAACAGCAGCTTGCAGTTACTCCTGAAATTCCAGAACATCTTCCGGCCATTGGCAAACTTCTCTGGAAAAGCCACTTTTGGTTCAGAAATTTCGGAGGTAATGACCTGGACCTCTGTTGGCGCAGGAGGAGTGGCAGCAGATGTGGAAGGGAGTACAGCTGGCGGATGAGCTCTGATATGCTCTTGTAGCTGAGCATAGCCACTTTGCAGCTCCCGAACCGCTTGCGTGAGCGAAGACAGCTGCTGGGTTAGGACAGCAAACGGAGAAGCCCCTTCAGCTGGATCCATCTGGCCTGGTTATACTGTCAGGCTTACCGGTATTATCCAGACGTAGAAGGAGCTGGAGCTGAAGATATTGAACTCACAAGCGCCTCACACAACCGCTACCCACCTGGAATGGAACAGGGAGCAGGGTTGTGGAGAGTAGCCAATGAGACGATCAAGCGAGGTACAAAGGATTAGTCAAAGTCGTGGTCAGAAGGTCCGAGGTCAAAGGCAGGCAGCGAGGTTCGTAAACGATGAGACAGGCAGAAGAGTCGAGGCAGGCAGCAGAAATCGTAGTCCAGGTACAGGCAAAGGTCAACAACAGGAAATTCAGTAGTATGAGATGCTAGGGTTTCAGTAAAATAACCTAATAACCAGGCAATGCATCTCAGTCTGGGTTTGGTTAAAATACTCATCTTTTGGCGCCAAACTGGCGTCTTTGCGCTGACGTCGCGGAACTGACGCCAGCACGTCCATCACAGGCGTTTCCGCCTACGTCCCTGCGCCCGCCGCCGTCACGCCCGCGTCCGCGTCACGCGCCGGCGCGCATTAACGCGCCCGTGCCTGCAGTCAATTACTTTCACTTTCCATTCAGCACTTCCTAGATGTCACAGCTCTCCTCACATTCCCCCTTCCATCCTCAGGCTCTATAATTGTGTAGGGCACTGCACATGAACATCAGGTTCCCCATTCTGGTGCATACACAAGATTTTGGGGTGATACACAATTTCCCTTAATAACCGTGTCCACAAAATGGCTGCTGCCTGCTTGCTGTGATTGTATAATTCCAAGACAGAAGGAAACAAAATTTAAATAATAAATACAGTGTAAGTAAAGTTTATTTTGCTCAACTAACATGATAGAAAATAATTTGAAATTATTTCTTAGGGTGACAGGTCCCCTTTAACAGATATTCAGACACAACGTGTTTCCCAAAGAGACTTTGCGTGTGGAGAACGAGCTAGATTTAATAACTTTGGTGAAGCTTATCGTATATCTTTGCTCATTTATGCAGCTCACACTGAATATATTGCCTATATCATTTTTTTGGGATCTGAAATCCCTTGTGTGTTGTGCATCCACTTATAGTTGCGCAAGGTGTATGCTCTAAATTAAGGTCAATCAACCACTTACCGTGCTGGTCCCATAGCTGCCCAACCACGCTGTGGAGACCTGCTCTGACAGCCCAACCACACTAAAACATATATTGCTTACACATGCAACTTGATAGGTATTCCTTGCCGATCCCTTCACAGTCCCTCAGCTGTAAATGAAAGTCCAGAGAAAATGTATATGTATTCCCTATGGAATATATATAAGGAGATCAGCGCCTGTGGCAACAGAAATTAGAAACAAGCATAGCGTAATACGTTCAATTGAAGGGAATATAACCTGTGTGTATGCAGAAATAATTTCTCAGAGATGTGCTCCCCTTTTTTTTCCCGGGCAGCTCTTAATTAGAAAAAGAGAAATAGATCCAGGTGAATATAAGAAGAAGAGGTATCCTTCCTGTACAACAACGGTGCAATCCGATATTGAAATGCCTCCACACTATATACAAAATGCCTACTTACAAACCACTACTGTAGCGTTATGCATATTAATAGAAATCCTTTCTGGAGGAGGGACCAGAAAGGATTTCTCTTGATATGCATAACGCCACAGACTCAGAGGAAAAGGTCAACCATTCACTTTTGCTTAAGCTTTGATATTATGGTCACTGTAGTGGCTACTAGCCACAGAAATAAATAACTGATGTCATAACTGGGATGGTGACCCTTACTCATTAATCATCCCCCCATGTGACTGTCAAATGTTATGTTCACAATGGGGAACTGATTCTGCACAGAGAATCAAAACTAGGCTCTGTGAAAATGAAGACTAGGGATGGGCAAATTTGACCCATTTCGTTTCGCCAAAAATTCGCTGCCGGTGAAATGTCGCTGACACCCATTAAAGTCTATGGGCGTCAAAAAAATTCTGTCGCGTGGCGAGATTTTTGTTGACGCCCGTCTTTTTATTTTGACGCACAACGCCATGCAAGTCTATGAGCATAATTTTTTTGGCAAAACAAGGCAACAAAATTCGCCCATCCCTAATGAAGACTAGCATTGTTCCAGTGAGCTAGGTGATCATCTTAAATATATAAATATAGTAAACCTACCTCTATCTCCGGCTCACAAAGGGAAGCTACAATAAGCAGGCCCAAATTATATAATATTGCGGCTGTTAATTCTATATATTGCCCAGATATAGTGAAATTGCCTATACCCCCAATTTATATGCAAGCTGAGTAGAGTAGCATGAAACTGCAAGTGACATGTACGATATTTCTTCAAGTGCTGTGGATTTTATACAAACTTGCATGAAGTAAAACTACCCCTTTTCCCAGCGAGAACGCTTGCCAATAATCAAACCCCATATGCCTTCCTAGGCTTCACGACATACCGTCCACCCAACCACTAGGGGTCAGGTGGGCAAGTGTAACCAGGCAGCCAATTGTCATCACTCCTGCAGGACCCCTGCCCATCAAGATCCTGTCTCGCTACCAGTTGGCTACTCAGCCCTATCAACCATGACCGTAGCCCCCCCAAAGCAAGAATTCTGACATGGTTCTAGTTGTAAGCCACAAGAGCATGAGCTGAAATCAGTTACTCAATAAAGTCCACTAAAATAGAGGTCAGAATCTGATGAGAGGCTGCTGAATCAAGTAACTATATCTACAGAAATACAATGTAATACACAGACTGATCAAAGCAAACCCCAAGAAGGTTACTATATTCAGGCATTACCCTATTCCTGATTAAGCCCCGCCGCCATCTCTGCATACTCCAGCTACAGCTTTCTGTATCCTCTAATTAAGTGCAGTAGCAGCAGCTCAGTGTCACAGCCTGGATTTCTATATAATACTGAGGGTGCCTTTTGGGCCCAGGCTGACTTCAATGTCACCTGAGTTACTACAGTGAGATTAACAGCTGGCTGCTGAATCAAGTAACTATATCTACATAAATACAGTCCAATACTTAGACTTAAAGTAAAGTAAAGCAAATTCCAAGAAAGTTACTGTATTCAGGCTTTGCCCTACTCCCAATTGAGCCCCACTGCCCTCTCTGTATACTCCAACTTCAGCTCTCTGTATACTCCAACTATAGCTCTCTGTAAACTCCAACTACAGTTCTCTGTATACTCCAACTACAGCTCTCTGTGTAATCCAAATACAGCTGTCTGTATACTGCAACTACAGCTCTCTTTATACTCCAATGAGTTGCGGTAGCAGCAGTGTCACAGCCTTGATTCCTATATAATACAGAGGTTGCCTTTTTGGGTCCAGGCTGACTTCCATGCTGCCTAAATGACTACAGTGACATTAACTGCTGTAAAAACAGCAAATAAAAAGCAAAGATACCAACAAGCAATTGGCCAAATAGTTCAAATCCAGCAGTATAGTGAGGAGTTAGTATGTATATATTGCAGCTAATAACATTATACAATATTACAGAGAGCTCTGCCTCAAGTTTCTACCTGCTTATAAGATAAAAAAGTGAACTGCTTCTTCCCCTGACATCACATCCCTGTCTCTTTCTCTGCCCCCAGTCTGGCTTTTCCCTGTCTTAACTCATTTTTTCTCACCCAATCACAGCTATATCTGATTCGGCGAATCTTTTAATATAAACCAGTGTAATCTGGCTGCTGGTCATTTGGATCCCTTGTCATTCAGCCCCTGCCTTTATAGCTCCAGGGCTTTCCTTTATATGACTTTCTTTATCATTAAGATAAATCAAACTGTTATTCCGTTAGCTCTCATTTGCTATATAGCATACTGTAGTTGCAACACCTCTCTATGACAAGACTGCACAGGAGAAAATGTCACTGGGTAAAAATTAGTAAGTCTATTCCAGGTGGCAGAATGTAATTTCAAGCTGAATTTTTCAAGGTCAGCCAGCCAACGAAAAATTAATCCAAGTTGTAACTTTTCTGCTGAGGGGAGAAAAATGTATGAAAGTGATGTATCAGATCCTGTGTCCTTAACAGATTGGGAACTTACATTAAAACCATAATATCCAAGCAATAAATTACTTAAGAGTTTGGCCAACCAAGGAGGATTAGAGAGAGTTATCAGTGCAGAATAGTTCAACCAACTAGGTGGCTCCCTATGTGACCTGCAACGTGTCCTCCTATATTCCTAAAATATTCCTAAGATCTCCTGAATACACCTTTGTATTGTAGTCTACATTAATTCACACTGGTAAAACAGTTTGCTCTCTAAATTGCTGGAAGACCATTGCCTCTTCGGGGGACAAATCTTCCTGTGCACCATCACACTTACACAACACACATTACAGTCAATTTCATTATTAGGAGCCAATTAAATAATACTCCAATATATACATTTGTACAATTATTGTGGCACTTTACATCTAAAATGTTTGAAGGGGAAATATTGATATATAATATATTCATTCTGTAACAACATCTAGCAGAACTAAAAAGCTCCCAACAATGGCAAAACAAGCAAATCGGTAAGAATACAGCCACAGGAAGGAACTCCAGATACTGTATGCTTTTGCTTTATATGATTCCTGTCCCTCCTTCATCACTTCACTCTAACACTTCCTTGCTTATTGATCAGCTAAGATTTACACAGACCTACAATATGGTTTCAGCAATTCTCTGATTTTACTCTACGGATGAGTGGAGCAGCATATTAATTAGGTTCTATCACATCACTTTTAATTAAAGTAGTCATCAAATAATCTAATGGAAAAAGGAACAGTGCACTTGGATGTTGTACAAATCCTCCAAAATAAAAAATGATAAACCAAAGCCTAGCCAATATATAATATTTCAGTGCAGGACAAAACAAATTATCCAATAGGGATGCACCGAATTCACTTTTTTGGATTCGGCCGAACCCCCGAATCCTTCACGAAGGATTCGGCCGAATACCGAACCGAATCCGAACCCTAATTTGCATATGCAATTAGGGGTGGGAAGGGGAAAACATTTTTTACTTCCTTGTTTTCTGACAAAAAGTCACGCAATTTCCCTCCTCCGCCCCTAATTTGCATATGCAAATTAGGATTCGGATTCGGTTCGGCCGGACAGAAGGATTCGGCCGAATCCGAATCCTGCTGAAAAAGGCCGAATCCTGGCCGAATCCCGAACCGAATCCTGGATTCGGTGCATCCCTATTATACAACAAACGAAAACGTGTGTGTACTGCAACAGGCAAATGATGTGTCAAGTACCATCTAGGAGGCACGTTTATCAATAAAAAAAGGACATGAAAAACCAACCTTTTCCACAATTTTTTATAATTACAAATTGGTTCTTCACAATCACATGGGATGGCATCTCAACAAAAGGTAAGCCATGCTAATACCGTATATTCCCTAAATATTGACCTATGGTAAGAAAGTCCAAATTCAGCATTACTGAATATGTCATTATACAATCCCAGTGCAATGTATTGCATAAATGGGAAATAATATATAATTATTTATCATAAAAGTTCAATTCTATATCTGAAATTTTCAATACTTCAGTATAACGATAAACATTTTGTGCTGCCCTCTGATCTAATAAAATTCATGGTGCAAAAGAGCCATTGCCCTCACAGAGAACTGATCCTTTTTGGCTTTTTACATAAAAAGTTTAACCTGGAAGCACGTCAATTGGAGTAAAGCTGTTTTTAAAAATGGTGATTTGGTTTTATAGCTCAATTACATTTCAATATAACCTGTAAATAAATTAAATTGACCATCGTACTGCTGAACAGATGTAAAACAATGCTTTTCTAGATATCCAAGAATGCATTTATTACTCATCCTCATGTTTAGTTGAAATAAATTTGATTTAAATGCTTTTAAACATTGTTGATGGGGGTCTGTCTCTGTCATTGTAATGCTATGTTTCTGAGAAATGACATACTGGCAGTTTAAGCTGCATTCCCTTATTAAATACATGATATAATTTGGAAATGAGTACATGAACTGACACAATTTCTGAATGTCTGCTGATAACAAAAATGCTTTTATTTCACAGAATAAGTGCAAAAACAAACATAATAGCAACCAGGCAGGAGTAATAATAATAGTCTTAGGCAGGATCAGGATACTGAAAATCAGCTTGGGCATAGCCTAGAATACAGAAACGCCTTTTATTTTTTTAATTATGCGCCATATAGGGACGTTAGTGCGTCCGTTGGTGTTCTGACGCATTGCAACGTCAAACTGGACACACTGCGTGATACTGCGTAGGCACGCGTCAGAGCAGAGAAAGCCTGGGAGCCGGCACGTTTACAGGTAGGAACGTGTGCTGGTCTCCTGGCGCTTCATACAGAGTTTCCAATTTGCAATTTGCCAATAGAAAGAACTGGGAAAGCAGTTAAAAAGCTTGGTCTAGGGAGCTTCTTCTCTTTCTCTGGCTGATGTGTATAAATATCTTTGACAATTTGGCATTTTTCTAGGTATTCAAATATAAGGATATAAAATAAGGAATGGGAATATCCCAAGAATATAATAATGAGGTTGCCAAAACAGACAACTTAAGGCAGCAGAGGAAGAACATAAGTCAAATTATGCATGTTGAAATACAAAAATTAAGAGATCCGCTTTTAAAATTGAGGCAGGTGGTGTCTTTGGGTAAGGATAGTTTGACTTATCCACAGGACTGAAGTAGAAAGCCATGATATAGCTCCATGTGAGAAAGTTAAGGTATTGATATACATGGACGCAGCGTCGAACTGGCCCACCGGGATACCAGGGAAAACTCCCGGTGGGCCCAGGTGTCAGTGGGCCTCTTGCTTCTAACCATTTAGCATATTTTATGGTCATTCCCTATTTCTTTATGTTAAAAAAATGCTTAATAATGGAAGAATATAGTAAGTCAATATAAAAGACTAGGAGAATAAAAGAGGTTGAGTGAGGAGAGGAGGAATAATAGTTTGGAAAGTGTATCTGTGCATGGAACTAGGATGTATATCTATACAACTTTCTGTATAACTCAGAAACAATCTGCAATCATACAATACTGTTTGGCATGTACATAGAGGGCTTTTGACCCATTTGTTTTAATGGTGCAGTTCTGACACAATACTAAGCCGGAGGGATATTGTCACATGTATGCTTATGGGCTGCTGTATCTACAATAGCACTATTTTTATCAGATCCTTAATATTTTTGTTATTTGATGCCAATGGCTGTGCCACTTTAAGGGGTTTATTTATCAAAATTTAAAAAGTCCAAAAATTATTTTTCAAATGTGACACCCATACCTGCAACTTTTTCGGAGATGACGCCTGAAAAAATACAAAATTTTCGGATTATTGAACGTAACACAGCCCAGATCAGGATATCAATGGAACATCTGCCATTGACTTCTACATGAACAGGTCTGAGATGGAGTACTTTTTTATTCGGACTTTTAGCACCATCAGGGTTTCATAAATCATGAAAAATGTTAGGGTTTTTTTTTCTACTAAAAAAATGTTGTTTTTTCCCCTTACAAAGTCCGACCAGAAAAATGGTCCCCTGAATACAACGAAATTGGGCTTCTATTGTACTTTATCACCTCAGCATTTGATTTGAGGTAAATATAAATCCCCATTCTAGCTAACACAAGCTTTTGTGAACATTTGTCTACAAATCTATTCCTGGCAAGAAATCTGCTTGATCTATTTGACCTTTTAAACTGATTTTCTAAAGCACTGCTGAAACCATTACGCTATATCATTGAATTATATGGTTTATTATGACTAGTGTAGCAATGCTGGCCAAGCTGTGGCTCCACACAGCCATCAATAGGAAATTTCACTTTTTCTGAGTACTAATTTACCAAAGGCAAATGAAACCTTATCCTGAAAAAGTCAGACATGTAGATTAGGCGAAGGGCAAGAGATACAGCATAATAAAGCAATTTCAAAATTAAGGGCATTGCATTTACAGAAGTGATGCATAGCAGCATTTTAAATTATATACTGCTTCACACTTAAAATGTTTCTAGAAGAGTTTTCAAAATGCAAAGTCAGTTAGTGCATAGGGCTAAAGAGTAGTGATGTATAGGTCGAGTAAACATTGGCCTGCAAATGAGCCTAACCCTGCCCTGCAGCAAGCCCAAGGTGGGACAGGCAGGACAGGAGTTCATGCAATGTCAGTAAGCATGCTATGGGTCAGGGCAGAAAACAAAACATTAAACCCAGGTGATCATGTCAATAGCCAAACAGCAGTCAAACCGTCAGGATCAGGCCATGGCAGGTCTGGACTGGGATTCAAAATAGGCCCTGGCATTTCAAGTACACAGAGGCCCAAACAGCCCCCACCAGCCCAATAAATAGTGACTGTCTACGGAATATTATAGCAGCCCCTCTGGCATTTGCCAGAACCCACAGATTGCCAGTCCAGGCCTGGGCCATGGTCAAACACAAAATAAAAATAAAAACAGAGGTAAAGGAACTAAGTTTCCGGGCTTATAACCAAAAATAGATGGATGTTTTTGGAATCATTTTAAATCCAGAATGCCTTGTTGTCAAGCAAAGGCTATATACTGTAGTACCATTTCAGGGGCTGCCTGAGGGTAAAGTGTACAAAAATGAGGTTGTGCGCACTTTGGCCATGAACACTGATCTCTTGGTGCCATAGGCACACTTAAAGCAATCGAGTGGAGAAAAGATGCATTTTAAAAACAGTGTTTCTTTAAAAAAAAAATTTACAGTGAAACCTCAATTTTACATCCCCTGATTTTAAGTTTTCCCTTTATATTGTTATTTTGTGGTCCCACTTATATATTATGCAGAATACTTTTCCCTGATTTTACATTTTTCTGGATTTTACACCATTTTTTCTGGTCCCCTGAAAAACGTAAAATGGGGGTTCTACTGTGTATTGTTTATTCAATTCATATGTTCATTGTGCAGGGTCAGGGTGCCTAATGGAATGCCTCAAAGAAAGAAAAATGGCAGAAATAAGAGAGTGGAAAGAGAAACAAAGTGGAGGGGTTCAATATTATTTGTAATAAATCACACCAATATTATGGGGCAGATTTATAATGGGTCGAATTTTATTGACTCGAGCTTAGCAAATATGCCCCTTAAACTAACTGCTAGCTTTGCCTGCACAACATGGTAGGAATTGTGCAACAAGAACTAATTTCTTATTCTGACTGATAACAATGCAAAATAGATAGCAGCAGATGCTGTGCTAGTATTCTCCTTCCTGAACCTGAATGGAGTAATGTAAGAAAAGCAAAGTTTGCCTTGGTCAGATGTTGCTTTCAGATGGTGACATGTAAATTCTACTGTACCTACCTTTTGCAAATCCGGATAACAGATTTTTCCATAATTTGGACTTTCATAACCTAAGTCTACTAAAAAAATAAACCCAATAGGCTTGTTTTGCTTCCAATAAACATTAATCATATCTTAGGTTGGATCAAGTACATGGAAATATTATTGAACAATTTTCAATTAGATAAAATGGAGCGTATGGGAGATGGTCTTTCCATAATTTGGAGCTTTCTGGATAACATGTTCCAGGATAATGGATTCCATACCTGTAGTTTACAAGATGTAAACACAAACAGGGGGCTAGTTATAAAGTAAACAGTAAAAATAAATAACCTATGCATAATTGCTTAGGCAATTTCTATATACAGTTGGGATGAGGTCCCTGCCTTGAAGAGCTTACAATGTAATAGGTAAAAGGAAACACACAGAAAAAAGGGGTGAAACAAAAAGGGGGATGAAAACTTCAATACTATCTAAAAATATTTTGCCTTATAAGTATAGTAAAAGCGTGCTTTGCTTTAGTACTATTACTATGCAACAGTTATAAAATGTTTTACATTAGATGTAAAAAAAGAAATACACCAACTCCTAAATATGTACAGTACGTATCATGCAATGTCTGTGACCCAGAACATGGTAAGACTTCCAGAAAAGAAATACACTTTATCTTTGTCAGTATAAGCTTCTAATTAGTCATTTTTGTTATATTAGAGAAAACTGAAAAGTAACACAAACATATGATACTCTGCTAACAGCATACAGGTGAGTGTATTTTACAATGCTCAGCTATGGTAAATACGGTGATTTTTCATGCTAACATTCAGTAATTTGTCTATGTGGCCTCCATTTGGAAGCTTTTAGCTTCCTCTGTATCTTCAATGGTGCAGAACCACATAACTTAATCAAATGTGTGCTGTGTGACTTTAAGGGCATGTACATTACGCAGTATTTATCCCCTGAATGAATGTTCTTATGAATTCTAAATCTTGTATACAGTGAATCCATTTTATTGATCCTCACTTTCGTATAAACTGGATTTTCTTAGTAAGGACTTTCTAAATCTAGTAAAAGAACATAACACTGCTTCAAAAAATACAGCTATAAGAAACCTAGAAAATAACACAGAATGCTTTTATTTTAGAACAGAGGTCTGAAAATTTCATAGTTGGTTCAAACCCTCTTCCAGGTTTCCCTGGCTCATGATATAAGCCTTCAGCCAAAATATCACATGAATTCACCTTCAAGCTGGACTACTAGAAGTGTCTTTGATAGCAAATAGAAGCTGTATAAAAGGGGGCCCAACACACACCAAAATTCTAATAGTGTGTCTGTGTTTATTGTGACAGACCAGAAAAAATGCACCATGTTTTAGAAGCAGGGGTCCCCAACCTTTTCTACCCGTGAGCCACATTTAAATGTAAAATAAGTTAGAGAGCAACATAATCATGGAAGAAGTTCCTACAGGTGCAAAATATGAAATGTTATTGGCAATTGGTAGCCCCTATGTGGACTGACAGACTACACAAGGTTCTGTTTGACAGTACATTTGGTTTTTATGCCACTAAAGCTTGCCTTCAAGTCAGGAATTCAAAAATAAGAACCTGCTTTGAGGTCACTGTGAGCAACATCCAACATCCCACTGCCCCATGTTCCTTTTGATGAGGCCACCCTATTGTCTTTCACAATTTCAGGTGATCGCCTGCAGTTGTTTAATCTATAGAATGTTTCTAAGCATGCTTTAAGAAAACTATGTATGACAGCACAAGCCTTCCCTTCAGCATAACACATTCCGTAGTGCAGGGCTTCACAGAACATAGAAATAGATAGCAAAACTATCAACTACAAGAATATAAATAAGCAGTACATAAATGCTGTGTCTTCAGAACAATAAAAACTATTCCCAAAGGAACTATAAATGGAGCTTGACCTGGCCAATCCCTTCCACATAATTGGTATTGCAAAATCATTTATTGACTTGTAAGTCATGCTTAAAGTATTTAATAATACAGTAATAATGTTTCTAATACAAGAAGATTGAAGCTGTAGAATTCTGGCTCAGACTGTTCCACTGACTACTTCTACCAATCCAAAAGTGACTATGTTTCTGTGCACCATAAAAGGAAACCTATAGCTGAAGTTTACTTTGCTCTTAATTGCATAACAGCTCAAATAATTCGTCAACTGGGTATTTTCCTCTTCTGAAATTCAGAAAGCAATAAATGCTAATGAAGATATCAGATAACAAGAGGGGTTGCAGTGATAAAATTGCTAGAGGGCTGCATAAATTTAATTAAATAATACATTATAATATAAATAATTTTAAATGATGTATTCTAGCCTCGCCTTTGACTGGGCCACCAGCCTGTCTTTTCTAAGCCTAAGTGCTACTCCAGATATTGTGGAAGTACAACTCCCAGCACCTTCGCTAAATAAGCTTGCCCTGGAAGTTTGAAATTGTAATAAAATAATTATTTTTTAAAATCACAAAATTCCTTAGCACCCAAGCAATGGGCATTACTGTCTCACAAGGTTTAAACTATTGACTGCTTATGAAGGTTGCTGTTAATTAAATGTTCTCTCCAAATGCTTGATTAGCACAAAGTGTCATTAACCTTTGACCGTGATATCCAGACACAGTGAAGTGGGCCAGGCAGAAAGCCTTTCTGTCCTTCCTGTGAATCATGCTTTTCCTGCAAACTATATAATTGGTCTTCTGTTTACAACATGCCCCAACATTCTATACTTCACAAATGTTTAATAATAAATCATTAGTGCAAACGCAACCAATATGTTCCAGTATAATATTCTATTACACCTCTGCACAGAGTACTTTCTTCCATAATCTCTTGCCTTTAATCCCAAAGACAATTTCTAAATTACATTGGCAATAGAGTGTTTCTGTAATTGACCCCAGACCAATTGCAAGAAATCTTTGACACTGATCCAGGGATAGACAGTCAGCAGCCTTACATGTGGGGGCCGATTCACTAAATTCGGGTGAAGGGTTCGAATGAAAAAAACTTCGAATTTCGAAGTTTTTTTGGGCTACTTCGACCATCGAATGGGCTACTTCGACCTTCGACTACGACCTTCGACTTCGAATCGAACGATTCGAACTAAAAATCGTTCGACTATTCGACCATTCGATAGTCGAAGTACTGTCCCTTTAAGAAAAACTTCGACCCCCTACTTCGGCAGCTAAAATCTACCGAAGTCAATGTTAGCCTATGGGGAAGGTCCCCATAGGCTTGCCTGTGATTTTTTGATCGAAGGATTTTCCTTCGATCGTTGGATTAAAATCCTTCGAATCGTTTGATTCGAAGGATTTAATCGTTCGATCGAACGAAAAATCCTTCGATCGATCGATCGCAGGATTTGCGCAAAATCGTTCGACTTCGATATTCGAAGTCGTACTATTTTAGTTCACAGTCGAATATCGAGGGTTAATTAACCCTCGATATTCGACCCATAGTGAATCGGCCTCCCGTTGTTCAATACAAATCTAACTATACTGCAGCAGATTTCATATTTAAGCAACAGCTGGAGGACTGCATACAGTATGAATCTGTTACATTCAGCATTGTGATCCAGAAGTTTTATGAAAGCACTTATCCCCCACCCTCATGCCTTACTATTATATATAAATCACTATATAATAAAGTTTGTTGTAGATGTGAAAGGAACATGTTTCTAGTTTCCCATTGTAAGGCTACTGTACACCAAACCTTTTTATTCTCCTCCAGGAACAAGCTACCAGTATAATAATTGTACACAATATTAACAATTGTTGCAAATCTCAAGTCTTTCTTTAGCTATCCTATTCTCTCCTATTTAGTTATATGTCACTGTAGGTTTTCCTTATTTTAATAAGAACACTTTCATTTCTCATGCATTGTCTACATTTAATTTGCTATATAAATTCATTTACTATACAAATGCTCTTTCATTCTGTAATCCTATCAATATGTAACTTATTTATTTTGTTTTCTGGTAAATGAATTACTCTTCAGGTAACCATATTTGTTGGTTTACAAATAGGGAAGAAATAACTGCCCTTACAGAACTCCCTGTAACTAATTAAGAAGAAGAAGCTTCCTTCTAGTTAATGTGTGCTATAAAGACATATATCTTTGTGCCATAGAAGCAGCACACATTTTACTACATATCCGAGCAGTTGCAATGTATTTGTTCTGCTTTTTGCATAACCTATAATATTGCTATATATATCCTTTTTACTTATTTGAAGTCTATTTATATACTGTATATAAATATCTATATACATATACATACATATGTACGTAACACACACACACATACATACATATAGATATAATCATACCTTTTTGTTTTATTGACCTCATCTGTAAAAGGGGGATGGAATGTCTTGGCCCTGACATAATAGGTTTGTAGCTTTCAGCTAGAACACAAGGGGGGGTTGGATTAAAGTCTCTAAAGCAGGAGGAGAAGGCTTCATTACAAACAGACCTGAGTTTCTTCTGGCAGGGGAGGAAGCACAGCACAATGGCAACAGTGAGTGTATCTGCTGCGCTGAAGTCTTCCAAGTCTATGAAAAGGTATAAAAGTGTTAGGAGGAAAGCCAGCATCTACAGAATTCCACCTGACAGGTGAGCTTTTTCTCAATTGCTTTAACTGCATCATTGCACAGTCTAATGCTGTCTTTTTATAAATTACAAACATAAAGCTCAATAAAGCTTTCATTTTGAAAATGTGTTTAAAGATTCAATATAAAAATTGCTAATTTTAAGCTGTCAAATCAATTGGGGGCAGAATGAAAATGTGACCAGAGACAATTGGTCAGTTGCTAATATTTCAGCACCCTGGACAGCAGCTAATGTGCTAAATAAAGGGCTCCATCCTGGGACATCTGGTTCTGCTACAGAAATCTAGTGTTGCTTCTCTGTCTGTCCATCATTCAATTATTTTTCTATATCTATATACTGTATGTTTTTTTTTGTCACATGGGCAGCACAGTGGTGCAAACAGTTTGTATGTTTTCCTTGTGTTTGGATGTTTTTTTCTGCATGCTCCAGTTTCCTTCTGCACTCCAAAACATACAGAGAGGTTAAGTAGCTACTTATAAAATTAACCACAGTGGTATGTCATAGGGGTCTTAGATTGCAAGCTATGAATAATGTATAATCTTTGTAAAACATGTGGGCACTATACAAATAAATGATGATAATATTTATATGTATGTATGTATGTCTGACTATTAAACTACTGGTAATTTCCCCAAGGAAACTCTTTTTAGTGAACCAGAATGATTTAAAACACATCTTGTGTATGTATATGATATTTAGCATACAATGTTAGAGGTTCATACAGAGAATAAGTAAAGGTAAATGATGCAATATCATCTAAAAAATATTTACATAGGGTGCATTATTTATAGGCATATTAGAAAGAGACGGTAATGTTCCCAATAACACTAACTAGTTGTTGGAGAGCTGTCCAAACCGGCTCCTGCTTTGATCCAATAGTAGGGGCCACTGAGGGACAGGCACCCAGTTAGAAGAGGGTAGTGCTGATTAGTAGTCTGTAATGATTGCTCTAATGAGTATGATGGGTATGTAATGATTTTAGATTCCTACCGCACACCTCCAATTCACCAATCCTGCAATAGTGGTGCGTCCTTCCGTCGACCCGGCCGGGCCACCTAGCAACATATATTTTTGAAGAAACGGATCCGCACACACAGATTGTTGCAGTCGGGGAGTATCCCCTTTTATTTGCCACCAAACATTCAACGTTTCGGGGGGGCACACCCTCCCTTCATCATGAAGGGAGGGTGTGCCCCCCCGAAACGTTGAATGTTTGGTGGCAAATAAAAGGGGATACTCCCCGACTGCAACAATCTGTGTGTGCGGATCCGTTTCTTCAAAAATATATGATGGGTATGTCCCATTAAATTCATACAGTTGGGATATATAGCCCACAAGTGACTCCATTACAACATATGTGCCAATAACACTCTTGTTCTGGTGTGATAGCAACTCGGATGAAGATGATGATGATGATGGCAAGGAAGAAAATAATGACCCTGAAACTATCTTCCAGAATATACAGATGCAGAAAGAGATTATGGCAAATATCAGATGCAGACCCTGGCCAATGAGACAAAAGCTGCGCTCGCTCAGGTGTGTTGTGTTTGGTATTATACATTTATAACTGAGTATAAGTTAATGCAATTTTATTTCAGTAAAACACAACATACAATAAAGTAGAATTCTGTGAAAAGCAAAGTGAAGACTTAGGAACATAATTAAAAGACCAGTGCAGGAAAACAGTTTTCCTTACCACTTTTTACACAGCCTATTATCAACTTAAGGGTTAGTATTCAATAACATAAGACACGTCTGTGATGCTATGTGTAACAGTTTATGACAAAATCTGTGCAGGTATAGTAAATCTAGATATGTATAATTGTGTATCTTAAGCAAGTTTATATACCTTGCTTGGTTTTGCTGCTATGCACCTAGAGGCAGCTTTATCAAGGGTCGAATTTCGAGTTCATTGGAGTTTTTGAAAACTCTATATTCGACCAATCGAAATTTATTAGAAAAATTACATTTTTTCAAAGTCTGGGGAATACTATGGACCCAAAAACTCAAATAGAAACAAAATTCATTCGAGTTTTTCAAACTCAATTCTAGTTTTTTCTGCGCAAAAAACTCGAATGACAGGAAAGCTGCAACCAACTCCATATTGATCCCAGGACATCTTCCATAGGCTAAATTCGGCAGGTTTTAGGTGGTGAAAAGTCAAATTCGAATTCTTAAAAGGCCAGTGTATTATAAATCTAGAAATTTGAATTCAATTTCTTTTAAAAACTCAAAATTGAATTTTAACAATTCCCTAGTCGAATTTGACAGTTTTGGCCATAAAAAAAACCATGAAATGGTGGTCCATATGTAGCCATCCATTTGTGTGTATGTGAGGGTGAATGATTTATTGGTTAATTTCCAAGGGTTGGGACGGATGTCCAAAAACTGGAGTGATAATGACAGACAATGAATGGATGAATCAATTGTACTTATATATGTAATGGCTTGTAAAATGTTCTACTTATATAGCAGTCTCATTAACAGCTTTGGTTTTGTTTTACAGACAAGCCAAAGAAATTGTCTTAAAGTATGAAGGGAGATTAACAAGAACACGGGGGTACCAAGCAGCTGGAGCAGAGGTATTACATTTAACTGCCTTCTTATAACAGAAATAACAACCTTCTAAAAAGTGTTCTGCCAAGTGTCATTATGTTGGATTGTCTAAATTTGTAGACATGACACAGTTTGTAGTTATTCAGTGTGACAGAAGTCATAACTTATGTTGCATGATGAAAACTACTAAATACATTGTGTTTATTTAGTAGTAGCTGAGAAACGTGTGGGGAAGCCAACCCATCTTCATTGATGGAGTATTGACATAAGACTTAAGGTCATCATGCTGCCTTCAGTTAATATGTAACCAAACACAAGGCTTCTCTTCATTATAGAATGAAAGGTCCATGACCTATCATTGAGAGCTAATTAATTCATTAGCTATTTAGACATGTTCTAATTAACAGTTCTCTGTTAAAACCCCCTATTCAGCTCTCAAAAAAGGCTTGCAAATTGCCATTTTTCATACTTTTTTTATGTATCAAAGCTTTATGTATCCATACATTGTGAGATAAAAAGATCAGTACAATGGCATCACTCAGAGGCTACGCCAAGCATCAGCACTCTTGCACCCTAATACTGGCAGTAGCAATGACAAGGATTATACTCAGGTTGTCACCAAATTAAAGTGAAAAGTCGAATTTCCAATTCGGCTAGGGAATGGTTAAAATTTGATTCGAGTTTTTAAAAAAAATTTAATTTGAATTTTGAAATGTATCATGTACTGTCTCTTTAAGAATTCGAATTCAACTATTCCCCACCTTAAACCTGCCAAAGTTAAAATGAGTTTAAGCCTATGGGGACATCATGTGATCAATTGGGAGTTATTTGCAGCCTTCCTGAAAATCTATTTTTTTCCGGAGAAAAAACTAATCGAATTCAATTAGAATTCAATTAGAATTCGATTCATCCGAGTTTGAAAAATGTGATTTTTTTTAAAAAAAAATTCAATTTTATTGGTTAATTCTTTTTTCGGAGAAAAAACTCTAATCTAATTCAATTAGAATTCAATTCATCCGAGTTTGAAAAATTCGATTTTTTTCAAAAAATTTCAATTGGTTGGTTTTTTTTTTTGGAATTTTGAATTCATGGGAGTTTATGGGAGTTTTTACAAACTCCCATGAACTCTAAATTTGACCCTTGATAAAGCTGCCCCTTAGTGAATCCTTGGATTTTTTTTTCATTAATCTGTATGTAGATAGTAGCAACATATTATGCAGCTCTTTACAGAGATTATACATGATTACGTTAGTCCATGCCTAAATGCAAGCTGCAAACTAAGGAGCCTACCACAATTGGTCAATTGTTTCAGGAGGCAACCTGCCTGTATAATTTTGGCATGTGGAAGCAGGAGTACCTAAAACTAGCTAAAATATATATATCACACACACCCAATAATGTTTTTGGAGATGTGCAGCTGTTGGGCATAAAAAGCTAGTGGAACATGCAGCTTATAATATTTTCTTAGTAAAAAAAAAAGTTATTGTGATCTTGCATGCCTCCACACCTGTATTTAGACTGAAGTCTAAACCTGGATGTTCTTCTTCTGCACTGTCAAGATTGTGCCTATGTTATAGAGTACTGATTCTATGGAACCATTTCCAGGCTTGCAACTCACATTTAAACCCACTTGTTCTTACAAACCTGAAGAGCTCCATGCATCCTGACCCAAAGCCCTATTTTCCCAGTACACCTAAAGAAAAGTTTTCAAAGTGACAAACATTCAGTAGCAGGAGCTTGCGAGGGGGAGATCTGAACGGGTTGCTATACCTGGCATAGCTCATTGAAGAGCCAGACTTAACCTAGTTGACAATATCTATTTAATCTGTTTCCACAGTACTTGTTTACTTTTTACTGCTATGTGTTAGAGCAGTGACTATATTTAGTTTTACTGTGTTGTTAAAGTGATAAAGGGAAGCCTGCCACCTCAATCACGTAACCTGTAAAGTTTTGAGGCCCCTACCTGACCTGCCAGTCTGTTACTGTAAAATAATTTTTTATGTTCCTTGGTGGGTGAGTTATATGATGCCTTGGTGATGCTAACTACAGTGAGTGGTTCCCCTACTATTACAACCTCTTCTCCAAATGGAGAGCAGGCATGGTTTGGAAAATTGCTCTTTCATAGATAAAGCAGCTACTGTATATCTAATCTGCTGCTATGTCCATACTGTTGCAACTTAACGCAAACATTTATTTTTCAGGTATCCACAATGGATACGTAATACCTACTGATGCCCCTTTAAAATCAGAATCCGCTTCAAGAACCAAAGCTTGAAATTGATTGCTTTAATCAGTTTGCACCATTAAATAGAAGCAATAAAACACTTGAGGTAGTCACAGCTTTTCTTTTGTCGGTGACACCATTAGAAGTGTGGGGGTTTTATCAGAGCAGGTCCAGGCTCTTCTCAGTAACACCAAGGTATAATTTATTTGGCATCAGTTTAACATGGTGACTTGTTTCCTTACTACAAATAAACAAGAGCTAGAGCGGATTCTGCTGTACTTAACATCCTCACTGAAGTCTCTACTTAATTATAAAACTTCAGTCAAGCAATAAAATCTGCAACAGCACTGTAAAAATTAATTAGCCTCCCAATATTGATTTATGTCCCTGATAAGCGTTTGCAGCCTAAGTTGTTTAAGCTTTAGTTTCTATAATAAAATACAATCATTTTCTTTACATTTATTTTAAATCACACGGCTGGTGTAATATATGCTTTGTCAAGAAACAGCATTATAAGGTACTATGATGTAGCTGTGTATATAAATATATTTCTCCATTTCTCCACTCTAACACAAACAGCCTCCCTATACTGACATGCATATTGTTTGTAGTAAAGTCAATATTCTGCTAATTCTCTTTAAAGCAACACTGGTGATTCCAATCCAAGGGCATCGTTTGATTTCTGACTTAACAACAACGCTGTGAAGGGAGTTTAGGTAAAAAAAAAAAAACAATATATTTTTTAGCTTACAACAGACTTTTAAGTCCCCAGAATATGACCATTGTATCTGGGGTGAATGCCTTGTGTACTGACTGTAGGCATCATTTAGTTCTGGCAGGCAGGCAATATCTCTTTACATTACAGTGTTATAATAATTTGTGGATTCCTTTCTCTGAAATAAACACATGAATGAGACAGTAAAGGTTCACTATTGTCACAGAATCGACTGTATTTTGAATAAGAGACATAAGAATAGCCATAACTACTCTACCAAAATGTGCTCAGCAAAGTTCTCCAGAATCAAGAGCGACACATCACTTATCTGTTCTGTGACATATTGACATTATCAACCTCCTGACTTGCTTTCTTGGTAGGCCTATGTATTACAGACAAGTTAAATGCAACATCCAATGCTAATAAGGTATTGATTGACTTAATTTTGCCTTTTGGCAACAAGGGGAACGATTCATCAAAAGCTTTCTCCTCTTAAATACATGTTCTGTTTCACTGCTGCAGAGTTTCCAAATGATTTTACATGCCACTGAACATACAAGAATACAATGTCCAATGCCATGCAAAAATAGAATTTGTAAACACAAATATAAGATTTTGGCGAATGTAAGAAAATTTAATACTAACCAACCTTACACTATAATAACATCTAATATCTACAATGCTTGGGACCTGAGGTTTTCAAGATAATAGATCTTATAAATGTTCTTTATTTTTCAAGCAGTATCAGTCAGTCCCTTTCTGCTCTCCTGGCTCTAATTATTTAATCAGTGTAGCAGAAGTCTGTTCTATTCCAGCTATGACAGGTCTGATACTCAGCTGGCTTCTGCTAAATTGTTACAAAAGTCAGTAGCACCAGGGCAGAGAATAGCAAGAGGCAGACAGATACATGTCTATATGAAAATATCATTAAAATCACTGAAAAAGCTTACACAATATATAATGTACAGAAAATTAAATTTTCTTTCATCGAAAAAAAAAATCCATTTAACTCCAGTAAGCTGTCTTGATGTTTTTCTTTCAGCTTTGGAAAAAATTTCTTAGGGTTTCCTATAACTTTGTTGTCCTATTTATTCCTTGGGAAATGAGGATAAAGAAGATAGAGAGTAAGTATGGAAAACATAACGCATGATAGGCATTGCAAACTGTTTTATGTCTGGATAGCCCTATCAATCTATCTATCTGTCTATTTATCCAGTATGTTTATAAATATATGTGTGTATGTATATATATATATATATATATATGTGTGTGAAAAAGCAGGACAAAATCTCTGGACCTCTTCCCCCTAAGGCTGCCTATTGTACTTGTCCAGTAGGTCCCATATTTAAATGCTCCAAAGCTCACACTCTCCCCTGCCTTTAAATGTAACGTTTGCCTGTTAAATATGTTCAAGGAGTTGGCTGGTGCCTCTGGCTCCATTTATTTATTTGTCTAAAAGAGTTCCAAACATAACGTATTTCCCTTGATATTTCAGGTCACTTCGGATCTGGGGTTGCCTCCTACTTTATATTTTTGAGATGGCTGTTTGGGATAAACATTGTCCTTACCATCATGACTGGGGCATTTGTTGTTATTCCTGAGGTAAGATTGTTTTTTCTTCTTCAAAAGTCTTCAAAAGTTAAAGGAGCAGAACAGGTTTGAGTGGTTTGGCAGTGAGACCACAGGTAACCTACCCTTTTCTCTTTTCTAACTCTATAATTAAGTTATTATTGGTACTTCCAAAATATAAAGTCTCTATTTTATATTAAAAAACATTTTATGAAGACGTATACCCCTATACTTCTTCACTGAGGAAGGTCATCTGTGTGTTGAGACAGAAAAGTTGGATCATAATAATTTGATCTTATATTATATATAATATGTAGTATTTTACAAAAAAAAGTGTGGCTATGGGACATATTACCCACAATGCTCGGGACAGGGGGCTTATTAAATAAGGGATCTTTTTGTAATTTGAATCTCCATACCTAAGTCTACTAAAATATCATTTAAACATTTAATAAATTCAATAGGATTGTTTTGCTTCCAATAAGGATCAATTATAACTTAGTTGGGATCAAGTACAAGGTACTGTTTGATTATTACAGAGACAAAAGGAACCATTTTAAAAATGATTTAAAGGCAAAAACATATTCAATATTTTGCTTTTTCACCTAAAAGAAGCATATTTTCAATTCAGTCCAGTTACAAAATCAGTACCCTTTCTGTAAAATAATCAATCTTCCGCAGCTCATTCAACTTTCCTCTCCTTCTGGAAGCTAGGTGCTGAGAACCTTTAATAGTAGACTGGCCAGCCGACCAGAGTTGATCTGCATTTAAAAGTACAGGGGCTATTATGTTTGTGTTTATTTATGACTGAGGCTAATCTTGATGAGAAACATCTGCTCTCTTGCCCTTTGGAATGCAGAACATCGTTGATCCTTTCTCACTACTCTGGTCAGCCGGCTGTGAAAGGATCTCAGCTCAACTTCCAGACGGAGAGAACAGTAAATAAGCTGCAGGAGATCGATTATTTTACAGGGGCACTGATTTGCTAACTGAATTATATTTAAAAGATCCTTCTTTTTAGGTGAAAATGCAGTAGATTAATTATTTTTTATTTCCTTTACAACCCTTTTAAGAAGTCTTCACAATGTATAGAAAAATAGATCAGCGCCTCTGGCATAGGAGACAAATAAACATCAGGAAAAAAGAGAAAGAGAGAAAAAAATATATATATAGTGTAGTATTTTTGTAAATTTATACTTCAACACCACGTGTTATTTTCGGGAAATGTTTATATTGTGTTACTTCCCTTTAAACTCAGGTGTTTCACATGTTTCTGTATCATGCTTAAACCCCTCCTCTGGTGCCCTTTAAGTTTTCCCAGTGTGAATCCTTCCACCGATAACCTGTAGCAATGCCTACTTACAAGACCCTGATTGTTAGTTTGCCCGTAATGGTGTCCACGCTCCGTTCCTCCTCCGTTGCTTCTGGTCCCCTTTTAAGAAGTCATTGGTGCCAACTGCTGGCTGTCCATGGTATAAAATTCCAAGCATCTTGGGTCAGTCGGTAGAAGTTCATGATCTCACCATTAGACTGCTCCTGCTGTTCATCTTGCTGAATTTCCTCCTCTTCTTCAGAAGGTTAAGAAAGCAGTAAAACGAGCAGCCTGGTCCAGCTCCATGCTTTTTCCATTATTTCATTAAAAGTCTCTACCCATTTAAATCCTAAGGTATCAGAGCAAACCTAATTTTATGCTGAAATAGCCATGAAAGATGCAAACCACATTCACATACACAACAGAACCCAGTTTTACATTACCAGTGAAGCCCATGTACGCTCACATATCCAAATGTTAACAGTCTTTTCATATGGGCGCTGACCATATTGCTTGCCCTGTCTAAAGGGGATACTTGTGTGAATTTGAGGTTATTTGTTGCTATTCTGGCAACAAATAACATGTTTTACATACACATATGTAGAAAAAAGCAGTACACATTGTTATTTTCTGTATGCAGCCAGAAGCAATATTTCTAAGGAGGATTTATAGTTCATTTATGCCTAGACAGAACTGTTAACAGATGATTTACAGAGATTTTACCTGAGCAACATCAGAAGCTTATTTATTGCAAGCTTTTCTGTCCACTACTTCTAACCTCCATAAAAAACATTTATCATTTATCGCTATTACTATATATATAAACTAAGGACCATGACATATATGACAGTAAAACAATGCATTTCCCTTGTGAGGGTAGAGCTCCCAAGTTACAGTTCATTGTGTCCTTGTAGTCATGAGACTTGACACAACAGTTGTGTATTTCCTGTTCTACACACCACCATTTGGCACTCTCAAAGTTGAATCAGACATGGCAGTCTCCATTAAGTTATTATTTGAAATTAATGTTACATTGATGAATATGATGCAGTCACTTATTATCATAAAAATATTCTTTAGCTATATATAAAAGGTATGAAGAATGGGTTCTAGCAGTTTCTACCTTAATTTTAATGCTTGAAGATTCCCAGGTTTCAGCATAACCCTGAAGTGCACCCCACACATATTCACATATGAACATACAAACAACATTCAATTCAATAACCTTTTAATCAATTAAACTCCCCTGCATCACTATTTAGTTTTTTTGGATCTGAAAATATTAGAAAAACAAAAACATAATGTACCTAACCTCAAGAACTGTGCCATGGTGTATGCAGATCTTCAGTACTATCCATTCTTCCTGCTAGGAACATCTAGCTTTTCAATTTCATATATTCATTTTGCATTTATTCTTTTTAGATCCTTGCTGGTGCCCCGTTTGGAAGCACTGTCAACAAGAAAATTCCAGATAAAGAACTTTCATCAGCCCAGGACCTCAACACCATCTGGTCATTGGGGGCAAGTTGCAGAACTTAATTAATATTGAATTCAATTTGGCAGTTGTTTACCATGTTAATATTAGGAATAAACTTTGACTGTATACATTAAGGGGCCAATTCACCAAGCTCAAGTGAAGGATTCGAAGTAAAAAAACGTTGAATTTCGAAGTGTTTTTTGGGCTACTTCGACCATCGAATGGGCTACTTCGACCTTCGACTACGACTTCGACTTCGAATCGAAGGATTCGAACTAAAAATCGTTCAACTATTCAACCATTCGATAGTCGAAGTACTGTCTCTTTAAGAAAAAACTTCGACCCCCCTAGTTCGCCACCTAAAGGCTACCAAACCCAATGTTTGCGCAAAATCCTTCAACTTCGATATTAGAAGTCGAAGGATTTTCATTCCCCAGTCGAATATCGAGGGTTAATTAACCCTCGATATTCAACCCTTGATGCATTGGCCCCTAAGACACCAGAACTTATTTAAATGGGGACCTCCACACAAAAATAACTTAAGCTTTTTGAAAAGTAAACATAATTTCAAGCAACTTTGCAATATACATCAATTATCATCATGATTTTTAATGGTTTGGAACAGTTCCCTAATTCTAGCCCCCTGCTCTCCTGCTGATCTGTTTGACTACTTTGCTGAGCAGGCTGACTACTGTTACTTTGTATCTGCAGCCAGCTGTCCTCAGCCTGCATCCTCCAAACCCCACAATTCCCTGCATATGTGATTTCAATAAGGAACAGAACATCACAGTGCAATGCATTGTGGGTTATGTAGTTCCTGCATGCTGTCTGGAAGCTGTGGAGAAGTTGTTACAATTTGTAACATCAGTGTTTTAGTCCCTCCTTCCCTGCCAGAATTTCAAATGATGTAAGAGAAGAACGGTTGAATTTCATTATCGAAAATTGCATTTATTCATACTTTTTGAAAAAACAGGTAAATGTGATGGGTAAATTAGGGGTTTCTGTGTTATGTGGGTCTTTATCAAATTTTGGTTTGGAAGATGGAGTTCCCCTTTAACAACACCAGAAGATTTTGCACCCAGACATTAACCCATACTGACCAATAAGTGGTTAGCATGTTTTAGCAAACTTAAGGTAGAACAATAAAAGCAAAAATGGCCAGTGTTGATAAATGAGCCTCACAGACATCCTGCTTTTACTTTTGTATCTCGATTTTTTGCACTTAGGTTATTGCTATCTTGTGTCCAAACCACAACTCGGCATTGACCAAACTGAGTGTAAAGAGTAAAGGAAGTTGCCCAGTGGTGCTGGACTGGTAAATGTAGTCTGCATCCTCTTAATTTGGATTTCATTCAAAAGTGAACGGAGTTCCAGGAGCAGCAGAGTAGTGCTCACAATACTGACCAGCATTGCAAATTTATGAATGGGCGATGGGCCATACATAGGCATTCCTTCTCACCCACCCAACTTAGGCATTATTCAGTCAAAATTGGTATTTCAGCAATAAGGAATATGTGATTTTGTGCCTCTTACTGCTCATGCACTTGCATCTGGGACTTTAAAGGGGCAGTTAATCTTTTAGTTAACTTTTAGCATGTTATAGAATGGCCAATTCTATGCAACTGGTCTTTATTATTTATTTGTTATTGTTTTTGAATTATTTGCCTTCTTCTGACTCTTTCCAGCTTTCAAATTTAGGTCATTGGCCCCATCTAAAAACAAATGCTCTGTAAGACTACAAATTTATTGCTACTTTTTATTACCCATCTTCTATTCAGGCCCTTTCCTGTTCATATCCCAGTCTCTTTTTCAAATTAGTGCATGGCTGCTAAGGTAATTTGAACCCTAGCAACCAGATTGCTGAAATTACAAACTGGAGAGTTGCTGAATATAGAGCTTAATAACTCACAAACCACAAATAATGAAAACCAACCAAAACTCTCTCTAAGTTCAAAGGTAAACATCTTTAATAACTGGTACCTAGTAGGGTGGACAGTTCATACATGTAGCCTACAGCCCTCTAACAGAAATAACATTTACCCATGTCAGGGAGTGCCGGCAGGGCAACTGAGCACTATACTTGAAAAGCGTGCCATTTTTTTTGCACTTTGTTTCACAAGCTCTAATCACACAACCAAAGCAGGAGCAAAAAAAGGTGTTAACATTCAAGATGGAGAGCTGTGAAGTTGTGGTATAATCTCCCTTCAGCAGATTCTTTGTCAATTATATTATGCAGTTTATTAAAAGGTTTGATGACTAATTTTTGATTTAGTTCTATTTTCCTTACAGGGTTACCTGCAATACTCTGTGTTATTTTATGGCTATTACGGTCGAGAAAGAAAAATAGGGCGAGCCGGGTACCGCCTTCCATTGGCGTATTTTCTTGTTGGAATGGCTGTCTTCGCCTACAGTTTCATCACACTTTTAAGAAAGTAATATATGCTATATTTTACTTACAGAACAACAATGTAATATTCATCATATATATGCAACAATTGCAAATACAGATACTTGGGGTTATTTAATAAAAGGCACAAAGTTTTCCCAGGTACAGTAACCCATAGTGACCAATCATCAAGTAACATTAACTTGTTTAAAAGCAAACGTGTTCTTGGTTATTGTGGGTTAATACTCCTGGGAAAACGTAGTGCCTTTTGTTAAGGGGATTAGCATTGCAAATAACAAATAGTTGTTATCCATTCCAAGGATATTTCAGTTCTTTTTAGTGACCTATAAATAGGCCCATGATCTTGACTCCTAAATTCATAAATCCCCAAAACCTCAGCCTCTATGTCCATTCATACCCCATAATTTGCTCAGCAAGCAAACCTTCCCCAGACATCCATTGCTTCCTTCTCTATAACTAAAAGGTAACATCGGTACCTAACTTGACATTGTATGATGCACATTTACAGAATGGCAAAGAACTCTAGACTGAGTATGGCAAGTGCCTCAGATGAAAACTATACCTTCTGCTGGAAAATCTTCTGTGCGTGGGATTATCTAATTGGCAATCCAGAGGCATCTGAGAGTAAAACAGCTGCAATAGTCAACGGCATTCGAGTGAGTGCATATCATACACCATAGCATACAATATGTTACTTCTGCTTTTATTATTATTTACAGATATAACACAGCACTTCATCTTGTTTAGTTCCATTAATTCACTGGTGAACTGCACACTCAAGGCCACACTCATAAGCTTATCATATTATACTGACTCCTGGCATAATTTTTCATTATAATTCATGGTTTGATTGTATTGTTCCATCGTGTTTACTGTACTATGGGAAAGTACACAGCTAATTGAAATAGAGAACTTGTAATAATAAAATCACAAACCGGAGATTTCTGAATTTGGATATACGTAGTATCCTGAGCATGGCACTTTATTTTCAATCTGCAATTATTTAGTGATGCAGCTACCCAGATTTTTAGCCAAAAAAATAGGCAGCAACTTGGTTTTTTCAAAAAAATATGAATGTTTTCATGGTATATCAGTCCTGGGTATGGCTTAGCAGAAAATTTAAATTGTATTGGTATGCCTTCAAACCACTGTTATTTAGCATATTTACATTTGTACACCTACAGTATAATATATTTGTAGATTTATAATCTGATTTATACATAAATACATCAATCTAAATAACTGTTTTGTGCTGTATTAAAATAATTTCAAAACATTTATAGAGACAGACCTATGCTATTTCAGTTTTCGATCACATCGCCGTGTCTTTCCTTGTTTCTGTCTAAAATTGCCTATTCCATTAGTGATAATCTACAAAGGCACTACAAAGACAAGGAAGGAGAAATGTCTTAGTGATTAAATCGCCAGGCTTTGACTTGGTTTGTTTCCTGGCAATGGTTCCTCTGTCAGTTCTTTTTGACAAGTGGATTAAAGGGACAGTTAACTGAACTGTGCTTATCATAGAGGGGTAGGTAAACAGATATATATTATGGTTTATCTCTGTAAAGGCTATGCAGTTGTAAACATATGATTTATTATGATATTATCATTTCTCCCCCCCCCATCTGCAAAATGCCACCAAGTTAGTGTTAAACCTCAGTTTTTATTTCTTATCATTTCTTACAGGAAGCAGTTTTAGAAGAACAAGAGAAACATAAAAGCAAAAATCTGTAAGTATGTCAATTTATTTGGCATAAATTGCCACATTTACAAGCACTGCCAATATTAAAACTATGTTTTCAGACAATGTTATACAATATACAATATAATTACAGAACAATATATCCAGCAGAGTGTTGGGATCCCCACTGCATTATCATGGCAAAATCTTTGAATGAGTAAAGTAGCCATAAAATATCTTTAAAAAAATCTGGCAACTCTGTTGGGAGGCAGCTTAGAAAAACCTATTTGACCAGTGCATTGATGCTGTCCTCCCCAGATGGGTCTCTGTAAGTTTGCAGTATGAGCTGAATGTTGGCCCAAAGGCAAAATGATCATATCAGCCCAATTTTGACCAGGCAAAATCCCATTGTACACTGCAGAGCTTATCTGTTATCTGCTGTGTGTCCTTTAGCCTTTTCTCCTTTTTCAGCTTTGAATGGCTGCCCCCATGGCTACACAGCAGCTTGTTTATATAAACTATAGTAGTGTTTATGAAGCAAACACACCAGTTTTACCAGTGCAGAATAACAGTACATTATATTTTCATTTCTTTAAGACACTTTAATTTTTGGTGTTACTGTTTCCTTTTAATTGTTAAAAAAATATAAAATATTATACATGGGAGATGGCCTTTCCATAATTATCCATAATTCGGGGTTTCTGGAAAATGGGGTTCCAAATAACCAATCCCTATGTTGTCTTAACTGGTAAATGTCTTTAAGTAGTGTAAATAAGTAAAGAATATGTCTTATAGTTTACAGAAAAGAAATTGTGTACACTGAAGCAATGCATGTATTCCTGTAT
Source organism: Xenopus petersii (assembly GCA_038501925.1). NCBI lineage: Eukaryota > Metazoa > Chordata > Amphibia > Anura > Pipidae > Xenopus > Xenopus petersii. The sequence continues at coordinate 88,691,909 of CM076677.1, forward strand.
AAATGCATTCTGTTTGCTGCCTTCTGCTGGCATAGGTTCCCATAATTCCTCAGTGATCTCCGCTAAATCATTATCTGAGCAGCCTCCTGCTCAGACAGAGAATTTTAAAATGTCATCTGCACCTGCTAAGAGGCAATTTAGAAAGATTAAATTATGTCTAGAAGTGGAACCATTTCCATAATGATTTTAAATGCTACAATTTGCTCTATCATTAAACAGAATCTGGGGTTTTAACTATAGGTTTCCTTTAATAAATCCCATGGTTGTTAATTATCGGAGTTGACTGCTATGAAGAGGCAATAAATCCCATACACACAGGCACATCCCAGCGATGAAACCAGCCAAACGCTATTTCATTAAAGCAGTTTTTCTCTTTCTTCTTTCCTAGAGCGGTTACAATAAGCCTCAGGATTCTCGCAAACATCCTAGTTCTCCTTTCACTGGCTGGAAGTATTTACATTATTTATTTTGTGGTGGACAGATCCCAAAAGTTGGAAAGAACAAAAATAGAATTGAGCCTATGGGAAAAAAATGAGGTAAAAGAATTTTGGAATAAAAAAAGTGTCAGCGAGGCTGGATCCACTATCAAACAAACACAGATCTATAATGCTAATTCATTTATTGTTGATATTATTGCTGACCATACTAATCCTATCTGCATATTTTTATAGTGAAAATAACAACTCTGAATCTCAGAAAGGGAATTTGATTTGCTAATACATATTCAATGAGTCAAGCAAAGGATCCTGGGAAACAAGCCTCATTATGACATACAGTTTATATCTTAATTTGTCCATCCCGCCAATCCAAAAAAGGCCTTCATCTGCTACAAAATGTGCAAATGTCATTTCAATAAAAATATTCATACCTATTCAATGAATTAGAAAGGTGGGGCAGAGCAACCAGGTCTTAGAAGAATCTAAGACCTAGACGAATCATATGAGCCATGTTGTCAAGTATTTAGTATGTTTCTCGGGATTCCACCTAGAAATGTCCTCAAATTTGCATAATTCATTTAAAGGCATTCTGTCAGAAGAAAACATGTTATAAAATGCACTCCTCCAGCACTGAAATAGTTTTTTCAAAAACACAAACAAATTTTTCTTATGTTTAATTTTGAAATATAATATGGGGCTAGACATGTTGTTTGGACAATGTTCAATCACCCAATACTGCTGCACTGCACGTTTGAGTGATATCATTTCCCTTTCCCTTTCAGCAGTCTATCAACAGAACAATGGGAATGTAACAAGCTATAACAGCTCCCTGATAGTTATGAGAATTGCACTCAATAGTAAAAATCCAAGTCTCGCTGTGGCTCCTCCAGTTGCACTGAAAAATTTATCTGAAAGCAATTCCATTGTGAAGGTCTGGCTGAAAGCACAATGACCTGAGATGGCTGCTTACACTTCAATATTACAGCTAAAAAAGTACACTTATAAATAACAATGACAGCATTGAAATGTTAGAATGAATTACTTGCAATGTACACAGTGTAATTTAGTTAATAATTGTGACAGAATATGATTTCCCTATTGATGGGATCAATAGTTTTGCTGCATTAAGCAAGTTGTGTCCTATACTTGACAGAATATATTAAATTATTGATCTCTGTGAAAAAAAAAGATGTAGACAGTCAAATGCGGGCAATGCTTAACTATAACTCAACGCTTGCAGTAGCGTCGGGTACAAGCTGCTGGTCCCCCTGCCAGGGTCCCACATATACTGTAACTCCAAGAAACTCCAATTTTAGTGTTGGCGTGAGAGTCAGACACTACACTGTATATATTTCTTTACAGGTTAGTGTTGTCGTCTCTCTAATCACTATGATTGCCCCTTCTGCCTTTGAGCTTGTAGCTGCTTTGGAGATGTATCACCCAAGGACTACTTTACGATTTCAGCTTGCAAGGTAAGGGAATGGAAAAGGAAATAGGTAAATTAATTATCCCATCTAATAAACTGGAAAAAAAACAAAAGAACTAAATAAAACTTTACATTACACAAAACTTATGGCTACAGGTATCCAAAACAGAGCCCTGGAACTGGGGCAAGCTGAGAGGGCAGATAGGATTGCACCTGTTGTTTGCACTCTGCACCATGCCTCCCAGTTTGTAAATGACCCAAGGGTGTTTTATTGTATGTTACAGTTAAAACAGTGGGCATTAATAAACCACTAAAAATTGTCTTTAAACGTACCAAAACTGATAAGGAAATGATGCTGCATGAGTCAAATGAAATGCACTTAATCCAAGCAGAAAAACTGAATATAAGGGCTCTTATACAAGAGCTTTTTTTTGAGATGCAGGTTTGAGCATGCCTAAACACATTAGCTAATTGATTCCATTCAATATGGCCTGGTTGTACGCAGGAGCATTTAGAGTAGCCTTTTATCCTATTCGCATTTAATGACATTTTTAAGATGCAGCATTTTCTTGCACACAATCAGAAATCCATAGTATAGAGGGTTGCATTCGGAACTGACAAAAATGCACTTACAAAAATACAAAAATACATATAAACCCAATATATGTGTTTTTAATTACTCAGCATGCAGTTGTTAACACTTTAAAAAATGCAGGTGTATAAGACCTCTAACCTTTTAAATTCTGACATTGTTTAAAAAAAAATCTTGTTTTATGGGAATAATAACAATAATAAGGCTATATATTTTAATGGTCACAAAGCAGGTGTTTCTCTTGGCTGGAAGAGATACATATACCTTCTGGCTGATATGATGGCCCTTCTGGTTAATCACAAAGGTCCTTTTCTCCCAAACAACATTTGGCCCAAGAGTCACAAACTAATTTGGTGCAGCTAAAATCTACAGTGTACATTTTTATTTCTTTAAAGTACCTGTGCTGATGCAGGGCTCAATTTAACAATGAAAACAAACTATTGTATAACTATATGTAATGCCATTTTTCATTTTTATTTTATTTTCAGGGTGCTTGTGTTATATCTTGGCAATCTCTACAGCTTAATAATTGCCCTGCTGGACAAAGTGAATAGCATGAGTGTAAGTAATACACTGGGCAAGTATAGGATGGTGGGTAAAAACCTTGACAGAAAAACTATATTTGCCTAAAATGTATGCGTATATATATATATATATTATATATATATATATAAAAACAACTAACGTTTCGGCTCACACTCAAGCCTTATATATATATATATATATATATATATATATATATATATATAGATATAGATATTATAATGTGCATATAGTGAGCGCACTCTTTCCGGATTTAAAATATAGAGATTGGTGCGTTGGTCAAATCTTGTAATACATCGTAGTAAATGGACTCGCACTCCTTATTTATAGTGAAGAAAATCGTTGTGCTTTATTCACAAATGCATTTCCAAAGTTTCGGTCCTCTCTGGGACCTTTTTCAAGGAAAAAAAGGTCCCAGAGAGGACCGAAACATTGGAAATGCATTTGTGAATAAAGCACATAAATTTTCTTCACTATAAATAAGGAGTGCGGGTCCATTTACTACAATATATATATACTAGGGGGTCAAATTTTTTTTTTAAAGAGACAGTACTTCGACTATCGAATGGTCGAATAGTCGAACGATTTTTAGTTCGAATCCTTCGATAGTCGTAGTCGAAGGTCGAAGTAGCCCATTCGATGGTCGAAGTAGCCCAAAAAAAACTTCGAAATTCGAAGTTTTTTTAATTCGAATCCTTCACTCGAATTTAGTAAATCTGCCCCTGTATGTCTTTATTCAGTGGACAATCGCTTTTGCGATTTTGTCCACTGAATAAAGACATTTAAACACTTCTAAGACCTGTGAGTGCGATCAGCTTTACATTCAAACTTCAACAAGGACTGCACCCAGGCATAATTGATGAAATTTTCGTGAGTGCCGGTTTTTCCCTTCACTATATATATATATATATATATATATATATATATATATATATATATATATCAATCAAATCCACAGTTGTAAGCAGTGCACACCAAGGCGACTATGGTTTTAATCTTTTGATAAATAAAGAAGCAAATATTTGCAAATTTTTTTTTTAAACTCCGGTGTGCGCTGCTTACAACTGTGGATTTGATGTATGTGAAGCGCTGCTGCAGCACCTGGTCCTGATTGCCTGGAAGGGAGTGCAGAGACCTGCCTGGGTTTCTATATATATATATATATATATATATATATATATATATATATATATATATATATATATATATGGTTTTGAAGCTAGCGACTTTTCCGGCGCACGTCAAAGATTTTTGCTGTAGTTTCGCTAATTTTTTCGCCAGTGGCAGAATGCCACGAATTTACACCTGGCGAATTTATTCCTCCATCACTAATTTAGGTGAGAACAGTCAGTGACTCACAGCATGAGGGTTGCAGCTCAGAAAAAAACTATATTGGGGGGGACTCGCAAATAAATTGTTAAACATATAAGTCATATAAACCACTTCAGGAAAAAAATAATAGAAAATTATTTTCAAAAAACTATTAAACATCTAGTGCAGGTTGGGGTTTTTTTTAACAGTGATGGTTAAATAGGTTACTTAAAATTGATTTGGCTTATAGCATATTATGCAAATCCATAAATTAGTGAATCTATCACAGTATGAAAAACAAGATCTTGTAAGCCTCCATCTCATTTTAGACAATACACTTTGTACACACATTTATGAAAATCAAAATCTTATTGATATTGTTGTTTGCTATTTTGACTTGTAAATACTCCTCTATGCTAATATATTGATCAGGTATTAGTATATGTTTCATATTCTAGTATGTGATTCAATATATAATGTATTCTTTCAGCACAGTAGCAATGATACCTCCTTGGCCCCAATGTATGCTACAACAGCATTCACCATGTTATCTACTGCTTCTCCTGGCTGGGACCTGAACAGAACCTCAACCCTTGCACTGGATATGGATCTGAACAGGACAAAACCCATGCTACCAACCAACTGGACATTATCCCCTGTTGCTTCAGACACCCCAGGTGCAAAAAATGAGTGCTGGGAAACCTATGTTGGACAGGTAGGATGTTGAAATTCAAACATAAACTTTTTTTTGTATAGATATGTGCTAAATTCATATATTCAAAAACAGAAATGTAAAGTGTACATATTATTGGCTGCTTCTAATATACAAATCATTGACCTATAATAATCAATTACAATTTTCCACCAAGCAAGTATGAACAGTATAAAAGTGTCCCAGATCAGCGGTCTATTAGGAGTGATCTGGCTTCGGTTACCATTCTGGCTTTTCTGTTAAAGTTGCTTTAAAAATAGTCTGTGGCTATAGATATATATTAAACAAGTCGGATAATTGTAAACTTTTTTCCTCACTGAAAACTTTACACCAGATTTATAAATCGCACTTCTTGGTCAGATGGCCCTGCTCCTCGCCCACGCTGCCCCCACCTATTTGGTAAAAATTATGAATATAATTTTCTCAGCATTATTGTACTTATTGTTATCTTGAGAAATACAGGGTGACTTATCTGCACAACTTCTTAACAACTAAATATATATTTGTATATCATTTTAAATATCTTTGCAAGACTGACCGATCAACATTGTTGGTTTTTGTACCTTTGTTAATATTTTAAGGTTCTTTTACTGGATCCCAGTTGGGAAATAAGGCAAACGTTTAATCTTCTACTGTATAATGATTCCCAAATGTGTGAGCCAATGGCAAAACTACAATAATGCTCAGTGTTAAATTTAGAAACTCCTTCTACTGAATGAATCACTCCCAGTATTTGTGTTGGCCATACCCTCTAAATTAATTATTGATAGATCACTGTTATGCTTGATGTGTAAATAAATAAGGTCTTAGTTCTCAGAATTCCAGTTGTTTTTCTAACACAATTTAAAAAAGCACAATTGTTGCCTTATTTATTAATATATCCAAATAAAAAAAAGAACACAAATACCTCCAATTCGTCATTTACTCAACTTTCTTTTTCATGTGTTTACAAGAGCTTAAATAAAAGTGAAAAACTCTAAAACCTCAAATTAGATAAATATTAGTATATTTTATAGTATACATATTATATTATAGATTTTTTTCTTGCTTTTTTAAAAGTATCAAAAAATTGTGTAAATGCTCAATTTATTGCACACAATAGTTGAAAATAATAAGATATGAACATTGATAAATCAGCCCAATATTATAGGATACTAGCTAAAGGACCCTATAAGTACCCTATATACCCTATATACACAACACAGGCAAATTTACCCAGGTGATTTGGTTTCCAGATTTCCTTTTATAAACTTTCCCTCGCTTTTCTTTACCATACACTGTATAGTTTTATCATTGCCTCCCATTTGTTAATTAATGTGCAGAATTTTTTGTAAAAATTAACACTTTGGGGTGTCAAATACTCACATTCAATAATTATTCCGAGTTTTCCGCAAAAACTTTGATGTTTTTCAAAGTTTTCAGAGTTTTTTTCGCAGAAACCCCGAAATCATCGGATATTGGTACATCAGCGCAGACACTGGGACCTTCCCCACTGACTTATAGAGGACCTTGAGAGATTTTAGATGCCGCGGTTTTGGATTCTGAGTTTTTAGACCATCGGACTTTAATAAGAATTATTCTAGGTTCAGATATTCGGACCTTGATAAATAAGCCCTTAAAGGGGTTGTTGACCTTTGAGATAACCTTTAGTATGATGCAGAGAGTGATATTCTGAGACAATTTGTCATTGGTTTTCATTTTTTATTATTTAAGTTTTTGAGTTATTTAGCTTTTTATTCAGCAGCTCTTCAATTTGCATTTTAAGCATTCTGGTAACTAGTTATCAAATTACCCTAACAACCATGAACTGATGTGAATAAGAGACTGAAATATGAATAGAAGAGTCTTGAATAGAAAGATGAGGAATAAAAATGTAGCAATAACAATTCATTTGTATAGAGCATTTGTTGTTTAGATGGGTCAGCGACGCCCATTTGAAAGCTGAAGAACAAAAAGGCAAATAACAATAAGGGGCACATTTACCTAGGGTCGAATATCGAGGGTTAATTAACCCTTGATATTCGGCCGTCGAAGTAAAATCCTTCGACTTCGAATATCGAAGGATTTACCGCTATTCCTACGATCTAACGATCGAAGGAATAATCGTTTGATCGAACGATTAAATCCTTCGAATCAAACGATTCGAAGGAATAATCGTTTGATCGAACGATTAAATCCTTCAAATCGAACGATTCGAAGGATTTTAATCCATCGATCGAAGGATATTCCTTCGATGAGAAAATTGTTAGGAAGCCTATGGGGACCTTCCCCAAGATCAAATTCGGCAAGGCTAATAAAATCAATAACATTGAGAGCATAATATGCCTGTAAAATAAACAAGTTGTCCCATTTAGGAACTAAGAAATAAATATAATTCACTCAATAAGCGCTTTACATTTCTGCACACCAGGCACTAGATATCTGTTTTAATTATATGTTTGATGATTCACCATTAAAATGCAACTGCACTGTTAAATCCACAGTGAATTTCAATGACTGATTGGCCTGCAATCATAAAAATATTTTGTGTATAGTATATATTGAATAAAGTACCCCCTCTTGTAAAATATAAGGATATTATAAGTTACCAAGGAGTTTCATGACCATATAAAAACACGAGGCCGTGGAACTCCGAGGTGACTTCTAATATCCTCATATTTTGCAACTGGGGATACTTTATTTATTATAATACACAGGGTTCAGTGAGTCATGTGACAGAAATGACATCAAAACTCACCGTTTATAACTAATGGCATCAGAACTCACCGTTTATAAGGAAATAATTTACAAGATATTCATGGCTTTTGTGTAGTATATATGTATGGCACACAATATCACCGAGACACGATGGAGCAAAAGGGTCCTACTTTCTTACTTATTTTATATTATATTCAGGATGAACGGTCAGCATTTTCATTTTCAGGCCCAAAGCATGGCTTATTTGCAGATACTAGGCCGATTATCAATGTCTGATACCTACAAGACTCCAAGACATCAATCCTAATGTTCAAATAATCAAAATCAGTATTTAATATTGTTTTGAGCTTGCAAGAATTTTTATTGCAGACCAGCCAAAATAGTGACAACGATTAATATAATATTTTTCTGTTAATCGGATGAATACATTTTATCAGATTAGGTTCAATCACAATCAGTGATCAATCCCAATTGATTTATTCAGAACAAAATCAAAGGAATACTGGTCACCTGTTTAAAATCAAACATCTTATTGGCTGCTATGGGTTACTGCTCCTGGGCAATTAGTGCCTTTTATCACATATGGGGGTTGATGTTTTGGGACCACAGTTGCTATGATTTTAGACTTAGCTAGAAAGCAGCTTAGGCTGTGCAATTATTTAACTTCAATCTATATTTACTCCAGGAAATGCTGAAGTTATCGATTATCGACATGATTTTCACAGTAGCGAGTATACTGCTTATTGATTTCTTTCGTGGACTGTTTGTGAGATATTTGAGTAATTGCTGTTGCTGGGATCTGGAGAGCAAATTTGTGAGTACTAGATTTTACTTAACAGTATTTAAAATTTTGAACTTAATCTTTTCTCTTTATTTAGTCATTGAGATTTGGCGCTACTTGATGGGTTAGATCAGTAACACACAGTTATGCAACAAAGTGCTTGTTTCCAGTTAACACTTGACTGTGTGAGCCTTTAAAGCAAGGTGTCTCATGGATATGTTTATGTATGGTATATCATTTTCATAATGTTTGTTTGTTAATGTTACTAGTGGATCATATAAATTATATATGTATTTCTGATTTAGTCATTTCCAAAGTATGTCTTTTCATCTTCTAAAATGCTTAGTGCTTCAACTAAAACAGGTTTTTACCTATTTCACTACATTCAGCCAGAATATGGAGAATTCAAAATTGCAGAAAATGTCCTGCATCTAGTCTACAATCAAGGAATGATTTGGTATGTGTCTGTTTTACAAACATAGGAAACTATGAAAAAAATGTTTAAAGTAAACTTTCCCTCACAGTGGCAACACCAGCCAAATGTGTAATTGTTTTATAATTACATAGTTATATAATTTGGGCTTAAAAAGACCAAAGTCAAATGAACAGTAGTGCACATATATACACATACTTACTGTATACAGACCTATACAGACCTAACATATATAAACAATATCTACAAATACCTATACTAAGTAACTGTAACCCTTGCTACTAAAATCCCCTACCCTACATATACTAGACCTGCTCCCCCCAGACTAGGTGGTACCTTTGCTAAATGGCCCTAACTCTTTACTTACCCATTGGTGCAGATTCTGTCCAGCGGAGTTCACGGGCGCCATCTTCAGCCACTTCGGTAATTTTCGGGTCTTCTTCCAGCGCTTCTGCAATTTCTGTGACTTTTGGCGCATGTGCAGTTGTTACAAAACAGAAAATTGCTCCAACTGCGCATGCACCGATATGGCACTTACTTCCCAAAGATTATTGAAGAGAAGAAGATGGCTGCCGTGAACTCCGATGCCCTGAATCTGCACCGAGGGGTAAGTAAAGAGTTAGGGGCATTTACCAAAGGTACTGCCTAGGCTGGGGGGGAGCAAGGAGGAGGGTCTATGTAGGGTAGGGGAGTACGAGATTTTAGTAGCAAGGGTTTTCTTCACCCTTAAGATAACAATAGCCTTGGATATTATACTTGTTCAAGAAATCATCCAAACCACTCATTAATAGAATCTGCCATCACAAGCTCACTGTGCTCACTATGAAAAACCATCTACGCTGCTTCAAATGAAAGTTCATATCCTCACAAGTCTAAAGCTGTGGCCCCTGGTGCATTGTTATTTTCTATGATAAAAAATATCTATAATGTCCTCTAATGTAATTGCAAAGTGCAATCAAGTCCCTTCTCAAGCATTTTTTCTCCAGAGAATACTACCCTAAACTTGGCAGTCTACCCTCATAGTTTATTTGTTCCATTCCTTTTACCAGTGTCGTTTCACATTTCTGTACTCTCCATCTCATTAATATCATTCTTAATGAAATTGTTAGCAGTGTGTAAGATAAGATAAAATGAAAAACTAATATTCTTTCACCTTTCAGGATGGGTGCTTTTTTTTCCCCGTGTCTTCCAGCGTTCAACGTTTTCAAATTAATAGGGTTGATGTATTTGAGAAGCTGGGCAGTGCTGACGTGCAATGTTCCGCATCAGCAAGTCTTCAGAGCTTCAAGGTCAGTAAGCTGTGTGAGATGAACTTTAGTGTAAAAAACACAGTTCAGCAATATCCATGTGCCATTATACTGAGCTAATTAATAGTCATTTGACAAGCTACCTAACTTATTAAAGGATCTACCATTATCACAACATCTGTGCTTATCAGCTGGTATGGAAGCAGTTGTATGGCTTTGCAGTCATGGCACAGTTGCACTAAATATTAGAGAGTGATATTCTGAGACAATTTGCAATGGGTTTTCATTTTTTATTATTTGTGAGTTTTTAATTATTTAGCGGTTTACTCAGCAGCTCTCCAGTTTGCAGTTTCAGCAATCTGATTCTTATGACCCAAATTACCCTAGCAACCATGCACTGTTTTGAATAAGAAACTGGAATATAAAAAGGAGAGTGCCTGACTAAAAATATGAGTGATATAATAATAATTATTTATAATAACTATAAAAGTATAGCCTTACAAAGATTTGTTTTTTAGATGGGGTCAGTGACCCCCATTTTAAAGCTGGAAGGAGTAAGAAGAAGGCAAATAATTCAAAAACTATAACAAAAAAAAACATAGAATGAAAATCAGTTAATAATAGTTTAGGGATGTGCAAAATAGCCACCCATAGTATTATTGTCAGGCAGTCCCTCAATGTTATGGACACCTAACTGGGTCCTAAAATACAGTTGGGAGGGGTACTGTTGGCTCTTCCTGCTCTAAGCTATGGCCCTTGCTGCTTCTCACAGTGACCAGCAGATGGCACTGTGCTAGGATATAAAAGGCTCTGAAGCCATGCTTTAAGGGTCCATTTTGTGCTGGCTCTAGACTGAACTAACAGACTGAGTTTGTGTGGAACCTGATTGTTTTAGGATTAGTCAGGGTAGGCTAGACACCCTTATAGGTCACTCTAGAAGTGACAGACAGACAGGTTATTTAGCTGAGCAGCTCAAGGCTCCGACGATGAGAGTCAGAGGGATTAAGATCCCGGGTACTAATAGCCCAGAAGTAGGGACTAAGTGTATAGGAACAGGGTAGATAGATTCCCCTCAGGTTCCACTTAGGGAAAACGCTGAAAGCTGGATGTGCCTTTATTGCTACTGAGCTTGTCCTCTTGCTTGTTGGGACTAATACTGACCATATGGTGCTTTGAGTATTGCGTATTCAATGTGATGCCAAATCCTGTCATGCTCTATTGTATACTCCACTGAGGATTGTGTATGTTCAATAAATAAGTTCATGTTTAAGTTATAAGAACCACTGGCGCCCAATTATTATACCCTGTTTCCAGTTACAGTTGCATTACACCCTGCCTCCACACTGTTGCGAGGGTTTACTCCCTAAGATTATAGATCTCATCCGGAGCACATTTATTGGGAGTGGAGCTCAATAGTGGTGTACAGTACACACAATTTACTATAGCGCTACAATAGTAAGCAGGGTCTATTTCCTCTATGGTTAAACCCCTGCGTTTGTATAATAGTAGGTGTGGTTTAAAAAAATCCATCAAATTAAACATCATCTCCTACTAAAACCTGTGTGACTGCTATCTTAAATTCTGGGGCATGGTCAATAACTTGGTCAATAGTACTTTTGTGCTATGCTTTTGTATTCACGAGGGTGAAGTCAAGTAAAGATTTACAGGCTTTTACATGAAGAACTACAAAAGTCCTTGTAAATTACTAAGGCTGAGCAGCCATTATACACTCAAGGTGGGTAGTCACCTTAAAGTTGATTTTTTATGCAAGAGTTATTCTTTTTGTTTTTTCTTTCGTAGATCTAATAACTTTTATTTGGCTATGTTGTTGTTCATGCTGTTCCTGTGTATGCTGCCAACAGTATTTTCTATAGTAAGATATAAGCCATCTATAAACTGTGGACCATTTAGGTAAGTTATGATTCTTTGTTTCACAACACACAGAAATTTATAGTGTAAACATACATGTATTAATATTATTATTGTTGTTGTAGTAATAATAACACATATTATCCACAGCATTATACAGTAACTGGCTATATACATTAAACATACAGGAAAACATAAAATCACGAGTAACCAATACAAGAGATAAAGAGGACCATGCCTGTAAGAGCCAACATTTAAATCTGAAAATTTCCAATATTGTGTAGATTTCCATCAGGCTTTAAAATTCAACAATATATTAATTTCTATCACTGGCACACCAATGATTCTGAGGATTTTAGTACACGGTATTGTGAAGTGGAAGGAGTGATTTCAAGCATTATGGCATTTTTGCAGGGAAAGTGGTAAGAACCTAAAAAACACTCCATGTATGACAGACCTTCATATCAAAAATAGTAGTATTCATTTGCAAATCATTCACATGATGCAGCTGCAATGGCAATAGAAGACATCAGTTATGACTAGTGATGGGCAAATCTACCTGTTTCTCGTTGCTGAAAATTCGCCAAATAAATTGGGGTCTATGGGTGAAACAATTTTGTTGTGTTGTTAACTCTATAATCAAAGGACTTACTCATCTTACAATCAATGGAATATTGATCCATTTATCACCTCTGCAACCACATTCAGTATATTTGTATCTTAGAATTAACTTGCTTAATTTCACCCACTACCCTCAAACAGCCATCAAACAGTACACAGCAGTGGGTTCTATTAACAAAACTGTAAAACCGGAAGGTATTTCCAATGGATAAAAAATAATGTTGATAGTAGCTGTTCATTTACTAAGAATTCTAAGTCCTGTTTGTAATAAAGTGTTATAAAATTCCCCAACAAACTCTCTGCCTGAATGGGTAATTCCATTCATCACATAAGGTGTTCTCAAGCTATTTAATTTCTTCCTTTAATCTCTCTGCAGTGGACAAGAGAAGATTTATGATGTTATTTCAGAGACCATAGAGAAAGATTTTCCAGCTTGGTTTAACAAAGTTATGAGTTATGTCAGCAGCCCAGTTGTGGTCCTTCCTGCATTACTGCTTCTTTTGTAAGTGTTACTGCTCCAGCTACACCATATTCTATTTCCCTTTACCCTTTCATATGAATATGTGCTGTACTTACAAGGCAAACTCTCTACACTGATTTTTTTAAGAAAGTAACAAATTCAAAAGTGGGGAATTTCCCTATGCCAAATCCGCCACAAAATATAGGTTTGAAAAATAAATTCATTTTTATACAAAAAATGTCCCTTTCAGCTGGCCAGTGTTTAAAATATTGTAGAAAAGTATCAGTCTAATATTCAGGATTTGGGCATATCTATATCACGAAAAAATTATTGGATTCAGTATCCCTCGCTTATGTAAGACTAGTTGTAGCCAAATCTTTTATTATTAACCATCGCTTGGTCCATGTCTATATGCTGTAGAGCCAGGGGTAATTAATGTCAAAGAACTCAGAGTGCAACAAGGACACAGTTGTGTGTTCTGCACTCTGCAAATTGTTGCAGATCTTGAACTCCAGAGCAGAGACACGCTGCTTTCAAATGCTGTGAAAGTCTGGAGGGGGTGGCATGTAGGCATCCCCCATATGCTTAGTGACCTAATGTGAACTGTTTTCCCCTCTAATACTAGTAACTGAGTATGTTGTATCATCTTTCCTTTTTAGAGGAAATTGCTATTAACAATCTATTCAGTACCTGGTTAGCCACAATGAAATCTAACTGCAGACCCTGTATGGGGATAGGAGCAGCCACCCAAAGTTTTTTGTTCGTAAAATAAGCTTTCCTGTATAAATGATGGCGTTAAAGGAACAGTAACACTTTTATGGAAAGGCCGTCTCCCATGTATAACATTAGATTAACAATTAATGAAACAGTAACACCAAAAAATGAAAGCATCTTAAAGAAATGAAAATATAATTCACTGTTGTGCTGCACTAGTAAAACTGGTGTGTTTGCTTCAGAGGCTACCTATAGTTTATATAACAAGCTGCTGTGTAGCCATGTAGGCAGCCATTCAAACCTGAAAAAGGAGAAAGCACAGTATACACAGCAAATAACAGATAACAGCTCTGTAGTATACAATGTAATCCTACAGAATTTATCTGTAATCGACTGTGTATCCTGTACTTAAATGGCTGCACCCATGGCTACACAATAGCTTGTTTGTATAAACTGTTTAAGTGTTTCTGAACACCAGTTTTACCAGTGCAGGGCAACAGTACATTATATTGTCATTCCTTATACAATAAGCCAGCTCTAACATGTATATGTGTGCATTATATTTTTTTATATTTCAGTATTCTAATAAATGCATAATGTATTCTTTTTTCAGTATGTTAATTTACTACCTTCAGAGTATTGCAAGATCTCTGAAATTCACTAACAATCAGCTAAGAACACAGCTACACACTGTAAGTAAAGGGCTAAAGGCTGTTCTGCTCAAAGTACAGCAAAAGAAATACAACATTGCCCCTCTTCTCTTTTTTTTTTAAAGGAAAGAATTGAAGACAAGAAAAAAGTTTTCCAAATGGCTATAGGTGGGTTTTATCTAAAGCATTATCTACCTTACTTATCAGAGCAGTTAACTTTATTTCTATAATAAGATAAAATATTCTGCCAGTTAGACATTTTGACCACAGATTCACTTTATTTCTATGTATGGAAACAGACTGTTCTGATGAGTAAACTTCACTTCAAGGCTCATTTATCAACACTGGGCAAATTTGCCCATGGGCAGTAACCCATAGCAACCAAATTTGCCCAGTGTTGATAAATGACGCCAGTGGATCTGTGCATTCTAGTAGCTTAGTAATCATAGACTATGTTCTCAGGTTTACCAAGGATTAACAATCGCTCCTCAGAATTTCTTATGCTTGTGTTTCATGCTCCATATTACCTAGAAACATTTATACAGGGACAAATAGAAATACCCACATAATAAGGGATGGTTACAGTGTTTTTTTTTATTACATATTTATAAGGCTTTCTATCACAAAGACAAGAAGGTAACTGTTGAAGTTACTATGGAAAGTACTAGGCCATCTACTAGGAGTTCTACTTTTTCCCTACTTTTTCCAATTGCCAGGCCTGTGGGGGGCAAAGTCATTTGAATTCACAGTCAAAGTGTATAGTGACATATTTTATACATTTTGGATATGTTGAAGATGCAATGTGAAATGTCTACAATTTACCTGACTTTGATGCCTAGTTAATTGTCTGTCCTACTTAAAGAAAACTATAACAAAATCAGTAATTAAGCAACCAATAGTTTACACCATCTTAATGGTATATTAAAGAATCTTACCAAACTAGAATATTTATGTAAGTAAATATTGCACTTTTACACCTTTTCCCTTGAGCCCCCATTATATGATAATCTGTGTGCTGCCTGAGCGATCACCTGACCAGAAATACTGCAGCTAACAGGAAGAAGTGTGGGAGCTAAAGACCGAACTCTGTGTGTTCATTGGATCATGTAACCGAACCTGCATGGTTTGTTTGTGTGTACAGTGAATAGTAGGATCCCAAGAGGTGGCCTTTAATTCTTAAAATGGCAATTTTCTTTTTAGGATTACCCAATGGCACATACTACTAAAAAGTATATTATTATAAAAATGATTTATTTACACAAAGCAGGGTTTTACATATGAGCTGTTGTTACATATTTTTTAGAGACCTACATTGTTCGGTGTTTATTTTTCCTTTAATCACAGAGATATTGTAAGGGGACTAACAAAGGATATATTCATGTCAATCCAGTTAATCCGACTATACTGTTTTGTAAAGGGTTGAATTTGGTCATCTAACTGTCATTCTTTTCATTTTTCAACCTAAATTGATTACAATACAATTTCTTTGTAACCTAGCCCGGCTGCAGAATAAAGATGGACCTGAAAATAAAGCAGAACCAGACAGTGATATAATCAGTCAGGAATCATCTGCACGTTCATCAACTCCAAGAAAAAATGGCAGTGTGGTGAATTTTGAATCTCCTGTGAGCAAAGGCAATAGGATACACACAATCTCACAGTCAGCATCACGTGTGGATGTTCCTCAAGCAGCAAGTCTAACTCAGAGTCCTTCTATATCTGGCATGCAAAAACAAAGGACAGAGCATGTTCCAAACAGGTATGTGCAATGTCAAGAAATCATATACCGGTATTGTACAGAAAAGCCAATAACCTAAATGCTCCAACCTATGCTTTTATAAATAAGAGGTTCTTCTTAAAAGAAAACTATACCCAAAATAATTCTGAAGCAACATTATATCAAAATGATACCAACTGGTATAAGTGAAGTGCAGAAGCAAAAGACAGAACTCTGTCTGTTAATTGGCTCATGTGACCTAACATGTATGGCTTGTTTGGGTTGTTTGTGTGCACCATGAATCCTAGGAACCCATGGGGGGCCTTATTTTTTAAAATGATTACCCAATGGCACATACTACTAAAAAAGTATATTATTATTATGAAAATTGTTTTATTGCATGAAGCAGGGTTTTACATACAAGCTGTTTTATGCAATATATTTTTATAGAGACCTACATTGTCCGGGGGGTATCGTTTTCCTTTAATTTAGAGCCCCATAATAAGAGGCTTCCAGATCATAGATCCACTTGCATAAAAAGACAAACACACACTTTTGTAGCCAAGTGGTTTTATTATTAATTTCTTTGTGAACACTAGGACAAAACAGAAAAAAGGAGCTTGAGCAACATCAAATATACAATATATTATCACGTACGGTCCAAGACATTACACTATTAACTAAAGCCTACTCCTTGGGCAAATTCAGTTAATACTGAACATGAAAGTTGTGGCATGTACAGTATGTGACAGTGACAAACATTGTAAACTACATTACTTATACTCCCATTTCTGTCAATTACCAACTTACATACACTGTAAGCTCTCTTTTAAAACTTGAATGTAACTGAATTCTGTATTTATAATCATTTTATTATTCTATTGACCTCTGTTCTATTAATGTATTGTACTACTGTACAGTGCTGCATACCCAAGTACAGCTATATAAATAAATATATACAGTAAATACAGAGATATGATCAATCAACTGGAAATAAAAATTCTAATAAACCATTCTAGATTCTTGTACCTTCTTTGGCACACAATGTTAAACGGAGTCTGGCCCAGGAGGTACTAAGCCAATATCCAACTATGCACTATGCACAATTCTATATATAAGTCTAAAGGGCCCATTTACTAATAATCTAATTTCTATTTCTTCCACAAATTTTTAAAAATGTGTGGTTTTCCTATACTTCTAAAAAAACTCTAAAAATTAATTGAAATTAATTATTGGATTGAAAAAACTACGAAAACCTTAAATACGAAACTTGTTAAAGTTGTCACAGTGCTATAGAAGTCAATGGGAACTGGGCTGATCTTATTGGACTGATTTAAATCCAATTGTTTTTTTACTTTTAGAGGTTTTCGGATTTTTTTTCTGCTAGGAATTGTCCATAAAACTGTCAAAAGTTTTCGAGGTATTTTTATATTTCACAAATCATTGGGTGCTTTTTTTCATTTGTCCTTTTTGTATTCAGATCTTTCAATAAATTCAAGGACAATCTTGTTTTTAAAGTTGTTGAGTTTATTCGTGGTTTCAAAAACCTCTAAAACCACTAAAATAATAAAGTGAAGATCTATTGAGTAAAGGGCTCTCACAACATCTACCTGCAGTTATGTATATATTAAAAGTCTCTTCAATATATGATCCATAGAAGCTGATGGTGCAATGCATTAATCTACCATTCTTCTTTGTAACATTGTTGCATTTAGTTTATTATGATTTTTGTCTGCAGGCCCGCAAGTATCAAACAGAGAGGAGACCATGATGTTGATCGCACAAAAAACTACAATCCAATATCACATAAAAAGCAAGACCACAATGCTTTCTCTGAGCCTCTATTCAGAAAAGGAATAAAGCAAAGCAGCCCAAATCATGGAGCTGGAGCACCAAGTTTTGTGGCCAAAAGGCCTCCCACAAGATATTTTATTGTCAATGAACAAGATTCTCACATGAAGCTTTGTTCAACTTCAAAGCTACCAAGACATTTCAGAATGGAAGAGTCTGGAGATATTGTGGAGCTATACCCAAGAAATATCAGAAGATATGTTGCTCAACACCCGCATCGGTCCTACTCACCTTATTTAAGTGAGGATGAAGAAGATGACTTGCATAGAGTTCTAATGCGTAAGTCTAAGAGGCCTCATTCAATGTCAGATCTCCGACATCCACCTCGATTCTATATTGGGGATCGTACAGACAATCAGATATCATCTAGCAGAGATGCAGCTAAAATGCAATATAAATCACGGGAAGGCGGCTTCCACCATGAAGGGGAAAAACCACATAATCGCAAAAAGATAAATCATAAAAACATAGACCTTGCTGAGCACTATGTGGAACGCCACCGCAAAGTAAAATCAAAACACAAGCTTGAACCATGCTTAACTGAGTCAGATTCTGTCTCCAATGCATCCAGCAGTGATCAACAAAACAGCAGCACAGATCAATACATACAGGTTATCCATAATAAAGACAAATATATAAAAAACAGTGGAAAGCTAACTCGAAAGAAGATAAAAACTACTGTGGACTTAAATGTTTCCCAAATGAATGATCTGATTTGTTCAAATGTCTAAGTCAGATAAGGTCAATGTTAAATTTAACTTTGCATCAAACTGTGCAATGATTCATTGCTGTAATATTCATCCGTTGTTTCTTTTGTGGTTATTTTAACTTTGTCATTTTATTTTAATTTTGTTTATTTTAAATTTATTTACTTTTAGTTAAATTATGTTAGTTTGGAATAATCAGGTACTGTAGCCCATCACAACCAACTTTCTTTTAACAATGACAATACTATAAAAGCACATTTATGTTTAAAATAATTGACAAGTCAGAGCAGTTGGTTGATATGGTTTAAAGATGACCATACAAACGCCAATACAAGCTGCCAACTCAGTACCTCCAGACAAAGTTTGATGACACAAGCAGATTTGCCAGACTGATATCTAGCTGAAAATTTGCTGGATTTAAATCGGGTAGGTATGAAAATACTGTTGGGTGAGTGCATCGGTGTGTTGATTCAGTCCTTGTTCAATGAGTCTCCAAAGGCCCCTCAGTATGATCCAACAGTTGGCCTTTGGGCCTGTGATCTGATCAACCTGATTTTGCTGAGCACATGGATGGCCAAATCAGTCTCACATCCAATTATTTGGTGACCTTGTTTGGCAGCCAGTGGATATGAAAATACTCCAAAACCTTTTTTACTAGTATAGAATATGAAACTTTTTTGGAGAACATAATTTTCACCATATAATCAATATATCCCATTATGTTGCTTTCAGTTTCTCTTTAGACAATGCATTTTCAGTGCACATTTTGATTTTATACCACATATATCACAATGTGATTTATTGCATTGCCTGCCTCAGCTTTAAAAGTGCTATTTATGCTGAGATTTATAAAGAATGCTAAAACATCATAGCATATATAGTGCAAATAACAAGGCAGCTATTAGTATGATTGCACAAAATAAAATATGCTTTTATATTGTACATTTTATTGTATATTTTCAAAAATGTTCTTTTTATTCTTTTCTACTTACTTTTTTGTATTAATATAAACAGAAGGAGCTTGGATCTTAGTGCAGGTAAGAAACCAATTGCAAACAAATTGCTTTAAAACCCCTTTCTATAAAATACAAAGAAATTATTAACAGACACTCAAGTATCATATCCCTAAAACAATGTAAATGTAATCATGGATTAGATTCTCTGACATTTGGCTGCAGTATTTTGTTGTAAGCAACAAAAATGTTATAGGAATGTCAACCCACACACAACATTACACAAATATAAAGTTGTGATATACTAGCAGTATTTCACTGGGAAAGATGAGAATATCTATTTTCTCCACTCTTGCAATTGCTACAGATTAATTGTTTAAATGATCACAAGTCAAAAGGGTAGTCTCTAAAATAGTGAACATTTTAATATCATAAATAAAGTGATTTAACTAATGAATACAAGATGAATAATTATCCAAGTAATTTTACAGAACCAAGGTAGATATTTTCCAAGTAATTTTACAGAACCAAGGTAGATATAAGAAGTTTCCTTAGTAAGAGCTTACATTACCCATCTATGCATTTCAGTGACAAAAATCTACATAAAATACAGTGGAATAATGAATATGACCTTGTCACCAGTATTGAAAATAAGTCAGTTTAATAAATCAGCGTAGAAATTGATATTCTAACACAATTTTCATTTGATCTTCATTTTTATTAGCTATGGCTTTTTTTAGTTACAGTATTTAGCTTTTTGTTTAGCAGCTCTCCAGTTTGGTATTTCAGCAACTATCTTGTTGCTTATTTACCCTAGCAACAGGCAACGGTTTTAACTAATAATGGGAAAATACATAGAAAGAGCAATCGTTTTTGGCTGTTGGGGCCAGTGACCCACATTTGAGAGCTGGAAGAGTCAGAAGAGGAAGGCAAAATAATTATAAAAAACTATAAAAAATTAATTATGAAAACCAGTTGCAAAACTGATAGGAATAAGTCATTCTATAACATACTTAAAGTTAACTTAAAGGTGAACAACAAAAGGCTAAATCCCTATCATACTTACCGTGATTTTCCTTTCCTGGTCATCCCCCTGGTCAGCATTAACAGGGAGATACCAAAGCAATCAGACAAGGGAGGGAAACGAATGCTTAAGAATTTAATTAATTTTTGGTCGCACTCTGAATGACCTTCCGACCAAAAGAAGCCTTATTTCTGGCTCTAACATTGACTCAATAATGTTTAACGAAAGTATTTCAACTGGCCCAAGTGGCTGCTCTACAGATGTCATCTGCTGAAACACCCGCTTCTGCTGCCCAAGACACCGACACACCTCTTGTTGTATCTTCTCCTCTAAATAAGTAAGCTTTCTTGATGATTGTTACAATCCACCTCCTCAGCATTCCTTGCTCCTGCCGGACTTATGAAGAGCCTATCTGACTTATGAATAGACTCTGTAACCTCTAGATAGCTCTTCAAACATTTCTTTACATTCAGAGCCTCAGTTACTTCACAAGGACTGGGTGAGCCACAAAGAAAAATCTTCCCTTGCCAAACAGGGGAACACTCTCTCGGAGATAAAAAAAAGACATGGTGGGTAGGAGAGGAGGGCAATTGAATGATTGCTAGGGGATGCGTCTGCATGGAGATGTGGGCGGGGCTACCGAGTGTTAATGCTGATCAGGGATGGCCAGGGAAGACTATTTCCTATCTTAGGCTGATGGTACATAGGGAGATTGGTTGACCACAGTAAAATTGTGCTACCACCTTGTGTGCCATGGCCCCTATTGTACTTATTAGACATTTAAATGAGCAGTGTCTACCCTCTATACTGTTTTCTCAAGATATCTGTTTATCTTTCAGCAGTTACTTGTACAGGTGCAGGATCTATTATCCAAAATTCTTTCGAACCTGGGGTTATACACATAAGGGATCTTTCTGTAATTTGGATCACAACACCTTCCATTTGCTAAAAATCATTTAAATATTAAATAAACCAAATAAGATTGTTTTGCCACCAATATGGATCCATGCAGCTAAAGGTGGCCATAGACGTAACAATTACGTTTAGAGCTGAATCGTCAGATATACAGGTAGAAACAATACAATTCTACCTGCATCTGACGATTCTGCACTAACATTGGCTGATGTTTAAGTGCCGTCAAAGGTACCTGATCAAAATGTTCCGCCTAGCCCAAGCGACGAGCCGACCGATATCCAAATCTTCTGCTGATATCGGTCACTCTTTTTCCACCATACACGCACGAATATTGTATGAAAATTTGTTTTGTACGATATTATCTGTGTGTCTATGGCCACCTTTAGACAGGATAAAGAACAAGGTGCTGTTTTATTATTACAAAAAGAAAAATTATTTGCTTAAAATGGACATTATGGGAGATAGCTTTACTGTCACTCACCACTTCTCCAATTCTACTAATGTAGTACCGTGGTTTTCAACATAACACCCTTTATAAAAGGGCATTGGTTCGCACTGCTGCCTTAAGGTGGCCATACAAGGGGGGCTCCCGACGGGTCCTCAAGATCTATATCAGGCCAAAAATCGGGCAGATATCAATCAGTCAAGTAAGATTTTTTGTACGATCCAGGACCGCATTGGCTAGTTTATGCGGTCCTGCGACCCGTCGGAGCCCATTCGTTGTATTGTAATCCGATCGTTCAGTCCCAGGGCCAAACATTTGGATTCATCCAGTATTGCCCAGAAGTTACTGGGCATATCGGGTTAAGATCCGCTCGTTTGGCGTCATTGCCAAACGAGCGGATCTTATAGTGTATGGCCACCTTTAGAGCGCAAGAGTCTTTGGTCTTTACCACAAGCTAAAACACAAAACTACACCCAAGGCCTAACAAAAATTTTCATTCTGATCTGCAGTCTACTTAGATGCTCTTAAAAAATATGGGCGCATTAATGTGTGTTTCAAATGGTGTCTTTCTTTCACAATTCTCAATTAAAGAATTCTGGAGTGTCCTATCTGTCTAAAGGAATCTTGCAAAATTCTTGAAACAATTTTCTGAAGCATGTTCACTATTCAGTATAATCCCCATTTAATGTTTTTGAGGACACCAGAAAAATTTGTGTTAAAGGGGACCCGTTAACCAAAAAAATTATTCAAAATCCTATTTTATCACATTAGTCAAGCAAAATGAACTTTAATAACACTATATAAATTATTTAAATCTTGCTTCCTTCAGTCTGGGAATTCATAATTATAGCAAGCAGACAGGAGCCATTTTGTGGACACTGTTATTAAGACAAGCCTTGTCTCATCTCAGAATCTTGTTGGTGCACCAGAATGGTGGACCTGATGTCCATCCCCATGCCCTGGCTACACAATTAAACGATGAAGAGACAGGGGGAATGTGGGGAGAGCAGTGACATCTAGGAAGTGCTGAATGGAAAGTGAAAGTAATTGTCTGCCCTGCCTCTATGCCTAAGGTACAGTATATAGAAGGGGCAGACAATATTTGATTGACAGCTGAGATTTTTAAATGAGCTTAAAACAGCTATGAATTTCATGTTTAATTTGAAAAGGACTTTTATTATACAGCTTTTTGTGTCTGGGTGACAGGTCCACTTTAAATCCAGGAAAATATAAAATCAGAGAAATGCATAATGTATTATATATATTGTTGGAACAACAAAAAATGTTGTAAATTATGGGAAAACTTAAAAATCAGGGAATGTAAAATTTAGGCTTCTCTGTATTTAAAAAAATTTCAATGGCTTACAGGAGAATTTCATGCACCCTTATGACAAACAGAGCAGCACCTGGAGAGGCTTGATAAATAGGCCCTACAGAGTGGATTTTTTGCCCGTTAAAACTAAACCAGAAAAGTTTGAGGCTTGATAAATAGGCCCCATAGAGTGGAAACAGCACAGAAATGTGTGAGTATGTATTTTCCTGCCAAAATCCACTCTATGTCTGCACCCAGGCCAGTGTATTGTTTGTGTGTTCAGACATGGCAGAGTGGTTTGAAACCCCGGGCCAGGTTCTCTGTCTACGCTTATAGTCAGGTAGAGAAATTGCCTCTTGTTGTAGGGAAAAGCAAAACTGCTTGAAACTGATGGTACTGTAGCTACTTTGCATTAGAGTTTAGTTGAGATGTGGTGCCTGTGGCTTACTTTGTGAGAATATTCAAAGAGAATGCTGATATGTCATACCAGATGCTCCACAAATTGCTCATGTGTGCAAGGTGTCTGTGTGGGCGGAACATTTCTACATTTCTCCAAGTGGTACCAATACTGTTAAAATGAGTGCAGGAATGAATTCATAAGATGCAATCTAATAATGAATTTAAATCTTATTTAAATAAGATGAATCCAAAATTCTATTTATTTTTAAATATGTAGAGCACCACACATCCCATACTTTCTCTGCAGCTGACTCTTTCCTTTGCCCTTCAAGGTGTTGGGTGGCATTGGGGTAAACTTTGCCTTGTGTATTTCCCATTGGCAATACTTACCGTATCTCTGACAATTAAAGACGTTGCTAACTGTCCACAACAATAACCCAGAGATGACTTCTGCAGCTTACAATTTGATATATGTATTAGGTATGAGGCAATAATAAATATTCTGAATTTATAAGAGCAACATACAGATTCCAAAGAGGAAGTTTGCCATTATGTTGGCATATTGAGATTTTGGTTATTATGGTTTGCAGGTAATTGTCCATGTGAGAGTTGACAATATTGTCATATACCACTATTATAGTCTTGGGAAAAAGATTCATATTTACTGTTCCCTTATTTAGAAAGTCAAATAGAGAATTAAATGCAGCCAGTTACAGAGGTTGGTAAATGCATCCATAAGTGCCAATCAGTTATAGTTCTCACTAGAGGTAGAATTTCAGTTTCATTTAGACGCAGCAGGAATGCAGATTTTAAAAGCAGAGGAGCGGTTCTTTCTTAGGTGAGAAAAGTAGCATTCTAGCTGTATATGTTAAACACAGACTGTAGAGGGCGAGGTGGGAGTCTGGGAGGACCGTTAGGTTGATGTCACATAGGGCATGCAGGTTGTCACCCTGCTTGTGTGTATGAATAGACTGTCCATACAGTGCAAAACTACATACTTCAGCTTTACCTGCTGACAATCCAGTCTGTGTATCTGCACACTAGCCAACATAATGCCTGTCAGTGCAGATGCACAGGGAAGCTCATGAGTGCAGATCTGCTTTTCTACACCTGCATACAAAATGCCTGGCCCCATGTGACCTTAAACTCAAAAATTTCTCCAAGGCATGCTAATAAGTAAAAAAATATCAATAATTTAAAAGACATGGAAAGTATACCCTCTAACGCCTGACGCGTTTCATGCTTACCCAGCACTTAGTCATAGGCAGAATTCTGCCTGTGACTAAGTGCTGGGTAAGCATGAAACGCGTCAGGCGTTAGAGGGTATACTTTCCATGTCTTTTAAATTATTGATGTAAATAAAGTATATTTTTTTACTTATTAGCATGCCTTGGAGAAATTTTTGAGTTTATAGTTTTACCTCTGTTTGGTCACTAGAGGTCTCCGGTATGCACATTAGTAGCATTTACTGATTCTGCTCCCAATTTGATTCTAATAGCCCATGTGACCTTAGCAGGTTGAATTAGTCTAAGTGGGAGAGGATAAAGGCTTGGATTACTATAAATAGAGAAAAATGAAGCATGATCTTTGAAGACCTCTTTTCATAAAACTATGGATATTTGATGATATCTGATAGGGATGTACCAAATTTTGGATTTGGTTTTGGATTCATCTAAATGTAATGTCGGTTTAAAGGAGGGAAAACTAACAAAGTTATGTCCTGGAAATAGTAATGACAGTCACCCATGGATATCGTCAGGTAGGTAACACGTATAATACCGTTACCCAACAGAATTTTTTAACAGGGCTGGTTGACTTAACAACATTCAAAAAATGTTGTTTCGTATGTGCCTATGGCCAGCTTTAGAAAACTGTCACTGAGACTTCATCGTGAAAATTTTTTTTTTGCAGACGGATCTTACAAGGCCAAGCTTTCCAACCATAGAATCTACCCTGGTTTATGCTCTAATTCAGGCTCAGTGATTCAGCTCATGATTTTTATGGTGTAGTTTTTATTTCTACATGACACTATTTACACTGCAAATAATTAATTTTATAAAATTTCATTCCTGAACCAGCACGTACACTTTTTTTTAGTTGTAATATTGGTGTGTAGGCAGCCATCTCCGGTCATTTTGCCTGGTCATGTGCTTTCAGAAAGAGCCAGCACTTTAGGATGGAACTGCTTTCTGGCAGGCTGTTGTTTCTCTTACTCAATGTACCTGAATGTGTCTCAGTAGGACCTGGATTTTACTATTGAGTGCTGTTCTTAGAGCTGTTATCTTGTGGTATGGAGTTGTTATCTGGTTACCTTCCCATTGTTTTGTTGTTAGGCTGCTGGGTGGGAAAGGGAGGGGTGATATCAGTCCAACTTGCAGTACAGCAGTTAAGAGTGATTGAAGTTCCTTAGTCCCTGTTGATTTTCTTCCTCAGTGTTAATTTTGATTGGTATAATAAAAGTTATGGGGGAGATGGCTTTTACCAACCAATTTCCTGGGAAAAGACTATGGGGCAAATTCACTAAGCGCCGAAGCGCCGAACGCTAGTGTTAATTCGCTAGCGTTGGGCATATTTGTTACTTCACAAATTCACTAAAGAACGCTGGCGTAGATTTGCTAGTGTTACTTCGCACCCTTACGCCTGGCGAATTTTCGCTATGGACGTAACTACGCAAATTCACTAACGCGCGCAGTGTACTGAACGCTACCTTTTACGCTAGACTTCCTTCGCCACCTCAGACCAGGCGAAGCGCAATAGAGTAGATAGGGATTGCTTCAAAAAAAGTCAAAATTTTTTCTAAGTCCCAAAAAACGCTGGCGTGTTTTCTACATTATGGGTGATAGGCTGAAAGAGATTGAAAAATTTTTTGGGGCTCCCCTCCTTCCCCCCTACATTTCCTGACTCATGGCAACTTACCAATACAGTGGGCAGATGTGTAGGGCAAAATAAAATTTTTATTTGATGTTTTGAAGGTTTTCTAGCCATTTGTAATGCTGATACGTATTCCTCCATTGAAATTTGAATTTGGCGCCGTATGCAAATTAGCCTTTGCTAGCGTAACTTCGCTTCACTTAGCGAATCAACGCTAGCGCAACTTCGCAATCTTACGCTACCCCTGTGCGCAACTTCGGATTTTAGTGAATTTGCGGAGCACTGGCGAAACTACGCCTGGCGAAGTGTGGCGAAGCGCGGCGAAATTGCACCTGGCGCAACTACGAATGTTAGTGAATTTGCCCCTATGCCTTTTGTTTTTGACTTCTGGCAGGAAAGGATATTGCCTGAGATACTTGAAGAAGAACTAGAAAATCTATCCATGGCTTTTTGGATAGAAAAGCTTAAATTGCACCATTTTCAAATTTTTAATTAAATGGTGCTCTTGGCATTATCCTACTTGTGGGATGGAATGGAACCAAAAGCCTGTGGTTAATTAGCAAGGTAACATAAAGGAACCACAAGAATCCTTGTCATTTATCACCATGCATTGTGATTGTAAAAATAATTTATTACAAAGCCCTGTTTATAAAGGTATGCATTTTTGTATGCCAGACGCACACCTAAATAATGCAATTATTTTATCTACCTGAGATTGGGTATAATTAAAATCAGTGAGAGAAATCTAGGTAGCAAATGTGGTGGTGTAAAAAGTGACAGGTTTATTATTCCAAGCTAACACCTCTCTTTCCTTTAGAATTTTACACTTGGCTGTAAATATACCTAAATTCATTAAAGGAACAATAGCACCAAAAAAATCAAAGTAATGTAAATATAATGTAGCTTTGTGCTGCACTGGTAAAACTGGCGTGTTTGCTGTGTAGCCATGGGGGCAGCCATTTAAAGCTGAAAAAGGAGAAAAGACACAGGATACCCAGCAGATAACAGATAAGCTCTGTAGTATACAATGGGATTTTTCAGAACTTATCTGTTGTCTACTATGTATACTGTGCTTGAATGGCTGCCCCCATGGCTACACCGAAGCTTGTTTATATAAACTATAGTAGTCTTTCTGAAGCAACCGCACCAGTTTTATCAGTGCAGGGCAACACTACATTAAACTGTTGTTCTTTAAAACACTTTTTTGGTGTTACTGTTCCCTTTAAATAGTTGTATAACTGTGCTTTAGCATGACATTTTGGCTGTAAACAATCCCGCCTGAGCAATAAAATGCAGGTGCCATGCCTGCTTACTAAACACAGGGAAGATTGGAGTCGTTTAGTGTGCTCTCCACCGGCAGTAAAACACCATGCCTGATATTAGCCTAAAAAGCCTTGTTTACAATCCTTCATAAGTATATTGTTTAGAGGAAAGCAAGTCTATTTTTATTTTTAAAACACAGCATTATCCTATAATACTCTTTAATATAATGTCATTCATTTTGGGAACATGACTAAAGGGCAAATAGATTTACAAACTAATTTAGAATATTTTTTGTTTGTGTGAAGGTTTTAGGTTGTGCATGTGATTGTGATCGTCAGAGGGGCTTGAATATGCCCCCCATAATGTAACATCAATACTGCAATGCTTAATCATTATTATTAACACAATAAATATTGTATTTCAAAGTATATGCTTATATGCTTTGAGTACTTAAACAATAAGTTGCTTTAACACATTTACCTGATGTTGTCTCCTCTCCTCCTGAAAAACTTAAAAAATGGGGGTTCTATTGTATTAAGCTTTCAGTTCAGTGCCTATCAAATGGAATAGAAACAGAAGAAAAACAAGCATATTACATATTGTAATGTAAAGTGAACTACCCTTTTAACATTACGCATGTTATAGATTACCCTGTTCCTAGAAAATTTTCAAATGGCCTTTATGTTTTAGTATTTAAATGATTTGCCTGCCCCTTTCTAACTTACAAATTAAAATGCTGTGTTGAGGGTTAATGACTTTGACAACCAAAAAACTGCTTTGTGATAGATTTTTGCACGGGGTCAGGTACCCGCGGAATACCAACAAAGTGGTTAGGTTATGGATACAAAATCCCTGATTATCTGACCATGTGGGTAGTCCACGAGTAACCCTCATGGGTATCTGGCAAATGTACAGGACTGGTCCCACCCACCCTCCAAAGTGCTGTAGGTGATTTTTAGGTACCTTTTTGGAAGAATTGGAACCGGGATGACATCACTTCCAGTCTGTGATGATGTCACTTCTGATTCCCCAGGTCAGAAGGTAAATTTAATGTCCGGGTTAGGTAACGGCTTTGGGTATGGGGATGTGGTGGGTGCAGGTCGGGTAAGGGGTCAGCAGGTCTTGGATCAGGAACAGGTCTTTCCAATAGGACCTGTGCAGAACTCTACTTTGTGAGGCTGCAATTATTAATTATTATTACATTACATTGTTTGCCTACTGTTCAAAACCTCTGCTTTGCAATTTCCAGTCTGTCATTCAAATCACTGTCTGGCTACTAAACAGAAAAGCTGCTTCCAAAACTGTGGAGTGGCAGTTCATTTTTTTCCATTTTAATGTTTATTTTTTTTTAATTATCTTAGAATATCACTGGCTACAGCATGCTAAGAATTAAGTTTAAGGTCAACTTTACTTACTTTCTAGTTATGACCTTAGGAGACCCTTACTGTGAAAAACTTCAGAGATTAACACACACCCTTTTCCCTTAAGGTCGCAATATGAAAATTAGAACTCAAGTCACCACTATTTCCTTGTGAAGCAGTCTAAAAATATATTTGTTGCTCTTGTGTATTTTGTGTGTAATCCCTGTTTCATATTTGGTGGAACTGCTCAGAATTCTTTCCACGGGAGGAGTCCTATAACTAGTGATTGCACAGTTATATGTACAGCGGTCACCAGAGTATTGGCTACAAAAGAATCCAGCCGGAAGAAGGTTGTGTGACTACCACAGCAATTAGAATTGTTAAATTCTTTAACAACCTAAAAATAACATAAACAAAAATTGTGTTCACAATAAACATTTATAACAAGCATAGACGCTGACTATACCTGCTTTCACCACTTTCCCCACTGCTGGTGGGTTGAACGAATCCCTGCATTCAGTCAGAGTAAACTACACCTACTTGTAAGTGCAGAAGTAGTTGTAGGCTGCTATTAGCCACTCACAGCACAATACACTGTGCAGCAGTCCACATGCAATAAAATAGACACAACAACATTCTGACATTCCAATAGGGAATAACATTCCCTCCTTTAAAATCTTCTTTTGAACATTATACAGTGTGGCATGCACAATGTTCCTTAGGTGCAGTTCCTCAGGTTCTCCTGAGGAAGGGAGGTGGAAGCCTCTAGAAACATTGTATATGCCACACTCTGTATAATGCACATAATAAATAACTATATACAGGTATGGGTCCTGTTATACTTAATGCTCAGTACCTGGAATTTGTGGATAACAGAATAGCCACCAATAAGTGCACTTACCACAACTGGTTTTGGTAGAAGGAATGTCTGCTACCACTAGGGATGCTGCTGTGTGCATTCATAAGATAGGGCAGCAGAATACTAGAGGAAAGCTGAGAGAATTAAGTTAAGGTGACATAAAGAATATACATAAAATCTGGAGAGAAGGCATGTGAAGGAGAGACATTGGAGAGGGGTTGGACAGAAGGAATATACTAAAAAGAAATGTAAAAGGAGAGGAAATGTAGAGAAATAAAGAGGATGGTTGAATGGGAAAGGGTTGCAGAGACGGAAACGGCAGAGACCAGAGGAGAAGGGGAGGCATGTAGTAAAGTGGATAAAAATGTACAGCAAATAAAGGGACTAGAAGTGTAGAAGAGGAAAGTATAAAAAGAAAGGAGAGGGCATAATTGGAAAGGTGAAGAAAAACAAAATGACAAGCAGAAGGGAAAAGCTGGGATAAAAAAGAGGAAGAATCCAAACATACCAAAGGTGAGGGGAAGAGTCAGAGGGGATAATATGAAATGATGTAATAGTTAAAGGTAAAACTGTTCATATACTCTTGTCACTCAGCACCTACAAACCCATTAAAAGCAAATACAGGAAAGAAGGTAAGAAGTGTAATAATATGCGTGTTAGGAGGGTGACTAAGGGGCAGATTTATTATGTGATGGAAAAAACATCAGAATAATTTGGCACACATGGCTGTGTAATAAATGGAGTAAAATGATGTAATTTGTTTCAATCGTTTTTTCTTTGAGCAACTTCGACTGGAATTTGCATAGATCTGAAACAGTCAGTCAGTGTCGGACAGGCCCACTAGGGTACCAGGACAACTCCCAGTGGGCCCCAGGTGTCAGTGGGCCCTCCTGCTTCTAAACATTTGGCCTATTTCATGGTCATTATCAATTTCTACGAGAAAAAAGAAGCTAAATAGATGGATTAATGGATTATAGCATGTAAAGAAGAATAACAATACTGAGAGTGGGCCCATGGTCTAAAGTTTTTGGGTGGGCCCCTGGTGTCCCAATCCCAGGCGCGTTTCAGGCATCAACGCCGCCTGAGGCGGCGTTCGCAATGCCGCCCCCAGGCTTAACTCAAGATCTCCAATGGGATATCCAGTGAGGGGTGCATTGCTAGCGCAGAGTGCAAAATGCCCAGTCCGACACTGTGTGGGGGCCCCTGAGGTAGCAGTCCCAGTGGGCGCAGGACCCCCAGTCCAACACTGAACAGTGTATAATAATAGCGACAAATCTGCGGGTGCCTGGTGTAAAATGAAACACACCTTGATAAACAAGCCTTTTATTTCACACAGCTTTTTACACCTTTTCTGGGAGAATATTGTTTTATGCCGCATAATAAATAGGCCCCTAAATGTTGTGCATCATAGCTATGTGATAGAGCGTCTGGAAATCCACTGGATTAAGTGAGATGACTTTTGCCTTTCACCTGGTCCATAGATACAGCCCTAATTTGCATATTAAAAGCAAAACAGAATGGACCTAGAATTGATTTTCCTGCCATGGCGATACCATCGGTGCTGACTACACCTGGGCAGAGACGGTAAACAATACAGTATGAGAAGCACTAAAAGAGAGTGAGGTACATTGTGTGAGTCACTTATAGCAGAGGTGATCTGAGTGGGCGGGTGGTGGGCGTGGCGTGAGAGGGAGCCGTGTGAGGGCGGGGCTAGGAGTCTGTTCCTCCTCTCTACAGCTGATCGGTAGTCATCTCCCCGCAGAACTCCGGATCCCCCGAAATTGAGAAGGTTTCTGCTCACTGCAGTAATGGAACACGCAGAGCTGGCGAGATCAGCCGCTGACAAACTGCTGTCCTACACTACAGACGAGAGCGGCTGGAAACTCTGCAAAAGAACCGTGAGTAAATGAATGGATCCAATCTATGGCCCTGGCTTTGTAGCGGTATTATCACATGTACCTGCACTGTACTGACAAGGAAGGCCTGGGTGCTGTACACTAGTGTTTGTGCCTGTGAGTCACACTGCAGTGAATGGAGCAGAAGAGTTTTGCTGGGCAGGGAATGAGAATGAGATATTATCTAGAATATGATACTCTATTCTGTTTGTGATACATATTGTAGTGCTGTAGTTCAGTAGCCAGAACTGCTTTTAAAGGATCATTGGAATTTGTATTAGGTGTAGTCTTTGTATTATCCATGTTCGTGTACTGACCCCAATTCACAGGCCCACTCGCTGCTTGAAAAGAATGTTTGTGGAAGGACATGGCCACATCTGCTGACAGGTTTCCAAGGACATCCAGATCCACAAAGTTTTTGTTAATAATATATTAAAATAAGGGACTGTACAAAATACACCCAGTGCCGGGCGCTGAAGGCTACCGCAGCAAGTAAGCGGGTGCGGTAACCGCGCGCAACCGAGTACGCACCTGCGCAAAGCACTTTGACTTCAGAGAGCGCACCCACTTTTCACAATTGCCGGACTAGGGGTAGGCTGCATGTGAGGTACTTGCCTGGCGCCCCCAAGCTTTGCACCCTAGGCACATGCCTCTTCTGCTTACTCCTAGTTCCAGCCCTGCATACACCTTTCTGGGGCTCTACTACACAGGTGCATGTAGGCATAACAGTGTGCTGTGCTGGATGCTCTTTGCCTTGTGTGTTATTCCTAGTGTGTGCAGGGAAGGCAAGGTATCAGATGGCACGCAGAGGAGTGATGATGGTAAGGAGTGAGGACAGGGGCATACCTCCATATGGTTTGGATTTGCACCCTGCAAAAGTGCTGGGGCTTGCCACAGAATAAGGCAGGGCAAGGGCAAGTCTGTGTCCTTAGGAATCTGAACACTTCTTAGGAGCAGATGCATCTAATTGTTAAAAACATGAATTGAGCCATTTTCATCTAACTGGACAGTCATCTAAAGGTATACACGATAAGGTGGCCAAACAAGCGGATCTTAACCCTATACGGAACGATCAGATGACAAACAAGGGAATGCACCTCTCCGATCCATATCTGGCCAATTGTTGGCCCGATATCAATCAGGGAGACCAGTTGTAGGCCCCCATACACTGATAGATAAGATGCCAAATCGGTCTAAAGGACTGATATGTCCCATGTATGGCCACCTTAAAGGAGAATTGAAGCCTAATGTTAAAAAAACCCTATGCCCCTACCCTACATAGACACCACTCCCTCCTCCCATTAGCCTAAGTGTTACTCCAGGCAAATGCCCCCTCAGGGCAGATTCAGGCATCAGAGTTATGGGTGCCATCTTCTTCTCTTGGCAAGCACCTAAACTCACGGATATTGGAGAAGCGCCGGTCTCATTCGGAAGATTACCGAAGCAGCTGACAATGGCGCTCATGAACTCCGATGCCTGAATCTGCCCTGAGGGGTAAGTAAAATGTTTGGGGCATTTGCCCGGGGTAACACTCAGGCTGGGGGGGAAGGGAGGGGACTGGGCACAAGGTTAAGTTGCAGACAGAAGTGACATCAGATGTGACCTGTCTTACTCCTGAGTGATTCCTTATGGGGGCTGCAGTGGAGTGGAGTTTTGGTTATTTTTAGATTTCTCCAGTTCAACAAGCCACAGTAACCAATCAGACCTTTGTTTTAATTTTCTGTAGTATGATAGGCTCATGAAATCTAAGTGCTGCTTGTTATTGATTGCTATGGCTGCCAGCAGGTCTGGACTGGGATTCAAAATAGGCCCTGGCATTCCAGTACAGAGAGGCCCAATCAGCTCCCGACCAGCCCACTAAATAGTAACTTCCTATGGCATCTTATGGCAGCCCCTCTGGCATTTGCCAGAACCCACAGATTGCCAGTCCGGGCCTGGCTGTCAGCACTGGTGTCATTTAGCACACATGTTACATGTGACATGTACGTAAATAAGCCCAACTGTGTATCTTTATTAGGGTGAAAACATTAATACTGCAGTGTTGTGGTGCATTCTGCAGCAAAATGAGCATGATATGACTGTATGGAAAATCTGATGAATGCCTGATCTTTAAGGCCTTATGTCTGATCTCAGCTACAATGTCATTATATATGTATGATGCATCAAGATGCCAATAACTGACAAGTTAAATGTGGAATAACTTTTTATTTTGTTCAACAGAGAGAAGTTGCTGTTTACTGGAGACCATCAGCAGAGTTTACAGGAAACCTGTATGTTATCTAACTGTGTATAGTGTGTTTGTGTGTGTTTTACAATACGTTCGGTCTTCGCAACTTGCGCCCCACCCCATAATAATTTTTTTATGAGGGTTTTGTGCTAGGATTCACACGTCAGACATTTTTTACCATGTGCCCAGCTCCTCCCCCTTATAAAGAACAGCTCTGCCTTTGGGCATAGGTTTCAGGTGGCCTTGAATGAGCACAACTTTAATGCATGGTAAAAGCTACTGTGAGTGCTCATGTGTATGTACCCTTTTAAATGCTGCCTTTTATGCTGGTTAAATATTGACCTTTTGTAGTGTGGATATTCAACCACGAAAGTGGCATGTTTGGTTTAAAATCTACTGGTTGTATGTATGTTTTTTAAACTGAGGTTATGATATTACTTTATAATTTGTTAAGTAAATTAATAATATTAAGCTCCATATTTCTGCTTAACCATAACTGCCTTACTGCTATATACACAACTAGTAAATATGGGAATGGTTTGATCACCAGAACAATATTTGATTACGACCAAAAGGAAATAAAAAAAATATTTAAAAAGGAGAATGTTTTTATATATTACATACTGCACATGAGCCGGTATTCAGGCAAGCAGCAGGATTCATTTGCATTGTCCCTGCATTATTGTGCAGAATGTCAGTCTGATTAATGATCATTATTTGGCCTAGTTTGTTTGTGGCCAAATCAGGCTCAGATCTCCTCCACACCAAACAAGCAGATCTACCTTTATATGGGCAGAAGCTTCACTGTGCTATTCAGTTTAAAGTTAGTATGATGGAGAGGGTTATATTCCGAGACAATTTGCAATTGGTTTTCATTATTTATTGTTTGTGCTTTCTTTAGCTTTGTATTCAGCAGCTCTCCAGTTTGCAATTTTAGCAAACTTGTTGCTAAGATCCAACTTACCCTAGCAATCCATTGATATGAATAAATGAGATATGAATAGGAGAGGGCCTGAATAGAAAGTAAAATGAATCAAAAATGAAGGCCAATTGAATAGTTGCTTCTAATTAAGCATTCTATATGTACCTCCCCTTTTACTGTGGAAGGCCTTTTTAGTGTTCAAGCCTTTCAGAAAGAACCAACTATATTTGGAGCAAACTTGTATAATATGGCTCATGATTTCCTACCGTATCATTTAAAATATCACTCATTTTTCTATTGAAATGAAAAAGTGTCATTGTGTGTTGTTTGAGCTGTTGGTGCTCCAATTGTAGGCCCACACCTGAGTCATTATGGCCATTTTGACTATAGCACCAATCATTAGCAGGTACAGCCATATGTGGGTTGGACAATGAGTCATCTTTTAAAAGATTTAGTTTCAACATATTTTGATATACAATAAATGGTACAAGATTTGTGAGGAAGAATGAAAATACTAGTTTTGGCTATAAAAAGGAACCCTCTTCTATGCACTGCTAATGATGTCAATTGTATTTATATTTCAGGTACAAAGGGGAGGGAATAGTATCAGCGAAACTAGAAGATGTTTGGGAGTGTTTAAAGCCAGAGCCTGGTGGCCTAAGATTGAAATGGGATAATAATGTAGATACATTTCACCTTATTGATGCTATTGCTGATGTGAGTATAACATGAGAGGATTTAAGGGGCAACAGGTCAAGATTCTATACGGATCTGTTTATCCCAATACAATATAGTTTTACAAATGTTGTCATAATTTCCATTATGTATTAGCTGGATATCTTTCATCCATATAAATCATAATTTATGTTTCTTTTACTGTATGTAAATATATTAGTGCATCAGTGGTTATAAGTACATGGATTTTAATAAAAGAATAATTATCATAGGCTTATCTGTATGTGTTTTTTACACATGGTGTGCAAAACATTTGCAACTATAAGAGTAGGGCAAGCATCTGCAGAAATCATTCCCACAATTCTCCCTGCAGTCAGTTGTATGTTGACCCCCATTCTTTAAAGATATTTGCGTCAAACTGAGCTCTTTTGCACCCTGCACATTACTTATGGAATCCCAAAACACAAAACATACACCATCGTCCCGGTCTCGGCTCAGGCTTCTGCATATAACAGCTGCCTCTTGCTTCGGGAGGAGCCCTCTGCTACTTGGATGCAGCCAGGTCTTAAAGTGAGAGGACTAAGGGGAGAGTTCTGGAACCATAACGTGTACAGGAAGGACAGAGGACCAGGGACCGTAGTCAGGGAACAGGCCAGGTCAAATATAGGGTAGAGACTCTGAGCCATTGCTCCTATGAGCAGAAAACTGAACCCGACCTGGGGTTCTGCCAGCGAGCACCACGGATCAATCCTCTTCAATGCTCCTTTGCTCTTCAAATTTCCCGGGGCAGATGCATGCACAGTGGAACGAAAGAGACGACTTTTAGTTAAAGTTCAGCTTTTCTCTCTACTACGCATGCGCAGCCTCAAATTGAACGAAGAAACAGGAAGAGGATCGCTCCGTCATCGCTCGCTGGAGGAACCTCCGGGTCGTTGCAGTTTTCTGCTGATAGGAGCACCAGACCGAGTTTTCAGGTAAGTAAATACAATCACTTGGGGGTACCTAACTTTTGCCACCCCCAAGTATAAAATTACTTTCCTTCTCCTTTCAAGAATTGAGCACATGCATCACTCACACACCACAAGCACATGTAATCAAGTGGACTTAAATGCAGTTGTATTTGATTTTTAATGAAATGCCGTCGGACACAATTGTTTCAGACCCAATAACTCTTGCAACCACATTGGTTCTAGAATTCTAGAAAAATACTGCATTGTGGGGAAAAAACATGGTGAATGTGCTCAAAATTACACTTTGCTCACTGCCCTTGCAAATGTAAATGACCCATATTTTCAATAGATGCTGCTAGAATAGCTTCCCTTAAGTGGATATACACAGATTTTTATGTTTTACAAATCCCCATAAAGCAGTGATCATCAACCACATTGAACAACATCTATGAGGTCTCACACTGTTCATACATGCTATAGAGAATGTATTATCTGGGCATAATACAGCTCCCATTCACATGAAGGAAAATATGAAACAAATTATCACTCGGTACAGTACGGTACAGTAACAGTACACAAAGCATGGCTGCTTCATACTGATTGGTTGATTCTGGCTGTCACCGCAATTGCCTATATAATTTTTAAAAACACTATGGATGCTTCACAGTCTCACGCGCATTATTTTTGATTTGTTTTATGTAGGATATCACAGTATGCCAAACAGTAACACCATCTGCTGCCATGGGTATTATTGCCCCAAGAGACTTTGTAGATGTGGTATTAATCAAGCGTTATGAGGATGGCTCCATATCTTCTAATGGTGAGTATGGTCAGACACAGGAGACAGTTATATGCTTTTTTTGCTCTTTAAATCAGCGGCAGGTAACTGGCTAAACTGGATTCTGTTGCTTGCGTGCATAATACGGCCTTTATGCTATCTATCTCTCTTAAGGTGGCCATAGATAGTTACAATTACAATCTTTTTACAGGATCACTTCCAATACTGTTAGAGCTGAATTGTCAGATATACAAGAAGAAACAATAGAATTCTACCTGTATCTGACAATTAAGCACTAACAGTGGCCGATGTTCGAGGTGCTTTTAAAGTTGCCCAATCAACATTTTCCAGCCAGCCGGATCGACGAGCTGACCAATATCCAAGTCTTCTGTCAATATCGGTCAGCTCGTCTCCTGCCATAAACACACTGAATATTGGTGTGTCTGTGGCCACCTTAAGGCTTGGGGCCTTGATTTTTAGGCTTTTGGTATTGATTCAAATATGTCAGTAAAAACTCCCCAAACTTCCTTGTCCAGAAAAAAAGCCATAAGCTGTACAATCAAATTCTGGCACATGTAGTTCAACCAAAGATGTGGAACTGCAGAATGAAAATCCAACATTTAGACTGCTTTAGTCTCAGGCT
This sequence comes from Xenopus petersii, assembly GCA_038501925.1. Classification (NCBI taxonomy): domain Eukaryota; kingdom Metazoa; phylum Chordata; class Amphibia; order Anura; family Pipidae; genus Xenopus; species Xenopus petersii. The sequence goes on from CM076677.1 coordinate 88,730,169, forward strand.
CAGATTCCCATATATAGTGCATTTCTATGTGATAAATTATGCAATAAAGGTTTTGAACCTGCACCCACAAGAATACAGAAAAACCAGATTAGAGTGTGGCCTTTGAATATATATATATATATATATATATATATATATATATATATATATATACATAAACAAAACCAGAGGATGGCACACCGCTTCCAACATATGCCCAGGGGCACGGTAACATATCATGCATTATCCAAGGAGACCAGCAACACCGGGACTTTTGTGCAAAAATATAGTATTGTATTTATGTGAGTATATATACAGCCAACTTGACGTTTCAGTCCACTCTGGGACCTTTCTCAATGTCTTTATATATAGTATCTAGTATTGCTCTTGGGCCTTTCCTTGAATTGGCTCTGAATTTGACACTCTGAATTGCATTTACATACTATTCACTGGTCTCTGTGGAAAACATTTTTTTTAATAGTGTGAAATCTCATTTTACATCCCCTGATTTCAAGTTTTCCTTAATTGTTCACTATTTTTTGTGGTCCCAATGGTATATCATGCATAATACATTTCCTTGATTTTACACCATTATTGATACCCTCAGGGGCTCTGTTGCCACGAGGCAAGTTAAGAAACTCAGATGCCCCTATACCCGTTCCGGCACTTGATATGGTATGGGCCAGGTGCAAGGGGGAGAGCAGCATCAGAAAGGCCAGAAACACCACCCTCAGTGTGGCAAGGACCCCAGAAACACCCCTGGATTCCCTCAAAAGTATAATGGGTTTCTACTATTTTGTTCCTACTGTATTTTGTTTACATTGTGTGACTTTATTTTAGCAACAAATGTGGATCACCCTGGTTGCCCACCTCAGAAAGGCTTTGTCAGAGGATTTAACCATCCGTGTGGCTGCTTCTGTATACCTGTTCCAGGGTAAGAATTCTCATAGAAATACTGTTCAAGGGACATTTTAACATTAAACATTTTTCAAATAATTGTATATTGTGTGACTCAAAAGTAAAGCTGTGACTAAATATATATATAACATAAACCAGTATGCGATCACATAGTTTGTTCCACTGAAGCCATACCCTGATCACACAAATGTTTACATATAGATGTTATCCAAAATCATTATTTACACCAAACACATTCTTAGCACATGGCCTAGAAATAGTAAAGGGGACCTGTCACCCAGCCACAGAATGCTGAGAATCCTTTTCAAATTAGACATGTAACCCAAATTATTGTTTTATTAAAACATCTATACCTGATATTAAGGGGCAGATGTATCAAGGGTCGAATATCGAGGGTTAATTAACCCTCGATATTCGACTAGGAATTGAAATCCTTCGACTTCGAATATCGAAGTCGAAGGATTTAGCGCAGAAAATTCGATCGAACGATCGAAGGATTATTCCTTCGATCGAACGATTAAATCCTTCGAAACGAACGATTTGAAAGATTTTAATCCAACGATCAAAGGAATATCCTTCGATCAAAAAAACTTAGGCAAGCCTATGGGGACCTTCCCCATAGGCTAACATTGACTTCGGTAGCTTTTATCTGCCGAACTAGGGGGTCGAAGTTTTTTTTAAAGAGACAGTACTTCGACTATCGAATGGTCGAATAGTCGAACGATTTTAGTTCGAATCCTTCGATTCGAAGTCGTAGTCGAAGGTCGAAGTAGCCCATTCGATGGTCGAAGTAGCCCAAAAAAAACTTCGAAATTCGAAGTTTTTTTACTTCGAATCCTTCACTCGAATTTAGTGAATCGGCCCCTAAGTATCTGTAAATTTCAGCTGTCAATCATATGTTGTCTCCTCCACCCTTCACGTCTAATTGCATGTAGTGGGTATTTCTCATCCAGCATGTTTGAGGGCCATAATACAATAAAATGATGATGGGCCGCATCTGGTCTGTGGGCCTCCATTTTCGACAGCCTTGCAGCATGTACAAGTCATAGGGACTTACAGAGCCGGTCTCTCATAAGGTCCTCAATTTCCATTCACCTGGCTCAAAAAGGCCATTTACAAATTAGTTGGAATATCTGGAATCTGCAAGGATGAACCGCTGGTGGTCTGCAGTGCATTTCTTAGGAACACAAATCATTCATAGTATTTAGTCAATAAAAACCCCTCTGATTTTTAAGTTAATCCGTGCAAGTAATCAATGAGTGAATATAACTAATATATTCAGCTTTTAAAAACAACGCCAAAGCATATTAGAATAATACATTCTATCGATTATGTGTCACTTGGTATTTACTGCCTGCTATTTTATTGCTGCTTTTCTGTGATGCAAGATTTAAGAGCAGGATAGGAGTAGTCATAATACAACTGGTAATGGAGAAGTTTTATCATGTAGAGTTATGGTAGTCATATGAGAGCTGTAGCTCAGTTACAATAGTTGGCTGTAATTTTTGATTTTGATGCACAACATTTTTGTTTTTTTGTACCTCTCTTTATTGGAATTTATTTTTTCTTTTTCCTTCTACAGAGAACAGAAGAAAACCCGAGTATTAAGCTTCTTTCAGACAGATCTTAGTGGATATCTTCCTAAATCTGTTGTGGAATCATTTTTTCCATATAGCATGGTTAATTTTTACAGCAATCTTACAAAAGCTGTGAAGGCAGCGACTGTATGACATACTTCAATATCTCCGCAAAACATCTTCCATCGTTTGGCATTCCAATAGAAAAGGTCAATTAAGACTGTAAGAAATCACATCACTATCCACAATGGAGTGACTTATCCATAAATGTCCATTATGCTATTCTTCTGCGGCAACTCCCAGGATCCCTAAAGAGTTTCTGTGACTTGTGGCTCAAGAGCAGCTGGCCATATGGTTTTAAACATTAGGCCTTAAGTTGCGAAGGTACAGGTGGCTTAATTGGTGACATGGGATAAGACTGCTTGTGTTAGTTACAGTCAGATAAATACAATACATTTAGACTCTTACCCCTGAAGAGGCTTAGGAAATGGCAGAGGAATTATAATGTAAAGAATACTCACCAGTTTCCCAGCTCACAGAAAAGTCCAGGCACCTGTTACCCATTAAAATATAGGCTATTTATTTTATTTTTAGATCATTTTTGCAAAGAAGTATCTGTATTTTATATATATATATATATATATATATATATATATATATATATATATATATATGACTTGCCTAGTTGTGAAATGTTTTTCTCTGTGCTTTTATTGAAGAATACCCTAATCTTGAAGTCTATTGCTTCCATCCTTTCAACCCTGAAAGCAAGCACGTTGCAGGTAAAACTTAGTCCCTGTGTTAAATGTATAACGAAGTAGCAGAATTCTTAATTAAACGGATAAAAGTGAGTGTAGGATTGGCCAGGGATGGCTTTGATATAGTTGTCTAGCTTGAATATACAGGCATGAGATCCTTTATCTGGAAGCCCATTATGCAGAAATCTCTGAATTATGGAATGTTCTTCTCCAATAGACCCCATTTTATCCAAATAATCCAGATCTTTAAAATTGATTTCCTTTTTCTGTGTAATAATAAAACTTTATCCTGTACTTGATACAAACGAAGATATAATTAATCCTTATTGGAAGCAAAACCAGCCTATTGGGTGTATTTAATAATTAAATGATTTTCTAGTAAACTTAAAGTATGCAGATCCAAATTACGGATAGATGCGTTATCCGGAAGCATTCTGGATAACAGGTCCCATACCTGTATTGTGATATATGGATAAACATGAAGTGCAGAGCACAGTGTTGCCAAGCGCACAGGACCCCATTGCAACTTGCATCTGTGCACCCGCCATGTATGCCTTAGGCTACCTAATGGGAGATGTTCCCATCAATTAGGAAATACTACACTTATGGATTATTGAATCCTGGATTGGGTGCTTCCCTAATTAGAACACTTTTCAGCATAGACCCTCTCTGGAATAGTTTTTAGGCAATTATTACTATTCTTTTTATAGCGCTGGTATATTCTGCCTTACTTTACAAAGATAATGTATCACTCTCAGTCCTTTCCCATGTGGAGCATAAAAGGTTGTTCACCTTTAAATTAACTTTTTCTATGATGCAGAGTGTGATATTTGGAGAAAATTTGCAATTGGTTTTCATTTTTTATTATATATAATTTTTGAGTTATTTAGCTTTTTGTTCAGTAGCTCTCCATTTGCAATTTCAGCAATCTGGTCTCTATGGCCCAAATGACCATAGCAACCATGCATTATTTTAAATAAGAGACTGGAATATGAATAGAAGAGAGGGCAAGAAAAGAAAGATGAGTAATGAAAAGTAACAATAACAATAAATGTGTAGCCTTTCAGAGAATTTGAAAGCTGGAAAGAGAAAGACGAAAGCATGAAAATACTTCAAAATTTATAAAAAAAGAAAAAATTTCAATTGAAAATTAGCTTAAAGTTAGGCATTCTATAAAATACTAAAGGTTAACTTATAGATGAACCACTGCTTTAAACGCCACCCAACCTTCGGTGCACCCTTTACCTTCTTCCAGTGCACTGATCCAAACCCAATAATCATGTCTCCTAATTTAGCATGTGACTTTCACATAGACCTTTTTCATGGTATATGTAGAGCTTAGAGAATATTGTGTCGCAAATGTCAAAAGTTTTACAGGTTTGCAAAAGCCTTAGGTGAATGAAAGAAGGAACTCATTGGAGAGTTATTGTAGTCCTGCTATTTTATATTGTCTTTTCAATGGACATGACAACAAAACTTTTTTACATACCCATTCTCTTGATGTTCCCATCTCTTCATTTATTGTCCTACACTAGTTGAGAAAGAGATATCATCCAGCTCAATGGATCTATGTACTACATTGGCTATCCTATGTCTTATTGCTACTAGCTTTACACAGGAGAAACAATTTGTCAGCTCTTTGTCATCCTGCCTTGGTATTCCTATCATGTTCAATAGGTATAAATAAGAATAATGGTGTCAGATGAATTGTAAACCCTGTCTTCATAGTCCTAGAGCATACAATATCACACTGTAAGCTTTAGCTGCTTCTGTTAGAAGCAGAAAGTGCCATACTGGACCTAATACTCCATTGCCCTGAAAAAACCTGCACATACTAGGCTTATTTATTAATATAGGTATTAAATCGGATTAGTGCCTTTGCCCATATCCACCATATCAGATATTTGCTGTTATTTCTAGCATAGTAGAGTATTCATAGCTATTTGCTGATTGGTTGCTATAAGTAATTAGTCTTATGCTTCCTCTCTTTCTTATTATATCACAATCTACTTGCACTTTAGTTGCTTTGGAAAGTAAAACAAAATAAATGACAAATTATATGATTTATGAATACAAGTAGCTCTGCTTACTGAATCTGCACAAAAGTTATTTTATTAGCATTTAGAAAAATAGCTATTTACACTGATCACACACAAGCAAAAATTAAGGTATATACAAAAATGCCAAGAAAACAAATATTGCATAATTTAGGATGGTTTTCATATAAGGGAATCAAACAGTTTCATTGGCCACATAGCACATGTAGTATGTTCTGACGCTTTTCAGCAGGCTTAGAAGCACCTCAGACAGGTGGTTTCCATTAAATCAAATAACAGACTGCATGATGGGCTCGGGGGCTTCACAGCCAGCTGAAAACAGTGGTGGCAAGTGTTCCTACTGTTGATTTTGACTGGGCCAGCCTAGTGCAATGAAGGCTTGTTGACTTAATTAGAATGTTTCAATAGTGCTCTGCCAGAGTGCAATTACATTAGAAAAAATACCGGGTAGATCATGACCCATTATTGCCATGGCCTTTTTAAACTTCAAGTTTTAATCTCCTAAATGCATCCTGAAGGTGAGTAGGTGAGAACTCCTTCCATTAACATCATTATCTTAATGTGCCTATTCTGCAGGCATTAGAGGAGTTGGCTCACCAACAATGAAAGCATGGTTGGGCAATCCCTAATCTCAGTTCCGACAATGAGAAAATAGACTGAGTTTGATGTGAATAACAGTGTTTCTATATGCATACCGTATTAATGAGTTAATATAAACTGCAAACTGCTAAAATTGCATTGGATTTGCAAATCCATTTCCGTGCATTTTCCTTGAAACTCCATCAAGATCACTGGGGGTGAAAAAGGCAGTAAATTTGGATTACAAGAAAATTGCAATCATTTGTCCAGCCCTTTAGGCTACTATTATGGAAAGCCTGGTTAGCAGTGATGTCCAACATTAAACCCTTTAGATGTCATACTAACTCTCCTCTTCTCAAAACCAACTCTATTCATCCCTCCAGCAGCTGGAGGAGTTGTATTTCAAGTAGGATTACTAGTTGCCCATCAGCACATTATTTCTAATCAGTTGTCAGGTTAGACCACTAAAGACACTAGTGTGTAATGTGTTAATATTGATTATTAACAATGTAATGATTATTCATATTAACCAGATGTTTTGGAAGTATGTAAATGGTCATAAATATTAATAAGTGGTTCCCATAAGGTTATATTTGATTGATCCTGTCATTTTTACATAGCATTTGTGTGGTCTAAAAGTACCAGCGGTGACAGAAGCATGTAAATGCAGAGAAATAAGTACAATTGCTTTATGTTAATGTATTGCATTTGCCAGTTTGAGATTATTCATGTGTGTGTGTGTCTATTTCTGTGTGTATTTGGTATCCACAGCAAAACAGCCCAACAAACTGTGCCAGAGTACCAGTCTTGCCCAAAAGCATGCTGACCACTCAGGAACTTCTAACCTCCATTACATCTGCACAATACAAATATTCCCTTAGTGATACCAAAAAGGTGGTTTGCCACTGAGTGGTCTAATGTGGAGCCTTGCTTAGAAATAGCCAGCTGGAGAAATGGCAAAGTCACATCATGTTAGAGTAGATCTGTGACATGAATCAGTAGAAAGGATGGCATTTCATATCTTATAATGCAATCTGCTCCCATCTAGAACAAGATGGGGCACATTTACTATTGATCGAATATCGAGGGTTAATTAACCCTCGATATTTGACCGTCGAAGTAAAATCCTTTGACTTCGAATATCGAAGTCGAAGGATTTACCGCATTTAGTATGATCAAACAAATAAATCCTTCGAATCGAACGATTCGCAGGATTTTAATCCTTTGATCGAACGATTTTCCTTCAATCCCAAATTGGTAGGAAAGCCTATGGGGACCTTCCCCATAGGCTAACATTGGTGCTCGGTAGGTTTTAGGCGGCGAAGTAGGTGGTCGAAGTTTTTTTAAAAGAGACAGTATTTCGACTATCGAATGGTCGATCAGTCGAACGATTTTTAGTTCGAAATGTTCAATTCAAAGTCGTAGTCGAAGGTCGAAGTAGCCAATTCGATGGTCGAAGTAGCCAAAAAAATACTTCAAAATTCTAAGTATTTTTTATTCTATTCCTTCACTCGAGCTAAGTAAACTTGCCCCCATGTGTTAAACCTCTGTTATGTCTGAATGCTAGTTATGAGACTAAAGTATCCAACGTTATCCTAATGCTCTATTGGTTCACAGTGGAGTAAGGGCTTTTTCTCCTAATGACAGCTTGGACAAGCCCACTTGGTAAAGTCTTAATGGCATTCCATGCTTCAAAACGCGTGAGACCTTGCAAACTGATGTTTCCCAGCTGCAGTAGTTCATCTCCAGACTGCACTGCATTATTCTTTTCTGAGACACCTGCGGAAACAAATATAGATATCATTTTTGTAATACAGTTGGAATTGCAATGCTCAACATGTACTCATGTACAACCTAAAGCTAAAATAATAAAAAAATTTTTTTACAAATATATGGCGTCATGATGGCTTTTAATGTATTCGGAAAAAAAATCCTACAGATAGACTGTGATTCATGCTTACTCAGCACTTAATCATAAGCTCTAGAGAGGGCAATCAGATAACAGCATATATAGGCACCAAACCACACACCTCTTTTACTTAAGACCAATCAAGTTAAAATAATTCACCAGTTACATCTCAGATGCTCAAGTTTCACATTACCAACACCATGATATAGCTACTGCCTAATTCAAGGTCACAATATAATCAATCCATAGGTTCTAACAAGATGGAATTGGTTAAGGTATAGCAATAACAGATCGTGCATCAGAGCACTGTTAAGAAGTGGATGTTTTATACCAGAATCAAATACAAGAACCTTGCTTAGAATATAAATGCACTTTTGATTGGATTCGATTGATTGTGTCACCCTACATACTGTATGTCATCTTTTCTGGTATTTATATAGCACCAACACATAACCATACTTCTTTATATCATTCACATCAGTCCATGCCCCAAAGGAGCTTACAATCTAAGTTCTGTATCACTTTCACATGTGTAATGGTCAACTTTTTTTAAAAAATTAAATTTATTTGCTTAAACTGGGCTGTATGGGAGATTGCCTTCCTATTTTACAGCTTTCCCAATGCCAGATTTGCAGATAATTGAGCTGTAATGCAACACACCTTTAAAAATCCTGTTAATGATGACAGGTCTGTCTCCTTGTACAGAGCCTTTCCCACCATCCAAGCTGAATCCGAGTCCAGCCAAGGATTTTTCAAGAGTAACGACAACAATGTCCCCTGTGTCATCAGAATCTGTTGAGAAGAGAGCACTACGTTAACTCTTGGAAAAGAATTAAAAGGCTAATAAATTAAACTTAACAACATTAAGAAGAAGCAACCTTTAAATATGAATGTATTATAGATAATAATAGAGAGATATTGACTTTACTTGTATGTACGAAACAAGTATGCAGCAATATTAGTGTAAAATAGTAGAGTATTTCTGTCTACAGATGACTGTCACCTCATTATCATTGTTATCATGATATACTGTATTTATAAAGCATCTTCTCAGACTAAAGGCCAGTTTTGATTATATATATATAACAAAGTAGCTGAACCTCAAAAATCTGAAAACCAATACATCTGCTTACTTTGTTTACTTTTACTGGCTAAACGATGTAGTACTGCAAACAATCTATGGCGTGTACATCGTTTTGCAACATGTAATTTATGACAATGGCTCCCTCAAGTGTTAGTTTAGCTACTATACAGTATTCAAAGCACGGCGTTTAGCTATAAAATCAAGCTATCAATGATTATCAATATTAGTGCAAAAGCAGTGTTTTTGTATCACTAGGGGGGCCATTTACTAAGGGTCGAAGTGAATTTTCAAATTCAAAAACTTTGAATTTTGAAGTAATTTTTGGGTACTTCGACCATCGAATAGGTCAAGTTCGAATTGAAAATACTTCACAAATTCTACCATTCGAAAATCGAAGTTCTGTCTCTTTAAAAAACTTCGACTTCGACACTTGGCAACCTTAAACCTGCGAATTGCTGTTTGGACTATGGGGGAACCTCCTATAACCTATATGAACGATTCGAAGGATTTCATCGTACAATCGTACAATTTCAATTTAGCGGGAAAAACCTTCGACGTCGACTATCCTATTACACCTATTCGATGATCGAATTTCGAAGTTTTTCACTTCGAAATTTGACCCTTGATAAAGCTGCCCCTTAGTCAAGGAAAGTCTGATACTGTGTAGTCAAATTGCCTACTTGTTGCTGTTGAGTCATCAGTTAGAGCAGAGAATGCTGAGTCTAGTGATTCTGCTGGTTGCTCTCCATCGTTCCCTTTCTTTATGACAATAACAGCTTGTCTAGGGTGGCGTGCCTGGCGCAAAATGGCTAGAGCATCATTGTGTGTAACTTCCTTCAATGACTTTCCGTTGATGGATAGAACTTTATCTCCTTTCTGGATTGTTCCTTCTTGAGCAGTCAGCCCAGTGGGGAAAACTCTGTGCACCTACGGCAAGAATTATATATGGTCAGTTAGTGCATTACAGACAGTCAAAAATATATTCATAATTGCCAGGTTGCCATCAAATTGAATAGCCTGTATGAGGGTCACGCATATCCCAAATATTCAGGGCCATCACTCAATTGCTGTATCTTCTAATGTCTGTGTATATCAGACATGAAGTCACATCAGCTAAACGAAATCATTTTTTTGTAGACTTTTACTTAACCCTTATAATATTGTTGGCCATCTTTCGTGATTTATTGGTTCACACCAATTGGTTCACACATGTTCATAGGCCAGAGTATAACAAAATGAGGATGATAGGAATGTGGAGCCCTTAAGCATGTCCCCAACTGTATTAAATTGAGCAGGTCCAGCAAACCAAGGTCCCTGCTGGCTGCTCTGCTTATATCAATGATTAAAGGGGAACTCCACAAAAACATAACTTAAGATTTTTGAAAAGTAAACATAATTTCAAGCAACTACATCAATTAAAAAATATGCAGATTTTTGATGATTTTTAATGGTTTGGAACAATTCCCTAAGCCTAGCCCTGTGGTCTCCTGCAGATCTGTCTGACTACTTTGCTGAGCTGGCTGACTACTGTTACTTTGAATCAGCAGCCAGTTGTCCTTAGCCTGGAGTCTCCAAACCCCCTGCAATGCATTGTGGGTTATGTAGTTCCTGCATGCTGGAACTGTGGAGAAGTTACAATTTATAACATCAGTGTTTAGTCCCTCCTTCGCTGCCAGGATTTCAAATGATTTAGAAAGAGAAGAACTATTAAACAGCTGGATGCAGCATAGAAAATGGCATTTATTTATACTTTTTAAAGAAACAGGTAACTGTGATGAGTATATTAGGGGTTTTTGTGTTATGTGGGCCTCTTTATCAAATTTTGGTTTGAAACCCGGAGTTTCCCTTTAATGAAACATAACACTATACTTTTTTTAAAACAATTTTTACACTTTATGCTGGGGATTTTACTGTATTATGCTTTTCAAACAATCTGAAGTAAGTGAGTAAAATCGTGGAGTCCTTGCTAGACCCTGATAATTACATACACAGAAACATATAGGTGGCTGGAGAGAAATGTCTCCTTTCCCCTAAATCTCAGTACAAGTCTAAAATTCTCAGGGAGTGAGCAACATGCAACGTGGCATCTCATTTAAGGCTTCACCTGCAAATTAAACCTGCAGGGACCGCATCTATGAGATAAAGGTGCTAGCTGTAAGCCCCAGTTGGCAGTAAGAATCTGTTCACCTTTTTTAAACCCTTGAAAAAAAATAATTTTACTTATTTCTCTATAAATCAACTTTAAATTATAATTTATTCAGGTACAATACAATGTAATCCATAAATAATTCTAAGAATGCTCACATGACACTGCCTTACCCTCTTCTGTGACGGGCATGCATGTGTATTATATATACTGTAGATATGGGATGGCATCTGTTTGTGAAACAGCCACCAAAATAGTGTACAGGTATTAGTTCCACTATCTGGAAAAAATTATCCAGAAAACTCTGAATTATGGGAAGGCCATCTCACATAGACTCCATTTTAATCAATTAATTCACATTTTTTTAAATATTGTTTTTTCACTGTTATAATAAACAGAACCTTATACCTGATCCTAACTAAGATATAATTAATCCTTCTTGGGTGCAAAACAAATGTATTGGGTTTAATTAATGTTTAAATTATGTTTTAGTAGACTTCAGGTATGGAGATCCAAATTATAGGAAGATCTGTTATCCGGAAAACCCCATGTCCTTAGCATTCTGGGTAACAGGTCCCAACTGTACTAAAATAACAAAATACGATAGTGAGGAGATGAAATGTGTTCAATCATTTTTTTATCCCAGGTTTAACAGTAGGACAAGCAATAAATAATCAATATTTGGACATATCCAACAACTATATAATGAAACATACAGTTATAGCTTTGTTCTCCAAATCAAGTCCTCCCGCAAGACTGAATCCAAGGCCAGTATCCTCTTCCTTATGCAAAACTACAACATGGATGTCATCAAATTGCTGGACAAAGGAAAAGTACATAATTAGAAAACCAACAGCAAAAAACATACAGTATGTCCTTCCCTAGGGGAAATGCAAACAGGTAGTGGGAGACCCAGATTGAATTGATGCATGCTTTGCTAAAGGGGAAGACTAAAGCAAGAGGTCATATCCTGTTTATAAGGTGGAAGGGTAAGGGGCAAATTCAGGATGCAGTATTATGGAATGGATGATGCATGCTCACAAAAGCCTCCCAGGAGAAATAGGGAATTTCTGAATGGGGAGGGAACACTGTAGTCTAGTTCAGTTCATGGACTTAGGCTCATCCAGTGTGGGACTGGCCCACCGGGATACCAGGAAAACTCCCGGTGGGCCCAGGTGTCAGTGGGCCCTCATGTTGATAAACAGTTGGCCTATTTCATGGACATTCCTTATTTCTATGAGAACAAAGAGACTAAATAGATGGAATAATAGATTATAATATGTAAAGAAAAGAGACTAGAGGTTGAGTGAGGAGAGGAAGAAAATAATACTGAGAGTGGGCCCCTGGTCTAAAGTTTTTTGGTGTGCCCCTGGTGTCCAAGTCCAACACTGGGCTCATCTCTTTGTATATATGACACCAGAATTTCATAGTTACTGTGCAGGGATTACAGCAGGGACACCCAACCTTTCTAACCCATGAGCAACATTCAATGTAAACAATGTTTGGGGAGCAACACAAGCATAAAATAGGGGGCAATAAGGGCTGTTATTGGCTATTTGGTAGCCCCTGTGTGGACTAGCAGCCTACAGAAGACTCCATTTTGCAGTACACTTGCCTCCAAGCCAGGAATACAAAAATAAGCTCCTGCTACTGGGAGCAACATCCAAGGGGTTGGTGAGCAACATATTGCTTGAGAGCCACTGGTTGGGGATCAGAGGATATGTATCAAGAACATTCTGGAAAACCCCGTAGGGATAAATATTCTCTATTCAGAAACCCCAAGTAATCACTTTGCATTAGAACTGTTCTGGCACAATGTCATTACCATTTTTGCAACCAGTATAGGCAAACCATCCCAGGAATAATTGCATTATCCCATAAATCCTGCTGGATTAGAGTGATTTTATTATTCATAGGTGGTACCTGAAATTGTCTGATATGTTATGTAATAAAATGTGCAGAGTTTGTTACAGGACTAATCACCAGTGGCAACCAATCAGCAGGTAGTAATTACTGGTCATCTATTTAAAAATACAAAATATTTCTTATTGGTTGGTTACTGCACCTGGGCAAACTGGGTGTCTTTTATTACAAAGGGGATATATTGTTTTAAATACTTACAACAATATAAGAAAATTAAAAGCAACAGCTTCTAAATAGCTTTCTACCTAAGTATAAATGTTTTCCAGTTGCAGAATATGACTATGAATCCAATCCTCTGTGTTTCGCTAGTGCTTTCATAGTGAGCCTGTCTCTGTCTCTCTCTCTCTCTCACACACACACACACATTCACTCTCTCAGATCTCTACTTCTTTCTCCCTAATAAAAAGCTTGAAATTTTTTTTGATAGTACTACATTTGTGTTCCTGAGGAAATGCATAGGTGGGTATGAAAGCGTGTATAAAAACGAATATGGTGTATAGAGGTGTAAATCCATCTCTGGCAGGAAAAGGTGGTTGTGCTCACTAAGCAGCCCTGTGTATGAATTAGACCACCCATTAGGAACCCATGATGAAATGGGAAGATTGGAACAGTAAATTCGGAACAGGAAAATGTGTTTTGTGTAGGTGCACACCATATTACACACAACTTGCTTTGTGTTACTCATGCCTTTGAACTGCCAGGTGCAGACTGAAGATTTCCCTGTGGAGGGTCTGAAAGTGCATTTGCATAGTGTGTTTATTACAGTTGTACAGATGTAATAACTGAAAACAAAAGTATTGAGATAAAGTACAAGGGGCTGCTTCAGACTTGCTGGAAGAAAGTATGGGGACCTGTAACAGGCAGATTCTTGTATTTGACAACAGTTACAACAATATATAAAAAATATATCAGATTATTCATAAAACAACAATAAAAACCCTTTAATATGTCCAACCAAAGGCTATTGTGTATAGTGAAGAATGTCATTCTAAGCAACTTTCCAACATTGATAAAAATGTTCAAAAGTACTGAAAAATAACTGTTTTTAAAAGCAATATGTCAGCATTCCAGGCTGTATCTAGATGGCCATGCACTGATGTCATCACGCCGCACCGTGCAAGTGATGTCATCGCACCAAAAAGTTGAGAAAATTAAAAATAAAAGGATCACCAAGACACAGGTTTAATATCTGAAAATAGGTTGCACTTCTTGGCATTCCTGGTTTTTACTTAATTCTTTATTATAGTTTACTGGACTTTTGACCCTCTGTTCATGACCACGACCAATTGCCGGCTGCATTTGAACCTTTTGCCTGAAACATGACTAAGATCCTTCTTGACCCCTTGTTTACCACAAATGGACTTTATACCTAGTGCTTCCTCCTTGGCCCAGGCCCTGACACTGACATCTGCTACATTGAGTCAAATCCAGATAACAGAATGTGTTAAAGGGATACCGTCATTGGAAAACATGTTTTTTCCAAAACACATCAGTTAATAGTGCTGCTCCAGCAGAATTCTGCACTGAAATCCATTTCTCAAAAGAGCAAACAGATTTTTTTATATTGCATTTTGAAATCTGACATCTGACATATTTCCAGTTTCCCAGCTGCCCCAGTCATGTGACTTGTTCCTGCACTTTAGGATTGAACTACTTTCTGACAGACTGTAAGTTCTCTTACTTAATGTAGCTGAATCAGTCTCAGTGGGACTTGGCTTTTACTATTGTGCTGTTCTTAGATCTACCAGGCAGCTGTTATCTTGTTACCTTCCCATTTTTCTGTTGTTAGGCTGCTGGAGGGGGAGGGGTGATATCACTTCAAATTGCAGTACAGCAGTGAATGAAGTTTATCAGAGCACAAGTCACATGATTGGGGGCAGCTGGGAAAGTGACAATATGTCTAGCCCCATGTCAGATTTCAAAACTGAATATACCAAAATCTGTTCTGGTCTTTTGAGAAATGGATTTCAGTGCAGAATTCTGCTGGAGCAGAACTATTAACTGATGCCTTTTGAAAAACAGTATTCCTTTAATAAAAATATATAAAGGAAAGTTGCTGAGAGTTAAAATTTCTTTTATGATGGAAAAAGCAATATTTTGGGTAACGTTCTCTTTTATGAACTCTAAAGGGTCTGATAACTGCTTTATAAATTAACAGTCCCAAACAATGAATTAAATATGTATGGCAGCAGACTAGTTAGTACATAATAAAGAAACGTATGAAGCTTTACCTGCACTTTAGTGTAGACTATAAAACATTGCATTCCAAAAGATGCATATCCATTGTCCCTAGTATTAACTGGAGCAACAAAACATGTCTGTTTCGCTCACACATGCAATCATTCTGCTAATAGGAATTAAAAAAAAAAAGAACTACAGACCTTCAGTGTTCCTTCATCTAGCCCTTTGACTTCCTCTATCAGTGCAGTTAATTCTTCTCTTGGAAGTAGAGATATGACAGACTGGCCAGCAGGTACTGAATGCAATGCAAGTGACTGTTCTGGGACATCCTCCTCCTTCTCCTTTTCTGGTTGTCCTGCTCCGTACTCTCTTAATTCAGACAAGCTATAAAAACAGAGAAAGTTTTAGATTAAAATGTTTTCGAGTTTTTAACTTTTTAGAGTTTAGAAGTTGTTGTTTTCTGCTTGAAAGCTTTGATTAGTGACCAAACCTTGTAAAGAGAAACCAACATGTAGATATAGCCATGAACTTTATTTCTTTGATAACGAATACAAGAAACATACTCGCCAAAATGCACTGGCCGAATCATCCATGGAGAGCACTCAACTTAATATCAACACGCCTTTATTAAAACACACATAGTGGTAACAACCAGCACAGCAGTGGGTGTTCAAAACTTATGCATTTCGTGCCTTTATACTCTGCACTTCCTCCGAGTTAATTAAATATCACGTGGCTCACTGTTTAAATAGTGTCACAAGTACATACCAATCATTATTTAAAGGCAAAATGTCCATAAAAAATCACACGTGATATAAGTAAATAAAGATCACTGATCATATTACACAATGAGATAAGAATAACATATTAATGATACAGCTTTAAAAGTGTAGTAATAATAATATAAGGAATTAAGGAATTAACTATGTGGTTAAAACTGTCTATTAAATATATAGTGACAAAATACAGTATATAGGGGCACATTTACTAAGGGTCGAATATCGAGGGTTCGAGGGTTAATTAACCCTCGATGATCCTCGAAGTAAAATCCTTCGACTTCGAATATCGAAGTCGAAGGAATGACCGCAAATACTTCGATCGAACGGTCGAAGGAAAAATCGTTCGATCAAACGTCTAAATCCTTCGAATCGATTAGAAGGATTTTAATCCATCGATCGAATGATTTTCCTTCGATCAGAAAAAGCTTAGCAAACTTATGGGGAAGGTCCCCATAGGTTAACATTGTAGCTCGGTAGGTTTAAAGTTGCGTAGTCAAAGTTTTTTTTAAAGAGACAGTACTTAGACTATCGAATGGTCGAATAGTCAAACGATTTTTAGTTTGAATCGTTCGAAGCGAAGTTGAAGTCGTAGTCAAAGGTCGTAGTAGCCTATTCGATGGTCGAAGTACCCAAAAAAACCTTAGAAATTCTTTTTTACTTCGAATCCTTCACTCAAGCTTAGTAAATGTGCCCCTTTGTGTATCATAAAAACATGCATATGTTTACCATATACTCTATTGATGCAATCAATTGATCACAACAAAGTGTATATATTAATAACACACTTTGGGGCACATTTACTAAGAGGCGAATTTCGAAGTGAAAAAAACTTCGAAATCCGACCATCTAATTGCAATAGTTCGATACTCGAAGTCGAAGTTGAGGGGTTTTTTTGATCGAATATGGCCATATTCGATCGAAGTGAAATCGATTGATTAAATTCTTCAATTCTAACTATTCGAACAATTTAATCGATGAAACGATTTAAAAAAAAAAAAAACTTAGACTTCTAAAAACCTAGCCAAATGTTGGCTATAGGTTCTAGGAGGTCCCCATAGGCTAACATAGCAATTCGGCAGGTTTAAGGTGGCGAAGTGTCGAAGTGAACGTTTTTTAAAGAGACAGTACTTCAATTTTCGAATGGTCGAATATTCGAAGTTTTTTTCAATTCGAAAATTCACTTTGACCCTTAGTAAATGGGCCCCTTTGTGTTATAATAAGTCAAAACACGTTAAAATATGATAATGGTATACAGAGATATCTTTCTATGGCTATATAAATATCCATTATCTCAATGATCAGCACATTTATTTCTTTGATGTCTGTAGTGGCAACATGTAATATGTAATATTAAATAAGCCCAGTAGGATTGTGCTGACTCCAATAAGGATTAATTGTATTTTAAGGGGGAATTTTTTAAAACTCGTGTTATTTTAAATAAAGCACTTCAAAATATGAAAAGTGCTTATGTATTTGATTATTTGCATTCCAGAATAGGTTACACAATTACTTACTTTACAGAAAATCCAGTGTCCAAATGGTGGCTTTCAGTCTTAGGGCTGGATGGGACCTCATCTACAAGGTAAGATTCACTCTGCCAGGGATATGTGACTTGTAGCTGTGGAGACTGAGGGAAGCACAGTAAGGACTTCATTAAAGCAGAGGAGACCTGGTTGCTGATGGAATAGATCTTACTATTGTTTTCATTTGTCTTCAGAACATCAGAAGGTGTAGTGGCACCCAACGGGAAGCTCCTAGATCTCTGGCTCAGAGGCTTGCATGGTATGAGTTCACTGAACTCAGAAGACAGAAACTGAGGTTCATTACTAGTACTGCTGCTCCTTCGCATGCCCTGGAAACAGGATTTTGGTGGTGACTGAGACAGCTCTGGTTCTTTTTTTTCAGAAGACTTTGGAATAGCCAAAGGGGGCTGTATAACTTCAGGAATTTCAGCTGCGCTCACGGTCACATTGTTCAAACAGACTGTCACACTTTCTACTTCTTGTTTGTTAAAGGGCTTGTCATTCGGTGCTGAAGATGTAACATTCCCCCTGTCACTTATATTTCCAACTGGCGGAGGTGTGCTGAATGTCTCAAAGGAATTTATCTTTTGCTTAATTGATGATGTTCGACTTGAAGTTTGTGGTTTAACATTGTTATGAATCTCCTTGTATTTATCCATAGACGTGCTATCAGTTGGCTGTTTATCTACATTCTTATACCCCTTCAGACTTTGCCGGAACCAGGTTGGCTTGGGAGCAACTGGTGGACCCTTTTTGTAGTTACTCATATCTTGAGGAGTGCACATTTGAGAGTCCTCACATGCAGAATCTCTTCTGAGTTTCTCTGTATTGCCACCAGCCGTACTAATGCTACTTTCTAGATCCATTAAGTTGTGGCCTTCGTTTATGAGGGGACTAAACAAATTTTTGATGCAATCAGAGATTCTGACCCACGGATCTTCACTTGTTGTGTCAAAGCTGTAGTCAACAGGTGCCTGCCTCCTAAGTAGCGGTCGGCGGTTTGATACAGGATTTCCTAGGGAAAACAAAGGACAATAGATTTATTTTAATTACATCTGTCTACCTAATCTCCCTGGGGATCTGGATACGGCCATTAACTTTTGAATCAATAGCTGTGCTTTGCTTAGATAAAAATATTCGCCAGCGACGGCTTCGTTTACAGCACAACACTTCACCAGGCTTAGATTCACCAGAACAAAGCTAATTCACTAAAATACGAAGTTGCGTCCAGGGTGACGAACGCTGGCGAAGTTGCACTAGCGTTACTGCGCCAAGCTAACTGAAGTTGCACTAGCGTTGCCTAATTTGCATACGGCGGGAAGTTAAAGTTGAATGGACGTATATGTTGCAGCAAATGCATTACACTACACAAGCCCAGGAAACCTTAATAAAGGAAAATATAGTTGTTTTGTGCCCAGTGTATAGTTCATGTGTCATATGTAAGGAAATGTAGAGGGGAAGTGGGTTACCCCAAAAAAAATTTACGCTGTTTCGCAGCCTATCACCCTGAAAAAAGAAAAAGATGCTAGCATTTTTTGGGACTTAGAAAAATGTTCAACTATTTTATTAGGAACTCCTATCTACTCTATTGCACTTCGCCTGGTCTGAGGCGAAGGCAAGTCTGGCGCAAGAGGTAACGTTCAGTAAAAGTGAATTTGTGAATTTGCTTAGTTACGTCCATTTGCCAGAGTGCAAATTTGCCAGGTGTTAGGGAGCAAAGTACCGCTAGAGTCTCCTTCGCTAGCGAAGTTTTGCCGGCGATCGTTAGTAAATAGGCGAAGTACCGAAATTATGTCACGATGGTGAATTTTCGTCTGCGTTAGTCACTTCGACCCTTAAGTAAATTTGCCCCTTAGAGCAAAACAACCAAACTGTTTCACAAACATCTGTTTCACAAATACAATTTAGTATTTTTTTCTTACATACTATGATATACAGTAAATATAAATCATATTTATAATTTATGATCTATTCAACTGCTGGCGTTAAGAAGCATAGCAGTTACGCCAGCAACCGTTAGTAAATCTTCTAAGTTCCGAAATGATGTCAAGCTAGTGTGTGTGCATATATAAATATATATATATATATATATATATATATATATAGCAAAGAAATAGGTATTTTGTGAAGAATAAAATGGGTTTATTCAATGTTTCGGCTCTTAGACTCAAGCCGTCATCAGGAAGGGCTCCAGTCTAAGAGCCGAAACGTTGAATAAACCCATTTTCTTCTTCACAAAAGACCTATGAGTGCAGATTTCTTTGCTCTATTGATTTTGATATATGTTCCAGCACCTAGGCATTTCCATTGTTTTCTTAGTGCACCTATCCAGTAGTTTGTATATATATATATATATATATATATATATATATATATTTCCAAATGAGTATCCGCACACCAAGGCTGCTGTTAATAGCGGGGTGCACGGTAATTGTGTATGTATCAATTATCTTCAGACCAGCACTCCCTTTAAAAACTTGGTAATTTTATTATCGCATAGACCTCCTTCAGACCATCAAAAACTCATATTTCTAATCCTTACAAGTTTTCAATATCACCCTGCCCTGTGTTCCCATATCCCCCAGAACCTGCATATGGGATATATATATGGGGAAATTGTGGCCCTTATACTGTTCCTTGCCCTTTGAATTATATTTGGTCATGGGAATAGTGGCCTAGTACATCTCTGTAGCAATGCCATTGAAAGCAGAAAGGAAATCTTTCTTACACACCTTGCGAACCCCCATAATAATTGTCTGAGTTTTTTTTTTTATATAAAAAGTTTTGGGAAGAAATGCAAAGTTGAAAAAGAAAATCATCACTTCTGAAAAGCATGAACTGGTACAGTTACAATACTAATTGAGGCTATTACGTTTTTCTTTTAAATGACTACATGAATCCATTTGGCACAAAAACATCTACAAGCAGTTGACATGTAAAATGTATTCATACATTTGATCTCCATTAAATAGGTAGCAAATAATATGCATATGACTCATTGTGTTTGCAAAGCAGGACCTTCCTTCTCGTTTATATTTTTTATGTGGGAGGTGTCATAATGCATGTATCCCTGTTTTATAGCATTTTCTCACACCTTAGTAGGGGGAGACCATCTTCTCCAGTCCTGCCAGGAGTGTAGAGTTAGTGTACAATCAGTTGAATTTAACCTGTGCAATTTGTTTAAAACCCTGCAACCTCTGTAGAGCTCTCTGGTGCACAATGGGTTAACACAACATACATTATGGCAGCTCCCAGCCTTTGCAGGTTCAACAAAAGCTGGATGTGTGCAGGTTGCACATCCATGATTTAGCAAATAACGAAACAATATAACATTTCATTATTTCTTTTTACTTCTTTATTTTCCTCCAATTTTGGGGATCAATTGGGGAGATCATTTCCCCCTCTTTTCTATCCTAAAACCAGTGGTCAGGTCTGGACAACTTGCACAAGGGACTCTCAAATACATACCTGTGTCGGAGTGCTTATCTGGCTCAGCAGCACTTGTGTATGAGCACTCGCTGGTTGATGAGGATGTGTCTAATATGCTCTTGCTTGTCATTTGCTGGTTTCCCTTTAGCTGTAAGTTTCCTGTTTCCTGTGAAACAATGCAGATATGTCAAAGACTGCAACATTATAAAACCCACAAAACTCTCAGAGGATACTGTAATGTTTGCCCAAGCATTCTCACACTATACTTTATCCTTTTCAAATTCAAATTATTAATATATTCCAAGCTAAAGGCACCAATAAAGCTGGGTATACATGAAAAAAATCCACTTGTTTGGAGAATTCACCAAACTGATCTCTGCCTGGCTTTGGTTATTGGGTCAAATTGGGCTTATCTGATAATTTAGCCCATCATTATATCTATAGAAACAAGTCAAATCCTTGCTGTGTTTTTTTTCTTGAAGACGTTTCACCAGTCATCCAACTGGCTTTCTCAATTCAGGATTATGATAAACAGATTGTGCTGATTATAGCAACATTCCAAAAGGATATATATTCTCAAAGGAAGTTTTTCTGAATTGCGAAAGTCAGTTGGATGACTGGTGAAAAGTCTTCAAGGGAAAAAAAACACAGCAAGTCCAGTTGATTTTACTTATTTCTATAGATATACCATGACCTGGATGAATGCGAATCTTCCCATCATTCAATGATCAGTTCAAAATAGAGGGCCATGCAGATTTATAAGGGAAGTTGTAGTTTTCACCCAAGGGAATTTTTAAACCTTTCTGATATCTGGCTGATCATTCACCAGATATCAGGCGACAAGCCCCATCCATGGGCTACTAAGCACGGTGGCTGCAAATGATCAAGCTAGCAAATGGGAACTTGTGCGCTTCAGATGAAGAGCGGTGTTAAGTAAGAAAACCTGAAACCTATGCCACATATCTCAGAAAGATTGCACTTGGTCTCACTTGAACCAAGTCTAGTAACCCAAGCAGCCATACAGATGTTTGATTTCAAACAAGTGACCAGTAAATACTACAATACACAATTATATTTGTGTGTGTTAACTTTTAGAATAAAATTCTATGTATTTTATCATATAAGTATTGTATATGAATTCCTTTAGTCTACCCAGGGGCAGGATATTCATGGATGAACTGTTTACTTGTTTAGAACTTGAAGTTTATTAATGTGACAAATAAGAAGATAATTTGTCTAAACCATGAAGGTTCAACTCTGTCCTGTCACTACTGTAATATGTTCTGTAGCTGCCAGCAGCTGAAGGGACACAGGTTGTAAATAGTTAATAAACGTTTAGGTTGTCATGTTATAACAAAGTGCATGGTGTGTTTTTTTTTATACTGGTGATATGAAGGCAAACTCATACTTCCTCTATTTAACCACATCCTGAATTTCTTCAGTTTCTACAAATATGTTTTTTTCTTAAAGAAATCATTGTGATTAAAGAAGACTAATGTGCTGCTTTCTTGCTTAGCCCCCATTCTGACAGCTCTGGTTAATATAGAGTTCAGCCAAACAGCACATTGTTTCATACTGCTGCATAATTCCCTGCTTGCTCTATAGCTTTCTCATTTTAGAGCATGAGTTTTATAGCCGTTCAGCTAGTCAAACAATAATTCAATTTTTTTTTTTGTAAATTTCATCATCTGTATTCGCTTACAGAATGAGCAATATCAATATAGTAGGGTTCTGGTATTTTTCTTTGCTTTGTTTATGTGTTCCCATGTGATGTTAACATTTCTATTTTATAATAAATGATTTGGTATAAATTATTAAAATTATTACAAATCTGCAGCCAAAGACATGAAATATTCCTTTTAGTGAAAATTATGTAAGCCATAAAGTAAGCATGCAACAGACATGGTTACATATGGACAGGCAAGAAAATGACCCTAATGCCTTTCTGCAGATTACTTGTGAGACCTCTATAATGCCGAAGCTCAATTCTAAAATCAGTACAGGGGAAAAAAGTATGATCTCCCCCAATGCATGAATAGTTTACTCTCTAGGGTCTTCTGTGCTACATAACATGTTCATTGGGTGCACAAATATTTTGCCTGAAGGGATAGGCCAGGGCCTGGAAGGTAAAGGTATGGGGCTTGGACAACCACTACCATTGGGAAGAACATTGTTGTGTTAGTAATTGATTTATGTATAATATGCAAGAGCCATGAAAAAACTTGTAAAATAAATAGTCACATGACTGAAGAGTGTATATTATACAATATAATGTACTTCCAATTTCAAAATTGAAGATATACTGCAAGAAGCCCGATAGATTTCCATCACTATGGCTTTATGACTTTATACATTTATGAAACAAATTATTTGTAATATCTTTGTCATTTACAACAATGGGACATTATTTTTCACCCAGTGTGGCCTATGGTATAAACTATAGAATTCTGTTTGTGGTTTTTATATTTGCGTTGTAAGTTGATCCAGAGAAAGGCAAAAAATTTGAAACCATCTGTGTATAAGGGTGGTGACACGCTACGATTCCCGGGGAGATTAGTTGCCCAGTGACAAATCTTCTCTTCTTCGGGCAACTAATCTCCTTGAAAATCCTTCCCGCACTCTGAGGGGTTCATTTCCAAAGTCACCCGAAGTGCCATCATGCCGGCGATTTACATTCTAGCCGGCAGGAAGGCTTTTCGGGGAGATTAGTCGTCCAAAGAAGAGATTTGTCGGTGGGCGACCAAATTGATTTTTCAGGAATGCTAAGCGTTATGGCATTTTTCTTCAGTAAATGTGCTAGGTATGGCCATTCTAGCATGGTCATATTAATTATCAGCAATATTACATATCATTTGTCCGAAGCCTACCCCTGATCTATATTAAAAATGCCCATGTTCTTTAAAATGGCAATTCATAAGAATGACATTTAACTGAAGTTGTATGCCCTACTGTTCTGGCTGTATTAATTGCAAATATGTATACACTATACTGTTGATACTTCATGTTGCTTGAACATAAGCTGCTTACAACTAGACCTCACCTGGAATTAAAATGATGCAGTGTGTGTGCTAGTTAGGAAATACTGTTACAGAACTAACATATGGAGGGCACAGCTAGATATTTGGCAGCAGAAGTGAAACAACTTCCCTATGTCTGTCAGCACTTTGCAGAACTTCATGATGGGAACTGCCAACTTTATTAATTTAGCAGGGGCAAAAGGACCTCTAAAAGGCAAAGTGAGGAATATATTGTTGTTCATTTAGAGCAGAGAGATATTTTTTTTTAAAAAAAAGTGCCTCCACGTGGGATTAAATTGAGTTGTTGACTACATCTATTTTACAGTTTAGAGTGAAGTTATTGTCAGCTGTATCATGATTTCTGTTCAGAGCCTTGATGTTGCTCAGTTATGGCAACCATGTCCTCCTCTAATGACGTCACTTCCTGTGCCCTTATTGATAGTGTAATGGAAACTATTAGCTGCTGTATATAGAATAACACAATCCTTACATCCACAGATTGTCCATTCTCTTCACAGTGATTTATATCCTCCTTTAGGTCTTCTTTATAATACTTTCTAGGTGGTGGAATTGGTTTTGTTGTTAATTTTTTCACAAGGATCTCTCCGGAATGACCATTGGATTTTTTGTAGGATGACTGAGACCCGCTTAGTCCTTCGGGGTGATCAGGAGAATGGTTTTCCACCCTGGAAACTGGAGTAGAATAATGCAGTACAGCCGGCTCTGTTCCAAGAGGGACATTAACGCTATGCACCCTACTTGCCACAGTGTGTGACTGGTAGGAGTTCATGTTGGGTCCTAGGGACACAGGGCTATAGCTTCCTTCACTGCTGGAGCGGACCATTTGCTTCTGCCGTCTATGACTGTTATACAGATAA
Source organism: Xenopus petersii (assembly GCA_038501925.1). Taxonomy (NCBI): domain Eukaryota; kingdom Metazoa; phylum Chordata; class Amphibia; order Anura; family Pipidae; genus Xenopus; species Xenopus petersii. The sequence continues at coordinate 88,754,906 of CM076677.1, forward strand.
GAAGCATGTCTCCCTATGCAGCTTTCACATTGGTATTTGCCATGGAAGCAAGAAAAGAACCTTCTCTCACCTGCAATGAAAATATAATTAAGACCATTATTTGCCAACCTCTGGAATGAACAATGTGGTTCAGTATGACTAAATATACATTTTCTCAAAATATATTTGTCCGGGACTTTCACTTTTATTCCCATCCAAGCCCAGATCAGCGTAGGCGTTTCCTGCATTCTAATGATCCCTGTTCCTTTGCATTTTAGTTAAAAAAAAAATCAGGGGGTTATCACTATGAATTGTAGCCTCTGGATACTGTACATAGTTAAACTTTAAATGAGGCTAAATAAATATGATCATTGAGTTTAGCTTTTTGCAAAAAAAACTCCAGCAGACCAGTTATTGGGGTGAGGCTTTCTGTTGTACCTTTCTAAAAGTTCAAGGCAACGAAGGTTAGACTGGGTAGACGGGATACTGGAAAAAAAACTGGTATGCCCCGGCCCAAACCTTCTCCTTCATAAAGTTGTTGCCACGGCAGCACAGTTTCCGGCCTCCCTTCCTGCCACTTGGCAAATCCGTGAAAAGAAGAAGGTAGCATGGGGGGGGGGGCAGAGGGAGCTTTGCAGTTGGTGTGAGGGGTCCAAGGGGAGTTGTGGTGGGCCCTGAGACAGCAGCCCCGGTGGGCACTGGGCCCCCAGTCGAACTCTGAAGGCAACATAAAGTTCACTTGAGCTCAAGACCCTACCAAATAAAGCTAAGAATTAGGCCTATCAGGGGGCGTATATTAATTAGTGTTCAGTGGAGCTGAGCCTTGATCATTTTATAGTGAAGCTTGGACTGATCAAAACAACTGCATGGTTTTTGGATGAATCAGTGGGGTCATTGTCTGTGTGTGGCCCAGTATCCAGATAAGGAAAAACGTTCCTTTACAGGATTTTGCCTTTTTTACTATTTATTACACCAGAACGTTATGTAAAATGATAAAATGTTTCATGGAACAATGGGGTTACCATCATGCTCAGGAATTGGAGCTTCAGGTGCTGCAGAAAGCAAATGGGTTTCTAGTGGTTGACACTGAAGCCTTTTGTTTGTCCCTTATTAATCTCAAGTGATATGTATAATTTGGTGCTTTCCCTACCAAGTTGCTGGGTAGCATCAGTTAGGCAGTGTTCAAGCATTCTCTGGGTGCAAGGCAAGATCTGGGCAACCTTGCTACTTGCTTACCGCAGTTGTGCCCAATATCTTACTACTGTTTCTTAAATGCTGAGAGCTAACATAGCTATGAATTTGTTTATCTTCATACCTTCATAGCTCCACGAGTGGGGATCTTTTTCACATCTGCTATTTTCCACAGCCTGTGAAATAGCATTCTTCAACTGTTGTTCAGAGATCTGGAACATGTGCAAGAAAATATAAAACATTAATCGGAGAAGATAAAATTTCTAAAGAACCAACTCAGCCAATTCATTATTAGGTTGTGAATCCACAATTATAAAACATGGAAAAACATATTTGGTTTCAAACAGAGCAAACTACATTGGTATGGGGAATCAAGGGGGATTCAGCCTTAATTAAGAAGATCACAACACTCATATCTTGTCCTACCTTTAGTCTTACTAACATCTCACTGTTCCCTTCTCTTAAAGGGGAACTATTGCGAAAATTAAAATGTAATATAAGCTTCAGCATAGTGAAATATGAAACTTTCTAAATACAATTAATTAAATATTCTGCATCGATTCATGCATCATCAAGTTTATCTTCACTATTCCTCTCTCAGCATCTGTTTGTTTCTCTTCATTCTGTCTTCATGCAGGAGTTGGGCTCCTTTTGCCTAGAACATGTATTAGAGTTCACTCTATTAAAATCACCAGTCATCATGGGGCAGATTTACTAAAGGGCAAATTGTCACTAGCGACCGTTTCGCACACATCGCACCACTTTGCCAGGAGCAAATTCAGTACCACACCGCTAATTCACTAATATGCAAAGTTGCACCCTGTGTGCCGAACGCTGGCAACTTTTCGCTATTGTTACTTTGGCAGTGCGAGCATTTCGTAGTGAAGATGCGCTAGCGTTCGTTTGTGCCTAGCAAAAATTCAGTAGTGATCTTGCGCTTAGGTCAATTTGCATTCGGCGGGAAATTTGAAGATGAATGGGGGTACTGGCTTGAAGTTACCACTTTTTATTTCACATTTCCAGGGAAACTTAATAAAGACAAGAGAGTTAATATAATGCCCTACACATGAGCCCACTGTAAAACGAATGTTCCATATGTTATGAAATGTCTGGAGAAAACCAGTTACCCAAAAAAGTAAGTTAGGACTTTTGCAGCCAATCCTGCTTAAAAAAAGGAAAGGTCTCCAGTGTTTTTTGAACTTTAAAGGGATACTGTCATTGGAAAAAATGAATCAGTTAATAGTGCTGCTCCAGCAGAATTCTGCACTGAAATCCATTTCTCAAAAGAGCAAACAGATTTTTTTATATTCAATTTTGAAATCTGACATGGGGCTAGACATATTGTCAATTTCCCAGCTGCCCCAAGTCATGTGACTTGTGCTCTGATAAACTTCAATCACTCTTTACTGCTGTACTGCAAGTTGGAATGATATCATCCTTCCCCCCCCCCCCCAGCAGCCAAACAAAAGAACAATGGGAAAGTAACCAGATAGCAGCTCCCTAACACAAGATAACAGCTGCCTGGTAGATCTAAGAACAACACTCAATAGTAAAAACCCATGTCTCACTGAGACACATTCAGTTACATTGAGAAGGAAAAACAGAAGCCTGCCAGAAAGCATTTCTCTCCTAAAGTGCAGGCACAAGTCACATGTCCAAGGGCAGCTGGGAAATTGACAAAATGTCTAGCCCCATGTCAGATTTCAAAATTGAATATAAAAAAATCTGTTTGCTCTTTTGAGAAATGGATTTCAGTGCAGAATTCTGTTGGAGTAGCACTATTAACTGATGCGTTTTGAAAAAAAACATGTTTTCCAATGACAGGATCCCTTTAATGCATTTTTGGCACACAGGATATGATGTAAGTGACAGAAGATTGAGGGAGATCTAGCTTCTTTTAAGCACTTTACCTGGTCTGTAGTGATGGGTGAATTTATTCGCCAGGCGCGAATTTGCGGTGAATTTGCGCAATTCACCGCCAGCGAATAAATTTTCGAAACACCCGCAAAAATTCGCTGGCAGAAATTTGTAAAAAAAAATGGACGCCAGCGCCAAAAACGAGATGCTGGCACAGTTTCGCGTTTTTTTCGCCGTTTCGCAAATTTGTAGCCGTTTCGCCCATCACTAGTCTGAGGTGGCATAGTCAACTCTTGTGAAAGAGGTAAGGTTCAGGAAAATCCTCACTTTAGTGAATTTGTGGAGTAACGATCGTTCACTCGAGCGAAAAGTCGCCTGGCGATAGAGTGCGAATGAACGCTAGCCACGATTGGTGTTAATGAATTGGCGATTTCCCTACGGGTGGCAACGCTGGTGAAAAGTTGCTAGCATTAGCCAATTCACCCTTTAGTGAATCTGCCCCCATGTCTCTCTACATGCAAGATTTGTGCAAAAGGCAGTTATTTTGTTAGATTTTGTTTGTATTGGAATCAGTTAGTTGAGTGAGCTCTAATACATCTTCTAGGCAAAAGGAGTCCCCCTATAAGATATATTGGATCTAACTGTCAATCTGACACCCAGCTGCTGCATGAAGAAAGAATGAAACAGATGCGCAGAGAGGGATAGTGAACATAAACTTGGTTATTTCAGAAACTATGTAGAATATTTCGCTGCATAATAAACTTCTGCCTATCTAATATGACACAATGGCAAAGTTACCTGTGGATCTGGATGTCGGCTAATAAGGATAGTGACAGGACCAGATGGGCAGTGGCTTAAAAGTGCGTACACCTCATTTAGAGATTTATTACTGACAACACTCTCATTTATCTCCACAATCTCATCACCAGCCCTAGGGAAGGAAAGATAAGAGTTAATAACTGGAGATAAGCTTGGCTCCCAAGTTGGAGTAAGAAATATTATTGGAATTAAACTGCACTTAAAAGAACTCACAATCACTCTACTTTGTAATATTGCAGTTTTGTTAACTTTGGAGTTAAGCTGTCATTCCAGAAAGCTACTTTGTGAATTTGGAGTAACAAAATTCCCGATTGAAATCTTGAGTGTAACTTATAGCAAGTTAGAGTTGGTGTAAATATGTTGGGAGTTATCAACCCTATTTTACTGCTATTAACATCAGGTCCAGTAAGTTGTGTTAAAGTGTTGACATTGCTTTACTCAATGCAATGATTTCATTAAATTGATGAAATAAACTTTCCATGCAAGCATGAACAGTGCCAGAGATATTTAGATGCAGCAGGACATCATTACAGATATCACACTATCAAATTGACAATCATTTTCTCAGATTTATACAGATATGGGTCATGTTATCCAAAATGCTCGGGACCTGGGTTTTTCTGGATAACATATTTTTGGATCTTCATACATTATGGGGCCGATTCACGAAGGGTCGAATATCGAGGGTTAATTAACCCTCGATATTCGACTGGGAACTAAAATCATTCGACTTCGAATATCGAAGTCGAACGATTTTGCGCAAATCCTGCGATCGATCGATCGAAGGATTTTTCGTTCGATCGAACGATTAAATCCTTCGAATCGAACGATTCGAAGGATTTTAATCAAACGATCGAAGGAAAATCCTTCGATCAAAAAATCACAGGCAAGCCTATGGGGACCTTCCCCATAGGCTAACATTGACTTCGGTAGCTTTTAGCTGCCGAAGTAGGGGGTCGAAGTTTTTCTTAAAGGGACAGTACTTCGACTACTTTGATTTTTAGTTCGAATCGTTCGATTCGAAGTCGAAGGTCGTAGTCGAAGGTCGAAGTAGCCCATTCGATGGTCGAAGTAGCCCAAAAAAACTTCGAAATTCTAATTTTTTTTTTATTCGAACCCTTCCCTCGAATTTCGTGAATCGGCCCCTAAGTCTACTAGAAAATCATGTTGACATTAAATAAACCAAATTGGCTGGTTTTGTTTCCAATAAGGAATAATTATTTCTTGGATTATATAGCTTGGATTTTATATATATATATATATATATATATTATATATATATATATATATATATATATATATATATATATATATATTATGCAGTCTGGTGCACACAACACCTCAGTTGCTATTTAGCATGGCAGGGTGGTGATTTTATTGACTCTTCCCATTGATTTTCAATTTGGAAGAAATTCAAAGAATGCAATTGCAAGTATTTCCACTGTGCCTCAGGAAAAGCCTATTTCTTACACAAGGCTTGGGCAGACCATCATCCTTTGCTAGTTTACCCTGCAAGTTCTGTATTGTTGTAAAAAATCAACAAATTCTATTTGCTTATTAGGCAAGGAAATTCAGGAAGGAAAACATTGAGTCAAAGCGAAAACCAGGCCTGAAATAATATCAGGCAAATTAGGAACCTAAAATAAGTGAGGAAAACAAAGATGTCTATTTGCAGTACGAGGTTTTTAGGAGTATCTTCTTATTTCACTGGTTCATTGAAATCAGTTATTCGTCTATATTAAGTGGAAATATACCTTATTTGATCAGTTGATCAGTTGATACAGGGCTCTGTTGTATCCTGTGCCCACCAGCACTCCCTAACCTGAGTATAAGCCCAAATTAAGGAGTGGGAGAGGGTGGGACTACATGGCCCCCCACCTCCATTCGACCAAACCCAGGCACCAATTCAATGCAATGTACGAATTGAATATAATTTAATTCACCCTCGTTTAATGGTATGATCATATTTAATGACTTTCTTCTCCATCTTGGATACTCTGCTACATTCCTATATTTATCAACGTTGCAAACTCACAAACAGAAAGTAAAAATTACATTATTCTGTATTTTTCCACAGCATCCATTTGTTTTCGCCAATCTCTCTGCGTGTTGCTGTCATATATCGCCCCCTGGTCCCTACTCCACCTTCTTGGTTCACTTTGCTGCCTGGCTTCCATACTTTCTCTCCAGTGAGACACCTGCTCTCATTTTAGGGGACTTCAACATCCCCATTGACAACTCTGCTTCTGCTGCCACCTCTAAACTTTTCTCTTTTCTCTAACAGCTTCATTTGGTCTCTCTCAATGGACCGACTCACCTACCCACATCGAGGGTCATGCTCTTGACCTTATATTCTGCCACTCATGCTGCCCATCCAACTTAATTAACTCTCCCTACCCTCTGTCTGACCATCATCTACTCTCCTGAGCTGAGCGATGGTGGAGAAAGTCACAAACTGATCCTGACTTCATCCACTTCAAATTCATGCTCTCCTGCTATAACCGAGCTCTATCATTAGCCAAAGAACAATACTTCTCTTATCTAATATCTACTATGTCCTCCAAACCTCAGCAGCTGTTTGCCACATTTAACTCACTCCTATGCCCCCCTCCACCCCCTCCACCTATTAATGTTACCGCCCAAGACCTTGCTCATTTCTTTAATGAAAAAATCGATCTCATAAGGCTGAGCATACCGTCCGACAACAATCTCTGACCAACGTGCAGTCCACTCACATCTACTTTGCACTCCTTCACCCCTGCAACTCTAGATGAAGTTAGCAAACTTCTAACCTGCTCAAAACCCACCACCTGCTCCCTTGACCCCATACCCTCTCGCCTTCTCCACCCAATCTCTGATACACTCTCTCCTGCACTTACCCACCTATTTAATCTTTCACTCTCTACTGGTACCTTTCCATCATTATACAAATATGCACTAATCACTCCTATCCTCAAAAAACCTTCCCTTGATCCCAGCTCTCCCACTAACTATCGACTGGTCTCCCTTCTTCCATTCGCATCCAAATTACTAGAAAGGCTTGTTTACAAACGCCTGATCCAGCATCTCACTCACAACTCCCTCCTCGACCCCTTGCAATCAGACTACCTCGCTCTATACAACTTCACTAGGAAAACTTATTCAGTCATTTGGACTTCAGTATCACCTTTATGCTGATGACACCAAACTCTACTTGTCTACTCCAGATCTTTCTAATTCTGTCCTTTCCCAAGTCACAGACTGTCTCTCTGCTGTCTCCTCCTGGATGTCACAGCGCCATCTGAAACTGAACCTTTCTAAAACAGAACTCATTATATTTCCTCCAAGATCTTCCCTATTGTATTCTGTAATCCTTGTTTGTTATCCACCATTTATTCCCTGTTTGCTATAACTGCAGTAAAGCACTGCGTATCTTGACAGCGCTATATAAATAAATGATGATGATGATGATGATCTTCTCCACAGATCTACATATAGTTCCACACATGCAAGTAATACCTGAGTCTTCCATCCATATGCGCCACAGAGCCAGGAGAGAGTGAATGAATGAATATGGTGGAAATTCCCCCACAGTTTGGAATACTGCACAGTCCTATCCCCAAGCCAACGCCCGACTCTAAAAGAAATGTTTAGGAAGGAAGGAAGTCACAAGGACACCAGTTTGTTGTAACCATTAGGACTATTTGATGTATATAGTGGCACACCTGGTTGTTATTGATCAGTCATAAAAAGCTTGTAAAATCGATGCATTCATGAATGTACATACTGTGCTTATTACATAGGTAACCATACTAGCACTGCTCTCTTTCCATTCTAAACATAATTTGGGGCCACAAAGATAATGACATAAGGGCCTGTTGAGGATTACTGTTAATGTTAGTAAAAGTATTTGTGAATAAAGTTGTTACAGATTGGGAAAAAGGAGGAGGAAGTGGGAACAGAAGTTCAGTTATGTGTAAAGAGGAAAAGTAACAGAGAGAGGAAAACATTAGCAGAGGGAATCCAATTGGTGTCAAGTGTTTAAGTGTGTGTCTAAAAAGACAACTTTGGTTAAGACTTGGAGCATTCCATATCTTCCATTGAATTGTACAATTAGGCTAACTAGCATAGGTACAAAAAGTGCACAACATATTGTATTTGTCTATCTCGCACTAGGTTAATCAGAGGCTGATTGGTTGTGTATTGCCAACCTTGTGCACTATGACCCTATTTTAGTAATTCAGCTAGGATAGAATGGGCCTCACTTGTCTGCACAGATGAGCCACAGACCTGAATGACAGCATCAACTCATTGATATTATCAGCATATAATGTTTTGTTTTTTTGTAATATCTTTGTTTAAGTTTTTAATACAAATAGGGATTGGGGTACAAAAGAAAAAGGATAGGGGGAGGGAGGGGAAGAAGAAGACACAAACATTTTCCAAGTGTTCCATACAGATTATCGTCAAGTCAATTACAGATAGTAACAACTAAATCACAATTGCAAGCTTACTGTACATTGACACTATACTATACTATACCCATGTTATTATTCATACTGTATTCCATATAGTCAAGGTATTGTCTAAATATTCTTTCCAGGGATGCCAAATATTCCAATAGTTGATACTCCTATTATGTATAATATTAGTTAACGTTTATAGACTTCTAATTTCTTCTACTTTGTTTAACGACTCAGAGAAAGTTGGCTGAATAGTAGATTTCCATTTTAATGGGATCAGAGCCTTCGCCGAATGAAGTAAGTGTAGGGTAAGGGGATCTGTGACTACTTCACTTGACCCCGGAAGAATATTCAACAAGATTAAATATTAGCATTTAATGTTTCTCAGACTTTGCGTTTAGCATTGTCTTCCATTTTGAAGGGCCAATTGCCTCTTGTCAATGGCCCCTGGTCTATTATTGTGTAGCAGAATGATATGTTTCATGTTTCTAACATCATATATTGTATTAAAGTTGTTCAGATTACAATTTATTCTTTGGAGGCAGCATAAAAAGGTATCATTCAGTTCTGCAGCTCAGCTATAATCTCTAGGATCCCCATATTAGTAGGAATGGAAAATGTTCATGTTTTCAATGCAGTTTTGTAGTGCTAATTGTATTTGTGCAGTGCAGTGCTGTGCTTCAGCATAAACAGGCCCGGATTTGTGGAAAGGCCACCTAGGCCCGGGCCTAGGGCGGCAGGATTTTAGGGGGGCGGCATGATGCCCAACCACATCCACTTTGGTTCAAAAACACTGGGGATGCGCTGGAGATACAATATTTGTTTAAATTTCCCCATTGATGATGAAAATTTGCACGAATAAAGGGGAAGCTACAGGGGCGATGAACGGCAGTGGGCCTAGGGGTGCCCTCTATGTAAATCCGGCCCTGAGCATAAAAGCCAGTGTAAAGAAATTGTATATTCTCTTGCAACAGGTAACACTTTGGTGCTTGAAAGGAACACAGACACAACCCTAAATTATAGCCAGTACCTTTATGCATTGCCACTTCCATCAGCACTCTGTCATTGGGGTTGTGGGAGCTTAATAAGAATGCGTGGCTTTCCGACTGTAATGGGCTGTGCTCTCTGGCTACACAGCAACTGGAGCTTTTGGAACGAAACATCTGGGAGGCAAAGTAGCCAGGCTTTTCTTCTAGCGCACCAAGTCCTGTGCGAACTGTCAGAGTGAGCACCCCTTTCTTCACTTGCTGACAAGAGCAAAAAGAGGAATAGTAGATATTGATACAGTTATAAAGTATATTTTCAGCACTGAGGTAAAGCAAGAAGCCAGAAGTGCAGTTGTGCTGAAATGACATGCTGGAATGCACATGCTTCCCACTCAATCCTGCCATTAGAGCCATTTTATTAAATGGACAAAAGGGCATTTGCCCAGGGCCCACCAAAACTGAAGCCATCATTAGACCTTTTGTCTGCTATCATTTTTGACTGAAGCATTTCCCTTTAGTGACAAACTTTACATTTTAATCCACTGGGATCACTGTGTCAGTGATGTCAGATGCCACATGAGTGGTACCCAGTACTCTCAAAATGTTATATTATAACTGCTAAGCATCTTAGAGATTTTTCCCAGAAAAAAAAAAAGGAGATTTTGTGTACTCACCGTTAAATCTTTTTCTCTTGGTCACTTGGGGGACACAGGGACAGTGGGGTATAGCTGGTACATCCAGGAGGGCAGGACACAACAGTAGGAAAAACTTAGCCCCTCCTCTACTGGCTATACCCCCAGCAGGCGGAGCTTAGATCAGTTTGTTCCAAAGTCAACAGGAAAAATCTTAAATTAACCGTAAACTTAATAATAAACATGTCTAACGGAAAAATGAGGGCCTCAGTCAAGGGAGGGAAGCCCTGTGTCCCACCAAGTGACCAAGAGAAAAAGATTTAACGGTGAGTACACAAAATCTCCTTTTCTCTAAGTCATCTTGGGGGACACAGGGACAGTGGGGACATACCAAAGCTGTCCCCTTAAATCTCCGGGAGGGAGAGTGAGGCCTATGTGGAAGTAGCCACGGCGGCTTGAAGCACCCTTCTGCCAAAGCGAGTGTCAGAAGCCGCAAAGGTATCGAAATGGTAAAACTTTGAAAAGGAGTGGACAGAGGTCCACGTAGCTGCCTTGCACAGCTGTTCTGCTGATGCTTGATTCCTGAACGCCCAGGACGTACTCATTCCCCTAGTAGAGTGTGCTGTGAGTCTAGATGGTGGCGTTCTTCCACGTGTCACGTAGGCTCGTTGAATCGCTTGTTTGATCCATCGTGAAATGGATGATTTTGTGGCCGCGTCTCCTTGGTGAGGACCTGAAGGAATGACAAGTAGGGAGTCTACTTTGCGAAAGTCCTGTACTCTGTGCAGGTAAAACTTCAAGGCTCTGACAGGATCCAGGGTATGTAGAGCCCTCTCCTTAGGATTGGAAGGTGATGGGCAAAAGGTCGGTATAGTAATTTCTTGGTTTAAATGAAATTCAGATACAACTTTAGGCAAAAAAGATGTAATGGTGCATAGAACCGCCCTATCATGGTGAAAAACAAGGAAAGGTGGTTTGCATGATAGTGCGCTGAGCTCAGAAAAACGTCTTGCAGTGGCAATGGCCAGAAGAAAAGTAATTTTCCAGGTAAGCCAGAGAAGCGGTACCGATCCTAATGGCTCGAAAGGAGGGTCTTGGAGAGCTCGTAGAACTAGAGTGAGATCCCATAGTGGAGCTGCTGCTCGAACTGGAGGAGCCAAATGTAATACTCCCCGCATAAAAGTCTTGACATCAGGTAGGAGAGCAATTCGTCTTTGAAAGAGAACGGATAAGGCAGATACTTGTGACTTTAGAGAACCGAGAGATAGACCCATGGAAAGTCCGTCTTGAAGGAACTCAAGTATGTTTGGAATAGAGAATCGTTTGAACTGTTTCTTATGACAAACACACCATTGGTGGTAGGTAGACCAGACTCTATGGTAAGTTTTTGCCGAGACAGGCTTTCTAGCTGCACACATGGTATTAGCCACTGACTTGGAAAAACCTTTTTGGATCAGGATTTCGATTTCAAGAGCCATGCTGTCAAACTTAGATTTGTTGGATTTGGGTGGCAAATTGGTCCTTGAGTTAGAAGATCGGGGACTTGAGGTAAGGTCCAAGGCTCTGCTACGGACATGTTGAGAAGATCTGTGTACCAGGAGCGTCTCGGCCATTTTGGAGCTATGAGGATGAGAGTGGTCTGCTCTCGCTGAAGTTTCCTGTGAGTCCTGGGTACTAGAGGTAGTGGTGGGAATGCATAGGCCAGCTGAAATTGCCATTTTGCTGTTAGAGCGTCTGCTGTTATCGCCAGTGGATCTCTGTAACGAGCCATGAACGCTGGTACCCTTCGGTTGTGCCTGGTCGCCATTAGATCCACTTCTGGAGTGCCCCACATCTGTGTTATCTCCTGGAAGATCTCGTCCTTCAATGACCACTCTCCTGGGTCTAGAGATTGTCTGCTTAGATAATCCGCTTCCCAATTTAGCAGGCCTGGGATGTAAACGGCTGACAGATGGGTCTGGTGAGACTCGGCCCATTTGAATATTAGATTGACCTCGTCTAGTGCACCTCTGCTTCTTGTGCCCCCCTGGTGGTTGATATAGGCGACTGCGGTGGCGTTGTCGGACTGTATCTTTATGGCCTGACCCCGAAGAATTTGTTGCCAATGTATTAGGGCTAGACGGATTGCACGAATCTCGAGCAGATTTATCTGTAATCTCGCCTTCCAGTGAGTTCCATTGACCCTGTGCAAAGAGGCCCTCTAGGACTGCCCCCCATCCGAAGAGACTCGCGTCCGTCGTGAGTATGCGCCATGACGGCTCTCCCATGGGTTTGCCCAGGGATAAATGAGTGCTGTCCAACCACCAGAGAAGAGATGCTCTTGTCCTGCCGGACAGTCGAATCTCTTGAACAAGGGACTTTCTCTTCCAAAACCTCAGAATATTCCACTGGAGCTTTTTAGATGGAATTGTGCGAATGGTACTGCCTCTATAGTGGATACCATGACCCCTAACACCCTCATACAGAACTTGACTGAGTGGTGGGGTCTCTGAAGAAGCAACTTCACTAAGGCTTGGAGATGACTGATCTTCCCTTGAGGTAGGTAAACCCTCTGTGTTTGTGTATTGAATTTCATGCCCAGGAAGACCATGGATTTGCTGGGTGTTAAGGAAGACTTCTCTAGATTTAGGACCCAGCCTAGTTCCTGGAGTTTGTCCATGGATATCTGGAGAGATCTCTGAGCTTCCGAAAAGGAGGGTGCTTTGATTAGCAGGTCGTCGGACATTAACCCGAAGGGAAGGCTTGTGAATTGATAGTGGCAATTTTGGAAGGCAAAATGCAAATATTTCTGATGCGGAGGGAAAATGGGAACATGAAGGTAGGCATCCTTTATGTCTAGAGAAATCAGAAATTGCCCCGGGGACATGGCCGCAATTACAGATCTGAGAGACTCCATCTTGAATCTTCAATGACAAAGAAATTTGTTTAATTCCTTGAGATCCAAAATGGGTCTTACTGATCCATCCTTCTTGGGCACTACAAATAGGTTTGAGTAGTAGCCCTTGAAGAGTTCTGTGGCTGGTACGGGAATGATCACCTGCGCCTTTGAAAGTGTTGATATTGCGCCCAGGAAGGCTGTCTTTTTGTCTGAGTTTTGTGGCAGTCTGGACATGAAGAAACGATTGGGGGGGCTTGAGGCAAATTCTAGATGGTAGCCCTGGGTTACTACCTCGTGTATCCAGGAGTCTTGAATGAGTGCGGTCCATACTTTGGAAAATTTGCTGAGCCTGCCCCCTATCGGGTCTGTGACTGCCGAATTGCAGCTGTAGTCATGCTGAAGCAGTCTTGTCCCCCGATTTAGGGATATGTTTCTTGTTTTGCCAGGAGGACCTCTGTTTACTACTAAAGCGTCCTCGGTTTGCAAAAGACTGTCAAGGTGGAGAAGATCTCGAGTGCTTGGCCTGGGAGCCACGAAAAAATTTTCCCTTGCGGAACGAGGGACGAGCCTTAGGTTGTGGTAGTAGGGTGCTCTTGCCCCCTGTTGCTTGGCTGATAATCTTGTCCAGGTCCGGACCGAACAGAAGCTTGCCTTTTAAAGGGATGGAGGTTAGAGACTTCTTTGAGGAAAGGTCTGCTGACCAGAGTTTCATCCAAAGTGATCTACGGGCTGCTACAGAAAGTGCCGATGATCTGCTGATGACTTGTAATGCATCCAGTGAAGCCTCACATAGGTAATCATTCGCTTCCTTTATTTGGGAAGCATATTGAGAAAGCTCATGGCGAGGTGTTCCGGCATCAATGGCAGTCAGTAGGGAGTCTGACCAGGATTGGACTGCTCTGCTGACCCATGCCATGGCAAGGACAGGTCGTATCGAAGTGCCTGAAGCTGAGAACACGGAGCGAAGAAGACTTTCCAGCTTTTTATCCATCGAATCTCTTAAAGATGAGGCATCCGGAACAGGAAGAGCGGTGTTTTTGGAGAGCCTGGATACCGGAGGATCCACTGAAGGTGGCATTGACCACTTTTCAATAAGCTCCTTAGGAAATGGATAGAGTCTTTGAAACTTTCAGTTTGTCTGAAAACGCCTCTCTGGAGTGTCCCATTCCTGTTGTATGATCTGAGCAGGAAAAACAGGTGAGTTCTTACTATGACGTTTAAACAGGCTCTTAGTGGTGTCCGATGATGCCACTGAGTCCTGATAATTGAGTGTCTCAAGCACAGAGGTAATTAGAGCATCTAAGGACTCGGAGGAATTCTTGTGTGAATCCTCATCCTCCCTTTCTGAGTCAGATAAGAGTTCGCCTTCTGATTGTCCAAATTCGTCACCGGAATCAGGTAAAAATGGCGAAAAACCTCTAGGAGGAGAATCGCTCTCTTCATCGGATGGGGAAGGAGCTCTGCGTTTTGAAACTTTCCCCTTTGGCTTATCAAGGCGGGAAAGCAGCTTGTCTAGAGACTGTGCCAACAAAGGTATCCCAGAAGCTAACTGTGATGCCCACTCTGGAGTGGCAGGCAATTTATGAGAGGGCCCTGGAGGAGGAGAACTTGTAAGTGGAGACGTAGGTTCCCTTTGAACACCTTGGTCTACCTGGGGAAGAGCAGGTGCTGGGGATTCAGGACCAGCAACAGGTGTCTTACATTTATTACATAAAGGCTCTTTGTGCCCAGGAGGCAAACGTTTGCGGCAGGTGGCACAGGCTAAATATCTGACCTGAGAAGGTGCCCCCTTAGAAAAAGGCCTATCACCAGTTCCCTCAGACATGTTAATAACAGTATATGAATAGGTATATATAAATATATAAATATATAAAGGAAAATCCTTAGCTGAACGCTTGCTGTGGTAGAAAAACCAGCAGAGGAGGCTTTCCCTGGGGACTTGTGGTAAGCTGCAGCGTCTCCCGCACTATCCCTGTGTCACACAGTGAAGAAAGAAGACTCCGGAATGCAAGGAGCCTTCCAAACTGCCTCCCACACGCGTGTGCTGTTGCGCTATAGTGTGCGCAATGTAGCTCCGGTGCGGCGAAAAACAAAATGGCGGCTGTGATTAGGGAGCGCTAGATCTCGCGAGAACCTAGCGAAAATGCGCCACGCTGGATCGTTCATTTTGTGGCCGCGCCTCCAAAAGCAGCAGCGCACCGGGAAGAAGCTCCTGCCACTGCATAGGCTAGAGCTTATCCCTGCTGCTGACCCGTGCCATTGCTGAAACAATAAAGAACAGCTGACAGGCTGCTGGCTCACCTTCTCCCTCTCACTGAAAAAGTGCAGCGTTGCCCCTCTAGTGCACCTCAGTGCAATTACGCCAGCCCAAGGGAGCCTCCCAATAAACCTTATAAGGAATAGTGGGGGAAATGGCAATAAGGAGGGGTTTAGCAGCCTGTACAAGTCGGCTGAAGCAGAACTTGCCCTCAGTGAGCCAGACCTCCTTTCTAATATGTAGATAGGGGGAAATATAGAGGAGAGAAAGACTGCACTCTATACTTACAGAGTCCTGTTCGTCTCCTCTGTCCTCCGGCCAGTCAGTTTCCACCTAAAAAAGGGGAGACTAGAATGAGACTGGGTGGTCTTGCACATAAAGTACCCCGGAGTCAGGTCCCACGTTGTAGAATGCCTATTGGTAACCTCTGCTCAGTGTAGAGGGCCTGGGCATTCCCTGGTGTCAAGCAACTGACAAAAATGAAAATAATAAACAGAGAAAAAATTCTTATGTCCTATCCTCCTGAGGACACAACAAAAACTGATCTAAGCTCCGCCTGCTGGGGGTATAGCCAGTAGAGGAGGGGCTAAGTTTTTCCTACTGTTGTGTCCTGCCCTCCTGGATGTACCAGCTATACCCCACTGTCCCTGTGTCCCCCAAGATGACTTAGAGAAAATGGCTGATGGATTGCACAAATGTAGCCACACCACATACCTTAAACTTTTGCAGAGCATCGTTATGTGTTAGCCCATACATAGACTCGCCATTGAGTTCCAGAATTTCATCCCCTGTAATAAAACATTTACCAATTAAATATTATTAAACTCATTAGCAGAACCATTATGTTAAACCAAACCATTATTTAGAGTTCAATGCTGCACTACAAGCATATAGGTTATCTCCCAGCAGCTCATTGATACACTGAGGCTTCCATTGCACACATTCATGGCATAGCAACAAACTATATTTGCGTCAGAAGATTTTTATAAGATTACTATTTTGCATTGAAATACCTATGAACACAATATGCATAAAATTCTGGAGATTCTGATCAGGTAAATTGGAAAATCCATACAGGCTGCGTCAATTTTCTTCTTATTGTGTTTCTGGGTGTATTGGCTGATAACCAGTCAGTTTAGCCACTGGACTCCAGCTAGTTAACTAGAACAGTGCTTAGTTTGAATTTACAATGGAAACTTTTATTCTGCATGCAGTATTTGATGGATATTAGTGGTCATATAAATATATACAGAGAGAGTAGTCATACCAAGTGTTAACCTCAGCACCTTCCTGTTGTTAAAAGGACATATCCCCAGCATATTTCATGGCATTTTGAGGTGTAAATGCTGAAAGTCTTGGTGTAGATAAGCAACAAAATATTCCACTGTAAAAATCAGTTTTTCAACCCAAAACTGCAAAGCACTATTTGGCTGAAACATTTATTTTTTCCAGTGGTGTATTTTGTTGCTCATCTACACCAGCATTTGATGTGTACCTTTTGAGCCAATAAATCACTTAATGCAACCACAACAATGGAACAGTTTGCTACAGCAATTTTGGACTTTCCGATGACTTGCTTTGACCTTGGGCACAAAGGCCTATAGACTTTTTTTAGCACCTGACACTTGAAAAGGTACTAAATACCAGTGTAAAAAATCAGATGTTAAAATGTGTATATCCCACTCT
The DNA here is from genome assembly GCA_038501925.1 of Xenopus petersii. Taxonomy (NCBI): domain Eukaryota; kingdom Metazoa; phylum Chordata; class Amphibia; order Anura; family Pipidae; genus Xenopus; species Xenopus petersii. The sequence goes on from CM076677.1 coordinate 88,771,633, forward strand.
AAGGGGGTTATTTACCAGTCCAAATTTTTCTGATATTTTATTTTTAAAAAGTCCGACCAAACTAGAATCCACGATTTGACCTTACATATTATTAAAAAAGCTCGAATTTATAGGATCAGGGAAAAACTTAAGTAATATTGTACAATTTTTTCAGATTTTTTTCCCCAAAAATCCCGAATTTTATGTTTTTTTGCTCAAAATTGTCGGATTTTTAGGCTAATTCCAGCGCAGACCACAGAAACTTCCAAATAGGATAGGGACCTCTCCTATTGACTTATATACAACCTCAGCAGGTCTGAGATAGAGAATTTTCAGATTCTGATAATTTGCGGTATAATAAATCTTGAAGAAAAAAAATTCTGAATTTTTCAAGTTTTTAGCATTCAGACTTTAATAAATAACCCCCTTAACTTGTTGTGCACCAAGTCCAAAAACAAAACTAAGGGGCCGATTCACGAAATTCGGGTGAAGGGTTCGAATAAAAAAAAATTCGAATTTCGAAGTTTTTTTGGGCTACTTCGACCATCGAATGGGCTACTTCGACCTTCGACTACGACCTTTGACTTCAAATCGAACGATTCGAACTAAAAATCGCTCGACTATTCGACCATTCGATAGTCGAAGTACTGTCCCTTTAAGAAAAACTTCGACCCCCTACTTCGGCAGCTAAAAGCTACCGAAGTCAATGTTAGCCTATGGGGAAGGTCCCCATAGGCTTGCCTGTGATTTTTTGATCAAAGGATTTTCCTTCGATCGTTGGATTAAAATCCTTCGAATCGTTCGATTCGAAGGATTTAATCGTTCGATCGAACGAAAAATCCTTCAATCGATCGATCGCAGGATTTGTGCAAAATCGTTCGACTTCGAATATCGAAGTCGAACGATTTTGCACAAATCCTGCGATCGATCGATTGAACGATTTTAGTTCCCAGTCGAATATCGAGGGTTAATTAACCCTCGATATTCGACCCTCTGTGAATCGGCCCCTATGTGTTTCACCTACAACAAGACATTAAGCATTTATACTTCATATTGTCTTTAGTAGTGCCTGGGAGGATAGTGCTCTCATTGTTATTCTGTGGCTGAACCCTTATAACAAAAGTGCTGAGGTGTTGGAGACAAAAAGGTCCATTTAGCAGTGTTCAAAACTATGGAACATGTCTGCTTAACCTTGCTCTGTTGCATTAATAATATTATTATAAATATTATTAACAGCACATATGTATAAAGCACCAGCATATTCTACAACACTGTGCAATAAATGCATTCTGGCCGTCGTTCCATTGCACAGATTCTCTGTTGAAAATTAGCTTAAAGGAAAACTATACCCCCCAGACAATGTAGGTCTCTATAAAAAGATATTGCACAAAACAGTTCATATGTAAAATCCTGCTTCATGTAAATAAACCATTTTCATAATAATATACTTTTCTGGTTGTATGTGCCATTGGGTAATCATAAATAGAAAATTGCCATTTTAAAAAATAAGGGCCGCCCCCTGGGATCGTAGGATTCACTGTACTCACAAACATACCAACAAACCATACATGTTAGGTCACATGAACCAATTAACAGACAGAGTTGTGTCTTTTGCTTCCTCACTTCTTCCTGTTACAGTTAGAGTTGTAGTATTTCTGGTCAGGTGATCTCTGAGGCAGCACACAGACCATCACGAAATGGTGGCTCAAGGCAAGAGATGTAAAAGGGCAATATTTACTTAAATATATATTCCAGTTTGATGAGATTCTTTACTATGCCACTTAATATGATATGAACTATCTGTTGCTTAAGTGTTCATTTTGGGGGTATAGTTTTCCTTTAAGCCATATCAGTGACTGCTTATATAGAGCCATAATAAGCAGTTTGTCTGAAGTTACATATATTGACAGAAATACAAGTTACAGACGCCCACAGCAGGCCCCCGGGTCCCAGACTTTGGAGAAGATGATCCAGTTTGCACCAGTAGAAATCTGCTCTTGAGAAACAATTACCTTCTTGTAATCTCCCATCAGCCGCCGCTGTTCCTTCTGGAAAAATTGTCTTCACATAGATGCCAACTGGCCCATAAATACTGTCCTTTCCTCCAACAATACTGAATCCCAAACCCTAAGAGGAGAGCGATGACAACATTTTTACCACAACCAAATTATAATGTTTAAAAACATAGCTACACTGTTTGCAGTTAATTTGTAAAATCTTTTGTTTCTTAGCAGCTAGTAATTAGTCTGTAACTTGCATTGATTGTGTGACTTCTGTTGTGACTTCATTTGCTCACTTTAATTATTTTGTCTCCCTAAATCACTTCCTCCTGTTATGACTGGATAAATCAAAGCACCCACATTCATTCAAAATGATTCTGACAAGCCAACTTCCCAGCCAGCAGATTTCCCCTCTAGCCTAAATAATAAAGCCAAAAAATATAACAAAATGGAAGCAGGAAAGAGAGAAGAGAGGACAAATGCTTGGTGTTGTATTAAAGGTTTCTTATGTGAAACATGGAATACAGAAATAATATCTGTACCATGACCTGCTGACATAATCTCTACAATACATTATACAGCTTCCCTGTCCTTTAGGAGCTCAGATTCTGGGCATTTAAATGTTATTATTATTATTATTATTATTAACATGTATTTATATAGCGCCAACATATTGTGTAGCACTGTAGAGTAAATGTGATTATACAACTACATCACATGAATTACATACATAGAATATATGGAGTAACAAACATCACAATCAATACAGGTACAATGTTGAACTCTTTGGAGTGTTAAAATAGACTCAAATGAAGGGACTTAGTGGATAGGGATGTAGCGAACTGTTCGCCTGCGAACTAGTTCGCGCGAACTTCGACCGTTCGCGTCCGCCGAATGTTCGCGAACGTTTGGGAACATTCGCATTTTGAGTTCGCGTTCGATTCAAATAAAAATCGTTCGACCATTCGATTCCTTCGACCGCTAAAAATCGAACGATTTCCATTCGTTCGAACGTTTGTAAGCATTCGATCAAATGATTTTCATTCAATCGAACGCTAAAAATCGTTCTAATCGAACGATCGAACGATTTTAAAACGTTCGATCGAATGATTTTTCATTTGTTCAAATGCTTAAAACGTTCGATCGTTCGATTCGAATGATTTTAGCATTCGATCGAATGAAAATCCTTCAATCGAATGATTAAAATCCTTCGATCGTTCGAATCGAACGATTTTAGCGGGTGTTCGATGTTCGCAAACTGTCCGCGAACGTTCGCATTTTTTGCCGGTGTTCGCGAACGGCGTTCGCGAACACCAAATCGGCAGTTCGCTACATCCCTATTAGTGGATCCCTGACTGTAAAAGTTCCTGTTCAACTGGAATAACGTGTCAGGAACAACAATATAGAGACACATTTGATGATAACTAATCATGAGAAATAAGTTCCCTTTAAACAAACTAATTTAAAAAAAACACTTTTTAATCTATGACGGTTGCAATATAGTATAAATATATGAATTTGCAGATTGAATGTTTCTAGAGGCTTTGTTATGAATTGGCCAGTACTAAATATAGTACATGAAATGGTTCAATAATCATGAATTGGTTATAATAGTATGCTGTTGTTCATTAAATAAATTCTGTTTGGCAAGTGAAATGTTGTGGCCATTAAGTAAAAAATGTTCTGAAGGCTGAAGTTTCAAATCTATGGGGCAGATTTATCAAGGGTCGAATTTCGATCCTCAAAGTAAAATCCTTCGAATTAGAATATCAAATTCGAAGGATTTTAACGCAAATACTTTGATCGAACGATCGAATAAAAATCGTTCGATCGAACAATAAAATCCTTTGAATTTAACGATTCAAACTATTTTAATTGATCGATCTAATTATTTTTATTCAATCAAAAAAACTTAGAAAAGGGCTGGGGAAGGTCCCCATAGGCTAACATTGAACCTCGGTAAGTTTAAAGTGGCGAAGTATGTAGTCGAAGTATTTTTTAAAGAATAGTCGAACGATTTTTACTTTGAATCCTTCAAATCGATCGAATTTGACCCATTCGATGGTCAAAGTACCCCAAAATATACTTAGAAATTTGAATTTTTTTTTCATTCGAATCCTTCACTTGAGCTTATTAAATCTGCCCCTTTATGTACAAATGTTAAACACTAGTAGGAAGGCACTAGGTCTTATTCCAACCTAAATTTCCAATTTGAATTTAGCTACATAAGACACCGTTCCTGCTTTGTCTCTGACACCTTTTACTGAAGTACACATGTAACTCTATTGTCGAATTTGCAATAGAATCGTTTTTATTGGTTTTCATGGATACCTGCACTGGTGATATTCCATCCACATTATAACCACTTGTTGCTGAGCTTTATCGTGATTGATCCTCATAATAAATCATTATTTATTATAGGAAGTAATCACGACAATGCTCCATGACAATTCTTCACAATTTGTTGCAGTGGCCAATCATAGCTACTTGAGCAAGTGTGAATATACCCATGGAATCTCCAGGTGTGAAACAGAAAAATGTTGTCAGTATATGAAACAGTAAGGGCACTAGTTGACTTGCTTGGAAGAGTAACAGTCAGACAGCCTACAAACTGCAGCTAAGGTAGGGTAGAAATGAGTTAATTGTACGAACAAAGCAATTGATCATATTTTTACCAAATAGTTACTCATGTAAATTTCCTCTGTAGATAAGGGGAACACACTATATTAGGGAAACATTTACAGTTTCTGGAGATCGCTTGTATTACTTGATTTTCTCAATTGAACAAATGACAGAAGCAAAGGTTACTAGGACCTCTTCTGCTTATCATTAAATACACACCCCTGTGTGCACTCGGTGTAAATTTGGACAAGTCAAAATATGGCTGCTTTGACTGCTGTACTGTACTTTCTATTACTAGCTCCACTTTATTAATGGCACTTGTCTGAATCTTCACTAAGCTGCCCATGAGAAGTGCTCTATTAAGATCGGGCAAGCGTTTATCAGGTTTCCGCCTTAAGAGAGGTACATTGTTTAAACAGTGTTAATGTGCAGCGGTATAAAAGACAAAACATGCTGGATGCCAGGAACTCTGGATTATCTAAACACGACCAGAGCTTATTTAATATGGACACGGTCCAAAATAGCCTGCTACTTTCAGTAGGTTCCAGAGATGGTTTCGTTTCTGTGTAGCTCAGCTCTCAGGCCAGGTATGGGGGTGAATTTCTACATTTGTCTTGTATAGTTTAACAACTACCAACATTACAACTCAGTTATACGTCAAGTAAAATTGACTGAAGGGTTAAAAAACTGTCTCTGAGCGAAAAAGGCACATGATCACATTTCACTAGTGAGAGCTTTGCCGTTTTTTCCGTGTAGAAGCCACATTTTCTGAATGAGTGATTAGATGTTCCCTTCTTCTGCACGCAGCACATTACAAAAACCTTCTTTAACATCATTAGAGATGTCCCTCAGCCCCAGATGCTAGAATTCCCTTTATACTTACAAATCCTGAAGTAAGAAGCAGCCTTTGTTTGCCCTTTTTTTAGTAATAATTAGTCACTGACTGTTCAAAACAAACTCATTAATGATGCTGTTGACAATGCTGGTCATTTCATACATGATAAAGTGTAATGTGAAAATAGATTTACCTTTCCCTGTCCTTTCATTAAGATAATGTTGGAAATCATAGATGCTTGAAGGCTTCTTGTGTTTATTAGTTGTGCTGTACTCAGAGATCGTGATGGTTGGGAAACGCTCTACAAGATAACATTGGCATGGCTAAATGCATCAGGTCACAAAGGCATTATGTACTATATATAAATGTGGACATTGTTACAATAAAAGCTATAATCACATACTTAAAGTGATATTAACACTAAAAATTGTATTTTCAAAATATAAATCTACATGAAAAGTTACCTATAGGTCATGTTGATCGTTTTTTACTGATAGTTCTGCTTTTATAAGTAATTGTCCCTTGAAGTTCCTAAAGGTGGCCATAGACGAAAAGATCCGCTCGTTTAGCGACATCGCCAAACGAACCGATCTTTCCCCGATATGCCACTAATGGGCATGGCTATATCGGGGGTAATCTGAACGTTCGGCCCGATTACGATGAGAGTGCAATGGGCTCCGGCAGGATCGGTCGGGACAAAATCAAAGCTTTCCGATCAACCAAACGACCGATCTCCGCTGGATGAAAAATGTCGGGACTCTCCACACACGAAAATCGTACGAATCCTTGATTCGTACGATAGGATATTTGCATCTTTGGCCACCTTAAATTTGACTGTTTTGTCAACGTGACTGTCCTATCTCAACTTGTCAGTTAGAGTTACTAATGCTAACAGACTACTGCTGCACAAATATGGCAGCCCCCTCATAGAGGAACATTGGGGTAAGAAAGGTAATGTAAAAGCATCACACAATTACTTTATGATCACTTTATTGTCAGATCTTCAAGCTGCATGTCATTTGGCTGTGCTTACAAGTGCCATTGGAAAACTGAAGGGGAACTATCGCGAAAATGAAAATTTTATATAAGCTTCATTATACTGAAATAAGAAACTAAGTAACTAAATACAATCAATTAAATATTCTGCATTGTTTCTGAAATAGTCAAGTTTATCTTCACTATTCCTCTCTCAGCATCTGTTTCTCTTCATTCTGTCTTCATGCAACAACCAGTTGGGTGGATAATCATTGACAGTTAGATCCAATAAATAGGATAGTTAGGTGGGGTTCCTTAGAGCTCATTCAAATAACTGATTCTAGTACAGGTATGGGACCTATTATCCAGAATGCTCGGGACCTGGGGCTTTCTGGATAACAGGTCTTTCCATAATTTGGAACTTCATACCTTAAGTCTACTAGAAAATCACGTAAACATTAAATAAACCCAATAGGCTGGTTTTGCTTCTATATTATATCTTAGCTGGGATCAAGTACAAAGTACTGTTTTATTATTACAGAGAAAAAGGAGATTGTTTTTAACAATTTGTATTATTTGATTATAATGGAGTCTATGGGAGACGGCCTTCCGTAATTCGGAACTTTCTGCATAATGGGTTTCCGGATAACGGATCCTATACCTGTACAAATAAAATCTAACAAAATAACTGCCTTTTGCAAAAATCCTACATGTAGAGAGACAGGATTTCTGGTGATTGTAATAGCGTGAGCTCTAATAACTTCAGATACATCAGATCTAAATGTCTATCTCCTCCTGCATGAAGAGAATGAAGAGAAACAGATGCTGAGAGCGGGATAGTTAAGAATGTTTTTCAGAAACGGTACAGAATTTCTAATTGTTTGTATTTAGAATGTTTCTTACTTCATTATGCTGAAACTTATATTAAATATTCATTTTCGTGATAGTTCCCCTTTAATAGCAATGCTTGGTAATAATGCAGTATTTGAATAGCTAGAGTGCTGTATGTTGGGGATCCCCACTCTTCTCTAATTTGTGTTGTAGTTCAAACTAAGTACACTTTTACATTTCACTTTACACTAACCCACTCCCTTATCTGAATACACTATGCTGCCTCTTAGTTATTATTAAAGTCCAAATGCTAAAAACTCGAGCTTTTTTTTTCTATAAAATCCGAATTCTTAATGGAAAAAAAACCTGAGGATGGAAAAAGTCAGAATCTGAAAATCTGGCATCTCAGATCTACCGAGGTTGTATTTAATTCAATCGTAGAGGTTTCCTATACTATTTGGAAGTTTCTGTAGTCTGCACTGAAATTAGCTAGAAAATCAGACTATTTTGGGGCAAAAATTAAAAAATTTGGGATTTTCAGGAAAAAATTGATACGATACGGATTTTCACTCGGATTTTTATAAATAAGGGCTTCAACCTTTAATGAAGGTAAACATGATCAATTCTGCACTCTCTCTGTTTATACATTAGTGCATATGGGTTTAAATCATACCTGCACTCCACCTGATAAACAGTCTAGCTGTTGAGACATTGATTTCCGGTTACTGTACAGGTTCGCTGATTGTATCTCTCGGCAGTTTGTTGGTCGCTTGGTCAGCGGAGGATCAATTTCAGCAATCCAGTAAGGATTGACACCTAGAACAAGTAATTCATTAGAAATGGTGTGTAACATTAAGAATGGAAAACAAGTAATGGAATTATTTTGATTTCTAAGAACATGACTTAGGCATTATTATAGGCAATATTCAAGAAGTTGAAAAATAGTCATGATTATTGTTAAAAAAAGGGGGGTAATGTAATAAAAAGTGTTACGTTTGCCCACATCTAGTAACCCATAGCAACCAATCAGATGTTGTGACCAATAATTCTACCTTCTAATTGTTCTCTATTGGTTTCTAACTAGGTAAAACTAAGTAACTGAGTAAAGCCATTATCCCTTAAGTCTTTCATTTCCCAGTACCTCCTAGTGTAAGAGTTAGTATTTAAGGCCTCAGCTTCTACATATTCTAATTCATACCATTCGAGACAAGTCTAGCTCCATTCCAGAGACGAAACATGGTCTGTATCAATACCAGTCTCAAAAACTGAGATGGGTCATTTATGAATATTTGACCCACTCACCAATCACAATGGATACCCATATTAATAAAGCAGGAAAGAACCAGGTGCAGGGTCTGTTGTGATCCATACCTAACGGGATTATAGAGCCTTCTCAATCTTGTTGGTGCTATATAAATAAATGATGATGATGATATCACTGAGCCGTAATCAGATATTGCTCAGGCCTATACAGCTTCCAGTCAAGAGTGGTCAAGGCAGTTCCCAATGTTTTGTCAGATTTAGACTGCACTGCAACATTTTTGTTTTTAAAAAGGCCAAATACAATAGAGGAAGTAAGTACAATACTGACCAACTTGTTCCTTTGCTACATGTGTTTGCCTGACTCCCCACAGGCCAGTATGAACATGCAAACATAAGAGAACAAAAAATGATTTGCATAAAAATTCACCTCTAATAGTCCATATTAAAATCCATACAGCATAACAGCATATTGTGTCCTAGATCATACACTTTTTGTTTTTGTCTGCATATCAGTAAAGGTAAGTAGTAGACAGACTGGTCAATGGCAACTAATAATGTTACTACTAATACTATCTCAAGTTCACGCCTTCAGGAGAAAATAAAGGGAGAAGATGTCAAAGATGAGATTAACGGCTCATTTAAACAGCAAAACTATAAGGGGCACATTTACTAAGGTTTGAATTTCGAAGTGGTAAAACTTTGAAATTCGCCCATTGAATTGCAGAAATTGAAAGTCTAAGTTTTTTTTGAGTGAATTTAGCTGTTTTTGATCGAATTCAAATCGTGCGATCGGACGTAGAAATCGAACAATTTAATCGAACGATCGAACGTTTTTCTTCGACTTCAAAAAACGTAGCCAAATACTGGCTATGGGTTCTAGGAGGTCCCCATAGGCTAACATAGCAATTCAGCAGGTTTAAGGTCAAAGTCGAAGTTTTTTAAAGAGACAGTACTTCGATTTTCGAATGGTCAAATATTCAAAAGTTTTTTCAATTCAAATCGAATTTTGGCCTATTCGATGGTCAAAGTACCCAAATATTACTTCGGAATTCAACGTTTTTGAATTGGAAAATTCACTTCGACCCTTAGTAAATGTGCCCCAAAGTCTCATGTTCTGGAGTTTTTAGGCATTATGCAGCTCAGATGCCCAAAGTGCCTCATCCAAGAACATTCTACAGCAAACACAATACCATAGATGTTGCACCAAGAGTAGGTACAGTGTGTATGCACCCTTCTCTCTTCCTTCTTTCCTGCACAGTACCAAACAATTAAGTGATTACTTGCTGTCTGACATTTCCAAACATTTTAAAAACTAGCTGAGCTCCTGACACAGAAGGTGTACATACTTGTCGAATTGCTTCTTGTCCTGGTACATCTAGCCTTCATTTTCAGAGGACAAGGGTTATCAAGTTCTGTTTTAAATTCGAGAAAATAATTTGGCTCCTGTAAAACAAATGACAATAACGTTTTGCATTTTTGTTCAGTTTCATATCCGATTTAAGCCATTGAACGTCAATAACAGCCTAAAAAATGTACTTTGTGTAAGCAGAGGTGCAAGGGCTAAGATTGTGCCTTTATACTGTATGTTGAAGTAAATCAGTCTAGATCAGTTTTATAGAAAAAATCCCAAAGAGATTTTTGTAAGAGGTGCTGTGTGCCAAATGTGGTGAAGACTTGGCAGGCTCTAAGATCCGCATTTGAGCTCTGCAAAACATTTATTCTGCGTGGCTTTAACTCCAAAGCATTACTGATATAATCATGGGGGGGGTTTGAGAAATTAATAGCGAAGAAATAATGAATCTGGATAACTAACAAATAATAAATGCTGTCTTCATTTACTGCACACATTTTCTGGTACATTTTATATAGGTCTGCTGAATTTTTAAAGCATATTTAAAGGGAGCGGGGCTAGGGTTTAAAGTGAAATAACTCCAGTCTCCTGCCTCAGACTCCCATTATGTCACATTAAGACCTTAAGAGCAGTGGGCGATGGGGAGATTTGTCACCCACAATTATTTATGCACGACTGCAGGCGGCATATCTCCCAAAAATGGTTCTCTATTGAAAATAATGGAAATCTCTGAAGGTAACACTAACATATAGCAAAGTTGCTCAAAGTTTCCTCCCGAGGCTACTTCGATGACCTTGGAAGAACGAAGCGATGGGTTGTTTTACCGCTGATGATTTTAATTATTTTCAAAAGAGAGGCATTTTCAGAAGATTTGTTGCCCGCAGTCGTGCATTTTTATCATATCTCCTTGTCGACAACTGCCCTTAAGGAGAACTAAAGCTCAACTAAAGAAGTAGGGCAGAAATGTTGTACATTATGTTTGGGGCTTCTGTACCAACCCAAGGCAACCACAGCCCTTTAGCAGTAAAGATCTGTGTCTCCAAAGATGCCCCAGTAGCTCCCCATGTTATTCTGATCTTCTGATGATTCACTTCACATGCTCTGTGCTGCTGTCACTTACTGAGCTTAGGGACTGACTCAAAATATACAGAATATATATCATTATAAATGTCATAATATAAGGCTGATAGTAAATAATTTATTGGTACATGGCAGCACAGAAACCAGCACAATTAACATCGGAATTGAATAGTAAGCCTTGTGGCATCAGCTTATATGACAGGCAAACCTTATCTTCTGCTTGATAATTTGTGACAACCCCTAAGCTAAGCTTCTCAACAGCTGCTCAGAGCCCACTGAGCATGTGAGTGTCACTGACACTCCTAACTAAATCCAAGATGAAAAACAACTTTGAAGGCTTGAATCATCATTCCTATAGAGATGCTGAATATTTAGGCTGGTGCAATAAGTTCATATATAAAATATGGCATTTATAGCCATATTTAATTTTAGAATATAGTTCTCTTTTAAGGCTTATGTTACAAGTGGTGGTTTTCCCACCAGCAGAGAAAGCAGAGATAAGAATGCTGCAGGCTGTATTCATTTATATCTTGAATTATTACTGCAGTGTCACTCTCTGCATGTTCCAGAGTCAGAATTCAGAACCTAATACACTATTGGGTTATATCTATCTATCATCTATCTATCTATCTTTCACTGTCTATCTATCTATCTATCTTTCACTATCTATCTATCTATCTATCTATCTATCTATCTATCTATCTATATATCTAGTATCTATCTATCTATCTATCTCTCTATCTACAACTAAATTTATATCATCTATCTATCTATCTATCTATCTATCTAGTATCTATCTATCTATCTATCTATCTATCTATCTATCTATCTATATATCTAGTATCTATCTATCTATCTATCTATCTATCTATCTATCTATCTATCTATCTATATATCTAGTATCTATCTATCTATCTATCTATCTATCTATCTATCTATCTATCTATCTATCTATCTCTCTATCTACAACTAAATTTATATCATCTATCTATCTATCTATCTATCTATCTATCTATCTAGTATCTATCTATCTATCTATCTATCTATCTATCTATCTATCTATCTACTAAATATATATCATCTATCTATCTATCTATCTATCTAGTATCTATTTATCTATCTATCTATCTATCTATCTATATATCTAGTATCTATCTATCTATCTATCTATCTATCTATCTATCTATCTATCTGTCTAGTATCTATCTATCTATCTATCTATCTATCTATATATCTAGTATCTATCTATCTATCTATCTATCTATCTATCTATCTATCTATCTATCTATCTATATATCTAGTATCTATCTATCTATCTATCTATCTATCTATCTATCTATCTATCTATCTATCTATCTATCTATCTATCTCTCTATCTACAACTAAATTGATATCATCTATCTATCTATCTATCTATCTATCTATCTAGTATCTATCTATCTATCTATCTATCTATCTATCTATCTATCTATCTATCTATCTACTAAATATATATCATCTATCTATCTATCTATCTATCTATCTATCTATCTATATATATATATATCTAGTATCTATCTATCTATCTATCTATCTATCTATCTATCTATCTATCTATCTATCTATCTATCATCTATCTATCTATCTATCTATCTATCTATCTATCTATCTATCATCTATCTATATATCTAGCATCTATCTATTGCAACAAAGCATCTGAGTTAGTTGTAGATAAGCAATATATTGCTCACAGAGTGTTATATAATATAACAGCCAGAAAGCACTTTATTACGTATTAGTGATGGAAGGTAATTGCTGTAACTGAAGTACCTGCCAGCTTTTAGGATGGGCTGTCTCACTTCAGAGAGAGAAATAGAGAGGGGCTGCACTGCAGTACAACAAGGAAGTTACTGATTATTAGTGATTGTAATAACTTTGTTTTTTGTTGTCAAGTTACAATTGGCAAAGCCACCCAACTGTAGTTAGTCTGCCAACTATATTTAGCCAGTGCTCTGCTGCAAGGGTTTTTTCCCTTGTTTTTAATTGCTTTGTTTTGTATGTGATTGTGTGTAACAGAATAAACAGCAGATGTTTGCCTTTAAGAGAACAACTTCTGTGATGGCTTTGTTTAACCTAAAAAAGGCTGTGGAAAGGTGGCCTGAGGACAGTGAGGTCTAAGTGTCACACTGTCTATCCATCTATCTCTATATTTTAATACATATACAGCCATCAGATCCTCCATGGCATCATGCTCTTAGGGTAGTGGCACCTGTAGTGTATTTGTCTGTTACTTACCACTGGAGTAATATAGAGGGCGCTGTCCTGCACCTGCACTACCTGCACTACAGCACCTTTATGGGTTCTTGTCCCACAATAGCATATAGGTTTATTACAAGTACATAAACTGAATAAAACATCAAGAAATCCAAACTTTTTTGGTGACGTCTGTTAAGGCAATATATGTTTTTAAACTGATACTTTTGGGGAAACTTTTTGAAAAATTAGTCATTACTTAGCAGATAGGAACAAACTTTCATCTTCATCTTCCATACCTGCAAGACCCTGTTCCTCAGGCAGTAAAACTAGTGAAAATCTGGGCGACTAACTTGAAATAGCCCTTCCATGAAAGGTAAGAGTAATGAAGCACAAATATGAAGCAGACAGTCTGTAGAATGAAAGCAACGGAGGAAATGTGATATCACCTCTCTGTCTGCTAGAGACAATCTACATTTGTCTGTCTCAGACATCTAGGTAAATGAAACATAAATATAGCATTAAGAGGAATAGTGAACCATACATAATGCTGAATAAATCATAAAAAAAGTGAGTCGGGTAATAGCAGGGTCAGACCTACTCCCTGCATGCCACCACTGATTCCAACCTCCCTACTGGCACCCGATGTGACTGCAAGAACAGAAACTTAGCCGGGCGAGGGGCTGGGGTTCAAAGAGAAAGAGGGGGCTTTGCAGCTGTGGCAGGGCCCAGGGTGTGTGTAGGACTCTGGGTAATAGCAACGGTTATCATTTTACCATTTTAATAAGCTTTAATAAGTAACTCTCAATAAACCTGCCAGTGAACCAGTGTAGAAAACTGGCAGCAAATGAATTGCCAACACAATTGTTTAGTAGCTCCACTGGGGGAAACAAAACCCCTGGTACTGCTTCTTATTCAAGTAAATGTCAAATGCAGAGACCCCGCTCAGTCCACTCACTGGGCAGATGATTGATAATGTAACATGGATGAGCCACAGTGGTCTGAGCCATGAGTGCAAGTCATCTGTAGGGGACAGATCTAGGGAATTGCTATTTATTTACTGACGTTGGGGGCAATTCCCACTACTAAACACTCAGGCAACAAAATGACCATGATAGCCCAGTGCAGAAAACAGAAAAAAAAAGGCATTGGGATTATAGTCACTCTTTATGATGAATAACTTCCAGGGATGCAAACTGTTCTATTTTATGCTGAATAAACAAACCTAATCTAATTGAACATAACTAAGCAGAAAGTTTGCTTATCTGAATTTCTCTAAATAGAGCAAAACAATGAGGCCTTGGGGCAGGCAGTTCAGAAATGATTTTTAGTTCTTTCCAAGCTCTGCATCCACTGCGTCAGCACACAGGTGTCGGCTGCATATGGTTCCACAAGTTCATGGGCAAAGCTTCAGCACAAGGTTCATAATAAATAGTCATGCACAATCACTTCCAATGCAAATAAATATACCGGCATATGTTAGCCTTTGAAATGAAGTCCAGCCTGGCACTTCCTGTGCTTAATTCAGCAAAACTAGCAATGTGCTCATACTACCTACATCTGCTCTTTACTCTCTGCATCCAGCCTCCCACCAATGGTCCCCATATAGCTTTCCAAATATTATGTTGATAAAGCACTTTTACTGTCTACAGTACTTTACTTTCACATGGACAGTGTATATGGAGTTAACCAATAAATAAAGAATTGAAAGCTTTATATAGGGTTAGGGTAATATAGGCACTATGTTTTATTTAAATTTCATTAATTTTTTTCTATGATTTTTCATTGGTGTTATCGTCTATTTTACCATATTGATATTGAGCAGCAATCCCCCGCTCCCAAAGCAAAGTGCCCCTCTCATTGTACTGTCAAGTGTAACACACGTGCAGCAAAAATAAACACAAAAGTTGGTTCAGTAAGACAGGGGAAGGCTTGGGCGGAGTGCTGCAGCTGGGTACCATCAAGCTTAACAGGTTTCAGCCCTGGGACCACAATTTAAACCTGCCAAGTGGTGTGGGGGGTTGACAACTGCTGTTGAGTAAGGGTTGGGCAGGTTCAGGCTGACCTCAAAACACCATTTGTGGGTCGCAGCCGGTGTTGCAGGTCTAATTTTCAAGACCAGCCAAAGTCAGCTACAAAACCAGCCCAAAACAAGCCAAGAGGCAATTCAAAAGTAGCCCAAAATAGCACAAAATGTGCAGTGAAAAAATAAATATATATATGAAAATACTCCTTTTTCAATTTTCACTGATTTGTACATTTTTCAGTGAAGAATGGAAAAAAAGATTTGCCCCCTTCACCAGGGACATAACTCCAGAGGGGGGCTCAGGAGGTATAGGGGTCCCATGAGGCCTGAATACATATACAATTTCAATAAAACGATTCAACCTCTAGACATTTTGGTGGCCAGCCCCAAAATTGTCTGAAATTGAGGAAAGTCAACAGAAAATGCGAAAATACAGAGCCCCAAATCTGGTAACTTCCAACTTCTACACAAGTCAGATACGCTGAAAAAATAGGATGGCACACATAAGTAGCAAACATGCTAAATCCTTAGTGCTTTTATTTCGATCTGTTAGTGAAATAAAAGCACTAAGGATTTAGCACATTTGCTACTTGTGTGTGCCATCCTATTTTTTCAGCGTATGTAACAAGGGAACCAAGTAAAACAGCAAGGTTTCTGGATAGAGCACCGCCATAATATAGCCATAGCCTTTTGAACTATTGGAAATTATTGTTCTACACAAGTCAGTCCCATTGCATGCTGGATATTGTAGTCTTACATTAAACTTGGCAGTCAGCAAATTGTTAAACAAAAACTACATTGCCCAACATGCATGGGGAGACGCAAGCTTGGAACATTAAGGCAAGAAAAAACTTTGGCTGGTTTCCAAAGTAAAAACCAGCCAAAGGCCCAAAAAGTAGCCCATAACCATACCTTGGCTAGTTTGTGCTTTCAAAACCCGCCTGGACTTTAAATTAGTAGCCCGATTTGGCAGGAAACCAGCCAACCTGGCAACTCTGGACACTCACCTGCCCTGCCTCTTTTGTGACATCATCATCGTGGCATTATAAATGATGGGGGGAATCCGGAAACAGGGAGAGATGGGTCGGGCAGACACGGGCCAGGTGCAGGTCAAGTATTTCTAGACCGCACATCACTAATCTCAGTCTCTATCCGAAATTTGACTGTAAATTCCCTTGGGCTGGGGGTCCCTTGGTGGCACTTTTGTAGAATAAGAAACTTGTTGCCATTCATTGCTAGTAATCATGACTCATTTCTATTAATTTTCATAGGACTGTGTCAGTATCACTTTAAATATACAGTAAAGGAAGACAGTTCTGCCTTTCAACAGGTTCAGTGGTAGCAAACCTTTCTCTGAGGGCAGGCCAATTCCCTTAAAATATACACCAAATGAGGAAAGTATGTGCCAGCTGCAATCACATAAGGATGGCTAAACTACTCCAAAGGTGATGTGAGGTTCTAAAGAGAAGTGGTAGGACAGTGTAACCATTCTTTGCCTACTCATTTTGTCAAAACCAGACAGGTTGACTGTTATCCAATGGGACAGCAACATGGTCTGTCCAAACACCCTAGAGAGGCACATAAGGACAAAGTTGCTGGACCATATCATTCTATGTAGAGCTACATATATACAAAAGCTCTTACAATAATTATATTATATGTAAGACACCACATAATGTCATGAGATTGAAACTTTTTGTCTCAATGTCAAAATGTGCAACATTATTGAATTTGAGGGCATATAATGTTATTGCCGCTAAAGATAATGTGTGGGAACTTGTTTTGTTGAGGTTCCTAACTGGCTTAAATCAATCCTTGCTCCTGCATTGCAACTACAAGATACCACAGCAAAACCGTTTGTAATCCAAAACCATCTGGAGGATGATATGTTTTGAATGTATATACCTGTACAGAATCAGAAACTGTGCATCAGTCAGGATACCTAACTCTATGTTTTGTTTTTATCCCCAGCAGCTGCCTGCTTTGCAGTACAGGCAGTCCCCGGGTTACGTACGGGATAGGGTCTGTAAGTTCGATTTTTATGTAAGCTGAAACATAAACATTTACTTATTAAATGCAACTTAGACAGATGTCTGTCGTAACATAGTAACATAATATTTATTATTACCTTTCTGTGCTCCGCAGTAGACACACACACACACAGAGGTGATTGGGGTTTATTAATGCAAAACCACAGTATGTTACTTCAATAGCCTCTGTATGTAAGTGTGAGTTGTATCATGTAAGTCGGGTGTTTGTAACTCAAGGACTCCCTGTACACATTTTTACAGCTATGGCAAGCCCTGATAACACTGGTGTTTGTGTACAACTTTTTAGGGGGACAGATTAACTGGTGCACACAACGGTTGCCAGAATCAGGCAGAGACAGGACACAAAAGGGCCATAACAATAACTGAAATTGTCTAGACTTGGCTCTCATGGAAGCCATCACTTTGTCATTTCCAACAGATCTTTACAAGGAAATAAAAGGCATTTTACAAATCTCCTTCTTGTGTTATATCTGACAATGTTTATTCTATTTCTCCAAGTAGCGTATTTTCTGTGCCCTGCCAAAGCAAGCGCCAATGTAAAAGTGTTACCTACCATCAGAGAGGGTTTGCTTGGCGTTGGATCAGATACAATGATTTTTCTGATCATGGGGTCAGGGATCATGCTGGCAATTTGGAACGTATCAGTTGTCAGTGAGTCAGAATCCCGTACAATGGAATGCGGCGTGTCTGTGATCTCTGTGTATTTTTCTTCCAGGCTTGACCCATCATCACTATTTTTGGCATTGCAGAGAATCAGAGATTTTGACAGGGAGCGAAAGTTTTTGATTTTCTTGGTTTTTTTGCCTGTGCTGTTCTGCCTGTGCATCTTCAGCGATGAGATAAAAATGCTTCCTCTCTCATAGTCATACTTGTTCATCATGTCTGATTTTTTTTGCTCTTATGTTTTCAGCTGGGTAGTACAGTTGCTGGAAGTGTAATAAAGATGGTTAGAATGAGCCGCTTGTTGTGCCTGCTGCTTTCAGCATGCCTGAGTGTCATAGCCTGGGAGAGCACATGTTATCTCATGACTAAAGCCCAGACGAGGCCTACAGAGTTTCCGTTTACCTAATTGCAACCAGAGCCCTGAGACAGAGCAGCACTAATTCCCTAAGTTTTCCAAAATGGTTGTTTTCCGGTTTTATGCCCACTGTCTGTTCAATGACAGCTGTACAGCACATTTAAACCAAAGAAAAACAGAATTTTGTTATTCATTGTGGCAGATTTCATGTGCTCATTTAGCTCAAACAGCACATGCACATATAGAAACACCTTATAGCAGAGACTTTTATACCTCTGACCCCTCTTTGCTTTGGCTCATAACAATCTTACAGATAAATTTTACTTTTAAAAGTCTTTCCGAGAACACACTTTGTATTTTTATCTTTATTTAAAGGAAATCTATTCCCTCAAACAATTTAGGTCTATATACTGCATAAAAGAGTTCATATGTAAAACCCTGCTTCATGTAAATGTAGTATGTGCCATTTGGTAGTCCTTAAATTTTCATTTTCGCGATAGTTCCCCTTTAAGTATTCATTCTGGGGGTAAAGTTTTCCTATCAATTATTTTGCCTTGCTTAGTGATGCAGAAATCCCTGAATGAAAGGTTATTGCATGCTCAAATCAATAAAGTGTCCACGTTTTGGACAGCTTGACCAGCAGGGGTCACAATTTCTATCTTTTTCATCTATGGTACAGTGAGAAAATTTGGGACACTTCTAATAAATTCAAGTTACTGGGCTGCACTGATTGCAAAGTAATTGCATTTAAAAAAAAAGCAGTCAATGGTGGGTTGCTACCTGAATTTTACAAATGTTTGATTTTTCATATGATCTATTGATTTTATAGCATTATAGATTTATAGATTTTATAGCATTTTATATCACTAGGCAGCAGATTTATTAAAAAAACATTTAAAACACAAGTCATTTCTAAAAAAAAAAGTACCTGTATAATTGCTCACTTGAGTGTGCCCATACAATAAATTGGTATATTGGAATTGGTAAATAAATTGCAATATGCTTTTCTAACACTATGTATAAATATGATTTAACTCTGCACAAAACATTTTGTTTTAAGGACCTTTGGGATTCCCATAGAAAGGCACCATGTAGGATATTTTGGTGGAGACAAGCTCTGGTTGGTGAATGTTTAGGGACTATTTGGATTCCTGTAGAATATTGGCAAGCCAGCAAAATGCATACAAACTGAGCCAGCAAAATGCATTGAGTCGGTGCTTTGTAAAGAACTTTATAACCCAGATGTCTGCTAAGTCTAAGCACTGCGAAAGCCTATGAATAAGGGAGTGATTCCCAAAACACATCAGGGGTAACCATCAGCAGTTTGTAGCAATAAACATGTGTTTTTATCCAGAGTGCTGTCCATCTTCATGATTTGGTTATTTTTAGCACTGGCTGGGCTTACAGTGATTACTGTGACATCACTGTGGGCGCAAGTGATGCCACAGTACAGTCCTTGGAGACAAACAGTCATATATACTTTAAAGCTTTAGCTTGCCCTACTGCTGTCTCTAAGCTTATTTACTCTCAATTTAAAAAAACAAAATTCCTTTCTATAGTAAACAACCCAAATGTATAATTTATTCTTCCCAATCTGCATTTCTATTACTAATAATGGCAGACTCTGATATTTGATGAATCAGGATTTTTTTCTGCTGGAATGCTGGAAACTATTAACTGTTTTACAAGGCGAGTAACATTAGCATGTAGAGTAGAGTAAAACAGGCTCCTAAAGGCACATTTCTATTCTGTAACTTTACACTGGTTAATTACATGTCTTTTTAGTCACTGCTAATTATCTGGTCATTGTTAGCATCAGGCATAAAAGTATCAACAATAAACACAATCAAGAACATCTGTCCTGTTCTAAAGTATTATCTTCCCCACTGTATGACCCTGATATAAAATGTGCCCCACATGCAGTAACATGCTTATTGAGTATATGTAGTATTTGCCTCCTGCTTGGTGCACTCACCTTTTGGGGTAGTGTTGTACTGCTGCACAGGTATTGGTGTCAAAGCTCTGGCTGCAGTTTGTCCATCTCAGCTTCATACCCTATCCACAAGGAAATCATAAACATAATGTCATTTCTGTGGCCATTCATTGACTGCACAGCACATTAATGCAATTAATGATCTTAACATGGTGATCGGTTATTCGGCCTTAAAAACACAATCAAATCTGGTCGTGCACTTTCATTTTGGCAATGAACATGAATGGTGTTATATGGTGTGTTACAACCTTAAAGTAATACATCACTGGGGCCCCAGGGGGGCTTCAAAGCATTGGCTAAAGACTAAAGAGAATATACACCTAAAAGTCCAGTCTGAAGATAAGTTAGGCTACCATTTTAAATGAACACTTATTTGTTGTTGTAGTAACCTGCTTGTGAAGACATTCTGGTTAAGGGCACTCTGCTGTTTTGCCATTGCTTGATGATCATATTCCTGTTCCTGTTTTTGTGCTTCCTGTTAAGCTGAGAGCAAGCATGGAGCAGGCCAGATCTACCTGCCATGTTCTAATAAATATACCAAAAGTTCCAGGGTGTATCTGACTACTTACCTGAACTAACACAGTAGAATCATTAACCCACTGCTAGCCAGCAGTTTATTACAGTTGTAATAGATACAGTACACATCTCCCAACTGTCACGTTTTCTGCGGGACAGTCCCGATTTTGACAGTCCCGATTTTTGACAATCTTGATTTATGCCAGCCTTGATTTTATGCACCTGAACTATGTTCCACTTTCACTTTTTGGTAAATTACTGTCATTTTTAAACAAATCCGCTGTGAGTTACATATTATTATATTTATGTTCTAGGAGTATTACCGCTAGACGCCAGTGGCCGTTAGTAAATTGGCGAAGTAACAAAATGACGTCACGCTGGTTAATTTTCGCTAACGTTAGTCACGTTGCCCTTTAGTAAATCTGCCCCTTGGTCTTTAATGTCCCAGACTCTGCAGCAGAGCAGAACATCTAACTTGTTTTTAAATGCTTTTAGAACTTCAATGGCTGGTATAAATTTATCAGGGCCCTCTTTGCTCTGTAATTGCATTTAATTCACATTCTGACATCATACAAACAAATGTCCATTCATGTTTTGTATTTCTGCCGGGATACTGTTCCATCTCTCTCAATAAATTATGACACTAATTGGTCACAGACTTTGCTTCACCATATATTGTGTGCATCTGGTCTCCCTTGGAGTATACTGTTACCTTGTCACATTTTTCAGGACATTACGAAATGAATACAATATTGGTTAAATCAACACCAGGGCAAAGAATGAGTGATTAAAGACTTATTGCAATAAGCTTTCCTTAGGCGGAAGCAGAGAGATTTGGAAATGTCTCAGATGGTATAATGTATAAAGATACTGATGAAAGCAACAAAGTATTGGTGTTGGTGAAATTTGTCTCTATAACATAAGAAAGAATCATTCATTCATTAGTAGCACACAGTCTATATTTCTTAAAAGGATTTTGTCATGATTTCTAAGGTGTAGTTTATATTTCTAAATTATACTGTTTACGCTGCAGATAATTCACTCTATTATGTAAAATTTAATCCCTGAACTATAAATGTATTTTTTTAGTTGTAATATTGGTGTGTAGGCGCCATCTAAGGTCATTTTGCCTGGTCATGTGCTTTCAGAAAGAGCCAGCACAGGATGGAACTGCTTTCGGGCAGGCTGTTGTTTTTCCTACTTAATGTAACTAAAGGAGTCTCAGTGGTACATTTATATTTACTATTGAGTGCCGTGATATCACTCCAACTTGTGGTGCAGCAGTAAAGAGTGACTGAAGCTTATCAGAGCACAAGTAACATGCCTGAGGGCATCTGGGAAACTGACATGTCTAACCCCATGTCAGATTTCAAAATGAAATATTGAAAAAATGTTTGCTCTTTTGAAAAATGGATTCCAGTGCAGAAGTCTGCTGGACTAGCACTATTATGCAATGATACATTTTGAATGACACCCAAGGGTAATGTGTCACCCCCACCCCCCCATGAATATAGTCCTGACAAATGCAGACAGTGCTTTATTTCTGGGGTAAACACGTCTCTGTTGTGGAGCTCAGAGCCCTATGGCTCCTTCTAAGTGCAGGGCAAAATAACCTAGTGGATAGCACCCATTTTTACACTTTGCACCCAGCCCTGCTCTTTGTAAATTAACTCCATTGTGTTACAGAAAACTGGCCGAAGAAGGCGTGGCCTAGTGCCTAGTGTGATGCAGTGTGATGTCACTAGGGTATATTGACAACAGGAGACACCCCTAAATTAATTTCCAGTCTTAACACCAAGATTTTATAAGGTTGTTGGCAATCTTATTGTAGGCAAAGGTATTGCTCTACATTATTATGCACAAAGCAGCAGATTTTTTTTTTGGTGAATAGTGACCCTTTAAGGAACGTACAATGAGAACAAATAGAACATACAATGAAGTCTACCTAAAGCATAACAGTCGGCAAACTAGCGATCCATACCATTGTGCCAGATACAGCCTCAGCCCTATATCAGTCTCCCCATTATATAAAGAACTAGATACAGACAGACTATATTTTTCACAGATGCAGAGGCGGCAATTAGCTTAAGAACTCATTCATGTAACACTTTGCATTCTTCATATTCATATTCCTAATAAATCTGAGATGTTAAACGTATTTCTGAACAGAGAGAAAACCCCCAATAAAACATGTCTAGCAATATTATGCTCTTTCAATAAGCCCTGCTAGCTGTCTTATGGTAGCACACCACACAATCCCATGATAAACAAAGAGAGATCTTTATTAAAGGGCGTAGGCATCCAAAGTACGAGTTTTAGACCACAAACTGTAGGAAGCTGAATGTCAGCTTTAAGAGTGGTGAAGTGCAGTGGGAAGGGCAGGTCTGGTCAATACGGCACTTCATAACTGTCACATAAACGTTCTCTTTTGTACATTTCGTTTAAATTAACAATTTCACTACGTCTGATGTCTAAGAATAAACAGGAACAGAGGTTGTATACAGATTCTTATCCGGCACTACTTGCAGCTCTGAAAGGGAAATATTCCACACATGCCATTTCCCATTTTTTGAAATGGTTCAAGAAAGAAATTTGTTGTCAGCTACCCTTCCTATATAAGAAACAACATTATATGCAATAGGATCTGTTACAGACTTGTAACACCAAATGGTAATGGATGGTTTGGGCTGAGATGCCTGCCCATTATACACTCATAGGGGCAGATTCATGGGCTAAGTTTCTCCAGCATCAGCTTCGCAGGCAATTCCATTTCAGAAAAGGAAAGTCGCCACCGTTTTTGGAACTTTAATGCATTTTCGGCACACAGGATAGATTCAGGAAGATCTAGCTTCTTTTTAGCACTTTGCCTGGTCTGTGGCGGTAACGTTCAGTAAAATCCGCACTTTAGTGAATTTGCAGAGTAACAATCATTCATCAGAGTGAAAAGTCGCCTGGCGATCGAGTGTGAATGAATGCTAGCGACCGTCTCTTTCGCTAGCGAATTGACTCCTGAATTGGCTATGTCCCTGCGGTTGGCAACGCTGGTGAAAAGTTGCTAGTGTTAGCCACTTCGCACTTTAGTGAATCTGCCCCATAGACTGTTGAGCAGTTTTCACATCAATACATTGGGTCATCCAGACAGAAAATCTCGTCTGTTAATACCAAAGTCTGACAACATAGGGGACAATAAGTAGCCCAGAGGTTGGACCACCCATAGACTCCCCCCACTCAATAAGGCATTTTCCAATGTAAGTTTACCATCTACTTACACACTCACAATATGTAAGTGCAGCTTGTGGCTTGAGGCTTTTTGTCCAGTAATTCAGATAACCTGAAAAGTAGCCTGCTTCATTTATAGGGCTTTCAAGTAATGCATATTTATGGTTTAACATTAAAAACCATGCACATGAGACAAAAAGGTAAAGTTAGGGCATACAACAGATTAACGTTGTTGCTAAACTTTAGAGCAGATAAGCATTTGTCACAATAAAATGAGTTGGACAGAAATAATAGAAATAAGGATCTTAATTCAAATGCATGATTCTTTTTTTATTTTTTTTTAGTCCTACAAGTCCTTTGATATATATATGCTCAAGCACTCCTTTGTAACATAACAACCTAAGCATGGATTTATGGTTTAGTGAATGACAATATGACTCACATTGCAGCTAAAGTAGGATGTAAACAAGTCTACCCAAGTAATTGCTGCACTGTGGTCATACAGGGACAGTTTATGTGGTTTTGTTTACTAGGGAACTGTGTAATTAGATACTACCTCACTTACTTTTGGGAAATGGCAGAGGTTTCCTAATCATGACTTTCTAATAACCATTATAGTAATTTCTTCTGGAATGCAGAGTTGGTGTGCTCATCATGCTAGCAAAGTATGCCTAACTCAAGTCCTTCACAGCTTCATTCTGTACAGAGCACCATTATATTGTACCTCGGAGGTCAGTCTGTGCCTGCTAGAAGATCACTAGAAAGGGCAGGGGCTTAGCAGGAAATGTAGTAGGTACACTATGGGGGTATTTACTAAAACTTGACTTTTTCTCACTATAATCTAAAAAAAAAAATTTGACTAAACTCCCAAAACCGAATCCCCTTAATTTATTATTAAAATGTCTTGAAAAAATCTGTGCAAGATAAAGTCTGAGACGTCAATTCTGGGCAACTTCTTCAAATTGATGCCCCGACAACTCAAATTTATCAAATCTAACGCAAATCCTGACGGCACCTTCTGCAATTGACTTCTACATGATTTCAACAGGTTTTAGCTGGAGTATTTTCAGATTTTGATTTTTAGCAGCTTCAGAGCATAATAATATTAGAAAAATTGGAGCTATTTTTTTTTCCCTCTAAAAATGTGACTTTTTCCCTTTTAACAACTTGACCAGAATAATTAAAAGTTTAATAAACAGGCAACTAAGCTTTACACAATAGTTGCTTTTTAGTCAGATCAACCGGAGTCTGGGACAACGGGGCTCGTTTACTAACATAGCCTCTAAATTGTACTAGAGGAATTGCCTATAGCAGCCAATCAGATTTTTCATTTTAAACATAGTGGACAGATTTCCTGCCTGGCTGATATTAGCAACTGCATTTGTACAGTTTAGCATCAATGTTAACAAATGTGCCCCCAAGAGTCTACGGTAAGACAAATCCAGGCTTCTTTTAATAATAAGTGGGGTGTGCATATAAGTTTCACAACTAACAAGACAGTATACAGTACAATATGAACATTTTAAACCAATGTTTGCAACACTAATATCCACATGTTGTCCCCAAACATAGCAGAACAGAAAGGGACTTCTATATATACAATATCATGCCGATGTTCCACTGATGTCCTGGCAAGTTTGGTAACAGCATGTGGATGCCCAGAATACGCACACACATTTCCATTTATAAGGATTTAACATAAGTTTCATCTCAAGTAAATATTAAACATTTTAAACATTTTAAATATAAGTAAAATCAAGTAAAAATATTCTGTACTGTGTCAGTAATAATCTTTACTCTTCATTACCCCCCCCCCCTCTCAGCATCGGTCAGTCTACATGCGGAAGTTGGTGTCAGATTTTCATTGACCGTTGGGTCAAATACATTGGTGTGTGCCTACTTTGGCTAGATAATGTATTAGGGCTGACTGTCTTTCACAACAACTGACTCTGACATTAAGCTGCATGAGGAGAGAATGTTTGCTGAGAGGGGGGAGGGTGAAGTGTAATTTGATTATTTCAGAATTTAAACAAAAATGTTAACTGATTACATTTAGATGTATATTATTTCCATGACATTATTTTGTGACATTATCCTTTAAGTTCAAAACATTTGGGGGATCAAAGTCTACTTTGTTGGGGATCCCTAATTAGAAATAGATGGGCTAAGGCTAGGGTCAGACAGGGTCGAAATCAGCCTGCTGAAGTCTGTAGGCCAATTTCAGCCTCTCGTCACAAGCAATATCCTCTCCTTATTTCGTGTCCAGAAGCCTTGCGTCAGCTCCAGCACAAACGCATATGGCGTATTTCCACGTGAAATGTAAAGTCTTGCGTTCCATCCATCTGCAATGCGTCTGTAGATTTCAGCAAGCTGATTTTGGCCCTCCTGGCCTAACCTTAACGTTGTATAAATTGCAGTAAATGGGTACAGGACATACCCAGACTAGATACTGATGACTGGGACAATATTTCTAACACTTTCATGTTCACAGTGATTCATAGGCTGCACAATATGGGACTGAGTCCCACTAATCTGTGTTTTAAATGGCAATAGGTCCTGGGCACATGTTTTCTGGTCCTGTGATTACCTGTTATTGGGATAATAGTGTTGCCTTTCTGTAAATTCATCTAAAGTCACCTGAAATATTCTTACTGGGACACATGAAGCAGATAATCCCACGTAAATTAAACATCATCTTTTCTGACTTCTGCTCTTTTATGCTTGGAAAGCCATTACTTTCAAGTGTAAGCTGTAGGGGCCTCCTTCCCTATCACTTTGGAACAAATTGGTAAATGATGCTCTTCCCATGTACAAATTGACATACTAGAGTCATGTGTAGTAGTAGCTGCCCCTTAAAGGAACAGTAACGTCAAAAAATTCGAGTTTTAAAGTAATAAAAATATAATGCAGTGTTGCTTCACCAATGTTAAACAGCATTATGTTTTCATTAATCACAACTCTGTGATTGATAGGATGGTTTAGGGAGGAGTGTAAGGGCATTTTGGGTCAGAGAAACATACAATGGACAAGGACAAGGCAAAATCCTTAGAGTAGAGTTAAGAACATTTTTACAGAGAGGGAGTCCCAGTAAAAGGACCTGACTACTCTGAGAAATAGTAAAAAAAAATATTTATTACGATTTTATAAGTCTATGAACACTGTGCACTATGCATTGATTTAAGGGCACCCATCTGTGCTTACCAATAATGTGCAATATTTATACCTTTCAGATGCCCTTCAGATGTAATTATTATGACACTTTTTTTATATAGTACTGACACGCTACACTGTACTTTATAGAGATTGTTCACATCAGTACCTGCCCCAGTGCAACATTCAGTCTATGTTCCCTATATAGGGTCATTGTCATCAGCCAAACCATGGGATATGGGGGGGACACCAGCGTGCCAGGAAGAAACCAAGACAGAAATAGGGGAAATATACAGAGAGTGCCCTTGTCCAACCCAGTTCACAAGCAAAGATAAGCCAATGTATCTGCTCAGTCCAGAACAGTTACGAATTGTGCCGAATAATCATACAAACCTATTCATTCCATTATTTCAGTATTGATTTTGAATCTTAATAATTCCCAACAAAAATATCAAGAGATTGATCCGCATTAAATTACTAACTTAACTGTTGACGGATTCACGGCAGTTGGTGGGCCACAGGTATTACTGTATATCCCAGGGGATGTAGAATTACATAGAATATATTGTCTTAATCAGTGCCATATCTAGCAAGTAATAGAATACTGGGTCTCTCAGTTTTTCATTATTCGAAAACATAATAGCCAGGAACAAGTGATGCCCAAGCACTGTTTTCCCAGATGTTGTCGAACTACAACTCTCAGGAGCAGCAGACAGTCCTTGCCTTTCCAAACTATTGAAAAAAAAGGCCAGCCTGTGAAATGGAATAGATTAGTAAAATGCTTTCGGCCAGTTTTATGTTTCTACTATTCTGCTTTGGAGAAGAAAAGGACCGCAGAACATTATTTTCCTGGCCCCTAAACATTTGGAGCACACAAAATTATAAGTTCTTTCTTTGCTTGCCCTTAATTAAAAATAACCCAGGACAAACGAGAGCTACTGGAAATGAAAAACATCTGGAAGGCATTCTGCTTTATAAGTCACCAAACTTTTTCTTGAGCAATGACAGAGAAGAGGGAAGAAAAACATACTCACCATTGCCAAGCACATTGAATATCTTTTCTACAGATTTATTCACCCTGTGTTATTTCCCCGATTAAATCTGGAGTGGCCGTCCATGTTCCTTGCAGCCAGCCATGAAAATCCTGTGTGTATTCTTCTCCGCTGCTGGGAAGAACTTGACATCAATGCTTTCTGGGGAGGCTCTTTTCTCTCCTTGTGCACTGCAATGACTGAGCTGTCTGCCAGTAAATCATAATTACCAAAGTCTCTGCATTTTTAAATACCGCCCAGTGAGACAGATGTGCATAAAAGAGATGTTATTGCTCTGAATGGAACTGCTCTGGTCCTAACCTTTTCTCCTGTAGCACAGAGAAGAAATGGAAAACCTCAGACTTTCCTCTTGACTTTTTCCCCCCGACTGGGTGTCACAAAGAACAGAAAGCTGCTGCAGTCTTCTTGGATAGGAAAATGTGACTTTAACCCTTCAAGTGGCCATTGCCTTGACTTGCTATAACCTGTATGGGAAGTTCTGAGTGAGCCCCCCTGCTGGGCCCCACAGTGCAGTCATTGTATGGAAGTAAAAAATGTTAGCACCCCACAGATATATGTTTATTGGGGGGAAAGGCTGCAACTGTGTGATAGTGAGTATGATAAGGTTAAGATTGTGTCAGTACATGGGATCTATTATTTAGGACCTGGGGTTTTCTGGATAAGTTTTTTCTGTAATTTGGATCTCCAAATCTTAAACATTAATCAGGTTAATCAGGTTAACCCAATAGGATTGTTTTGCCACCAATATAGATTCAATAGATGCAGTATAAGGTACTTCTTTATTATTACAGAAAAAAAAGAGTTATTATTTTTATAAAAAGAGTTATTTGCTCAAAATGAACTCAATGGGGCAGATTTACTAAAGAGCGAAGTGGCCGTCACTAGCAAAAATTTGCCAAAAAGACAATCCACAGGGACATCGCGTAGAGGACAATTCCATAGCAAAAGTGCTCAGTGCTGATGAAATTTTACCCCTTTTCATTACTCCGCAAATTCTTCAAAGTGTGAATTTTCCACTAGGTTACCCTTTTCGCCACAGTTATACCTGGCGAACTGATAAGATGAAGCTACATCCTCCACAATCTTATGTCAATGACATCATATCCTGTATGCCAAAAAGTCCTCAAAAAAGACAAAACGCTGGTGTTTTTTCATATTTTAAAGTGGTATTAAATTGACCTAACTGTTTGTTAGCGTTTTGCAAGGAAGAGAGTAGCGCTAGTGAAAGTTCGCTTAGAAATGCTCACATTGATGAATTTTCGCTGGTGAAACTGTCAGAGACAGTAACGTAACTTCGCATTGATGACTAAGCTACACGCTGTGATTAAACATTTGACTAAGTTGCGTGAAGTATGGCAGACACTTCTGAGCCAAACATTTGCCAATCATTAAATTTCCCCCCTATGGGAGATGGCCTTGCCGTAATTCAGAGCTTTCTGGATAATGAGTTTGCAAAAAAGAGATCCCATACACTTTATACTAACATGCAGCCTTTAGCTATTTTTGAAATATAATACCAGCAGCCTTTTCCATAACAACAGGAGAATTGCAAGTTACTGTATAAATAATAGGGTCCCCTCCAAGTATATTGTCCCTCTAGCCTCAATAACATTCAGGAGGAGGTACAACAACAGGAGGTACAAGAACAACCAAAGTCTGTACAGCCAGTTGTATTCCCATCATTCTTTGGTATCACTATTACATGGCATGGTGAGTGTTTATGTAATTCTGTATTCCTAAACATGACCTACACTCCGTGCCCAAAACTGAGATTAATTTAACCTAACATCACCATGTGCAAAGTCAGGCATCAGCTGGAGTGGTATTCAGATCACCACCAATGGAGAAGCAGAAATGAATCCTTGTGTGGGATAAATGGCATTTCAACTTCTGCCAGGTGTTGGGCTGTATTCCATGGTATGAGCTAGGGTTCTTGGTTACATTGAAAGCAAACCTCAAGGCTACACAATGATATTCCTGAAAAGTTTTGTGTGTTTCTCCTGTTTCAGCACAATAATGCTTAATGCCCAAAGCCAGGTCTGTACAAAATGGGTTTTCGGAGATATTCTGAGACAATTTGCAATCTGGTTGCTAGGGTCCAAACTGAATAAGAGACTGGAATATGAATGAGGACCTGGATGAAAAGATGAGTAAGAAAAAGTAGCAATAACAATAAACTTGTAGCCCTAAAGAGCATTTGTTTTTTTAGATAGGGTCAGTGACCCCCATCTGAAAGCTGGAAAGGGTCAGAAGATAAAGTTAAATAGTTTTAAAAAACGATAAAAAAGACCAGTGAAGCCTAATTGAAAGCTTGCTTAGAACTGACCATTCTATAACATACTAAGGGGCAAATTTACTAAAGGGTTAAGTGACTAACGCTGGAGAAAATTCGCCAGCATGACGTCATTTCAGGACTTTGCCGATTTACTGACGGGTGCTGGGGTAAATTCGCTAGCGAAGGAGATAGACTGTAGCGGTACTTCGCACTCTAACGCACTCGCGCTGCGGATTTTACTGAACGTTACCTCTTGCGCCAGACTTGCCTTCGCACCTCAGACCAGGCGAAGTGCAATAGAGTAGATAGGACTTCCTCAAAAAGAATTTGAAAAATGTTCTAAGTCCCAAAAAATGCTGGCGACTTTTCAGTTTTTCAGGGTGATAGGCCCCTACATTTCCTAACATATGGCACATAAACTATACATTGGGCTAATGTGTAGGGCATTATAACAACTATTTTCTTTTATTAAGCTTCCCTTGTGTAGTGTAATGTATTTGCTGCAACATATACGTCCATTCAACTTTAACTTAAGGTCATATGCAAATTAGCCAATGATAGTGCAACTTTGCTTTGCTTGCCGAATTAACGCTAGAGAAACATCGCCATCGTTTGGCGCCCTGGACGCAACTTCGCATTTTATTGAATTACTGTTGTCTTGGCGAAGTGTGGCGATGTGAGAGAAGCCGTTGCTGGCAAATTTCCGGAGGTTAGTGAATTTGCCCCTAAGAGTTAACTTGGTTAACTAAAGGCGAACCACCCCTTTAAGGTTTAGTAACATACGTAGCATTCATCTTTAAATGTAACCCACATACAGGATTCCACTTGTGACATTTCTGCATATAGTGTATGTGAAATTCACATCCCTCAGGCTTTTCTTAAACCATAAGTGCCAGTTGGACAACTGAGGATGGTGGGAACTTGATGTAAAATGGTTTGTTGCTCAACTAAAAAAAACTAGAATTTAGTATAAGCAAATGTTTATTGCAACTAACCACAGGCAAAATACATTCAATAAAAAAAAATCAAAATCCAAAATGTTTGGTTACCAAGGAAAATAAAACCATTGATTATTTCAGTTTGTTCCAGGTCAGGGCTTAAAATGATGAAAACAAGTATTTAACAAGAGCCGTGATCACTATATATATAATTCTTACATATTACATGGAAGAAAAGTGCACAATAACTCTTCAGCACTTGGCAGTTAGATGCTTTTGAGCACCACACCCAGCCTGAAACAAATGGATTTCACATTGCCCACACTTCGCCATAGTACAACTGGTTTTGGAACTTAAGTATTTATGAGAGCAGCTATTTTTTTTAACCACTTAGTGCCCAGCAGTAGGCAATACTAAATCAGCTCTACCAGCTCTCTTCTTGTACACTTTTACGACATAGCTCAGGTCACTTGTCTGCAATCCAGATTGCAGATTATACATTAATAATAACACACTACCCAGTACAAATAAGCAACATACTGCTCCAGTGACTCCCCTTCTGTTTGTACTCCAAGAACACAAATGGTACAGTTCCCTGCCGCACTGAGCTAGTAAGTGTCATACGGAGCTGAAAGTAACAGGGAATTGCCATGGGCTATATGTGTGAATGGCTTTCTGTATTCAAAATGTTGTCAATGGAAATAAAAGGAACTCCTGCACCCATTATAACCCCAATCATTTAGATTTCCAGATACTATAGGTTTGATTTGAGCCCAGCACTGTCTGCATAGAGTTTGTATGTTCTCATGGGGTTTTCTTCGGGGGGCTCTGGTTTTCTTCTGCAATCCAAAAACATACAGGCAGGTCAACTGTCTCCTGATGAAACGGACCCTAGAGTGTGCAAGGTCAGGAAATTATATTGTAAGCTCTCTTGTATGATATGACCACCAAGGGTGTCCAAAATATGTGCAGTACGATCTATATTTAATTATATATTATAGTAAATATCAAGATTAAAGACAATATTCAGGCACAGAGCAGGGCAGGCAGCAATCAGAATGATCAGGAATAGGTTCAACAGCAAAACAAGGCAAAATAGTAAAGGAAATAATAACCTAAGACCTACAATTGGAGTTTGACCCTAATGTCTACTTATGCTGAATTTCGAGCCACGACTGGTATGGTAATGTCAAGTTGCTGTGACACCGTGGGTCGTGATGACGTGGCACCCTTTATAGCCACCAAAACATTGCAGGGTTGTGTTGAATGAATAAGTGCTCCCCTACAGCAGTAACTTTCATTTTGACTTTTTAATATTAGCAAAACTCCTTTGGCAAGTGGTAGAGAACTGACTGAGCCTAATTGGGCAGCCCCTAATTGATACATTTCTTGAACCATTTTAGTCTCCAAATAAGCCAAAAAAACTCACTTGATTGATGTCTCCTCAAATGAACTGATTTTATTTCTCACCAGCAAGATAAATATCTAGTCCTTTCCTTGACAGGCCATTAACTATACTGTATTAAGGATAAGGATCTTTTAGGGAAAATACACTCTATTTACATTGAACATTCTTGTCATTTTTCCTTATTGGAAGACACTAGCATATGCTATTAGGCATTACCATGTTATTGTTCAGTGCTCCTGACAGATCCGTATAATCCCCCAGGACTGTATCGTTATTGCACTAGTGTATTAGTGCTTGGATCTATGTAGTTATTTCTGTTATGTGTCAACATTATTCCTATAGCCTTTAGCTATGAGAAGCCTGGTTGGATTTGCATTAGCAATACAAAGTGATATTCACCAGAATGTGCTATTTATTTCCAAGTATTCTTTCTCACCACCTTGAGTGATATGGTTTAGAGCAGTATAACCTTTATATAACACCCTGGGGCAAATTCACTAAGATTCGAAGTTGCGCCAGGCGCAACTTCGCCGCGCTTCGCTGCACTTCGCCGCACTTCGCAAGGCGTAGTTTCGCCAGTGCTCTGCAAATTCACTAAAATCCGAAGTTGCGTACAGGGGTAGCGTAAGTTTGCGAAGTTGCGCTAGCGTTGATTCTCCAAGCGAAGCGAAGTTTCGCTAGCGATGGTTCATTTGCATACGGCGCCAAATTCAAATTTCAATGGAGGAATACGTATCAGCACTACAAATGCCTAGAAAACATTCAAAACATCAAATAAAAATTTTATGTTGCCCTACACATATAGGTAAGTTGCCATGAGTCAGGAAATGTAGGGGGGAAGGAGGGGAGCCCCAAAAAATTTTTCGATCTTTTTCAGCCTATCACCCATAATGTAGAAAACACGCCAGTGTTTTTTTGGGACTTAGAAAAAATTTTGACTTTTTTTGAAGCAATCCCTATCTACTCTATTGCGCTTCGCCTGGTCTGAGGTGGCGAAGGAAGTAGAAAAAGTAAAAAGTAAAAAGTAGCGTTCAGTACACTGCGCGCGTTAGTGAATTTGCGTAGTTACGTCCGTAGCGAAAATTCGCCAGGCGTAAGGGTGCGAAATAACACTAGCGAATCTACGCCAGCGTTCGTTAGTGAATTTGCGAAGTAACGAAAATGCCCAACGCTAGCGAATTGACGCTAGCGTTCGGCGCTTCGGCGCTTAGTGAATTTGCCCCAGTATTCTACCATCAGTTTTATTCTAAATACAAAGCCAGTTATTTCCTTTTACTCTTTTCACACCATTATTAAATGAGGGTAATTGCTGTGGTAGAATGTTTTTTTGAGCTTTGAAGGCTATGGGCCTATCGCAGAAAATACTGTAATTACCAAGCAGCCAGAGACATTTTCATTGAGACTAATGAGATAATGAGACTAATGAGATACAGTAAGTGCTGTTCTTAACATGAAAGTACCATGAAACCACAGACATCCTGATTAACCCTAATGAGGAAAACATTTGCTTTACAGACCAATCATTATTTAACTCTTCGGACATCGGTTGGCTGGGCATATGGTTGGATTGCATAAAAAAATATTAATTTCCTAAAATAATAGAGTAGTAAAAACAAAAGATACAGAAAAAGTCTCAAAGATGAAATGCAGAAATTATGCAAACAAGAAAAATAAAGCTCAGGAAGAGTTTTGCTCTCAGGTTCCACCTGCTCCTAAAATGCTCAATGAATTAGAGGCCCCTCTACTGAACTGATTTACACTGATAGAAAGGTTTCAGCCAGTGACTAAAGCATAACCGTGCTGTATTGTTCTTGCAACCCCAGGCTTGTATAAATGCATCTTTGTATCCATATGTTTATCTGAGCAAATGAGATATAATTGTCTAGAATCTAGATGTATATGCAAGTGATATGTGTCACCCGTGTGTCGGCCTCTTCATCTAACGATTGGGCATAAACCTTTTGCCATGTTTAAAGAAAAGGTTTGGGGAAGGAAAAAGAAAACATATGCCCTGAGCCAACATTATGAACATGGCAAAAGCACAGTGCCTTTGTACAAATAAATAGCATGTATTACAGTGTGTAATTGTTACATATTTTTATTTACAGCAGAGAAGTCCCTCTCGTGAGTCTCCAGATGATGAGTTACAACTCCCAGCAGCCTCAGGCCACAGAAGCAATGGTTAGGCATCCCTCAGTTCTAATTGCTTTCTCCACTAAAGGAGAAACTATACCCCAAAATAAACATTTGAGCAACAGATAGTTTAAATCAAATTAAGTGGCATATTAAAGAATCTTACCATACTGGAATAAATTTTTAAGTAAATATTACCCTTTTACATCTCTTGCCTTGAACCACCATTTCATGATGGTCTGTGTGCTGCCTCAGAGATCACCTGACCAGAAATACTTCAACTCTAACTGTAACAGGAAGAAGTGTGGAAGCAAAAGACACAACTCTGTCTGTTAATTGGCTCATGTGAGCTAACAAGTATAGTTTGTTTAGTTTGTTTGTGTGCACCATGAATCCTATGATCCCAGGGGGCGGGCCTTATTTTTCAAAATGACAATTTTCTATTTATGATTACCCAATGGCACATACTACTAAACAAGTATATTATTATGAAAATGATTTATTTACATGAAGCAGGGTTTTACATATGAGCTGGTTCATGCAATATCTTTTTAGAGAAATTACATTGTTTGAAGAGTACAGTTTTCCTTTTAGCTCCCAGCCCCCTAGAGTTCCAACCCCCCATCCTATTAAAGGGGAACTCAACTCAAAAAATGAATGCAGGATGACACATGAGGTATTAATAAGCATATTCTCAAAATAAATGATCTGATTGTTTAAACAGATGTAAGTGTTTCATTCTTTGGCCCTTTCTATTTGCCGCAGTGCTTCTTCTGACTTCCAGACTGCCCTGCATGTTCTGGGATAGAGCAGGAAAGCTGGTGTTAACTACAGGGGTACCTTGTACCCACCGCGGTGTAGAGTCTGCACCTCTGTACAGACCTTTACAGACATAACAGCAGATCCACTTTCCTGTATCTGCCTACAATATGCAGGTGGATGAAAGCAGCGGATCAGCTGTCTGCAGAGCTGTCAGTACCCCCCCCCAATTTTTCTGGAATTCTACCTGTCACTCTAACACAGTCCCCTGATTTCTGACAACATCTGACGATTCCCCATGATTTTCGGGGAAAGTGTGAAGTGTGTGGTTTCTGTGGTTTCAGAAATAGTTGTGCTCATGTGCATGGCGTCAACTCCGCTGACATCACATCTGCTGATGTCACATACCCGTAAGTTTTTCTGAATGTTTCAGGTCCCCCGACTGTGCACTCTGCAAAGCTGACAGCTCTGTTTTTGTGCCCTGACCTAATGTGCTCTTGTACTTTTGGTTGGGGCATGATCCCAGGGGCCATATAATATTCTTTGGTTCAGGAAACGTACTACACATTACACATGTATTTATGCTGATTGACATATCAAATCAGTAGAAAGTGTCTGGCCTCTGAGCATTTCAACACCATTCTGCTCTATGATGCACTAAGTTTTAACGTCCCTGCAAATACTTACTCCCTGGATTGCAATTGTTGATTAAAAATTTGTAATTTTCCTCAATGCTGAAATTATTCAATGATACTTCAAATCAGTATTTTGATTTTTTATTTATTATTACGCCAAAAAGTAAGCACGTTTAATGCTTTGTAGAAAAAAAATCAGTGCTTTCTAATTCAGGCCACTTATTTCTTATGGAAACAAAAACAGCAATGACGCCATTTTCCTGTGCAGAATTCCATAGCTAAAATAAAGATCATTTCCCTGTATTGAGTTTTAGTGTCTGCCACATTGCTTCAGACTTAGAGATCAGAATGAAATGCGAGTGCTGGACACATACAGACTATAAGGCAGACAGCAGTTAAGCTTTTACTTTCTGGTGAGCTACACACAGTTTTATTACATTCAAGTAGACATTGGTTATTGGTTTGCTTATTTACATATAAAACAGAAAAGAAAAACGTTAGAAAAATAAGCGTGTTGGTTACATTAAAGCCTAAGCGTTCCTTTAAATAAACCAGAGTATCCCCATGCAGGCAGCTGAAGTGGCAAAGGCACAAAGCACCAATGTTCTGGCTTATTAAGTTTTGCATGATGAATGCCTGGTCTGTATTCTGCAGATAATAACAAGCAGGCGAAAGGTTACCACTTACACAAATACTCAGTGCATGGAATCTGTTCTAATAAGAACCATTTGTTTGTGGATTCTGTGCTGTATATTACATATAAGAGATATCAAGATAAAAAAAAGACGATTTTCCAAAAACAGATGTTTTTTTTTAATTATAACTTGTTTTTATTAGGAATTTTTAGCATATCTGTTGATTAATATTGATTGTACAACAGGATTTCCTTTTATTCCAATAACATTGTATAGCAACAGTATAACAACAGTACAATAATATTATCATGATAACAGTTCTAACAATCAGCTTGTATGACTTCCGTGTTGAGACCCTATAGGGAGTTTTGTGGAAAGGAGGCTAACAACCTATTGATTTGATGACTCCTGGGGGGTGCACCAAAAACAGTTTTTAATGTAATGGGTGGAATTGTTTTCTGGGAGAGTCTGGGATTATATGCTTTTCATTCGGAAGCATTTGGAAAGTTGTACCCCTTGTTTTGTATAAACCATCCTGGCATATCAAAGTAGTCATAGATCCCCTCTGTGTACTTGGGATGGTGACATAAGTGCAACATTGCACAATTATCCTGAACATGTCCATTAGTCTGTGCTTAGAAAGGGAAAGTTATTGTAAGCACATGGTAATGACACGATCATTCATAGGTTATTAAAAGGAAATACTAACTAAATGCTGGGGTCAGTGATTCCCTTTAACCTCATTCTCAGCAAACCATTCAAACCACAGTATGACAGCTAGGATCCCTACAACCATTTAGGAGTACATGTATGGGATCCGTTTTCAAGAAACCTGTCACCCAAAAACCTTTGAATTACGGAAAGGCCATCTCCCATAAACTCCATATTAATCAAATAATTTTAACATTTTTTAAATTGATTGCCTTTTTCTCTGTAATATTTAAAAAGTACAGGTATAGGACCTGTTACCCAGAATACTCTGGACCTGGGGTTTTCCTGATAATGGATCTTTCCATAATTTGGATCTTCATACCCTAAGTCTACTAGAAAATCGTGTAAACATTAAATAAACCCAATAGGCTGGTTTTTCCTTACAATAATGATTAATTATGTTTTAAGGTGGCCACAGATGGGCAGATTAAAGCTGCTGATATCGGCCCTTTAGACTGTTTCGGCAGCTTATCTGCCCATGTGTGGGGGCTTCCGACAGGATCTCCCGATCAATATAAGGCCAAAAATCAGCCAGCTATCGATCGGTCAAGTTTGATTTTTTTGTACAATCCAGGACCGCAGCCATTAGTGGGCATATCGGGTTAAGATCTGCTCATTTGGCGACCTTGCCAAACGAGCAAGTCTTATAGTGTATAGCCACCTTTAGTTTGGATAAAGTACAAGGTACTGTTTTATTATTACAGAGAATAAGGAAATTATTATAAAAATGTTGATTATTTGATTATAACGGAGTCTATGGGAGACTGTCGGACCTTTCTGGATAATGGGTTTCCGGTACCTTGTACTTGAGCCCAACTACTATATAATTAATCCTTAATGAAGACAAAACAATCTTACTGGCTTTATTTAATTTTTAAATTACTTTTTAGTAGACTTAAGGTATGGAGATTCCAGACCCCTTATCTGGAAAACCCCAGTTCATGGGCCTTCTGGATAACAGACCCCATACTTGTAGTTGTTATTACACATAAGTGGCACATTACAGTGCAGCGCTGTACAATAGAAGGGTGTATACATGAAACATCCAAAAACTATTTCAGACAGAAGATAAAAAAGGCTCTGCTCAACAGAACTTACATATTAGACATTTCTAACCAACTTTACCATAAAAAAAAAAATTTAAATTATATGTCTTCCTATTATTTTGTTCTCCATTAGTGATGGGCAAATTTATTTGCCAGGCATGGATTTGCGTCTAAAAATTCATTGCGCATGTAGAAATTGATGTGCATTAAATGCATTTGACATTTGAATGCATTTGAACAAATTCTCCATATCTATTCAATCAGGTCTCTCATTCTTCCTGATATATGATTGTCTTGTTGGTAGGGTACATGGGACCTTAGTGACTAGTAACCAGCTAACATTTTATTTATTCCAAACTGAGGAGCTGCAGAAACACAAAATGTAATCAGTCAAAAACAAACACTAAAAAACAAGATAATTTGCTAACTGCCTTAGAATGCCATATTAGCAGCTAATTTAAGAGTAAAATACCCCATAAAAAACTAAACAAACACCACTGTCCATCAAATGGTAAGGGCACACCTGGAGATTCGGGGAGATTAAGTCGCCCATGACTAATCGCCTCTTCTTTGAAGCAGCGCTTCTATTTCCGAAGTTTCCTCACAATTAAACTTCGGGCAACATCGGAAATCGAAGTGCCGCAAGTGCATTGGCGCAGGTGTTTTTTCATTTAAGCTGGCAGAAGACACAGGGAAGCAGTTTGGGGAGATTAGGCGCCCCGAAGAAGAGGTGATTAGCCGCCGGGTGACTAAATCTCCCCGAATCTCCAGGTGTGCCCTTACCCAAAAGGTGAAGAAAACCCTTTAAAGGCGAAGCAACACAGCAGCCTCTGCTTTATAATTCAATATAATCTTTAAGTGCATACGAAATGTAAATATAAAAGCCTATCCATGGGAGAATGTTCTCTTTGTAGGAAGTTTGGATTATACATGGTAATTATGTGCCAGTGAAGAGGCATAATAAGTTATGCACCACAATTTCTAGCATTGTTCCGCAGCAGCTAAATATCCTATTATAATATTTTCATCCTACTTGTTTCTGACCTTCCCAGATTTCAGTTCTCATGAATTCTTTGGATACGAAGGGTTTTGTAGAATAAAAGAACTAACAGGTCAAATGGGTTATGGCCGTACTTTTATTCTGTTCTTCTAGTACAGGGATTAATAATGGATACACTTCTATGATGAAAGCTGTTCAAATAACGATTGATCTGGTTCAGGTGATTAATGGCATGATTAATGTGAGGTTCAAACACCAAAGAATTATAGTATATCCCAGCCCACTACCAAAGCAGTCTATACACTGGGTGCATGAATCCTATTAAAGATATACCGCCTGCCTTGAATATACTGCTAATAGAAGTGAAAAGGAGAGTACCCCAACAAGCAGGTTAACTGCTAAAGTGAAGTTTATTTATGTTTCAGGCTCAGAATGGTCCCTGGAGAAAAGGGGCACAATTCTGGGCCAGAATCACGTTGTATCAGTCTGAAATAAACTTTACTTTAACACCTCTGCTTGTTGGAGTGCTCTCCTTTTCACTTCTATTAGCAGATTAATGTGGGGTTATCTAGGATGAGAAATGGAGTAGAGAAACAAGATTAAAAGGCATAAATACATCCAATACAACAACATGGAAATAATTATAATCTGTAAATGTAATACGATTTATATTTATGGCACTAATTCCAGGCTCATGATTGTATCGGTGTACTTGATTAAATCTAACATGCGGGTTACTAAGGCAACAGGAAAGATCTTATGGATTTTGTAAGAAACAATGGCAAAATGAATTAAAGCCATTTTTCAAACACACACAAGGAAAGAACAATGTTTACCACATACAGGAAGAAAAAAGCAGCACATCAGCTGTATTTAAAATAAAAACTTGAAAAAAATGTTTAAAAAAAAAAAATTACTGGATAACTGAATTGAGTTTATCTCAGTAACTCTGTATGTGGCCTATCCAATAGTGATAATTATGGTAGAGCTTCTGTCTGGAAACCACATTAATCCAAACAGAGAAATGATGTTCTGCATGTAACTTTGTGTTATTGTTGGAAAGTTAGAGGAAGCCAGCAATAAACAATGCCTGCAGTCTGAACACAATGGTAGTTTACAATGAAAAGACATAAAACAATGCACAAAAATAGATGAAGTCAACCCTATGACTCCTGCAGGCACCAAATCATTTAGACTTTAGAAGTACTGGAGTGGTAGCGTGTGGACCATCAGTGGACTGATTGAATAGTGGCTATTGCTCAGGAAATGCCTTGAGTGCCTAACCTGATACTTACCTGTTTCACTGTAGGGCTATTCTAGTTTCAAGGTTTACAGTCTGGATCAAAATATGTTTCAGAGACTAACACTCATTTCTCCCAAATCTTACTGCCATTCAAGCTGAGTCTTCCCTGCTGAAACTCTGGGCCAGCACCACAGTTTGGGAACCACTGACCTAGAGGCCCATGTAGAAAAATCAGTTACACATTCAGTTTGGGTTGCTTAAAGGGATTCTGTCATGATTTATATGTTATCATTTTTAAGACTAAATTACTCTGTGTACATTGGAAGTAATTTATTCTACCATTTAAAATTCTTTACCAATAAACGTATTTTTTTTGGCTGTAATATTGGTGTGTAGGCATCTATCTCAAAGGATTTTGCCTGAACCTGTACTTTCTGCGTGAGCACTACACATTGGAACTGCTTTCAGAAAAGCTGTTTCTCCTACTCAGTGTAACTGAAGGAGTCATGACTTGGGTTAGCCAGACTTGGATTTTTACTGTTGAGTGCTTTTCCCATATGTTCCACTAGGTGGAGCATGTAGGTGTCAGGGAGTTGTTTTCTGGTTACCTTTCCATTATTATGTTGATGGGCTGCTGGGGGGAGAAAGATTGGGGACATATCACTATGCAGTGCAGCATAAAGAGTGACTGAAATTTATCAGAGCACAAGTCACATCACTGGGGGCACCTGGGAAAATAACTTTGATGTTGAGCCCCATGTAAGATTTCAAAATAAATATAAAAAAATCTGTTTACTCTTTTGAGAAATGGATTTTAATGCAGGATTCTGCAGGAGGACACTATTCATTGCCCAATTTTGGGGAAAAAAAGGTTTTCCCATGACAGAATACCTTAAAGATATTTTTGCTGTGCACCATGACTTGAATGACTGCAATTAAAATCCTAGTTGACAATTGATTTAATTTGCCATGGCAGCTCAGTCTCCTGCCAGGTCCAGTAAAGGAAATTTTCTGTGCAAGTAAAAAACGTTATGCCTTAAACCCAATGTTCAGAAATTGGCACATATTCTGAAGGTGACATTAGATATTGATTTAGTAACTGGGGCAGTTATAGATTTATTTCCAAGCAGTGCCCAGATGTTCTACTCAGACTCAATGAACATTCACATATTCCAAGCAACTTGCTTTACTGAAGCTGAGGAAAATGAGAGATATATTGTGGGAGTCAGTAATCCTACTGAATGTGGCAAACACAGTGTTATCATTTCAGCGGCACTGCCCTCTTTATACATGTGTTCTTCAAGCTTTCCCACAGGAGAACCATAATCTATCTATATCAGGTCAAATCTAGGTAATATACCATCATTAATTTATACCTTCAGCCTTCATACCTCTATACAGCTGTGCAATGAGATACTGGAAGCAGAGCATTCAATATCTATACAGGTATGGGACCTGTTATCAGTAATGCTTGGGACCTAGGGTTTTCCAGATAATGGTTCTTTGTATAATTTGGATCTCCATACTTTAGGTCTGCCTAAAATTAATTTACAATTGATATTAGGCATCAGTAGTTAAGGGGCAGCCACAAAACACAGGAGATATAAACTCATGGAACCTATCTACTGCCATATTACATGAAGGTTAGTTGAAAAAGTACTGTTTTCCAGCCTTCATACCGTCAGCCTTCAAGTGGAGGTGCAGAAAATGATATAATAAAATAGAAGCAATGGAGAAACATTAGAGAAGCCTGCAAGATTGTGTTTACTACTCCCAACCCAAATAGAAATGAGAGGCTACACAAAAAAAAGGGTTGAAGCAATGGAGAAGCCTAGGGTGATCGAGTTTAACAACAACAAGTCAAAAAAGCTGAGTAACGTCCGCAGGATAGAGTGTAGGAGAGAGCTCAACAGTTGGAATGATGGAGTGTTGAGGTTAGAATCAATGAGCCAGTTGAGCTGAGGACAGAAGAAGCAATCTAGAAGGGAGAGCAGACAAAACAGTTTAGATGAGAACAATGCAGGCAGAACTAGAATTTAAAGCTAGCTATGAACAAACCATTTATGAATTGTTGAAGAAATCCTTGGAAGTTGGCTTTTATTAGTAGCTTTCTTCTCACCCATAATTGGATGGACCCAATGCAATCTGGTTTCATGTAATATACCTTACGGAGACAGTCTTATATAATGTCATTGCGAATAGTCTACAGATTGACAAGGCCAAAAAACACTACTCTTTTCTCATACTATGCAGGTCATACTATCAGTGCCAGGCCAGGCTGGTTGGGTTCAGTATGCAACCCTGCTGGCCATGATGGTCAACTCCATTGTGCACATGGGAGAACAAGCGTTGAGTACAGGGAACTCTTAACAAACAGCATCTAGTAAGGGGACAAGGGCCTGGACTAAAGGTAGCCCCCACACAGTTATTTCTTAGGCGAATTCTCTATTCCCTGGTACCATCGGAATCCTGGTTATTTCTTTTTAAACAATTTCTCTGTATTACTAACAAACCACTTCTTTAGTCCAGCATTGTTCAGTTGTTCTCCCTGTACTCTCTCTTTGGGAGACCTCATTATTTCACATGGCTTTAAATATCACTCATACGCACATAAGTAGTGATAGATAAATTTGACCCGTTTTGCTTTGTCGAAAATTGGCAAAATGCCAAAAAAATGGCCAAACTCATTGAAGTGAATGGGTGGGTTTTTTTGTGTGATAATTTTTTAACTAAGGGCATTTTTTTCTGCTGTTTAACGAGGCAATATATTCTGCTTATCCCTACACACAATATGCATAAATATTTAGACAATCTGTAATTAATATTTAGATGTGGATCTCAAACTATCACCTACCTATTACCTCCTGGCTGGGTGAAACAACACCATATTAAATGTATCTAAAAGTTTTTCCACCCAAACCTGACCCTACTGCCTTCTTTTACTTTCTACCAATGTTATGCTCTCTAGCCAAAGCAGTCTACTAAATCAACAGGTTTAATCTGCCTGACCTGTCCCTTTGCTTTTCCTCTAAATAAGCTTGTCTCTGAGTTGTTATATCTGAAAGTTTTAATAAGGTGGTAAACTAAACCTGTTTGACCATATTCTTTATGTTCAGCAACACCTTGGTATAGTTCTATCTCATGACACCCAACCCAGACTCTTTGCCCCTGAAAAGCCCCTCTGTAACACCCCTTTACTGAGTGTTGAATGATTCCTGTGCTTCAGTAACACATAATGAAGGCTGGCTAATCTCTAGCAGATCACTTATCATAGGCTTGGCACA
This sequence comes from Xenopus petersii, assembly GCA_038501925.1. Lineage (NCBI taxonomy): Eukaryota > Metazoa > Chordata > Amphibia > Anura > Pipidae > Xenopus > Xenopus petersii. The sequence goes on from CM076677.1 coordinate 88,815,893, forward strand.
AGGGAGCAGCACAGCAGGATACCTAGCACTCACGTCTATGGCTGTTTAAATAGCAGCAGAAATCAATAGGGTTCATTTACGTCTGCAGTCGCAGTCCCACACATTTCCCATAGTCAGTTGCACATAAAACCAGTTCTATTGTATTTGCGTCAAAATACACTTGGTGCCGCTCACAGGGCCAGACTGGAGCATTGGGGGCCCACCAGGTTCCAAATTTCTGGGGACCCTGCGCATATGCAAACGCCCACATGTCATTTTTTTGTGGGGGGGGGGCAGTTGATCGGAGAGCAGGTCTGTCCGACCCTGGTCCTACATGACTTCTGTCCCGGACAGGGATGCCCCAAATTCACTATTTTGGGATTCAGCCAATCCTAAATCCTTCACAACAGATTTGGCCGAATGCTGAACCAAATCCGAACCTTAATTTGCATTTGCAAATCATGGATTGGCAGGATTTAAAATGTTTAAATTCCTTGTTTGTGTGACAAGTCGCGTGTTTTTGGGATTTGGATTTAGCCAAGTACTTGGATTGGGCAGAATCAGAATCCTACTGAAAGAGGTCGAATTGCAAACTGAATCCTGGATTCAGTGCATCCCTGGTACTGAATTGGGCACTGTCTATTGCAACAGGGGAGCTCCTGTTACCTCCTGGCCAGGCAATAGCTCCAGGGTTCCCTATGTGCCCAGCTGCGACTTGGCGCACTTACACCTAAAGAATCGAGCATGGAGGTCACTCATACAGTGAACACCAGAAATGACACCAGGGGGTTGCACCATAGCAGTTGCATTTCACTCAGTCCACTTGCAGATGTAAAAGTGTCCTACTATCACACACACAGATGATGAGTGATTGCCTTGTGCTCGGAAATATAAATAAATCATTAGAGCGTTAGAAGATGCCAAACTTCACTTGCATTATTTTTCTGTTCTTTAGAAAGCAGATGAGTTCTAATCCTAATCATCCAGTTAAATAATTTATTCACAGCTCTCACTGAAAAGTAATCATTTCCAATAAGGTTTCAGTAAGGTTTAATAATAGCACCACCTAGTGTTAATTTTATAATATACACAACACTTAAAATTCTACGATAATATACAAAAGGTTAGGAACAACATTTCTAAACAGGCAGGTGTTAAGGGAGTCAAACAAATTGGTGACGCCTTAAAAAAAATGCATGAGATGTCCCTTCCACCAACTCCCAGTCTAACTGACCCCTGATCCCCACTATTTCTAACCACCAAGTAGTTGAGTACCCAAAAGAGAAATGTTGCTCTCTCTCTGGGGTAGGAAAAGGCAGGTTTTCTTTCTTGTCATTTTCAGGTCCCTGTTACAGTGTTTTTGCACTCCATCCCAGAACCACAGCACAGAGAGCTAAAATAATTTGGCAGGCACCCCTTTAAGTTTGAGGGATATTGGGGCAGAAAATGAGCACCATTCCGATTTCAACTTAACTGGCCTTCAGGCAGAACTCCTTTATCTTATATAAAGTTTACGGGTCAATGCCAGGGCCTATTTTAATTCTCAGTCCAGACCTAACTTAACCCTATCCTTCACATTGGTTGAGCCCCTATCAGACCCTCATTTCTTGGTCAGTTTTAGACCCTAATTCCATCTGACAACCCTGAAGAATGAAGCAATAACTCAAAAGGGCTTTGCATCAGCCATGCTCAGCCATATCATTTCAACTTTAAACCAGTCAGAGCATCTGGTTTCGGTCTGAACCACACATTATTTATATAGAAACACTAGTCTAGCTAACACACTGATTTTTACTCTAATTTTTCATGTTATAAATAGTTTATGAAATAAAGCCCAGCCCCAGAGTTAGCGAGCCTTTCTAACTGCTAGTTGATTTGGGGCTTTTTTTGTGTATTTGTGTGGATCCACATACAGTATAATACACAAGCGCCATGAAAATCTTGTAAATGATATCCTTATAAACAGTGTGTATTATATAATAAAGTACCCACTATTATAAATCTGAGACTATTAGAAACAACTTTGGAGCTCCATGACCATTACATTATTATTTACAGTATTTTATTCACTCTGTGTATATTAGTGTACCAAACCATGCACCTTCGCTTTCCTGTTATGCCTTTGGTTCCTTCGTCATCTTTTGCTTTTTTTTCTCTTTTTTTAAAAAGTTGGGTTTTTTTGGGAGGGGTGAAGATTTTTTTTTAAAATGAGGGGTCTTCATACACACACACCAAATGACAATGTTGTGTTAGCAATTATTATCATGCAGGTAAAACATGTTATTTATCGTGTGATAGCTGTGGATCAGTTGCTCCCTATTGTTGTTACCTATTTCTACTTATATCTGTAACAAACCTGTGAATTCAGTGGTCCCTCCCCATTATTCTTAACCAAAGGGCAGCTATTGCATGTTAGCCAGGCCACCTCATTCCCAGCACCCCCAGCATTCACTGTGCACCACTTTGTCTGCCTTTATGTGCAACACTTATTACCAGGGCCACCATTACAAATCACAGAGCCCTGTACAACAAATTTTTTTGGGCCCCACCCCAGAGTTAAAAGACCACACAGACATTAGCACTAAAAAAGGTAAACCCCCCTCACACACACACAAGTTATTTAAAGCTATTGATGGTCAAGGCCTCCTTTTAAGCTAAAAAAATACTATGATGCCAGGGCCTCCCCATAAAGGTTTTTTTTTAAATTGGTGGTCAGGGCCCCCCTACAAGTTAAAAAAAATAATTGGTGACCAGGCACCCCCTATAAGTTCAAAGAAAACATTGGAGGCAGGGACCCCCTTTCAAGTTTAAAAAAAAATTGGGGCCCCAGAGAATATTTTTTAAAAAAACATTGGCGCCAGGGCCCCCCGTGGAGGTTTTTTTAAAAAAAAACATTGGCGTCAAGGCCCCCTTACAAGTTAAAAAAAATTGGGGCACCAGAGAATTTTTTTTAAAAAACATGGTGGCAGGGGCCTATAGACTATTAAAATAATACATTGGTGGCCAGGGGTTTAAAAAAACAAAAAAAAAAACACACATTGGTGTTCAGTAGAATTGAACTCAAGGCTTCAGAACTTCAATTTCGGCTCCTTTTGAGACTTTTTTCGACACTTCAACACTTGAAATTTGGCTTGCTTTGTGATTTCAGGTATTTTCGCTGCATCTAGACTTTCTTCGCTTCTGGTCTTTTTGTGGCTTCGGGATTCCAGCTGTTCGGCTTTTTTGGGACTTCAGGAGGCGGCACAGCTTCGGTGCTGTCAAGGAGGGCCTGGTATTTCAAAGAGTGCAGCACAGCCAGGCCCAATACACTTGTACCCACTGTGCCCCCCTGATTATTACACTTGCAGTGCTCACAGACTCCTGTACCAGTCCTAACATTCCATATCTGTTTATATAAAAACTACTGGACTACTGGTGCCCAAATGACTGCTCCAGGTGTGACAATGCCTTCCTCAGTGAATTCCCATGTTAGAGTGTCCCTTGTGCTCTGCTGACATTAGTCAGGGGCAGCCAGTGTAACATTACACTAGTGATGAACTCTAAATTCACACTTTCATAAATCTGCCCCATAGTGTTTATGCATCCAGTGAAATAGCATACAAAGAACTATAGCAATGGTGGGTACACATTATGTCTGCTACCGGTTACACTGGGTTATTAGAACAGAGCGACTTCTGTGCAGCCATAAACTTTACTTTACGTCCATAACCACAAAAACATTCAAAAAGTTATTTAAGAAATCTGAACTAACACGGCAATGTGTTGAAGTCACGCTTTTGCTTTCTAAAAGTAGAAAAGCGCCCTGTGTGTATAAAAACATTAAAAGGGATTTTCTGTACACTAGTTTTTGGCAAAGGAATCTGTGATGTGTGTGTGTTTTGGAAGAGAGTATTATGCTTGGCTGGGTTTCAGGAACGGTTCTTTCCTAAATGCTCATTTTCTTGTTTGCGCACAGTACATTTACCCTTAAACTTGACCCCAGCAGTTGTTTTGCCACTGATTGGAAGAAAATACCATACCTCCTGCAGGCACGCTGCCCTCTATGTGCCAAATGGATTGGGAGACTTGTGAATCTTTGCAGCTAGTCATTCTCTTGCTTTTAGAACAGCCTGGAGATTGTCCCTGATCCCTAAATGGGTCTATGAGCAGCAGCACAGGAATTACATAGGGTTTGACCCTTTCCAAGTTCCTACACTCGGGAGAAAATCACAGCCTTTTTCGAACCTAAAGAGAGAATTGTAATGCCAAAACACTTGTTTGTTCATTGAATGCAGAACATTCAGATGGGAAGAGGAGTGTGTACTAATGCAAAGGAGCCAACCCAACGTGTCATCAGAATCACTGTGTTTGCTGATCGACAGCTCATCATAACTACAGCCTCGGCTCTTCCCTGTGTAACAAAATTCAGGTTGCTGAAATGTCAAATAATGCACAGAAAGTGATAAAGAGTGCTTTGTAAAGGGTAAGGACTGTATTCTTGGGCAGCAGTGGCTAAAAAGATACTGCAATTTTGACAAAACACCATCTGCAGGGTAGTGAGTCCTAGTAGGGATGGCACATCTGCCCTAGTTAGGAAACTTAATATGTTATGCCAGTATCCCTTCATTTTCCAACTATAATCCACAAAGCAGCAAAACACTAATAACTATACCTTTAACCAGGGGTCCCCAACCACTGGGCCGCGGACAGTCCTGAACTGAGACGCCGAGCCTACCCTGCAACTAACGACGGCGCGCCCGATTGGATGACCAGTTGCCACTGACCCCCCCAACCCCCTCCCGATCATTAAACCATGAAATCTTCGGATTATTGCACAAAACCCAGCGCCGATCAGGATATCTTCGCGACATCGCCCATTGACTTCTACATGAACTCGCAGGTCTGAGTTGGAGTACTTTTTTATTCAGACTTTTAAACCTCTCGGGGTTTAACTTTTTTTTTTTTTTTTTCATGAAAAAAATAGTTTTTCCCCTTTAAAAGGCCAATGAGAAAAAAATCTGACTTTAATAAATAACCCCCGTAATGTATTTATCATATTTGATCAAATCAGTGCCTGGGGGACACTGTGAGATGAGCAGCCATTAACCCAGAAGCGTTTGAGAAGTATCTGACTCTGTAGTGTGATTATTGGCTACAGTTTTTCAGTAAATACGTCAGTATGTAGATGTGGCAAAGCTGAAGGACTTCCAGCAGTTTCAATTAAATTACTTACACTTCCCTAAGGGTGGTGGCACACGCTGCTACTTGGGGAGATTAGTCGCCCAGCAACAAATCGCCTCTTCTTTGGCGACTTATCTCCCATAAATGCCTGGCCATCAGCTAGAATGTAAATCGCTGATAGGATGGCACTTGGATCGCTTCGTTTTTCCAAAGTCACCAGAAGTTGCCTCACGAGGAAACTTTGGGTGACTTTGGAAAGCCGAAGCAATCCGAGTCCCATCCCTTCATTGATTTACAGAGCCATGCATTGGGCTTTGTACCCGCAGGTATCCGCATAATACCCACAAAGCAGTCTGGATTTGGGTGGAAACCCCCCTATCTACTGATGGTGTGGATGGTCTCAGGTACCCTGCAAAGGGAGTCGGTGGGATACAGGAGGGATGTGGGCTGCTTAAGATGCCGGGAGTTTTGCTGAACTAGATCCATGCAGTGGGAAGTACAGTGTGGAAGTAATAATGTGGTACAGACAAATCAGTTTGAGGTTAAACATATCTGGCATATCAAGGGTCGAAGTGAAAATTATAGTTTTTTTTTTAAGTGGAATTGGACTAGGGAATAGTTAAAATTTGATTCGAGTTTTTTAAAAAAACTAATTTGATTTTCTAAATGTATCATGTACTGGCCCTTTAAGAATTTGAATTTGACTATTCACCAGCTTAAACCAGCCGAATTGCTGTTTTAGCCTATGGGGGGGCTTGCTGGGATCAATTTGGAGTTGTTTGCAGCCTTGCTGAAAACCAAGTTTTTTTCAGAGAAAAAACCTCGAATCAAATTCGATTCAAGTTTGCAGGTCGATCCCTTTCACCAGAGTTTGAAAAATTTTAAAATGTTTGAAACGTTTCGATATTTTTCCGAATTTAGAGTTCATGGGATCGAACCATTAACCCATTAACTCTAAATTCGACCCTTGATAAATGTGCCCCCTTATATTCTTCTCTGTTACTTTCTTTGTTGGATTTTACCTTAGTGTCCCAGGCAATAACTCCAGGGTAGAATGTGGAAGGGTTATTATAGTACATAAAAGCTACAGCGTGGGAATCTGGAATAGATAAGGATACGAGTCTGTGTGTGAATATTTGCTTTCAGTTCTGCGCTGTGAATTTTATTCCACTGCCTGGATATTATCTTGTTTAGGCTTCCAGTGCACAACATTAGTCAGGTATAACTGCAGTCTTTGACCAGCCGCTGTCACAAAGGTTGGCTTTTGTCCATTGTTCCTCTGGGGTATCTGAGCCCACTGGGGACATCACAGCAAGAGCCCAACCTGCCCAGTCGTGGGGCCTCCACCTCACTTGCAAACGTCACTGGTATTTTTCCAGCAAAAACATTGTCAGCGCAATTCTTCCAAGGCGCATTAAACCCGAAAGGCACATGAATGAAAATATTTGTCATGCCACTAACTTCATGTACTTTGCTATTACAGTCAATGCAATTGAAAGCCTAGATTTATTCACTGTAATATTTTCTTTTTGAAAAAATTCAAGTAACAAATTATAGAAACCCAAGTATGAAAAAAAAAACCACGAGAAACTATTTGCGACATTTGAAGAAAGAAAACTTGTGAAATGTTGCTGAAGTGTGTGTGTAGGGGGGCTGAATAACTAAGCAAACAGCAAGGACTTTTTCAAACATACAGGGGGTTATTTACTAAAATCTGAATTTTTCTGATTCATTAATAAAAAAAATCCAACCAAATTAGAATTTAGGATTTACCCTCATTAGAAAAACACGAAAAAATCCAGATCAACAAAAACTGCGACTTTTTAGGATTGTCTCGAAAACCGTGAAAAAAATGAGTTTCTTTCCCCCACAAAAAATTCTGATTTTATAGTTAAAAAAAACTCAGGTAATTTTGCCGGGTCATAAATAACCCCCAAAATGTCACATCAAAATAAAAAAAATATCACACAGAACAAAATGTCAGAACAACTGATCTCAGAACGGAATCTGGACCCCTAGCAAGAGAGCCCCACAAAACTCGATGTTTTAGAAGGCGACAGTTTTAGAATTGAAAATAAATGTCTTTGATGAAAAAATACCGCAAAACAGCAGTTTGCCAAAATTAGTGATTTCAAAATCAGCACTTTGTAGCTTCTTACATGTCATATGCCCTTAGGCGCAAAGAAACATTTTGACAAATATGAATGAGTCTGATGTCTGGTGCCACATAGACATTTGATTACTCAAATTATGAGGCACATAAGATAAATACAGGTATGAGACCGTTATCCAGAATGCATGGGACATGGGGTTTTCCATAAAAGGGGTCTTTCCATAATTTGGATCACCATTCCTTACGTCTACTAAAAATCATTTAAACATAATTAAACCCAATAAGACTGTTTTGCATCCAGTCAAGATTCATTATATCATAGTTGGGATCAAGTGAAAGGTACTGTTTTTTTAGGGATGCACCGAATTCAGGATTCGGTTCGGGATTCGGCCAGGATTCAGCCTTTTTCAGCAGGATTCGGTTTCGGCCAAATCCTTCTGCCCGGCCGAACCGAATCCTAATGTGCATACGCAAATTAGGGGCGGGAGGGAAATTGCGTGACTTTTTGTCACGAAACAAGGAAGTAAAAAATGTTTTTCCCCTTCCCACCCCTAATTTGCATATGCAAATTAGGGTTCGGATTCGGTTCGGTATTCGGCCGAATCTTTCAAGAAGGATTCGGGGGGTTCGGCCGAATCCAAAAAAGTGGATTCGGTGCATCCCTAGTTTTTTTACTACAGAAATTATTTTGTACATTATTATTAATCTTTACAGAGAAAAATCGGTGAAAAGATTTTAAATTATTTGATTTGGGAGATGGCCTTCCAGTAATTCAGAGCTTTCTGTATAACGGATCCCATACTTGTAATGCATACTCATTTCGGTATCAACAAAGGTTTCTGACATCTATACATCTCCTATCACTCGAAAAGCTGACCCAACCCTTACTTACCTGCTCTCAACCCATCTGTAAGCTATCTGTATTTATTGGCCTGTGCCCAACCCACCCATCTATGATGTCACTGAAGAGGTGGGGCAAAGCAGCAGAAATGGGACACAGTAAGATCACAGATGGGGTGGACTGAAGGAAGAGTTCATCCTGTTGCCTACAAAGGATGTATGGATGCTCGGCCAAACCAGCCTAAATCTGTGTGTCTCATGGGTTTCAGGCCGGCAGACACAACACTACTCTGTTTTATAACTCTCTGTATTGAATATTTACATAAACTCCCTTGAAATTTCATCCCCTAGCCTAGCGGGCAAATTGTTGTAAAATCATTGCCTACTCACTACATTAAGAGGCAGATTTATTAAGGTTCAAATTTTTTATTTTTTTTTTTTTGTCAAAACTGTCAAATTTGAGTTTTTAAAAAAAATCGAATTTTTCATGATTTATCATGCTCTGGCACTTCAGAATTTGAATTTGATTATTCGCTACCTAAAACCTGCCGAATTACTGTATAAGTCAATGGGAGAGGTGCAGTGGCCAATTTGGAGTTGTTTGTAGCATTGCTGACATTTGCGGACACAAGATCACAGCTCCCTGGCAGATATAAGAACAACACACTTAGGGGCATATTTATCAAGGGTCAAATTTCGAATTTGAAAAACTTCAGAATTCAAAAAGACCAACCGAAATTAAGTCTAAGTTTTTTTTGGCCGTATAGGTCTGTTTTCAATCGTATAGGTTTGTATTCGGCCGAAGTCCACCAATTGACTCCAAAGGTTCTAGGAGGTCTCCCATAGGCTACAACAGCAATTCGGCAGGTTTTAGATGCCGAATAATCAAAGTCGAATTTTTAAAGAGACAGTACATGATAAATTTCGATATTCTTATTTTCGGATTTTTTTCAAATTCAAAATCGAATTTGGACGATTCCCTAGTAGAACCACACAAAACAGCTCGAAATCTGAAAATTATCCTCCACCTTTGATAAATCTGCCCCATAATGGTAAAAATCCAGGTCCCACTGTGACTCCTTCAGTTACATTGAGTAGGAGAAACAACAGCCTGCCAGAAAGCAGATCCATACTGAAGTTCTGGATCTTTCTGAAAGCACATGACCAGGCAAAATGACCGGAGATGGCTGCTTACACACTAATATTACAACTAAAAAAATACACTTGTTGGGTTAGGAATGAAATTTTATATTGTAGAGTGAACTATTTTCAGGGTCAGCAGTGTAATTTAGGAATTAAAAACGACATCATAAAAATCATGACAGAATGACTTTATTGGAGAAGCAATGGAATCCATTAGATGAGCTGTGGGGGAAGAGAAGCTCTGCTGATCCATTTGATACAACCCCACATGGCACAGTAATGTCCCTTTGTCCCGGTACATTAGTTGTTTCTTGATTTCTTTAGAAGTGTAAATAATGGGGGGCTGTACACAATAAGCTGGAAATAAGACGCTTGTAATGCAAATATAGAATTTTATTTGACTGCAATTTAATTATGAAAGGTGTAAAATGATGCATTACAAAACAGAAAACTAGGTTCATGAACTGCATATCTTAAATACCACTGTACATTTTAAAACAATCAAAACAACGGGTAAGTGGGGAACCTCGAATAAAAGATGGATTGTGAGAAAACAAATATACAGAAGGGGCCGGTACTAAATTGGCAGAATTTGAAAGGGAAGTACTGCCTGCACCTGGGTTACAGGTTTGGGACCCAGCCACCCGCACTCACCTCATAACCCTCACTGACGTGGAACAGTTCTGAAGGCATTGCAGGTAGATCTGTGTAAAGTATAAGCAGACATTCCCATTGAAAGGCTAAAAATCAAGAGAGGCCCAAAGCTATTGGCACATTAAGTCATTGGTGAGTGAATCAGGTCTGTAACAGTCCAGGAAACAGTAGAGCAGGCACTCAAACAAAGGCAATCTTCCGCCAGGCGAATAAGAGCAATTAGTATAAATGTATGTCAAAAAATATATAGATACAGCCTTACGCATTTTGTGTTACAAACACTATGGGGCAGATTCACTAAAGGGCGAAGTGACTAATGCTAGCGCAAATTTGCCAGCGTGACGTCATTTTGTTACTTCGCCGATTTACTAACGGGTGCTGGCGTAAATTCGCTAGCAAAGCGTACCTACTCTAGCGCTACTTCACACCCTTACGCCAGGCAAAGTTGCACTATGATGAAGGGACGTAACTATGCTAATTCACTAACTTGCACATTTTACTGAACGTTACCTCTTGCGCCAGACTTGCCTTCGCCACCTCAGACCAGGCGAAGTGCAATAGAGTAGATAGGGATTGCTTCTAATTTTTTGTAAGTCCCAAAAAACGCTGGCGTCTGTTCATTTTTTAAGGGTGATAGGCTGAAAAAGATCATACATTTTTTTGGGGTACCCTCCTTCCCCCCTACATTTCCTAACATTTGGCACCTAAACTATATAGTGGGCACATGTGTAGGGCAATATAACAACTCTATTTTATTTTATGAAGCTTTCCCAGCCTTGTGTAGTGTAATGTATTTGGTGCTACATATACGTCCATTGTACTTTAACTTGGCGCTGTATGCAAATTAGGCATCGCTAGCATAACTGCGCTTTCCTTGACGAATTAACGCTAGCGCAACTTCGTTACCTTTCGCCTCCCTGAGCGCAACTTCGGATTTTAGTGAATTAGCGGCGCCCTGGCGAAGTTTGGCTAGCGCAACTCCGCAGGTTAGTGAATTTGCGCCTAGGTCCTATAACTAACTGTAACACGAAATGCATAAGGCTGTGTGTGTGTGTATATATATATATATTTTTTTTTTTTTAACATAATACTTTTATACTACTGTAATTGTTCTTATTCGCCTGGTGGAAGATTGCCTTTGTTTGAGTGCCTGCTCTAATGTTTCCTGGTTTGATCCACTCTCCTTGCTGAAGGCTCAGGGTGGTGCGCCTGGGCATCTTCCTGGTTGTGGTGAGTTACTACCTGATCTGCAACAGTACCAAGAGACACATGCTCACTGCTGGTACCAGTGGTATGTAATGATCCCAATTTCTGTACAGTAAAACAAATCTGATTTCTTGCATTTACAAAGCATGACAGAAGCAGGGCGTGTGTGTTACCAATGCAGCAATGGCACTAGTAAGGAGAATAACTGAGGAGCTGATGTTACTACTGGGACTAAGCAGCAAAGCAATGTCCACACTGAAGCTATGTACCATGTAGAACACCATAAATGATTTTTAAAGGGAAAAGTAAGCAACACCCAGAGCTTTTAAGTCAAAGCAAAGACAATCTCCCCTGTTTAAAATTAGACAGGGGTAAGCAACCAGATTTTGTCAGCTTCCATAATCCCCCAGTAGAGTCTTGGCTGTTGGTGGGATGCTGGGAGTTGTAGTCCCAATAATATCTGGAGGACTACAGCTCAAGTCAGAGATGCTTGATTTATCATAGGGCATTAACTATTTCAGTGATGGGGAGGGCTATGCCCTGTTATAAAGCCAAAGTGACAATGTATGCTTAATTTTATTTGTGTAGAGCAGTGGTCCCCAACCAGTAGCTTGTGAGCAACAAATTGCTCTCCAACCCCTTGGATGTTGCTTCCAACCTCTTGGATGTTGCTCTCCCACCCCTTGGATGCTGCTCCCAGTGGCCTCAAAGCAGGTTCTTATTTTTGAATTCCAGGCTTTGAAGTAAGTTTTGGTTGTATAAAAACCAGGTGCACTGCCAAACACAGCCTCAATATAGGTTGACAATCCACATAGGGTCTACTAAATGGCCAATCACAGCACTTATTTGGCACCCCAGGAACATTTTTCATGCTGGTGTTGCTCCCCAACTCCTTTTACTTCTGAATGTTGCTCACGGGTTCTAAAGGTTGATTGATCCCTGGTGTAGAGCATATTCCTGTACATGCAATCCAGCCATTCCATGGAAGGCTTTTACTGCACAGGGATAGGAGCACTACAATCAAAGTGGAAGAAGAATAGTCTGACCTAAAGACAAATGCATTTGAGTCTTTGGGAAGTGTACAAGATATTATGTTTTGCTACCAGAAGCCATAACATCCTGGAACGGTAATCAGAAAAGGAAATATCAAGGGCAGCTTGCTAAAAGAAAAAAAAAAAAAGATATGAAAAAAACCACTACACAAGGTCCCCTAAACTTCTCACTGCCAAACCCTCCAACAGCCCTTTAATGCCGTGGGCACCCGTGCCCATTGGCATAGATCATCAATGAACGTCACCCAAAGTTCTATCGTGTAGCCAAAGAACCAGATAACACAGTCATTCTAGTAAATAAACGGAAATAACATAAATAACGTTTGTGTCACTGAATTACACAATGAATGAATCGATCCATCTTTCAATTGTGGACAAATCATACATAAAGGTTTCATAGAAATGTACTTTACAGATAAATTACTACATATGATATACTAAAAGGCTAATCTTCATTACAATACAAAATCTACATTAAAAACCATCTCTCTCTTATTTTTTGAGTAAAACACGTCATAAGTGCATGTGTGAGTGTACGGACTGATTTCAGAACTTGAGAACCAAAGCAGAAAAATAGGGCGGAATAATCTTATTCTGGGAAACAAAGAGAATATTATGTCCCTTTTTAGCAACCAATGAGCAGTAGGTTCCTCTTATATTCTAGGAAGAAAGGGGGTCCCGCTGATGTGCCCAATGTCCCAGCATTTCTGAAAGGATGTTTAATTGATGTTTAATTGAAACTGCAATGCTAGCAATAAGCCATTCACTACCTGTGTGGTAACAAAAACATAAACTGTAGGATTATAGAGAATGTGCACATAATCTCATATATCTGTAGAATTATACAGAATGTGCACATACTATCATGCTAAAGAAAAATATAAATTATTTATTAGTTTTGAATTTTTAATAAATGCTCAGCAATAGACAATGGTGTGCCGAGTGATGCCCCCAATTCAAAGCATGACAGCACTAGTACAGGAATTTGTAGATAAATCTTGTTGGAAAATGTTGCAACCATTATGGATGGTTAGAGGTAATTTAGTAGCACGTCCCGAGCCAAAAATTGAAAATCAACCACGTGCCATTGCAGTGACACCTGTGGGTCTTACTGTAACCATAATGGTATGGATGGAGTGTGGGTTGAAGGGTCTATGGTGGGAGAATGCAGATAGGACAGTCCTAGCTACAGAGAGTACAGACAGCTCAACAAACCAGGCAATGGAACATGAGGTGGGTTCAAGCATCTTACCTCTACTCCATGGAGAAAAATGCTCCAAATCACCCCCATTTGTATGGCCAGGGCCTGCAAGTGCACTCAATTGCAACTGTCAAATTAAACCATTGATGTTTCTGGCAAGTAACTGCATCCATACTTGCAGTTGATACATACAAGAGAATGGGGGTCATTTTGAGTGTTTTGCACCCTGCCCACGGAGCTAATCATTGCTGTGGGAACTGCTTCATGTATATATGTGCTTTGGATATGTTTTGGATATGTTAAATGAGGGATCAAACTTCCATTTCTTAAATTGCCAATATCCCCCTCCCCTGCAAGTTCAGTGAATAGGACTTGAACAAATGTTTAGCCAGTCTAAATCTGCAAGACTGCACTGGTAGTGAGTAGCAATCGAATTGTTATTTAATTTATGCTGTAGCCTAGCTGGTGGTGTTCAGCTGGGGAAACATCATCATGAGCTTTAACTGCAGTGACAGGTCACTATCAGCACATTTGAAAGTTTTTGACTAAAATGCAGTTTCCATTTTAGCCAAATACAGATAGCAAAGGCAGATTTGCAAGGTTTTCTGCTGGAGGGGAAATATGCAGTATCAAATTGCTTAGAAAGCAGTATTTTTTCTCACCCCCACTAAAATGTGGTGTCAGCCCTCTCCACTGAGCAATAGTCAGTCTGGTCTCAATAAAGAAAGCAGCTGCTAAACTGTTATTTTTATTACATCTAACCTGTTTATCAAGGATATTGTTGAGTATCTTCCACTCTCCAGTACTATATCTTACAGCACCCACTGCCAGTCTGGGAACAGTACTTCATGAGCACAAACGGGGTGATTCAGACATCCCTGGGTTAGACACTTCTGATTTTTGAATGAGCATTTTTCTTGTAACCAAACAGGGTGAAGAAAATGACACACGATGCAACACACAGGTTTGTGATCTTCAAAAATGACCATGATAAACAAGTGTAATGTTCTTCTCTACACCATCAAAACCAAATGGTTACTAAAAACCCACTAAGTAAAATAAATGGTGCCGTAAAATTGAAAATAATCTCACTGGGCAAAGGCTAACGCCACACGGGGTTGATCCTTGGCCTGTGGAAAAAACAAGCTACAATTAAACCCCTGGTAATGGCAAATCACGGGACTATTCTAAAGCAAAAAACACTGTACTACACATGTGACAAACACACAGATTTGTGAAGAAAGCTTGTGGGATGCTGGAGCAAGGCACTACTGCACAGTGAAAAGGATTTCTCAGAAACACAATTACACTGATAGTGTTAGCCTATTGCACTCTTTCCTATGGCAAGTATTTTGCCAGTGGGATTAACAAGTTACATAAGGTTTCCCACGAGTCATTTGTAGGATTAATATATGGCTACTTTCAAATCCAAATTATGCCATATTAAAAAAATAAAAAGGCATTATAGATGATTGTAAAAATCTAGAATAAAGGGAGATTTGATTGCATTTGTTTTGTATGTCCATAGAAACTGGCTGGTGATTAACTCAATGAGTAATTTGGTCAAGGGAGACCAATATTTACCAAAAAAAATGTATCAACAAGCTGATGCCGCCTGAACGTAATTGTACTCTCTATATATTATATTGGCTGATTTCCCATAAATTCAGCTCTTCCATTTACTGCTTCTGTTGGAAACAGCATTGCGTTCTGTAGTTATGAAGCAGACATCTGAAGATAAGTAGGAAAAAGTGTAAACCAATGAGAAGAGCTGGGTTAAATGGCTAGTCAGGTTAGACTACAAGGGAAAAACAACTGTGAAAGTAGAATTATCCGGCTATGGGGTTTCATTCAGATGGCTTATATTAAGGCACTAACCGTTTCATTTCATATTGTTATTTTGGTATGATTTCATACCACATATCAATGTTGGCAGCAATTCATGTCAAAGTTCAAACAAACCTGGTCATTAAGTTATTATTTCGCAAAGGATGAGGTCAGTGGTTTCAGTCTATGTAACATACAGAATGATGTTTATCCAAGTCTGTATGACTAATGGTGGATGACCTTTTTGTTTCCTTTTCATGTAAGATGCAAGGTCACATATATCCATATACATGAATCCTTCACTACCAGAGGAGCTCCAGAGCACTGGTTCATGTGTTGCACGTCTCTGATGATAAAAAAGAGTAAGGCCATGGCACATTGTAGTCTTAAAAAATTTAAAAGGTGGCTTCACAGAGAAATGTAGGTGGTTCTCTACATTACTGGCTTTCTTTAAACAAAAACATTTTGTCCCAGACCTTTTTGAAAACATTTTCCCCTTCTTGTCCAGTAAAATATAAATGTTAAATAACGGTTGGGAAGCTCCAACATTTCTGTTTTTTAAGGACCATAAGAAGTGAAATTAGTGACTGTATATATGTTCAAGTCTTTCTGCTACCCAACTGGACTCTTTTCTCTCTGTAAGTGCAGACTGTACTCTGCTTGGAGTCTGGATCACAGCTTGTCCGACCGGAAACTGTCCTCTATTGAGGGGTCAGGCAGAACCATGTCTGGGTCACTTAGCATGCTAAGCCCATCTAGGCTCAGAGGTCCAAGTTTCAGCTCATCATCCAACTGAAATGTATTATCTGCATCAAAACCCAGCTCAGAAACACCAGCAACAGCATTGCTAATGTCCTTTGATAAACTGTTGCTTGAGTCATCTGTGGAAAAACACACACAAAATGTAAAAAATTCTACCAATGGGAGCTAAAATACATCCCACTAACTTAAAGGGATCCTGTCATCGGAAAACATGTTTTTTTCAAACCGCATCAGGTAATAGTGCTACTCCAGCAGAATTCTGCACTGAAATCCATTTCTCAAAAGAGCAAACAGATTTTTTTATATTCAATTTTGAAATCTGACATGGGGCTAGAAATTTTGTAAATTTCCCAGCTGCCCCTGGTCATGTGACTTGTGCCTGCACTTTAGGAGAGAAATGCTTTCTGGCAGGCTGCTGTTTTTCCTTCTCAATGTAACTGAATGTGTCTCACTGGGACATGGGATTTTACTATTGAGTGTTGTTCTTAGATCTACCAGGCAGCTGTTATCTTGTGTTAGGGAGCTGTTATCTGGTTACCTTCCCATTGTTCTTTTGTTTGGCTGCTGGGGGGGAAGGGAGGGGGGGTGATATCACTCCAATTTGCAATACAGCAGTAAAGAGTGATTGAAATTTATCAGAACAAAAGCCACATGACCCTCAATTGGGAAATTAACAATATGACTAGCCCCATGTCAGATTTCAAAATTGAATATTAAAAAAATCTGTTTACTCTTTTGAGAAATGGATTTCAGTGCAGAATTCTGCTGGAGCAGCACTATTAACTGATTCATTTTGAAAAAAAAGTATTAATCCCATGACAGTATCCCTTTAATAAAACAAAAAAAATACAGTTCATTTTAAAAGGTCTGAAGTGTAGAAGTCAGTAATAAAATGTAAAGTAGTAAAAAAATAGAAAAATTGTATACATGGTGCAGGGAATTCCAGTTTCTGGCATGTAAGGGCTGTGATGAGGCAGAATGAGCCAACGAGACATCCCTCAGCCTAATGTCATGGTCTGTAATGTAACCATGACCTGTAAAGTGCAGGTGACTGAAGATGGCAATTTTACATGCATTTATTGCCTCTATGTAATGAAAACATTTTTCTGAAGGTGGCCATAGACACACAAATCGAGGATTCGTACGATTTTCGGATCGTGTGTGGCGTGTGCCGACATCTTTCGTCCGGCGGAGATCGGTCGTTTGGTCGATTGGTCAGGTTTGATTTTGACCCGACCGATCCCGCCATACGGCAGAACAATAAGATTACACCCGTTATAGCCATGTTTGTTAATGGCATATCGGGGAAAGATCCGCTCGTTTGGGGATGTTGCCAAACGAGCGGATCTTTGCATCTATGGCCACCTTAAGCATTAAATCAACCAGAATGCAACCAAACCAGTAAGCAGACTTTCTGAACCTGGTGACCTACCTGTAAGGATAATGTTTGGGACACTGCCACCGCAGTTAGAATACAGATAATTGGGCCGCAGTTGAAAAGAATCCTGCAGATTTCCATGGCTGCCTCCTAGGCCCATTAATGATGCTTGGGAGTACTGAAGATTCATATTCGGATCAAAGAATGCGTTAGTATTGGGAAGGGAGCTGCTTGGGCTTCCAAACATGTCATACTGTTCTTGCTGCAAACAAATGTAAAAATTAATCACAAATGTGAATCTGCCTGCAAGTAGTAACTGAAGTTGGGGGTTAAATTACTAATATGCGAGCGTACAATTTGGTTGATGTGTGGCGCTGGAAGTACCCTGACTCTAGGGAATTTTCCTGTTATTCTACTACGTATCAGTCATTGTCTAGAATAGATTTAGCACTGGTTACCTCGGATCTTCTCCCCAAAGTTAGAGAGGTTAAATATTTGCCTCGTGGAATCTCAGATCATGCCCCTCTGCTCCTCTCATTAGATCTCCTTTCTGACCCTGTTCACAAGAACTGGAGGCTGAGCCCATACTGGTTGCGAGTCCCTAGTGTGGTTGAGGAGTCCACGGACTCCGTTTCGCATTATTGGATTTTTAATCATGGCTCCGCGGACTCCTTGACTACCTGGGAAGCTTTTAAAACTGTATCTCGGGGTACCCTGATAGCTGCAATTACCAGGGCTAGAAACACCTCTAAAGATACTCTGCAACTTTTGGAATCAGCAGTAGCCCAGTCTGAAGCTGAATACATTGGCAATCCCACGCCTCAGACTCATGCTGGATTTGCGGCTGCTCTTAGGCGGCTGAATCTGCATAGGGTGGAACTCACGAAAAAACAGCTTTTACATGCCACTAGTACCACATTTGCATACGGTGATAAAAATGGCAAACCTCTTGCCTTCCTTGCTAATCCTCCTCATGGTACCTCCGCTGTCCCCAGAATACTCTCATCAACTGGTGAGGTGTTAACTGCCCCGTCTGAGATAGCCCTAGAATTTGGTAAATATTATTCCTCTCTCTACACATCTACTGCATGCTATTCTAATACTGACCTCCACAATTATCTTAATGGTATTCCCATTCCGAAAATTTCACCTCAGCAAGCAAAGTATATGGACTCACCGATTTCCCCATATGAGATTGCAGAAACCATATTATCTTTTCCCTCGGGTAAATCCCCAGGCCCAGACGGCTTTGTCATAGAATGGTATCGCATTCATATACGTGAGATAGTGCCCAAATTACATGAAACCCTGATGTATGCCTTTGAGAATTTCTCTTTACCCAAAATGTTTTCTGACGCCACAATTGTGGTCATCCCCAAGCCGGGAAAGGACCCCACAGCATGTTCTTCTTATAGGCCAATCTCTTTGCTCAACATGGAAATTAAAATTCTTGCTAAAATTTTAGCTAAACGTCTTGTCAAGGTGGTGTCTACCGTTGTGGAACCAGATCAGACGGGCTTCATGCCTTCTAAATCGACTAGTTTTAATCTGAGACGACTATTCCTTAATTTACAACTGAGACATGAAAATCTGGGCTCCAGGTTGGTGGTTTCTTTAGACACGGCTAAGGCATTTGATTCGGTTGAATGGCCATATCTATGGGAGGTAGTGACTAGGATGGGTTTTGGTCCTTCTTTCACAAAATGGCTTAAGCTGATGTACAGTGAACCAAAGGCTTCCGTCAGGGTTAATGGCATTAATTCCTCACCATTCCACCTAACGAGAGGTACTCGCCAAGGGTGTCCCCTCTCCCCGTTGATCTTTGCTCTGGCAATTGAACCTATGGCCATAGCGATTCGACACTCTAAAAGAGTAAAGGGACTCATATACAAGACAATTGAGGAGAAAGTTTCACTCTATGCAGACGATACGCTACTCTATTTAGCAGACCCGCAGGATTCACTCTCCTCTGTACTTAGGATTGTCCAGAAATTTGGTACGTTCTCGGGCCTCCAAATTAATTGGGACAAGTCTGTTATCTTTCCCATTGATGGACAACTCCCGACAGTGGTAGACCCGGATTGTACTCTTAAAGTGGTAGATAACTTTAAATACCTTGGGATAACGGTACACAAAGATCCGACGCTATTTCTGCAACATAATTTATATGCCTTGCACCGCAAATTTAAGGATACACTTACACACTGGACTAACCTCCCTCTTACCCTTATAGGCAGGATAAATATATGCAAAATGATCTATCTTCCTAAATTTCTTTATATATTCAGTAATACCCCCTGCCACATACCCAAAAAAGCCTTACTTGATATAGACCGCACACAATCGGAATTCATTTGGGGTAATAAAACGCCCACTCTATCCAGAGCCACTCTCAATGCCCCGCACGATCAGCTGGGACTTAATTCTCCAAGTTTTGAGCTGTACTACCTTGCCTCCCAGGCCTCACATGCAGCCAGCTGGAAAGTGTTTGATGCAGAAAACCCAGCTTCCGTAATAGAAGCCTTATATTTTACTTCAGTGGAAAGTCTACACAATGCTTTATATAGAACTCAGAGAGATGTTGGCCCCTTATTACCTGCTATGGATGCTACTAAGAGAGCCTGGGACGCAATGGTTCAGATCACTAAGGCCGATATTACTTTATCTCCAGACTCGCCTTTATGGGGTAACAGTCACTATTTGCATTTTGCTACATTCTTAGAAGTGGGAGCTTGGACTAAGTTAGGGTTAAAACGGCTGTCCCAAGTGTTCTTTGAGGGGAGTCTTCCTACACTAGCTACTCTTCGTCAGCTTCTTTCTCTGCCTGACCTGTCCGAATTTAGATTCAACCAGATCGCCCACCTTTTTGCAGCGCAATTCCCAACTTCTCCTGTGTTAATACAACGCACGATGGTGGAGGAGTTGATAGCTCAGCCCACTAAAGCGAAACTTCTGTCGCATACGTATAAGCACTTGATCTCTAATAGGTATGACCCCAGGCCCAGAGTGAACTATAAGTGGGAAAGTTGTGGAGTCAGTGTGGATCCAGATGATTGGGATGAAATTATAGACAACCTTTACACTCCATTAGTAAGTGTTCGTGACAAACTTATCCAATTTAGGATCATACACCAAACATACCTCACCCCGCAGAAACTATTTGTAATGGGTAGAGCAGTTTCACCCGCCTGTCCTAGATGTGGTGCTTCTGTCGCCAACTTTATGCATTTAATGTGGGACTGCCCAGTAATACTCCGATTTTGGAGAGCAATTGTGCACTTTATGGCTGCTGAACTGGAACTTCCCCAAATACTTAACCCTGCTACCTGTCTCCTGGGCCTTCTTGATTCGGTGATACCTAGAGTAAACACTAGATGCCTGATGAGATTGCTTCTCTTTTATGCGAAAAAAGTGATTGCACTTCACTGGATGGGCCCTTCGCCCCCGACGCTGAGTAGATGGATTGGACTAATTAACTCGCAATTGGAATTGTATAAACTCACGTACCTCGCCCGAGGATGCCCAAAGAAGTTTGAGAATATATGGAATCCTTGGATCGAGTCACCTGCCACCTCAACTAACACCTGATTGCCAATTTTCAGCCATACTTCCTTCCCCCCTCCCTTTTCTCTTTTCTTTTCTTTCCTTTCTTAATCTGTTCTTCTCTCTACTCTTTATGTTGTAAAATTCAATAAAAATTACTCTTTAAAAAAAAAAAATTACTAATATGAGTACAAGTTCTGCAAAGCATAACCCTGGGTGTTCGCTATGGAGTACAGGAACAAACACTTATGCACAATGACATCAGCAACTCATCTTACCCCTAAATGTAGAGAACAAAATTAAAATCTTGCATTGCATTACCTGTGTGCACAAATAATGTTCATTTTTTCAAGTTACTAAGGTTCACCAGTGCAAGTATGGCCAGAGCATATTTCTGTTTACTTTTTGCTCACTGACTGAATACCATACAGGTAGTAGACCTGCTATCCGGAAACCTCCTATTCAGAAAGCTCCAATTTACAGGAAGCTCATGTCCCATAGACTCCATTTTAAACAAATAATTAACCATTTTTAAAAATGATTTCCTCTTTATCTGTAATATTAAAAGCATACCTTGTACTTCATCCTCTAAGATATATATAGTCCTTATTGAAGGCAAAACAATCTTACTGGATTTATTTAATATTTAAATTATATTTTAGTAGATATATGGTATGGAGATATTTAAAAAGAGATATTTATTAAAAGATCCCTTATTCTGAAGACCCCAAGTCCGAAGCATTCTGGATAACAGGTCCCATACCTGTATTTTGTTCACATCATAGCCTACAGATACTTGAGTGTGTCAAAGCGTTATGAATGGTAGATGAGTAAAGACTACTTCTTTAACTACTACAGATTGCTGATGGATTTTTTTTAATGTATCCAATAAAAAATGCCTGCAAGGCTTGAAGATGGATTAAGAAACTTTCTATTGCTCGGTACCAACTAACCGCAAGTATTGCAGCCTTTGAATGTAAAATTTGTATTTCTTCTAGATAGCTGCCTGAACAGGTCCTGCCAATATGTTGCCAACTTTAAAAACATCTGAGGCTTATTCCCAAAATGAATGCACTTGTGATTTTAAAGGTACCCTTGTTGCCACAGCAACATCAAGTAAACACTAAGAAAGACTTAGCCAAATTCACAGGTGTCTGTATCCCTTAAAGAGTATTTTATAGATCTTTTCCATTGGTCATGGGAACAGACTATGGTCTTATTTGCATCAGATAATAAAGATGCACTGAATCCAGGATTTTTTTTAAAGCAAGATTTGATTCTCCGAATCCAAGAGCCTGGCCGAACCAAATTCGTATCCATAAAATCACTTGACTTTTCCTCACCCAACAAGGAAACTTTGAGTTCCTTTAAACTCCTCTTTGCTCTAGGATATATGGGCTTGGATTTGGTTTGGGACTCAGACGAAAGATCTCACTGAATCCCAAAATAGTAGATTCCATGCATGAAAATTCACTCCTGTTTTGGGGGAGCTTCTAGAGTTCAAGACATCAAAGTAGGTGGCACTAGTTAAATATTACAAAAAGGGGTAGCTGTAGAAATTGTGGGATTGAATTTTTTTAAGAGAAATCAAACACTAATTTTGTTTTCCTGGCTCTTACTGTAGACAACCAATCACAGTTTATTGCTAAATTATTTATATGGTTACTACTTTGACTGTGAACTTTTCTTAAAGGATGTGGATTTTTAATAAGCCCATCATTGGAAGACCTATGCATATGATTTTGTCCCTTCCTTTTTCCAGTGCCTTAAGGCTCTAACTCCCAAGCTCAAGACCAGTTTCCTAGTATTGATTGTTGTACAGTGAGCATGTCCTGATCCGTACTGATTATAAGTGCATATGACATGGCACTGCATTCATAAACACTATGTGGTCTAAAATGTTTAATTAAAGTAGACATACTGAAACTAGTAAATGCTGGGATTTACAGAACAATATTAATTACCTGCTGCCACAGATATTTCCCCTGCTTTGTAGGTTGCTGATGATCGAAAAAAGAGTCTCCAAAGAATCCACTCAGTGAGCTCTATAGAAAATGACAACAAACAGATAAAATATTATGCTTGGGATTGTTTTTTTTTTACATTTTCTATATGATTTCAACAATAATTCCAGACAAGTCAAATTCCACTTCATGAATAAGAAATTCCTAAAGTGTTACATGTCCTAATATATTGCTTTTTTCCATTGCCCATGTTTAGAAGGCAGAACAATTATACTGCACTGCCTAGTTTAGACTGTTTTCCAATACCATAATCAACCTACCAAGAAAACAACATCTTTACTATTCCACTCTTTTTTCATATGACTCCACTATTTACACTGAATAAAGACCACCATTGAATTAACTAGTAACCTTTTCATTATATGCCTAACCAATAGGATATACTCCTAAAGACAGGAATTTGAGAATTACTTCAACAAAACAACAGAAATAAATAGAATCTAATTAGAAGAGGAGCAGTCATAAAATAGCTATTTCCCAGCATAATACCAACTTACATTAGCTAGGTTCAGATCAAGAGGGGGACAGGGTACTGGTGAAGGAGGCTGGAAGTTTTGAGACTCTGGAGATTCATGCATTTGTTGGTGTGTATGATGATGCGGAGGTTGGGGTTGATCTGCATATAAGGGATAAGGCGGTGGAGGCTCCAGGGGAGGAAGGGAAAGTGGACTTCGGTCCATAGAAACACCCTGGTAAAAGAAGTTTTACACTTAATTCACTTGTTTATTATTAAAGGAGAAGGAAAGGTAAAATTCGTACAATATCCCAAAATGTTTCCAATTACCCCCTGTCCTGAAACGCTGGGTTAGATTATGTCTGTGTGCCTTTTAAATGCTCTGCTCACATTCCAAACTTATAAACATTTCAATAACTTTGAGGGCGCCATGTTCTTAACCCTATACGTCACTTCCCCATTAAACTTATATCCTCACTGCCTTCCCTGTGCTTGTAACATCGTTGGTTAAACACACAAATAAATGAAATATTGATTACAGACCTCAGTCAGACAAAACACGCAGCCTTTCCTCCCCCTTCCTCCCCTGTTCGCAAAACTATCTTGTAAGCGGAGCGGGAGTTTAGAACAGCATTGCGTCTCTATGGTTACAGAAGCTCTCTCGCTCAGCGTACATGTGTTGCGAACAGGGGAGGAAGGGGGAGGAAAGGTGCGTGTTTTGTCTGACTGAGGTCTGTAATCAGTATTTCATTTATTTGTGTGTTTAACCAACGATGTTACAAGCACAACATTTAAATAGGCTGTTAGAACGGACCAAGCATAGATAGTAATGTCGTTTGGGTGTCATGTGACTTGTATAGCTTCTTGCACAGGGAAATTTATCTGCGCATGCCCAGGGCACGGAGGCATGGTTGTGCGCATGTGCATGCCCTGAGATGGGGATTTTTATTAAGAGACTGGCGTGATATACTTTCTATCTACTTGGCAATAATTTGGAATTCAATTTCAGATTAATTTCACAAGGAAACTAAGTTGGAGATACGCTTCTGGTAAGCAGATCTTAACATACTGGCCAGTACTTTGAGCTGTATTTGTATTTTGACTTTAGTTCTCCTATAAAGACCTTCCCCACTTAGCTATCTATTTCTGCATGAATATCAATACACAAACAGGTAAGATTGCCCTGCAATGTAAGAATACACTAAATCAATAAAAACTCCTATCTTTAATGGCTGATCAGTTTGCTGCCTCCACTCATTTTTTTATCTGTTGCAAACAACTTGCACATGCTGTTTGGCTGCTGGTAATTACATCTCATTTTAATGAAGTTAAATGTCCCTTTTGGTTGTGTGTCTCATGTTGTATAGCACACTTTATGATATATAAAATATTTTTTTATATTTTATATTTTTTTTAGGACACAAGCCCTATGCTTTGAACTCATGTTGAACAAGGGGTGTATATTGCCCATTTAACTGAAACACTGACTACAGCATGTCATGATGTAGCTCACCACTGAAGCTTAGTGCAGTGCTGAGTGTTGGTATGCTGCCAACTGCCTGTTTATTAAGCATTCAGCCTGTAGACATTAACCGTGTCCAGTGTCCAGACTATCCATGTACAGGAGGGATGTTTGCAGGCAAATCAAAAACCAAAAATGGGAAGAGACCCACTATTAGTGAAAAAGTAGCCCAAATAATAATAATTAAAATTAAAAAATATTTATTAGGTCATGCATTATCCCAAGGTTTCATGCCAAGGTGGGCACTTACTCATACTCATTGGCATGAAACATGTTAGGCTAATGCATGACTTAATAAAGATTTTTTAATTTTAATTTTTCCCATTTCTGGTTTTTGATTTACTCTGCTAAACAATGTATAAAACTTTGGACTGGGGATTTTCTGGGCTGAGACTACTGTGTATAATTTTTTTTACTTACATTGGATTTATGATTTTCCTGTTTTAAAAGTAGAACTACACACCACAGCAAAATTACATAAATGTTTGCAGGCAGGCAGTACGTGGAAAACTTACAGGAAATACTGCAGCATTCAGGACAGAAGAGAACAGAGAAGAGAAACCTAAGTTAACATTTAGCCCTAAGATATATGTATATCATTCCTTACCTGTGAATTTAGTGGCATGTTCATAGGGCTAGTCGGTGAGAACTGGTTGCTGATGCTACGGTTGGACTCGCTGCCTGGAGTTAAAGTCAGAGGGCTTACAGGAGTGTGCCTGCGTCTTGGGGAACTTCCAAGACCAGAGGTAGGAAGAGATGGGTTGCTGAGAGAGGAGAGACGCAGAGACGGATGAAGTGCTGGGTTGTTGTGGCCTTGGGGTGTGTGGTTGTTGACATTAGAAGCAAGAGAGCTATTGTTCATCGTTGCCTGGATGGAAGGGTTACTGCGCGTGTTCTGAATACCTGATTGGAAACACAAAAATGGGCATACTTGGATTCTGCAGCTGAAAACTAGATATACAGTATGTTTTTTCAGGGGTTATGCAAAGTCAGTAGGTCGTTAGACAAGTGCCCACCCCCCATTTATATTTATGCTCTGAGGACTGAAGATATAGCAGGCAATAAGACTTAATTAGATCCCAACATGTTCTGTTGCTTAGCAGTCTCAAGCACATGAGATTTAGAGGCACCTGCTATAATCAATTACAGTGATCACAAATCTCCTTATTATATTTCACTGGTTTTGTGTAGTTCCTGTTAGAAGTCATTTATCCTGGCCTTTTTAGATGACTTGAATTAGAAACCTCTCACTCTCCTGCAGACAAATCTCTATTCACGGTTATATAATGGCTGCATTATTAAGGACTGCTTGTAGAACTTGAATGCTTGCGTTTTGATGTCAGGGAGTGGGCTGCCTGGCACAATGATCCTACTGAAGGAAGGAAGCTTTCCATATGCTTTTTTTATCATCTTTATTATTTCTGGCTCACCCCTGAGTCCTCTAGTCCAGTCTTATGCCACTTAGTTGCCAATCAGCAGCCTTGTGTCCTACTTTTTATATCAGAAGGAATCATTTACGGCTAGGCAGCAGAGTCCTTAGTAGATTTTGCATTTGAGCACCATAGAGTCGAGCTTATATCCATACTACATTTTTTACATTTTTTTCTGCAAGCTGCTGTGTCAACACCAAAAGCTTTTAAATGGGCTCTCCTTTTCCTTAGACACATCATAAAGCTGCAGCAATGCAAAATATTCTCCAATTCCATACAGGGAGACTGGCCTAAGTGGCTACAAGGGCTATTTTGCTCCCCATCGTTTCCATGCAAACACTATAATGGAAGTTATAAAACCCAATTACAAGATCAGGACCTCTTGTGCCATTTTTAGGCATCAGGCAACAGCACCTATAAACTCAGTGGATTCATGTGTGTGTTTTTTGGCGGTATGAAATAACTCTGTGTCTGATAGTAAGCTCTGTAAGTAAGTGAATAGTCATTTTTACAATTTTACTACAACACAATGGTATAGGCCTTACTGAAGAAATTGTTAGTTACTGAACCCTTCCATACCACTGACCCCTTGTGTGTTCCTTGGTATACAAATACAGTATATACATTTGCTGAGATACTTAAAGGAACAGTGTGAAAAATAAAACTGTTCTGGCTATTATGTTAGACATCTGTTCACTGCAGCCTTTAAAGGCTAACTTTCTTCAAAAAAATTTTATTCTGTCTGTTTATGCAGTTTCACTGAGTACAGTAAGCAGTAAAGTGAATAGAAAGTGAAATAGTAAGGAGCATTGCCAATAACAGTGTCATATATGACTCTCTAAATTCTTGGAGCAGAAGGAATAAAAATAATTACTGTCCCCTGGTCCTTTCTATGCCCCCACCAACCATACCATCAACTATTCTTACAAATGAGAAATATCAGAGAGTTGCCTGTATATTGAGAGTGCCGTTATACTGCATTCCAAGCCTTGTCCTGCCTTCTCGGAAAATGGTGGAAATAAAGCAAAGGAAACATGACATGTTCATCTTTAGATAGTTTCATTTGACAATTATACAGTGAAAATAGAAAAAAATAAAAAATAAACAAGGTACAGTTGGTCATATGATCCTCATAATAGTTTCTTTGGAGGTGAACATCACCTTTACATACCTTTACATTTGGCACAGAGCGTTATAAGAAATGTATTTTATTTACTATTGGTGATAGCTATTACCTATTAGTGATTAGATCCAAAGCAAGAAGATAGTAAGAGAACATACTGTAAGGTAAAATAAAGCAGGAAAAAATATTTATACACAGAAGTGTAGGTCAGTGTGAGAGGACACTTTGTACATAGTATCCATTCCTATTTTATATAACATTAAAGGGGTTGCTCACCTTTGAGTTATCTTTTAGTATGACGTAGAGAGTGATATTCTGAGACACTTTGCGATTATTATTTTGTATTATTTGTGATGTTTGGGTTACAGTAGAACCCCCGTTTTAAATTTAAATTTAAAATCAGGGAAATGTGTTAAAGTAACTTTTTCTTCAAGTACTGAAAGGATATAAGCACTGGTGTTCTTTTTGCTTTGATATACAATATTTACTGTGTTAATAACAAGGGTTAAGCATTGCAGTGTTAATGTTACACTATGGGGGGCATGTACAAGACTCTCTGTCAGTCACATACACAACCTAAAGCAATAAGTGATTGGTGCAGGACTGTATAAGGGGCAGACTAATTGGAATTGACCATTTACAGGCAAAACCATGGCAAATATATATCTGGCTAGTATTTTAAACCTCTTTATTTCACAAATAATAACATTCATAGAGGAAAAAAAGCAGTTTTTTGGGAACATCAGGACAAAATTTTGATGTAAAATCCAGGAAAACATTACTTAAAATGAGGGAAATGCACCCATTGAAATGCATTATAAATTGGTGGGACCACAAATAAAAAATGTAAAATGTGGGAAAACTTAAAATCAGGGGACTTAAAATCGAGGTTTCACTGTATTTAGCATCTTATTCAGCAGCTCTCCAGTTTGCAGTTTCAGCAATCCAAATTACCCTAGCAACCATGCATTGATTTGAATAAGAGACTGGAATATAAACAGAAGAGGACTGAATAGAAATATGAGTAATAAAAAGGAGTGATAACAATAAATATGTAGCCGCTCAGAGCATTTGTTTTTTAGATGGTGTCAGTGACCCCCATTTGAAGGCTGGAAAGAGTCAGAAGAGAAAGGCAAATAATTAAAAAAACTATAGCAAACAAATAGTGAAGACCAATTGAAAAGTTGTTTAGAAATGGTCATTCTATAACATACTAAAAGTTAATGTGAAGGTGAACCACCCCTTTAAGTTATAATTATATTATAATCTTTTTTTCCACCATAAACAATTTGCTAAAAACGCATAGGGGGCTTGGATAAGGATACTGACGCTACTATGCAATGCTTGCCCTTACAAGTTCTGAAATGGACTGGTTAGTACAGCACTGAAACACATTAAGAATCACACAAACCTGGCGAGCCACTGATGCCAAGATGAGTCATGGCGGCAGGGAGACCTGAGCTGTTCTCAGCGCTAATGTTGGCATAGGCTGTATCGTCCGGATCCAAAGGGGTTGGCAGAGGGGATGGGAAATGCAAGTTTGTGAGATCTGGCAGTGACCCTCCTGTATTAAGGCTCCCCTGAAAATGTGACAGGCTTGCATTTGAATCAGAGGATGGAAAAACTCTAGAGAAAGGAAATATTCAGAATTACTATAAAGTTCATACAAAAATCTCCTACCCAACCATATATATTGGCTCATTAATCTATATGACACTGCTATTTCTGACGGACTAGAACAGTTAGTTGTGTAGGAAACCGGTATAATAAGGGGGGGGGGCATAATCTTTTTCTTGTTCAAAGAACCAAAGAAAACCTTTAATTAAAAAACTGAATCAGGATAATAAAATGAGTGCCTGTCTGATCATAAGTAAATGTGTTCCCAGGGATGAATTCTCTCATGGGCTATGAACTGTGTTGATATATTAAGGGAGAGGAAATCTAAATACAGGTGTTGGATCTACTATCCAGAATGTTTGGGACCTGGGGTTTTCCAGATAAGGGACCCTTCTGTAATTTGGATCACCATACATAAAATCGACAAAAAAAAAATTGTAAATGTTAAATAAACCCAACAGTGCTTTTTTTTTTTTTTTTTTTACCTCCAATAAGGATTAATCACGTTGGTTAGGATCAAGTACAAGGTACTGTTTTATCATAACAGTGAAAAAGAAAAGAAATGTAATTATTTGATTAAAAGAGGGATGGCCTTTCCGTAATTCAGAGCTTTCTGGATAACAGGTTTCCAAATAATGGATCTCAAACCTGTACAACCACAACAAAATATCTTCATTCAGTTTGGGGTGTAATGGGTTGTAATCAAGTGCTAATGACATGCCATGAAAAGCACTGAATAGAGATAAGAATGAAACTTACTTGATGCCAGGCACCTCGCAGGACCTTGGACGCGACGTAATACACTGGATCTATGAACAAAAGCAACAAAAACAAGTCAGTAAGAAACACACTGTCATGCATATTCCAGGCAAATCTACAACTAAACCTATATAGCCACAAATTACTTTGGACGGTAATCACAATAATTTTTTTTTACTGAAGCAAACAAGAAACGTGACATTTTCAAATCTGGCATCTTGAGGGGGTGGATAAAACCATGGTGCATAATGGTACCACTATGAAGTGGCAAGTCTTTTGGGAAGAGCCTTGCACAGTTTACAGAGGCCCTAATAGCTTTGATAACTGCCATGGTGGGGAAACCCGGTAGGTATCAATCAAATATGGAGACGTCACGTGGACAAACTATCTGAAAACCTTATGCTTTTCAGTTAGCCCAGTACATTTCCTGGCCCTAAATCTGGAGCATTCTGCCAAAACAATAACAAGTTGGAGGTAAGGCAATTTTTACAAACATTTACCAACAGGGTTGTGCAGATATATTCACTCAGGCACATATAGGAAGCAATACCTGGGAAAAGCAGCATGCTCTTGCAGACACCCAATTTATAAGTTACTTCCAGTATGCTGCTTTAAAGGGATACTGTCATGGTAAAACATATTTTTTTCAAAAAGCATCTGCTAATAGTGCTGCCCCAGCAGAATTCTACACTGAAATCCATTTCTCAAAAGAGCAAACAGATTTTTTTTATATTTAATTTTGAAATCTGACATGTCAGTTTCCAGGTTCCCCAAGTCATGTGACTTGTGCTCTGATAAACTTCAGTCAATCTTTTCTGCTGTACTTCATGTTGGAGTGATATCATCCCCTCCCTCCCCCCCCAGCAGCCTAACAACAGAACAATGGAAAGGTAATGAGACAACAGCTGCCTGGTAGATCTAAGAACAGCACTCAATAGAAAAACAACAGGTCCCACTGCATCACATTCAGTTACACTGAGTAGGAGAAACAACAGCCTGCAAAAAAGCTGTTCCATCATAAAGCACATGACCAGGCAAAATAACCTGAGATGGTTGCCTACAAACCAATATTACAACTAAAAAAATACACTTGCTGGTTCAGGAATGAAATTTTATACTGTAGAGTGAATTATTTGCAGTGTAAACCAGGGGTGTCCAAACTACGGCCCGAGGGCCACATGCGGCCCAGGATGCCTATGAATGCGGCCCAGCTTGAAACGCTTGGTTCCCGAGGAAACATCATGTTGCAAAGTATATAGGAGAAGGGGGGACTCTGCTCATTGCCCAGTTATTAATAATAATATAATAATAAGTATTTAATATCCAGGCGTCCCATATTCCAGTGTATAACTCCATCTGGTTATCCAACTGGCATTGTAGTTCTGTGTATTTCCTTTACTTTTACAAATCAAACGTGATTGTGTATTTCATGTGTGGCCCCAGACAATTTTTCTTTTTCCAATGTGGCCCGGCGAAGCCAAAAGTTTGGACACCCCTGGTGTAAACAGTGTAATTTAGAAATAAAAAATACATCATAAAATATATGACCGAATCCCTTTAAATAGAAGCATACCCTTATCAGATGGGCAACTCCTGCCCTAAAGAAGAGGACTAGACTCGCAAAAAGATGTGGGTGATATATTATGGATTCATGAATCAGACACTTTTCTCAATTTCATTGCTGTTTTAATTGTTGATTACATTTTTTAGACCAATGAGTTTTAATGAATTCTCACCATCTAAGAGTTAAAGACATTTATTCGACTGAACAGGTACATCCACAAAATAATCATTCATTGTCAATAAAGGGAGATAAAAAATATACACCCTTGTTATAACAAGTGCATATAACTTTTCTTTCGTCTTCACTTTGGATTTTTTTTTTTGGATAGTTTTTTAATTATTTGCTGTCTTGCTCTTTTATTTATTTATTACATTGATCTGTGAAGCTACTTCAAACTGATGTTTAGTTGCTAGAATAAATTGGACCCTAGCTACCAGATAACTGCTGGAATTCAAAAACCACAAATAATAAGAAATGAAGACCTATTGCAAGTCAGAATATCACGTTCTACATCATACTAAAAGTTAATCCAAAGATGAACTACCCCTTTAACCCCCGGGTAAAAAAACATTGCCTTTATAATGAAACAAGTGCAAAGCACAATAAATGCAGTGCAAAAATTTTTTCTCAAACAGAACTACTAACTGGAACAATAAGTCATAATTGATTTATTAGTACAGGTATGAGATCTGTTATTTAGAAACCTGTTATCCAGAAAACCAGTATCCAGAAAGCTCTGAATTACAGAAAAGGTTTTGTGGCAGCGCACACCGGCACGTAGCGTAGCCATGAAACGCGTCAGACCTCAGACGCTAGATGTTTGATCAGATGTGAAAATAAAGTTATACCTTTTTAACCATAACCTCGTGTGGACGATTCCTACTGATGCCGGTATGCGCTGCCACAAAACCTATTGTGCTGTGAAAACGTCTCCTCTGTGACGGACTCGGGCGGCTGCACCCGGGTCACCACGTGGACAGGGTAAGACTGTGCAAATATACTTCACCTACTAATAACTTGATGTTTTTTGATGGGGAGCCCGATGGGACGTACGTTTGTGTAGAACTTCAGTGCAGGGTCCGGGGCTATTAGCACCCGGGCCACTAGCCTTAAATGGTGAGCGACACCAAGGGTGGTTATAAGTTCCCTGAGAGAGTTAAAATCCCTGTGCCTTGTAATTGATTGACTAAATTTTATTAGAAGCGCTGAATCGAAGAATTGGCTGAATTACAGAAAGGCTGTCTCCCATAGGCTCCATTTTATTTAAAGAATCCAAATATTAAAAATAATTTCCTTTTTTTTCTTTAATAATAAAACATTGGTGTGTAATTGATCCAAACTAAGATATAATTAATCCTTATTGGAGGCAAAAACAGGCTATTGGATTTATTTAATGTTTACATGATTTTCTAGTAGACTTAAAGTATTCCCAATTCAGAATGATCCGTTATCCGGAAAACCCCTGGTCCCAAGCATTAGTAGTGCAAGATTACAAAAAAAAAAACTAATGTGGGATTTTAGGTTACGAAAAGCAAATAACATATTTCTGTACATTCTACAATATTTAAAGAGGTAAGATATCCTTTTACCACTCATATTGTAGAGGTTTTTTTTTTTTTTTATCTGAATCGAACCAGTAATATCAATGACCATGTTTGATAAGTCACAGATCCCCCCCACAGCCCCATTATAGCACAGGTGTACAACATAATATACACAATAGAATACTCTACCTTTTGAGCTTCCCATATTTGCTTGGGCAGTGGCTTAGATACATTCAGCATATTCTCCTCCATCATAGCAGTAGGATAAGAGAAAACTGAAAGAGCTACAAAAAAAAAAAAAAAAAAAAAAAAAAATATATATATATATATATATATATATATATATATATATAGGCACACTATTTGATACTACTAGAATTACAAGCACAGTATACACACTAGTCCAATGTCATCAATATGAAATAAAGTAGAATATCAGTGCTAAAAAGACCCATGAATGTTAAAATACAATATGGACCAATAAATAAAAAGCCCAATGCACCAATGCATATACATATATAAACACTTGAACAGCAAGAGAAACCTCCAGTATATGATCCTATAGGTACAGGATGCGGCCTCTTCCCATGTTCATACATCAGAAGTGAATGTACTTCCGGGGCTTCTATGGCTGGCATTTATTAGCTTGACTCACACAATGCACACAGTTGTGCAAAAATTCTTACAATGGGGTACAGAAGGATAAATGAATGGGGGTGTTTTCTTTGTGAACGTAATGGAGACATTACAATGGGTACCTGCTGTGCGGTATCTTTCTTTTATTGAATATGTTATTATTGGCATTAGATATATGATTGTTTTTAGCAGTCCACATGCCTCATGCAAGGCTTATCATTTACATATTTATATTTAGCTAGGGGTGTACCAAATCCAGGATTCAGTTCGGTATTTGGCCTTTTTCAGCAGGATTTGGATTCGGCCGTACCCTCGTGCCTGGCTGAACCGGATCCTTAAAATCATTTGACTTTTTGTCACAAAACAAGGAAATAAAAAAATGTTTGCCCTGCGCAGCTCTTTTTTTCCTCCCCCGCCCTCAATTAATATGCAAATTAGACTTGGATTCAGTTCGGTATTCAACCAAATCTTTCACAAAGGATTCAGGAGTTTGGTTGAATACAAAATAGTGGATTTGGTGCATTCGTATATTTAGCCACATGCACCAGGGCTTATATTTTTAAATTGAACATACGTGCAAATAATACTGGTTTTATGCAGTCTTTAATAGCTTCATCGGCTTTACTCAACAATTGCTGCTTTATATTCTCATTTTAGTAAAAGTAGAACTGCCTTTAATATGTGAATATGATATTCCCCTGTGTAACAGATCAGCCTTGTTCAAGCATGCAGGGCACTGTAAGATGATAAGGTCATAACACAAAGAACTTATATGCAAACTGTACCTTCTCCAAAGTTGTCGATTTCACCATCTTGTAAACTTGCTGAAAAAGAGAAAAATTAAAATTAAAGACAATACACCTATTTAGCACATTCGTTTTAACTTCATTTTGAAAGAGGATACATGAACATTGTGTAGCCCTTATTGTTCTGGAAGACCAGTTAAAGGGGTTTTTAATCTTCCAAAATAGAAAGCAACTGGAAAAAAAAATCTTTATTTCTGGGGAACTATCTGAAAAGAACTGAACTGTAAAAAGAAATGTAAGGTGAACAACCCATTTTATGGTAACTAATCATTTTTGTAATGGGTTACAAGAAAGGGGCACATTTTCTATGTTAAAAATGCCCAGTGATGTCCCTGTAAATTCATTATAAGTATATTATAAAGTATTATTTTCGGAGCAGCTTTTTTTTTTTTTTTTCAACTGGTCTTCTTAATGTTTTTTTTATTCTGTATAGGGTTTGTAATTATTTACCTTCCTTTTTTCTGTCTCTTCTTAACATTCAAATGGGGGGGGGGGTCACTTAACCACGCAGCCAAAAAACTCTACAGCACTTTGAGGCTACAATGTCACTGTCACTGTTATCTTCACTAATTTTTTATCTTTATACTCAGTGCCCCTCCTATTCACCTTCCAGTCTGTCATTCACACTGCTGCATGGTTGCTAGGGTAAGTTTATCAATGTGTTGCTGCCTAAACTACGTCTCAACATGGGTTGTAAATTAATAAATGGAGAAAGGTTACATTACAGAAGTGAGTAAATGTTTTCTGTAAGGTCAAACCTGTAAGTAAACTATATTATGATTGATAACACCATCCTTTGTACAACTCAATACACTGATTAAGGGGACACAGACAAGTGAGGATTCTGGAAAGTTCCTAGAATGTTGGCAAAACAATGTATGGCTGTAGAATTATGCAGTAATGGATTCCCAAAAGATTGGCTAAAAATAACAATGGCTGTACAAAATGCAAGTTAAGCCATATATGAGTAAAAAGATGAATCACAAACAGGTTAAACAAGACTGTACAGCTCATGCAGAATTCAGTGCCAACACTAGAGGGGGCAAGTGCCAAAAACATTACATATGAAATTGAATCTGCTTTGTCTCAAGCAACAGGACAGGAACCTTAGTGGAAACATCATTACTACATATTTTTATGTATGTATAGTATATGCTTATATAGTGAAATGTCAATTTTACATTATTCTTTATTTTAAACCATTTATTTGTGGTCCTCCTACATATTATGCATCGCACACTTCCCTGATTTCAAATTTTTTTTGGGTTCTACTGTATATCACTTAGTTGATTTATTTTTTGGGAAACTGATCACACCTTCAGAAGTGCATCCTAGAGGGACAAAAACAAGGAATTGTCTACTGTGAGAGCAGCTTGTAGCCTTATTGCTCCTTATGTTGAATTACATCAATGACCACCTTCCATTGGGTACAACATTTTACCTCAGCAGGCAATCTTTCATAACAGTCTCTGTTCCTATTATGTGAAATACATCATATATATATATATATATATATATATATATATATATATATATATATATATATATATATATATATATATATATATATATATATATATATATATATATTTGCTGTCACCTTGGAGGTCAATAACCTGAGTAAGAGCACCTAGACTTATGACTTTATACGATTATGGAATGCTGAGGTGATGTATTATATTCAAAGAGCTATATACCCTTTGATTCCTTAGTTCCCTGTGAGGATACATTAGTAAACTGTACAGAAGAAATAAATGACAGCATGAATGTTTAATCTCAGCAGTAGTACACATTATGCTATCACCTAACTTGTGTGCCTGTCTCAGTGGGTGCAACAGCTTACCTGAGCTCCCCAACCATGCTTCTACATGTCATGGCTACCTGTAATGTTTAAAGCTGGCCATACAATGTCTGCCAGCTAGACTATGCTGTGGATATACAAGTAATTTACACACATATTTCACACCTGCACAGGCATTGAGGAAGCTCCAACTTCTGTGTATAGATGCAAATATACTCTTACTGACACACACAGATATTCAATGCCATATAGACTTTCTCTCTCTGGAAAGATCAAGCGCATACATTCTATAAAGCTGATTACGCTTCTGTAGTATGGTATGCTTTGTATCCTCATTATTAAAACAGTGTGCTTTTCTTGCCGGGAGACATCAACACTCTAAAATAACAAAAAATACTGCACCCCAAAATCCCAACTGGAAAACTAAATACACACCTGACTAGTAAAGCATGTGCTAATCTGATTCAATAGGATTTTTTGCATAGCACATACAAAAGTTAAGATCTGATCAAGCTTACGGTTTCGTTGTGGTGGTTTTGGCGCCCTCAGCATAGCTTGGGTTCCTCCCAAAAAAGGATCCTGCATTTTGGTACTTGAGGCACTGGTGTGAAGGGCTGAATCAGAATTTGTTCTGAGAAAGAAATAAATAAATAGGATTTTGTATTGAGATAAAAAATGCAATCTGTTTGAGAGGTAAACATACTGGAATGGACCCCAATGGAAAGCCATTCTCTATATTTAAGACATTTCTACTATATAGCGATTTCTAACCGAAAACATTTCTGCCTTGGGATTCAAACTGTTACTATAATTGTCTGACCGTATCCTTTCATTTCTGTTCAAAACAGAAGCAGAAGCACTGAATAGCTATTGTTTTGTATGGTTACTGCATTCCATCCCTTTCCACCAAAAGAATAAAAAGTCATTATAAAGGAAATAATAAAACACACGCAAATACAAACTGTTTCATGTCTTAGTGTTAAATGAAAAATACATAACAATAAAAGATTGGCTGAAACATGGGGAGCTGCTGCCATCAAGAAGTTTCTTCAGTGATGTATCTGGTGGAGATTGTATGCTTTTCTCTGAATTACATGACACTTTTTATTTCTTTATATCTAGCCATCTAGTCATCCTTGACAAAAACAGTATTAAATGGAGCAACACTCTAACTGGTTAAAGTATCAAAAAGCCAAAAACGTCCATTTGCATTAACATAAGATATTCCTATCCAGGGCATAGCTAAAATAATTCCTTTGGAGCAAAAATACTGAATTTCCCACAGAGCCTGTGTTTTAATTACAAAGGAAATATATTTGATTTGACAGCAAATGCATAATCATTACAAGAAAATGACATTTTGTTAAGGCTTTTCGATGAATGAAAACTATTGAAGCTTTATCCTCTTCATAAGAAGCAGGTATTCAGCATCATTCTTCTAGTGTTCAGAACAAACCAAAGCGAACAGACTACTCTGAAGCATTAGTTATATATATATATTAACTAGCACACAACAGGATAGCTAACAGAATGTGGTATGACAATGAATACAAGTATGCCCTAAAAAAACTGGAATTCTTAGAGTTTTATCAATTTTATGCAGAGTGACAACTACATTCAAAACTTTATGTTGAACATTGCACTAGATGGAACAGAACACACAGAATGATACATACTAAATGGCATTTGAGCCTGCATATGGTTAAAGTGAGTGTGCTGGATTGAAAAACAAGTTTTCTTTGAGATAATGTAAGGATAATTTTTTATATATACATATATCAAAAGAATCTTTGGCTTTTACACTACAAAAAACATGGCGACTTTATGGGCTAGAAAACAAAGATATTCCATCTGAGCAATAGATAGAAATAATTCACCTGTTAAGAGCAGATAAAAGTCTAAATCCAGGCCGTTTCTCTTCGTTCCAAGGAACCTGCTGCCTTCAGAGACAGAAGTAAAGAAGGGAAAAGGGGAGAGGGGACATGTTTGACATCAGTTGTAATCCCATTAAAAAGACTGAACATCTGCACATTGTGTCGATCTCAGGAAGTTAAGAGTTCTGGCAAGGAAAAGTACCAGAAGGAAGAGTTAATAAAGAAGGTGAAATGGGAATCATCTGAAAGAGTGTGGCACATATGACCAATGAAGCTAAATCCACGTGCTTGATTTGAAGGCGAATGGTTTTAAGAGGAAGTCAAGGAGGAGAATGTTATTGAAGGGTCTTCCAATGCAATGAACTGCATTGCAAGCTTCTGTGCTGAAAGGAGAGTGTTAGCAAGTCTGATATTCATATTAGTAACAGTAAAGGCCAGCAATTAAAGAAAAGGATATATATTCAACATTGCTTTTCTTGTCCAATTTGCCCCTTCTGAAGCCAGCCATTGTACATCTATCATACAGAAGCCAGCCATTGTATTACTACCATACTGCATGTCAAAAGGACTCATTTTGCTTCTGAGCTGCATAACAACTTCAATAAAAATCAGTGAAGAGTTCCAGTGGCCCAAAGCCTCTATAACACTCAACATATGCTTAAAGAACTTTGACAGATGTACTACACAATGTTACAACACCATTCATGCCTTTTTCTTACGTTTCCTCAATGTTTCAAAAAGAACACAGTGGCTCCTTACTTTTCACTGTATCACTGTGCTCTCTTACTAAAGACAGTGGAAACAAAATACATTTCATGACAAGGAGCTTTTGCCAGAAAGAGTGTAGGAAGCGTGCCATACTACTTTAGGAACTGTTAACTTGATTGAAGTGACAGATTTATTATTATTTGCATGAAGCATTTTGAGCTCATATTTACATGTTCTGCACAAGAAAATCCAACAGTCCATTTCAGAATAGAAAAGATCAGTTTAATTGTAAGCTAAAATATGGGCCTATCTTTGTGCTAAGGCAAAACTACAAGCACTTTTCTCTGCTGTTGATTTATTTTCTCTGTTAAGTTCTTTGGCAAAGACACAGTTGCCAGTGGGAACAAGTGACACTAGGCATCCAGAGCGTGGGACACAGAGCTATTTGTCCAGACCAGCTGCACTACTGACCTCTCTCACTGGAAATTATTTTATTGCCAGGGACACTGGTTTTTACCATCCAGAGCCAGGTCATAGCAGGGATCTTCTGGTTTCACTCAAATTTTAACTCTATGTAGGACCAATTTCCACAAAGAGTGGTAGGAGTAATAAGCATAGTTAAATTGGTGCTTTGTATAATATATACAAAGCAGAGGGCTTACTGTGTAAATAATATTTTATTGTATTCCTCCGTGTGACTAGTCAGGCTTATGGCACATATCTACCGAAGAACAAATGAGGGTTTGGAAGGACAAGTACCAAAATGCCACTGATTCTCAGAGTATAATGGGAAGTGTTCAGTGGCCATATTCAGAAAGGTTTTGTTCACTGATCTAATATCTGATCAGAACTGACTATATAT
The DNA here is from genome assembly GCA_038501925.1 of Xenopus petersii. NCBI lineage: Eukaryota > Metazoa > Chordata > Amphibia > Anura > Pipidae > Xenopus > Xenopus petersii. The sequence continues at coordinate 88,855,475 of CM076677.1, forward strand.
ACACGTATATACACACACAACTTGGTTCATGTTTAAAAAGATTTTGAAACCAAAACACCAAGGGGCCCTTAATCGTGTCAATGAAGGTACCAGGCAGCAGCAGAAACTGGTATAAGCGGAACATAAAAATGGATATAAAATAAGAGGCATTAATACTTCAGGAATGTGACATGAGGGGATTCCAGTAAGACAAAGAAAAAGGCAGAAGGTCGAAGTGTTCTGCAGAACTTGTTCTTGTGAAGTGGTGAGTAGCCACTGGAAGCTGGGGATGGCTTGGAGGGGTAATAGGAGTGTGCCTAAGGGAAGCACATGAACTGGCGGAAGATTGTGAAAACAATAGTCTTAAGAACTGGACAGAACTATATCAGTGAAAATGACTAAAGAACAACCAGAAAGTGCTAAAAAATCTGGATGTAAATGAGTAGTGGGGAGGAAAAAAACAACAGATGAAGAGAAAAGAAGTAGGAAGGATGGAGAGGCATATTATGCAGGAAATCTTACAGGGATAAGGAGTGTGGGGATTCCTGTTTATGTTTTGGTTATTTGATTAAATAGAATCTCCCAAAACAACATGCGAGCATTGGGGACAGCCACAAGGAAACTTTTGGATAGCCTATATCACATGGAGAAGAAGTAAGAACACTTTTCTTCAAAGGCGTAATTGGATTTTGAAGTAAGGACTCAAACTCATTTATTGATCTCATGAATTGCTTTTTTACTTACTGTCTTTAAAAGCATTATTGCTCATGCACAGGTACTGTATAAAGCATCATATCCCAGTGCACAGAAGTTCTTTTTACTCAACAAGCCCCTGTCTCTTTATTGCTTCTGTCTGCGTTTCAACATTTACTTGTTGCTCTCCCACATTACAGAATTCCTCAGTGTGGCAGTTCCTATTCAGTTTTCTTAATGTAGATATGCAGAAAAGAAATTGCCTTGCACTATAAAGCTATTTTACTTCTAAGATTGTTGTAACCCATGCAGTGTTTTACCTAATAGAGGGGAAGTACCTTCCTGTTATAAAGAAATTCAAGTGTAATGTCGCATGTTAAAGGGATTCTGTCATAATTTTTATGGTAGAGTTTATATTTCTAAATTACACTGCTTACACAAATAATCCACTCTACCATGTAAAATTTCATTCCTGAACCAGCAAGTGTATTTTTTTAGTTGTAATATTGGTGTGTAGGCGCCATCTCAGGTCCTTTTGCCTGGTCATGTGCTTTCAGAAAGAGCCAGAACTTCAGGATGGAGCTGCTTCCTGACAGGTTATTATTTCTGCTACTCAATAACTGAAGGATTTGCAGTGGGACATTGATTTTTACTATTGAATGCCATTCTAAGACCTACCAAGGAGCTGTTATCTGGTTACCTTCCCACTGTTCTGCTGCTGGGGGGGGGTGATATCACTCCAACTTGCAGTACAGCAGTAAAGAGGGACTGAAGTTTATCAGAGCACAAGTCACATGACTTGGGGCTCCTGGGAAACTGACAATATGTCTAGCCCCATGTCAGATTTGAAATTAAATATAAAAAAATCTGTTTGCTCTTTTAAAAAACGGATTTCAGTGCAGTCTGCTGGAGCAGCACTATTAACCGATATTGAAAAAAACACGTTTTCCCATGACAGTATCCCTTTAAGATCTGATATTTTTTTTAAGACTGCAGGTCTGATCTAGCAGCCATGACATCAGGTTTTGGGGTGCCACTGTAAAGACCTGACAGGCTGTAGGTAAAGTGGAAGCATTTTAGTAATAAATGTATTCTGCATGACTTCCCTTTAGCTTTAAAGAATAAAGAAAGCTCTTCGAACTTCTTTCATTGCAACATTTCAGGCTGCGCGCAGTGCTCCAGATTAGCCCCTACTGACCCTATTTTTATATAAGTCAACATCAAGCTGCCAAATTGAAGCCACAGTCACCTCTGCACTATACATCACTGCACACAGAAACACTTTCCAAGTGTACTGACAGGCTTTGATTTACTAGGAATAAAACTAGAACCCTGGCCAAAGTCAATGAAATTTGGACTCAATGTCTACACAGATGTCTAAATCCACGAAGCTACATGTTCAGCACCTGGAAACAAAGAACAATGGGAGCACTAAGTGCACAGCAGGTTATACTGAATATGCCCCTGATATCTTTAATATTATTTGCTCAGAGGCAAAAGAAAAATTATGTTAGGCATTAGAAAACGATTAAAATCTGCAGGGATGCAAGAACAGCTGTTAGTGAAAGAAATGATAATCAAAGTGATTTGGATCCACTGCATGTTTGCAAACCTGAACATATAAACATACATAAACGTGAAAATATGGACTTACTTTCATATCCGTTATAATGTAAACATTTGCCATTGCATGTAGGCAGTGTTTATATAGGTGTTAAAACCTAAACCTTTGCATCCATATACATGCAGATTATATATACCCACACATGCATTTTGTAGAAATATGCAATTTCCCTACTTACAAATAGGAGTGATCACATATTTGAAAATAATGATGTCAATGCATTATAAAAACCTTAAAGGAAAACTATACCCCCAAAATGAATACTTAAGCAACAGATAGTTTATATCAAATTGAATGACATATTAAAGAATCTCACCAAACTGGAATATATATTTACATAAATATTGCCCTTTTACATCTCTTGCCTTGAACCACCATTTCATGACTCTATCTGTGCTGCCTCAGAGATCACCTGACCAGAAATACTACAACACTAACTGTAACAGGAAGAAGTGAGGAAGCAAAAGGCAGAACTCTGTCTGTTAATTGGCTCATGTGACCTTACATGTGGTTTGTATGTGTACACAGTGAATCTTACGATCTCAGGGGGGCGGCCCTTATTTTTTAAAATGGCAATTTTCTATTTATGATTACCCAATGGCACATACTACTATAAAAGTATATTATTATGATAATGGTTCATTTACATGAAGCAGGGTTTTACACATGAGCTGTTTTACTCAGTATCTTTTAATAGAGACCTACATTGTTTGGGGGGTATAGTTTTCCTTTAAGAGAATAAAGGCATCTTGCTCATTTACCAAAACTGGGCAAATTTGAACTTTACTACTTTATCTATAGCAACCAATAAGTAATTTGCTACTGTATTTTCATCCAAATGTGACTGGGCAAATTTGCACCATGCCAATTGTTGTTGCTAAAGGAACCCCACATAAGGTGGACACACTTGAGGAAGTCAAATAAATGCTTAGATCACCAGCTGGATTTATTTATTCTATATCAGAATGGAGTTATTTCTGACTATTATAAACTACAACCCCCTGTATCCTTAATCTTATTTATTTGTTAAGGCTGACTAAGCCACTAACAACAGTGAATATTATTTCAGAAGATAAAATGAAAGGTCAGCGTACTTACCTTCTCCAGTTATTATCAGGTGGGGGAGAGAGATAAACAGATCCATATGGAGAACTGTCACAGTGATTTTGAGTTAAGGAAAAGCGGACACTTAGCTATACACTAGGCATGCACCATCACAGTGTTAATTCTATGGGAATCACAGCCTAGCACAGGGGCACAGAGAGTAAGTAAAGGGCTCCTTTAAAGTGAGCAGAAATGCCACTACAAACCAGTGGTGCTGCAGAGCTGGAATACCTCATTGTCAATAATACTACAGCATAATCATTTAAACACATGACAGCCCCAGTGCTCCTGTTCTGCCCGTGGCTCTACCAATTTAGGTTTTGAATAGAGCATGTAACACGTTTGTTTTTGGCACTAATTTGTGTTTGACAGCTGAATAACTTCTTTATTGTTATTAAAAGTTAAAACAGTATGTCTAGATAATCTGCAGTGAAACGGGTAATTTAAGTACCCATTATGAAAAGAAGCACAATTACCTTTAATTCTGCTAATCATATCAAATGTAACTTGTATTTACAACTTAAGTTTTCTAAAAAGAACAGAGCCAACTGAAATGAACACAAGAATTAGAATGTGCAATAAATGGGTATATACTGTAAATTAAACATATAGATTACATACAAAAATATTAACCAATAAGTGACACAAGAGGTAACCTGCACCTAACTAAAAACTACCAACAAGACTCGAAACAGTTCACATGGTCAGTTCATATGATTGTGCTAGAGATGCACTCCCCTACCCCCAGACAAAGGGGCAGATTAGGCAAAATGTGAGATAAAAGTTTACCATAGAAAAACTCACCCACTTGCTGTTCATTCCTGTGAATGCTAACTTTTACCCATTGATAAATACACTTTCTAAAAATAGTAATGAATATAAAATGGGTGAGTTTTTAGACGGTGAGCTCTAATCTCACATTTTGATAAATCTGTCCCTTACTGTCAGAGAGTAATAACTCAAATGTATTTTTGGTTGGAATAGGGTGTTATAATGAATCAAATCAATCCTTGCATTATGGAAACAACAACCTCTTTGTTGTGAGATGAAAAAAAATCTCTAAATATATAAAAATATATAGGCAACAGAGCATAGTAATCATCATCATCTCAAGCACAACCATTTTTTAACTTTTTAAAGACCTGATGAGTTCTATGCTCTCTTTTCTTGCACATGGATTATTTACTAGCACACAGGTATCTGATTTTTAGTGGTGTGTGCTCCATCCAGTGTTACATATATATAGACAAATATATATATATATATATCAAAAATGTAATTTATTTATTTATTTTGTACATGTATGTATAGATCACTCTGCCCATGTGCCCATCATGGAGTAAACATCTTTTCCTCTCAGCTTCAAGCTGAGATTTCCTATCACAGTCATATACCCAAAAGGATCAATTTCTTCAAGTAGACCAAACACAATACAGATAGTGTCCTGCTGGTTGGGATTGGACCAAAGATTCCAGTGCTATAAGCCAGCAAACTAACCACTACACCAAAATAAAATAAATTAGGAATTCTTCCTAAATCTTTTCAGCCTATGTACGGTACTGTCAAAGCTTATGATTTCCAGCTGTACCAAACACAGCTACCTTGGCATAGTAAATCCTCAGAGCAGGCCAAGCACATACTAATCTGTGATTGTGCAGTTAGCAGATGCAATGAGTGGACAATGATACAATTTAGTAATATGTCAGCGGCCAGAAAGTAACCATTGGTAAGGTTTAATTTCACTTTCCACATGCTTTATGGTTGTAACAATCCTAAATAGCTGCATTAAAATGTCAGTTGGCAGCTGTATAGGTAGCATTTGAGAGAGGATTGCATGGAGAATGTAAATACTACTTGTACTACAGAGGAGCAGGGTCTGGTGGGGATTGGGAGTTAAAAAGCAGGACTAAATCTGTCCTTATTATGACACATGATGAATATAGACTGCATGACTTCACTAAACCAGAGTTATCACACTGTCTAGTTAACTGAGCAATACCAATAAAGCCTGAATCGACTTAAAGGCAAACCAACCATCACAAATTCTACTTAACCTTAGTGTATTTAATAAATATGTTTACAAATATGTTTTTTCATAGTAGCATACAAGGTTCATTTATAAATACAGCAAAGTGCAATTCTCATGTGCAAAACGTGCAACTCATTGTGCATTTCTTAGCGATATTTTGCTAGTTTTCAATTCTGCCAAGCAAAACTTCGTTAGTAATTGGTCAATTTGAATAGGGCAGGCACACACAGGTCGTATTTATGTCTTTATTAGAGATGTTGGTTAATAAGCTTAAAGTGGCAACAAATTTCCAAGGAAGCAAAATAAAGACAAAAGAGATGCTCTAAAGCCCTAGACATGAGCCCACCCTAAAACAAATGTGGAATGCTCCACAAATTGGTTAAAAAAATTGTTAACACAAAAATCTTTAATAATTAGGAAGGCAATTAGGCTTTAAAAAAAGAAAAATACACCAGCATTTTTTACAACTTTAGAGGCATACAGGATATGATGTCAATGACATAAGATTGAGAAGGGTGTAGCTTCATCTTCTCAGTTCGCCAGGTCTAAGGTGGCAAAGAAAACTCTGGCGTAAGAGGTAACGTTCTGTAAAATTTGCACTTTAGCGAACTTGCGTCTACGTAAATTGGCGATGTCCCTATGGATGGGATTTATGGCGAATTTTCACTAACAACTGGCACTTCGCCCTTTAGTAAATCTGCCCCATTGTGTCACAACTGCACACAATTTTGTGTGTGTGCACAATTTGTTGAACTTGATGCAAATTAGACCTAGTATTCTTAGAATGTCAATTTCCAGTGCTTGTGTTAAAAATCAGCATTACCGTTTGACCTATTTGACACATCAGGGGAGGCAGTTGCTTCAGGTTTCCTGAGCGTAAACAGGTTTAATAGAAGAGGCAGAAAAGACACAATGGTGTGTAGCACAAATATGTGAAAGTGTGTTTAACACAAGTATATTTAATGAATACTATCAACAGGCATACCCAATTGCATCCATTTTAGCACAGACACAATTTCAGCTATAAATTACCCTTTATATATGTAACTTCATATATTGAATTTCTTTACCCAACATTTTTTTCTGGCTGCAAATAACAAATGTATACTGTGAGTTGCTGACAATTTTTGATCCAATTGGCTGATTCCTACATGAGCCATACACTACTGAAAGTTTGCAGTAGGAAAAAAAATGTTAAGCTGGGGAAGCACACTTACAAACTGATTTCTCTCTCTCTCTCTCTCTCTCTCTCTCTCTCTCTCTCTCTAGCAGGGAAGATCTGCGCCTAAGCTTAGCTTCTCAACAGCTGCTCAGATCGCACTTTTTAGGGTTCAATCTCCTTTAAGCCAGTGAGAATGCTCAATCAGTGCTGAAGCTGCTGAGAAAGAGACTAATAAATGTAACAGAAATGTAACAGAAACAACAACAAAACATTATTTTAGGGGTATTATTTGGAAAAAAAGAAACAAAAAACACAAAACTAAAAAATAAAGCTTTGAAGATGAACTAGTTCTTTCAAACACATATCTCAGCCAGTCTGGTTTCAGCAGGAGTCATGCAGGCACACCCTGTCCCTGAAGCCCAAGACAACAGCATTAGTTTCATTGTATGGTGTTACATGACAGAGCTTTAACTCTATATAAATGGCCAGCTATACATCAGCAAAAAATATATTTTAAGACAGAGTACCTTGTCATTCATAAAAGCAGTTGCTTCAGTTGCACTGTATGGGTTAACATGTTATGACTTTTGACGATTGTGAGGGCTACTACTATTTTTTTATCTTTACAGGATAGCTATAGTCTGGTTCAATAGGACACATTGTCACATAGAATAGAGGGCAAACTCTATGAATTGCCTAAAGCTTGTCAGTCACTCTAGTATCTATCTCTGCCGTGATGTCAGCATTGGGGCAGTAAGAGGACTTGTGTGCGTGTCTGATCAGTCCCCATCCTATAAATAAACAAATAACTCCACACATTCAGTGCTTAATATCAGTGACATACATTAGCAGACTGTATATCAGATAAACCAGTATTCCTAATAATGGGGCACGGGGTGGCATTTTATTTGGATTGTAGAGAACCCATTTATTCTTACTTCAACAAAAAAAATAAAGCAGTGTGCCAGCTCCCCCATATATATTAGCAGATCAATCATAATTATGCAGCAGGCAGACTTTTATTTCCAGAAGTATTAATTACCTCTCCTCTAAACCATTGTTTGCAAAAGATTCACTAATACAAGGTAAAGCATTGGTAATGGGAATGGCCAGTAATTTTTTTCTGCACAAGGCAGACACCTGTTGCAAAATGTATACAAATGCTTGTTTCTCAGCAGTTGTATGTGACAGGATGCTTAAGGCACTACTTAATTAAAGTAACAGTCAAATGTTTGATTCTCGTTACTTTGAATTTGTTTGATTATGCAGAAGTGGCAGACTGTTCTACAGGACATCAGCTCCAAAGCATAAAATCTATGGTAGACAAGTCAATGTTTATACTGTGTTATCTAGTATTAGGTTTGTATAGGAGCCTGCAATTTCAGAAGCATCCAGTCAGAATTCTGCACTTACCCATCAGAAGTACTTAGCATGTACATCTGTACAGAGCTAACACTTTAAAATCTGAACTACTTAACTACTCCTCTATACTAATAAAATCACACTAGTCCAATTAATACACTGCAGCGCCCTTCTACAGTTTGATGGACCATTACCCCATTAATACAGTGTATTAAATCAGAGCAAAAGGAATTTCAATATATATATATATATATATATATATATATATATATATATATATATATATATATATATATTAGGGATGCACCAAATCCAGGATTCGGTTCAGGAATCGGCCAGGATTCGGCCGAATACTTCTGCCTGGCTGAACCGAATTTGCATATGCAAATTAGCGGCGGGGAGGGAAATCTCATGACTTTTTGTCACAAAACAAGGAAGTAAGCAATATTTTCCCCTTCCCAGCCCCAATTTGCATATGCAAATTAGGATTCGGATTTGATTCAGTATCTGGCCGAATCTTTCGCAAAGGATTCGGGGGTCCGGCCGAATCCAAAATAGTGGATTCGTGCCATCCATAATACATATATATCTATATGCACATAATGTTAAATCAGGCCTGGACTGGGACTCTGGATTTTGGCAAATGCTGGTGGGGGGCTGTTTGGGGGCCTCTCTGCAATTGAATAAAATAACAGAATAATCAAGAATATCGGTTTATATCATAAACAGGGCAGTAACATTGGTTCTGAGTTTCTTCCAGCCATCTCTGAAAGAGAAGTGCAGTAGTGCATCATTTCATCCAACCTTCCACTTTATATATTTCATCTAGAACAAGTGGTTTTCCAGATAAAGGATCTTTCGGTAATGTGGAGTAATATGCCATGATACAAAGAAACATTTAAATAATCCATAGTGCTGTTGTGCCATGAACATGCATCATATTAACATCTTATTATTACTAATATTAAATTAGTCACAATTGAAGACTTTATTTCAAGTATTTGAATCCTGCGGGGGGGAGGGCAAATAACGTGTTTGAAACTGAAGTACACAGGAAGTAAATATTGGTGATTTACTTCCTGTGCAAAGCATTGTGGGCCCCTTGAGAAAGGAAGAGGTTGCTGCAGCAGAACCAACACCCACACGTTCTACCAGACAGGAAGGAAGAGTTTAGTGAAGTCTGAATACATTCCCACTGAGGGCTCCAGCTGTGATGCAGGGATTCAGCTCGAGCTGTACAAACAAGGAGTGTCTTTGGCAGCCTAGATTTCATTTTTTTTTTCTTCAGAAATATCACTCCCAGTCAGTGCTGGAGACTTTGTTTTTGTCTGTAAGAAAGCAGACTGTGCAGTGCACACCATATTCATGCACAAGCCCTGTATTGGCCTGCACTGTGGCCAGTGTTGTGCAGAAATCGGCATGCATAGGTGCTGGGAGCATCTGGCTGGAGGTGGAGAAGTGACTAAACAAACATGTTTTACAAGTCTGTACAAAAGAAACACAAACTTCCCCAGAGCAAAGAATTTCCCTCATACCCAGCACACAATAAAAACAGTATGTTACACTCTCTCTGCCAGAAACACTTCAAACAGACTCTGCTAGTGATTAACACTCATACACAGCTACATCTCAAACTCCCTCTGCACCACTATAGGGGAACTATGGCTCCCACCATTCTCAGTGATGCTCTCAGCCTATCTGACCCCTGCCTTTATGCACAGAATGCTCCTTCTTTTGTGCTTGCTCTTTTACTACTTATACAAATATACTTTACCATATACAAAGTATATATTATTATAGTTGTATAATATTAAAACCGTGAATAGGTTTATTATACAAATATCCCTATTTAGAAAGATAAACAATGACAGCTATGTAGGGCACTGAAATATATTTAGAAAAATATCAAAGCAAATGTGAGGAATGAATGTTATTTGGGTCATTACAACCCTTTTCAAAAGAAAGTTGGGACGCTGTAAAATGTGAATAAAAAGAAAATGGGAAGATTTTCCAATCATTGATTGATGGACAGGGACATACCACTCTGAAACCTTGTGTGGGGGCAAATATTACCAACAATTTAAAGAATTTAAAGGAGAACTAAACCCTAAAAATAAATATGGCTAAAAATGGCAGTGTCTGTGACACTCACATGCTCAGTGGGCTCTGAGCAGCTGTGGGAAGCTAAGCTTTGGGGTTCTCGCAAATTATCAAGCAGAAAAATGAGGTTGGCCAATAATATAAGCTGATGCTACAGGGCTGATAATTAAATTATGATGCTAGTTGCACTGGTTTCTGTGCTGCCATGTAGAAATTATCTGTATTATTTATTAATCAGCCTTATATTGTGACATTTATATTATGTTGTGAATGAATATATATATATATATATATATATATATATATATATATATATATAATTCTGGAAGCCACCACAGCTCGTAAAGTGGTAGATTCTGCCTGGGTGCAAAAAGACCAAAAAAGTAGAAGTAGAACGAAGGATGAAGCTTGCAATCACAGGTCTTACAAAAAGTTTTCAAGTGTTTATTGGATCAAAAAAACTGACATTTCAGCTAGCATTCTTTCACTTTGAGAAAGGCTAGAGTGCTAGCCGAAAGATGCTGAAAAAAAATAATAAAATAATAAATATATATATATATATATATATATATATATATATATATATATATATATATATATATACATACATTCAGCATCTTGTGCTTTGGTCCCTAAGCTTAGTAAGCAGCACAGAGCATGTGCAGTGAATCAGCAGAAAAGAAGATGGGGAGCTACTGGGGCATCTTTGGAGGCAGAGATCTTCCCCTCTAAAGGGCTGTGGTTTCTTTGGGCAAATATAGAAGCCCACAGCATAATGTACCACATTTCTATCCTACTCCTTTAGTTAAGCTTTAGTTCTCCTTTAAGATGTCCAGAATCTTCATGTCATCAGGCAGTACTGCATTAAAAACATGGGACCAGGGATACTTCTCAAAATCATTGTCTGCAAACACAGTTCATAGCCACATTCACGAATGCAAGTTAAAACTCCACTACGCAAAGAAGAAACCATTTCTAAAAATGATCCTGAAACACTGCCACCTTTTCTGGGCCCCAAGCTCTCCACTGAGGTTAAGTGGAGAACTCTTGTAATCTGACAAATCAAAGTTTGACATTTTTTTGGATATCATGGACCCATGTCCTCCAGGCTAAAGAGGAAAGGATCATCTGTGATGGTATAGGGATGCATTGTGAGGGTCTATTGGTGAACGTGGCATGGGGAGCATGCATATCTGGAAAAGCACCATTAATGATGATGATATGTACAGGTATGGTGGGATATGTTGCCATTCAACAGCATGGCTCCATAGTAAGAGTCCTGGTGCTTAACTGGCTTGCCTGCCGTCCAGATCCATCATCCAGTGAAAATATTTGGCACATTATAACAATTGTTATTATTATTATTATTATTAATAAAAAATATGACAAAGGAGACCCTGACTGAAATCCTATAGCAGGCAAGAGTGGGGCATATTCTCTTTTTCGAAATTACAGCAATTGTTGTCCAATGTTAAAAGAAGAGGTCATTTAGGAAACATGCTTCTGCCCCACCTTTTTTTTTTTTGCAATGTGTTGTTCAAATTTAAAATGATCATATATTTTTTCAGAAAACAATTGAATTTTCAGTTTCAACATTTGATATGTTGTTTTGTACTATTTTCAATTCAATTAAATATAGGGCTTAAAAGATTTGCACACTATCCCAATTCTCTTTTTATTTACATTTTATACAGTGTCTCAACTTTTTTGGAACAGTGCTTAAAAAAAAAGCGTATGGCATTGTTTACAGTACATTTAATATTCCTCATGAGCTAAAAAGATAGCCATTCTCCTCCCAACAAGCAGAAGTGATACGTTCCCATGCTCATGCCAAGATTTCCTCTGAGAAATAATCTGTTTTTATGAAATACTCTACAAAAGCCACTTGCTAGTATAACACAGGTTACATAAGGCAATGTGTACAAAACATTATCTGGCTGCCAGGGAATGCAGTATTTGCACAATGACAGAAATTAAGCCTTCCAATATACATTTAAATAAAAATTATATATTTTAGCTACAATTGCCAATTTATGTTCAATTTCTGCACTGCTGGCTCAGAGTCATGAAATAATACAACAGAAGCTAGCTCTCCTCCAGCAAAGATTCATATTCCCACAAATGCCCTGCATTCTTTTTCACAGATCTGTTAATCATCTGCTTCTGCCAAAAAGAGACAGACAGATACTGGTTTCAATGCCAATTACATTTACAAATAGCTTTGAAACTCTATTGGTTTCTCTAGAATTTTTCTGATAATATTATTTAAAAAAGAGTCAGAGCGAAATAGAATTCACAATTTCACCTTATTTATTATTAATAAAGCACGATTTAAATGGACCAGGGAAAAACTTGATAAATTCAAGAGAAAATCCAAGATTTTTTTCAGTTTTTTTCCCAAAAACCCTTAATTTTTTGGAGCTTTGCCCGAAAAGTCCGAAATAATCAGAATTTTGGGTTAATTCCAGCACAGACCACAAAAACTTCAAAATAGGAAAGGGACTTCTCCTATTGACTTATATCCAACCTCAGCAGGTCCGAAATGTTTTTTTGGGTTAATTCCAGCACAGACCACAAAAACTTCAAAATAGGATAGGGACTTCTCCTATTGACTTATATCCAACCTCAGCAGGTCCGAGATGTTGGATTTTCGGATTCTGACTTTTCCATCCAATATATCTGACTATAATAAATATATGTTAAATATGTTATTTCCACTAAAAATTTGATCTTAAATAACCCTTAACTATTTAGGATGACTTTTTTTATTTAATATGCAAACCCATTTTTGGGTGGAGTTGTTTCCCCTTAAGGTTTAATATAAATAACAGCTGGACCATGAAATGAAAATAAAATTCAAGGCGCTAAAAGCAGATACTATTTGACTGTTTGAGTTCCTTAACATGACCAGCCATATATGAACAACACATAAATAAAACACACCAAGCTGCAAAATATACTGATTATCTGCGCTTTTTAAATGTTAAATCAACAGGCATTTATGGGTTTAAAAGCAAATGATTATTTTCTTTTCAACGTTCTGTCTAGTTTCCTCCTGGGGGTTCCCTCCCACTAAAGCACTTTTTTACTGTGGGAAATCTTGCAGAAGAAAAAAATAAACATGTTCCTCTGATGGGTTATTTATTACTTTATAAGGGAGGTATTCGAGTTAGTTATGTAGGTACCACTTTTATTCTGCTCAGATGCTAAATGATTTCCCAGCTCTTTTTTCATCTGGTATGGGGTAAAAGTGTCAGGAGTCGGAATATGACTATGGACAGTGGTGAAACTAGAAGTTACTGAGCAAAATAATTTTAGGGACTCTTTAATTTTTGGGTAAAATACACCTTCAAAGGGGCCCCACTGGGACCCAGAGGCCTGCTTCCTCTCTACATTTTGTAATAGATACAGAAATATGTAGATACTCGTAACGCTATACAAAATATACTGCCCTCATAATATGTTTTTAACCAATACACACAGACATATCTGTATGTCAGTTACATTACTAATGTCTTTAAGGAGAAAGATGCTCCACACGTTCCCCTCCACAATATTTTGGGTCATTTTTGATACATTTTAGATTATTATTTGTTCTTCATATTTAGGTCTATTTTTCCAGGACCTTGTTCACGTGTATTAATTGATACATTTAAAGAGGATGATAAGTGAGTGGGTGGAGTATGAAAGAAATATGGGTAGAGTAAGATTAAATAATGTTTATGAGGCTTATGCCTCTGGCAAAACACATCTAAATGGTGCACATGAATCTGGCACCCAAGGAACATTTTCAGGAGTGTTCTTCAGTACACATTTCCTAAACACCTGCAATAATGATCACGCCACAGAATTAGCTGTAATAGACAGATACTCCAGAAGTTAAACAATTTTTTCTCGGACCAAATGGACAGATACCATATGAAAGGCCATACATTAGTTATACATGGTTAGTTAAATGCCCAAACTGTGTCCTTCCTAACACTGTCCTTCTCAACTAGAAACCAACCAGCTGAACTCCAAACCCACACCCACAGATGACTTCAGAGTGGGGACAGAAACTAGGCAACACCCTCCCAACAAAGTAATTTATGGGGAGTCTAGTTGTAACACACATATGGCAGGTATTGCGACTACAGTGGGAAGAGCGTACATTACATCAACATCCTACATGAAGTGGATGCCTGAAATAAAATGACCTGAGGGTAAACCCATTATAGGTTTTACCACCTATGAACATCACTGCTAGGGATGCACCAAACCTCAGAATCCTTGGATTGGCCGAATACAAAACCAAATCCGAACCCTCTGCCGAGCCAGGAATTCCCAATGTGTGGGCAGAAAATGGCAATGCGCCATTCAGCCAAATCCAAGAGCCTGCCAGAAACAAATCCGATCCTTATACAACGGTTAATTTTTACCATTGTTTAGGACTTGAATTCGGTTTGGTTAGGCTCTCGATTCAGCTAAATCCTGCTAAGAAAAAAGGCTCTGATTTGGCCAAATCCTGAACGAAATCCAGTTTTGGTGAATCTCTACTTGTAGGCACCGTTCTATTGTTTCATTAATTTCAGCAAACAGCCTCAGCAGTTGGAATAGGAGGAGTTGAAGAGAAGCTGTGGCTCCTTTCACTTTCTCCTCTGCCATTACATCTGCAGTGCTTTAGCATTTTGCTAGGTCTATCTATGTATTATTCTAGAGCAGATAAATAGGGTGCCAAACAAGAAATAAGGCATCAACAAGAAAAAAATGAGGAACTGGAAGCTTTTATTGGCCGGTGTATGGCCACCTTTATAAACACCGGAGAGCCAGAGCATTATTAAAATTAGCTCATTAGATCAGCTGTGCAAAGGAAGCAATTAGTGTTTGCTTCTACAGACGCTTTGAACAACTGCATATCTTGCCTTATCAATTCACCAGTCAACAAACACAATGAATGCTCATGTAATGAATTAAATATAACTTATAAACGTATGAATGCTACTAAATTTTCTTATATAACACTAGTTATATAAGCCCATAAACAAACAGTTATGTCAAAAACAGATTTAACATGCACTGCACTTTAGAGAACAACCCATTTAATGTGTGCAATTGCTGTAACGATATGTAAAAACCAAAACAAAATACAAAAACAAATAGCTAGAAACATTCCTTGAGCCAATTTGCTTTTTGCTCTTTTCTGTAACCTGAAAGGATATTTGACGTCCATGCTTCTCTACAGGTCTGTGATGAGAAGAGTGAATGCGATTACGGGAAACTCTCTCCACAAGTCCATGGTGGCGCATACCTCGTATATTATCCACAGGGTGAAAAGAAGGCTGAAAAACAAAGAAAGTAAATTGGCAATAGAGACTGTAAAATGAGACTTTTGTGGTTTGGATGGGTGGTTTAGTCAGTGTCACTCTGTAAACATGTTGATTTGCTGCTTTTACTGTTATTATTACAAGCATATTTTATAAACAAGCACAGCAGAGTTTTTACATATAGAATTTACGCACAAAAGCACAACCTGCCATATGCGGTTTATTTGGACTTTATATTAACAACACAGTTGCATTATTATAAATATGCCCGATATATTTATATTTTTGTTCGTTTGTGTTCTTGATATGTGTAAATGTGCTCCGGATTTTAGATGTCACTGTGCCTGTGACTCTATACGTGTGTGTTTCTTTAGAGAGTTCAAATGTCAGTGTGTATTTGTGTAGTGCAAGGGTGCTTGTGTGAAGCTATTAACCTTCAGTGTGTTTTTCTGGCTACTGCAAAGAATAGATGCTGATGGGTGGGACTTTGTACTACTGCTATACACTGGGATAGCTTGGCAGTTTGAATTTGTGTTTAGGTGACTATGTTCAACGATGTGTATGTTATCATATTGTATTATTTGTATTCTCTTGCTGGTGTTACATTTCTTTGAGTCACTGAAAGAGAATCTAGGTGTCTGCAAACTGAATATCCTATAGCTGCACCGAAGATCACTTTCATCTACTAAGACCTTCGTTTTGAGGAAACATATTGAAATAAGGACTGAACAGTCAGAACTTTTGATTATTCGTCCATAAGCGTGCTTCCCCACTGCCATGTAAATCTTTAATTCTATACACAGTGCTGTACTTTTTTTAAATTGCAATCCACTGCTATGTCATTGACGCCACTCATTTTTTTATCACCAAAACAGGAGAAATGTGTGACTACATTATTAATGGATAAAGTGCATAACCATTTTTGGCATAGATTATCTAGCTTTATAACACCAGGGTTATCACATGCCTGAGAGCTTTCTTGGATCATCTTTTACCACAGCAGGAGTGAGAAAGGAGTGTGGTGGTACATACACCAAAACAACCAAACCCGGTTGTACGACAACTACGTGTATATATATATATTACTAATCTCAAAAACTTTATGGACTGTATCTGCGTATATTAGCATACAGTACTTCCATCTCTGGCCTACAAATAGTGAATAATTGCATTTAATGAATTAACATTTTTAGCTCACAGACACATTGATTTTTATTAGACTTTTTAGAACTTTTATTATGAGACTTATGAATTGAAGCTGCCACCTATGCACAGTAATTTAATGCTGTTCCTGCATATTAATATTCATTCATTGTATTAACTGTATGCTTGTAATATTGCTGCCTTGCTAGGCCTTGCTGCCGGACAGTTATTTATGATTTGAATACAATAAATTATTGTTATTGATGTTGTTTTGGGGTAATAAAATATGAAATAGTGGTCAGATATTTTTTCCTCACTTTATCTCTTTATTATTCTTTAGATTGCATAGAAAGCAAACTAAGGCCACCTATATTCTGCCTCTTCCAGGACTATTTCCCCATACCCAGTCAGGCTGGAAGAACCATTCATCTCCTTGGCATCATATCTTGTTGCATGTTGAAGGGATGAATTCTGCAACTTATAGTCCTCTGTTGAAAACAGAAGGACATCAAGTCCCAAAATTCATCACAAGCTATATTTATAAATGTCTCATCAACTGCATAACTTCCAAAAGTAACAACCTTAAATTCACCTACGATTAAATGGTAGGCAGCCCTAATTCTGGTCTTATTTTATCTAAAGTAGTACTGTTTAGTAACAATCGAAGACGTGCAGTACACTGTCTTTTCTCAAGACATCCATCATCTTCTGGTGATGACAGATCCCTTTTAAGGCAATGACAGACAGGGCATTTTGTTTCCCGCATTTTGACACGGTGACTAAACAGGTGACTAAACGCCCGATCATTCCTTTCTATTGTGGGAAGTAGGACTCTATGCAGTTAAAACACTTAAAATGTATACAGTAATTATGCATATATGACTAAGAAGGCATTTTTAGTGTTTTAAGTGGGGAATTTAATAAAATTGTTCATGGATAACATTGCAAAATTAACATACTGCATATTTATTTAATATAGCTTTTGCTATATAATCTGTAAACAGTTAAGCGACCATACCCATAATTTTAGTGCATCTGAGACATTTAAGGACATTACAACTGCAGTGCTAAACAGATTCTTACTTTTTTTTTAATTCACACATGAACACACACATTTTCTTTTCTTTTTCTCTATAATAATAAAACATTTGTTTGTTTTTTTTTTTAAAAAAAGGAAGACCAGTTGCAAAATCGATACAAACAGTAAAGGTGAATCACCACTTATCTGTGTTTCAAATTAAACCAGAAACACCTTGTTCAAAGGTATCTTTGAACATGCAAAACTTTTTTGTGCATTTTTGTTGTGATAGAGGTGTTTCTTACAGTGTTTGTCAAGAAAAGTAATTGCTTTGATCCCTAATTTGATTTGTTTGCCTAAATCTAAATGGCTTATTTAATGGCACAAAGGTCCATCGTGTCAAGTTAACCAAATCTTCATATGCCACATTATTATTTCCCTTCAATGATTCTATATTGAGTGCTTGAATTCTTTTCATAGTGTTAGAGGTTGCACAGTATGGAGGTTGCACCACCACCTTTGCCTTTCAGTCCTGATAGTTTGATAGTTCTCATATAAAATGTATCTAATTTAACGGGCACGTCAAGGCAAAAAAATAAAATCTAATTTTTACTTTCTTTAATGAAAAAGAAATCTATTGCCAATATACTTTGATTAAAAAATATGTACCGTTTTAAGAAACTGTATGCAGTGAAATTCTCCCTTCATTTACTGCTGTGGATAGGAATTGTCAGACAGTCCCTAACTGCTCTGCAGGGAAACAATCATGCTTATGAACAGCAGGGGGAGCCCCCGCCTTACTTCCCAGCTTTTCAGAACGCCAGCAGTTTTGTTTCCCTGTAGAGCAGTCGGCGACTGTGTCGAGATTTATATTGGATTTTATTTTTGCCTTTAGATCCACTTAAATGTTTCCAATGCCAGCTGCACGGACAAAGATCATGGAGCCAGATTTAAACAGATAAACTGGGATTCTATTTGGCGGAATATTTTGCTGCAGCCACTGGTTCTTCAGAGTTGTAGAAAGTTTGTATTAAACAATACAAAAACTATAAAAATCCACATTAGATTACATGACACAGAACCCAGTGCAGTCTGCCAATGCTGATTATTAATCAGTCTTACTGTATTGGCTTCTAGCAGATATTATTTGACTTGTGCGGTTGTGAAAATTTATGATGATCCCTAAGCAGCGCAGACCACACTGAGCATGTGCACAGTCTTGGTCTTGTAAAGATGACAGCCCCCTGTGGCAAAATTTGAAAGCATAAATCATTTGTTTGATTAGGCTTGTGCTGCAGTAAGTTCATGTTTATGTTTAGTATACAAGATACAGCATTTCTAGCCTTATTCTATTTTAGACTTTCCTTGTCTTTTAAAGAATCATTTTGCATCAACGGTAAAAGAATCATTATAATCCTTTTGCCTGTGGTGAAAACTGACAAATGAAGCACTTTGTAACCCAAAAACTGTATTTGCATGAAGCACATACACAGTCACACAACTAAGGCATTATGCTTTTCACGTTCCCTTGGATGAGTGGTGTCAACTAGCCAGACATACGACTTTCATACCACAGCTGTAACTCAAGCTGTGGTGTGGCCTTTTAAATCGGAGAATCCTACATACAAAATGGGTCATTCTTACATTCATATTAATATCAGGTTACTTTAGAATCAATATCCATGCAGGGTCTGGCCCCAATGTTGCAGTGTAGGTAAAGAACTTAAGAGACAATGCATTCCTGTGGCACAGAATGAATTCTGCTCCGTAACATAGGTGAAATGTATATTTCTCTATATGAAATGAGACTGTGGCTCAGCTGTTCAAACATCTATACAAAAAAAACGGTTATTCAAAACCTGAATAAGTGTTACTTCCATAAAGTCTTAAATGTAAAGGTAATTCAATCAATTCAAAGTGATATCACACTTGTCTAGAATTAAACCATACTAATAACATTTAGGAGGTTATTTATTAAAGTCGATTTTTTCTGATTGAACTTTTAAAGGAGAAAAACAATATTTTCGTAGAAATAAAGCCGCAGGTTTCATCAAATCCAAAAAATTGCAGTTTTTTTCAACGACAAATGTGAAAAGATGGTATGATTCAAATTTTTTCAAGATTTTATCAAGTCTTTTCCCACACAAAAAGTTTTCATTATAATGTATTGATAAATAGAGAAAAAAATTGCCCTTTTGCAGTTTAAGTCTTACTTAAAAGAAAAACACCCAAACATATCGTAAAAAATACATTCACCAATTAATATAGAATAACAGAACAACAGAATAACTAAATGCAGCTAACAAAGTACTTAAAGATAAGATGCTGAAATTAGCTGTAGGTGTAGCAAATTGATCAATATACACTACTCCTAATTTGGGACAAATGTGTCATCGGTGGCCATATAAGCAAATATCAACTTGTATGGCTTAAGAGGTTATTTCAGTTACGTGGCAGCCAGTCTTCATCATCAACTCCCACATAGCCATGCTATTGCGTTATAATGTGCTCACAAGTAGACAAAATCTGAAACCATTGTAGGGACAGGACCAGTAAAGACAGCTTAATTCTTCTGGCAGAGCTGACTGGGTATGTTAGTTTAGCCTGAAAGATTAGGAGCAGAACTGTCTCTAAAGTTCCCGTTTCTAGCAAATGGAACTGCAGCCTTTTTCTAGAGAATATCTTTGAAGTACTAGTATCAGAATATGAAACTATAATAGAATCCCACTTGGGGGAAAAAATCTCTATCTATGTGATGTGAGCCATATCTATATTTTGATTCAACCAAAAGATTTATTTTATATAATAATATTCTCCCTCTATGTATTCCACTGTTAAATTCCCAAGTAACCCAAAGAATATCTAATTTCCCCTTTTCTGCAAGTTTTATCATGTTATTCATGTCCAGGGAAGTGTAAATTCTAGGTTCTTATCTATTATGCATGGCACTGTGAAATAGATGGAAGATAAAATACATTTTTGATGAATGCAACTACACTGCTGACTCCAACTGCGAAACCCTACAAACCAAATTAAATCACATGTGTCAGGGGACAATGCAGAGGGAAAATGAACTATATCGATTTATATAATCACAAAGTACTTGCATATAGTTTAGGTTAAATCTACTGCTACTTCAAAGCATTTACATTTATATGAAAGGGTATTTCATAAATAAAACATTCTTCATCGCCAAGGACCCTGCCTATGGGAGAATAATGAGCAGCACTCAGTAGGAAGTCACAAAATGAATAACTGGTTTAAGGATGTATTATATTACCACACTGGACAGCATAGAGGGTTTATGTTTTTTGGGGTTAAGGTCCCTCCTTGCTGTTAGAAATTATGCTGGGCTCTTCTTTGCTTATAACAAGGTTACATTTATATGAAAATGTGGTCATATCAGTCAAGTCATGCTAAAGACAGTGCAAAACCCTTCACCCTAACTGGCCTTTAGGCTGGACTTCCTTCTGCTTTATTGGACGCTCAGTTCCACAGTTTGGAAACTCTAACCCTTCAACTGTCAACCTGGGTTCTGTTTTGCTCTTGTGACATTACCTTAAAGGTTTTTCTTCTCCATGAGCAAAGCAAAGCTCCCACCTTTGTTTTCACATTCTTTCATGTCTTTGTGTGTTTTGCTGTGCTGTATTCTTACTCTACAAGTTCTCCTGTGTTTGCTTTACATTCTCTTTAGAAGGAAAATATTACTTGGAAAAACACCAGAGCAGCAAGGCCATGCTGTGCCTGAACCACAGATCCAACAGTTAAGAGATTATGTCTGTATTTTGCAATTAGTACTTGCTCAGGAGTGGTGGAGAAATCAGTTGGTCTTACCATTCACATAAAAAATCTGCACCACAAGAATGGAATGGAGAGATTCCCATTTACATTCAGTGAAACTGTCTTGCAATGCTAGGGTCATAGATTCAATTCCAGTATATGCAAGGTCTATGTACGCTCTGCTAACGCTTGTGTGGGTTTACTCCAGGTATTCGGCTTCCTTTCACTCTCCAAAACCACCCATCCTGATAAAAGGGACTCTTGTGTGTTGTGTGAATGTGATGGGGGCCTTACTGCAGGTTCCGCTGGGCTAGGGGCTGACATGATCCCTATAAAGTGATGTGTAATACGTCTGCACTTTATAAAGAATAATATATAAATATGTTATTTGAGTAAACAAAATGAAAATATGCAAAAGGAAGGGTTACAAAGAGATGACCTACTAAAGAGCAGTGCAACTGAAACGAAATGCTTTGCTGCTTGACTGGCTGTACTCTATTATGCAAGGACCTCTCTCTAATGTACAGTTTGCTGACCTTTCATACAATGAGCTAGGAGCATATAGATTGCAACCTTTGCATAAGTTTATGTATTTGGCCTCAAAGTCACACAAATTCACTCTGGGAAGTCTTTCATACTTGCAGCTACAGTGAAAGTAATTCTTCAGCTGTGGTGCTATATAACAAACATAAAATAGAGCTGTGTGTGTGTTTTGGAGATACAAAAGCATGATTTCATACTAATAAGTGTAGAACTGGGTTGATAGGTGTGATGCAGCTGCTGTTCTAGGGGCCCTTGGTTCTTCAGTGCATACAAGCTTGAAACTGGTGAGCCAAACCTGTCTGAAAATGCTCAGAACAAATTAACGGGGAACTATCGCGCAAATGAAAATTTAATATAAGCTTCCTCATACTGAAATAAGAAACTTTCTGAATACAATGAATTACATTTTTTTCTGCATTGTTTCTGAAATAATCAAGTTTACATTCAACATTCCTCTGTCAGCATTTGTCTCTCTTCATTCTCGCTTCATGCAGCAGCTGGATGTCGTGAATGATCCAATATATCTTATAGGGACTTCCTCAAACAACTGATTCTTTTACAAACAAATTCTAACGAAATAACTGCCTTTTGCACAAATTCTGCATGTAGAAAGACAGGATTTCTGATGATTTTAATGAGCTCTAATACATCTAGGCAAAAGGAGCCCCTCTATAATATATATTGGTTAATTAATCTGACACCCAACTCCTGAATGAAGACAGAATGAGGAGAAACAAATGCTGAGAGAGGAATAGTGAAGATAAACGTGATTATTTCAGAAACTGTACAAAATTTTAATTTGATTGTATTAGAAAGTTTCTTATTTCAATATGCTGAAGCTAATAAACAATTTTCATTTTAATGATAGTTCCCCTTTAACATTAGGCTGCAGGTAAAAAGTCAAATATATATTCACCAACATTTTACCCCTTTCGGAACTGTAGAAATGAAAAAGTGAAACTTCCTTCTTTAAGCGGATTAGCCATTTTTTAATGAAGCCTTACACATTCTTTTTTTACTCCTTCATCCTTATTACGAGATGAAGATTATATGCTTCTAGTTTCCCCAGCTTCATGTTTTTTGCAGATGTTTAGAGTGTTCTCCCACGCATTTTTTTTTTACCATTATAATATTAACTAGCCCAGATGCTGGTTCTTGGAAAAAAGGCGACCTCTGTAGTGTCACCATTGAAACTTGGACAAGAACATATACTGTGTATGTTTCCCATTGCTCAGCACTGCACCTGCATTTCAGTAACATTCAATTTACAGAGATAAAGGCTATTCTCTTTATACTACCTATTCAGTGAACCACTGCTTCTCGTAAAATTGATTTATGTATGCCAGGTTGCAAATGTTGGGTAAGCTCATATTACATAGCTATGCTAAAAAACGGTCAGCTTGGCATAAGTCAAATTGTTTTGGTTTTTTTACACAGCAAATGCAACTTTTTTCATTTTTTCCACTGTACAAATATTCAATTACTGAAAACTACTTAGGTGAACAAGGCCCTTTTTCTTTGGTTTCTTTGGTCCAGAACACTAATAATATAAAGTGTAGGTAACATAAAAAAAGTCAAGTGTTTTAAAGTAATACATATAGAATACAGTATTGCCCTGCACTGGTAAAACTGCAGTGTTTGCTTCAGAAACATATATAGATAAACAGTTATGTAGCAATGGGGGCAGCCATTCAAAGGAGAAAAGGCTCAATTTACATGGCAGATAGCAGCTCTGTAGAACATAATGGTGTTATCTGTTATCCATTATTTAACCTGTGCCATATAGCCTTTTTTCAATTTCCGCCATTGCTACACAGCAGCTTGTTTATATAAACTATAGTAGTGCTTCTGAAACAAATAGATCAGTTCTACCACTGCAAGGCAGCAGTAAATGGTATTTTCAACACTTTTTTGGTGTTACAGTTCCTTTAAGAATACTGAACACTGAGAACGAATTATATTACTGAATAGAAGACTAATCAGTCCATAAGGTTATCATTTGTTGCTGATAAAATACAGTAAAATACAAAGACAAAGCCTAAATTAAGGCGTTTCCCACCACTTTTATAGACAACACGACACAGCTCTGAACCAAATCAGTGGCTGTTGGCAGGATGTCTCTGATGAATTCTGGAAAGGGTCTTGTCTCCTCTGATTCATTCTTATTTAGAAACTAGACCGTAAACGACGTTCAAGCTTTCCACAGCCTAAAATATTACTTAGCTCCCTCACTAAGGATCCAAATACAATGCAGATATATAGTAAACAGAAGACTCAACAGATTATTGCTTTAAAAAGCATCATGCTGCAACCCGAAGACTTAAGCTGACCATAGATGCAAAGATATGAATCAAAGTTTCGTACAATTTTTGGACCGTGCGGGGAATGTCGGCTAACAATAATTTTTCTGCATGCATTGCCTATCTGACTATATCAATGGGTGACTGTCACCTCTATTTGTCTGACATAACTTTTGTACGGCCAGAACATTTTCTGATTTGTTCTTTTACTACTTTATTTAATCGGAGTGGTTAGTGGCAGGTCAGAAGATTGCGACGTCCAATCGAAGGCTAAAATCTGCACATCTATGGCCAGCTTTACAGTCCAATTAATGCCCCAGATTTGCCAATGTCGTGAGCTTTAGGCAGGCCATTCATGATAGACTGGCCCCATGGCTACTTTATTCCTACAAATGTGTCTTCAAGCTAAAGGGCTCTGAAAGGGTTATTTATCTGGAGAGAGTCAATTATGCAAGCTTCACGGAATTATGAAATGTAGGAGGGGGATTATTCCTGCATCTTGTCTTTCCTGTAGTGAAGAGAAACAACTGTAGGATTGTTTTTCATGACTGCTTTCATCTTTGTAACAGAGCCAATGGCTTTAGCATAATATGACACTCATGCAATGCTTTACGATTTGTTAAGCAGTCTGACTGCATGTTCTCATTACTACTGGATTCCTCCTTTTTTTGTAACTCGTTAGTAAAGATAATTATTGTGGATTTCCCCATAGTGTTAAAATATACATTACTTTCAGTCTTTTTTACAAATCAGCTCTTACTCTTTCCCACATTTTAAGCTTTCAAACCATCATGAGACAAAGATATTCTCACTCAGCCACTGAATTAATCTATCCTACAAAATATGCCAACAGCTGGGCAACCTGCAAAACTGTAGGTGTTGGAAAACTACAGCTACCTTTACGTCCCCCCTTCAGCTGCTGAAAGTGTTTTGTGAGTTGTAGCAAACCACCACCTGAAGGGCCACAGGTCCCATTACCTGCTTCAAAACTTACCTGGAAATCGGTCGGACTGCTGCCAATCTGGTTGACATTTGGCAAAGAGCCACCATAATACTGAGCCCTAGATTGTTGAAGTCGCAACTGTTGCACCTTTTGAAACTGGACCTGTAAAACAAAGGTGGAGAAACAAATATAAAAGACAGGCTTTACACAGAGTTTCTTAACTTTAAAGTTTAAACTCAATACAGGTATGGGACCTGTTATCCAGAATGTTCATGACCTCGGGTTTTCCAGATAACGGATCTTTACGTAATTTGCCTCTGCATACTGTAAGTCTATGAGAAAATCATGCAAACATTCAATAAATTCAATAGGCTGATTTTGCCTCCCATATAAGGATTAATTATATGTCCGTATGGATCGAGTACAAAGCCGGAACTGCTAGGTCGCGACCCGGACATTTTGTGCAGGAGTCAGCCCGAACCTGCCCGACCCAACGGTAAACCCACGGGTATCGGCCCGGTACACACATCACTACAAGGTACTGTTTTATTATTAAAAAGAAAAAGGAAATAATTTTTAAAAAATTGCATTATTTGGCCTTTCTGTAATTCGGAGCTTGCTGGATAACTGGTTTCCGGATAACGGTGCCCAAACCTGTACTATAACTACCCCTTTTACTTATTGCTTCTGAATCTTATACAAGCAGAACAGCAAAGATCCTGTTAATGGCTTACTAATACAATAACACAAGGTATAAGCTGACTTATAACATAGTAGACTTAGGTTAAACAAATATTTAAAGGGAAACCATGACAAAAATAATAATTCAATATAAACCTCATCTTATGCATATAAGAAACTTTATAAATATTATCAATAAAACATTCTGTACAGCTATGACTATGAAGATTTTCATTCATTAAGGTCATGGTATATCTAATATAAGTAATTCTAAAACAACTGGAGTTGCTGAGTAATCATTGAAGAAGTTTCACTACTCATCTGACAACTGACTATCACAGTAGTCAGTGATAGCAATACATAAGAACACTTAAGGAAAAGACTCAACCAGCTATTACAAGAAAAAGGTGTCCAAAGAATATAGTCCCATGGTCCAATTGTGTCCACAATCCTTAGCCGGCTCCTACTTGTATCCCTTCAAGCCATCAGAAATTGCAGGGCCCCATATGACAAAACTTCCTGGGCCCCCTGGGCTGCACCCACCGCAAGCCCCACCCCCACAGGTCCGCCCCCACCACACAGTAAAAAAAAAAAAACAAAATAAATATTGGTGGCTAGGGTTTCCACATGTTAATAAAAAATAAAAAGATATTGGTGGTCTGGGCCCCCTATAAAAAAACATTTGTGGCCAGGGCCCCCCCATTAAAAAATATTTGTGGCTAGGACCCCACATGAGAAAAAAATAATTGGTGGCCAAAATTGGTGGCCAGGGCCCCTTAAACGTCCATGCCTTGCCGAAGTCAGCAGCTCTCAGAAAGATGGAGGGCACGGCTAATCAAGTAAGTGTGGCGTGGCAGGGCCCTCCTTTCCATCGGGCCCCCTACAACTCTCCCCCCTGTCCCCCCCCCCGATGGCTGCCCTGCCTTCAAGTCCAAAAATCAGTCACTAAAATGAAAGCCAGCACCAAAGGCACAGGGAACAGACAAAACAAATGTAAGGTACTATTGTTTTATAATGTTGCCACCTCTTGTGTTCAATGGGAACAATTATTCGGTATTTACCACCACCAGAAAATTGAAAACTTTCCTTAAAAGGCTTGTTTAGGTGGGTACTCACAAACGCATATTGTCGACTTGCTTGTAAAGAATCATGAAGTACATCTCCTGGTATACGATGGCAATGGTTATTAAAAAGCATATCTATGCATCGTCTTCCTGGAAGTTCCCCCTGTATCGAAAGTCTGCACAAAGTCCCAAGGGCCAAGGCCTTTTTAGAAGGTATTAGGTTGGCTTGTAGCGTTCTTTCCTTGTGTGCAAAGAGGGGCACCTTCCAGTGACGTCACCTGCCTTACTCGTCTGAAGAAGTCATGATGTACTTCATGATTCTTTACATGCAAGCTGACAATGCGTTTGTGAGTACCCACCTAAACAAGCCTTTTAAGGAAAGTTTTCAATTTTCTGGTGGTGGTAAATACTGAATACTGAGTGCCACTTATAAGGTGGAGATAATTGTTCCCATTGAACACAAGAGGTGGCAACATTATAAAACAATAGTACCCTATATTTGTTTTGTCTGTTTGTGCCTTTGGCGCTGGATTTCTTTTTAGTGACTGACAAGAAAAAGGTGATAGGTTGCCTACAACAACTTGAAAAGGAGAAAGCCATCGATCGAGTTTTATACCGTCGCCTGTACCCCAGAGAAGCCACACCATGCTTTTATGGACTCCCTAAGATATATAAAGAAGGAGCCCCAGTAAAATTCTTGGCTAACATCTTAGCCCCGTTGGTAGGCAATACAGTGCATCATACCCAGCTTCTGATGAAGTGGCAGGGTGTCACGAAACGCGTAAAGCGGGCAGCCAATTTAATTTTTATATTGGCTTCCTCTGTACTCTATTTATTTGCTTTTTCCTGGATATGAATTTGCCGCATCAGATAGTGGTGGAACGTGCAACACGTTGAGCCAGGCGTCCGGTAAGTGCTCCCACTATTTTGTGCAGGAGTGCATCATACCCGGAATGCCAAAGAGTTTAGAAGATTCATGGTGTAACAGAGGCAGAAGAAACAACTATATCATATGACGTCACTTCATTGTTCACATGTATACCTACGACAGAGGCAATTGAGACTGTAAGAAATCAACTGCAGCAAGCTAACACCCTCAGCAGCAGAATGAAGTTCAGGCCTAACCAAGTATGTTTGTTGCTAGATTTGTGCCTTAACACCACATACTTCAAATACAAGGACCATTTTTATAGACAGAAACATGTCTGTGCAATGGGTTCTCCAGTATTTCCCACTGTAGCTAACTTGTACATGGAGGAAGTGGAAAGGAGGGCCTTACTTACATTCCAGGGAACTACAAGTCACTGGTTCAGGTATGTGGATGACACTTGGGTAAAAATCAGATCCAATGAAGTGGCGGCCTTTACAGAACTCAGTGGACAACAACGTCAAGTTCCCAAGGGAAGATGTCTACAAGAACAAACTTGCCTTTTTAGACTGTTTGATGCGCATCCAAGAGGGGGTATACAGGAAACCCACTCATACAGATCAATATCTGTTGTTCGATTCCCACCACCTCCCGTTGGAACAAAAACTGGGTGTCATTAGAACTCTGCACCACAGGACGGAATGTGTGGCAAATGATACATAGTCCAAGGACAACGAGCAAAAACATCTCAGAGGCACTTTGAAAGCATGTGGCTACCCAGACTGGGCCTTTGTCAAAACAGCAGTAACCAAGCCCAACAGGAACACCAAAAGAAATAACCGCCCGGAGACACATAATAGGCGAAACATAGTCATCCCATATGTAGCTGGAGTGTCAGAGAAACTCGGGTTTATTTTCAACAAACACCACATTACTGTGTTTTTCAAACTTATTATTATTATTATTATTATTATTAACATGTATTTATATAGCGCCAACATATTGCGTAGCACTGTGCAAACCTAGCAACACACTGAGACAAAACTGGTACACCCAAAGGATCCAACACCTAAACAAAAACAAAGCAATGTGGTATACGTAGTCCAGTGCAGAGAGGAGTGTACAGATCTATACATTGGGGAGACAAATCAACTGCTCAACAAGCAAATGGCTCAGCATAGGAGGGTGAACTCTACCTGGCAAGACTCAGCAGTCTTTCTACACCTAAAAGACAATGGACACTCCTTTAAAGATAACAATGTCAAAATCTTGGATAAAGACCACTGGTTTGAAAGAGGTGTGATTCATGTCAAGGTGGAGAAACCATCCCTGAACAGAGGCGGGGGCCTTAAACACCACCTGTCTGCTACATACAATGCTGTTTGTGTACCCCGGTGGTTTCAGAACACTTCACGCATCCATTCATGCAACTCTCACAAGTAACACCTGTTTCTAGGAGTTGCATGACACATTGGTAATCCGAGCAGTAACTACACAGAATCAACACATCTGTGAATTTCAGATGTCACCTCTCTGAAGAATTAAGCAGGCCATAGATGCAAAGATCCGATCGTACAAAACAAGGATTCGTGGGGCTCTAAGGGGGTGCAGGCCCTGGCCCGCTCGCACACCCTGCTCCCCGGTAGTTCCGCCACTGGTCGGGAGATGGGGAAGTCCAATCGTTCGAGTATTCGAATGATCGGATCTTTGCATCAATGGCCATCTTAATAATTTGCCATTGTGATTGGATTAGTGGAAGAGTTTATATGCCGAGAACTTCCCACACCAGTCAGTTGAACCGAAGAAGCTGCTCAGATGAGTAGTGAACCATCTTCAATGATTACTCAGCAAGTCCAGTTGTTTTAGAATTACTTATATTAGAAATTCGGTACAGTAACACTTTCCTATGCCCCTCTGAGCAATCTGAGTCAGAGTTGGATATTTTAAAGTTCTAGTCCAATACAGCTTGGCCACGGCAGTACAAACCAATGTTATATTAACTGGCAATCATTTCTGACTCAAAATCAAAATACTGCATCCTTTCCACTTCCTCCATGTGTATGTAGAGAGACAGACTGCTAAGAAGGAGGTAACTGCATTATTTCAGAAATGTAAAATGACTGTTTAACTGGTTATGCACAGATAGCTCATGTTAAATTTTCATTTTGGTGGGAGATCTGTTTTCCAATACCATATACAAACTGATCCAGAGAAAAGCAATTCAAATCCCCAGCAGGCCAGCCAAGCCCCCAAAAATTGCAATTGGGTTACTCACTTAGAGACCTGCAGCGGGTCAGGTATCTGTGGGTTACCTGCAAGAAAGGCGGGTACCTTGTGGGATGAGGGTAGGATTTTCGGGTGCGGGTATAGATGTGGGAATCATCTATATATCTTATATTATATTGTCTATATTTTACTCCTTTTAAAAATGTACAACACTTTTTTCTGTCTCCTCCCACGTTTGATGATGTAATTTCCTTTTTAATGGTGGTCGGCTGGTTTGCAAATAAGGCAGTGTGGGCATGGGTCAGGTAACGGATGCAAGCAGGTAAATATGTGGTTTGGGTGCCGTGTTCGGGTCCGGTCCGGGTTTCAAAAAACTGATTCAGAGAAAGACTCTACTCTCACTCAATTACTATAATATTGCCATTTATGAAATACTGCCATTCAGCCTATCTTAAATGAGAACTATCGCGAAAATAAAAATGTAATATAAGTGTCAGCATACAGAAATAAAAAACTTTCTAAATACAATTCATTAAAATTCTGTACCATTTCTGAAATAATCAGGTTTATCTGCAATAATCCTCTATCAGTATCTGTTTCTGTTCATTATGTCTTCATGCAGGAATTGGGAGTCAAATATTAATTAATTGTTAGATCCAATATATCTTAAAGGGGCTCCTTTTGCCTAGAAGATGTATTAGAGCTCACTCTATTAAATTCACCAGACAGCATGTCTCTCTACATGCAGAATTTGTGCAAAAGGCAATTATTTTGTTTGTACTAGAATCAGTTATTTGAGTAAACTCTAATTCATCTGCTAGGAAAGGAGCCCCTCTATAAGATATATTGGATCTAACTGTCAATGAATATTTGACACCCAACTGCTATATGAAGACAGAAAGAAGAGAAACCTGTTATTCAGAAAGTTCCGAATTACTGCAAGGACGTCTCCCATAGACTCCATTATAATCAAATAGTTAAAATTTTAAAAGTGATTTCCTTCTTCTCTGTAGTTATGGAACGGTACCTTGTACTTGATACAAACTAAGATATAATAAATCCCAGTTGAATGCAAAGCAATCCTATTGGGTTTAATTAATGTGTAAATTATTTTTAATAGACTTAAGGTATGGAGATCCAAATTAGGGAAAGATCTCTTATCCCCAAAACCCCAAGTCCCGAGCATTCTGGATATATATATATATATATATATATATATATATATATATATATATATATATATATATATATATATATATATATATATATATATATACACACACACACACACACATTGGTGCAGTAAATTGCAAAAATTTGTTAGCGTGAAAGCTGCACACCTAGCAAATAAACATATTTAAGCAAAAGACACAGATCAAAAGACCCCTGAACACAGTTGTATCTTACAGAGGCCTGTAGTATTGCTAGATGGGTGAATGTTACCAGAATTACCCGCTAGAGAGTACTGCAAGTAGAGTTTCCAGAAGGTCCCTCATTAGTTGTTTGGTAACTGGTCTGCCCACATATTCAGAGTCAGTCTATGGCCAGTGCTACAGTATATGTCAAAAACGACCACTTGATTACACTGAGATACTTAAGTGTAATTTGGGTTAAGAGCTGAATTCAGACCACACACCTCACTAGATATATAGTCATCTCCTCATGATTAAATGCGAAAAGTACTTGTCAACATGATAGAGAATTAATTAGTTAATGAATTAAAAATTGCAAGTGCTTTAAAAGCTATTTTTAAATGTAATTGCTATTGAAAGCAGCATTTGCGTAAAGAGGCCCATTTAATCAAAGGTTGAATTTCAAATTCATGGGAATTTTTTTATTCAATATAGTCACAATTAGACTGGTAGGTTATCTAAGAAAAAATTGGAATGTCTAATATTCTATCGAATGGTTCCGAACCGAAAATTCTAGTCATATTCAATTAGTTTGAATCAAGCTTTTCACCAGAAAAAAACCTTGAATGTCAGAAAGGCTATTAACAACTCCAAATGGTTCAACGGACCTCTGCCGTTGACTTGTAAATGAACTCGGCAGGTTTTAGATGGCAAATATTCAAATTAGGACTGTTCCCATGGTCAAGGTGTGATAAATCTCATAAATTTACACTGAATGGGTGGATTAAAATTAGAATGTGTGAATCTTGACACTTAAAAATTCAAATTCAAATTTACTATTCGACCCTTGATAAATCTGCCCCTTAGTATGTTATAGAATGGCAAATTCTAAGCAACTTTTTAATGTCTTTATCTTTTAGTTTTTTTTTAGTTATTTGCGTGTTTCTTCTAACTCTTTCCAGCTTTCAAATGGGGATCACTGACTGAATGCACGCAGTCTAAGCAAGGACTGCACTGGTTCGTTGATCCAACAGGTTTTTAAATCTGCCCGATCAACACCTGACCAATTTTCAGCAAGATCTTGAACAGGGCTCTCCAAATTCTACATTTGAATGTGGCTCACATCACGGGTAAAAAAAAGTTGGGGACCTTTGCACTGTCCAATAAGCTGCAGTTTTATTATAAGCCATGTAGGGCCCTCTTTAAATTGTGCACCTCACAGTGCACTGGAGTGCTTCACAAGGCAGAATGCCGGCTGCTTGGTACCAACTGAATTCTCCTCTCTAAAAGGCAAACTGAAGGAGGTAGGGCTACCTAATAAACTTAAAAGCTATGGGGTGTGTAACTGAACTATCTATTGCCATAACATAAGTTGAACTGTGATCTTTTTATGAGACCTTATCACAGTACAAAAGTACGATTAAGGAACCCATTATTATCCCTTGAGTTAGGAGTGTTTTATGCGATAGTTGATCCAAATTAAGTGTGTTCCCTTTTATTTTTAACTGGAAGCAGTTACTGGTTCACTGGGCCCCAGTAAATGGAGCAAAAAACCACACTAGTACACGAGACTTGTATCTGCAGGGCAAGCCCTTGCAAAAGTTTTTACTGCGGTGGTGCAACGTTTCGGGGCTCCGCTTGACAAAGGGGCGGAACCCCGAAACGTTGCACCACCGCAGTGAAAACTTTTGCAAGGGCTTGCCCTGCAGATACAAGTCTCGTGTGCTAGTGTGATTTTTTGCTTCAGTTATTAGGAGGTCACCGTATCCTCCATTCACTGTGCACCGAGCAAAGCTATACACCTACATAACGGGTGTGCGAGGGTCTACTCCAATTGAAGTACCCCAGTAAATGGAGATACTGGATATTAGGATACCAAGTACCTAATCTTTCCTCACACAACTACAGGAATGCTCCAGTTAGCAGCTATCCACCCTTCTGAAGTACTTTGCATCTGTTACAGTTACTATCACAAAGTAGTGCAGATGGTAAGAATTATAAAGAAGGATGACATATCTGTATGACATTAAGTGCTGAATGCATAAAACACATGGTGCAAGCAACACACACCTAAGTTTTGAACTCTCTGGGATGACTTTGTTGCCTTAAGTGAAGAACTGTAGGGTCTTTAAGCACCCTCTAAAGCCCCACTTGTAAGCTCTGTATTATATAATAAACAGCATAAAGGTCATATAGGCATAAAGCAAAGAAGGCAATAAACCGACTTTACTTAATGAAACCTGTAGAGAAGGCTATGGTCAAAGATTTATTCACTCGAAGTTATGACATCATACTAAGGCCTTGATCAATGTAAACATTAACCAATAATACATAGACGTTTAATGATGTCATTGGCTAGTATGCGACAGTCACTTTACAATGTACAATGCTATTAGGATTTTGCTTCTATTAAAATATGAAAACTTTCTACAAACTTGTCTATTAAAAGTTCAGTAACAATGAACAAGAAGAAAGTTCCTCCATTTAGTGAAGCTACCCAAGCACAGACAAAATATGAATAATGCACCCATTTGAGAGAAGGAAAACTGAACATGCCATTAAATAATATATTAGCCATAAAGCCCCTTCTGAGGGGGTGGGGAATAAGCATCAAGGTCATATATTTTAATCCTTATGCATCCCTCTGACGCCATATTATTATATACACTCCCTGGGGAAAGACTGCAGACTCTACATCAAATTTCTCTACATATGATTTTGGATAAATAACAGATTTGCCAACACCAGACATTCAGTCAGAGGATATTGCTTATGCCCAAATAATCACTATTCCATATTCAATCTTAAGAACCCTGTGCATAATTAAACATAGAACTCTTGGTACTTTTAACCATCACTGCACAGACCCACCTGTCAGAGAAAGACAAACAACATGATAGTCCAATCACTTTTACTTTGTAGCCCTGGTCTAGACTGTTTTCTTCACTTACACCTTTCCAACAGACTAATATAAGGCCTAGCTGACCATATTAACAGAAAAATGTGGATCTTCAACTGAAATCTGGTGATGGATATACCACATAAAAAAGGGCATTAACTTAAGGGATGAAAACATAATTATGCCTCTTTATAGGTCCCTGGTAAGGCCTCATCTGGAGTATGCAGTGCAGTTTTGGACTCCAGTCCTTAAGAGGGATATAAATGAGCTGGAGAGAGTGCAGATACGTGCAACTAAATTGGTTAGAGGGACGGAAGACTTAAATTATGAGGGTAGACTGTCAAGGTTGGGGTTGTTTTCTCTGGAAAAAAGGCACTTGCGAGGGGACATGATTACACTTTACAAGTACATTAGAGGACATTATAGACAAATGGCAGGGGACCTTTTTACCCATAAAGTTGATCAACGTACCAGAGGCCACCCCTTTAGACTAGAAGAAAAGAACTTTCATTTGAAGCAACGTAGGGGGTTCTTCACAGTCAGGACAGTGAGGTTGTGGAATGCACTGCCGGGTGATGTTGTGATGGCTGATTCAGTTAATGCCTTTAAGAATGGCTTGGATGATTTTTTGGACAGACATAATATCAAATGTGATACTAAGCTCTATAGTTAGTATGGGTATATAGAATTTAATTAAAAGTAGAGAGGGGTGTATGTATGGATGCTGGGTTTTCATTTGGAGGGGTTGAACTTGATGGACTTTGTCTTTTTTCAACCCAATTTAACTATGTAACTATGTAACATGTAATTTGACAATTTAACTGATTCACAGTAGGGTAGGGTTTCAAGATCACCAGAAAAAATCATCACATCTAGAAAATCCAGCAAGAAGGGTTGCACTGATTCCAATTTAATTTGAATTCTCTCCAACATGCATGTATTAGACATGTCCCTGAATTTTTAAGTGATCTGGTAACCCTACTCTAGGGCCAGTTAATTCAAAGACACTGCATTACAAAAACTCAACTACAATGGAAAATAACAATGGAAATAACGGTTTTGATTTCAATAGGCAAATAATACATTACAATATCAGGGGATATAACCTGCTGATTCAATGAGTGCTTCCCAGTGATTAATAAGCATTCACAACAGTTCCTGTCCCAGTAGAGCTTAAAGGGTAACTTAAGGGTAAGGTCACACTGGGAGATTTGTTTTCCGAAGTCGTCCAAAGTTGCTTTACGAGGAAACTTCGGGCGACTTCGGAAAACGAATCGCCGTGAGTGCTTTGCCGCAGGTGATTTTTCATTCTAGCAGGCGGAACACAGGGGGAAGCAGTTCAGGGAGATTAGTCGCCCCAAAGAAGAGGAGATTAGTCATCGGGCGACTAAATCTCCCCGAATCTCCCAGTGTGACCTTACCCTAAGCCTACACAAAGAGAACATATAAACTCCACCTAGATAGCAATATTGTTGACATCAAACCCAGGACCCAATAGGCCCTATCAATAAACACTATGGAACTATCCCTGTATAAAAGAATTCCAGCTGCAGCCTCATGTCTGGTCATGGAACTGCTTGGTTACTTATAATATCTTTATATTGTATATTATATATATAATAATAAATGTTTCATGGTCTCTAAGTTGTTGAACTTCCTATTCTCACTGTCTTTAACCTAGAATCTAAACTGCTTATGAAAGGGATCACTATAACAAACAATAATAGAGATTTCATGAAGCCTTCACCACTGGAGCCTAACACTTCAATAGCATTTTGGTATTAGGTAACATCAACAGTCTGCAGCCATAGCTTCTCATACACATATAAATAAGCACAACATTTTTATTATTTATTTATAAATAAATATTTTTCCTCTGTGAAGAATAAGTAGTTTAAACATGTTTTAAAAAAGTATGGATTAAACTGCATGTCAACAGATTATTTATTGATACCAGCTACACAACTGACAACTAGTGACATTTTACATGGCTACCTAAAGGCTAATTTTTATATCTATCCAGTAGATATGTTGCTGGGGTGTCACTGGCCAATTTTTTCGAAAATGGTTGGGGTTGGGGAACTAAAATTTGAAGTTCAAGGTGATCTCTAAGTGCGTGGCCTGTTTAAAGGGTAATTTTTGGAGAATTTAAAATTTATCTACACAGTTAATTTGTAAGAAAATGATATATAGCTATCCCTTGGGTCATACATCTACTTTTTATGTACAGGCATGGGATCCAAAATCCGGAAACTTGTTATAGAGAAAGTTCCAAATTACGGAAAGGCTGTCTCCCATAGACTCAATTATAATCAAATAATCCACATCTTTAAAAATGATTTCCGTTTTCTCTGTAATAATAAAACAGTCCCTTGTACTTGATCCAAACTAAGATAGAATTAATCCTTATTGGAAGCAAAGTGAGCCTATTGGATTTATTTAATGTTTACATGAATTTTTAGTAGACTTAAGGTATGAGGATCCAAATTACAAAAAGATCCATACCTGTATTAATGCAAAAGACTAAAAAGAGTAGTTTGCATATCATTTTAAAATAATATTTGCCAAACAAATGCCTGGTGATAGACTAAAGAGCATTTATTTTATCACAGGGGATGGTGACCGTTAAATAAACTTTTGGCATGTTATAGATGAAACTATTCTAAGCAATCTTTCAACTGGTCTTTTTTGGCTACTAGGTTAATTAAGCCCTAGCAACTAGTGATGCACTGAATCCACTATTTTGGATTCGGCTGAATCCCCGAATCCTTCATGAAAGATTCTACAGAACCTAATCCTAATTTGCATATGCAAATAAGGGTCAGTGGGAAAAAAATCACTTCCTTGTTTTGTGATGAAACCCTTCCCACCCCTAATTTGCATATGAAAATTAGGATTTGGATTTGGTTGGCCAGGTCTTATCCTGCTGAAAAAGGCCGAATCTCGAACCGAATCCTGGATTCGCTGCATCCCTACTAGTAAGAGCAGTTTAAATTTCAAGCCTGGCAGCTACACATGAAAAAGGTAAATTATTAAGAAGCCACAAAAAATTGTGAATAATTAGAACATCTCGGTCGGCATCATGGTAAAAGTCACTCTTTAAGGGAATTACTCTTAAAGCACAGAATTTTTGAGGCGGCAGCAGCAGCCCTAAAAGTTTTCATATGCAGACTATTTTATTTGCAAATTGTACAATTATGGGGTGGGGTAAGATTTTTGTTTTGGGTCCCAAATACATATCACTGAAAAGGCTACAGCAATATTTCAGGGTGCATAGCAACTCATCATTTTGCCTATTCAATTCTGAAAGTCAATTAGATTAATTACTGTACATGCCAATCTTTTTCCTGGGGAACGGATTCACACTGCTGAACTAAAGAATCTCATCAGAAATGTTTTCAGCAAAAGGCAAAACAATGACAGTTCATTAGTAGTAAAGAGGAAAACAAAATGGTACAAGTCTACAGATAACAGCTATACGATTTCCCGAGGTCATTTGCATACAGTGGGTGTGATAGGGCACTCGATAAAAGGAAATATAACGTACCACCACTCAACAGCATGCCTGTGCCAAGTTCAGTATGATTTTGAGAAAAATAGAGTGGTAACTATGAGTGAAGGCATATTACAGGGGTATATACTGCTTGATTACAAAACACTTACACTTCCAATAGTTTTACTCCAAGGGACTGATTAAAAACAAAAATCAGCATCAACCAGCAGGAAACAAACACTCATTAACACCCCGGCCCCAAGCCTCCCTGGAGCTTCTCAACAGGAATATGTAAGCAGGATTCACATCTTTACTTGCCCGCTACAGCCATCAGCTTAACGAATCATGTTTGAACTTATACGGCTACATCAATAAACAAGAATATTCATACACTGCCATGGACTGAAAAAAAAAAGCATTTGCCACTCTCACATCAGAAATTCATTCCATATTGTACATATTATGGTATTTTCTTTTTGCTCAAAGTTTCTTGCGGCCATAAAAGCAACTGTAAGGGAACTATGGGGACAAATCCTAAAGCACAGCGGTTACAGGTGACTGCCATTGAGATTTGCATTAGAGTACCACTGTCCACACGGTGAACTTACTTTTTAATCCTTATAACTTTTATTTACCTCCCAGTATTTGAATATGTAAAATTGAGATGTTTTAGAACATACCCCAGATCCAACCCAATGTTACCCAGCTACAACCAGGCATCACTGATCCAAATAAAACGTTAAGTATCTATAAAGCTGCAAATTGTCTTAGAATCCCACTATCTACATAATTCTAACTGTAACAGTTGGACATATGGACCATAAACTGTTCCCTTATGATGAGATTTTCATCTGTAAGATTCTATCGAGGTAAATGAAATGTCATAAAGGTATAGGATCTGTTATCCAGTAACCCATTATCCAGAAAGCTCTTTATTATGGGAAGCCATCTCCCATAGACTCAATTTTAATGAAATTATTTCCTTTTTTGTTTGAAATATGAAAATGGTACTTGAGACAGAATTAAATGGTGTTAATATACTGTAAATTGTATAAATGAAAAGAAGTAAAACCCCTCTCTATTCAATTGACCACCAATTAAAGAAAATTCAAGTATTAGTGCAGCAGTGTCAGAGTTTATTAACAGTTTCGTTAAAGGTTACTAACCCAGTGTTGCTTTAATTATTGGGCAGCCATTGCTGGGTTACCCAATAAAGTGCTATGTGCTAGGTGCTAATAATTCATCAGCAATTAAAAATCATGTAACAGGATTAATATTGTGCTATAAAGTGCTAGTGCTTCAAATGAAATTAAGAAGTTGACTTAAATAACCAGGATTAAATTGACCCAGGTGAGATTAAAGTTAATTCATTATTATATATCACACATTAAAATCCATTCATTATAGAAGATTGTAAATAACTGATTAACTGTTAAAAAGTAAACTTTACTAAATTCATTAAAATTGCTGCAAATCAATTAAGATAATCTTTGAAAACTGCATAAAAATTGGTGAGTAATAATTAATCCATACACCCCCGTTAAAGTTATAGGGTGTTAAAAAACGTTTGCATAAAATTATTCAAAGGAGACCAGCATTGAAAGAGAAAGGAGGAATAGGAAAATTGTTAGAGGTGGAGAAGTCCCAAGTTCTAGCTGCCTGTATTTTTCTAAGTCTGGGACCCCACACGGAGGAGAAAGTAGGTCACTGGGGACTGTAGTCTCGATTTTACCTTGCTATCTAATAATTCGGAGAGCTAATCTTCCCTATAAAACTACAAATCCCACAGTGCCATTGGATAACAGGTAAGATTTTAAAAGAAGAATCAATGCGGACGCAAAGGTTTAAAATCAATAGGAAATTATTTTGCAATAGTAAAAATAAGGAAAGCGCCCAGGAGACTTCACAAAAAGCGCTTCCCAGTGTGCCAACACGTGTTTCGCCTGCTGGCTTTGTCAAGGCAAATGCAAGAATTTTAATGAATTAAAATGAATGGCTTTGTCAAGGCAATTTTAATGAATTTAGTAAAGTTTACTTGTTAACAGTTAATCAGTTATTTACAATCTTCTATAATGAATGGATTTTAATGTGTGATATATAATAATGAATTAACTTTAATCTCACCTGGGTCAATTTAATCCTGGTTATTTAAGTCAACTTCTTAATTTCATTTGAAGCACTAGCACTTTATAGCACAATATTAATCCTGTTACATGATTTTTAATTGCTGATGAATTATTAGCACCTAGCACATAGCACTTTATTGGGTAACCCAGCAATGGCTGCCCAATAATTAAAGCAACACTGGGTTAGTAACCTTTAACGAAACTGTTAATAAACTCTGACACTGCTGCACTAATACTTGAATTTTCTTTAATTGGTGGTCAATTGAATAGAGAGGGGTTTTACTTCTTTTCATTTCTATAACACATTATTTTGGTAATCACACCTCTTTCGTTCGGAAAACGTATTGCTTTTTTAGGAAGGTACACTGAACAATTCTTTCTTTATAAATACTGTAAATTGTATGTATGAGTCTTTATACTGAAAATATTTTTCCCCCTTTAAAATACTAACCAGATATAAATGCCTGTAAATGGTCAATTGAAATTAGTCTGCCCCTTATACAGTCCTGCACCAATCACTTATTGCTTTAGGTTGTGTATTTGACTGACAGAGAGCCTTGTACATGCCCCCCATAGTGTAACATTAATGCTGCAAATGTTTAACCCTTGTTATTAACACAGTAAATATTGTATCGCAAAGTAAAACTCACTCTTATATCTTATATCCTTTCAGTACTTGAAGAAAAGGTTACTTTAACACATTTCCCTGATTTAACATTTTCCGGATTTTACATAATTTTTTCCAGGTCCCATGAAAAACCTAAAATGGGGGTTCTACTGTATTTGCAAGTTGAAAGCTGGTGCATATATCCTTATACACCGTATATTCTCATGGGATTCATTATTGTTGTCTATTTATATTGTTGCAGCATTTCCTGCAATACTCGACATTAGTAAGTGGAAGTGACAAGTGCTGACAGTAATACAGTAATCACAGTAAAACAAAAGACAAATGGGCTCTGCCTGGCACAGTACAGTGGACACCCTTCTGTGAATGGGGACACATTCTAGAGGATGGGTTCACCCATTAAAGAATTTGTACTGAAGTACCCAAAATGATGACAATTTTGAACAACAACACATAAAATATGGACGAGAGAGGTTTGGGAAGTTTGTCAACACAGTTTTTTGGACTACTTAAAAGAGCCTTAAACAGCCTCATACACCACTGCCCTTAACCTGTTCTTGTAAAAGATAATAATGGTGTATTTTTACTTTCAATCTAAAAATCATGCATAAAATAAGCACCATTGTGGCAAAGGAGGCATCCAGACAGAGTCCAGTAAGCTACCAGATCACTTGAAAATTCAGGGACACATCTAGAAAGGTAGCACTGACTGCAATTTTCTTTGAATGCAATCAATGCAGCCCTGTAACATGAAACTTCTAATGGTAATCTGGTAAACTTACTGTAGGGTACATAACTAATAACTGTAAAGAATACGGGAGGAGGGGGTCATTTTTCCACTGTACAGAGCACTGGTAAGGCCCCATCTAGAATATGCCGTACAGTTTTGGTCTCCAGTGCTCAAACAGGACATTATTGTATTAGAGAGGATACAGAAAAGGGCAACTAAGCTGGTAAAAGGTATTGAAAATCTTAGCTATGAGGAAAGACTGGCCAAATTGGGGATGTTCACACTATTATGGAAAGGCATCCAAGTTGTAACAATGTACTATGCTTGGCTGATCTGCAAGGCTGAATACAATGTATCAAACTATAAAGAACAACTGAAGTGAGGGTCAAAGATCCAGATAATCCGAATGCCTGCCCCACAACTCCCAGCAACCCAGTTCAGACCGCCAATGCTAGTTTAAATACTTAATACACTTATGATCCCATATTTAAAATATAACTTTAAATAACACGGTTTAAAAACAGAACACACCAAGCGTGAATGTAATGCCACAACCAACAGACCCACTGCGTTTTAAAAGCGCAGTGCAGTGTCCATAAAACCACAAAGCTAAAAACTGCACAGGTGGACGTGTGATGGTACTATAAGCAGTACATCAGTGTAAACATTAATTATAGAGAGCCCTTCAAGTCAGGTAAGTATGACACTAAGTTCTGCTGCCCCCTTCCGTTCCCATGCAGCGAACCTGCCTGCCTACGTTGGGAGCGGTTGGAGCTATTCTCACCACCGTCCACCTATGCTGCCCTGCGCGTTTCGCCGCATCAGCAGCTTCTTCAGGGGCATAGCTATGAGGAAAGACTGCCCAAATTGGGGATGTTCACACTATGTATAAATATATAAGAGGATCATATAATAATCTCTCTGCTTTATTTACTAGTACAGGTATGGGATTGGTTATCCGGAAACCCGTTATCCATAAAGTTCCGAATTCGGGAAAGATTGTCTCCCATAGACTTCATTATAATCAAATAATCCACATTTTTAAAAAATTCCTTTTTATTCTGTAATAATAAAACAGTACCTTGTACTTGATCCAAACTAAGATATCATTAATCCTCATTGGAAGCAAAATCAGCCCATTGGGTTTATTTAATGTTTACATGATTTTCTAGTAGACTTAAGGTATGAAGATCCAAATTACGGAAAGACCCCTTATCCGGAATACCCAAGGTCCCGAGCATTCTGGTTGATAGGTCCCATACCTGTAGGTCTTTCCAACTGACGCAAGATCAACCATTCCGATTAGACAAAAAGAAGTTCAGCCAAAATATTCTAAATGGTTTTTTAAAGTGAGAGTTGTGAAGATGTGGAATTCTCTCCCTGAATCAGATGTACTGGCTGATACATTAGATAGCTTTAAGAAGGGTTCGGATTTTTAGCAATTGAGGGAATACAGGGTTATGGGAGATAGCTCATAGTACAAGTTGATCCATGATCACAGCTATTATGGCTCTCTGTAAAACGTTCATATACAAAATAGGATTGTTGCTGCCTAGAAAATATCTCACTTGTAGCTGCTGGATAAACTTATAAAATCTGTAAACAAAGTATTTCCCTTATTTCCTAGAACTTTGATGGGT
This sequence comes from Xenopus petersii, assembly GCA_038501925.1. Taxonomy (NCBI): domain Eukaryota; kingdom Metazoa; phylum Chordata; class Amphibia; order Anura; family Pipidae; genus Xenopus; species Xenopus petersii. Next base: position 88,898,265 of record CM076677.1, read on the forward strand.
AGTGTCAGCAGATGGTCAAGTTTAGCTGCAACACTAGAGAGGTCATGGATGTGGATGAGTTTCCAGTAACAAGATGGTACACATAGGAGCAGCATCAGGAAGGACTTTGTGAATGTGGACAACAATAATTCATTCAGGGTAGGACGATCCGACGTGATGCAAAAAACCGCCGCCGCAGCGTGCAGCGTCTGCATCCGACAGTCATGTCGCGACGGATCAATCCAGCGACCCTATCTCTTACCTTATTTCCGTTGCATGCGATTTGTCGGCGGCGTTTTGTCGCAGCTCGTCGTATCACGCCGAAAACGTCCGAGTAGTCCTACCCTCATTCATTCACCCTTAAGTGAACTTTTAGTATGGTGCAAAATAACTTAGCAACTTTTAATTGGTATTTTTTGTGTAGTTTTTTAATTGTCTACCTTCCTATTTTGCATCTTTCCAGCTACCTGTTTGTTTGGGGTCACTGACCCCCGCAGCCAAAAATCCATTGCCCTATAAGGCTATAATTTTGTTATTACTTGTTTTTCTGGTCAAAGATGTGCAGATTTCACCCCTGTATCCGTTGATCAACAGGAGACGTTTTTACTTGTGGGCAAAATTCACCTGATAGATGGTAATTGAAGCATTATTTATACAGAATCCACTGTGCGACTCTGATATTACTGCTGGACGGTGGAGGGCCTTTTCTACCTCAGGAAATATTTATGTCAAGAGGCATTATATTTATTTATTAACGCTGAAGAAGTCTCCTTGAGTGAAGAAACTCGTTGGTACTGGGACTTGAATCTTTGGAAAGCACGTTAATGGAAATCGGATCTTCCAATTGGGTTATTATACGCTATCGATGCCTGCAAATATTGTAAGTGCATTTTATCTACAATTAATAAATTGTTTGAGAAGATTTTACACCAGGGGAGTGCGACCATCTTATTATCTATTTTTAGATCACTCCTGGCTTGACCATCCAGTTTTTTTTGAAGTGGCAGCACCCAATCAGCTGTGATTGTTTGATAAGATTATCCCGATCGAGATCTGCTGGGACCGCACACTACAACTCTAATTGTAATTTGGGTTCTTTCCTTTTTTCTACAGAGACTACTTTCTTTAAAAACTGTTACAAAGTGCCCCCTACTTACTAATCTACGATGAATGATCAGACCTCGACAATCTTCCGAGCTGCCACTAACCATAAAGATTAATTAAGTAGTAAAAGAACAAATCAGACAATGTTCTGGCTGTGACAGCAGGGCCCGAACTAGGGGTAGGCAGAGTAGGCACGTGCCTAGGGTGCAAAGGTGGAGGGGCGCCAGGCACGTGCTTACCCCTAGTTCGGTCCCTCTCTGCCGACCGCCCATCTGTGCGAGTACGCGAACGTATGTGTCGATTCGCGAATGCGCAGAAGCGTCTATGCGCTGAAGCGTCTATGCGCTGAAGTGTCTTTTCGCGCATGCGCAGAAGCGCGCAACTAGCTGGCGCAGCAGCCGGGCAGGCTGCCTAGGGCGCCTGCCCGGCTTGGCCTGGCTCTGTGTGACAGCAATCGTACAAAAGTTATGTCCAATAAATAATACTGTCACCCATTGATATCGTCAGATAGGCAATACATGCAGAGAAATTATCGTTAGCTGACAGAAATCTTCTAACCTGTCGATCGTCGATGGTACAAAAAATGTCGGGGCGATCCACACAAGGTCTGAAAATCATACGGAACTTTGATTCGTGCGACTATATCTTGTGTCTATTATGGCAAACTTTACTTATCTTTCTGTTATGGCCCTTACTCTTCTGCCATTCTATTATTTAAGCTACTCCCTGGTTGCTAGGTCAAACTGGTGCATAGCAACCAGATTCCAAACCGGAAAACAGCTAAATTAAAATCAGAGAATATAAAAAAAACACACAAAAATTCAAGACCAGCTGTAAATTGTCTCAAACCCCTACTAAATGGTAATATAAATGTAAAATATCCTTTTAAACTGCATACAGGAGGAAACATCCAAACAGTGCAAAGCCTGGAAGAAATGTGCTGTATTGGTGAAATGGTCGGGAAGGAAAATCAAACAAACAGCCTCATTCATGACAGACTGACAGGGTTGCAGTTTTGATTAATGTAAAGTTCTACAAACGTGGGTCCCTAAATGTGGTTACATTTCAACTCCTGGCAACCTCTGGCATAAAATTAAGGGTCAAGGCATGCTGAAATGTTACTGCAGCATCTGGGGACACCAATTTAAAGAGACAGTGACACCAGATAAAAGATGGCTGAATACAGCAGAGGTGATAGCAAACACACTGCTATTGAAAACATGACATATTTCAAAGAAAAGGCTATTCCATGTACATTACAGAAATCAAGTTATCACAGATGAAAATAATATTTTTTTTTGTCTTACAGGAACAAGGGGTGGTTGCAAGGCCACTGAAAAGCCACTATAATCATAAACAATATATCAAAGGGGTTGTTCACCTTTCATACAAGATGTTTAGTTCAGTTGTTTTCAGATGAATGTCCCTGTTTCTGGTGTCTCAGTCTGGCAATTTAGTAATTCAGATGCTAAACTGTTACAATTTTGTAACATTGAGTTGATACATTTCTGAGCAGCATCTCTGGAGTATTAACAACTATTGTATCAATTCGAACAGCCGCCTGTAAGGAAACCCAGAGATTCTGCTCAGCAAGGACAAACAAAAGAAATGTATTAACTAAATGTTTCTATTTAGATCAGTGTACAGGGTAGGTGACCCCCCCAGAGCTGCTTTAGAAAGGTGACTTACACTTTAATATTAGAAAAACAGTCACATATAGAAAGTAGAAAGTAATTGGAAAAAGTCTTTATTTCTGGTGAACGGTCTGAAACCAACTGGAATGTGTTGGAAGGTGAACAACCCCTTTAAATGTAGCTCATCTCCTGCTGTATGCATATACAGATTTAACCACATGCAATATTCATTTAAAATAATAAAAAACATTGAAATGTCTGTTGATAACTGCTAAAACTGAAAGTAAACTAGAACCTTTTATATCAAATCAGTGCTGGCTGAACAATCAGTGAAACTGGTGAATGCTTTGCAAGGTTTCTCAAAAGGATATATACAAAGGGCAAGTAAACAGAAGAAGATTCAGCCTACAAAGTGCTGATTGCTACTGCCAACACCCTTGAGGGTTAATTCTCCCAATAAAGTTGATGCTAAACTACAGGGTTGTTGTCTGCCCCCCCCCCCAAGGGCAGTTGTGGCCCCACAATAAACCTTACAATAGGTCCAGTGCTGTCATGCAATCTCTGCATGCTGTGTGATGATTCTGCAGGTCACATTCACATATACATGGAAGTCATGTGTACTGGAAACATGCCGAGCTCCTATCAACCCAACACACATGGCCTCAGTGTCACGCCTGCTGCTAGTGTGTGTATGTGATGAACCCCCTCTCTAGGAACTGTCTATGCTGGGATCCGCCACTACTCTCACACACATTATATATATATATGTTTATATATCTATATATATATATATATATATATATATATATATATATATATATATATATATATATATATATATATATATCTATATATATATATATATATATATATATATATATATATATACACACACACACACATCAGCACATTTACAGAGTAACCAGAGCTCTGATCCCATCATTATTAGTAAATACAAAGTGTCGAGCTTCTCGACCCTACCCCCCTACCCTACATAGACCCCCCTCAATCCAAGCCTAGCTGCCCCCCCCCCGGCCAAATGCCCCTGATTCTTTACTTACCCCTCTGTGCAGATTCTGTCCAACAGAGAGAGATCTCCAGCTGCTTTGGTAATCTTCGGAATGAGACCGGCGCTTTGGATATTTTCGTGGTGCATGTGCAGCGAAATAGAAAATTGCTCCAACTGAGCATGCGCCACTTCGTCGGCCTCTTTCCAAAGATTAGCGAAGAGAAGAAGACGGCGCCTGTGAACTCCGCTGGACAGAATCTGCACAGAGGGGTAAGTAAAGACTTATGGGAATTTGCCCAGGGAGGAGGGGGCAGATAGACTGGGGGGGAGGAGGGTCTATGTAGGGTAGGGGTTATTTTTATTAAGGGTTTGTTTCTACTTTAAGGTCCAATAGACATGGCTGGTAGAGGATGCTGGGAGTTTGGGGTTGCAGATTACTAATCCCATTACTGGAATTGATTTAAAACACGTTGTCACTGGGGCAGTTAGTTTGGGAACTATGGTCTTTACAGCTGTTGTTGCTGCACTACAGCACTTATCACACTCCCGGGGCATGCTGGGAGTTGTAGTCCAACAGCAGCAGGCTGAGCCCAAGTTCCGCCCCAGCACGGCAGCTGTCAGGAGGAGATTAAGTCAGTTCCTTACCCGGGACACTGTCAGGTCTGACATGAGCTCATCAAAAGCGCGCGTCTCCTCGGCCTGTTTCTGGTTGTGCAGCGCGATCTTCTCGCTGAATTTCCTCGGGTTGGAGGAGCTGCTGGCGGCCGGGGTGGCAGTCATGGCGCAGCTCGGGTTCCTCTCCCTGCGGAGGGAGGGGGGAGATACTAGTGGGAGAATTGAGGGGAGTCCGCTGGTGACTCGCACTTCCTACAGTCCCTGCGGGACCGACACTACTCAGCCCGTCATGGAGGGTCCGGCTGCTGCTGCCACTTGCTCAGGAGAGGCGCTGCCTACTGCCGCCCCACAAGTACTGCACAGCCATCCAGGATGAGCAAATCCACCAGCGGCCACAACTACGGAAGCTCCCCCGTCTGTACAATCCAGTCGCTGCTAAACTCAAACGTCCGGCGGGTCCGACTGTACAACCACTCCCTGACAGCAGTGATCACTCAGGCCTGGAACCGAGTCCCGCCCACTCAGCCTCCCCGCATAGTATCCGCCCCCGTCACTGGCAGCAAGAGACAGCCCACCGCCGTATAGGCTCCTCCCCTTGGCACCTCGCTAGCAACCACAGACCGCCCCCTCCTCCCCTAACGTTGGCACGCTGCTAGCAGCCACAGAAAACTCCCCCGCCCTGGGAATGGTCTCTCCCCTAGGCTCTGGCACATTACTGGCGGCCTGAAACTGGCCCCTCCCCCAAAGATTCCGCCCTGGGCCCCGAGAGTGAGTGTTGTGTGAGCGAATGGGCTGACATTTAGGCTGGGTTTTCCCCAATAAACCTTGTGGCCAGAGCTAATTAGTTGTGTGTTGTGGACTAATAGGCGGGGAAGTATAGTGTGTCACTAACACCTGCATAAAATATCCAACTTGGTACACTGCATATAACGAAAATAAATTGGGTCATATCTGTTGCTTTTGAATCTGAGCTGAATGCTGAGGATCAATTGCAAACTCACTGAACAGAAATGTCCCATGTGGCCCCCCTTATAGTTGCTGACTAACTCAGAGTTAGAGAGCTGAAAAGCAGGAAGTAGTGTTCTGGCTATTATGTTAAACATCCAGTCACTCCAGCCTTTATACAATACATTTTTGGCTAACTAACTATATTAGAACCCCCATTTTATGTTTTTCAGGGGACCAGAAAAAAATGATATAAAATCCAGGAAAATGTAAAATCAGGGAAATGTATTGTGCATAATAAATAGGTGGGACCACAAAACAACAATGTAAAATGAGGCAAAAACTTAAAATCGGGGATGTGGTCAAATAAGGTTTACACAATCCAATCCATTTTTCACGTTACTTAACTGTTATTCAGCTTAAATTAAGCTGGTAAAATGGAAAGAAAAAAAAAAACAGAGTACTATAGTCCCATTTGTTTACTATTGTTTCAATCACAGTTTTTCCGGAACTGTTCCTTTAAACATCGGAGGACTGAAGTATTATGCCCTTGGTGGCAGGGAGTAAGTTGTTCTTTTTAGGAACATCTTGAATACACTGCTCTCATGTGCTTTCCCAGGAATGGGGCTCATATCCATTCATGACTTTAGTGGTATGTAGATGTTTGCTAAGTTTCATTCTGAAGTGGTGGCATATATGAACCAGGGGTGGGGCACATACATACCTCTGGGAATTTTGGAAATAAAAAGAGGGACAAAAAGAGTTGCCGCGGGACTAATGTTTTTACCATGCCCATTTTTGTGGCCACACCTTCACACATTCCTGGGTTTTTTTCTTTCAGTTATTACTGTTATGAAGGTGAATTGCACTTTAAGCTGTGATTTTAAATTCTTCCAAGAGACCTGCTTATCTTAATTGTTACAATTACTTATTTGCTTACTTCACAATTGTTACAAAAGTATCTTAGTGCATCTGGTGGCTGTTCTGGGCTTTCTGCCAAAGGCCAATTAAAGCTGGCCATAGACACAAAGATTCGATCGTACGAATCTCAGTTCCATACGATTTTCCACCATGTGGGGAGAGTCCCGTAATTTTTCGTGCAATGTCGTTCGGTCGTTCAGACGATTGGAAAGTGTAGAACATTTTTGTCGGCTACTGATAATATCTCTGCATGTATTGCTGATCTGACAATATCAGAGGGAGACTGTCACTAGCTTTGGTTGGACATAAGTTTCGTACGATTGCTGTCAGGGGCAGAACATCGGCTGATCTGTTCTTTTACTCCTTTATTTGATCTGAATGGTTAGTGGCAGGTCGAGGGATGGCACCGAACGATCGTTCATCCGATATGAAGGTAAATCTGCAGGTCTATGGCCACCTTAAGTTAGAAACTTTGTATCTATTTCTGGCTGTTCAGTGCAGAGAAGGGGACATTTCAGTACAAATGCGGGACTGAGGGTTGAGCTGTCAAAATCGGGACTGTCCCACTCAAAACGGAACAGTTGGGAGGTATGCACCTTTCCAGATTTCACCCAGACAGCCTGGTATTTGGAAGGGTTGTCCGGGTGAAACCTTGAAAAGATTTTGAAAGTAAACACTGATCACCACAAAATCAGTCCCACCCTGATGTCGCCCCCCTCTTATATTATCTGCCCCACTCCCCAGCCCCAGCAAAGGTGGCAACTCTACAGTATCCTATAGCAACCAATCAGCGATTAGCTTTTTTTTCAGCCAACTGCAAGTAGAACAAAAGCAAATGTATAATTGGTAGCTATAGGTCACTGCCCAGATGTAATTTTGCCCACTGTTTATAAATGAGCCCCATATACTGTATGTGTTCCCCCTCTGTTTATATATGCCACCATCATACCCTTAGAATGCAAAATCTACATACCCCTAAATTCATGACTATTCTGTTCCATACATTGTATGGCTGTATATGAGCGATGCAATGAGCAGCCATATATGTACCCTGCTCCATAACCAGCCCTGCAGCATGTGTAATTCTTAGTAATTCAACTAGGCTTTAACAATAATTAACAGATTACATGAGAATAATGACTCCATAACCTGTGCCTAATTGCAAATGACTCTTTAACTGCAGAGCATTATTAAAAATTATCACACAGTGAGTGATCCCACACATTCATTCTCCTAAAGTTACTTGCTGACTTATATAGTTTACAATACTTGCATGTCTAGGTACTGGCCATATTGTGCCATGGTCAGGACTGGACTGGGATTCAAAATAGGCCCTGGCATGTCACATACACAGAGGCCAAGCAGCTTCCACTAGCCCCCTAAATAGTGATTGTCTATGGCATCTTACATACAGCAGCCTCTCTGCCATTTGCCAGAGTCCACAGATTGCTGGGCTTGGCCATCGTCTGAGGGGTATCTAGCTTATAATGGCAATGTGTGGAGTGTATTTACATACCTCCCAACTGTCCCTTTTTCGGAGGGACAGTCCCTCTTTTGACAGCTCAACCCGCAGTCCCTCATTTGTACTGGAAAGTCCCTCTTTTCTCTGCACTGAACAGCCAGAAAAAGAAACAAAGTTTCTCACTTAATTGGCTTTTAGCAGAGAGCCCAGACCAGCTAACAGGTGCAGATAAGATACTTTGTAACAATTTTGAGACACAAAAACACAGTTAGATAAGGAGAAATATTTTCAAACTTTCATAACCTGCCAAATTTTGTAAAACAAACATGGTAATTAGGGGGTGTGGTCACAGAAAGGGGTGTGGTCAAAAAATTGCTGCGCTACGTGCGGAAAAATTTTTTTTGTCCCTCTTTTTACTTCCAAAATGTTGGGAGATATGTATTTACTACCATTTCTGTGTGTGACAGGGATTCATTTGATCAGCTACATACATAGAAGAGCTAAATAAATAGCATAGATAAAGCAGCTCTCTGTTTGCTGAGGATATAGTCAGGTGAATTTCTGGGTATACATTCCTTGTGCCACCTATACCCATTTAAGTTCAGGTACTGTAGGTTGCTGTGCTCTTCAAGGAATCCCCATCCCCTGAATCCTATCCCTATAGAGCAGATTAAGCAGTTTTTACGTTTGCTTAATAAAGAATTAGTGCATTGAAGGGTCACTATAACTTTATTGTAATTCTCATTATTTGTCAGATTGAAATGTTCTCCCTAGCTTCTGTGAAGTGTTTGCCTTGCTTCTAGTAACATTTTCTCCTAGGCAGACTGCTCACTATTTCCATTACCTATTTCAAAGGGAAAATAGAATATTGGCCTCTCAAGGCTTCAGCATCTGAAATGTGCCATGTAATGTCAATGAAATGGCGTGGTACAGATTCACAGAGAAAATGGATAACTTACTGTATAACTTATAGGAAAACTTAGCTATATACTGTATATATATATATATATAGGTATCAATCTGATAACCCTGCAGAGGCCAAAGTAGGGGTGGGGAGGATGGAGCAGATCAAATCCTGATGTAAATGTGACAATATATTTTCTCCCATTATTGCCATTCACATCATGTAAAGGAAAGTAAAATGCTGGGAGCTATCATAGTCTAACCACAAATGCAATGAGTCCTGATCTAGCAGTGACGTTGTGCCTGTGCAGAATAACCTATGCAATATATTTGTGGAAAGTCAGCCTTGTGTTTATAGGCACAATATGCTAGGAGGGGAACCCTGGTAGGGCTCCCTTATATCATTGTACTCTGTACACCTTCAACCCACTTAGAAAATGTAATTAATAAACTAGAATAAAATTAAGTGCAGCCAAACGTATCTCAAACATAAAAATAGTTATGCAAGGGCTCCCAGTGTAATCTCCTGAATGTTATGCTGTTTACAATACAAAAACTGTGGTACCGTGTTAGCAAAAATAACAAATAAAAAAACAAACAAATACAAAAAGTATTGTAAAAGTGATACCTATATTGGCTAACAATAAAAATACATTGCAAGCTTTCCATCAGTGAAAGGTATTCACTGATGTAACAGTATATATGCTGTGCCTTTCTAGCTTTCATTTGTATTTTGCCTGACGAAGGGGCCTTGGTGCTCCCAAAGCTTACAATGTATTTTTATTGTTAGCCAATATGGCTATCACTTTTACAATACTATTTTATTTGTTTGTTTTTTATTTGCTGTTTACAATGAAACTATAATATAATATATTGAATTAAAATTGTGATCCCTTGCTGAATTTTGTGGTACTTAATGTGACCTATTCCTGTGGATGGTATGGGATCCGTTATTCAGAAAGCTCAGAATTACAGAATCTCCCATAGACTCCATTTCATCCAAAATATTTATCCAAATAATCAAAATGATTTCCTTTTTCTCTGTAATAATAAAACAGTACCTTGTACTTGATCCAAACTAAGATATAATTAATCCTTACTGGAAGCAGAACCAGCCTGTTCAGGTGATTTAATGTTAACATGATTTTCTAGCAGACTTAAGGCATGAAGATCCAAATTTCAGAAAGATGTTATCTGGAAATTCCCAGGTCCCAAGCATTCTGGATAACAGATTCCATACCTGTATAGTGAAAAACGTACCTCCTATTGTAATATACTGTATAAGGATACTATAAGTCACCAAGGAGTTCCATGACCATATAAAGGCACAAGACTGCATATCTTTGCCAAAACCAGACCTTTAGCCATAGTTCCAAGTATATCTATAATTTGTTTTTACCAAAAATGACTAACTTCAGTACACACACACAGTGAGATCCATTCGTTTGACCAAGGAACCAGTTTGATTCTTTGCTGTAATTTCTGGCCATATATCTATTGACAAAGGCATCACAAGGCGAATAGGCCATTTTCTCATCTGTCCAGTTTTAGGCTTCCAAAAGTATTGAGGACACTCTCCTCTAATCTTGCCTTGAATAGCCTCCAATCTAGTCACCCCAAATGAAGGCTTTGGGAAAGAAAGTCACAATATCAATCAACCGGTGAAAATGGAGGGGTGTCAAGTGTCTTATGATTAAGCTTGACACAAACAAGAAAGTCAGAATTTCTTTTAACGGCACCAACAGTGGTTCCCCCTCGGTTCTGCAAATAAGGGCTCAGATTTGGTTCGATATTCGGCCAAATCTTTCACAAAGGATTTGACTGAATCCTGAAATAGTGTATACAGGGCATCACTATCCATGTATAACATAATTTCTAGCATAATCTTTTTTTTAAGACTTTGGTTGCCCCTATTGTGTCCTGTCTTCTGACCGTACACTTACAAATACACTATCAAAAAGAATTCACACACACCAATACAAATAAGATTTTTATTTTGTTGAACAGAAATAACGATGTGGGGGCATAGGCCCATGAACAAACAAGGGACCATATTCTACAAAACTGTAAAAGGATAACTATAACTTTAAAGAAAGTTATTTTTTACTCATGGCCACTAATAAATAATAAAAGTTTTAGAAAAGGGACGATCCCAAATATCCAAGGAATTTTAATTCAGAGCATGGGTTTATTTTTAACTTACTAAATATATTGCATGAGTTGTGGCATTTGAATAATCTCGGATTTATAAGAATTTCCCTAAAAATTAAAGTTTTGAATTCTTATATTACAAATAGATGCATCATTTTGCAAAATATATTTCTATTAGCACATATTGGCCTGTCCACCTTCAATAATACATATTGCTGGATCATAGCTTGTCAGCAAAAGCATTGAAGTAAGACAGAAGTGCATATCCTTTAGTTCAGGTTTTCAGTACTACATTAGATATAATTCTGACTTTACTTACACTGTATGTATATATATATATATATATATATATATATATATATATATATATATATATTTGTTAACAATGTGCTTGCCACTTGTGAAGCCACTGTGTTATATTATAAATGTAAAGAAATATATCTATTTATAAAAAAGGCTTGTGGCCATTCATAGAAAACTGGCACTTAATTTACAATATATTTTCTGAACACTAAAAAGCTATAATTGAAGTGGTGCGCAAGCATGGCCCTAGAGACTACCTAAAGAATATCAGCATTAGCAGAACTGGGTATCAGATGCCATTGGCTAAAGCGCATTTATAAGAATGAACACAATCTTTCCTATGTCTGCATGTGAGAAAGGTACTAACATCAATATATTTTCTCTTTGATTCTAAATATTTATGCAGCTTCAGATTTAAAAAAAAAAAAAAAAAAAAAGTTTTTACATTTTCCTGAGAAAAGCCATAAGACAATCTAAAAGAAATGGAATTTTGGGTGGCACTAACCACCGCTACTCCAAAATTAAAAATATCTCCTAAATATTTATGTTCACATAATACAATGGCTGATACATCTTTTGGCAGCAATTCTACATACTGCATATAAGTCGGACAGTGGTGCAAGCTAAATTAAATGCAGAGGATTCTTATTAAAAGGCATACCTAATATGGAGGAGGACTAATTAATATAGTTTAACAGGTCACTGCAGTAAAACTGGAATAGTTGAGATTGATTTCAGCTGATTTTTCTGTGTCAGACAATGTTTGCCTTACATTTCAGGACATATGCAAAATATGTTTAACAATGACCCTCCACTAAAACTGCTGCCAAGGAGGTAGTAATGCACATTACAACTGCTGTAAAACAATTAATTAAAATGAAGCAGGGAAGACTGCATTGTGGCTGATTTTGACTAATGAAATATAAAAGTATTTGAGGACAAGGTTAAATTCTTTCTTGTTTTTACATTTGTGTCTATTCAGCTTTTCGGTCCATCTACCCTATCAGTAATAATAATAACGGGCAGGCGATCAGATGCTACCAAAAAAAAAAAAGTATAAAACACTTAAACAAATATATATATATATATATATATATATATATATATATATATATATATATATATATATATATATATATATATATATATATATAGTGTATTAGTGCATGTACTCTTGTTGCTAATCAGCATTCTAAATAAATGTTTGTTCATGGCATCCAAAATAGATTCCCTAAGCTAGGTGATTCCCTAAGCTAGGTACAATATGATATGTAACAGTAACACTATATTTGGAAGCACCGCAGCCTTTCTGCTTTCTTACAGCAGGATTCAGGATGACACAGATGGATGCTTGCAGAGGGCGGGCACACAGGCTCATGCAGGTATAAAGCAGTTTGTGTTGGCTGACGAGTTTGACAGGACATATGATGTTTTCCCCAAACTGTCCCCCCTATCTTCTCCCATGACTCTTCTTATTTCCCATAGAACTTCTTGTTGATGAGGAAGATGAGCAGGTTAACATTGACCTTTGCACGATCAAACATCTTCATGACAGCAACACCTTCATACTGTAGTTGGAGAAGATCCTGCGCGAAAAAAGTTAAGTGTACATTAGCAAATGAAACATTTTCTCTATATACAATTCTAAGCCCTATCTTTATCATTTATAAAAACGCTGATATAACAAATAAACAGTTAAATAATGTAATTAAAATCACAATTTTTCAAAGCAAGCTCAAGGGCCCTTTGACTTTAAAGGCATTGCCTATATTTTAATGATCTGTGATTTAGTCACAATAAGTATTCTTTGCATCTGCATTAAAGGACAAGGAAAGAAACTAAAGAAGTAGCTAGAAATGTTGTACATTATGTTTTGGGCTTCTGTACTAGCCCCAGACAACCACAGCCCCTTAGCAGTAAAGATCTGTGTCTCCAAAAGATGCCCCAATAGCTCCCCATCTTCTTTTCCGCTCATTCACTGCACATGCTCTGTGCTGCTGTCACTTACTGAGCTTAGGGATCTGCTCACAATATACAGTACATATAAAATATAAATGTCACAGTATAAGGCTGATTAATACTGTAATTAATACAGATAAATACTACATGGCAGCACAGAAACCAGTGCAACTAGCATCAGAATTTAATAATCAGCCCTGTAGCATCAGCTTATATTACAGGCAACCTCATTTTCTGCTTGATAATTTGTGACGACCCCTAAGCTCATCTTCTCAACAGCTGCTCAGAGCCCACTGAGCATGTGAGTGTCGCAGACACTTTCCAAGATGGTGACCTCCTGTGACAAGTTTGAAGTCCTGGATCATTGCTGATATTGACAAGCTGAAACTTAAGGCTGGTGCAATAAGTTCAGTGTATAAAACATGGCATTTTTATCTTTATTTATTTTTAGGGTTTAGTTCTCCTTTAACGACGGTGATGCAAAAATTAGCAATGATTAGTAAAGAGAAAGCCTAGGGCCATGCCATCTAGAGGCTCACCAGATGGCATGGCCCCCAGATCTTTAGACCAGGTAATGGGAAGGATGATCTTGTTCATCCTACAAGATTCTTCATAAGTGGTGTCTGGTCCCAGAAAAATTAGAAAAGTGGTATTCTTCTTCATCTACTATAATTACAAATGTAACTCACCTATCTCGCCCCTCCCCCCTGGAAAATTCCCAGAGGGAGGGGTACTGATGAACAAAATAATCCAATATATTCACAGACAGGAACAAAATAGACAAAGGCTACACTATGGAAGTCTGCTCTAGAGGTTATCCAACTGGTAAATCCAGGCTTATCATCTGTTTTGTAATGAAGAGGCTTAATAGTTCACAATCTACAAAAATGTGGGATTTATAGATCCAATATAGAGGCCTAATGCAAGATCATGGTTCACCTTTAGTTAACGTTTAATATGTTATAGAATAGCCAAATCTAAGCAACTTTTCAACTGGTCTTCATTGTTTATTTTTTATAGTTATTTAAAAAAAATGATTTGCCTTTCTCTTCTGACTCTTTCCATCTTTCAAATGGGGGTCACTGACACCCTCTAAAAACAAATGCTCTGTAAGGCTACACATTTAATATTATTGCAACTTTTTATTACTCTTAAATCTTTTATATTCTCTACTATTCATATTCCAGCCTCTTATGCAAAGCAATGCATGGTTCCTAGGGAAATGGACCCTAACAACCAGATGGCTGAAATTGCAACATGGAGAGCTGCTGCATAATAAAAAATGATTGTCTCAGCATATCAGTCGACATCATACTAAAAGTTAACTCATAAGTGCACAACTCCTTTAACTTTGGCTCACCTTTATAATGCCCACAGTACCATTTCACCTCTTCCCCAGACTCTCTTTGGTCCAACCACAGTAATGTATTATGCTGAATGAATAGGTTACCTACTATTTTTATTATTAGGTTTTTTTAAATTTCCCTTTAACTTCTCTTTCTCTACTTTTTAGGCTGCTTTTAATAACACTGCATATATATAACTGTACCCAGAGAACTATATAGATAGCATGTGAGAATGATGATATCCATGTAAGTTTCTTGGTTATAAATCAAAATGATGAAAAGAAGAAATACAAGTGTTGGTTTAATGTGTTTAGCTGTATCCTGTGAAAGAAAGCAGGGGCAGTTGAGAAGTGCTGAGAAAGTGTGTGTAGATAGGTCATGATGCCAGTTGAGTCCCTAAAATACCCATGTGGATTATATATGGGATACCAATTTAAAGGGGACACTCGGTTTTTTCATAGAGGGGCTCTAAATTGTATCCTTATTTAATTAACTCAACATTCTATCCAGCCTGGGATTTGAATAATAAATAGGCGTGGCATTTTAAATACACAGAGGCTCAAACAGCCCCCCACCAGTCCAAAAATTACTTATTGTCTACAGTTACTGCAGCCCCACTGTAATTTGCCAGAATCCACAGATTTTCAGTCCAGGCCTGCTAAACATTATAAGGCAAGGGTCAAATGTCGAATTCATGTGAGTTTTTTTTTTTTTTAAACTCCCATAAACTCAAAATTCAAATCAAAATGTATTAATAAAATCAAATTTTCTCAGCTTTTGATCAACGTATTGGTTTTGAATTCGAAAAACTTAAATTGAATTAAAAAAAAAAAAAAAACTCGAATGTCAGGAAAGCTGCATACATCACCAAAATGATCCCTGGACCTCTCCCACGGACTTAAATTCAAATCAAATTTGGATAACATGATTCGAATTTGAGAGTTTTGACAAAAATTTTTTTTTCATATCGACCCCTAAGTGTACTGTATAAATTGAAACACATTTTACCTAGGCTATATATCCTAAGCTGACAGCATACCCCAAAGACTGCATTCTCCTGCCTTAGAATAATTTAATTCCAATACAGTGTTAAAAAAAAGTTTGTGAAAAAATATGCTACAAGGTATTGTAGTTTATTTAGGAGGGGGAGTGATTGTGCTAAGAGGAATGGTTTTATGTCTGAAGCCTTTGCATTAAGACATTTTCCAAGGATATTAGCCGAAAACTTGTTTCTGTATGCTAAAAGTAGTGGAAGATCCATACATACAAGTAATTATAATAGGGCTTACAAATAACTAAACATATAAAAGTAATTCTCAATAGGACACGATAGGGTCCAAAGCATTCTTCCTGACCATGTGGCTCTCCAACCACGGGTGATATCATTTACCAACAAGTGGATCTTAAAGATCTACAATGCTTGAGTTGCTGTGTTCTTCATTTTTGTAGTTCAATGTAGATAGCTGTCAAACTCATACCTGGTAATGCAGCATGAATGTTTCCATCTGAACGCCCATGAACTTGGCTTTCACCTCAAAGTCCCCAACTTCATCTGTGGGAGTGATTTCAAAAATCACGTTCTTGAATCTTCAAAGACAGAAGAATAAGAAAAAGATTGACATATGCTTAGATGGTGAAAGCGATAATGTCTGAGGCGTGTCACAGGACAATGCATGGGAGTGCTCTAATGGCATTAAATAAAGATATATCTCTGACACCAAAATAAATATATAGCAAGTATATATATTTTCTTACATTGTTCCTTCTTTTTAAATAACTATCCATGTTGGCATACCCCAACTTTCCCCACATACACCTTTCTGGTCACATTAATTAAAATGAAGTGGGGGGAGAAGCTTTTAAGTCTGCATAATACCAATTCTATTTTATCTGAGCTAAGAGGTTTATGTACTGTATATTTTAATGCCATCTAAAGCAGTCTACATCTGTAATAAGGATTTTTTTTTAAAAATTATGCAATCTTTGAAAATGGCAATTGAACTAGGAGACTGCTGCGATGCAATACCCTAAGGAAAGTACGTCTCTAAGCAGAAGATGGGTGTTACTCAAAGCAAGGGAATATAAATTGTGTAATTAAATGAATTTGTGAGAAAGGTGCATTTGAAAGGGAACTACTACTACAGAGAGCAAGGCTGTAAATAAATAAGTCATATAAAAAGTTAAAGGGACTTTGAGAAAATTGTATTGAAATTAACAAAAAAAAAACTTTACTAGAGAAATGTAAATAACGTGTTTATAAGTCTGAAAGCTTGTGTCAAGGATAGAATTCACTATTTTGGATTCGGCCGACCCCCTGAATCCTTCTGGAAAGATTCGGCCGAATACCGAACCAAATCCGAATTTGCTTATGCAAATTAGGGGTGGGAAGGGGAAAATATTTTTTACTTCCTTGTTTTGTAACAAAAAGTCATGCAATTTTCCCTCCCCGCTATGCAAATTAGGATTCGGTTCGGTCTGGCAGAAGGATTCGGCCGAATCCTGCTGAAAAAGGCTGAAACTTGAACCGAATCCTGGATTCGGTGCATCCCTAGTCACGGAACAGTTTAACCTTTAAATGAATTAAATTAATGAAAATATATTGTACAGTTGCTCTGTACTGGTACAGCTGGTGTGTTTGCTTCATAAATTCTACAATAATTTATATAAACAAGCTGCTGTGTAGCCATTCAAAGTTGAAAAAGGAAAAAAGGCACAGGATACACAGCAGATAACAGATTAGCTCTAAAGCACAATACAGGATTCTTCAGAACTTATCGGTTATCTATTGTGTACCTTTCCATGTCTAAGCTGTATCTGTTGTTTATCGATCATGAAGGGTAACACATTTAACTATCCCACAAAAGATACCCCCATAAAGTTAAAAGACTTCTCTATCTGTGATACCAAGTACGTTGTGTACATGTTGAAATATCCGGTATGGAATTTACTGTATAGGACAAACTATTAGACCTATGAAGGTACGTATTAAATAACACAGGATTAATAATAAGGAATTTTAAAATAGATCTGGCCACTGATGCACCTGTTTCCAGACATTTTTACAATCAAGGCCATAACTTAATGCAGCTTAGATGGCTGGTACTCGAAAAGATTGTTCATTCCAAAAGAGGAGGAAATATAAAAAAAAAGTCTCGTGGAGGCTTACTGGATCAAAAGAATGAACACGTTGGCCCCTTCTGGCCTGAATGATTATTGGAGCTTATCTCCCTTTCTATAGTAAAAAAGCTCAAATAAGTATCCTCTTCCTCCACAGATATTGACTTCTGTCCTGATTTAGAATACAATGTTGCGAGTACCAGCTCTAGAAAATGTCTAACGATAAATGTGAGCAATTTTTAACTATATCAATTGATTGAGCAGTCACAAGGTACCCTGTAGGTAGGCTCTTTTAATGAGCAAGTCCTTCATGTAACTATTTTACTGTTTTTATCCATATTTATGTGTATCTTGATTTCACACCATAAATCTTATGCTAATTTCATTAACATACAGGTATTGGCACAACGGATAGATTTGGAGGATACCATAAGCCATCCTTACGATAATATGAACTTTTAAGGACTTTTTTGGACTTCACTGAATTTTTATACAAACCGTTAAAGGAAAACTATACCCCCCAAACAATGTTGGTCTCTATAAAAAGATATCGCATAAAACAGCTCATATGTAAAAAAATAAGGGCCGCCCCCTGGGATCGTACGATTCACTGTGCACACAAACATACCAACAAAGCATACTTGTTAGGTCACATGAGCCAATTAACAGACAGAGATCTGTCTTTTGCTTCTTCTGCTCTTTGCCTTCGATTCTCATATCTTATATTGGACTTATCCGGTGCTTGTATGGCTGCCCCCATTGCAGCTTGTTTATATATAAAATAGTAGTGTTTCTGAAGCAAACACACACGTTTTAACAGTGCAGGGCAACATTACATTGTATTAGCATTCCTTTAAACCTATTAAACCATCTAATTTTTTGGTGTTTCTGTTGTTTTAACTGCAGCTGTACAAATGAATGATAACAAAATAAACAGGTGCCATTCACTGGGCTTTTTGGATCTATATGTTTTACCTGCTGTAGTGTGAGCCCTATTAAACTAACAAGGTAAAGCTTAAATGATCCAGTTTCTTTTATACATATAAAAGAATATTTCTTTCTGCCTCAAAAAGTTAAAGGGGATGTCCACCTTTAGCAAATTCTGACCAATATGATAGGGCTTGCCAAAATAAACATCCAAGTAATATTCATAAATAGCAACTACAGATATCCAGAATGTTTGGGACCTGGGGGTTTTCTGGATAAGGGATCTTTCTGTGATTTGGCTCTCCATACCTTAGGTCTACTAAAACCTTTTTCAAATGTTAATTAAACCCAATAGGAATGTTTTGCCTCCAGTAAGGATCAGTTATACTGTAGTTTAGATCTAGTACAAAGTACTGACTTCTTATCACAAGGAAAAATAAATAATTTTAGAAATCTTGAATTATTTGTTTAAAACAGCGTCTATGAGAGATAACTTTCTTGTGGTTTTGTAGCTTTCTGGTTAACAGATCCCATAACTGTATGTTTCCATAGTATTAATAAACACAGAGACAATTAACTTGATTAACCCCCTCCTACACTATGCTTTGCAGCAGGAAATCAGGAGCAGCTGGGACAGTGTGACTTTGGAACTGCTACTTCACACGCCCCATCTCTTCCTCACTTACTGTATATACATAACATTAATTGACAGTCAAAAGTATTGACACTATGAAAATAAGTGAGGATGGCTGGGAAAAGCATAGTAGCACTTGAAGCTGTGCTGTTGTGATCACTCATTTACTGTTGCTGAAATCTGCGAAAAGCATCCGTTACTTATTGATGTCATTACAACAAGTGATTTCTATTGATGGATGTTATGTAGAAAATTTTCATTTTGTCAAGCTCTAACATATTGACATCTGCTAGTACGGCACTGCATGCAAATAACTGCAGTGGTATCTGCTACTGCATCTATACATTTTGCCCATCCCGGTCGTCTTAATGCACACAAGGGAATGTAGAAGCCAAAAAAAGAGTGGATCCTCCACCTAAACCCTGGAGCAACCATGTCTTAGCAAAGATATTCGTACAACCCTATTTTCTCTGAAAATGTCTTATTCTATTACTCAGCATCCTCACTTATTTCCACTGGCACTGTCAGAGCCAACAGAACTCACTGATTTACTTGTAGGTCCTCAATCTCTAGCAATACACCTTTCTCGTGCAGCCGTCCTGCAGTGTATTTCAATGATATCTTTTTACTCTTCTTTCCTTTAGCTTGTCCTGGTTTCTTAGATAACCTGGAGTGAAGAATAAAATATAGAAATACAAGACAATTTAAAATGAGAACCTAGAATAGCGCAATGTATTTTTGGCAATTCCTTACTTCCTACTTTATGGCATCAGTTTGGAGAACTCCCTTTGCTGTTTCAGCACCGTATGCCCCAGGGTACAAGGCTGCACAGAGACTTAACGTCAAACCAAGTGCAAACTAGGCCAACATCAAGCATCAGTAACCTTGGGCTTGAATAGATCCACATTCCAACAACAATAATGTTCCTACATATAGTGGAAAACTGTTAGAGAACTAATCCTACATTTGGGTGGGGCAGGTATAAAAAGTTCATTACTCCCTATCATTCTATATGGATTTCCTAACATCTTAAGGTGGGTTTGGAGTTTTGGTCTCCGTTTAAAACAGATTAGCTTCTTGCTAGCTGGTGTCCTATATTTGTCCCTCTAAAGAGTATTCAAAGGAAGAAAATAATCTATAAAATATATGAGACTGGAATAATACATTTCTAAAGATATCTGAGCAGCATTTACTCTCATAACCTACTTGCGATTGCTTGCCAAGTTGTCCAAACAGGTTTTGATATAACTCTTGTAATAATCCACTTGTTCCTCATAGAATATAGCCTTAGAGTTCAATGCTGTGTGTGTCTGCTGCAGCTTTACAAGCTCTGCCTTTCTTCGTTGGCGGTATCGCCTTTGATTACGGATATCCTGAATAGCAGGAAAAGGAATTAGACAAAAATGCCAACTGAAGACTATAATTAGGGTTTTTATTTGCGTATACAGTTAAAAAATATATAAATTTCAAACATCTGTCTTGCTTTAAAAATAATTGACTTAAGTGTACACAAACTTCCCCAAGAATTCACTCTTTTTATTGAGGGGCCATCCATGGAAAATGGGTTCCAAGTGATCATTCTGTAGGCCATATAGTGAAATACTTTTCAATTTAGCCATCTGCACAGAGAGAGCTGTGGCAACTCTCAATTCCATATCTGCAGTTACCTAATGCACATGCCAAGTCATCAGCAGATGTAATTTTTACTCCAGACAGATTGACAGGGATCTGTAGGAATTATAGGGCTATGAAGCAAATCAGTCTCTCAAGTGTCTTATGTGAACAGACAATTGGCGAAGATGAAGTCAGCCAAACTGTTTGCCTTCCTAAATCTGTACATGGCTGCAAAAATGTTCAGTTATTGCAGCCGCCTTGCAATATGAACAACTATTTTGTGTTATTCTCAAAAGCATATATAATTCATTTAACGTTACCAGGGTCATAAAACATTAACGTGGTTTGGTATAATTGGGGGTAACGGCCTGGATGTTTTGGCGTATGGCTAGTTGTGGCCATAAATGATAACAGATTTGCTCTTATGTTTGTACAGAGTCAGAATAATACACTATCTAGCATTTAACTTCCACTGTGCAACCCACAAATGACCTTAAAATGGCCTAATAAATCTTGGTTATATGAAGGAGAAAGAAAGCTACTGAAGCAGTTTGTTGTAAATAGATTAGCCACAATAGTGCAAGCTATAACACTGTATTTATTCTGTAGAATGCTTTCCCATACCTGAATAAACAGCTCTAGAAGCTCTCTCTCTGTTTGTTTAGGATAGCAGCTGCCATATTAGCTTGGTGTGACATCACTTCCTGCTTGAGTCTCTCCCTGCTCACTGATAGCTCTGGGCTTAGATTACAGTAGGGAGGGGAGGAGGGAAGGGGAAAAGGGAGGGGGATAGGGAGAGAGGAGCAAACTGAGCATGCTCAAGAGAAGGAAAGTAATGCTGTGTTTCTTTTAACAGAGGACTCAGAGCAGCATTACTTTGAGGGTTTACTGGTGTATTTATATAGACCTTTCTGATAAAGCTTCCTTAATTTTAGCCTTTCCTTCTCCTTTAAAGGAGAAGGAAAGTCATCTTGCACTTGCCAAATGTTAGGTACCCCCCAAGCCCATGTGATTGTATATACTTAACTGAAACCCCAGGCCGGTGCTCCTATCAGAAGAAAACTGCACCGCCTGGGGTTTTTCCAGCGAACACCATGGAGCAGCTTCTTCTTTCTTCAAATTTCTAGGGGCAGATGCATGCGCAGTACAACGAAATAGCCAACTTTTTAGTTCGGCTTTTCGCTCTACTGCGCATGCACAGCCGCCCAAAGAAAGAGGAAGACAGAAGAGGATCACTCTGTGGTCCTCACTGGAAGAACCTCGGCCCAGTGCAGTTTTCTGCTGATAGGAGCACCGGCCCTGAGGTTTCAGGTAAGTCAATACAATCACTTGGAGGTACCTAAGAGAACTGCTGTACTGCTTCCCATAGTGAGCACTTATATGCCACATTACCCACATTACTTTGAAGGAAAACAGGCTCAGTTTTTTACATAAGGTCTGTGAAGTATATCCTTTATACAGCTATCAAAAGATTTAGCCAGAGCTACTTGATTTGAGTATCACCTATGAAATACTGCCTTTTGTAAATTCTCTTTTCTTTTTGTCCAGCCAATACAACCTTCTGTTTTACAATTTCCAATACACTGCATAATTCTGGGATTTTTATGGTACGATATACATTCCCTACATGTCAGTTTACCTTGGCAATATCATTGATGAGATCCTGGTACTGATTATCTGGATTTACCATACCCATTTCTGCAAGCTTTTTTAAACCAGCTTTTATTTTATCCTTCTTCTCCTCAAGGATTAGGTTGCTGTCTTGCTTTAGGCTCTTCGCTGTTTTCATTTTGTCTGGGGTTTTTGCATCTCTCATAGCTCTTCTCTGCATGGCTCGCAAATGATCTGCTTCCTGTTACATGAAAACACAAGATGTAGAGCACATGCTGGCAAATGCTTCCCTTATTTGACATTAGATGCTGAATACATTTCAAAACTGCATTTGCTTTTGCTCACATGCATAATACAAAATTAACCTAGTCAAACACTTATAATAATTATATTTAAAATGTATATAAAAAAGTACACCTATATCTGTCTCTAACTACACAGCAACACCTGTGCAACAACTTTGTTTTCTACCTGTTCACTGGTGGCTCGAGTTTGTAAGATTTCTGCCAAAGTTTCTCCAGGTTGGAACCGGATAACATCCACAATGAGACGTTTTGTGCTACATTAAAAAGAGAAGAAAAAAAAGTTTTAGATGTGTTAATAAAAGGGAGCTTGATGTAATGGAGAATACTTTTTTTCTACATTTGATAATATGCAGCATGTATCCTTCTATTCACTTAAATGGGCAACACACCATAGCACTGGTACTGGCACTGATCTGTATGAAAATGTTCTACTTTTTTTTTTAAGCTGAAAAGCACCAGTACCACAGCTGTCATGCAGTTGCAATTTGAGTAAATGAAAGATTGCAGCATGATTTGGGACATTTAACTACCAGTTGAAATACAATGGTAGACAATATTGCCTGTGTGCCGCAGCCCTAAAACACAATATAGATGCTAAGAGTAACAAAGATTGCAGAGAAATCAAAGGGTAAATGCCAAACTCAGGCAGAGATTAGGATCTTACTTCAGCATGATGGTCTTTGCATCCTTTTCTGCATCTTCATCTCCAAGAATTTCAAACTTGTTAGTTAGTGTAAGTGACACTTCGGTTTTTGCCAGTGAATCAATGTTGGTGTCCCCTGCAGAGCCAGGTCCTTCCCCTAATTTAAAATAAATGAATAAATAAATAAATAGCCAGTTACCCTTTAACTATAGAGCTGTGCCATATGGGATTGAGACATCCCACCCATTACCATTCTTAGAATAGTGTTTCAAAGGAAGCATCTTCTACCTTGTGGTTTTCCTTTACAGGCGTTCACATATGCAAGTTTAAAATCAGGAGACGTATGCCAATCAGTTCTGTTTTGTACATATGGTATAACTGTTGCTTACCAATAAGAGACTCAATGGTTGGAACCTCTCCCAGATCATCCAGAAGTTCATGGATTGGATCGTTATGCTCTGGTGCTACAGCATCCTGATGGTCGAGAAGCAGCTGAAATAATATATAATAGTCCCCAGCATTAGTTACGCCATTTACTAATGACTTGCTATCCTACAAAGAACTGAAGTTAATGAATATGTGAATTGCTATAGAAAATAGCGCAGCTTTTGTCTTTTCTACTACAGTGCACTGCGCATGTATCTTAACATTTACTAAACAACTTTTGTAGACAGAAGGCAAACTTTGTAGACAGAAGTCTTGAGGATTTATACATTAAAAGGGCTAAAATGAAAGGACTAAGCTATGAGGGAGAAAAACAGTGCGTATTGTAGTGTTCTGGGTACATATATTATTATACTGGGTGCTATAAAATCAAACAAGCTTCACATACACGGAACAAAACTCTGCAGTGTATCTAGACCATGAACGTTTCTAATACTGTACACACATGTGTAGTGTGGTTTTCACTTCATTCCTATTTCTACACTGTTCTCTTAGGCCAGTGTCACACTTAGCATTTTCTCCACTGATATTTGTATGGAATGTTGCACACTGTACAAGTGTACAGTATTAGTAATCTTCATTGTCAGAGCCAGGATTGGAAAAAATAAGGACTTTTTAAGTGTAATTTCCGTGAGCACTATTTGAATTATATTATTATACTTCGGTGGAAGATGACCACAGGGGTGTGCACCAGGATGAAACTGGGTATGCTGACTTTGAGTACCTTTTGTATAGTTTCAGAAACAAATTCAAGGTACAGCTGGAAGTAAGATGGGAACTTTGTGATTACTAAATAGCAGACTACTTACAGTGTGGGTGTTAACAATTTCTCCAATAGAAATATAGATAACTGGCTTGGTTAAAGTCACTAGATCTGAATATTCATCCACATTAAACTTGTCCTCGAGTTCAGGAACTTCACAAGCGGACTGGAAAAAGCGCCTGTGGAGAAGAACACATATATTTATGTATAGGACTAAGTAAGTACCAGTATTTTTAAGGAATATTTATATAAGGTTATGTTGCATACAAAGAAATTAGATACCCAATGGTATATATATCTATGTATGAGAGAGAGAGAGAGAGAGCATAAGAGAGAGAGAGAGAGAGAGAGAGAGAGAGAGAGAGAGAGAGAGAGAGAGAGAGAGAGAGAGAGAGAGAGAGAGAGAGAGAGAGAGAGAGAGAGAGAGAGAGAGAGAGAGAGAGAGAGAGAGGAGAGAGACACAGAGATGGAGGAGCACCAAACAAAAACGCAACCTGCCTTGCTGCAGGTAAAATGTGTACAGAGCAACAAAAAAGTTCAGTTAGAGTAACTGAAATTCCAATGTTTCTATCACATCATTGTGATTTTCCTCAAGATATATATATATGCCCTGTCCGGTCCTCCACTCAAACTGCACCACTGGTACTCTGCACTATTCTCACTATGCTTCTTTTCCCTGTTAATAAAATGCAGAGTAGAACAGCGGGTTGGCGGCTACCGTATGTGGCAGCTTTTTACAGCTCTCCAGCATCCAGGAGAACAACCAGTTGAAGCCAATCTAGCTTCAAATGCACATGTTTCTAGTCATTGATCACCATGTCAAGAAGTCAGAGATGCTAGCCACCAACTCCAGCCTGCATTTTATTAAAAGGTACAGGCAAACAAGCAGCATTATGCATGTGGACGTATGATATATAATACAGCACATGTAGAAAAAATACATATATACTGTATATTCTTAAAACAATGTTAATTCAGAAGTAAACTTAAAAATTACATTTAATTGTGCATATAGGGAGCTGAACAACTGGACGACCACGAGGCAGAAGTGGCCCTCTATTGCATTCTTAGGCAGCTCGTCCATGGTCTCCAAAAAATTTTATGACAATTGTTTTAATACAATCAGGCGAATTAACAAATTGCTAATCTGCTAACTGGCCTACTGAATTAAAAAAAGTTGCGCAGTACTGCTTTAATTCAATGGTGCTGTTTGTACTCCATACTGCTCAAGCTTGCCCGCCAGTGAAAGTAATAAGGTTTTTAGTCTTCTCGTTTAACCAATGAAATGAATTATTTCAGAGACCTGAACTTTTGGTAGGACTGTGAAAGGTATTCATTGATTGTACTTAGATGAGCATTATCCCCAAGGAACATCTTGTTTGATGCAGCATGCTGAAGCATCTTTGCAATGGAACCCAGGTTCCTTCTCTGGTCTGTGGTGAGCTGCCCTCCAGCAGAGATGTCAATGATGTCAAAGGCATCTGGTGCCACAATGGCTGGGTTCATGTAGCGGTAATATAACAGATTTCCCACAATCTGAAAAGACAAAAAGCATTGCTGAGAGAAGATACAACACAGCTGTAAACATAGAATAACCCAGATCCTGTGGGAACCATGGGTCAGAGTGGCTGGTGCCTTTCAGCCAGCAAAATACATATCCAAGAATTTACCATTGTTGGATGTCACTTCCACAGCTCCTGAGGTGACTCTGCGTGAGTGACAATAGGTGCAAAATAATTTTTATAAAGAAGGAAAATAGCTTCAATCTCACAACCCAAGCTTGCCCTTTCAAGCAGAAATAGGGCAGCTAAAACCCTGAGGTAACACGCTGTCTACAGCATAAACCAGTATCACTGATGAAAGTTCACCATTTGATCAATATCGTTCTAAAAATCCCATAGGACTAAATAGAAGGTGGGCGAGTTTTTCAGTGGTGAGCTCTAATCTCACAATTTTTATAAATCTGCCGCTTAAAGTAAGATCTAATGATCAGGGCCCTCTTTACCCAGAGGAGGAACTACCGGGGGAGCAGGGGGTGCGAGCGGGCCAGGGCCCGCACCCCCCGGCAGTTCACGCGCCGCTAATTCCCGACCAGTTCCGGGCGTACGGAGAGGGGCGGGGGGCCCGGCTGCGACAGGGCCCGCCCCCCTCTAGTTACGTTTCTGTCTTTACCGCTAGTATCAGTGAGTATTTGTATGGAATGTGCATGCTTTATGTATCCACACCCATTAAAGGTACAGCACTGTAAAATGTGCTGAAACTTTTTAAATATGTTATGATTATTATTATTATTATTAATAAAAAAAAATGATGAGGATAGGGATTGGTGGCCATGTGAATCAAAATATAAGTGTTTTGCTGTACAGCCATTCAAAGTGCTCAGTATGCATGCTGCAGAAATTCTGCGATGGGTTTCTGTACATTGGACATAAGGTGCAACACTCTAGTATGGAGTGGCAGTATAAAGCTGATGCACTTTCAGAAGCATATCCCCGTTTTTGGTGATATTTTCCCTTTGAATTTGTCTAGTGAAAAGAGAAGAATGCACAATTCTTTTCTGTAACCCTAACATAGTAATATAGTTATAGTTAAAGTTAGGTTGAAAAAAAGACACACGTTCCATCAAGTTCAATCTTTAAATTATTTTAACCTGCCTAACTGCTAGTAACTTGCAAGAATATTACTGTGCATCTTGCAATTATAGCCTAGGATACCCCTGGCCTCTGGCTTCTATAGTGCACAATATCTACATAATATCAGTCTAGTTCCACCTGGAAAAAATGCCCGTCTATATGACAACCTTCTGCAGAATCAGTGTATTACTGTGTTAGGAGAGAGAAACTGTGGACAGTTTATTGTTCAGTGGATGCAAATAAGTGATTAAAATGATTTGACTGCAATCATTCCAAATAAACGTGTTGTTAATAGACTGGTTAGCCCATCAAAATGGATTAAAGAGAGATTCACCTGCAGAACTAGTGTAATACCGATGTCTCAGTGCAGAGAAGAAAGAGCTAGAAGAACAGAAAAGAAAAGCTTTCAAAAACAGTGCAGCATAGTTGGCAAAAAGAGAAATGGTTGCACTCACAGGACAGAAACTGAGGCAGCATGCAAGTACCTGCTAATCCACAAGTCACCAGCAGAGAGCACAAAATAAACAAGTTTAGGAAGACAGAGCTGGAAATACCAATGCCATGTATTATATAACATGGAAAAGAAAACAGAAAATGTGTTTGAAAATAGACTTTGAGTTGCAGTAAATAGTCCCTTAGCAAAATGTCAAATTATATAATTAAACGATATATAAGCTCAATAGCATTGAGCTAGAAGTAGATAAATTGTTGGATACAGCAGATTTGAAAAGAATTATATAAAACTATAAAAAGCAAGTGTAAAAACCACAATTATTGCTTTATTTATAAAAATCTACAAATCATGAGCATATATTCATAATGCATAACCTAAAATCTACAAAGTATTTTTGTACAGTTCGGGACTGGCTTGTCACCATATTGTGTGGGCAACTATATCATATGTTCAGAATTTAGAAAAAACATGCATATAAAAGCAATACTAATATAATAAAATGAAAGATTAACAGATATATATATATATATATATATATATATATATATATATATATATATATATATATATATATACACACACTGACCTTGAGTAACTCATCCTCTCCTGCATCAGGAAACTTTTCATGCAGTGTGTCTTTTAGAACCTTGGCTATAAAACGCATACCATAGCTGTAGGGAAAGAGATACATTAGCAAGATACATAAGGGAGGAAAGGATGTGCAAAAGAAACATAAAACAGATTAGATAACTCACGGTATTTTGTCCACAGAGCTAATGATGGCCGCAAGAAATTTGTCCGTCACAGTTCGCATGTTTTTGACAGATGCTTCAAGTTTAGTTCTCACTTCCTCGTGAGACATGGCCTGCTCAGGTGTGACATCATATGGCAACTTACTAAAAAAAAACAAAGAAAATGTCCGTTAGAGAGGTAGAAATCTACCAGAAAGCATAACCTATGCATCAATATCTACATATACATTAAATACATTGATTTTCATAGTGATAAACGTATAACAGTAGGTGGGAATGGTGTGAGTGTGTGCATGTTTAATTATACAGTGATCTTTGGGTGCACGGCATTCAACTTTCCTTCAATACAGTCAGCACAATACAATATGAGTAAGTGTTGGAAAGTGTACAATAAGTAAGGATATCATAGAAACAATTTAACTTTGGGGTGTATGTCATTTTTTAGTGAGAACTGTGCACGGGTCCAATACTATGTGTTACATATAAATTAAAGACATGCACAGTGTCTCACTTAAAACATTTATTTGTGCAAGTCATCCATAGTAAAATTCACATTAATATATCCAAACAAAGCTTTTTAGCATAACACACCCCAATGCCGTGTCTCCCCCCCCAGTCTGCCTACCTCATGTCAGCCACTCCCTCCTGATGCGTTTTAGCGCTATTGGGCGCTTCATTAGATCATTAGATTAGGTCCTCTGATGAAGCACCCAATAGCGCAAAATGCATCTGGTTAATCTGACATGAGTGGTAGGAAAGCTTTTGATAGGGGTAATTAATGGATAAGATACTGGACTACACTGCAATTCACAAAAATATGAGTTTGCGTGAGCATGGGTCTATGCACACTAGATCTTGTCAGACTAATTTAATTGCCCTCTATAAGGAAGTGAGTAGGAAAAGGCTACTGTGATACTAAAATCTACAAATAGTATATTTTATATACACTATAACCCATCTTACAGTATGTAACTATGTAAATACAAGAGAATGCATGCACAATATCAGAACATTTTTTGCCTGAGCTGCATGTTTACGTATGTCTATACAAAAAACACAACCCATTGAAAGGAAATTAATATAATGTAGAAAAGCATAACAAGATGCTGAATTGTACTGTAGCTTCCTTCACAAAAGCCTACCTTGCCTCTCCAGTCTGAGATTCCATCTGGTTGACCCAGGCCTTGTATATATCAACTGGATCGGTTTTGATGTTTAGAGACTTGTCATCCATAATCTCTTTCACCACAGGGGAGAGTATCTGTCTCAGGGCATTCTGTCCACGGGCACCACGATTAAAACTCACCACCATCTTTATAACTGTTGGGTTTCCAGTTACAATCTCCTGAATCTGATCGACTTTAGATCTATGGAGACCAATGAAAATACCCATCATTGTGTCACAGGGCAATGAATTCTTGTGATTGTTACTGGAAATGTTACATAATTATAATATATTTAAGTGCAGTCCTGTCTAATGTTGTATATTTACAGGGGGACGTATGTTACTATATATGCAACATAAACAGCCAGCCTGGGCACACACATGACAAAGAACATCACAAATTTGAGAAAGCAAAACCACAGCCTCTTTGAATATACATCCAGCAAAGCAAGTGTGGACACATGCATCCCACCAGAGTCACAGAACAATAACCCTAAACACACACCACACAAACGAGACACACAGAAGACAAAACCGATGCCCATTGACTGCAAGAAGTGTGTCTTAACATTCAGCATGTGTACTTACTTGTATGTTGCACTTCCATTACAGTGTGTGTGGTACACATAGGGCCAATACATCAAAATGGAAACAGAACACTTTCAGCAGGATCATTAAAACCTGTAGCTCCCAAGAGTTATGTTTGCAGTATATTGTGGTTGGTGTGGGAAACCTAAGCCGTTTTATCTCTTTATTTTATTTCTAAATTGATTTCCCTAAGTAGACTTACACACATAGAAAATCTTACTTTATCTCCTCTTGAAGGGCTGTCTTAAAGAGACGAAGCAGCAGGTATTCCTCCCTTTGGTTGGATGCATAATTATAAAGGGTAAAAATAACAGAGTCCATAAACTTGGTGGATTTATTCTGGGGCATTTGGAAAATAAGCTTGGCCAAGTAGGTTGGGTTTGTCTGTAATGAAAGAAAATAATACGGTATAATATAATACGTCAAATAAATGGTATAATGTGAAGCATACATCATCTACATAAACCTAGATGAAGTGGTGCTTCTGATATCCACATCAAATAACATGCTGTTATGAGAGGACCAGGATATCAATGTTCCTTGTAATACTCAATTCCTCCCCATGCTATGCCAAAGCTAGAACCTTCACTCAAATTAAAATGCATGAATCTTACCCCACAATCTAAATGTTTGCTTGTTTGACTTTATAAGACAAACCTCTGAGGTGCAACCCATATACACAACTGAAAGGAGATGCATTTGTACTCACAGGAAAACAGTTACCTGCAACAAATAGAAGAGATGCTGATAAGCTTCCAATTTTTCCCTTTTTTCTTTGCTCAGGGCCTTGAGACCTCCCTTTTGCTTGTTTGACATCATCATATCTGCAAGCTGCTCCTTGTTCTTCTTTGTTAATTTCTTACTATGAGAGACGACATCCTGCAGAAAAGGCAGAGGAACTCAATTAGACAGAAACATAAGCAAACAATATTTCAGTTTTAATTTGATTATCCCGATTAAATGAGAAAAGCGAACCATGGTGGCCTTACTGTCACTAAAAATACTACATTGTTACAGTGTTTATTGAGGTATCTGCAATTTGCAGAAGAAATAATCCCTTCCTTACTCCAAGGGGACATTTGGACCAGTCCCTGGATCAATTTTGTACTAAGTGCTATTTTTAGGAAGCCTGTATTTTCTCACTTTATAAAAAAGCATCCAACCCCTTCTTGGGGGTATCTAATGTATCTGGCAGTAAAACAACCTCAAAACTCAGAACTCTTCCCCTTTACTCATCTTGAGATAAAATCTCTTTTCTTCAAATTTGAATGGAGATGGAGCATAAGAGAGTTTATTGTATGGTGCCCTAGTATATGAAATGTACCCATATGTGGCTTCTGTCCAGTGCAAACAATCTCTCCTTAGCCAACCTTTCCTCATAACCGAGGCCTTCAATAACCTTCCTACCTCATCTTTATCAGTCTATTTGGACTCTATTCCCTTAATATCCCTTTTAAAGGGGTGGTTCACCTTTCAGTTAACTTGTAGTATGTTATAGTATTGCTAATTCTAAGCATCTTTTCAATTGGTCATCATTTATTTTCTATAGTTTTTGAATTATTTGCCTTCTTCTTCTAACTCTTTCCAGCTTTCAAATGGGGGTCACTGACCCCATCTAAAAAAACAAATGCTCTGTAAGGCTACAAATTTATACTTTTCATTACTTCTCATTCTGTTCAGGCCCTCTCCTGTTCATATTCCAGTCTTTTACTCAAATCAATAAATGGTTGCTAAGGACCCAAGCAACCAGATGCTGAAATTGCAAACTGGAGAGCTGCTGAATAAAAGCTAAATAACTAAAAAAACAGAGATAATGAAACATGAAAAACAATTGCAAATCGTCTCAGAATATCACTATCTGCATCATGCTAAAAGTTCATTTAAAGGTGAACAACTCCTTTAAGGCTTGGAGACCAAAACTGTGCTCCATATTCTAGGTGGGGGCCTTACCAGTGTCTTATAAATAGATAGTGTGATGCTCTTCTCCTGTCAATCTATACTTCTTTTAATACAAGAAAATACCTTGCAATACCCTATGTATATCCTAATCCTATAAAGAACTTAACTGGCTTTCCTGTTTTTGTATCCCAAATGCATAAACTTGATGTGTTTGGTTGACAGACCATGCAGAATTTTCAGAATATGCATATGCTTTATACCTGCAATGTAATTTTATTTTTCACAAGAAGACCAATCTTAATGTCCATAAGATTAAGGTCATTCTCCAGCTGCTGATTGGATCTCAGGAGAGTCACAACTTCTTCTCGCAGCTTCATTACATCTAACTCTTCTTGGAAATCCTGATCACTTTGATCCAATAGATGGACAAATTTACGTACAACAACCATAGGTGGGTTTTCAGCATTAACTATGAAATCAAAAAGAAAATAACTTAGTAGCACAAAGATATGAATTAAAAACTTTGAAAAGCTGAACCTAATGAACATTTTTTTTTTCAACCTTAATCTCTATGTTTCTGTAACTATGTAATCCTAGGAAAAAATGGAAATCATTTCAAGGGATTCTGTCATGATTATTATGATATGGTTTATATTAATAAATTACACATTGCACATAATTTATCATTTTTGTACCAACTAATTTATTAAGTTGTAGGCAGCCATCTGAGGTCATTCTGCCTGGCCATGTGCTTTCAGAAAGGCCAGCTAGCACAACACAATGGAACTGCTTTCAGACAAGCTATTGTTTCAAGTACTCAATGTTACTGAAGGAGCTGCAACTTGGATTAGCAGTACTTTGTTGTTCTCAATTGTACCAATAGGTGGGGCATGGGAACATTTTTAGCAATGCAGATGTCAGGGAGTTGTTACCTGGTTACCTTCCCATTGTTCTGCTGAAGGGCTGGTGGGGAGGTGATTTCACTCCAACTTGCAGTGCATCAGTGAAAAGCTACTGAAGTTATTCAGAGCACTAATCACATGACTGTGAGCACCTGGGAAACGGACAACTTATCTAGCTCTATGTCAGATTTCAAAATGAAACAAAAAAAACCTGTTTGCTCTTTTGAAAAATGGATATCAATGCAGGATTCTGGAGAGCGCTATTTACTATGCATTTTGAAAGAAATTATATACCCATGACAGAATCCCTTTAAGAATATAATTTAAATTCCTAAATGGTTAAATATGTTAGCTCAGCCATTAAAAGAAGAATACATTCGGTTTTGAAACTAAAATCATCATTGGATAAACCCCTAGATATGCATGTTCTTGCCTTTGCAACATTTATGTTGCACTTACTGAGGGTCTTGTAGTCATCCCGTGCTTTATTAGCACGAATGAAAGCCTGAATTTTCACAATGTCATTTATCTGAAGAGAAAGAAGGCAGCGTCAGTTAAGAACACCATACATATTGTATGAATAAATACAAATACATATGTCCATGTCCTTACATGATCCCTGAAGTATTGCAGTCTGTCTCTGTACCTCTTCCTGGCTTGATGCATTCTGGTGTAAGACTGAATCTAAGGAAAAGCACAAAGTTATCTATTTTTGTAGCAATGTCCTGCACATAGTATGGAGGTATTATACATTCAAAGCAGCAGCCACAATCACAATTATTATAATTACACAATTCCTCTGATCAATACAAAGAGAATATACACAGAAGGGTAAAAAAAAATGACCAACACAAGATGGATATTCTGCCTCACTGAAAGGGCTTTGCTAAAATTCCTTCTGACATATGTAACTGTTTAGTGGTATTACTGAGGCTGCTTCTAAAACAATTTGTCAAATCAGGACAGATAGCTCTCCAATCCAATCAGATTGCAATCACACAGAAGCCAGCACTGAGCAAGATCCCTTTTGAAAGCAGAAAGGCACAGAGAGAGCAGGCATTATTGGTATTTCTTAGTCACACTGCACACCTTTCTTCCCACTGAAATGAAAGGCAAGCTTATTTAAAGTGTCAATATCACTTTAAACCTTTGCAGAAAAACACTGTGTCAGGTCTGTTACATATATCTAATAAAAATAAAAGCTACTGTGTAGCCATAACCTATTAAGTGTAATAGCATACAGGGGATTTTGTACGTGGAGGTTGCAAAATGTGCAAAACCACCTTTGTGTTAAAAAGAATTGAAATTGCAATGCAATTGGAAATGCAGAGGGTGGTAGCATTTTATACAAAAACTCAGTTCTGCTCGCTTAGACACAGTGATTCTGTGGTCATTAAAGGAGAAGGAAAGCCACAGAGGCATTTTATTGCCAATAGATTAGCTGCAATAGTGCAAGCTAGAATGCTATATTTTTTCTGTAGAATATTTTACCATACCTGAGTAAACGGCTCTAGAAACTCCCTGTTTGTTTAGTATAGGAGCTGCAGTATTAATGTAGTGTGACATCACTTCCTGCCTGAGTCTCTCCCTGCTCTGGGCTCAGATTACAGAAGAGAAGGGAGGGGTGGGGGGAGAGGAGCAAACTGAGCATGCTCTTGCCCAGGGCAATGAGGTTTAAGCTGAAGGCAGGAAGTCTGATACAGAAGCCCATGTGTACACAATAGAAGGAAAGAAATGCAGTGTTTCTTTTGACAGGGGACTCAGATCAACATTACTTTGGGGGTTTACTGGTATATTTAGATGGACCTTTCTGATAAGGCTTACTTAGTTTTAACCTTTCCTTCTCCTTTAAGTAAATGTATTTAATTATGACATTTTGTCACCTGCCCGAAAGGTGGTTTCAGATGGGCAACAAAATGTACCATGTGTAAATGCCCTTTGCTACAGAGTAGATACTTGTTACTTCTACCTGTTTCATAATCCTACTAGTAAACAGATCAAATTGTTATTATTGACAAATACAGCAAAGTTATTGGGCAGCTCAACCCAAAAACAGAATTATATTTATATATATTGGGTATTAGACAGTGGATTTGCCACAGTCTGAAGTAAATATAGAAAGTAAGTGATGCATAAGAACAATTGCAGAAGCAGAAAAACTCTTATGCCTTTCAAATGTAATGTTTGCTTACACAACATTTGGCTAACTTAAGAGGTCACTAAAGCTTCCTCACAATTTCTTGTTATATCAAATGTAAACATTTCTAGAATGTTAGTACATAATGAAGGGTTTTAGGATGGTAAATCTGACTTAACCAAAATCTCTGAACTTACAGTTTTAAAGACAAATGCACAAGTAAAATATTTGAATTTAATGAGAACTATTTCTGCATAATGTTACTTTTTTTTTTTTTTAAACTGAAATGTTTTATTGATTTTCCAAAGAAAATTTTCACATAGCATTGCTTGAATTTTTCAAGCATATGAACAAACATACAATGTCATAATAAAATAAAGTATATTTAAATAGAATAAAACAAAATAAAAATAAAATAGAGTAGAATATGACGGCTGGGTTATACAATATAACAGATATATACACTTAGTAGAGCTAGTTTCCAATATTGAAAGTATTTATTCTACATGTTACCTTTACTGACCATTCATACATGTAGTGCTGAAAAGAGCAGAGGTCATTTTGGTATGCTAGCCATGGCAACCAGATTTGGCTGCTATGTCTATAATTTTTGCTTTCAGCATAGACAAAGTAGCCTTTTTCCAGTTGCGTGCAATGATCAGTCTTGCGGCCGTAAGGATATGTTGTGACAATCTGTGAGCTGGATTGGTAGAGTTACCTTTTTAAAGGTACCCGAAGATTCATTTTTTTGGGGGTAAACTGTAAAAACTGGAATTATGTCTTCCTACAAGAACATACAAAGCTAACTTTAAACATATATTATTTGCTTCAATGTTAAAAATTTATCTTAGATTCGTCTCCAGGCACCAATGTTGTATGAAGCACTGTATAAAACATAAAAGAACCACAAACAGTAGAAACAAACAGGGGAATATCATTAACATTTATTATGTTTTTTGTGCTGAAGTGCTTAAACACAGGACCTGCTTAACATGAAAGAATAGTCTGAATGTGCTTCCCACTCTAAACCTGTGGAGGCAGGAAAGGACAAAACAAAATATAAAAGGGTACCTTAACAACTTCATCGGAATGATCATTCAGGTATTGCAGACGATTCTTGTATGCTTTCCTCTGCTTCTGTCCTCTGTAATGGGCCTAGGCAGACAGAAAAAAATAGTATTATAGTGGCAAATAAGAGTACAATATCACATTTTAGATCTTACTGTAGTGTGTTTTCTACTGATTCAAAGTAGTACAGGTATGGGACCAGTTATCCAGAATGGATGGACAGATAACGGAGATTACTGTAATTTGGATCTTCATAATTTAAGTCTAATACAAAATCTTGTAAACATTAAATAGAGCCAATAGGCTGGTTCTGCTTCCAATATGGATTAATTATATCTTAGTTTGGATCAATTACAAGATACTGTTTTATTATTACAGAGAAAAAGAAAATCATTTTAAAAAATTTGGATCATTTGGATAAAATGGCCTTTCAGTAATTTTCTGGATAACCGGTTTCCGGATAATTGATCCAATACCTGTATATAGTGTTATGAGGCAGGGCCATTTTTGTGTATTTCTATAAAAAGCCCCCAGAAATCTATACACATTTGCAATCCTCAAAATATACATGGATATAGTTATCCCTTCAGTTAAAATCTTCATGCAAAATTCTCTTTACCTAGTATAAAATCCTTGAATAAATGCAGATAATTGCCATATAAATGTATGCTTATCTCTATTACCTGGATACAGTTAATAGCTGGAATTTGGTCCCTCAAGAATTTCAGTCTTGTATTGAAGTTCTGGCGTATAAGATAACCACGGCACCTGGCCTGCAGCTTAGTGATTAAGGTTTCGTTGGCCAGCCACAGCTGCTCCCTGTTGTAAGCAGCAGAAACCCCAGAGATGGAAGTCTGCAAGGGAGGCAAAGTCCACATAAAATTTGTTAAATTAGAAAAGAAAATACAAGAGGACATTTCTAAATAACAGAGAAAAAAGCCAACATATTCCCAAGTATGTGTGGGACCCCCAAAGGAGTTAAAGGTAAAAATCTGTTTATTTTCTTTTTTTTTTACACAGCCCAGCAGTATTATGTGTGGGCACTAGGCAAAACTCACACTCAGTCCAATCTGGCAGTGACACATGGCTCTGACACAGATATAATCATCTGTGGCAAAGAATTTCTTAAGCTGGCCATACAGAAAATGATAATACGGTATTTGCTTTGATAATCTTTGGTACATGTATGGCAAGCTGATGTTTCTAAAAGATGTCCACTTACTACAGATAGCAGTCATTTGTGGATTGACACAATGCAATCTGATCTCAATTTGCCCTCTACAGAAAGACACCAACATACTGAAATGTCTTCTGAGAGCCCCTGATTGGAGAAAACCTTTATCCAGGAGTACAAATGGATAAGTGTGATGTGTCTATATAGGTTTTAATAATGGAAACAAAATGCTGGTAAGCAAGACCAAGTGTTCAGGGTATGGGCACTGTCACCATTCTTTACAGCTTCATTAACAGCCAGGATGCCAATAGAGACTGTGTTCATAAAGCAAATTATGAAGACAAGTGTCAGTAAGCACTAACTGGCAAGCAGCCATGATGAAACATCAGCATTATCGGAACTATTACAGAAGTAGTAAATAAGATATGTTTGGTACATGTATGGCAAGCTGATGTTTCTAAAAGATGTCCACTTACTACAGATAGCAGTCATTTGTGGATTGACACAATGCAATCTGATCTCAATTTGCCCTCTACAGAAAGACACCAACATACTGAAATGTCTTCTGAGAGCCCCTGATTGGAGAAAACCTTTATCCAGGAGTACAAATGGATAAGTGTGATGTGTCTATATAGGTTTTAATAATGGAAACAAAATGCTGGTAAGCAAGACCAAGTGGAATTAATAAACATCCTTATTTCCCTTCCCAAACTTATCTCCACGAGAGACATTGCCTATAATATTGTTAGTTTCCTGTAGGAAATGAATAGAATAAAGGCTTAATGCCTACCACTGTCCCCACAAACTGATCACAACAGTGGTATAAGTCTCATATTAGGCTTTCTGCATATGAAAGGAGAGTATTTCATTCGGATGCACCAGCAGAGTGAGGAATACATCTGGAGAGTATCACAATAAGGCTTTGTTTTTTGTTTTTTATATATCTAGGGTAATACATTATCTAACAGTTCAGCCACTGAAACAAATCATTTTAGCATATTACAGTATAAGTGATATTTCCCATTACCTGAATCTCTTCCTTTGACAGCTGTGTGTTATTCTGTAGGAATCCTTGGGGCTCCACCCATCCTCCTTCATTGTTGTTTAAATTAAAATAATAAAGGTATCCCCCTTTCACCCAGTGCTGCACCCACTCACTTCCGTTGTCCCCTACAAGGAATGCCGAGAGACATGTAAGATGAAGGATGGGTTTCATTAAGTGCAATTCATAGCTATTAGCTCAATTTAATAGCTGGTTTTCCTTATGCCAGAAACATTATAGGTAATGGAAGCAACATAGGACAAGCATAAAGAAGGAGAAATCTTGACTTGCAGAACATATTGCTCTGTCAAATGTTAGTATTGGTATTCAGATATATCGGCTACACTCTGCCCTGAAAATCTGATTTATTATGGAAAAAAACATAATGGAAAAAAAGAGTAATGATGGCAACAGCATTTCATTAAATTCATCAGTCAATTTCTTATATTTCATGGCCACATTCGGCACCCTACCTGCTTCGATTTTCTTCTTCTTAACCTCTGCCAGTTCATTTTGGTAAGCCTGTGCACATTCACCAGTCACTCCATAAAGCCCAACATCTGGGGTCCGCAGTGTGTTCAGGGTATGGGCACTGTTACCATTCTTTACAGCTTCATTAACAGCCAGGATGCCAATAGAGACTGTGTTCATAAAGCAAATTATGAAGACAAGTGTCAGAAAGCACTAACTGGCAAGCAGCCATGATGAAACATCAGCATTATCGGAACTATTACAGAAGTAGTAAATGAGATATGTTTATAGACACCAGAGCAGAAAAGAATCCAACTGCTAAATAAAAGATCTCATTTTCAGATACCATTGAGATTTTAACATACAAGAAAATGTTTCAGGCTTTTCTGGAAGCAGACATCAATTTTCACATAATTTCTCTGGGCAGCAGCAGAGACAGTGGGGTTAAAGAACACTGCCTCGTTTTCATTGGGATTATGGCCAATCTCCAGTGGTTTACTCAAAGCAATATTACAGCCCATCTTTTTCTGTAAGTGCAGTAAGGAGTGTCATCTGATATCACTACTCATGTAAGTGTTTATAAAAGTTAAGTAAACTTACATATAAATAATGGTAGTATTTTTCTTTTCAGTATATTAGGGGGCAGATTTATCAAACTTTGACCCTTTAAAGGAGAACTAAAGCTTAACTAAAGAAGTAAGCTACAAATTTTGTACATTATGTTTTGGGTTAGCCCAAGGCAACCACAACCCTTTACCAGGGAAGATCTGGGTCTCCAAAGATGCCCCAGTAGCTCCCCATCTTTTCTGCTGATTCACTGCACATGCTCTGTGCTGCTGTCACTTACTGAGCTTAGGGACCCACTCAAAATATACAGTACAAATAGAATATAAATGTCACAATATAAGGCTGATTAGTAATTAATACAGATAATTACTACATGGCAGCACAGAATCCAGTGCAATTAGCATCAGAATTCATCAGCTTATATTACAGACCAGCCTAATTTTCTGCTTGACAGCTGCTCAGAGCCCACTGAGTGTCGCAGACATTTTCCAAGATGGTGACCCCCTGTGACAAGTTTGAAGTCCTGGATCATTGTTGCTATTGAGAAGCTGACACTCAGGCTGATGCAATAAGTTCAATAAATAAAATATGGCATTTTAAGCCATTTTCATTTTTAGGGTTTAGTTCTCCTTTATGAATTCAAATTTGACTATTTACCACCTAAAACCTGCAGAATTCACGTATAAGTCAATGGGAGACGTCCAGTGACCAATTTGAAGATGTTAGTAGCCTTCTTGACATTTGAGGTTTTTTTTGAGAAAAAACTTGATTCAAGTTTGGTCGAATTTGATTCTAGTTTTCGGGTTGTTAAAATTTGTCAGAGTTTTAGATATTTGATTTTTTAAATAAATAGCCCCCAATCGAATTTTGACTAAAATCAAATTCAGTAGCGTTAAAAAAAAAACTCACATGAATTGTGGAATTCGACCCTTGATAAATCTGCCTCCCTGTCTTTAATATATATATATATATATATATATATATATATATATATATATATGATCAAACACGCTGCTTCTGGTAAAGACGGCATGTAGCATCATTTCATGTCTGAGATGTAAATACACACTGAGAGGTCAAGAAAAAATATTTTATGCATCAGTAATTCTAAAACATGACTGTGACCTTTTATAAAAGATACAAGGGCTCATTTACAAATGTATGGTGCGGTGCAAAGCAAAATAATGCCACTCACACGGGTTACTGCGTCAAGCAGGGCCGCTTTGCCAATGAGGCGAGCTGAGGCTCTCGCCACAGGCGGCAAAAATGCTGCTCCTGGTACTTTAAGAGCCCAATTTCCAGTTTTCAAACAGGAAATTCGGCTCTTCTAGCGCAGTTAGGCTCTCTGCGCTAGCATACTGACCATCTCAGCAACTTCTGCCCCAGAATGTCCAGGAACTGTGGATTTCCGAATAATGGATCTTTCTGCGATTTGGATCTTTATGCCTTAAGTCTGCTAGAATATTGTGTAAACATTAAACAAACCCAAAAGGCTGGTTTTGCTTCTAATAAGGATTAATTTTAACTTAGATTTGATTTAGTACATGGCACTGTTTTATTATTACAGTGAAAAATAAAAAAATAAAAATAATTTAAAA
Organism: Xenopus petersii; assembly: GCA_038501925.1. Lineage (NCBI taxonomy): Eukaryota > Metazoa > Chordata > Amphibia > Anura > Pipidae > Xenopus > Xenopus petersii. Next base: position 88,939,104 of record CM076677.1, read on the forward strand.
ATGTGATTATTTTGATAAAATGGAGCATATGGGAGGCACCCTTTCTGAACAACGGGTTTCCAGATAAGGGATCCCAAATCTGTACTAAGTGCAATAATTATTCACAATCAAATGTGGTTTTACGGACACATACATTTCTGTGCTTCCTCTGTTTCTTTGTTTGAGCGGAAAATGCCGTCCTGGATCTCATCAAGCCACAGCACAGCAGATTCATCTTTTGTTTCCTAGAAAGAGAAATGACAGACTAGTGTAATATAATTTCTACCTACAAGTATATTCAAGGTTGATGCCTACCGCACTAACCATTAATTTTAAAAAAGCAATAATTCTTTATGTGTACACTGGAGGGTGCTATATTCACACAAGCATTTCCCGATGCAGCTGTAACTAGGCAAAAAAAGCAGTTTTCCTGTTCTTTTCTAAATGGCAACGGTGACTGTAAAATATGGAGACCTCCAGGAACAGTTTATTGTAAACAGCAAAAATATCAAAAAGTAAAGCGGGAATAAAAGCTTTAAGAGTTTATGCAAATGTGGCTACAAAGCCCATGAAGTAAGTGCTTGTGCCAGTGCTAGTTATTGCCACAGGAGCCTGGTAAATGTGTATGGTGGGGTTTACAGGCTACTATTACCTGACAATCTCTGTTAAAGAGTGTTTGTCATACGATTTACATTAGTGTGTGTAAAGGGCTGATTTGGGTGCTCTCACACAGAGCTATCCATTACACACCCTATGAAAAACATTTGCCTCTCTGCAAAATAAGTCCGAATTGGCATTGCAAATTACAAATCAATAACTTGTATTGCATCCCAAACAGAGTTTAGAAAATCTAGGTTAAACACACATATTTGGGTTAAGAAAATCCTAGTTTTATGTATGAATTAAAATAGTGAACACCATCCATTCTCCCCTGCACATTTAGAGAGAAATATAACCAGTCCTTACAGACCTAAAGAGTAACATATATTCAGGTCAGTATTAAATGTTGCCTTGGAGAGCTAACTGAAACTCAAGAACTTTGTATAAAAGCCCTCCGTGAAAGAGCTTTCCCTATAACTGTGCTCCCTTTGTGTCCAACAGTCTCAGGGACTAGCAGCCTCTTCCAATAAATTCGACCCACGTCAAATAGTTTTGGGGGGGAGAAATTCTACACATGTAATCTACACATCAGGAGCATTGGTCACTGAACGTCTGGCTCTTAAAAGATAAACACTTTCTTTCTTGTCAACCATTGAAAGCGACAACCTGTGCTTCGTAGACGTTGAATAAATGGGAAAAGGTTGGCTCATTTTGGGGCAAATAAACATTTGACTAGTTTCACTGAAACTGGCAAGAATAATCTATTATGCAAAACAGTGTATCCAGCTGAACTCGGCTCCAGGTCAGAGTTAAGAGTTAAAATTATGAACCACTTTTCCTATATACCATTAAGTGGCCAGAGGGTAGATGCATGGGTAGGTAAAATGTATGTTCAGCACAAGCCGTATTCATTGCGTTAATGATTATACACGGTCCCTTTAGGATACTGGCACACTGGGAGATTTGTCGTGCCAATACCCTTAAACTGTTATTGCTACAATAAGTGGCTCGACCATTAATTCAAGAGTGGTGACAGTAGGTTCTTCAGATCTTCAATTGAATTCAAAGTTAAACAAATCAGATTGCAAATCCCTGGCACAGAAATATTCCACACTATAAATATTCCAACATAAAACAGCAAAGGGTACATAAACAATACCAGTTATTTGGTACATTTCAAATGAATACAATCATGGCAAATATGAAGGATAAAACTCAGATTGCCGTATGTTTTTTTTTTTTTTTTTAACATCCATCTAGATGTTGAAAAATATCTAAAATTGGTCTGTTGGGTTGTTAGATGCTCATTGTGACTAAATAAGGCAATTTTTCCTCAGGGAAATTACCAGGCCAACCTCTATGATACAGAAAAGAAATTGTTATTTCACAGCAGCAAGAGGAAATGCTTGGACAAATACTCAGATCCTGTACAAATTCACTTACTCCTTTACTGAAGCCAATAATGTGCAAGCTGAAAAAATGTAACCCTTCTACATTTACTAACCAAGACTGGGTCCTCTCTAATCCAATCCTAAGGGAACTCTCATATAATACCATGTCACCCAAAAGACTATGAGGATGATTACTATTTACAGTTTTTTTTTTTTTTTTTAAACACAAAAATACATAAATTAGGAATTATTGTTCCTCACTCATCACTATCACAGCCAACACCTACCCTGGAGCATTGCTAATTACATTACTATAAATGTTTTTTCAAAATGTTATTTTGCATATAAATAAATGTCATGCGTGTTCTCATGAAAAGACCTTGTGTGTTTGTTGTAGCAAAATCAGTGTGCATGCTACATATTTGTGCATTGCCTCCACTACTGTAATGCAATGTTTTATCTTAGAAATACTTTTAAAAAAAAAAATTTACAATACAGTTTTGGTTGATAAGCCAAGTGCACTTGGCTTAACTAGATTTGCAGTTAGCTCTCAGAGAAAAATAGGCTTCACAGTATGAGAACACTTTAAATCGGGCATCCCCAACCTTTTTTACCCGTGAGCAACATTCAGATGTAAAAAGAATTGGGGAGCAACGCAAGCATGAAAAATTTTCTTGGGTGGTGCAAATGAGTGCTGTGATTGGCTATTTGGTATTCCATATGTGGTCTGTCAGCCTACAGGTTGCTTTGTTTGGCAGTACACTTGGTTTTTAAGAAACCAAAACCCTCTCCAAGCCAGGAATTCAAAAATAAGCAACTGCTTTGAGGCCATTGTCTTGTGGCTAAATCAAAACACTAAAGGTGGCCATACATGGGCCGATAAAAGCTGCCGACAGACTGTGTCGGCAGCTTATTGGCCCGTGTATGGGGGCCCCCGACGGGCTTCCCCGATCGAGATCTGGCCGAAAGTCGGCCAGATCTCAATCGGATGGGTTTAAAAACCCCGTCGGATCGCGGCCGCATCTGTTCGTTGATGCTGTCCCGCGATCCGACCGCCCATTTGCGAATGCTAGGATCCGATCGTTGGGCCCTAGGGCCCACGATTGGATCTGCCCAATATTGCCCACCTCAAGGTGGGCATATCGGAGGGAGATCCGCTCGTTTGGCGACATCGCCAAACGAGCGGATCAATCAATGTATGGCCACCTTTACTCATTCAGGCCAGTAACATGGCTAGTCTAACCGGATCCAGCAGAAGCGCAGACACTATAGAAGCAGGCAGATAAGTCCCTTTAACACAGACACCCTGTCTCTAAGAAAGAAGTCCAAGGAAAAAAATGTGTCTCAGGGAGGATTAGCAAACACTGTATGGGCAACTGCTTCCCTCTAATAGGAAGATAACAGTATCAAGAATAAGGGTCTTGAATGCAGAGAAAAGGAAAGGGGGGGGCAACAAAAACTACCCTCTTCTTTATGAAAGGCGACAAATGCTGATTAGGGCTGGCAAATAAAACCTGTGGATAATAACTGAAAAACTATTTCTCCAGTCAAACAGATACTACAGTGAAACATTTTCCCTTTTTTAAAAAACATTTTTGTATACAGTAGAACCCTTATTTTACCTTTTTCAGGGGACCAGAAAAAAATGGTATAAAATCCAAGAACATGTATTATGTATAATATATATAGGTGGTACCAGAAAACAACAATTTAAAATGAGGGTAAACCTAAAATCAGGGGATGTAAAATTGAGGTTTGACTGTATTTTTATTTACTTTTATGGAGTACTGGCCACTTATTTGTTACTGAATATACCAGGTATGTACCAAATCTATTTTTTTTGAGAATCCTGAATCCATCATGACAGATACAGGTGAAAACTGAACAGAATCCAAACCTTAAAGGGATACTGTCATGGGAAAAAAATTTTTTTCCAAAATGAATCAATTAATCGTGCTGCTCCAGCAGAATTCTGCACTGGAATACATTTCTCAAAAGAGCAAACAGATTTTTTTATATTCAATTTTGAAATCTGACATGGGGCTAGACTGTGTCAATTTTCCAGCTGCCCCAAGTCATGTTAACTTAAACCTTTTTTCCATTCTTATTTGTGTGAGGAGAAGTCACATGATTTAAAGAATTAGATTCAGCCAGGGACTTGGATTCTTCTGAATCCTGCTAAATTACTTTTTTTCCCCCCTTTCTTATTTGTGTGATGAAAAGCCACATGATTTTAAGGATTCAGTTCGGCCAGGAACTTGGATTCGTCTGAATCCTGCCAAAAAAGATTGAATACTGTCTGAATCACAAACTAAACCCAGTATTTTTTAAAAATTGCATAATTATGCTGGCTTTGAAGAAGCCAACATTTTGATCTACTAGTTCAGCTCGTTCTTATTCTTCTTCTTATTATTATTAGCGCCCCCCATTTTCTAAACGCTACTCCTCCTACAGTTTTAGGGGTACAAGCGCCAAACTTTCCACACCTATTCGCCTTATAGCAAAGTACGTTGCTTGTGCTTTAGTAAGCGATCCCACCCACTGCGCCCGTGCGGCGGACCACTGAAGACGCCTTTTTTCGTATTGACTTTGACAGGGAAAAATTTCAAATCGTTGCCGCTCGTACAGTTTTGAAGCTACACTCCCCAAACTCGGACCGCATATTGTTGGTGCCACCCCGAATAAAAATATGTATTTTGGGGGGGCACCCCAAAGTGGGGGGAGCTACCAACAGCCAATGAAATTTTAGCAATTTTCTAAACGCTACTCCTCCCAGAGTTTTAGGAGTACAATTTGCACACTTGTTGGGCTCATACCCGAATAGGTTGCTTGTGCTCTGTTAAGCAATCCCACCCTCCGTGGCCCTGTGGCGACCCCCCAAAGACCCCATTTTTTTCCCATAGACTTTCATTGGAAAATTTGAAACTTTTGCCACTCGTACAGCATTAATTTGATGATTTCTTTGATGATTTAAATGGGAAAAATTAAAATTGCTGCCATTTGCACGTTATTGATGTCATGGACCTCGAATATCAGAAATGTGCTCACTGGGTGTTTGCACTTCAAAGTTAGGAAAAGTGGGTGGAGCCACCAACAACCAATCAAATGTCATTCATTGATTTTCAATAGAAAAACATAAAATTGCTGCCATTTTTACATGTTAAATGTCATGATTCTGAAACCTTGTATTAGTCACTTGGTGACTCTGGTTCAGAATTAGGAAAAAAGGGGGCGGGGCAACAACAGCCAATCGGATTTCAGCCATCGACCTTAATGAAAAACGCCAAATTGCTGCTATTATTACGGCGTCAATGCCAAGTGTCCCAAACTCAGCACAATTACTCACTGGGTGACTGTGGTCAAAATTTAGGAAAAGTGGGTGGAGCCAATAACAGCCAATCAGATTTTACCTATTGACGTCAATGTAAAAGTTTCAAATACTGCCATTCTCACAGTTTTAAAGCTAGAGGCCCCAAACTTGGTACAGACCATGACTGGGTGACTGGGGTTAAAATTCAGAAAACTGGGTGGAGCTTAAAACAGCCAATCAAATGTTACCTATTGCTAATCAATGTCAATATATAAGTTGCTGCCATTCTTTCACAGTTAATGGCAGGGACATCAAACTTGGCACAGTCGGTCACAGGGGGATTGGGATTCAAATTTTAAAAGTGGGTGGAGCCAAAAACAACCAATCAGGTTTTTTGATTGATTTTAATGGTCTGCTTCAATTTTCACAGTTTTAAACCAGATTCTACCAACTTTGTGTACGCTCTATGCACCAGGGGCGACTGGCCCCAACACCTCTTGCGTTTCAAAGTCAACATCTTGTGGTTTCTTCAGAAACTACACCATCTAGTTTTAAACCTGCAATAGTGCAGGTTCCATTGCCCTTTCTTTTTCATTAACGTTGCAATAATGTAAACAATGTATTTGAAACAGGATCCTTGAATTATAATTCACTGTTGCTCTGCACTGATAAAAAATGTGTGTTTGCTTCAGAAACGCTACTTACAGTTTATATAAACAAGCTGCTGTGTAGTCATGGAGGCAGTCATTCCATGCTGAAAAAGGAGAAAAAGCACAGGTTTACAAAGCAGATAACAGATAAGCTCTGTAGAATACAATGGTATTCTACAGAACAATTCCGTTATCTACTATGTAACCTGTTTATTTTTTTCTTTTTAGACGGAATGGCTGCCCCATTGGCTAAACATCAGCTTCTTTATATAAACTATAGTAGTCTTTCTGAAGTAAACGCACCAATTTTACCAATGCAGGGCAACAGTATATTATATTTTAGTTACATTAAAACTTCTGTGTAAGTATAAGCTTCTGTCCATCCCTAGTTGGAATGGCTTTATTCAAAAGAAAACATGTTAGTTTAATACAAAAAAGTTTGAAATAAACTAAAACCGTTAACTCTAGAACGTCTCGTATACATACCTGTGCCTTCTCCCTTTTTGCACGAACCAATGTATCTTGGTAATGCTGAGCAATATTAGGTTGAACACTTTCTAATTTGGCAGCTGGGAGCTGTAAAGCTTGCAAGGTCTTCTGTGCATCCCCTTCATCTAAAGCTTCATTAATAAGCTCAATTGCCATGATCCCTTTTAAAAGATAAGTCAAGGAGATATAAAGTCACAGAACTGCCCCTTGAAGATGAAATACAATGAGAAGCTTCCAATAATTCAATAATCCAAATTATGTTATATCATAGTCTGGTTTCCTGACCAGGCTATGATATGGGAATTAAGAAATGTATATATATATATATATATATATATATATAAATATATATGAAAAATATCGACTGTTACTTCTACAAATACACACATCCACACACACAACACACAATCAATGATTACAAATGCATTTGAACCTCAACAACAGGTCATTTTCTGGTGGTGACAACTTGGAATGTATGGAAAGAAGGAATTTTCTTTTTAGTAATAAAATATCAGTCTGCTTGGATCAAACTACACTGCCCTGTTAGTTATATGATAGTCTATATAATATTTGCACATTTGTAATAGACTACACTGTGCTTATTGTGCTCAAAAAACATTTCCTCTGTACAGCCCCAAAGGACTTACATAAATGACATAATACAATTGTTTAAGTTCTCTGCCTTGTAAAGGGTCATGTCCGTCACACTGTTAGTATAAACACATGGACTGAAGCCAAGCATTTTAGAGTATTGGCTATGTCTCAGGACATGTTTTGAAAAGTTAAAAAACACAATTAGCAAGGAGCTTGGTGCAAAATAGCTGTTGTTTAGCGAAGGTCTCTTGGGGATTATTATTTTCCCAGGTTTTAGATATGGGGGTTTTTCTTGTCTTTAAATAGGTCTGAAGAAATGTTTTGAAAAACAAACTTTCATTTGTGTGTATAGACTGGCTTTTTCCCCACCTTAACTGAAATTTGAATATGCGTTTACAATTAATATTAATTACATTTAAACATTTTAAGTTTTAATAAAACTGATGCTAATTAATTTCAGTAGTTGTGACTATAGCAACCAATCAAATCCTATGCATAATTTAATCTATTGTCAACATTTATTTTAGCATAGTTTAAAATGAATATAACTATATAAATGTTTTCATGTGTGCCCTTCAGATAAACCCATGAAAAATAATATGTAAATAACTTACTTGCATGCTCCTCTTGCACAGTCAGATTAACTTGTGTCACACATCCTTGGATATCATTCCATGTGATAAACTCAATTCCTTCTTCCCGTGCTTGCTGTTTCATCCTAATTAATTCATCAATATACCTACAAAAAGAAAGGTGTGTTTAAATAAGTAATTCAGAGTACCTTTACCTTCATGCAGCCCTTTTACAGCATGGAGGTAGCTATTTAATAAGAACATAGTTCATATAAAACATAGTTCATATAAAATTGGCACATAAAGTACTAAGTTGCCATGCTAGAGATTTCCTGCACACTGCTATATTCTTTGAGCATAAAGAAGTTTGGGAATTGCACTATGTTCATATAAATGTCTATAATACAATGCTTGTACAAACCTCTGAAGGTTCTCATCATCTACATCCATTAACCCAGTAACTGGAATAATCAGATGTTTCTTGATTGTGCCAACATCTCCTGCATCCAAAGCCCTATTAATAAGAGCCACTGAAGAAAGCATTTCCACAGCAACCAAGAGCTCTGGATGAGTTAAATTTCCCTGTGAGTAAATAAAACAATATCAGTGTATCTAAACAGATTTAACAGTTACATATTTAAACAGACAATCAGCAAGGTAAAGGTGACTAATGAGCCATATAAGTTATATATATAGTTTAAATTCACTCTAAAATCCAAGTTTGCTTTGCTAAACAGGAATTTAAAGCTCCATAAATATATTTGCTTGTTTAGTCAATGGTATAACCTACCTCTGGGCTTTGTTGCTGTAATGTTGCCAATTCATTTTGGTACAGACTTCCAGCAAAGGGGTACACCTCTGGTAGTTGGGCATCAGGGTTCATCAGCTCCTTCACAGTTTCTTCAACAACACCTTTCCTTATTGCATTATTTATCCTGGTAACTGCAGTTAGCTCTGAAGAAAACAATTAAATAAGAAAGTAGCTGTATTAAACGTGATACTTATTGTAATAAATGACTAATGTACTGAAAAAAAAACAAGCAGGGAAAAAATCTATGAGGCTAAATAGAGTCCACAGATCGATCACTAAAGGTGACCATACACGGGCAGATAAAGCTGCCGATATCGGTCGTTTGGACCGATTTGACAGCTTATCTGCCCGTGTATGGGGGCTTCCGACGGGTCTTCCCGATCGATATCTGGCCACGATATAGATCGGGAAGGTTTGATTTTAAACCGACCGACCCGTCGGAGCCCTTTGGCGCATCGTAATTCGATCGTTCGGCCGTACGGCCGAATGTTCGAATTACCCCCGATATAGCCCTGCCGTTAGTGGCATATCGGGGAAAGATCGACATCGCCAAACGAGCGGATCTTTGAGTCTATGGCCACCTTAAGGATCAAATGCTAGTCAGTTGCTCCCTACTTAGTTGGGATGATGGCAAATTGCGCCTGTGACTCTCCTAGCATTTACCTTCACTGTTTCACCTCGCTCAGTTTGGTACCAAATCCCAAAGAAATAATTGCATTAGATGCCCTATACAAAGATCTGAATGTTTTTAAAACCAGCCGGTAAACGGTCATTAAGATGTGATGCTGGAAATGAAGAAGATCGAAGAGTAGGCTCATTATCCATGACAACAGCCCTCTAGGGAGGGATGGAGAGAGGTGCCAGGCCTGCTAGACCCTAAAAAATGTTTACCTACACAGTAAATAATGCATTAAGGAAAGATCTTCCATTTTGTTTACAGCTATGTAAACTGCTAAACCAGCAAACTAGCTGGGGTGGTGGCCAAGGACTATGAACACAGTTGGTCTACCATTTATACTATTACAGAAATTTGTCACTTGAAAAGCTACAAAAAAAATTTATTTGAGGTTTTTCACCACACTTTTTTCAGTTCAGTGGTTTTCAGATAGTTCACCAGAAATAGAGGCTTTTTTTCCAATTACTTACTAAAGTTTCATTATGATTCAATTGTCTTTCAAAAGCAGCTCTGTGAAGGGAGTTGACAACACTCTAACTGATCTAAATTGATACATTTAATTATTAGTACATTTCTTATATTTGACCCTGTTGAGTAGAACCCCTTAGTTTCATTACAGGCAGCTGTTAGAGTTGATACAATAGTTGCTAATATTCCGCAGATGCTGCTGAGAAATGTATCAACTAATGTAGCAACTAAATGTATCAAACTGTGACAGTTCAGATTTTGACCTGACCTGAGGTCATGAGCTGCCAGACTGAAACACTCAACTTTAAACTTCATTTTTGGAATGGTAGAAAAATAAAAGATGTTAAACAATTGAAAAAAGTTTGTATTTGTGGCGAACAATCACAAAACAACTCAACTGAAAAAAGTGTACAACCCTTTTAAATATTGGCTTCTGATACTGTGATGTAAGATTCAAGTATGCTAGAAGAAATGGAATCTGTTTACACTAAAATGTGGTCAATAAAAGTGTACAATACTCATCAAATTTCTTTTCTTAATTTCCCAACATTGTTTTGGCACAATGCATTGGAAAACCTGTTTTGCGCAATTTGTGTTGGTGGAGATGGCTTCAGTAGCAAAAAGTTACGAAACACGCATATAAATCAAGTACACTTTCCTCTTAGCCATCCAGTTACTATATAATACTTGGATAGACTCAAACTTGTATAGGATCTAAAATTATCATGTAGAAAAGAAGTTCGGGAGCACCTCCCATCAAACGAGAAAAACAGAAGATGGTGTGCAGGGTCAAGTGGTAATTCAAAAGAGAACAAGAAAGAGAAAGAACTGACCCATGTATTTGCACCATCCCATAAGCGCCTATTTATACACCATAATGGTGTATAAATACGAGCTTGTGGACATGCTTTGATGGGAAGGTGCAAATACATGGGTCAGTTCTCTTTCTTGTTCTCTTCTAAAATTATCATGGGCCACCACAAATGCAAGCGATAGTTACTTACTTCTTTGACACTTCTGTGCTGCACTGTTTCCTGCATCAACCCCGGCCTGCAACTCCTCTTTCTGTAGGAGTTCATTCAATCCACTCTGTCAAAGATACAAATATGTTAGTTTAAAGGTGAAAATGTGAGCAAAGTAGGTTTATGACACAAAATACATAGTGATATGTGGCAATAGGGAGGATGTGAATATCCACACACAGCCAATATTTGTTCCTACACACTAACTTCACATTCTTATTCAAACCTGCAAAATAACACCTTTGGCAGCACCCAACTAACAAATATTATTTGTTATTTACTATTAGCTATTTATGAAATATATTGATAAACAACCTCTTAGTGGAAGAGCTTAGTAGAAGCCATTAAAAAAAACAAAACTTTATATTTACCAGCTGAAAAGTGTTAAGAAGCATCCCTGCATGTGCCATCATAACTAACTAACTAACTAACTTTTTTTTCATTTTGCACCTAGCTTCATAACTTACTGAACACTGTTGCCCAAGACATTGCAGAGGTCGAGATAATATGCTTTCCCATGTGCTTAAGAAATAGCACAATGTAAACACTTTAGTCAGGAGGGAATGGCTGTAAACTAGAATAAAATTCCCTTCAGTAGGCTGTGAACAAGGGGTTAAAACAGTAAGAATGGAACATTTACTCATATAAAAACGCACACCCAAATTCCTGCTCTTAACACACAGTCTTCCGTATTGCATGTGTCTATTTATAACTACAAACATACTAGAGCGCCATATGTGTGTTTGTGTGTGTGTGACACACCCATCTGCATGCTGTGGGAATAACGGACATGCTCGGTATGACACAGATGCACTGAGAGTACAAGGATTGAATGGCTGCAGACCGACACATCCACTGTAAATAGAAGAGCACATTATGCTTTGCATGCCTAACAAATGTGACGTGATAGTGACTGCATTGAGGGACTTAAGCATCAAAAGAGTTTGGAAAAACATACCATGTGTTCATGAGACTCAGTTAAAAGAATGTTTATTCTGCCTGCATACACCTGGCACAAATGCCTTTAGGTAAGAATGGACTTTATGGCTTTAGAAGAAACACTGAACAATGCAGCACAGTCTGTGTACAAACACTACACAGGAAATTACACTCATACTTGCTCTGTTTCTAAACGCATAACTTTACCCCTAAATATGCTGTTATGTCATTCAGATCTGTATGCAATGGCAGAAAAAAATGTGTATTTCAATGAAAGCTTGTTAGATATAATAGCATGACCTTGTTCCCTAAAAAAAATGATTTTCTGTAGTGGTATCGTAAAGACATTATTATAAGATATTTTAGAACAGATATAAGAAGCCATGAGAAAAAGGTTTTTAAAAAAAACCATGACCGGTACTTTAAATACTTTGTAGAGCCAACCTCCCCAGAATTTAAAGGAGAATAAAAAAACCTAGCCCTTTTAACCAAACGTGTATGCAGAGCAACTCGATAGATTTGTAGTTTCCACATTTGGTCAAGTAACATGTGGAGGCCAGGTTTCCTGGAGGTGAATGCCAAACTGGAGCATGCAAATCAGAAAAGGGTAGGCCTTCAGTGTGCACTACTAGCAAGCCTAGTCACTCGGTGTAGCATTGCCAACCTGGCAGCTGCCACACATGCTGAACTACATTTGCCCAACAAGTAAAGGAGAGTGTAGTTGATGTGCTTGGGAAGGGTCAGGGGTACCAAAGGGTGGTGGTTTCATTCCCCTGTAAGCCTCAATTGAACGGAGCTCAGGACTTTGACTGGACCAATGCAGGACATTCACGGTTTTGTTCTTGAGCTGCTCCAATATTACTTTGTCCATTGCAAGATGGTGGGTTAGTACAGACCCCCTGATAACTAAATACAGGCCATAATCCCATCGGTAATTCAGTGTTTCCTCAGCAGCTTGAGTCAAAATGCCAAGTTAATCTAGCTATTAGGAAATTATATACATTTAAGCATTACATTTTTCTTTCTCTTTCCTGTTTCTATCGTCCTCTTAAGTTCAATAATCATGTTCAAATAAGTCACTTTTGTTGAGGTTTCAGTTGTCCCCTAAAATAAATCACTGAAGGACGCCAATTTGTTTGTTTTGGCTGAAAAAAAAAAGTTATTGGACCTATTATCCAAAATCCTCGAGACCAAGGGCTTTCCGGATAACAGGCCTTTCTGTAATTTGAATCTTCATACCTTGTGTTTTCTTGAAAAGCATGTAAACATTAAATAAACCCAATGGGCTGGTTTGCTTCCAGTAAGGAATAATTATTTGAAAGCTACTCTGCCAGCTTATCTCCAGGAATCCCTTGCAGCCACCCTGAAAGGTGAAAATGAGCAGTGCCTAAAATGTGGCACCCCACTGTAAATTAATGAAGTGGGTAAAAATACTAATCAAGGTGACTAGTGTCTATATTCTGTATAAACCAATATCAGTTGAATAAAATTAAGATTAATTAGATAACTAAACTAGATAAATATCATGTTGATAAACCAAGGGAATTTTTAATGGAATCCATGCCCCCTTATTAGGTGCGCCAGTGACTACTTTTTTTTATTAATATGTAAAGGAAGGTACAAATAAGTTATGCCCTTTAACTTTAGCATTAGGGCAGTGGCACAAGATTTGTTGTCCGCGATTTTTAAGACACAGCTGCAGGAGACAAATCTCCCGTAAATGGCTCTCCATTGCCAGTAATTGAAAATGCTGGTGGTATGCCCAACTGATCCCTAAATTGCCTGAAGATCAAATCTTCCTGTGTGCCCTTGCCCTTAAGGTATAAAGGGGTCATAAGAAGATTAAAGAAGAAAGAATAAATGCCTCTTACCTCAGATAAAGACTGAATGGATGATCTCAAAATAGAAATAAGAAGTTCAACCCACAATAATACAGCACAACAGCCCTTTATCTCCCTTCTAAAGATAAAAAAACTTCAGTGCCAACGTGCAAATTGAGAATTTTATCAGAACTCTCACCTCTTGCTTTTGTTGTTTCTCAGCCTGCAGTGTTTTCAAGTACCATTCAGCATTTTCATGTTGTAACATCCGCAAAGCAAGGGAAGGTGAACTCAGAGCCTCAAACAGAATTTGCGGGTCCCCAGTTTCTAATGCCCGGTCAACATTTTCTACGCCAGCTTGCACTAAACATAAAAGGGACAAGGCATATTTAGAAGTAATGCTAGTTTACCATATATGTTATTTTATGCAGACAATGTATAAATATGTAGTTTAGTTATTAAACAAAACATTCACTCTCTGTGTATCTTCACTGAAAAATTAGGGTGCACAGCGATGGGGAATATTTGCCACAGCATTAGTAACTCTAATGTCCCATCCCAAGGAACCGCATTGCCCAGAAGTGATGGATCTATTGGAGTGCATGCCATAGGAAATAAGAGGGCGAGTCTAGTTGTTCATGGGGTGCTAACCCAAGTAGCATAGGACAGATGGGTACTCTAGGCTGCCTCATTTAGTTCTAATGTTAATGTTGAACTTTAAAGATAATAATACAGAAGGCCTTAAAGAGGTGGTTCAAGTACAAATAGCCTAAGCTACCCTAGGGTTAAAATGCCTCTTAACTGCATATATTTTGATCACAGGTAAACAAGTTAGGGATTTACCTTGACGTGGTATGGTGGCTTATCAACTTTATGATCATAACTTTATAACAAAAAACCCTGTTTTTCTTTTCTTTTTTTAAATACATGCACTTGCATATTTATTGAATCATTTAGACAGGGGATTATTGTACTTAAATATGTTTTTATATGGCCTTAGGAGTGCACCCACAACCCTCCTTTTTTGTTCTTAACTTAATATAGCTGTAGAGCAGAGATAAGGTTTCTTTCTGTTGGGAACTGTTATAGGATGATGTAGTACATAAAGGGAAATATTTGCCTCTGCTGATGTCAAACAGGGCATGGGAATTCAGTCAAGTTAAAGTAAAATAAATCTCCAGTAAATAAAAGACATACTGTACAGAAATGTGACTGGTCAATAAACATTCTCAGGTCTACTGTTTTATTAGTGATTTAGTAAATGTTCAAAAGAAGTAAATAAAATACACTGGAATTAGACCTCCACCATGCATGGAAGCATGGGATATACTCTTACAATGACACCCAGATGAATGGGTTTTCATAATGCATTCCCTTAACTCGACTTTGAAGAAGCATTGTAAATAGGCGGAACAAGCTTGGCAGCCTTCTCTAAAACGATTTGAAGAAAATGGCAAACTTACAATTAACTTTGTTGACATTGCCTTGAATCTCTGCCTGTGTCAGCAGCTCCTCATACACATCACGTTCTCCTCCTGTATTATCTGTCGTCAGCTACATCAACAGATACAAAGCTTTAGCATGAATCTCTAATAAAATAGCACACTTCTGTTTCATTTTTACTATATAATTTATAGGAAGACAGTCATTGATGGCTCTGTGTTTTCCAACATAAAGTAAGAGACAGGATATAATTATCATTGCCATAAAAGAAGGAGCCACCACTATATTAAGTTTTGCAAAATAAAACCTGCAATAGCTCAATAGCACAAGGAGGCAACTCGTATGCACAGCTCAACAATGCCATCCAAAACCAAAGGTTGTTTTTAAGAGAAAGATTTGTTTGTTACCCGCTTTTTAGCATTCTCTGATTTATGCTGCTTTGCCTGGTAAAGTGTGTTCTGATACACTGTAGCCAAAGGCTTGTTTAGATTTACGAGCATCGCATTAGGATTTTGAAGAGCGGTGAAAGTTTCTTCCGGAACACCATGATCGATGGCTTCATTGATGGCGATTACGGCTGCATGTACTGTAAAACATAATTTGACGTTTATATAATGAGGTACACTACCACACTTCAGCTGCTATTATTCTGTCTGCTTGACGAACAGAAAAATAATTTTATATATTTAAATGCTTATTCACATTCTGCAACATCTACTGCAGCAACCAATTGTTAAAGTAGCAAAATACCACCTTGTTCAGCATGAGTGCAATGAATAGGGTGTGCTAAACATACTTTCTTTACAAGGTAGATAATTAGAGTACACGTATAATTGCCATGCATAATAGAATTCTGCCTATCTGAGCACTAGTTGTTTAATTCTACCTTGCAATGACCAAATAAGAGTACCAAGTACTTAGATCATTTCACTGGATGGCTAAACAAAATAAAGTCCAAGTAAAACCACACCCATATTATCGCAAATGAAGGACACTGGGATTTATTACTCTATTTCATACAGCATACTATTTAAGGCAAGACTCCATCTTTAAAAAACCATTATTGCTTAAAGGGATACCTTGAAAAGAACATTGTATACATGAGGGCTAAACCCCATAACAGCAAAACAAACTTTAAGAAGCAAAAGCCAGTATGATACAGAAAACCGAGAAAGTCACACATTATCTGTAATTTGGAAAGCACAGACACTGACTACAGTGTGTGGGCTTTAATGAATAACACAATTGCACACAATAACACAAAAGTTTATCCTTTACTAGCCTACAAATCGCTTTTATCTCGAATTTTTCCACTTACCTAATGTTCCAAAGGGGCATTAGCATGTACTGCAAGAGTAGACACTTCTAACAAATTGATTCTACTTTAGATAAAAGCAAATGGAGTGTAAAGAAAATGCCGTTTAAATAAATGATCCCTTATATTTATTAAACATTGGTTCTGCTCATTGAACAGTATCAGACTCTCTCTCTAGCATCTGTGCAATTACAAATGGTTGCAATTAATGTTTCTCGGAGCAATCAATGCACTAAAAGCTGCTGTCTGCATTACAGCTTAACCCTTTACAATGGATTAAATGAAACATGCAAAAAGCTGCTGCCTGCATTACATCTTGACCCTTTACAATGAATTGAGTGAAATGTGTACTTACAATGTGTTAAAATGGGCAGGGGCGCTTCGCCAATGAGGCAACTTGAGACTGTCGCCTCAGGCGGCAGCGCCCCACTGGGTACCAGGGGCGGCAAAAATGCTGCTCCTGGTACTTTAAGAACCGAATTTCCGGTTTTCAAACCGAAAATTCAGCTCTTCTAGCGCAGAGAGCGCGGTTAGGCTCTCTGCGCTAGTGCACTGGCCCTCTCTGCTGCCCTGGTGGACCCCAACCCGGACCCCCACAGGCGAAAAAGGTGGGCGCACGGTGGGGGGGCGACAGCAACTTCTGCTGCCTTGGGCGGCGGAGGGGCCAGGATCGCCCCTGCAAATGGGACATACTCCCACCCTTATAACAATATAAAATTGCTTTTCTGAGCAGTTTACATGAACTTTTCTTTTTTTCTTAGATTTAAAACACGAGTAGATTTTAGACAAAGTGTCCAAAAACATTCGCAGAGCTTTCCCCCAGAACACCTTTTGCAATAATCTTTTTGAGGGATGTCTTCATCCCCCTTCATTCCGCTAGTGGATATAAATTGTGGAATGAAACCATCTGTGTGTATTCAGTACAGAATGCATACAGGCTGTCTAACCCCCACCCCCCAAAATTTGCCAAAAAACATAACTTACATGCTGCTTCATCAACAGACAATTCACTTGCCAAAATTCCTCCAATTTTTCCAAATGCTGGCATCTGAATTCCATACTTTTCCAGCTCACTCTTCATAAAGTTAATTTCTTCGGCTAAGGTAGAAAGAAAAAATAAATTCAGAATAAGGCTCCATAGCTTCTTTGATTTTTTTTTTCTAAATTAGGCATTAGTAACTACAGAAGACAATGCAAGACAAGAAGGAATTGTTTTGAATATTAAATTCCATAATATATAAAAGTAAGTTGAATTAAAGTTTGCATACTTTTGTCTGTTATTTGTGCATCCTTATTCACTGTGCCTCTGTGTAGTGGCGTAACTATCGCCAGTCAAAAGGGGAGTACCAGTGCTATTACTAGGGAAGCCTAAGTTGGTGTGATTATCAGGAATAGGCAAGAGAATTGGTAAAAATAATGGTGATGTCAGTGGAGGTTAAAGGGGTGGTTCACCTTTATGTTAACTTTTGGTATGTTATATAATGGATAATTCTAAGCATCTTTTCATTTGGTCTTCATTATTTTTTTTATAGTTTTTGAATTATTTGCCTTCTTCTTCTTCTGACTCTTTCCAGCTTTCACATGGGGGTCACTGACCCCATCTAAAAACAAAATGCTCTGTAAGGCTACAAATGTATTGTTATTGCTATATTTTATTACTACTCTTTACACAGGCCTCTCCTTTTCCAATTCCAGTCTCTTCTTCAAATCAGTGCATGGTTGCTAGGGTAATTTGGACCCTAGCAACCAGACTGCTGAAATTGCAAACTGAAATGAGTATATTAAATATATTCCACAGAGACAACAGCTTTTTAAATGCTTTAAATATAAATTCTTCACTGATGTATTTCAGCTATCAAAGAAGCACCCTAAACAGTCATTCCGGACTGTGATAAAGGAAAAGGTATCTGAATGTTGAGCCAAAATGTTAAAGCACATTTTTGAAAATGTCGACTGTATAATTGATACTGCATCAGCAACAGCAAATATTACTGACAAAAAAAAAATAGACATGTTTTCGAGAAACCTATAAGCATATTAAAATTCTAACTTGCCAAACATTCTGAACTGTATGCACACAAACAAATGACTTTTCAAGAACTGACTGTATGTATACAGTATACAGAAAGAAACAAAGGCTATCCACATGATTTTTTTGAGTACTGGAAAACAGAAACAAATAGTTCATTCTGACCTGTAAATTCTACCTTCCCATACAGGTCCTGAATCTGTGGAGCCAGGCCGAGTTTAAACAGGTACAGACTACAAAATAAAAGGAATACCAAGCAATTATTATTCATGATAAATAACTTTCCTACAATGAGCAATTCTTTACAGAGGTGATTTAATTGCTTATATCTAGAAGAGGAGTCATTTTTCATAAAAATCAAAATGCATTAGCATAAGAAGAAAAGTAAGATGGAATTATCCTTATACTGTATAATGTATTGCATATTAACATAGATATGTACAAACATGATCTTCTAATTTACACCTCCATCTTCTTTGCAATTTCCAAACTCAGGATATCGAACTGATGTCAATGCCAATCGTGGAGACATATGTAAAGCAGATTTACATCGACAAAGACTCAGTTAGTCAAATAGTTGCTTAAAAGAAAAGTAAAGCCTAACTAAAGAGGTTTTCCATTGAAAAATAGCATAGGAAGATCTGTGCCCAAAAAAGCCCCAGTAGCTCCCCATCTTCTTTTCTGCTGATTCACTGCACATGCTCTGTGCTACTGTCACTTACTGAGCTTAAGGACCCACTCACAATATACAGTACACATAGAATATAAATGTCACAATATAAGGCGGATTAGTAATTAATACAGATAATTACTACATGGCAGCACAGAAACCAGTGCAACTAGCATCAGAATTTAAAGGGATACTGTCATGGGAAAAAAAATTCCAAAATGAATCGGTTAATAGTGCTGCTCCAGCAGAATTCCATTTCTCAAAAGAGCAAACAGATTTTTTTATATTCAATTTTGAAATCTGACATGGGGCTAGACATATTGTCAATTTCCCAGCTGCCCCAAGTCATGTGACTAGTGCTGTGATAAATCACTCTTTACTGCTGTACTGCAAGTTGGAGTGTTATCACCCCCTCCCTCCCCCCCCCCCCCAGCAGCCAAACAAAAGAACAATGGGAAGGTAACCAGATTGCAGCTCCCTAACACAAGATAACAACTGCCTGGTAGATCTAAGAACAGCACTCAATAGTAAAAACCCACGTCCCACTGAGACACATTTAGTTACATTGAGAAGGAAAAACAGCAGCCTGCCAGAAAGCATTTCTCTCCTAAAGTGCAGGCACAAGTCACATGACTGGGGGCAGCTGGGAAATTGACAAAATGTCTAGCCCCATGTCAGATTTCAAAATTGAATATAAAAAAAATCTGTTTGCTCATTTGAGAAATGGATTTCAGTGCATAATTCTGCTGGAGTAGCACTATTAACTGATGTGTTTTGAAAAAAACATGTTTTCCGATGACAGGATCCCTTTAATAATCAGCCCTGTAGCATCAGTTTATATTATAGGTCAACCTCATTTTCTGCTTGATAATTTGCGATGACCCCTAAGCTTAGCTTCTCAACAGCTGCTCAGAGCCCACTGAGCATGTGAGTGTCGCAGACACTTTCCAAGATGGTGACCCCGTGTGACAAGTTTGAAGTCCTGGATCATTGCTGCTATGGAGAAGCTGAAACTGTAGGCTGGTGCAATAAGGTCATTATATAAAATATGGCATTTTTAGCCATTCATTTTCAGGGTTTAGTTCTCCTTTAGAAACCCATACATGTAAATGTGTCAGGTCATTGCAAAGTAAGTCCACTAGGAAGACAGTTTCAGGCACTTTAATGTCGTAAACAGCCTCATGTGCCATTGCTCATAGTCTGGGTATAGAAGCATACCCTAAAATTACAAGGTGGCTGCTGCCAAGAGTTTTATGTCTTCAGAGACTCATGATGTAATATGAATAAACGCTACTCACGTGATAAAGATGCTTTGTCCAGGTTTCCTTTAGCCCTGCATTTTATACTGTCTGCTGTATTGTGTCTAGACAGAGCACAAGGGGGGCATAAAGGACAGCTGTGGTCTATTTGGCTGTAGTTTGTTTGTGATCCAGTGACACAGATATTGTATCTTAATCCAAAAAAGGATACGCCAAATAAAGGGGGGAAATGGACACAAAATACTGGCAGTTCCCGGGTTACATACGAGATACGGTCTGTATGTAAGTTGAAACACATACATTTACTTATTAAATGCAACTTAGATAGATGTCCGTCTCAACATAGTATTTATTACCGGTATTACCTTTCTCTAGGCGACACACACCAGAGGGGGTTGGGGCAGGTGGTTTATTAAAGCTAAAAGTATGTTACTGTAATAGCCTCTGTATGTAAATGTGAGTTGTGTTTAGTTTTGTGTATGTAACTCGACGACTCCCTGTCACAGTGATGGTATAAGAAGTAATTCTGCAAAGCAACAAAGCCGTCCTGCCTAGAGAAAACACATAACCTGCAAGGATTTCATTTCATTCAAGAAAAATGCAGGGAATTTAAATAGAAAGTGGAGAAGATTCTTTAGATGATAAGTTTACCTCAAGGCGTGGATGCAGTATATGCACCGGGGCATATTCTTTCTGTCATATATGTCTGTTGTCTCTGGATAGAAAATCTACAGAATTACAAGACAATATTTAGTTCTTTTACAGGTAAGGGAGAAAAATGATTTACCGTAATAAAGTTGTATAGGTACAGTTTGTGATGCTGTATCTTTGTACTAATTATTAAAATTATAAAAATATGCGGAAAAGGGATATTGTCTCATCAGAGCTGTAGCAGCCAGAGCCACAAGCCTGGAGATTGTTCATGTCTACAGAAATACAATAAATGATGCTAATATAAGTAATTCAGAAAAAGAAAAACTTAGGCCACTGCAGATTTTATTACTAAAAAGTATAGGAAATTGCATTCTGTTTGTCTTTAAGTGAACTGAATTGTGGAATTATCGAAATCTACACATTGTGGATGTGTAAATTTAAGTAAATCTGCAAGATACATGTTGGTAGCAATTCTATGACACAACCATTACCTTTGGAAGCCCTATCTCAGACATTGCATTCAGCCACTGGATAGTGTTGTCTGTGTGTCGGAAGTGAAGGCCGGTTGCCTGCGAAAAACAAAAGTTAAACACATAATCAATAAAGTAGAACATAACACACGTGTCCAAATGCAAAATATATGCTAAAAAAGTGAAATGATATATTTTTAGAACTATGGTTTTCTAAAACAGACAATAATTGGGCAACGTAGTTTTAACCTCAAGCTATAGCACAGGTGCAGACACACCTTTTTCTAAAGGTGAATTGTTAAAGAAAACAGTTATTACATGTCATTTTAGTTGACTGGCTTTATGTCGAATGGATAAAAAAATAATCTTTCATAAGGACTAATTACATTGTATCTGGTCTGTTCTCGGTCGTATATCTTCTTCAGTGACACGACTTTTGGACTGAAAAAGTTTCCAAGTTTAGCAAGATAGACTCCATTCCTCAGACCTTCCTCTAGCTCAGTGGTGGGTGGTAAGTCTTCTCCCAGGCATGCCTCCATCCACCTGCAAGGGACAAAATATTCCATTGAATAACAGATAACGGATCTTTTTGTAATATGGATCTTCATACCTTAAATCTACTAGAAAATCATGAAAACGTTAAACACAATAGGCTGGTTTTGCTTTTAAAAAGGATTAATTATATCTTAGTTTGGATCAAGTACAAGGTACTGTTTTCTTATTACAGAGAAACAGGAAATCATAAGGACACACGAGGAGATTCAGGGAGATTTTGTCGCCTGGCTACTAATCTCCTTGTCTTTTGAGCAACTATCTCCCTGAACTGCCTCAACGTTTTTCCCCATAGGCTACAATGAAAAGTAGCCTGCGCTAATGCACACATGGTGATGCGTTTTCAATAGTTGCCCAAAGTTGCCTCAGCAGAAGCACAGTAGTTGGGGGATAGCCAATCAAAGCACTGCAATCACACGTGCAAACATTGGGGTAAAGTTAGAGATTGCCACATTTTGCTTCAGTGAAAATCCGCCAGGGTGTCTCAAACACAACTTTTCACAGCACATTCCTTTATATGTTTTTTCACAATATTTAAATTTAAGGGGCAGATTTTAGTGATGTGCGGGTCAGGTCTTAGCCGACCCGCACCTGCCCGATATCCTTCCCTCCACCCAGGCCTGCCCTTTTTAGACCTGTGCCGGCCCGCCCCTACGATGATGTCACAAAGGGGGTGAGGCGAGCAGGGGCGCTTCTATAAAAAGTTGAAGCTGGAAGTCGGAAGCCACCATTGTAAGGTCGCGGGCGGGAGAGCAGGTAGAAGAGCTCAACCCGGGCCTAGCCACGACCCGGAAAGGGGGGTGCAAGGTCGGTCCGAACCCACCTGACCTGTGGGTAAACCCGTGGGTCCCGCAGGTATCTGTTGCGGAGAGCAGATAGAAGAGCTGAACCCGGACCCGGCCACAACCCAGAAAGGGGGGTGCGAGGTCAGCCCGAACCCACCCGACCCGTCGGCCCGGCCTGCACATCACTAGTGGCAAGGTCAGTGTCGTACTGCCTGCACTCTCACAGGGTTAGCAGATTTATCAAGGGTCAAAATTCGAATTTTCGAGGTTTTTTTATGGCCAAAACTGTCAAATTCGACAAGGGAGTTATCCTAATTCGATTTGAGTTTTTTTAAAAAAAAAAAAAAAAAAATGAATTCGATTTTCGAAATCTATCATACGCTGGCCCTAAGAACTCAGATTCGACTATTCGGCACCTAAAACCTGCCTAAGTCAATGGGAGAAATCCAGGGATCAATTTGGTGATGTTTGCAGCCTTCCTGACATTCGAGTTTTTTTTGGAGAAAAAAATTAAAATCAAGTTTTTGGGCCAATCCTATTCATCCGAGTTTAGACATTTCAATTTTTATAATAAATGTTCGAATTTCGAGTTCAAATTCGAAATTTGACCTTTGAAAATGTTTAATGAGCATTTATTGGAAGGCTGCTCACATTTGAATCACATTTTCATTTATTATACAAAAACTTATTGGGTGGAGGATGCTCAATTAGTGAAGCTCTTGATTTATAGATATTACAGTGAATACAGAGACTTACTAGCCCCTTGCTGAGGTGGTACTTTATTATGATTTTTTTTTTTAACGTGCAGTATTTATATATCACCAACTTATTCAGCATGGCTGTACAATAGATGAGAGTATGTATTGAATATACATATTACATCAAATATCAACTAATACAGGAGGCAGAGAGAACCCGTCTCAGAACAGCATATCATCTAATAATATTATTTTTGAGAAGAAAACCGTAATGTAAAATATCTGTAACACTTTGTCACACCAGTTTCCCAAGTATTACACTTTCTGGATATAAACACTATTTTTAGTCAGTCCATGTAGAAAATGAATACAACATGCCAATTAATAAATTTCCCTGGGCCAAATATTCGTTTACTCATTGTTTAAAGAAGAAATACAGTGAATGCTGGCCATACTTTTAAATACTCTATGTTGTTATTTCAACAGCATGCCTGTGTTCAGAGTATGAGATCTTGTTCTGGCAGGTTAGTGTCAGACAGTCTGACACACTCACCACTTAAGAGAAATATGTGTTGAGTGCTCTCCCACTAACAGATGAAGGGCACATCTCCCATTGCTCACTATACAATGAAACCAACTCCAACAAAGTGAACAGCACTCCCTTCAGCTTTAAAAAGACAGTGATAGACAAACACTGTGAATGTTTAAAATGTACCGTAGGCTTCATTTTGTAATGAGATTGCCAGAAAGGTCAATCATCAATAGATTAGATATCTATATTCAGTTCTGTTCACACTGAAGCTGGCCTTTGGTGATTTAATCATTCAGTACCACAATATCTGGCAAGGTGTGGTCAGCATAAGGCATGGTCCACCAAAGCATAGCCACAATACAGGTATGGGACCTGTTATCCAGAATGCTCGGGACCTGGGGTTTTCCGGATAACAGATCTTTCTGTAATTTGGGTCTTCATGCCTTAAGTCTACTAGAAATTCATTTAAACATTAAATAAACCCAATAGGCTGGTTTTGCTTCCAATAAGGATTAATTATATCTCAGTTGGGATCAAGTACAAAGTACTGTTTTATTATTACAGAGAAAAAGGAAATCATTTTTAAAAATTTGGATTATTTGGATAAAATGGAGTCTACGGTAGACAGCCATTCCGTAATTCTGAGCTTTCTGGATGTTGGGTTTTCGGGATCCTATACCTGTATTATCTTATCTTTCTTTCTTTTCAAGTTCTTTTTATTGAATTTTACAATAAAACAATATGACTGTTTCGGTAACAAAATGTTAAACGTAATGTTGAACTTTAACTTGATGTTTACTAAACTTAATGGCTTTATTGCTTTTTTTTTTTTAAACTGTATATTTATTTGGAGATTTACTGTACACTGTATAAACAATTTAACAATATTTCTGGTTTGTGGGCACGTATACACCACAATTCATTGTGTGGGCAGACGTGTGCAGTCTCAAATCCACAGCTAGAGGGATTACTGTTTGATGCATGCTTTTTGGGTTTTTAAAAGGAAACAATCTTGCACAAGGGTGTTTCCTGTCCAGCAACCCTGGAAGGGGGAGTGTGGAAATGAAGCACACACACACTTTTTTCCAGTTGTTGCTGTGAAAACCAGGCCAGTTTTGCAGATTGAGCTAATGCTAGAAGCAGATTCTTGGTCTGAGGGGGTCTAAGAGAGTTGAATATACCACTTGAGAAATGGTAAAAGCTCTGCCAAACCATTGAGATGTAAAATCTGTCTTAGGCTAGCCTGCGTATACAGTGATGAAGAAGAAATTGTGAAAGAGTTATGGGCGATCCTATAAAAGAGGGGATTGTGAAAGAGTTATGGGCGATCCTATAGAAGAAGAGATTGTGAAAGAGTTATGGGCAATTCTAGTCAGAAAAGCAAACTCCCGTCTCCCATATAATATTGTAGAGAACAAGACTTTAACTTACTCCCATTTTCATTGCTTAGGAGTTTCTAGGTTTGTAGAGCACTATCAATGATATGCGATTCCGGTTTACCAGAACTAAAATACTACAAGCATTGTATTCTGCACAGGGTGCCATCTCTGTCAGAGTAATTCAGCCGACAGAGAATACCCTAAGCAGCCCCTTCTGCCTCCCATTGACTATAATACAAAATGCCTTAAAGTGTCAATATTGCCATTAGTGGGTGTTTTTAGTAGAAGTAGTTTTGGAGGTAAGCATGAAGCGAAAGGGAACTGTGATGGCAGACAAATTACACTGTGTGCCTTCAATCTAAACCGCTTACCGTATATACTCGAGTATAAGCCGACCCGAGTATAAGCCGAGGTACCTAATTTTACCTAAGAAAACTGGGAAAACTTATTGACTCTAGTATAAGCCTAGACACAACTACAGCCCTGTCTCCCAGCAGCGCACATTCTGCCAAAGCGACCCCCCAGCGATCAACCAGACTGCTTTGCAAAGTTGATGGTGACAGAGAATTGCCAAACGGATTACTGTGTGCATTGTCCCACTGTCCCACTACCATGTGCAGAGGGTGCTGTTTGATATTGCCATCACTGTTAATCTTCGTATAACCAACAGAGGGCGCTGTGTGATATTGCAGTCATTGTTATTCTTTCATATAACCAACAGAGGGCACTGTGTGATATTGCAGTCACTGTTATTCTTCCATATAACCAACAGATGGCGCTGTGTGATATTGCAGTCACTGTTATTCTTTCATATAACCAACAGATGGCGCTGTGTGATATTGCAGTCACTGTTATTCTTTCATATAACCAACAGAGGGTGCTGTGTGATATTGCAGTCACTGTTATTTTTTCATATAACCAACAGAGGGCGCACTGTTTTTCTTTCATCCAACCAACAGATGGCGCTGTGTGATTTTGCAGTCACTGTTATTCTTTCATATAACCAACAGAGGGTGCTGTGTGAGATTGCAGTCACTGTTATTCTTTAATATAACCAACAGAGGGCGCTGTGTGATATTGCAGTCACTGTTAATCTTTCATATAACCAACAGAGGGCGCACTGTTATTCTTTCATACAACCAACAGATGGCGCTGTGTGATTTTGCAGTCACTGTTATTCTTTCATATAACCAACAGAGGGCGCACTGTTATTCTTTCATATAACCAACAGAGGGTGCGGTGTGATATTGCAGTCACTGTTATTCTTTCATATAACCAACAGATGGCGCTGTGTGATATTGCAGTCACTGTTATTCTTTCATATAACCAACAGAGGGCGCACTGTTATTCTTTCATATAACCAACAGAGGGCATTGTGGGATATTGCAGTCTCTCCCCAAGCGAACTGTTGGTATAGGAATGATTAAAAGTGACTGCAATCTCAGCTACTCAGGTCGGGTACCGCTGACCCGATATTTTGGATGCTGAAAAACTCGGCTTATACTTGGGTATATATGGTATCTGTTATGTGCTATACAAATATATATCCTTTAGCCCAACTGAAAGTTGAATGGCAGCCACCATGACGACAAGGAAACCTATTTAGACAAATTAGAGCTTCTTAAGTAAATACACAATTTTTAAGGCTAGGGCCTAGCACCAAAATCTGTTGAATCTTCCTGCAGTATTTTAAAAAGTATTACATTTGTTGGTGTTATTGGACATTTAAAGGGATAATATCACATAATGTTACATTTTTGTCTGTCTACACAAATGAGGAACCAGTTAAGGTACTAGCTAAGGGTAGAACTCCACATGCGGTTCAAGCCGACACATCTGCATTCGACGAAACGCATGCGACGTGTTGGATGTTCTGAAGATATAGGTAAGAACTACATTTATCAGACTGTCGGATGAAAACGAAGCATGTATTGTTTTCATCCGACAGTCGGATAAATGTAGTTCTTACCTGCAATTTCTCCTTCACTTCCTGTATCTTCAGAACATCCGACACGTCGCATGGCGACATGTCGGCTTGAACCTTACCGTGGAGTTCTACCCTTAGTGCCGAAATATGTATTTATATAAAATAGGGGTCATTTATGACCATAAGCACTGTTGTGTTCAGTTGAGAGTAAAACTCCATTCATCTAAGACACTTGCATCACCATGAAAGCCTTGCACTTTCCTAATAATTGCATTCAGTTCCGCTGCCTACCTACTTTGCTGAATTAGGCGCTGCTGCTCCTATTTACACAGGGGAACCATGAAGCCCTGAAGGGTTTCCTTAGTTCCCTGTGGTACAAAAGGTAAGATAATGACTTGGATTACTAGAATTTCAAGTCTTCATCTCCCACTTTATTAAGATTTGAGTGCCCCTTATTTAACAGTTCAAAAATGTAGTTCCAAACTACCTGGAAGAGATCCAACTGATTTGCATGGCAACGGTGCATCACTGAGTGGATTTCAGAGCAGAAATGCAAACTCTAGAGTTTTTGCCCTGATATCCACTCAGTTTGTCTGCACCCAGCCTGATGCTGTGCCTGAATATGCAGACATATGCCGCCTCACCCCTCTAAAACCAAAAACATATGGAATCCACAGCCTGCATGGCTAATTAGCAATTCCTTTAGATGCATGATGCAGACTGAATGGATTTATGATTTATGACCCATGCATCATGCATCTAAATAAATTGCTAATTAGTCATGCAGGCTGTGGATACCATATGTGTTCGGTTTTAAAGGGGTGAGGTGGCAACCCTATGCAGACAACAGTTGGCACCTAGCCAGTACATCACTAGCCTAGCCAGTACAATAGTGGCAAAGGCCAGTATAACAAATTTCTGCCCCAATGCAGACTGCCCTGCAGGCCGCCCACTGACATCATCGCTTTGCCCAAAAACATCACTGATCCTCACAATGACATCACTCTGTCTCCCTCAAGTTATCATCCTGCCCTAATCAAGCCACGGACAGTATTTTGCAGTGAGTGGTTAGGCTGTTTTACTGCCTGCATTTATAAGCAGGCTAAGAAACAGCCAGATCTAACTCTAACCATAGCCTAACTTCAGCTCCTCAATGGCATTAAAAAAAAATTAAAATCCTAATATTTTAATTACACTCAGAAAGTACATAGACTTTATACCACATTGCCGAGCATTTTTCAGTTTTCCAAAGAGTGGGAAAGAACAAGACAAAATAAAACACCCTGTGATCATCGATTGCTGGGAATAACATCAGGGGGTCAGGCTTCCTGAAATGCTTTTGAGACAACTGTGCATGTAACAGGAAGTACTTGGAGATGAGGAAAGTGAAGAAGGTCAGTAGTAGGAAGCCAGGGTTGTAACTCTATTCTCAAGGGATCACTACAGGAAAAGACAAAAAGCTATGGAAAGATCAATCCTATCCTGACCTACATTTCTCAATAACGTTTTAACCATCCTAAAGAGGATTCCAGCCAAAATTTGCTTTTCTCCATAATGAAAGCTCAGCAACTTTCCAATACAAGTTAATTAAACTCAGGCTTCATCTCAAGGATGTTGGTGGTCTTCCTTGTATGATCTGCCAGATTCAAGTGCCTCCACAATATTTCTATTAACAGAACTGAAGACTTCCATACTGTTTCAACAGTCACAACTAGACAACACATGAAAGTAAACCTCACTGCTTTCAATGCATTACATGTTTAAACCATTTAACATTTTTATTTAAACGATATTGGTAAGTTCTTTTCTTTTTAATCAAAAGAAAAAACAAAACAAACTTTCTTTTCACTTCACTTTTCTGGAGGACCCCTTTAAAGAGGCTCTAAACCCAACCATAAGATTGTCCCCCTCCCCTCCTTAGTTTTCAGCTTTTTTGCCAAAAAAAAGCTTAATCAAAATGCGAGAACATTCACCAATGAGAATTCTACTGACCAAAAACTGAATTATAGAGAATTTACAAATGTCGATTACCAGCACTATGTTAGGTATACAGATTATTGTGTGATTGAGATCGTGATCAAACATGGTGATAAAGGACACACATGTTCATTGTTGGGAAAAATGAGTTTTATTCCTTCCAACTCCAGTTGGAGGAACATAGAACATGGAACTAGATTATACATATCAGGTGGGATTCTCTTTGGAGGATTATTTAGCAAGTTTTTGCAGCCGCTGCCTGTGGGGAGCTGAGGAAATTGTACAATTGTTGCTTTATCAACAAAATTATGATGTCAATGAACTGCATCGCCTCTTCTGCAATATTACTTTAAGTATACAGCCCTTGCTGGACTACAACTTCCAGCATGCCTTAACCTTGAGAATATGTATGTATTTGTAGTGTGGTTGAACTGTACAGTGCAGCAGGGCTTAGATTCCCTTTAACTATAAATATTCAGGAATGCTTTTACTCATTTCAGGTTGTATATTCTATTGCAAGCTCAAGAAAATGCTCTAAAAGTGACCTGGCTTTATTGCAAATTGTCATATTTTGCAGCTACAGGTATCCACATGCAAGAAAGGTAATCAAACCTCTTGTTTCTAAAACAGAGGTAACATTTTTGCAAGATATGAAAGCTCTTTCATCTGATTCTTAATTTTATTATATTACTATAAATATCCTTTATATAGTGCTGAGCCAGACATATTCTACAGATATTCAGTCCAGTTATCCTTCCAGAATTTTTGGAGTATGGTAGGAAAGCAGAGTACCCAGAGGAAAACATGATGCATTAGGGCTCCCTGAAGAAGTAGTTACACAGAATGGAAAAAGAACTTCAGTCAAGCACTGGTGTTGTACTCTTGAATCCCATGGGCACCATAAAAATAATTCAGCATAATTAAATTAAACTGGCAATGGAATGCTAGTTGTGTCAGGCAGGGATCACTCAGCGCTCCAAAGAGAATGCGCCTCTCCTGATGTAAGTCACATTAGGTCAGATTGGCAGATAAGGTATTTAGTTTACATTTGCTACAGAGATAAGCAGATACCAACTGCCTCTGCAGGAAATATTCAAGTTTTTTTATGTAACAGTCACACTTCATTGAGTCAGAATATAAATGGCTTTCAGTTTTATCACAGTAGCTGGGAGAGAGAGAAAAAGAAATTTCAGATATGACATTTGTGAGGATTTGGGCTGTGGGGGACTGGGATCATACATGACCCCCTGTTTTTAGTCTCAGTTTAACAAAGTAAATTAACTTATTCTGGCATATCTTTACAGTGGGGGTACCTATATAATATTTGAGGAACTGGCCTGAAAAGCTCTCTTTCACAAGAGGGTGTAAATGCAATATCCCTGTTGTGCAACACTCATACTCCCCTCCTGCATGGGTAATAAGAAGAGGACTTACTGATAATCTGATTGAATTTAGGTGACTCCACAGCCAAAATGTACAGAGGCACATTGTGAGTTTCCTATTGTCTTGGGTTGTATGCTTAAGCACCAACTTGCCTCAGGGGAGACACTTACTGGGTAATTTCTATAGTGCATTTGAATGTCATTGTGAAGCTATGTAATTCTCTTCCTAAATTGGTTGTACTAGCAGATAAATAATAATAATAATAATAATAATAATAAGTCGATCTAGTACATTTCTGATTGATATACCAGATAGATTCAGCAACGGAAACCTGTCAAGCTTCTATAGAAGTCCACATTAAAGCTATTTGAAAAAAAATTCTAATATTGAATTAAATAGTTATGCCAGAGCAATCTGCAATTTTTTAGTAAGTGGAAGTGGTTTCACTTCCTCACATGCAAACCCCCACTGCAAATCTTAAGTCACAACCCATAGTCATTTTTATAGAATCTTGAGTATACATTCTTGTAACCACAGAGAATGCAGAAATTCTAATGCTGAAAGTAGCTAAAAGTAAAGATGCATTGCAGTGATGTCCAACTTATTACATATGTGAGCCACTTAATTGTCATGCATTGTATACAAGGGATTATATTAAAATTATGTCATACAATGTTGTCTATGAAAACACTTAGCAGACTGGGTCTATAAAAACCCTTTGGAGGGCTACATCTGGTCTGAGGGTCTCCAGTTGGACAGCCCTGATCTAGGACACAGTGCTGCATGTTATTCACACCCAGCAAAAACACGGTCTTGAAATTGCAAAATGTTCTCCGCACTGCCTTGGCCTAATAGAAATGGACTTGATGCAGAATGCATGGATTTTGTTCACACCTTCCTTGTTTAATATCCACTTGGAGCCTGGGGGTGATGGAAGGGGAGGGTTTATTAAGCAGTCACGTTCTGTTTCTTGCTACACTTGAGAAAGAGTAAGTAAGGTCCAAAAACATGACATGCATTTAAGTAGTTTTAAATAAACACAACCACAGCAGATTGCTGCTCAAGGACTGCTCTCCTCTTACTATATGGCAAAAACACTGTCTTGTCCAACAATGAAAACATGAGATTGGTCAATTCATGCATTTGAAACTAATCAACATTTAATTTGCCCTTCAATGCCGTTAATAAAGAATTGTAAAACACTTGTTTATATGCGAAAGTGTTCCTTTCAGCTTTGTAAAACAAATTACAACTCCCGAAATTAAAAAAACGTAAATATAGATAAGAGATTTCTGTAAGTGTAATTTAACATTTTTCATAAGAGGACATATTTAAAATATGTTTGTTTCAAGCATCACTGAGGAAACCAAAAGTTTCGAGACACCTCATTTCACAATTTAAGGGAGATTCCATTCCAGACTAAGGCTCTGGCTGTTGTCAGGCTGCGTATTTTTGTAGGCTGAGAGAAGCAGATCTGCTCAGTGCCCTCGCTCCATTGATTTGAATCTGATCAGCCTGTGTGCAGTCACACACAGTGGAGTTGACGCTTTATCAGTGGACAGGTCTAACTTTTGCTATTCTAGAAGCTAAGTGTTGGAATTTTTATAAATGCAGAAGGTTTTTCTTTACGGTAAGGCTATGGGCCCACAGGCTGTTGGCTCTTGGTGTTGTCAACCTTTGTATTTTTGCAGGCTGAAAGAAGCAGATCTGCTCAGTGCCCCAGCTCTATTGATTTGTATCTGATCAGCTTGTGTGCAGTCACACAAAGCGGAGCTGAAGTTGAGGTCAGTAATTGGGCTGTGTGTGACCACACACACAGGCTGATCAGATTCAAATCAACGAAGCAAGGGCACTGAGCAGATCTGCTTCTCTCAGCCTGCAGAAATACGCTGGCTGACAACAGCCAGAGCCAACAACCTGTAAGCCCATAGCCTAGCGAATTTTTGCTTTTGTCTACAGCTTTTTACCATCAATTTATTGCAGACATTTACATAGCTAAAGCCAAAACTCCTTCATTGTCACAGGAATGTAACTTGCTGTTATATAGTGACATATACTCATGTATTCATGTTTTGGCTCTTTGAATCATAATGGAAACTAAAAAGATTTTGATAAATGACACAAACTGTTTCCGTCAATAAGTACACACTAAAATATAGCACATAGGTATGCTTATTGCCAGAATACTGTCCCACGTCTTCTATAGATAATCCTCATTATAAGATTATGCTCGTGATCGATGACAATTGTATTTATCTAGTCTTGTTAGATGTTTCCTTAGTACAGCTGGATCATTCTTTCAAGATTCATTGCCAAGATCATCAATCAAGTGGATCTTTGTCTGATTTTTCCATCAAATTTGGCTGATCTGACGGTGTGGCCACCAGAATACTAGCAGATCAGGCCTAAGCAGTACTGTGAGGGGAAACGTGCATCAAAGGACCAGTGGCATCTTCACTGAAAGGGTTTTTCTAACCTGATCATGGTGAAGCAGACAGCTGGGATAGACCCATACATGGGTCAGTAAACTACCAATTTGTTCTGAAAGGGCCTCATGCCCTGCACAGTTCCCTTACATTTGGGTCTGCAGTTTTCCCGATATATATAGATATATCGGGAAAACTGCAGACCCAAATGTAAGGGAACTGTGCAGGGCATGAGGCAATGGTCTCAACAACAAAGCACAAATAAGTAAGATCTATCATGTCTGTATCTGGTCAGGGTTATCTGCGAACTAAAAAAGCAATAAACAGAAATAGTATCTAAACTATGGTAGACAGATAATACTGTACAGGGATTGGTATATTCCCCCTGAAAAATAAATTTACATCACTAGCCAATCTGGTCATTTAAAGCAGGCACAGTTCCCATTTTTATCAGGAGGAAAGTTTGCATTGGAGAGACTCCAGTAAATTAATAGTATTATCTAAAAAGTAAATAAGCTTTGGTTTTTATTTGACTTTGTTTGATATCCAAATAGCACTGGGGAAATGCTGAGAAAATCTATATTTATATTATGTCATGCTAATCTGAAAGATAAACTCAAGTGGCCCCAGGGCCAATGATTAAATCCTATGCAGACCAGTCTGGAGATGACGACATCAACAGTCCAATGCAGTCCTTGGCCAATATGGATTTCAAACCTTCCAATTCCCGGCCACATATTGCTTGGGTAGGCTGTTGTTTTGGCCCCATTCACAGGTCAATAAGATGCCTACTAAGTCTGGAGTGGGAGACTCAGCAGCTAATATAGTCCCAAATATGGTCAGCATTTCTTAGTATTGTGCAATAAATTAAGTTTCCCAAATAGTATACTTTACTGCTTCTGTAAGTTTAATAAAGCAAATTATGCTGTCATCTTATAATTCACTTTTTCAGATTAAATTTCATATTTGGAGGCTTGTGGTAGAAGGGCGCAAAGCTTAGCCCAAAGGACAGTTACAGTAAGATTTACGGGTGAATGATTATTTCTAGAAATTCATGAAAGTCAAGCCTGCAAGCCAGTTTGAGCGAGAACTGGGTGAACACCTTTTTTCTCTAATAGAAGTCTCTATTTTTCTCTAATATAAAGTATGATCCTGTACAAAATGTTAAACACAAAATATTTTATTTTAATACACTTTATGACTGTTTATAAAGTTAGAAAACAATGTTAGAAAGCATAAAGGGTGTAGTTTGTCATTTTATCCTTACCTATTGTGTACCACATTCAAATTCTGTATCCAGATGAAGAGAGGTGAAGACCCCCCCCACCCCTGCTGCAAAACTTGAGTTGCTTATGACTTAAAGAAACAGTAACACCAAAAAAATGTAATTGTTTTAAAGTAATAATATAATTTACTGTTGCCCTGCCTTGGTAACACTGGTGTGTTTTCTTCAGAGACACTAGCATAGTTTAAAGAAAAAATAGCTGCTGTGGAGGTAAAATACAATTCAGCCATTCACAATCATGTACAGTCAGTGGCGCAACTAGAGTGTGCCGGGCCCCCCTGCACCTTGTTCCCCATCCACCCGCCCACTTCCATCCATGCCCCACCTCTGCCACGCCCACGTCGCATTCGTGTCCACACCCCACCTCTGCCCCGTCCGCTTCCCATCCTTGTCCACAACCGCCTCTGCCCCACCCACTTCCCATCCGTGCCCGCGCCCCACCTCCTGCCCGACTTGCATCCCCCTTCCTTGCCTCAGGTAAGAGAGTGGCTGAAGAGGAGGGAGCTTTATTAGCTATAAAGGAAGCAGACCCCATAGTCTGGGCCCCCCTGTTCCCCAGTGACTGCGGGGTCGGCTTCCACTGTGTACAGTTTAAAGATGTTTTCTAAGTAAGGAATGTCCTTGTTAATACATGCATACATATCTGCCAATGTTCTAAGTGCAGCTATATGTAATATATAGCAGAGATGGCAGGATGCTGGTAGTAACATATTCAACAGAAAGTCACTTGAGTTGTCACCAGAGAGGCCATTAAGAGAGTCTCTAAGCAACAAAGAAGCAAGAATAAACATAGAGATGAGTAGTGGCAGCAGCAATGGGAGGTGAGTCATATCCTGTCAATATCACTTCATCACTCCATCTGAGACCTTACACTTCCTCTTCTCTCACTATAAATGAGCAGCACAGAGTATAACTAAACATGGCATTCCTAGTGCAACTCCTCACTGCTCTGTAGCAGAACTGAGCCCAGCAGTCAGATACACACCTTCTTGCTCTTATATGCAGCTCTTAAAGGAACAGTAACATCAATCAAATGCATTGTTTTAAAGTAATAAAAATAAAATGCAGTGTTGCCCTGCACTGGTAAAACTGCTGTGTTTGCACAAATATGGTTTACATAAATAAGCTGTTGTGTAGCAATCGGGGCAGTTATTCAAAGGAGAAAAGGCTCAGGTTACACAGCAGATAAGCTCTGTAGAACATAATGGTTATCTGTTATCCACTACTTAAACTTTTCCATATAACCTTTTTGTCAATTTCCGCCATGGCTTGTTCATATGAACTATAGTAGTGTTTCTGAAGCAAACACACCAGTTTTACCAGTGCAAGGCACTACATGACATTTTCAATACTTTCAAACACTTTAATTTTTTGGTGTTACTGTCACTTTAAAGGGGGCTGTTTACCCTCAAATTGACTTTTAGTATGATGTAGACATTGCTACTGCAATTGGTCTTAATTTTTTGTTATTTCGTTTTGATTTTTGTTTTGTCCAGCTGCTCTCCAGTTTGGAATTTCAGTAGGTATCTGGTTGCTAGAGCCCAAGTTACCTTAGCAACCAGGCAGTGGTTTAAATGAGGAGGCCGCAATATGAATAGGGGAAAGGGACAAATAGAAGAATAAATAATAAAAAGTAGCACTAAATAAATATTTAGCATCATAGAGCAAACATTTTTGGCTGCTGGTGTCAGATGAGATCAATTGGCCATTCTATAACATACTAAAAGGTAACGTGAAGTTGAACGACCCCTTTGACATTGCTAGGCCAATGCAGTAAATGAATATGACATGCAACATGTACAGCCTCTGAGGAAACAGACTTGTGCGTTACAGTGATGATGCCATACATACAGAATGCAGTCTAGTTTGTGTTCCATGTTGCATTGTTGCAAAACTGAAGCCTACACTGCTAAATCTCTATCTGATGAGGAAATATGCGTAGGAGAAGCTAAGCTGTGTATTTGCCATAATCAAATTGAAATCTTTTGCTATTTAGAGGAACAGTATTACCTGAAAAGGAAAGTGGTTTACAGTAGTTAAAATATAATGAATGTTTGCTCCACACTGGTAAACTGTGTTTGAATCAGAGAGATTACTATAGTGTATATATATATATATATATATATATATATATATATATATATATATATATATATATATATATATATATATATATATATATATATTCTATAAACAGGGGCGTTTCTGTGCCACCTTTCAGATGCCCCACCCCCTCGCATCCCTTTCCTAGCATTTAACAGGGGTCGAGGGGGCCACATTGTTAGTGCAGAGATCATAAGCGAAGAGCCAAAATTCAAATTGGATACAAAATGTTGGGTCTTAAAGTTACCAGAAGCAGCTTTTTGCTGCCTTTGCTAACTTATGGGCTGCTGCCACCCGAGTTGAGTCTCTCAACCTGCCTCATGGCAACAGCCTGTATATAAACAAGCAGCTGTGTAGCCATGGGGGCAGCCATTTTAGTAAAAGGAGAAAAAGCCCAGGCTACATAGCAGATAACAAATAAATCCTGTTAAATACAATGGGTTTAGTTCTTACACAGGTACATAAAACAGGGTTCCATTCATTGCTCTAGTGGCGTAAATTATACAGCAGACCCTACGGTAGTGGGGGGTAGGAGGCCGCGCACGGCCTCCTGTATGGTAGTCCACCCCCCAAAAGAGAAGTAAAATTGGCCAATTGTCACAAGTTAAGGTGACCATAGACATAGAGATAGCTCGTTTGGCAATGTAACCAAACAAGCGGATCTCTCCCCGATATGCCCACATTGAAGTGGGCGATATCGGGCTGATCTGATCGCGGGCCCTAGGGCCCAACAATCGGATCAGAACGGAGGTGGTCGGATTGCGGAGCCGCATCAAGAAAAAGATGTGGCCACAATCCAACGGGATTTTCTAACCTGCCCGATCGGCATCTGGCCGACTTTCAGGCAGATCGCGATCAGGAAATCCCGGGGGGGGGGCTCTACATATGGGCCGATAAGCTGCCGACTTGTTCTGTTGGCAGCTTTTATTGGCCCTGTATGGGGGCCTTAAGAGAACAGCAATAGGCAAGTAGCCAAAGGGGAGGGGGTGCAAAGGTGGGTGTGTAATCATGCCAGAGCTGTGATGGTATGCGTGGGCTCCCCTGAATATTTTGCGGGGGGGGGGTGACTGGAGAGTC
Source organism: Xenopus petersii (assembly GCA_038501925.1). Taxonomy (NCBI): domain Eukaryota; kingdom Metazoa; phylum Chordata; class Amphibia; order Anura; family Pipidae; genus Xenopus; species Xenopus petersii. The sequence goes on from CM076677.1 coordinate 88,976,389, forward strand.
ATAGATTACACCACTGTATGGCTGTACCGACAGGAAAGCTTAACTTTTTGGCATTACCAGTCCTTAAAGCCTCTATAGCATTTTAGTGTAATGATTCCTGCCATTGTCAAACAAACAAAAAGGAAGAGCAAATACATATATTACGGTGCAGATTCATTTGTGCAGTTTACTTGGTAGTAGGGCAAGTTTAAAAGATACATTAAACATTATACAGATAAATGTAGTGCTCAGCGGGACACAGTTTAGCGCCGAAACAGTCCTGCCATTATATAAAGGCAGCTGCATTCCCAGACAGTGGTAAAAGTCATAAAAAACACTTCCTGCTGAAGAGCAACATAACAGCCGTACTGTGTTACTTGCACTAAGTGGAACATGGTCATTCAAGTGTAGCGAAGAAGTACATGTTCCATATGAGTAGGGATGTCAGACCATCTCTTTAATGGCACGGGTAGAAAGGTTTTTGCCTAACTGGAGCTGTAGAGGGATTCCCATTGATGTGAACAGATCTATGGCTAGTGGGTGTTTTGGTTGCCACAATAATCTTCCACTTTAGACATAGGTGCATACGAACAAATATAATCTGCAGCCATTAAAATGGGCAGTTACTATTAAAACATGAGGAGTTTGCATGTATATTGCTTTAAAGGGTTTAGCTAGAACAACTAATTGCGTTTTTATGATTTATACAGCTGTGAATTATATGGTAGCTCCATCTAAATAATGGGCTATGATTTATATGAACTAAGGAGGAACTTAGGGAGGAAGCATGGAACAACTTTATAATTGGAATTACATATATAAAAAATGTTCTGCTGAATTAACATGTTGGAAAACAAGTATGCATTATTTACTAATTTTTTTAACGCTGCACTGAATTTAAACATGCCCAACACCCAATAATTGTCTTTGCACAGTTAATGAAAATGTAATTCTAAGCAGCTTTCTAAAACACATTTATTAAACATTTTCAGTGATAAATGTAATTGTTATTAAAAGCTGAATATGTCTGGCTGTTTACATTCTCTTCATGCCTGGCTGACTCCAGAAACAATGTTGCAAGCCAGCTGGGTGTCCAGATTCCATTTACATTGGACAGGGAGAAAATCACAGAGTTCTCCTTTACAAAAACATTTATAAACTACCTTGAAACCATTGCAATCCTTGTAATGGTTAAAGGAGAAGGAAAGCTACAGAGGCAGTTTATGTCCAATAGATTAGCCACAATAGTGCAAGTTAAAACACTATATTTATTCTTTAGAATGCTTCACCATACCCGAGTTAACAGCTCTAGGAGCTCTCTGTTTGTTTAGGATAGCAGCTGCCATATTAGCTTGGTGTGACACCACTTCCTGCCTGAGGCTCTTCCTGTTTGCTTATAGCTCTGGGCTCAGATTACAGCATGGAGGGTAGGGGAAGAGGAGCAAACTGAGCATGCTCAAGCCCTAGCCCTGGAGGTTTAAGCTGAAAACAGGAAGCCTCATACAGAAGCCCATGTGTACACAATAGAAAGAAAGAAATGTGGTGTTTCTTTTGATGAAGGACGCAGAGCAGCATTATATTGAGGGTTTACTGGTGTATGTATGTAGACCCTTCTGATAAAGCTTATTTACTTTTAACCTTTCCTTCTCCTTTAAAGAAGTTGTTCACCTTCCAAAGACAATTTTCAGTTTAGTTGTGCAATGTCAGCAACTAATGATGTGTGGGGTAACTTTCAGTCAACCCTAACTTGCCTGCTCCCAACCCGCACACTATGTGACCCAGCAAAGCACCTCTATTAATGATATCATAAAGGGGGGCAGGGCAGGCAGGCAGGCAAATCATGAGCAAACGTCTCATGAGTTTTTCAGCTGGCCTGCACTGCCCCCGATTCACGCCCACCTGCACCCGACTTCCTTTTACAGACCCTCGCCGCCCGTAATGATGTCACAAAAGGGGCGGACAGGCACTCGCCTATAAAGCCGGCAGTGTGAGGTCCCTGGCGGTAATAGCAGGCAGAAGAGCTCAACCTGAACCCGTCGTGAACCGCAAATGGGGCAGCGATGTCGGCCAAACCCGCCTGACCCGCGGGTATCAAACCGACCTGCACATCACTATCAGCAACTATTGTATTGATTTTAACAGCTGCCATTAAAGGGATTTTGTCATGTCACTTTTCAAAATGCATCAGCTAATAGTGCTGCTCCAACAGAATTCTGCATGGAAATCCGGGCAGATTCAGGGAGATTAGTCGTCAGTCAACAAATCTCCTCTTCTCCACTAATTTCCCCGATCTGCCTTCCCCTGCCTTCCGCTGGCTAAAATGTAAAATTGCCTGGGGGCAGGCACACGGAACACTTTGTTTTCCAAAGTTGTTCGAAGTTTCCTCGTGAGACAATTACGGGCGACTACGGAAAATGAAGCGTTCTGTGTGCCTGCCCCCAGGAGATTTACACTTTAGTCAATGAAAGGCAGGGAAAATCAGATCGGGGAGATTAGTCGCCGCGAAAAAGAGGAGATTTGTCGCCTGCCGACTAATCTCCCCGAATCTGCCCATGTGGCCAGACCCTAAAAAAAATAACAGAATCCCTTTAATGAAACCCTGGGATTTCATTAAAATAAGAAAATGTATCAACTAAAGTATCATAAAGATGATAAATAATACTTCGGAAAGACATAAAAGTTAAAAAAAATGAAACTTTAAACTTCAATATTAGAAAAACTGTCATAAACTGAAAACAGGAAATAATTGAAAGCAACAGGACTGGAAAAAAAAAAAGTGCTGAAACCCTTTAATGTATTTTGGAAGTTTCCTTAGAATTTTATTTTCCCTCATTGGGCTAATATATCTTTGGAGAACACTGAAGTATTTTCACTATAATCAAGTCCTATAAATACACATTTAGATGACTACACATAAAAAAAACCTAAACAGCTTTGAGAAAAAAAGACTAAATATTAATGTATTTAGAGCTGGAGCAAATTCCGTTTAGATGACACTAACCACATTTTAAAACGACATTAGTCTGCAAGGGTGTAGGCATTTCCTTCTTTACTTTGGGCTGTGGCAGTTAGTAAGAAATATGCTAAGGGGCTTACTTCACCAAGAATATGTCCTTTGTAAAACCAAAGCAAATAAAAATAGAACAGTGACTAATGGTGTTTCAAAAAAAAAAAAAATTGGAGCTGACTCTGCATCCATCTCTGTCATTATTCACATGACTTTATCCTTGGTAATCACAAGGTTTGGCCACCGCCTACCTTCAAAACCTACAAACAGTAAGTCAGTATGCTAGTTAATATGGATGAAGAAGGATACTTAGGGCAATGTTTTTAAAGGTGTGTAAAAAAGATTTAGGCCAAAAAAGGTGTGGGAAAAAACAAACCGATAGCAGGCAATTACATTACAAAGTGCTTATTATGTTATATTGTAAAAGGTGTGCCATACTAACACTCTAAGGGATAGATTTATCAATTCAAAGTTACGGTAGGTTATTTATGAAAAAACCCTGAACTTCTAATATTTGATAGAATATGAACGACCCGAAAATTCAAGTCGAATTTGAATCGAATCGAGTTTTTCTGACAAAAAACTTGAATGTCAGAAAGGCAATTAACATCTTCATCGGACCTCTGCCATTGAGTTATACATGTACTCGGCAGGTTTTAGATGGCGAATAGTTGAATTTGAACTGTTTCCAGGGTCGAAGTGTGACAAATCTCACATTCAAATTCTAGGGGTTTTTTTTTTCAAATTTCAATTTGTGAGTGAAAGGCACAATTTTGAGCAACGCAACAACACAACACGAACGCATAACATCATGGAGAGGTTTAGCATATTTCAACTCAACATGGCCATCTATTGTTCGTTAGCAAAGAAAGCATAATTTGGCAGTCCTCTCAGTTTAGCAATACACTATGACAAAAAATGCTAGTTTAAAGCTACCCACACACTTATAGATCTGCTGATTTGGTGAAGTCATCATCATTTATAAAGCGCCAGCAAAATAAAAATTGGATCAGAGGTTGCCACACAAGTAGGTGAACCACTCACAGGGCCAAATCAGACTCATCTGTTGACTCAATATGCGCATTATACAGTAAAAAGATAACTCGATGAGTTACACAGTGCCTGCTGATTTGGATTGTCTGATGGTGCATCTATTCTGTTTGAAGAACCCATATACAAAATTACAGGAAAAACTTAAACCTATTATCTATTGTTGGCTCAAGGCCTACAGAGGTCTACTGGAAGAGGACTGCATCAGCACAACAATGTGGTCCTCGTCCAATGGGAATGTCAAACCAGGACAGGCAGGCTCTTCAGTGGTTCAGATATATGGGTCGATAAACTGCCACCTCTTCAACTATATCTGCCTTAAGCTTACATAATCTTCTCAAATTATAAAGTGAGCTGCAATATCCCAATATTGCCAAGGAAACATGTAAATCTGTAAGTGATCCTCAACTAGACAACATGTAAAGCTACTACAGGTATAGGATCTATTATCCAGAATGCTTGAGACTTGACTCTTTCTGTAATTTGGATCACTGGACCTTTAGTCTGCATAAAAATCATTTAAACATTAAACCAAATAGGTTTGTTCTGCCACCACTATGGATTCCTGCATCTTAGTTAGGATAAATACAAAGTACTGTTTTATTATTACTGTAAGTTCCTTTCAGCGTAGCTTGTTTGAATATTAAACACAGAATGCCAAAATATATGTTATTTAAATAAGTAATTACATGAGATAAGATAAGTTCTGGTGATTTGCAAACAGAAAGGATTTCAAATGCTTAGTTTTTGCCTTTAGTATCATTTGCCGTTGTTTAATGCAGACATGCCAAAAAAACAAATATTTCATCTTACCTTTTTGCTTCCTCCAAATGGCACAGGTATTCATATGCAACATTTTGACGTCTTCTCTCATCCATCTCCTCTGCTGTAAGTCTCTCATCATCAAGGACAGCTGCAAACAGATAAATACAAAATCTTACACGGATATGGCATTAGCAAACAAGTACAACCATGGGTAATACATCTGTCTTCACTGTATAACAGTGCAGTTAACCTAATGGGAATATTTAAGTATAAAGGCTGGTGGGAAGACCCACTCATTTTGTGAGCCTATCTTCTGTATTCTTTGGGAAGTGAACGCCGTATTGGCGCATGCACAGTTGCAGCAGTCTTCCAGTTTGCAGTAACCTGCGCATGCGCCAAAAGTTCCGGAAAGTTCTATGTTCTATATTGAGTAGTCAAAATCCCTCCTGCATATATTTTGGCTGCAAGAAGTAATTTCTGGCTAACTGTATTTTTGTATTATTTAGTCCATTGAAGTTAGTTTCTACAAATACAATTTGCATGGTTTAGCAATATTGGTCACTGCTAAATCATATATAATGTACCACATAATGTAAAGCTATTGGTGTAAGGCAGTGATCCCCAACCAGTGGCTCGCGAGCATCATGTTGCTCAACAACCCCTTGGATGTTGCTCCCAGTAGCCTTTAGGAGCTTTCTGAATTCCTGGCTTGGAGGCAATTTTTTGTTGCATAAAAAACAGGTGTACTGCCTGTAGGCTACCAGTCCACATAGAGGCTACTAAATAGCCAATCAGAGCTTTATTTGGCACCTCAGGGACTTTTTTCATGCTTGTGTTGTTCTCCAACACATTTTACATTTCAATATGGCTCACAGGTAAAAAAAAAAATGTTGGGGACTAGGGATGGGCGAATATGACCCGTTTCGTCAAAAATTCGCCGCCGGCTAATTCTCACCGACACCCATTAAAGTCTATGGGCGTCAAAAAAATGTTGTCGCGTGGCGAAATTTTTTTGACCCGTGTCTTTTTTTTGATGCACGCCACCATACAAGTCTATGGGTGTAATTTCCACGGCGATACAAGGCGAAAAAAATTCGCCCATCCCTATTGGGGACCCCTGGTGTAAGGTGTGCTCAGTGGAGTACATAAACTGCAATTTCCCTTAAGGGTGTTTTAAGTTTACTGTACTGACTAGGAGCACACAAGATTTCAGATTACTTTAGTTCATTTCAAATACCAGTGGACTATACATCATTCACTAAGTTCCCACCACCCATAAATTCTAAAAACAAATGTTCTGTAAGGCTACAAATGTATTGTTATTGATATTTTTTAAATCATCTTTCGATTCAGGCCTCTCCGATTCATATTCCAGCCTCTCATTCAAATCAATGCCTGGTTGTTGGGGTAATCTCTGCCCTAGCAACTAGATTGCTGAAATTGCAAACTGGAGAGCTGCTAAATAGAACTGTAAATACAGTATATCAAAAACCACAACTATAGCCATGGCTCTTAGTATTTGGTTGCTCCAAGTACATAACTAAAATGGCTAATGCTATCAAAGTATATGTGTTGCTGTAAAAAAAAATATAAAAACCATTACCAGTTTAAAAGAGTTTTCTCCTCATTTTAAAATGAGAAAAATGATGATAAACAGTTCGAATTCACTGTTTTACTAATTGTTTTTTTGAAAAAAACAATGTTTATCATAAGGGCCACAAATGAAAGATTGCTTATGGCTATGTTACACTGGTACAGAAGTACCAGCAATGTCACATATTTTCTATTCAAGTTAATAAAACAGAAAAATTTGGTTGGGTCAACTTGCTTAGTCACTGCCCTTCACATAGCATTTAAGCAAGCCTATATATTTGAAAGCAATAAACTTGGAAAGAAAACAGTTCTGTCGGCTGAACTCAGACTTGACAGGGGGCATATGTTTTATCAGTTTCCCTCATAAAGTAGTGAGGAAAGGGAGAGGCAGATGAATTGTGCAACAGAGCCGGCAGAGGTTAATGAATGATGAGTGTTCAATTAAAAGATAGGCTAAGGTGTAATTATGGACCTTACAGGTATGAGACCTGTTAGGCAGAATGCTCAGGACCTGGGTGTTTACAGATGAGGTATCTTTCCATAATTTGGATCCATACCTTAAGGGCTGAACTCCACCGCTCACAAGCGATGACATGCATGCGACATGTGGGATGTGCAGAAGATGGCACTGAACATGAAATCGCAGGTACAAACTACATGTATCAGACTGTTGCATGAAGACGCAGCATGTGGTGTTCACATCCTACAGTCGGATACATGTAGTTTGCACCTGCGATTTCACATTCAGTGCCATTATCTTCTGCACATCTGACATGTCGCATGAGTGTCACTGCATGGCGACATGTCGAGCAACAGTGCACCGTGTAGTTCAGCTCTAAGTCTACTAAAAAATAAACTAAAGGGGTTGTTCACCTTCAAACACTTTCTCAGTTTAGTTGGTTTCCGATTGTTCACCAGAAATAAAGGCTTTTTCCAATTACTTTTTTATTTTCTATTTGTGACCATTTTTTTAATACTGAAGTGTAAAGTTTAAAGGAAATATCAAGCCATTTTTCACTTTTATCATGCCTGTGTAGCCTACCTTAACCCCAACTGAACCGCATTATTTTCGATTGGAAAAACGCTTCCACTTCCCTGCACCGATGCAATGTTTGCCTCTCTGCGCATTTATATTTTTTTATATATACATATATTTTTTTATTTTAAATATATATTTTTTTTTTATTTCCATGTGTTGTATTTATGATTTATGTATTAAATGGGTTTTTTACATAATTTTATTATGACTTTTAGATATTTGCAATTTGTCTTTTTTTTTTCTTTTTGTGTTTTTAATTTTTTTATCTAGCAGTTCTTCAGCCATTTTAGCAGTCTGGTTGCTAGGGTTCAAATTTCCATAGCAACTGGGCTTCGATGTGAATAAGAGACTGGAATATGAATCGGAGAGGGCCTATATAGAAAGACGATTAATAAAATATTTGTGAACGCTCAAATCTTCTTTTTTTTGCTTCCCGATTGACAATCTAAATCAACTATTTTAATATTTTGACAGCTCACTATTTTTTCTATATTCTGAGTGAAAACATCTTTCATGATTTCCGCAAGATTTTTTTTTAAGCAGGCTTCAGCATTAATAAATAGGCCCCCGGAATCTTTAATATACTGTATATATATATATATATATATATATATATATATATATATATATATATATATATATATATATATATATACGGAAACGTCACATCGGCTATTCATGCACAAAATTAATACACTTGGATTTGATACACAAATATCCTGGTGTTGCTGGTCTTCTTGAAGTATTTGAATTATTTACCGTGCACCTAGGGAATACTGGACTGGAATACTCGGTATGTGAACAATGTAATGAGGCATTTCACTGATAACATTTTTGTTGTAGGGGTTGACATGTCCTTTAAGCTTTTAAGTTTCACCTTCTGGGTGGGGAGGTTGCCGACTCCTTAACTGTTCTAAGTGGATACATTTACTTGAAACATTTATCTTTGTCCCTGCTGAGCAGAATCCCTGAGTTTCATTAAAAGCAGCTGTTAGAATTGATACAATAGTTGCTTAATGTATCAACTAATTATACCAACTAAATTTAGCAAATTGTAACAGTTCAGGATGCTACTGGATCACTTAGATGCCCAACTGAAACACCAGAGACAGGGATATTAAAGGGGTTGTTCATCTTTGAGATAACTTTAGTATGATGTAGAGAGTGATATTCTAAGACAATTTGCAATTGGCTTTCATTTTTTATTATTGAAGGTTTTTGAGTTATCTAACTTTTTATTCAGCAACTCTTCAATCTGCATTTTAAGCAATCTGGTACCTAGGGTCCAAACTACCTTAGCAACCATGCATTGAATTGAATATTAATTTGGAATATGAATAGGAAAGGCCTGAATAGAAACATGTGTAATAAAATGTAGCAGTAACAAATGTAGCCTTACGGAGATTTATTTAGTTTTTTTTTTTTAGAAGGGGCAGCAACGCCCGGGTCACCTGGGTCACCTTTAAGTTAACTATTTTGTTATAGAATGGCCAGTTCTAAGCAACTTTTCAATTGGCCTTCATTATTTATTTTTTATAGTTTTAAATTTATTTGCCTTTTTCTTTTGACTTTTGGTTTTCAAAGAGTCAGAAGAAAAAGGCAAATAACTTTAAACCTATAAAAAATAAATGAAGGCCAATTGAAAACTTGCTTAGAACTGGCCATTCTATAACATAGTAAAAGTTACCTTAAAGGTGAACCACCCCTTTAAACTTAAATTTTGGGAAAACGGTAAAAAAGATGGAAATCACAGAAAAAAGTCTTTGTTAATGGTGAACAATCTGAAAGCAACTCAGCTGAAAACAGTGTTTGCAAGGTGAACAACACCTTTAATAATTAAGGTTCGACAACTTTATGGTTGCAAATCTGTATAAATCCTACTAAAATAAAAAATATTTCTTTCAGCTCTGATTCCAAATTGTTAAGCTTGTTAGAATGAAATTAGCCAGTCCATATACTATTAATCTACAAATGAATAAATTGCTTGTTCGACTTCAATCAATAGCTGCAAATGTTAATGGTGAACAAGTTTGGGATTAGGCCAAATCCTAGGACTTCTTGTAAGATTTGACAAGCTTTCAGCCAAACCAATTCCTGCCCTTGCTCTGAAGAACCTGAACTAATGTTGGGCCACACTTAAAGGAAAAAAAACCTTACTACAGGCATGTCCAAAGTGTGGCCCGGGGCCAAATGCAGCCGTCTTCAAACTTACACTGGCCGTCAGCCTCCATCATGAAATGAATAATAATGCAGCCCGCCAGCATAGTGCAATTAAGAATCAACTAGCCGTAATATTTGGGCACATTAGTGAAATGATCTGCCCATTGTCTATACTGCTGCCTGTGTGCTGGAGAAGTTAACAATAAACACGTACTGGCACATAGTGATGCGCCGCTTCACATACTTCTTTAGGGCTGAAGGTGTCAATAGACGTACTGACGTGCCAGTACAGTAAACTACATGCCAGTACGTGTCTACTGAATGGTCGGCCCCCACACACCAAATCTGGCCCTCATTGCAAAAAGTTTGGACACCCCTGCCTTACTAGCTAGAAAAAGTAGTGATATTTCAGACAGGTGATTTTCTGAGAATGCTTAAAGGGTTGGTTCAAAAGATAACTTTTAGTATGTTATAGAATAGTTAATTCTAAGAAATTTTCCATTGGTCTTCATTATTTATTTTTAATAGTTTGTTAATTATTTGCCTTTTTCTGCTGAATCTTCCCATCTTTAAAATGGGGGTCACTGACTCCATCTAAAAACAAATGCTCTGTAAGGCTACACATTTATTGTTCTTGCTCTTTTTATTACTCACCTTTCTATTTAGGCCTCTCCTATTCATAGTCCAGTCTCTTATTCAACTCAATGCATGGTTGCTAGGGTAATTTGGAACATAGCAACCATATTGCAGAAGTTGCAAACTGGACAGTTGCTGGATAAAAAGTTAAATAACAAATAATAAAAATAAAAACCAATTGCAAATTTTCTCAGAATATCACTCTCTACACCATACTAAAAGTTAATTTAAAGGTGAACCACCCCTTTAAATTTGCTTTTGTAAAATGGAAACAGCGTTGTTCTGCTGTGTGTTGAAATGACCAATTGCATAAACAAGTCACAAAGGGGAAGTCACTGAAAAATGTGTATTTAATTCTATTATATATACTGTTAGTTTGCATGTTTGAATATGCACACAAACACATTTAAGACACATGCCATTATGAGGTTCCAAATTCATCTGGCTGAACAATAATGATTTGGCTAAATGTTGAAAAAGTGTTTTACTGATTAAAATTCTGGATTCAGTGCAATAAAGGAGAACTAAAGGATAAATCACCCCCCCCCCCCCGTGACTGTATGCTTGGGATGCCGATGCTCAGGACCTGGAGTTTACCGGATAACAAATCTTTCCATAATTTGGATCTACATACCTTAAATCTACTAAAAAATCAGGTAAACATTAAATACATTAAATAAACCCAATAGGCTGGTTTTGCTTCCAATAAGGATTAATTATATCTTAGTTTGGCTCAAGTACAAGGTACTGTTTTATTACTACAGAGAAAAAGGAAATAATTTTTAAACATTTGGATTATTTCACTATTATGGAGTCTATGGGAAATGGCCTTTCAATTATTCGGAGCATTCTGGATAACGGGTTTCCAGATAACTGATCCCTTAACTATATAGTCATTATTTTACCATTTTGACTAATAGAAAATGATTCTGACAACTGAAGTAAACTGTTTTTAAAAACATCATAACATTGTCCTTGCATGAGGTTTATTATTTTGTCATACAAGTACTTCCTGATGCTTTCACATCACCTATTGTATACCCCAAGTTTGTCTATAAGGAGGCTGCCATATTTGTACTGGGGTAGTCTGTTATTGTTAGAAATTCTAACTGACTGGTTGAAACAGTCAGGTATAGGAGCTTTAAGTAACAATTACCTAAAGCAAAACGATCTGGGAAAAATGATGAACGTGACCTATAGTAACTTTATTAATGATAATATTTAATATTTTAACATTATTATTTTAAAGGATTTTTTTCCGTTGCAATATCACTTTAAGGGGTCAACATTGAAGCATTGTTCTTTTGCTCCCTGTTGCAGTATGTCATTTTAGATCTCTTGCATAGGAGCATTTGCTTCTGAGTTCTGAGAGCAAAAATACGCAAATATTGTGTTTAAATGCATTGTTTTTAACTCACTAAGTTTGTTTTTTTTCCATTCCAACCACAATCCTCTATTATATTGAAAACTGAATGCACAACAAGCGCAGGGAAATGCAGCATGCTACATCTAAACAAAAGCACTGATACGCTAATGGAGTAAAGTGTAACTCAGAATGTAACCTAAATCCATTCAAACAACAATATTAACCATTCATTTGGACTATTGTTTTCTATATTGAAAAGTGCAAATTAGGCAATGTCCATGGTGGGCCAAACTGTGTAAGTTACACAGATAAAATCATGTGACAGTAGAGCAGAATGAACTAAATGGGAACTGTCCAGTCTATAACCCCATATTTTGCCTGATCATAAATTCTGCACCCACACTGTTTGCATAAACTAATTTAGGCAATACCTGGATCCGCAATAGCCATGCACCATAATCTACCAGCCCTCCCCCCAACAATAAGCCAGCCTTTTGTGGTCTGCAATTTAAAAGGGCACCACCTTAATAGGAACAATTGGAAGGTATGCCTCAGCACCTTGAGTGTCTATAAAGAAGAACATTTCTAATATTGTTGTCAACACAGAATGCCCCAGCCTAACAACACTCCTACTGTTTTGTGAGGATATAAATACAAATGCAGAAACAAAGAATGCTCTGTGCACAGGGTAAACCACAGCTCCACACTTCGCTGCTCATTTTAAAATAAAAGAAGTAGGATGTACACTGTGCATACTAATACATGTCTTTACTTTTTTACTCTATATAAGAATTGAATACTCGATCAACATCAATAAAAATTGCCCTTATAATGTTACATAATAGAGGGGCTAACCAAACCGTCTCATGCAAATGAATGTGATGTTATTTTGCTTTTTGACTTATAAATGAGACATGAGTAGTGGCATGCCCCAGAACACTGATTAGACTTGCCTTGAGCAGTTACACTTACACATGAATATATCTGCATAACACACTTTTATTAGACTCACGACTTGTAAAACTAACCGGGTAACCATTTAAATTAGGTTAGAGAAATTGCATATGAATGTCACCAGAAAACTCGTTACTGATAGATGCTGGCTGCTGAATGGGTATGAATATTATTAACGCACACTTTGCCTATGTTATTGTATTGGTGCCCAATACTAGCCTATAGTGTTGCCCGCCCCTCTTTTCTAATGGTTCTTTCTCGTTTTTCTCTCCCTTTTTCTATTAGTCTTTTCATTTATTTTACAGTTACTCCTTATAACATTTATATTACTTATATTACTTTATTCATATACTGCTAGCGTGTTAATATAATAATATATAAGTTATAAAATATAAAGATCTTTAATTTATCATTGACATCAGTCTAAAGTCCCAGATATACACAACCAAACCCCCAGTCAATTTTTTAAGGACCACTTAATATTTCTTCCATGCTTTAAAGTCCATTAAGTGCCTTGTTTAATATGACATATATAAATAAAAATTCCTATACATATTTTATAATGCCCCGGTATATATTATACAACAAGACCCTTCACCTTGATAGCCAAGATTTGACAGTAGATGCAGCATGTTCCATCTCACTAGAAACCCTAGCAACAACTGCAATGAAAGCACTTATTCAGGTATTTCAGATCTACCGTAAGTAGTTTTACCCCAGAGGAGATGCTTTGTCTCAGGGCACACCTCTGTTGCAGAACTGAAAACTCCCCCACCTGCAACACCTACTCAAAGCTGTACTAAGGGTCTCCTCTGGGATTAAATACTTAGTGTAATCAGTAGGTGATTGGGGGGGTGACAAACCTTTCAAGCATTAAAATCGCCACATAATTTGCATTCGCCCATGTTATTTAGATACCTCCAATTAAAGCAAGCCTTCCAAACATAATTCAAGAAACTCCCTTTAAATATGGCCCAGAGCACATTAAAGCTGTACTGCTTACAGCCTGCTTTGGTTAAGGTGGTAACTTTGATGTAGGTGATTTTCCTTAAGTATTTTAGACCCCCCTCTAGAGAAACTTAGCTTAAAATGGCTTTCTGACATACAGGAGGAGGACAAAGGATATATATATATATATATATATATATATATATATATATATATATATATATATATATATATATATATATATATATATATAAATCCCAGAAATGACAATATCAAACAGGTATAGACTAATTGAGGTAAACTTTAACTTCGTACAGGTTGGCAAATATCTATCTTGGGGCCCCATAACTGCAGTCTTAAAGTTTGGGGCTCTGTTAAATATATTCTGGAAGTGCCCCCATATACAGCAGTTTTGGAGACAGGTGTTGGACTTCATAAATGGAGGATATATATATACAGGTATAGGATCCCTTATCCGGAAACCAGATATCCAGAAAGCTCCGAATTCCGGAATGGCTCCCATACACTCCATTTTATCCAAATAGTCCAAATTTTTAATTTCCTTTTTCTCTGTAATAATAAAACAGTAGCTTGTACTTGATCCCAACTAAGATATAATTAATCCTTATTGGAAGCAAAACCAGCCTATTTAAATGCATGAGGACCCAAATTTCGGAAAGATCCGTTATCCGGAAAACCACAGGTCCCGGGCATTCTGGATAACAGGTCCCATACCTGTATGTATGTATATATATATATATATATAAATATAATATATACATATATATATATATATATATATATATATATATATATATATATATATATTACACAAAAGTCATGAATATCTTGTAAATTATATCCTTATAAACGGTGAGTTCTGATGTCATTTCTGTTAAATGACTCACTGAAACTTGTGTATTATCATAAATAAAGTACCCCCAGTTGCAAAATATGAGGAACTTATAATATCCTTATATTTTACAAGAGGGGGTACTTTATTCACTATATATATATATATATATATATATATATATATATATATATATATAATATATATATATATATATATATATATATATTATATATAAGTAATAGAGGATCCGCACTCTCATTTTCATTTCAAAGTGATAGCTTTTATTTTTCACATCACAATCCGACGTTTCGGTCCCTCCTGGGGACTTTTCTCAAGGATAATGTGCACAAACAGTGTAACCAATTAAATACCCAAATAACCAAATATGTGTGTGTATATATATATATATATATATATATATATATATATATATATATATATATATATATATATATATATATATATATATATACACACATACATGTTTTTTTTTTCCAGTGGTCTCCAGACCCAGCATAAGCTGTTCTTTCTCTAACTGCTGTACTGTACTAAAAAAAAAAAAAAGCTATCCATCTAAAGTGGAAGGTCCTTGATCCCCTCACTCTAGAACTCTTATGAGTTCTACCCCTCTAAGAATCTGTGTAATTGTTTGTGGCTGGCCGGAGAATTTTTCAAATATACACAGTATGACACTTGAGATATCAGACACAATAACCTGCACATAGCTAATGTTTTGCTTGTATTGTAAAAATGCAAAATAAAAACCTTTAAAAAAATGGCAGCTACGCAAACTCTAACAGTCGTTACAGTACAAATTACAAAACTACCAAAGTCAGTTCTGAACAGAGTATAAAATTTGCTTTGTAGATATTAACACAGGAAAGAAATCCTAGAAGTGACGTGGCTATATGTCTGGGACACAGATTACAATGCACTCTTCTGCCGACCTGATATCTGCATGGAAAACAAAAGTGGGCTTTGATGTGGAGAGCTGAGCCATTTGGAAAAGGAAAAATGATGTCAGACATACTACTGCTAGGAGTGGCCTGCATATGTTTGTCAAGATCCATTCATTAGAAGTGAACTCCCCAGCCTGAAGCAAATTCTCCCAGACACAATCCTGTGTGGAGCAGCAGGTAAGGCAACTCGGTTTAATACTTTCAGCTGCTGGATGAATTGACAGTTGGACAGGCCCTCACATTTGACCCTTTCCCAGCGGAGCTGTAAGATCCCCATCACATTCACATAAAACACATTAGGGTCAGTTTCATTTCACAACCTGCCTGTATTTTCACGGAGTGCGGTAACAACAGATAAACCCTTGACGACAAGGAGCAAGCATATACATTACTTGCAGATAAATTAGGAAATATTAGTCTTAAAGGGGTAGTTCACTTTTAAGATAACTTTTAGTATGTTATAGAATTACCAACTCTAAGCAACTTTTCAATCGGTCTTAATTATTTATTTTTTATCTAATTTTTTTAATTGTTTTTTTTCCTCTTTTTATTTGCCTTTTTCCAGCTTTTAAATGGTGTCACTGAATCCATCTAAAAACCAAATGCTCTTTAGGGTGGTGGCACAAGGGGAGATTAGTTGCCAAGCGACAAATCTTCTCTACTGTGGGCGACTAATCTCCCCAAATGCCATCCCGCCGGCAAGAATACGAATCGCCAGCGGGAAGGCATTTCAGTAGCAACGATTCCCCATGTGCCACCACCCTTAAGAATATAAATCTATTGCTGTTGCTACTTTTTATAACTCGTCTTTCTATTCGGACCTCGACTATGCATATTCCAGTCTCTTATTCAAATCAATGCATGGTTACTAGGGTCATTTGGATTGCTGAAATTGCAAACTGGAGAGCTGGTGAATAAAAAGCTCAACAACTCAAAAACTACAAATGATAAAAAATGAAATCTAATTGCAAATTGTCTCAGAATATCACCCTCTACATCGTACTAAAAGTTCATTCAAAGGTGTGCAACCTCTTGAAAGAGGACGCCAGCCAAATAAAATGTTTTTTATAATGAAAGAAAGGGTTATTTAAGACAACATTACAACATGTAACAATATTAAAAAGTCAATGATTTTAGCATTTTGAAAATGTATACAGAACCAATGACACCAAAAATAAAGGGTTTTGGGTGCATTTAAAAATAATATACTGTTATATTTCCTTAAAAAGCAATACAATCGTAGTAGCTGCTGTGAAACCACTGGAACAGCCATTTAAGCTAAAACTGGGCTACAGGACCGATGTTACACAAGTGATGGCAAACGCTGTGTAGCATGAAATTGTTTTGTTTTTATACAGGATAGTTGCTAAAAACTATTCATAGTGCTGTACAGAACTATAGAATGAAGACTTATCTTATAAAACAAGGCTAATCTTAGCAAGAAACAGTATACTTGTAGGTGGATGAACCAATACAATGAAACAAACATTAGAAACCTAACTTGTACTTTAAAGGGGTGGTTCATCTTAAGTTAGCTTTATTATGTTTTAGAATGGCTCATTTATGCAACTTTTCAATTGGCTTTCATTTTTTTTTAGTTTTTGAATCAGCCTTCAAACGGGGTCACTGACCCCATCTAAAAAATAAATAAAAATGTCCTGTTGTCCTGCACTTGTATGCACTCTACTATAGTTTATACATACAAGTTGCTGTGTAGCCATTGGGGTAGCCATTCAAAGCTGAAAAAGGAGAAGAGGAACAGAACACAGAGCAGATAACAGATAAGTTCTATAGTATACACTGGCATTTTTCAGAACATATCCGTTATCTAATGTGTATCCTGTGCATAAATGGCTGCCCACATGGGCACAGCAGCTTGCTTATATAGACTATAGTTGTGTTTCTAAAGCAAACATGCCGGTTTTACCACTGCAGGGCAACACTACATTATATTGTCCTTCCTTTAAAACACTTTCATTTTTTGGTATTACTGTTCCTTTAAAGGACAGACAAAAGATAGGATTGCCTATGATTTGTAATTTTTTCCATGGAACATCTTGGTGACATCTAATATTGTCATACAATTTTCTTTTACATTATTCGGTCTATAAAAATGTTGAATATTTAGGAGCCAGTGAGTTAAATTTTAATAAACCTGGCTCCCGAGAGTTGTCATTCCTCTTATGTTGTCCCGAGAACTCTTTAATGAAGCAAAACCAGGCCTTTAATAAGGTACTAAATTCTCAATCCCTGGAGTGCAGTAGGTACCTATCAGACTCCAGAAACATACAAACAGGTTTAATGACTGCTGATATAATTATCCCTAAGGGCAAAGACAGATGGAGTGTATTTTCACTTGTGCTTAATCTTGGCTACAGCGGGTGACAAAACGTCCCCTCCACCAGCTAGTCGCCACTGGGGAAACATAAGGAGAGCAAACGTATGTTTCCTCAGTAGCAATTTCAATGTTTGGAGAGGAAACAAGAAACGTTTTTTCGCCCACTGTAGCCGAGATTAATCACGGGTGACAAAATGTCCCATCTGTTATTGCCCTAATATGTGTGTGGTGTAAATAGTCATCAGGCTTTATGCTCCACTGGGCCGGAAATTATGTGTATCTGTTTCTGAAAATCTTTGAATAAAATATTACAGTAATATAAATGAAAGATAATAATAATTGTTGCGCTATAGGCCTATACGTAGCTCTGTGGTCGGACCTCAGGAAGCTAATAATGTTGTCTCCGTTTAATCCCTTGGTATTTTTAAGTTAAAAGCAGATCAAAATGGATAATGGTTTTGCTGATCTGAAACCCCAGAACAGGACCGTTTCCCTTTGCTGCTTGAAAACGAAATGCAAGTTGGTCAACCAATATGATGATAGTGTCCACTATGCAAACTAAGACCACATATCACAACAGGTAAGTTTACCTCTGACGAGATCCAGCCAGCTTGCTTCACCTGGGTGCCCCATACTGGATCTGTCATATTATAGGTGACTTAGTCAGCCAATTTAAAAAGCCATCAAGTCTAACACTTTCCTAAAAAAAACCTACACCATGATGTGTTTCTGTGGGGGGGGGGCTGAATGAAACACTGTACGACAAGTACAAGTGCACCAATATGATCCAGCGGTTCTGTCTGTTTTGTGAATAGCCCCATAGTCAACTTTCTTAAGGAGAAACTTTGATAAGTAAACGAAACAAAAACATGTAGCACTTCGCTACAAAATATATGTATAAATACAATGTTGTGCTGTAAAACCATGAGTCCAAGTCTCCATTCAACCACCCTAAGTTTATGGAATACAGCAGCTTTACTTACAGGCATGCTAACCTCCAAACAGATGGTGAACACGTGATCTATAGGGCAGGTCCGGACAGAGAATTAAAATAGGCCCTGGCTTTTCAGGTACACAGAGGCCCAAACAGCCCACTAAATACTGACTTTCTATGGCACCTTATAGCAGCCCCTCTGGCATTTGCCAGAACCAACAGATTGCCAGTCCGGGCCTGCTTTAGGGGTATATTTATCAAAAAGGGAAGTCAGAGATCACCACATTCTGCAAGAGTAAAATACTGTCACTCTCCATTCATTTCTATCGGAATTTTAAAGGCGTATTGATCAAAGGTTGAACTGTCACCCTTTGATAAATACGTCTTTAAAAATACCATAGAAATGAATGGAGAGAGGCGGTATTTCACACTAGCGGACTGTGGTGAGCTCTGACTTCGCTCTTTGATAAAGATACCCCATAGCCTGTACTGTCATTTTGTCCTACTGAAGTCCTAATGTAAATGATAACTTCCGTTACAGGCAGATTTGTATGCAATCAAAATGTAGCCCACCTCTACCGTATTCGGTAACTTTTCCAACAGGCTGTTGTACATAATGACTGAAGACAGCATCAGGCCCAATCCCAAAAACCAGCTGTTTTTGGTGATATCATAAAGTCATAATTTTGTCAGCAAATGTCAGGCGATATTGCCTAACCATCCCACTGCCTGTAAAATGCCACATCTCTCACGTTGCCACTCCTGATCTTGCCCATCCCCTATCCCACAGTGTGTCTCTCACACGCCCTTCTCCTCTGAGCTCTTTTGGGCAGGGCCCTCTTTACCACCTTATTTTGCAGTATTTAATGTGTACGTTGAAAGTATGTCTCTTTCTACTGCGCAGTGCTGCAGAAATGTGCATGTTCATAGTAATAATCAGAGTGTACACATCAGTTATAGCTACTGGCATCCAATAGGTGTGCCCACAGGTAGAGCAGAATCTTCCATATGCTCCCCCCCCCCGTAAGGTATACATTGGTTTGGGCTGCCTCTGAAGTGACTGCAGATACATACGCAGCGTTCTCTTGCAGACACTCGCTGTGGGCACTAGATTTTTGCCCGTTTGTCTCTGTGTGAGAGAGAAACGTGAAATAACCCACTACTCCCATCCTCACTAAGGAGTTGCCTTGAGGCAGCCCTGCCCTGCTGCTCGCATGAATACAGGCGAACACTTCCCCTCAGGGTAAGCTCGGCGGCAGGAAGCACTGGGACAAGCGTCTCCCTCCGCATCAGCAGCACCGCACGCCGCCTGCCCAGTAACACCCGTAGCCCTGCCAAGCCACGAGCATGTGTCATTGTAAGGAAGGTACCACTTACAGCCATAGTGGGGACGAACAAGCCCATCGACTTCCTCCGAAACGGACATGCTGCTGGCAGATACTGTCCTGAACCAGTTTTATGCCCACAAACGGGCCGGGGATGGTGAACTGAGACACCGCAGAGCCGACAGCAAAACTCAGACAAACTTCAGAGGTGGTAAAAGCGATTCCTCAGTCACTGAGAGGGAACCGGGTGTGGCTGCCCGCCCCTCCGCCCGTCAGCCTATCAGATCGCAGAATGACTGGGCAGCTTCATAAAAGCAAGGCTGTCAGGCACATACACTTTGCATGGCCGGATCTACACAGTTTGTGGGATGGCTGCTGAGTCAAACGGGGAAAAGTCACGTAGACGGGGCGGTTGTCATGTTTTTTCATTCGACTTCACGTCGCCCTACGGGGAAAAGTCACGTAGACGGGACGGTTGTCATGTTTTTTCATTCGACTTCACGTCGCCCTCCGCCGCCTCTTTTTTTCACAACCAGAGCTCAGTGAGTACACTTTCCTGTCTGCTGTAGACTCCCACTCTGTTATTGGATCTATTTGCCACATCGACCAATCAGCGATCGCTTCTCATGCAGAAGGGAAAGCGCGTGTGAGATAGACAGGGAGCAACCAAAAGTTTGCAGAGGGGGAAATGCCACCTGTTCGGGTTTGATCCAAACAGTTTGGTTTTTCTAAGGCCTGGCCAAGTCTCAGCCTTATAAGACCTGAACAATGATCTGGACAATAAATGAAAAAAAAAATACTAAGATCCTCATCTCAACATGGCTTTGTTATTATCAAATGCAATGTATTTCTTATTATTACAGGTCCAGAAAAAGCAAATCAATCCAAAATGAGTTTTTTTTCTCTAAATTTACATTGCTCTATTTAAGAGCTTTCTTGATAACTGATTTCAGTGTAATTGATCTCATACCTGTAATAAAATGGATTTGGCTTACTCAGCAAGCAGAATATAGCTGGCTATAGGGTTGCCACCTGTGTGATTTTGAATTGGGCATCAACACTTTAAAACACTGAGACAGAAATCCAGCCAGTTGCATCTGAGTGATGCAATAGCCTGTCATAACGCCACCATCATCATTGTGCCCACCTCTGATGTCATCACACCTGTTCCTACATCACTGCCCCATCACCAATACTATCAGCACCGCCCCCCGTGTTTGGGTTTAGCCATCAGCAAAGGTGGCAACCCAAGAGACGCAGCACTGTGAGAGTATCTGTCCCGAGCAGGATTGTAGAGAAGCAGAGGTGAGGGGAGGAGGAGTGTGTGCTAGGGACATACTGACAACCAGGGCCGGCCTTAGGCCAATTGGACCAATTGGGCCCCGCACCTCTGGGGGCCCCGCACCACAGGGCAGCACAGATAATATTTCCCTCAGCACATGATGCTGCCTGGCCTGCCCCCAACTTTGAGAGTCCAGCCCATCCCCAAATCCATAGGTCCAGCCCACCCTCAACTCTGATAAGCCAGCCTATCCCCCAACTCCATAGGTCTAGCCTGCCCCCAACTCTAATAGGCCCAGCTTTCCTCCAACCTTGATAGGCCCTGCCTGCCCCCAATCCAACCAAGCCTGCTCCCAAGCTGAATCGGCCCAGCCTGCCCCAAACTAATTGGCCCAGTCCACTCTCCTATTTCCTCCCTCTCTCTCTTACCCTGTGTGCCCCTATTATGTGCCCCTATTTCATCCCTCTCACTCTCTTACCTTGTCTGCCCCTTTCCTTTCTATTTTGTGCCTGTATGCCCTTATTTTCCTAAATACTTGCTGTGTCAGTAGCCAGCAACACTTTGTTTGCTCTGTTTGCTCTTTTGAGAAACGGATTTTGGTGCAGAATTTTGCTGGAATAGCACTACATGCATTTTCAAAAAAAAAAAATTCCTATGACAATATCCCTTTAAGAAGACGCAAATTAAGGGAGATTATACATCTCTGTAGCTCAGGTCACCACAGTACATAAATGTTTGCCTTTATACAGTCTCCCAATATGATAAGAAATCTTCCTTTTAAAGTTTGACTGGTAGCCCAGTCCATCACTGGGGCCTGAGTGAGCAGTCACATAAATGTAGCCAGCAGCAGACCTGTGAAATACATCCTTATACTTACAGTGCATTATAGTGCTGCTCAGCTGAATGTAACAGGGATTTAACAGGGCCCCGCGAAACTCCATTGCACATTGCTATAGCAAACTCCATTGCCCTCTGAACTTTTACTGCCAGGGTCTGTGTCATTTTGCACTTTGTGCCCTTAATAAGCATTTTTGGCAGTAAAGTGGTGATAGACACCACCATAAACAGGGTAATATAAAGCAACATCCTTAAAGGAGTTGTTCACCTTTGAGTAAACTTTTAGTATGATGTAGAGAGGGATATTCTGAGACAATTTGCTATTGGTTTTCATTTTTTATTATTTTTGTTTTTTGAGTTATTTAGCTTTTTATTCAGCTCTCCACTGCACTGTCAAAAATATAGTTACTAGGGTCCATATTACCCTAACAACCATGCGCTGATTTGAATGGGAATATAGAATATTAATAGGGGAGGGTCTGAATAGAAAGACGAGTAATAAAAAGTAGCAATAACAATACATTTGTAGCCTTACAGTGCATTTGTTTTTAGACCCCCATTTGAAAGCTGGAAAGAGTCAGAAGAAGAAGGCAAATAATTCAACAACGATACAAAATAAATAAAGAAGACCAATTGAAAAGTTGCTTAGAACTGGCCATTCTATAACATTCTAAAAGTTAATTTAAAGGTGAACCACCCCTTTAAGGCTAATGCCACATGAGTCTGAATCTAGGCTTGTGGATAAATGCAGGTCGAGTTTCAAACCCTATGTTCTGTTCTGCCTACCCCTGTGCCTGAACCTGGAGACACTGCATCTGCCCAGATGCAGGCATACACAGTGTTGAAAAGCATAAGTAAGCATTTTAGCACTGAAATATGTTATGTGTGTCTGCACCCTGGACCGACTCAGTGGCTGATCAGTGATCGGAGCATAGGGACTAAATCTCTGCCTGTGTTTATTAAATTCCTTAGTGTACAAATGGTAAGGAGTTATTAGGTATACTACTCTTACATTCACTGCATAGCGGGGGCAGAAGGCCACAGTAAGGTTAAACAACACTGGGGCTCATTTATCAACATGGGCAGTAACCCATGGCAACCAATCAGATTGCTGCATTCATTGTTCTACTTGCAGCTGGTTTCAAAAAGCTAATCACTGATTGGTAGCTATAGGTAACTGCCCATGGGCAAATTTGCCCAGTGTTGATAAATGAGCCCCACTGAGGTAGGACAGCATCTCCGTAGAAATCGGAGAGAAAGGCCTTAGTGAATAAAGATTAAATAGTGTGAGACTAGCTCCTGTAGTGTGACATAGGTGTAGCTAGTATGAGCAGAATTAAGGGATACTGAGGACTGGGAGTAGCCGATAACACAACCTTGGATGCACCACCATAAGGTCCAGTACACTTTGATTTCATACCTGTGGGTGAGGACCAACCTATAAAGGTCAACACAATAGGCATACTGAGGGATGGTTCACCGTTAAGTTAACATTTAGTATGTTATAGGATGTCTAATTCTAAGCAACTTTTCAATTGGCCTTCATTATGTATTTTTTTTAAGTTGAATATATAATTATTTGCTCTCTTCTGATCCATTCCAGCTTTCAAATAGAGGTCACCGACCCCATCTAAACACAAATGCTCTGTAAGGCTACACATTTATTGTTATTGCTAGGGTGAGAAACAGTTCCAATGCTGGCATTAGCTTTCTTTACCTGCACCCTAAACCATTGCATTGGCCTGGGTCCAGGCACATGCAGTAGATTGCAGCACAGAAATGCAAGTATGCATTTTGCATCAAAATCTGCTGTGTCGTGTCGGATGCATGCTGCGACAACATTCAACATTCCTATTACTTACCTTGGTTTCAACACATCTGACGTGACGCCTGCACTTCCTCGCGTCGTATTGGAACAGAAGGTATTGGATGTCAAAACGTCTGTGTAGTTGAACCCTTAAAGGAAGCTGTTAGAATTGATACAATAGTTGCTAATATTCCAGAGATCCTGCTTAGAAATGTGTCAACTAAATGTAGCAAATTGTAACAGTTCAGAATTTGCACCTAGATCACTGAGCTGCCAGAATGAAACACCCGACACAAACATTAAAGTTTTAATTTTGGAAAAACAATACAAAATAAAAAATGGAAAGCAATTTCTATTGAACAATCTGAAAACAATCTGTAAACAACTTAACTGAAAAAAGCATTTGGAAGGTGAACAATCCCTTTAAAATTAAATACCGTATATAATATAAGAATGGTTGAAATTTGCTTATTCAAGCCAGAAGATGTCACCATGAAGGTATGACTGGTTAGACATATTATGTGAAATATGCAGTGGTTGAGCTATGCACATTTCTGTCCCTTTAGTCTAATAAATATGGATATTCTTCTAATACAGAGAATATGCATAGCAAACGTCTGCCATATTCTGGATGAATAGTTGAGATTCAGATTAGAGAATAAGCATTGTTAAGCATTGATTTCGATACTAAAGACTACATTTTTAATAAAGCTGATAAAAATACTAAAAATATTAAATACTAATGCTTTGGTAAAAATACTAAATAGGTCTGCAACCTAGGATTTTTTTGGGGAACTAGAAATCTAAAATTATTTATTTATTGAAGTACAAATATGTACAAAACACGTGCACAAAGTAAATTTGTATTTTAAAGCTTTTTATGGCAAAAAAAATGACTATAAATGCAGAAACTGACATGGCTTTAGGTAGCACAATTGAAAATGCACTTACAACCCCTATATTCATACGGTCCTATATTTTAAATAATAGACCAGGTATATGTATTTTTTTAGGGAAAAAAAAGAGTCTGCTTTCATAGTAGTATCCCTTTAAAATATGAGTGCTGGTTGCTACATGTTTTTACATTTTAATAGTAAACACTTTATCTTTTTCATTATGTAAACAGTGCATTATTGCTGTGAACATTAAAGAACAACTAAACCCTAAAAATGAATATGGCTGGAAATATTTTATATACTGAATTTATTGAACCATCCCAAAGGGTCGGCATCTCGATAGTAATAATGAAAAGTTCTCATAGGAGATTCCCATCTTGGATTTTGTTAGAAGTGTTTGTGACACTTAAATACTCAGTGGGCTCTGACCAGCTGTTGAAAAGCTAACTTTTCGCTAGGGGGCTGCATATGCTAACAAACAGGCTGTCTAAAGACGAGGCTTTATAGGCTTCAAATCAGTATTTGTAACATTATTCAATGATTATTTGGGGACATCTTCCATAAACATTTATTGTGCACAGTAAATGTTTATGGAAGATGTCCCCAAATAATCATTATATAATGTTACAATAATAATGGCACAGTAAATAAAATAAAACACAGTAAATGGTTATGGAAGATGTCCCCAAATAATCATTGAATAATGTTACATACACTTAAGGTTTCATTTACATAAACATTTATACAAACAATTTTTCAGTGAATGCATTCACAGTTCAGAATAGTAAACAATGCTGTGTGACAGCACTCTACAGGCAAATCTGGACGGGCAGGGATTAGCAGCACTTTTTTTTTCTTTTCACTAGGGGACTGCATATGCTAACAGGCTGTCTACAGACAAGGCTTTAAATCTGTATTGACATAGTAATATAGTAACATAGTAAGTTAGGTCGAAAAAAGACACACGTCCATCAAGTTCAACCTTTTAATTTTTTTTAACCTGCGTAACTGCCAGTTGATCCAGAGGAAGGCAAAAAATCTGAAGGAAAATTCCTTCCTGACTCCAAAATGGAGACTCAGACTAGTCCTACTCCCTGGATCAACTTGTACTATGAGCTATCTTCCATAACCCTGTATTCCCTCACTTGCTTAAAAGCCATACACCCCCTTCTTAAAGCTATCTAATGTATTAGCCAGTACAACTGGTTCAAGGAGAGAATTCCACATCTTCACAGCTCTCACTGTAAAAAACCCCTTCCAAATATTTAGGCGGAACCTCTTTTCTTCCAATGGGAATGGGTGACCTTGTGTTAGCTCGAAAGACCTACTGGGAAATAAAGCATTAGAGAGATTATTAGTTGCTCTTCTTTCTACCCTCTCTAATACAATAATGTCCTGTTTGAGTGATGAAGCCCAAAACTGTACGGCATATTCTAGATGGGGTCTTGCCAGTGTAAATGTCTAGGGAAGATGCCCCTAGATAATCCTTGAATAATGTGAAACATTGTTATGTTACACACAACCTTGTTATATATATTAGTTTGCATTGTAGCTGCATTTTGTTATATTTGTCCTTCACCTCTCCCTGTAGTCCAGTAAGCTGCTGTGACCCTTAGCCCCCCTCCCCTCTTCAGTTAGCAGCCATTTAGGTGCTCTTCAACTGACTATCCAACCCTGGTTTATGAAATATTCTCTGACTTAAAGGTCTGATCTATGTATGGGAGACTTTCTTCAGTTTTGAAATAAACTTCAACAAAATCTGCATGCTCGTGTCAGTCCGGTTGAGTTCAACTGTCTGTGGAAATCTGCTAATAACAGTGAGTTGTGAGCAGTGTAGGACTGGGATGCCAGGGGCCCACCAGAAAACCTCAGACCATGGGCCCACTTTCCAAATAGTATTTCTCCTCTCTTCACTTAACCTCTTTATTTTTCTTGTCTTTTATATCTACTTACTATACTCTATTCTTCCACTATTAAGCCTAGGAAATGGGGAATGACCATGAAACAGGCCAAATGGTTAGAAGCAAGAGGTCCACTGACACCTGGTTCCCACCTGGAGTTTTCCTGATATCCCAGTGGGCCAGTCCAACACTGGTTGTGAATAGCCTATGATTAAGTATCCTATCAATATGAAACACGTTAGGTTGTGTCCTAGTGCACAGGAATAAATAAAATACTTTTTTAAAATACTTTTTAATTGAAATGTATGCCTGGAAGATTGGTCCTTGGAAGTGCCTGCTCAACCCTCAGCTGAAGGTTCAGGGCAGTGCACCTGGACCCCTTCTCTAAACTAGTGAGTTTTTCACTTTGAGACCTGAAAGATTTACTGCATTTACATACTAGTGTTCTTGATCCTAATGTATCCTATAAAGGTCCAGGCATAGATCTAAGGGAACTAACACTAAGGACAGTGGGTTGAAACAGAACAGTCAGAGAAAATAATTGCCAGCCAAGTTCAATGGCCAGCTTCATGTCAGTTCTGAGGTAGACAGGATCAGTCAGCCAGCAGCAGCAGCACAGTGTATGTGCATAGCACATTGACTGGCAGAGGTGGAAGTCCATCTTCTGCCTAATAGGGTCAATAACAACCTGAGGTAATTCTGTAAAGAAGCCTTCCTGAATAGTAGAGTCAGTAGCGTGCATGCCCCCCAGACTGGGAGGTCCACAAAGTCATGGGTTTGATTCCCACCTCTGCTGAAAACTCAGTGCCGAAGCTGCACTGGTTTATTGTGCTTTAACTCTGGAGAGTGATGGATAGACCAGAGAGTGTTGGATAGACCAGTGCCGGATTTTCATCATCCGCTTTCCATTTGGCTGTACCTTTTTCATATTACGCAAACTAATAGAGTCAATACCAACCTGAGGTAAGTCTATAAAGGAGCCTTCCTGAATAGCAGAGTCAGTAGAGCGCATGTCCACCAGACTGAGCGCATGTCCACCAGACTGGGATGTCCACAAGGTCATGGGTTCTGCCTAATAGGGTCAATAACAACCTGAGGTAAGTCTGTAAAGAAGTCTTCCTGAATAGTAGAGTCGGTAGTGTGCATGTCAACCAGACTGGGAGGTCCACCAGGTCATGGGTTTGATTCCCACCTCTGCTGAAAACTCAGTGCCAAAGCAGCACTGGTTGATTGTGCTTTAACTAACTCTGCAGAGTGATGGAAGTACAAGTGCCAGAAGTCCATCATCCGCTTTCCATTTGGCTGTACCTTTATCTTAGTAAGCCGACTAATAGAGTCAATACCAACCTGAGGTAAGTCTATAAAGGAGCATTTTCCGAAAAGCATAGTCGGTAGATCGCATACCCCTAAGTCTGTGAGGTCCACCAAGTCATAGGTTCAAAGCAGGCAGTGTTCTGTACAAAACTTTAAATAAAAACAAAGGATTTGAGAAGCTGATTATGCATTAATGTAGCAGGAGAAAAATGCTGCTTTGGCGCTTTACCAAACCCTACAAATCTGTCACTCGTTAATGTAGCCTGAGGAAGATGTGACCTATGCCTTTGTATTCAACAGACAGTTAGCAAACAGGCCTGGAACTCGGAGCAGTCCATGGGCCACACGGCCTAGTCCTGCTGTGAGCAGTTCCGTTTGACCGTAATAACTGATTGTCCCCTTTTGCCTCTGCATTGACTGGCAGTGGCGGAAGTCCATCTTCTGCTAATAGAGTCAATACCAACCAGAGGTAAACCTCTGAAAGATCCTTCCCCAATAGCAGAGTCAGTAGAACGCATGCCCCCCAGTCTGGGAAAACCACAAGGTTGTGGGTTTGATTCACATCTCTGCTAAAAACTCAGTGACAAAGCAGGACTGGTTGATTGTGCTTTAAAGGACCAGTAACACCTACAAATTTTTAAAAAAAATTGGTTAGTATACATCGAAAAATAAACACAAACACAAGTTAAACTTTTAAATTGCAAAGCCTTTATTAAAAAATAACTCACTGAAACTCCACTTCCTGTCCTCTTGAGAAAAGGCGAAACGGCGACCATCCATACTGCAGCAGTGGATTTCTTCTCCCTGGCTATCTCTCCTGGCCGCCCTATGTCTGGAGCGCTCTTCTCTGCCGGCAAGATTGACAGCTGGTACTGGTCTATGGAGCAGTCATGGTTGGCAGGAAATCGGCATGTGCTGTCCCATGTCATACCCTTTCTTTGCAGGATCAGGACGATTTCCTTCTGACTGTCCCAGCGGAGATATTTCCTTTCCTCCCTTGTCGCTCTGAGCAGTGAGACTGACACGGACTACACGGCGCACAGGACACACATTACAAGCGGATCTGCCAGCACTTGCGTGTAGAAGAGCGCTGTGCACAGGAGAGCGATGCGCGCAATTTCTTCATTAGTACCGATAAAGCGCATGTCCACCAGACTGGGCGGTCCACAAGGTCATGGGTTCAATTCCCTCCTCTGCAGGATACTCAGTGCCAAAGCAGCACTGGTTGATTGTGATTTAACTAACTCTGGAGAGTGATGGAAGGACAAGTACCAGAAATCCATCATCCGCCTTCCATTTGGCTCTACCCTTATCTTAGTAAGCAGACTAATAGAGTCAATACCAACCTGAGGTAAGTCTATAAAGGAGCATTTCCAAAAAGCAGAGTCAGTAGATCACATACCCCCCCAGTCTGGGAGGTCCACCACGTCATAGGTTCAATGCAGCACTGGTTGATTGTTCCCCATCTCACATTTTGCCCTTACCTTTGCATCAACTTGGGTCTTTTCCCCATACAGAACCCATTTTGGGGTTTGCCTAGCCACAGTTGTCCTTCAATGCTAACCAAGTATCTACTTCAGGACAGGGCTTCCCCATCTAGCATTTTGCATTTACCTTTGCATCAACTTGGGTCTTTTTTCCCCATACAGAACCCTTTTTGCGGTTTGCCTAGCATCAGCCTGAAGTTGACCTTAGCAAATTGCTTAATGAGGACAGTGTTCTGTACAAAACTTTAAATAAAAACAAAGGATTTGAGAAGCTGATTATGCGTTAATGTAGCAGGAGAAAAATGCTGCTTTGGCACTTTACCAAACCCTACAAATCTGTCACTCGTTAATGTAGCCTGAGGAAGATGCGACCTATGCCTTTGTATTCAACAGACAGGTAGCAAACAGGCATGGAACTCAGATCAGTCGATGGGCCACACAGCCTAGTCCTGCTGGGAGCAGTTCCGGTTGACCGTAATAGCTGATTGTCCCCTTTTGCCTCTGCATTGACTGGCAGTGGTGGAAGTCCATCTTCTGCTAATAGAGTCAATACCAACCTGAGGTAAACATCTAAAAGATCCTTCCCCAATAGCTGAGTCAGTAGAACGCATGCCCCCCCAGTCTGGGAGAACGACAAGGCTGTGATTTGGATTCACATCTCTGTTAAAACTCAGTGACAAAGCAGGACTGGTTGATTGTGCTTTAACTAACTCTGGAGAGTGATGGATAGACCAGTGCCGGATTTTCATCATCCGCTTTCCATTTGGCTGTACCTTTTTCATATATTACGCAGACTAATAAAGTCAATACCAACCTGAGGTAAGGCTATAAAGAAGCCTTCCCAAATAGCAGATTCATTAGAACGCATGCCCCCCCCATACTGGGAAAACCGCAAGGCTGTGGTTTTGATTCACATCTCTGCTAAAACTCAGTGACAAAGCAGGACTGGTTGATTGTGCTTTAACTAACTCTGGAGAGTGATGGATAGACCAGTGCCGGATTTTCATCATCCGCTTTTCATTTGGCTGTACCTTTTTCATATTACGCAGACTAATAGAGTCAATACCAACCTAAAGTTAAGTCTATCAAGGAGCCTTCTGGAATAGCAGAGTCGGTAGAGCGCATGTCCCCCAGGCTGGGAGGTCCACATGGTCATGGGTTCAATTCCCACCTCTGCGAAAAATTCTGTGCCAAAGCAGCACTGGTTGATTGTTCTTTAACTAACTCTGGAGAGTGATGGAAGGACAAGTGCCGGAAGTTCATGATCAGCCTTCCATTTGGTTGTACCTTTATCTTAGTAAGCAGACTAATAGAGTCAATACCAACCTAAGGTAAGTATATAAAGGAGCATTTCTGCAAGGCAGAGTCAGTAGATCGCATACCCCCCCAGTCTGGGAAACCCACCAAGTCATAGCTTCAATGCAGCACTGGTTGATTGTTCCCCATCTCACAATTTTACCTTACCTTTGCATCAACTTGGGTTTTTTTCCCCATACAGAACCCTTTTTGAGGTTTGCCTAGCTGCAGTTGTCCTTCAAAGCTACCCAGGTATCTACTTCAGGACAGGGCTTCCCGTCTAGCATTTTTCCTTTACCTTTGCATCAACTTGGGTCTTTTTCCCCCATACAAAACCCTTTTTGGGGTTTGCCTAGCATCAGCCTGAACTTGACCTAAGCATATTGCTTAATGAGGACAGTGTTCTCCACAAAACTTTGACTTAAAACAAAGGATTTGAGAAACTGATTACGCGTTAATGTAGCAGGAGAAAAACGCTGCTTTGGCGCTTTACCAAACCCTACGTATCTGTCACTCGTTAATGTAGCCTGAGGAAGATGCGACCTATGCCTTTGTATTCAACAGACAGGTAACAAACAGGCCTGGAACTCGGAGCAGTCGATGGGCCACACAGCCTAGTCCTGCTGTGAGTAGTTCCGTTTGACCGTAATAACTGATTGTCCCCTTTTGCCTCTGCATTGACTGGCAGTGGCGGAAGTCCATGTTCTGCTAATAGAGTCAATACCAACCTGAGGTAAGCCTCTAAAACAGCTTTCACCAATTGCAGAGTCATTAGAGCACATGCCCCCCAGACTGGGAAGTCCATTAGGTCATGGTCCATTAAAGGTTCAATTCCCACCTCTGCTGAAAACTCAGTGCCAAAGCCGCACTGGTTGATTGTTCCTAATTTAAAAATATTCCCTTACCCTTGCATCAACTTGGGTCTTTTCAAAGCTACCCAGGTATATACTTCATTACCGCGCTTCCCCATCTAGCATTTTGCCCTTACCTTTGCATCAACTTGGGTCTTCTTTTTTTCCCCATACAGAACCCTGTTTGGGGTTTGCCTAGCATCAGCCTGAAGTTGAGCTTTGCAAATTGCTTAATGAGCATAGTGTTCTGTACAAAACTTTAAATAAAAACAAAGGATTTGAGAAGCTGATTACACTTTAATGTAGCAGGAGGAAAATGCAGCTTTGGTGCTTTACCAAACCCTACATATCTGTCACTCATTAATGTAGCCTGAGGAAGATGCAACCTATGCTTTGTATTCAACAGACAGGTAGCAAACAGGCCATCATCCGCCTTCCATTTGGCTCTAACTTTATATTAGTACGCAGACTAATAGGGTCAATAGAAACCTGAGGTAAGTTTTTAAAAGAGCCTTCCACAGTAGCAGAATTGGTAGAGCGCATGCCCCCCCAGATTGGGAGGTGCCCAAGGTCATGGGTTCGACTCCCACCTCTGCTGAAAACTCAGTGCCAAAGCCGCACTGGTTGATTGTGCTTTAACTAACTCTGGAGAGTGATGGAAGGACAAGTGTCGGAAGTCCATCATCCACCTTCCATTTGGCTGTACTTTTATCTTAGTACATAGACTAATAGGGTCAATACCAACCTGAGGTAAGACTCTAAATGAGTCTTCCCCAGTAGCAGAGTCAGTAGAGCGCGTGCTCCCCAGACTGGGAGGTCCACAAGGTCATGGGTTCGATTCCCACCTCTGCTGAAACCTCAGTTCCAAAGCCGCACTTGTTGAGTCTGTTTTAACTAACTCTGGAGAGTGATGGAAGGACAAGTGTCGGAAGTCAGGCTTCAATTTGGCTCTACCTTTATCTTAGTATGCAGACTAATAGGGTCCATACCAACCTGAGGTAAGTCTCTAAAAGAGCCTTCCCCAGTAGCAGAGTCGGTAGAGGTCATGCCTCCCACAAGGTCATGGGTTCAATTCCAACCTCTGCTAAAACCTCAGTGCCAAAGCCACACTGGATGATTGTTCCCCATCTCTCATTTTTCCCTTACCTCTGCATCAACTTG
This sequence comes from Xenopus petersii, assembly GCA_038501925.1. NCBI lineage: Eukaryota > Metazoa > Chordata > Amphibia > Anura > Pipidae > Xenopus > Xenopus petersii. Next base: position 89,009,130 of record CM076677.1, read on the forward strand.
GGTCTTTTCCACATACAGAACCCTTTTTGGGGGTTGCCAAGCCGTGGTTGTCCTTCAAAGCTACCCAGGTATATATTTCATTATAGGGCTTCCCCATCTAGCATTTTCCCCTACCTTTGCATCAACTTGGGTCTTTTTTTCCCCATACAGAACCTCTGCTGAAACCTCAGTGCCAAAGCCGCACTGGTTGATTGTTCCCATCTCACATTTTTCCCTTACCTCTGCATCAACTTGCGTCTTTTCCCCATACAGAACCCTTTTTTGGGGTTGCCTAGCCGTGGTTGTCCTTCAAAGCTACCAAGGTATTTACTTCAGGACACTGCTTCCCCATCAATCATTTTGCCCTTACCTTTGCATCAACTTGGGTCTTTTTTTCCACAATACAGAAACCTTTTTGGGGTTTGCCTAGCATCAGCCTGAATTTGAGCTTTGCAAATTGCTTAATGAGGATAGTGTTCTGTACAAAACCTTAAATCAAATCAAAGGATTTGAGAAGCTGATTACACTTTAATGTAGCAGGAGGAAAATGCAGCTTTGGCGCTTTACCAAACCCTACATATCTGTCACTCATTAAGGTAGCCTGAGGAAGATGCAACCTATGCCTTTGTATTCAACAGACAGGTAGCAAACAGGCCATCATCCGCCTTCCATTTGGCTGTACCTTTATCTTAGTACGGAGACTAATACGGTCAATACCAAACTGAGGAAAGCCTTTAAGAGAGCCTTCCCCAGTAGCAGAGTCGATAGAGCCCAAGCCCCCAGACTAGGAGGTTCGCAAGGTCATGGGTTTGACTCCCACCTCTGCTGAAAACTCAGTGCCAAAGCCCCACTTGTTGATTGTGCTTTAACTCTGGAGAGTGATGGAAGGACAAGTGTCGGAAGTCCATCATCTGCCTTCCATTTGGCTGTACCTTTATCTTAGTACGCAGACTAATAGGGTCAATACCAACCTGAGGTAAGCATCTAAAAGAGCCTTCCCTAGTAGCAGAGTAGGTAGAGTGCATGTCCCCCAAATTGGGAGGTCAACAAGGTCATGGGTTAGATTCCCACCTTTGCTGAAACCTCAGTGCCAAAGCCGCACTGGTTGATTGTGCTTTAACTGACTCTGGAGAGTAATGGAAGGACAAGTGTCGGAAGTCCATCATCTGCCTTCCATTTGGCTGTACCTTTATCTTAGTACGCAGACTAATTGGGTAAATACCAACCTGAGGTAAGTCTCTAGAAGAGCCTTCCCCATTAGCGGAGTAGGTAGAGTGCATGCCCCCAGACTGGGAGGTCTACAAGGTCATGGGTTCAATTCTCACCTCTGCTGAAAACTAAGTGCCAAAGCCTCACTGGTTGATTGTTCCCCATCTCACATTTTTCCCTTACCTCTGCATCAACTTGGGTCTAATACCCATACAGAACCCTTTTTGGGGTTTGCCTAGCCGTGGTTGTCCTTCAAAGCTACCCAGGTATATACTTTAGGACAGTGCTTCCCCATCTAGCATTTTGCCCTTACCTTTGCATCAACTTGGGTCTTTTTTTTCAAAATACAGAACCCTTTTTGGGGTTTGCCTAGCATCAGCCTGAATTTGAGCTTTGCAAATTGCTTAATGAGGATAGTGTTCTGTACAAAACTTTAAATCAAATCAAAGGATTTGAGAAGCTGATTACACTTTAATGTAGCAGGAGGAAAATGCAGCTTTGGCGCTTTACCAAACCCTACAGATCTGTCACTCATTAAGGTAGCCTGAGGAAGATGCAACCTATGCCTTTGTATTCAACAGACAGGTAGCAAACAGGCCATCATCCGCCTTCCATTTGGCTGTACCTTTATCTTAGTACGGAGACTAATACGGTCAATAGCAAACTGAGGTAAGCCTTTAAAAGAGCCTTCCCCAATAGCAGAGTTGATAGAGCCCAAGCCCCCCAGACTAGGAGGTTTGCAAGGTCATGGGTTTGACTCCCACCTCTGCTTAAAACTCAGTGCCAAAGCCCCACTTGTTGATTGTGCTTTAACTAACTCTGGAGAGTGATGGAAGGACAAGTGTCGGAAGTCCATCATCTGCCTTCCATTTGGCTGTACCTTTATCTTAGTACGCAGACTAATTGGGTAAATACCAACCTGAGGTACGTCTCTCAAAGAGCCTTCCCCATTAGCGGAGTAGGTAGAGTGCATGTCCCCCAAATTGGGAGGTCGACAAGGTCATGGGTTAGATTCCCACCTTTGCTGAAACCTCAGTGCCAAAGCTGCACTGGTTGATTGTGCTTTAACTGACTCTGGAGAGTATTGGAAGGACAAGTGTCGGAAGTCCATCATCTGCCTTCCATTTGGCTGTACCTTTATCTTAGTACGCAGACTAATTGGGTAAATACCAACCTGAGGTAAGCCTCTAGAAGAGCCTTCCCCATTAGCGGAGTAGGTAGAGTGCATGCCCCCAGACTGGGAGGTCTACAAGGTCATGGATTCAATTCTCACCTCTGCTGAAAACTAAGTGCCAAAGCCTCACTGGTTGATTGTTCCCCATCTCACATTTTTCCCTTACCTCTGCATCAACTTGGGTCTAATACCCATACAGAACCCTTTTTGGGGTTTGCCTAGCCGTGGTTGTCCTTCAAAGCTACCCAGCTATATACTTCAGGACAGTGCTTCCCCATCTAGCATTTTGCCCTTACCTTTGCATCAACTTGGGTCTTTTTTTTTCAAAATACAGAACCTTTTTTGGGGTTTGCCTAGCATCAGCCTGAATTTGAGCTTTGCAAATTGCTTAATGAGGATAGTGTTCTGTACAAAACTTTAAATAAAAACAAAGGATTTGAGAAGCTGATTACGCTTTAATGTAGCAGGAGGAAAATGCAGCTTTGGTGCTTTACCAAACCCTACATATCTGTCACTCATTAATGTAGCCTGAGGAAGATGCAACCTATGCCTTTGTATTCAACAGACAGGTAGCAAACAGGCCACCATCCGCCTTCCATTTGGCTGTACCTTTATCTTAGTACGGAGACTAATATGGTCAATACCAACCTGAGGTAAGTCTCTAAAAGAGTTTTCCCCAGTAGCAGAGTCGGTAGAGCGCATGATCCCAGACTGGAAAATCCACAAGGTCATGGGTTCATTTCCCACCTATGTTGGAAACTCAGTACCAAAGCAGAACTGGTTGATTGTGCTTTAACTAACTCTGGAGAGTGATGGAAGGACAAGTGTCGGAAGTCCATCATCCGCCTTCCATTTGGCTGTACCTTTATCTTACTATGCAGACTAATAGGGTCAATACCAACCTGAGGTAAGTCTCTAAAAGAGCCTTCCCCAGTAGCAGAGTCGGTAGAGTGCATGCCCCACAGACTGGGAGGTCCACCAGGTCATGGGTTCGATTCCCACTTCTGCTGAAACCTCAGTTCCAAAGCCGCACTTTTTGAGTGGGCTTTAACTAACTCTGGAGAGTAATGGAAGGACAAGTGTCAGAAGTCCGGCTTCGATTTGGCTCTACCTTTATCTTATTATGCAGACTAATAGGGTCAATACCAACCTGAGGTAAGTCTCTAAAAGAGCCTTCCCCAGTAGCAGAGTCGGTAGAGCGCATTCCTCCCAGACTGTTAGGTCCACAAGGTCATGGGTTCAATTCCAACCTCTGCTGAAACCTCAGTGCCAAAGCCACACTGGTTGATTGTTCCCCATCTCTCATTTTTCCCTTACCTCTGCATCAACTTGGGTCTTTTCCACATACAGAACCCTTTTTGGGGGTTGCCAAGCCGTGGTTGTCCTTCAAAGCTACCCAGGTATATACTTCATTACAGGGCTTCCCCATCTAGTATTTTCCCCTACCTTTGCATCAACTTGGGTCTTTTTTTTTCCCCATACAGCACCTCTGCTGAAACCTCAGTGCCAAAGCCGCACTGGTTGATTGTTCCCCATCTCACATTTTTCCCTTACCTCTGCATCAACTTGGGTCTTTTCCCCATACAGAATACTTTTTGGGGGTTGCCAAGACGTGGTTGTTCTTCAAAGCTACCCAGGTATATACTTCATTACAGGGCTTCCCCATCTAGCATTTTGCCCTTACCTTTGCATAAACTTGGGTCTTTTTTTGTCCCCATACAGAACCCTGTTTGGGGTTTGCCTAGCATCAGCCTGAAGTTGAGCTTTGCAAATTGCTTAATGAGGATAGTGTTCTGTACAAAACTTTAAATAAAAACAAAGGATTTGAGAAGCTGATTACACTTTAATGTAGTAGGAGGAAAATGCAGCTTTGGCATTTTACCAAACCCTACATATCTGTCACTCAGTAATGTAGCCTGAGGAAGATGCAACCTATGCCTTTGTATTCAACAGACAGGTAGCAAACAGGCCATCATCCGCCTTCCATTTGGCTGTACCTTTATCTTAGTACGGAGACTAATACGTTAGATACCAAACGGAGGTAACGTTTTAAAAGAACAGAGTCAGTAGAGCGCAAGCCCCCCAAACTGAGAGGTTGACAAGGTCCTTTGTTCAATTCCCACCTCTGTTGGAAACTCAGTGGAAAAGCAGCACTGGTTCATTGTGCTTTAACTAACTCTGGAGAGTGATGGAAGGACAAGTGTCGGAAGTCCATCATCCGCCTTCCATTTGGCTGTACCTTTATCTTAGTACGCAGACTAATAGGGTCAATACCAACCTGAGGTAAGTCACTAGAAGAGCCTTCCGCAGTAGCAGAGTCGGTAGAGCGCATGCCCCCAGACTGGAAGGTCCACAAGATCATAGGTTCAAATCCCACCTCCGCTGAAACCTCAGTGCCAAAGCCGCACTGGCTGATGGTGCTTTAATTAACTCTGGAGAGTGATGGAAGGACAAGTGTCGGAAGTCCATCATCTGCCTTCCATTTGGCTGTACCTTTATCTTAGTACGCAGACTAATAGGGTCAATACCAACCTGAGGTTAGCCCCTAAAAGAGCTTTCCCCAGTAGCAGAGTCGGTAGAGCGCATTCCCCCAGACTGGAAGATCCACAAGATCATGGGTTCAATTCCCACCTCCACTGAAAACTCAGTGGAAAAGCACCACTGGTTCATTGTGCTTTAATTAACTCAGGAGAGTGATGGAAGAACAAGTGTCGGAAGTCCATCATCTGCCTTCCCTTTGGCTCTACCTTTATCTTAGTACGCAGACTAATAGGGTCAATACCAACCTGAGGTAAGCATCTAAAAGAGCCTTCCCTAGTAGCAGCGTAGGTAGAGTGCATGTCCCCCAGATTGGGAGGTTGACAAGGTCATGGGTTAGATTCCCACCTTTGCTGAAACCTCAGTGCCAAAGCCGCACTGGTTGATTGTGTTCCCAATTTAACATTTTTCCCTTACCTCTGCATCAACTTGGGTCTTTTCCCCATACAGAACCCTTTTTGGGGGTTGCCAAGCCGTGGTTTTCCTTCAAAGCTACTCAGGTGTATACTTCATCACAGGGCTTCCCCATCTAGCATTTTGCCCTTACCTTTACATCAACTTGGGTCTTTTTTTCCCCATACAGAACCTTTTTGGGGTTTGCCTAGCGCCAGCCTGAAGTTGAGCTTAGCAAATTGCTTAATGAGGATAGTGTTCTGTACAAAACTTTAAATCAAATCAAAGGATTTGAGAAGCTGATTACACTTTAATGTAGCAGGAGGAAAATGCAGCTTTGGCGCTTTACCAAACCCTACATATCTGTCACTCATTAAGGTAGCCTGAGGAAGATGCAACCTATGCCTTTGTATTCAACAGACAGGTAGCAAACAGGCCATCATCCGCCTTCCATTTGGCTGTACCTTTATCTTAGTACGGAGACTAATACGGTCAATACCAAACTGAGGTAAGGCTTTAAAAGATCCTTCCCTAATAGCAGAGTCGATAGAGCCCAAGCCCCCCAGACTCGGAGGTTCGCAAGGTCATGGGTTTGACTCCCACCTCTGCTGAAAACTTGGTACCAAAGCAGAACTGGTTGATTGTGCTTTAACTAACTCTGGAGAGTGATGGAAGGACAAGTGTCGGAAGTCCATCATCTGCCTTCCATTTGGCTGTACCTTTATCTAAGTACATAGACTAATAGGGTCAATACCAACCTGAGGTAGTTCTCTAAATGAGCTTTCCCCGGTAGCAGAGTCTGTAGAGTGCATGCCCCCAGACTGGAAGGTCCACAAAGTCATGGGTTCTATTCCCACCTTTGCTGTAACCTCAGTGCCAAAGCCGCACTGTTTGATTGTTCCCCATCTCATATTTTTCCCTTACCTCTGTATCAACTTGGGTCTTTTCCCCATACAGAACCCTTTTTGGGGTTTGCCTAGCATCAGCCTGAATTTGAGCTTTGCAAATTGCTTAATGAGGATAGTGTTCTGTACAAAACTTTAAATAAAAACAAAGGATTTGAGTAGCTGATTACACTTTAATGTAGCAGGAGGAAAATGCAGCTTTGGCGCTTTACCAAACCCTACATATCTGTCACTCATTTATGTAGCCTGAGGAAGATGCAACCTATGCCTTTGTATTCAACAGACAGGTAGCAAACAGGCCATCATCCGCCTTCCATTTGACTGTACCTTTATCTTAGTACGGAGACTAAAACAATAGATACCAAACAGAGGTAACATTTTAAAAAGAACAGAGTCAGTAGAGCGCAAGCCCCCCAAACTGAGAGGTTGACAAGGTCCTTTGTTCAATTCCCACCTCTGTTGAAAACTCAGTGGAAAAGCAGCACTGGTTCATTGTGCTTTAACTAACTCTGGAGAGTGATGGAAGGACAAGTGTCGGAAGTCCATCATCCGCCTTCCATTTGGCTGTACCTTTATCTTAGTACGCAGACTAAGAGGGTCAATACCAACCTGAGGTAAGTCACTAAAAGAGCCTTCCACAGTAGCAGAGTCGGTAGAGCGCATGCCCCCAGACTGGAAGATCCACAAGATCATGGGTTCAATTCCCACCTCCGCTGAAAACTCAGTGGAAAAGCACCACTGGTTCATTGTGCTTTAATTAACTCAGGAGAGTGATGGAAGAACAAGTGTCGGAAGTCCATCATCTGCCTTCCCTTTGGCTCTACCTTTATCTTAGTACGCAGACTAATAGGGTCAATACCAACCTGAGGTAAGCATCTAAAAGAGCCTTCCCTAGTAGCAGCGTAGGTAGAGCGCATGTCCCCCAGATTGGGAGGTTGACAAGGTCATGGGTTAGATTCCCACCTTTGCTGAAACCTCAGTGCCAAAGCCGCACTGGTTGATTGTGCTTTAACTAACTCTGGAAAGTGATGGAAGGACAAGTGTCGGAAGTCCATCATCCGGCCTTCCATTTGGCTTTACCTTTATCTTAGTATGCAGACTAATAGGGTCAATACCAACCTGAGGTAAGTCTCTAAAAGAGATTTCCCCAGTAGCAGAGTCGGTAGAGCGCATGCCCCCCAGACTGGGAGGTCCACAAGGTCATGGGTTCAATTCCCACCTCTGCTGAAACCTGAGTGCCAAAGCCACATTGGTTGATTGTGTTCCTAATTTAACATTTTTCCCTTACCTCTGCTACATAGTTACATAGTTAAATTGGGTTGAAAAAAGACAAAGTCCATCAAGTTCAACCCCTCCAAATGAAAACCCAGCATCCATACATACACTCCTCTCTACTTTTAATTAAATTCTATATACCCATACTAACTATAGAGCTTAGTATCACAATAGCCTTTGATATTATGTCTGTCCAAAAAATCATCCAAGCCATTCTTAAAGGCATTAACTGAATCAGCCATCACAACATCACCCGGCAGTGCATTCCACAACCTCACTGTCCTGACTGTGAAGAACCCCCTACGTTGCTTCAAATGAAAGTTCTTTTCTTCTAGTCTAAAGGGGTGGCCTCTGGTACGGTGATCCACTTTATGGGTAAAAAGGTCCCCTGCCATTTGTCTATAATGTCCTCTAATGTACTTGTAAAGTGTAATCATGTCCCCTCGCAGTCGCCTTTTTTCCAGAGAAAACAACCCCAACCTTGACAGTCTACCCTCATAATTTAAGTCTTCCGTCCCTCTAACCAATTTAGTTGCACGTCTCTGCACTCTCTCCAGCTCATTTATATCCCTCTTAAGGACTGGAGTCCAAAACTGCACTGCATACTCCAGATGAGGCCTTACCAGGGACCTATAAAGAGGCATAAATATGTTTTCATCTCTTGAGTTAATGCCCTTTTTTATGCAAGACAGAACTTTATTTGCTTTAGTAGCCACAGAATGACACTGCCCAGAATTAGACAACGTGTTATCTACAAAGACCCCTAGATCCTTCTCATTTAAGGAATCTCCCAACACACTGCCATTTAGTGTATAACTTGCATTTATATTATTTTTGCCAAAGTGCATAACCTTGCATTTATCAACATTGAACCTCATTTTCCAGTTTTCTGCCCAGTTTTGGGCATCAATTTGGGTCTTTTCCCCATACAGAACCCTTTTTGGGGGTTGCCAAGCCGGGGTTTTCCTTCAAAGCTACTCAGGTGTATACTTCATCACAGGGCTTCCCCATCTAGCATTTTGCCCTTACCTTTACATCAACTTGGGTCTTTTTTTCCCCATACAGAACCTTTTTGGGGTTTGCCTAGCGCCAGCCTGAAGTTGAGCTTAGCAAATTGCTTAATGAGGATAGTGTTCTGTACAAAACTTTAAATCAAATCAAAGGATTTGAGAAGCTGATTACACTTTAATGTAGCAGGAGGAAAATGCAGCTTTGGCGCTTTACCAAACCCTACATATCTGTCACTCATTAAGGTAGCCTGAGGAAGATGCAACCTATGCCTTTGTATTCAACAGACAGGTAGCAAACAGGCCATCATCCGCCTTCCATTTGGCTGTACCTTTATCTTAGTACGGAGACTAATACGGTCAATACCAAACTGAGGTAAGCTTTTAAAAGAGCCTTCCCCAATAGCAGAGTCGATAGAGCCCAAGCCCCCCAGACTAGGAGGTTCGCAAGGTCATGGGTTAGATTCCCACCTCTGCTGAAAACTCAGTGCCAAAGCCCCACTTGTTGATTGTGCTTTAACTAACTCTGGAGAGTGATGGAAGGACAAGTGTCGGAAGTCCATCATCTGCCTTACATTTGGCTGTATCTTTATCTTAGTACGCAGACTAATTGGGTAAATACCAACCTGAGGTAAGTCTCTAGAAGAGCCTTCCCCATTAGCGGAGTAGGTAGAGTGCATGCCCTCAGACTGGGATGTCTACAAGGTCATGGGTTCAATTCTCCCCTCTGCTGAAAACTCAGTGCCAAAGCCTCACTGGTTGATTGTTCCCCATCTCACATTTTTCCCTTACCTCTGCATCAACTTGGGTCTAATACCCATACAGAACCCTTTTTGGGGGGTTGCCAAGCCGTTGTTGTCCTTCAAAGCTACCCAGGTATATACTTCATTACAGGGCTTCCCCATCTTGCATTTTCCCCTACCTTTGCATCAACTTGGGTCTTTTTTTTCCCCATACAGAATCTCTGCTGAAACCTCAGTGCCAAAGCCGCACTGTGTGATTGTGCCCCATCTCACATTTTTCCCTTACCTCTGCATCAACTTGGGTCTTTTCCCCATACAGAACCCTTTTTTGGGGTTGCCTAGCCGTGGTTGTCCTTCAAAGCTACCCAGGTATATACTTCAGGACAGTGCTTCCCCATCAATCATTTTGCCCTTACCTTTGCATCAACTTGGGTCTTTTTTTTCCCCATACAGCACCTCTGCTGAAACCTCAGTGCCAAAGCCTCACTGGTTGATTGTTCCCTATGTCACATTTTTCCCTTACCTTTGCATCAACTTTGGTCCTTTCCCCATACTGAACCCTTTTTGGGGGTTGCCTAGCCATGGTTGTCCTTCAAAGCTACCCCGGTATATACTTCAGGACAGGGCTTCCCCATCTAGCATTTTGCCCTTACCTTTGCATCAACTTGTTTATTTTTTTCCCCATACAGAACCCTTTTTGGGGTTTGCCTAGCATCAGCCTGAAGTTGAGCTTTGCAAATTGCTTAATGAGGATAGTGTTCTGTACAAAACTTTAAATAAAACAAAGAATTTGAGAAGCTGATTACACTTTAATGTAGCAGGAGGAAAATGCAGCTTTGGCGCTTTACCAAACCCTACATATCTGTCACTCATTATTGTAGCCTGAGGAAGATGCAACCTATGCCTTTGTATTCAACAGACAGGTACCAAACAGTCCATCATCCGCCTTCCATTTGGCTCTACCTTTATCTTAGTACGCAGACTAATAGGGTCAATACCAACCTGACGTAAATACCTGAAAGAGCCTTCCCCAGTAGCAGAGTTGGTAGAGAGAATGCCCCCCAGACTGGGAGGTCCACAAGGTCATGGGTTCGACTCCCACCTCTGCTGAAAACTCAGTGCCAAAGCCGCACTGGTCGATTGTGCTTTAACTAACTCTGGAGAGTGATGGAAGATCAAGTGTCGGAAGTCCGGCTTCGATTTGGCGCTACCTTTATCTTAATATGCAGACTAATAGGGTCAATACCAACCTGAGGTAAGTCTCTAAAAGAGCCTTCACCAGTAGCAGAGTCGGTAGAGCGCATGCCCCCCAGACGGGGAGGTCCACAAGGTCATGGGTTCAATTCTCAACTCTGCTGTATCAGTGCCAAAGTTGCACTTGTTGATTGTTTCTCATTTTTCCCTTACCTCTGCATCAACTTGGGTCTTTTCCACATACAGAACCCTTTTTGGGGGTTGCCAAGCCATGGTTGTCCTTTTAAGCTACCCAGGTATATACTTCATTACAGGGCTTCCCCATCTAGCATTTTCCCCTAACTTTGCATCAACTTGGGTCTTTTTTTTTCCCCATACAGAACCTCTGCTGAAACCTCAGTGCCAAAGCCGCACTGTTTGATTGTTCCCCATCTCACATTTTTCCCTTACCTCTGCATCAACTTGGGTCTTTTCCCCATACAGAACCCTTTTTTGGGGTTGCCTAGCCGTGGTTGTCCTTCAAAGCTACCCAGGTATTTACTTCAGGACAGTGCTTCCCCATAAATCATTTTGCCCTTACCTTTGCATCAACTTGGGTCTTTTTTTCCAAAATACAGAACCCTTTTTGGGGTTTGCCTAGCATCATCCTGAATTTGAGCATTGCAAATTGCTCAATGAGGATAGTGTTCTGTACAAAACTTTAAATAAAAACAAAGGATTTGAGAAGGTGATTACACTTTAATGTAGCAGGAGGAAAATACAGCTTTGGCGCTTTACCAAACCCTACATATTTGTCACTCATTTATGTAGCCTGAGGAAGATGCAACCTATGCCTTTGTATTCAACAGACAGGTAGCAAACAGGCCATCATCCGCCTTCCATTTGGCTGTACCTTTATCTTAGTACGCAGACTAATACGGTCAATACCAACCTGAGGTAAGCCATACAAAGAGCCTTCCCTAATAGCAGAGTTGATAGAGCGCAACCCCTCCAAACTGGGAATTTCACAGAGTCATGGGTTCGTCTCCCACCTCTGCTGAAAACTCAGTGCCAAAGCCGCACTGGTTGATGCTTTAACTAACTCTGGAGAGTGATGGAAGGACAAGTGCGCCTTACATTTGGCTGTACCTTTATCTTAGTACGCAGACTAATAGGGTCAATACCAACCTGAGGTAAGTCTCTAAAAGAGCCTTCCCCAGTGATTACAGTAAGTACAATTCTGTATACTTTTACAATGTATATTTCTTATTCTTAAGCTACGCATGTGTTTCCATACAAATCTGGATACCAAATGGTCATTTAGCTTTAAATCTTCAATAAAATAATTGAATACATTTTTAAATTTCAAGCTACTACAAATTTGGTGAATAAAAAAAAAAATATAGAATTCACCACACACCAATGATAGAGTACTTTGTAACTGATCATTTTGATAAATAATTTGATCAACATTCTTATTAAAGGAAAACTATACCCCCAAAATGAATACTTAAGCAACAGATAGTTTATATCAAATTGAATGACATATTAAAGAATCTTACCAAACTGGAATATATATTTACATAAATATTGCCCTTTTACATCTCTTGCCTTGAACCACCATTTCGTGACTCTATCTGTGCTGCCTCAGAGATCACCTGACCAGAAATACTACAACACTAACTGTAACAGGAAGAAGTGTTGAAGCAAAAGGCAGAACTCTGTCAGTTAATTGGCTCATGTGACCTTACATGTGGTTTGTATGTGTGCACAGTGACTCTTACGATCTCATGGGGCGGCCCTTATTTTTTAAAATGGCAATTTTCTATTCATGATTACCCAATGGCACATACTACTTAAAAAGTATATTATTATGATAATGGTTCATTTACATGAAGCAGGGTTTTACACATGAGCTGTTTTACTCAGTATCTTTTAATAGAGACCTACATTGTTTGGGGGGTATAGTTTTCCTTTAATAAAATGTAAAACTTCAACAGGGTAAAAACCATTTAGAAATGATATTCAGTATGAATCAAAAAATAGAACACATCTTTTATTATCGATGTAAACAGCTAACCAGTGTTCACCAGGTAGTCCGTAATTGTGCGTGTTTATAATATATACAGCAGGTAAGTGTTTCAGTTTGCGAGCAGGTAAATGGTCCCATGGGAAAACACCTACGAATACGTCTTGTGCAGGGGTCCGATCATAAAAGACGTATAATCTCCAGCGTATTCATTTTTATTTTACTTATAGAATATAATACAGTACCTCACGTCACTGGTTTGTCTCAATAATGTTGTCCAACATGCCACATGCAATCATATTTACTGTAATGGCTTACCCTGGTGGTCTAGTGGGGGGACAGCAGGGATGCCTGCTGCCCCCTCGGCGGGAACGCCCGTCTCTGCTGTATAAATTGTCGCATGCACGCTGGCGTGATGACGGCCTGAACCGACCTCTGAATGTCTGACAACGCTTTTGCCTACCCCTTGAACTGTGACCTTCTGCCCAAAGACTTTGTTATACGATCGTGCCCCTCTGCTCGTCCAGAACCCTCATTTGGCTCCTCTCTTTATAAGACCTGGCGGCATCCAATTAGCCGAGGGCTCCTCTCAAGGTGAAAGGCGGCTGTTAAAGGCAGAAACAAAAGCTTAGAATAGGGAGCCTAGCATTGGTTCTGGATTCTGGGTGCGTCTATATCTGAAACAATATTCTATTTGTTTTAAAATTCTTCCGTGCTGGTTTGTGCAGCGTATATGAATCCTGAGTGGACAACCACTGTGTCTCAGTATTTTGTTTTATGCCTTTATTTTTAACAAGTTTTGCACGCCACCAAAGCTACCGGTATTTTGAGGCACCCCTTCTGTGCATTTGGATAACGATGCCATGTATATGTAACAATTGATTTATCAACCATTAAATTATATGGCTAATGAATCGATAATTCCGTAATAAATCATTAAACGTGTTCCCATTAGATAAATAGCTGTCTTCATCTGTCTGACAGTTAGGATCCATAATAAAATGTACATTTCAGGATGGTTCTCACATGAACTCCATAGTATATCCAATTTCTGCCTATATATTGCACATTTCATGTTTACATATTTATTGTGTATTTCTAAGTGCCTTTTTGTGAAATGTACTAGCTGGATAAGCTTTTTGTAGTCAGCACTCAACATTCAGGCGGTGCACGTGTCCAGTGGCCCACTGTCCAACCGACTTCACAAAGTATTCCAATATATGACACAGCTCCAGTCAGGATAATGGTTTAAAAAGCCTTTATCAGCACATGGCTTTAAGATCTGCAACAAACATAACGTTTCGGGCTCACCTGTAGCCCTTTTTAAAATTACTGATACATCTGTGAGGTTACAATTTATACTCATTATCACAGCGCCATCTCTTGGCTACATTGTTTCAGTGCTCCAACAAAAATTCAATTACAGTTTTAACATAGTCTCACTTATCTTTCTCTGTAACTTTCAGAATTATATGTCTTACTCAATTTCATAGTCTTTATACATCTGGGTATACAGGTGATCCTTACAGATCAGTCCATATTCTGAAAAATATAAAAATATACAAATATTAAAATTACATCTGAATTAAAATTATAACATACTAGATGGAGAACCCCAGCTCGAAGCAACTATCTGGATTGCTTAGAAAGGTAAGAGACCAGATGGAGAAATGACCCAAAGTAGATGCCAAGTTGGGCAACCCCTGTAAGAAGAAAGCCAGCCAAATACAGTTTTATTCTGCAAGAGCAACTTGCCAACCACCATTTTTATCAACAAGACTCCCTCATTCTATCACAGGCCACCTCTACCCCTACCTTGATTATTCTATTAGCTGGGCCCTCTCTCATTCACTCTTTCAGAGGGCAGCAAATTCCATTGACCTTGCTATATGGGGAGCCCCCCCAGGTTGATACAAGGTAAGGGCAAGGTATGTGCAAGGTACGGGCAAGGTGCTAGATGGGAAACCATAGACCAGAAGCAAATACAGAATGGTAGCTTAGAAGGGTAGAAGGCCAGATGGGGAAGCCAACAAAAGCAGATACCTGGATGGATTAAAAGGGGCACTCCCTGTAAAAAAGAAAACCAGCCTAACACAATTTAATTCAGCAAGAGCCACAGCCAGCCACAACTTTTTTTTAAACAAGACCCCCTCAGTCCATCACAGGCAGGCCACCTCTACTCCCACCTTGACTAATCGGTTACCTGAGCCCTCCCTTGGGTGTAACTAGGGTCTCAGGGAGCATATTGACTCTGTAAGGCAGAAGATTGCCTGCCGGTACTACCTGTCAATGTAAAGGTATATTCAGGTGTAATGGTTATTCGGAGGTATAGCAAATAGGCTTAGGCTTTATGGCATGGCGCCTATGGTGCCTGTTTCCCAGGTGTGGAGTTTCAATTTCAAATTCCTTCTGAGTCCTTGGAGGGTTGTGTAAGCAGACATTGGGTGCTGAGCCATTTGCGCCCTTTTCTTCAATCTGCATTAACCAGTCATTGCTCCTTTCTATGTAAAGCTACAAAGGGACATTTGGTTCTAATAGTCATCTGGGGACTAGGCAGGCTTAGGCTCTGTGGCGCGATGGCTAGGGCGCCTGTTTTTTGGACGTGGAGTCCTGAGTTAAAATCCCAGATGAGCCCTTTCCAAATCCTTGGAGGGATGTGTAAGCTGACTTTCTTTACTGCCCATTTGTGCCCTTTTCTTCAAGCTGCATTAACAAGTCACCACTCTTTTATATGTAAAGTTACAAAGGGACATTTGGGTCTGATGGTCATCTAGAGCAGTGCTGTCCAACTTCTGTGGTACCGAGGGCCAAAATTTTACTGGCATATGTGGTGGAGGGCCGATAATAGAAGTCAGTGTTGGCCACTCCCCCTTTTAAACCACACTCACTGTAAACCACACCCATGCTACCACAAGAAATTTTAAGATCATATCCACTTTCCAAATGCTAATAAACCCCAAGAACAAACCCCTAACAGGCTTAAATTTCAGAGGTAGCATAAGGCAAGCAGAGAATGGCACACTTAGGCAGCACTGAGTAAACAGAGAATGACACACACAAGCAGCACTGAGTAAGCAGAGAATGGCACACACAAGCAGCACTGAGTAAGCAGAGAATTGCACATACAAGCAGCACTGGGCAAGCAGAGAATGGCACACCCAAGCAGCACTGGCAAGCAGAGAATGGCACACACAAGCAGCACTGAGTAAGCTGAGAATGGCACACACAAGCAGCACTGAGTAAGCAATAAAATGGCACACACAAGCAGCACTGGGCAAGCAGGGAATGGCACACACAAGCAGCACTGGGCAAGCAGGGAATGGCAATGGCAGCCACAAGCAGCACTGGGCAAGCAGAGAATGGCACACCCAAGCAGCACTGAGTAAGCAGAGAATGGCACACACAAGCAGCACTGAGTAAGCAGAGAATGGCACACACAAGCAGCACTGAGTAAGCACAGAATGGCACACACAAACAGCACTGGCCAACCAGAGAATGGCACACATATGGAGGGAAGGCAGAACAGAGCAGGAGACAGGGAAAGCTATCATTCTATATACATACAGTGACACGGTGCTGGTGCCCCATTAGCATTTTGAATAAGGTGTGAACAGATGAATAATGTGGGCAGTTTCAGTCTTGGTCTCAGGTGTGAACAGTACAGGTCTTTAGGATATAAACAATACAGGTGTCACAAGTGTGAACAATGCAGGGGGATCACAGGTATGAACAATACAGGGGATTCGTCTGAATTTGAGGTTTAAACACTGCAGGGGCCAGTTCATCTCTGTAGTAATACCTTTTAAAGCTCACATATGGTAAGCAGACACAGCATGTGGGAGTCCACAGAAGGGGGGGTCGCCAGTTGGACAGCCCTGATCTCAGTGGCTGAACTACCGGGGGAGCAGGGGGTGCAAGTGGGCCAGGGCCCGCACCCCCTCAGGGCCCCCCGGCAGCCCGCGCGCCACTGGAATTTGGGCCGAAAATCACGTACGGAGGGGGGCGGGGGGCCCAGCGGCACATCACATTAGTTACGTTACTGCCTGATCTAGAGGCCTTGCAGGAACGTACGGAGGGGGGCGGGGGGCCGGCGGCACATCACATTAGTTACATTACTGCCTGATCTAGAGGCCTTGCAGGAAGGCTTAGGCTCAGTGGCGCAGCAGCTAAGGCACCTGAGTCCAGAACTTGCAACCCTGCAGTGTGCAGTGCAGTAACTACCTGGGGTGTGGGTGGTGAGATTGTACCCGGGCCCACCGGAGCCACAATAGTGGTTATTGCTGGTGGCTGGGCAGGGGAGATTTTACAGCGCACAGGCCAGCAGCAGTCCGCACACAATTCATAGGGGGAGGGCCTGGGTGCTCATCCTGTACCAGGGCCCACAAGTGAGTAGTTATGCCACTGGCAGTGCTACTTACAGTCCCTTTGAATATTCAGATGGAAATCCCCTGCTGATGCTGGTTTCTCCAATCTAGATTTATTTCACAGTCTCTGTCACTCCACGCATCGTATCCAGTGTCCCTGTGCCAATGTCTGCTTTTGGTGGGGCCTTCCAGCTCTCTGGGCCCACCAGCAGTTCCTCCTTCTCTCTATCTGTCCACTGCATGGTTCTCTCTGCCAGGCTGCTCTCTGCCAGGCTCTGCTGCTTCCTTTTCCTGTTGGCCCCTCCCCAACTGCTGTGAAAATTCCTGCAACGCTGAGATCACTTTGCAGCTGGTTGCTAGGTAATGGCTTACAGTACACAGACACATGCTTTGGGCCAGCTCCCTTACACGTAACTACTGCAGACAGCGCCGATCCGCGCCTTTATGCCGCCTGAGACGGCCTTCAGTTGCCGCCCCGACGCTAGTGCCGACGCTAGTGCACGACGCTAGTGCAGAGAGCGCAATTGCGCTCTCTGCACTAGAAGAGCCGAATTTCCGGGTTGAAAACCGGAAATTCGGCTCTTAGTTACCAGGAGCGGCATTTTTGCCGCCCCTGGTAACCAGGGGGGCACTGCCGCCTGAGGCGAGTGTCTCAACTTGCCTCATTGGTGGAGCGCCCCTGACTGCAGAGGGATAAGTGCAAGGATTTTGCACAACTTCACTACAATATCAAGTGAGAGGTGGGATGTAATGTCAGGTGCAAAGATTTTTTTCAGAGGTATAAACACATAACTGGCCAGAGCTGGGCCAACCTGGTCTGGGCCAACCTGGCCAACCACTTAAATGCTTTCACGGGTGCTTGGTCAAAATAGTATTGTACAATAATTGGAGGATGGACCAGCACTCCAGTTCGAATAAATAATCGTGCTTTTATGATATTTAAATAAAAGCACGATTATTTATTTGAACTGGAGTGCTGGTCCATCCTTTGATTATATATATATATATATATATATATATATATATATATATATACTTGTAGTTCAGCCACATACCCTGGTGCTCCCAGAAGTTCCACAATATAGATAAGTAAATGCTGGTGCACACAGGGATTTTTTCTTCAGAATCTATTTTTATTCAATCGACGTTTCGATCCACCACTGGATCTTGATAAAGGCCCCAGTGGTGGATTGAAACACTGGATAGCAACACAAGCATGAAACAAGTGCCAAAAAAAGGATATAAATGGCTATTGTTGTCATATGTGGATTGGCAGCCTACAGGAGGTTCTCTTTAGCCATCAACCTAGTATTGCAACCAAAACATGCCTTCAAGCCAGGAATTCAAAAATAAGCACCTGCTTTGAGGCCACTGGGAGCAACATCCAATGGTTTGGTGAGCAACAAGCTGGGGACACTGCTATAGGGGTTATATTATTTTCTACTGGGCAAATAATTGAGTATGCCTTCATACAATACAATACCACCATTTCTAGACTGTTTCAAGAAACAGGTATTCGTTTTTCTGGAAGACAACATTTCTTGTTACAGTGGCAGGCAACATTGATAGGGCTGATTTATAGATTAAAATGCAAGCTGCAGTGCAGTGTCTTTTTTTACAAGAATTTAACCATGCAAGCTGACACTTGCAGACGCATAGGAGCCAATTTCTCAACATTATTACTGGGCCCTTTATCAAGCCTTGATAAAGGGCCCAGTGAGAAAACATTGCTTTTTTGTCTACTTTTTGTGTGAGCCAACAAAATCGCCATGATACAAAGCTGATTCATCTACACGGTGTACTACAGTTCTTTGGACTTTATATATAACTCTTGACCCATGGGAGGTTGGTAATATACTGCTCAGCACCTGATCCAAGTGGATACTACACAGTGGCTGAGCACTTCACTATCATGTGGAACACATTCATGGTGGTAACACACCAAAAAACCCAAAACAAATAGTTGGTGCTCACTGCAGGGATATCACTCATAACTCATATGTGAAAAATTTCAGTAATACCTTTAAATATACCATAAACATACCCTTAAATCCATATGCTGTCTCCTCCCCCGTGGATAACACAGCTCCCACCCAGCACGATTAAACACCTTAGGGGCACAAGAATTCCAAATGCTAACAAACCCCCCAGAACAAACCCTACCAGGCTCACGTCCCACAGGGTACTGAGTACGGCAGGCAGAATATGGCACAAACAAGGAGCATAGGGCAAGCAGAGTCTTTTCACAAGGGAATTTTTTCCACTGGGACAATGGTGCAAAAGTTCTCTAGTGCTGAGGTTTTTCACTAGCGAATTGTCATCTTCACCTTTTATTAAATTGGCAAATTAGCTGAGAATTGTAATTTTGGCAAATATTTGCCTAAAAAAATGACAATTCGCCCTTTAGTAAATGTGCCCCTATAAGTAAAGTCAAAAGAGAACTATTGTGACTACCAACTTCATTTCAAGAGGGTAAATCTACCTGCCATTAATACTAGCTGATAACAAGAATTTAACAATAAATCCATTTTATAATAATATATTTTGACCAGTTAAATTGGGGGCAGATTGTAGTGTTGAATTTTTGATATTTCACAGTAACCCCCATATACAGAATGGGTTAAAAGATAGCTGCATTTCCATCAATGGCAATTGTGAAGGTGCAAGCCTGGACAACAGCCATCCTGCCATAAAGCAATCCTTGCAGCTACAGTAATGTCCATATGAAAGAGATGCAAATAACTGGGCATGCAAGAGTTCCCCAGGCAAGAAGACCCTGAAGCATTGGACTATGGGATTACATCTATAGTTCATCCTAATTTGATCTTATTCCCTTGTCAATCTAAGAAGGGATGAATCATCTACAAAAACAGATAATTTTTTTTTCTAAAGTATATATATATAATATATTTTCCTGGTGGTCACAAAGCTGTCAGACAAAGAGTAAAGACAAAAAAACCCCATCCATAATCATTAGTAACTTTGTTCTGGATTCCTCAGGGGCAGTGTGGAAATCATTAGAATTTAGCAGTGAATTTCATTGCAAACACAATTTACTCACGTTATTTATTAATGATGATGCAATTGTAAGTGAATGTGTTACTTGTACTGTATTCTCAGTATTCATATTTATATACACAGGCACATATACGCAGGATAGTTAAAATAAATGTATGGTGAGAATTCTTTGCCCTGTTTAACTCAAGAAATAATAAAAAGCATATTTTTGTGATTAAAATAATAGGCAAAAAGTATGTTCCTACACATTAAACTCCTCTTGAACAAGAGGGTTTACTTCTCCTTTAAGCAAGAATTAAAGAACGACATGTATTAGGGGAAACTGTCACCACATCACACACTACAAAAATGTCTCCTCAACTCTAATTCATATCAGCATGAGAATAATAATTTTCAACACTTTGTTCTTGGTTTACATCTTGTTGGCAACAAACAGGACTGGGCTCTTGGGTGCAGAGTAGTGATGGGTGAATTTATTCGTCAGGCGCGAATTCCCTGCGAATTCCCGCGTTTCGGCACCGGTGAATACATTTTGCTGGAAATTCGTGAATTTTTCAGCGAAACGCCCCAAATTCGCCCATCACTAGTACAGAGATATAAAAGTAATTGTTCACAAAGGAGAGTTAAATAGGTATTTTACAAGAAGAGAATCAAATATTACAGTAAGAGTTAGGGAGGTTTTATGATTTTACTGTTAGTATATATTATGCTAATTCTGAAAAACAACAACAATTGTGTAATAGTCAGAAATGAACCAAGGACCTCAGCACTGCAAGGAAGCCTTGCCAACTGTTTTCCCCCATGCACATTTACCATCTATTCTTAAACAATTTATTTTCTTACATGTTAAATGCCATGTCCCTCTTTTTTTACCTTGTTGTCACACCCATGCCAAGATAGCAGTTTTTTTCAGTGGACCCCAAAACCACACACTGACTGAAATATAATACCCCCAAGCACTATCCATTAAAATGGTGAAAACAGCAATGCATGATGTGCAAAATCTTCTAAAGCCCCTCTTTACATGTTTTTCATTTAGCCATACTCTTTTAATGTGGCAAAGAATACACCTGAGGGGTCATTTGTGAATGCCCCTGACACAAGTGGTAGAACACAAAGGAGTGCAAAATGATGCCTCTTGATGCTCCTTTACATAGCATTTAAATATCCAGGGATTTTAGTTTAGTCTGTGCATTGCATCAAAACAGGGTGCAAAGTGCAGAGTTGTGGGTGCAGTGCATTAATGCCTGCAATAGACCTCTGTGATGTCTTTGCATTTGGCACTCCTAAGCTTGGCACCTCAGAGCAGAAGCTCATGTCATTGCTTTACATCAGTGGTCCATAACCAGTGGCTCACGAGAAACTTGTTGCTCACCAACCCCTTGAATGTTGCTCCCAGTGGCTTCAAAGCAGGTGCTTATTTTTGAATTTCAGGTTTTGAGGTAAGTTTTGTGTTGTGTACCACTAGAGGGAGCTGCTGGTCAAAATGTTCTTTCAGTGCTATGTATTCTCTCTGCTAGTTGATGTGTTTTTCTATGGTTTGATATACTTCCTTCTTGAAATGGATGTGTAAAGTTAGCCATGTTGGAGCTCTAATAAATCAGTTGTAAGCATAACCAGTGAGTCCTGCACAACTTCCACTGTGAATGCAACATTTTGTTTGCATAAAAACATGTTTACTGTCAAATAGAGCCTCCTGTAAGCTGCCAGTCCACTCAGAGCTCTTATTTCACATTCCCAGGGAGTTTTTCATGTGGCTTATGGGTGAAAAGGGTTGAGGACTCCTGCGCTACATGATGGGGTTGCAAAGACCTGTGTACCAATTGCACTTTGTCCAGCTCTTCATAAGTGAAGCTTCTAAATTCCAGAGATATCAGAAATCATAATATATTAAATCATATAGCTCTGTATCAACATTATTCCTGCTGTTGTTCTGCTGGAATGAGCCTATCAAACACAGGCAAACTGCCTTTGCATCTTTTTGGAAGTCCTGAACCACTGAAAGTCCAGAAGAGCCGACAAGTCGAAGTCCCATACAGCCGAAGTCCGGAAGCTGCGAAAAGACCCGAAGCCACGAAAAGGATCCAAACCTGAAGCCAGAGAAAGACCCGAAGTCACAAAAGGAGCCAAAATTGAAGTCCTGAAGCTGAGAAAGACCTGACAGGGTCGGACTGGGCTGGTGGGGTACTGGGAAAAAACCCTTTGTACTCACGGCAAATACAAAGTGCGCAGTGTGTGGGGGGGGGGCCAGATCCAAAGTCACAAAATGAGCTGAACTTTATGTCCCAAAGCTGCGGAAAGACCCGAAGTCATAAAAGGAGCCGAAATTGAAGTCCAGAAGCCGCGAAAAGACCCAAAGTCACAAAAGGAGCCAACGTTGAAGTCCTGAAGCCACTGAACACCTATGTGTGTTTTTTTATTTTAGTGAACCCATGGCCACCAATATATTATTTTAATACTCTATAGGCCCCTGCCACAAATGTTTATCTCTGGGGCCCGAATGTTTCTTTTAAACTTGTAAGGGGGGGGGGCCCTGGTGCAATGTTTTTTTAAAAAAAAAACTTTTAAGGGGGGCCCTGGCATCAACATATTTACTTATGGGGGCCCTGGGGGGCCACCACTGATTTTTAAAAAACTTTTACGGGGGCCCCTGGCGCCAATGTTTTTTTTAACTTATAGGGGGGCCCTGGTCACCAATTATTTTTTTCAACTTGTAGGGGGGCAATGACCACCAATTTAAAAAAAAAAAGCTTTTATGGGTGCCCTGGCACAACAGTTTTTTTTTAACTTATAAGGGGCCCTGACCATCAATTGCTTTTTTTTAACGTATGTGGGGGTTTTACCATTTTAGCGCTGATGTTTGTGTGGTCATTTAACTGTGGTGTGGGCGGCATCTGGGGTGGGCTGTGTTGTATGGGGTCCTGTACGCAAGTGTTGTGCCTTTGTGATCGTTCGTTCCAAATATATGTCTATAACCCCTTGAAAAATAAGATGAATGTGCTTATGGCTCATTCCATTTAAATTTATTGAAAGGTATAATTGAATCAGTGAAGGAAAACAACTCATGTAGGGAGTATTACCTGAACTACTGGCTGTAGGGTTATGTATGTATGTAGGGTTGTTTAATTTAGGTCTTAGTACACCTACGGTACGTTAGAGTCACAATGCCATATCCAGTTACAGTTGTCAGTGTAGGAAGACTGAGGCAAAAAAATAACAGATGAATCAGGAATGTCCAATCTGCTGTTCCTCTGCAGTACTATATTTCCCATAACAACCTTAAATATCATTATACAATTTAAAGGGATTCTGTCATGGGAACATTTACAAAATGCATCCATTGAAATCCATTTTTAAAAAGAGTAAAAAGATTTTTTTTAATATTTAATCTTGAAATCTGATGTGGGGCTAGACATTTTGTGACTTTCCCAGGTGCCTTCAGTCATGTAACTTCAGCTCTTATACTTTTCAGTCACTCTTTACTGCTGCACAGCAAGTTGGAGTGATATCATCCCCCTCCCTGCCCCCCCATGTACCCATCATCAGAACAATGGGAAGGAAACCAGATAACAGCTATCTGACACCTGCATTTCATGACCAACCTTGTGGTAGATATAAGAACAGTATTCAATAGTAAAAATCCCACTGCCTCTCCTCTAGTTACACAGTTTATCTGAAAGCAGTTGAATTATGAAGTGCTGGCTCCTTCTGAAAGCACAGGATCAGGCCCAGTGATCTGAGATGATAGCTTACTGCTAAAAAATACATTTATTGGTTCAAGAATAACATTTTAAAGGGTAGAATTCATTATTTGCAATGTACCCAGTGTAATTTAATAATAAAAACAATACCACAAAAATCACAACAGAATCCCTTTAATATGTGCTTTGCAATTTTATTTCAGTTTTACCCCTCTTTCCATGTTGTGGCCTAAACTGTGTCCTGCTAAATATTTGCACACTTCCATATAGGTGAGGAAATCTGTAACAATGGGGGGTAATTTATGAAGCCCAGGGAAGATGTGCAATACCACTATGGGACACAAGAACACTTTAAGCGAAATAAGATACAAGATACAAGATTCCTTTATTTGTCAATACAGACCATATACAGTTATACAGCGTATCAAAATCATGTTTCACTTATTCCCCCACATGGTATAATGGTATAAGAACTGAATTGCAGTTCTGAGTTCAATACCAGCCAGGAACTATCTGCAAGGAGTTTGCATGTCCTCCCTCTGCTTAATCTGTTTTTTTTTCAAGTGTTACAGTTTCCTCCCAAACTCCAAAAAACATACATGCAGGTAAAGAGACCTCCGATTTTAAGCCCCAGGGGAGGAAATGTACAGGATCTAAAAAATGCTGCATAATATGTTGTCACATTATAAATAAAGGACAATTGTAATCATTCAGATACACGAGTTAGGGAGCAGGATGGGGATGCTTTCAATACAGTGCTGCCAAATGTAGGTGACCCTTTTTTCATGAGGGTAGCTGCAGTTCTCTGTAACAAAGCACACAGACCTGTGGAAATGGACAATGGATCATGGCAAAGTGCAAACAATGGCACAGTGCACCGTGCCTTCCTGTTGATAAATGAATCCTAATGTCTCACTGCTATTGCTCATGAAATGTCTCTTCCCTTTTATTTTTAATTAACAGTTTATTACATTTGACAGGCTTTCAAATGTTGAGATCAATCGAGTACAGAAGGAAAGAAAGAAGAAAATGACAAAGTGGTAATTCCTTATAAATTGTATAATAAATAATGAAAGAAAGTAAGTTAGTGGGGGCAAACTTTTATAATGACGATAATACTGTAATAACAAAATATGAGAAAAGGCAGTTGTGAATATTCCCTCCCTGCATACAGCACTTTCGGCATTCGTCAGTGTTTTTATTAATGGGGACAAGCTGGGAACATCAGTATCAGTGTTAGTATCACTTTAATTGAGCCAATCAGATGCACAGGTTAGGGAGTGCCCATGGGCTCAAGGTGTACCCATACCCTATGGAAAATAGTGAGGACCGTACTGCCTCTGCCACGTCTTCTTGTGCAGTGATGCCTAAATGATGCACACTCGCGTCACTTCCGGGTTTGACGTGGTGCTGAGTCTGACGTCATTGGATATTATTTAAAGGTGCTGTGACCTATAACACACTGCCCAACGTAGTTCCTGGGTGCTTTTCCAATCTGACGAATCTGATTTTGACATTGCTTGTCCCTGACCTTGTCTAGTTGCTGCCTGTCCTGACTCCTGATTTTGTACTGCTTTACCTGGCTGGTGTTGACTCGGTTTATTCCATGACTACGTTCCTTGTTCCCCGTTTTTCTACTGTTCGCTTGCCTGCCCAGAACTCTCTCCTTGGTCCTCCCATATTAAGAACTGGTGTTATCCGAGTAGCGGAGGGCTCCTCCCAAAGCAAAAGGTGGTGGTTATCGGCAGAAGAGTGAGCTTCTTTTGCTCCTTGGGGTTTGTTCTGGGCTTGGGATTCCATACGTAACAGCCTGGTGCAGACAGAAATGCATTCTGAATTTTGCACTGGATTTTTTATTCAAGCACAGCAATGCATAACTTTGCGCCCCTTAGTGCTCTTGTACCTAGGACATAATTAAATACTACGTTGTTTCTCCATAATATCTGGACACCCATGTAGAGGCCATCTAGCACTGAAAAAGGGATCCTTTGTGTAAGAAATAATTTCTAAATTATCTTGGCCAAATATCTTTTTTTTTTCTTTTTTGGAAATTCACCTAGAAGTGTAGCAATTGTGTGTCAGTTAAGGCATAGAACCAGAATGACACCCTCTGATTGGTCTGGGGCACTAAACTAATGAAAACAAATGTCTTATTGGTTTTTATTACTTACTGTACCAATGGCAACATTGCCTGTGTAATACAGAGCTCTGTACATCCTAGCTCTATAGAATAACACATTATAGAAAAATAGAAATTTGCAAATGTCATTTTAGAGGTATGTATTATATGAAGTTTCAGTTTCATCAGTCATTACAACTACATGACTGTATCTTTTATTTAAAGAGGTCATTGGTTGCTCACTGATAAAGATGCTTCCACATTAACCTAGGATATTAAATTGCTAAACAGCAGGCATAATTTATACTGCATGGAATTATGTTTGGGCCAGTAAAATGCATGTCATTCCCCTTAGAAATGTGGGTGTGCTTGCCTCTATTCTATTGCATGTGCCAGTAAAAGCCAGTCTTTCCTTTCCTTGTTTAAATGTTAACAAATCCACCCCTTTATATGAGTATATTGTTTAATAGGAGTTAATGCATATAAAACTGCTGTTTTTTACCCTGAGCAATTCCTGGACTCCTCTTGAAAGACAATTTTAAAACACAGAGGGGAAATACTCTCAAAGCAACCAGTACAATAGAAGACTGTTCCCATTCGTGTTAGTTATAGATGTCTTAAACTTAAACTAATGGCATAAATGGATTTTTCTGAATGTTATATATGTATAGGATCTATTATCTGAAATGTTGCCATCAAATTCAAGGCACAATTTATTAAGAGTAAAAAGAAATAATTTTAACCAATTTGCTTAAGTTGGACTGTATGGAAGAATGCGCTCCAAAAAGCTTTCTGTATATGGAGTTGCCAGATAAGGGATCCCACACCTATGTTAGGTTTTGACATATGCTTGTGTATATGGTGTTACATGAATTTACAGGTATGGGACCTGTTATCCAGAATGCTTGGTACCTGGGGTTTTCCAGACAAGGGATCTTTCCATAATTTGGATCTTCATACCTTAAGTCTGCAAGAAAATCCTATAAACATTAAATAAAACCAATAGGCTGATTCTGCTTCCAATAAAGATTAATTATATCTTAGTTGGGATCAAGTAAAATGTATTGTTTTATTATTACAGAGAAAAAGGAAATCATTTTGAAAAATGTGGATTATTTAATTATAATGGAGTCTATGGGAGACAGCCTTTCTGTAATTTGGAGCTTTCTGGATAACGGGTTTCTAGATAACGGATCCAAGACCTGTGTATGCTTTGTGTGACTGATGGATGTTTTCCACTGGAATATTACTGATAATGCCAGACATGTTCAATGTATGATATATACTCCCCATCAGCTCAAACTTTTGCAACAAGTATCCAGGCTGGAAGCATGGAATAAACTATGTGATTTTTTTTCTTTATAGGCACCTGTGAGCCACCCACCTGAAGCTGCCACCCTTGGCACAGGCCTTCCATACCTATACAGAAAATCATCACTTTTATCTCATGTTTTCTCATGTAATATGCCAGCTACCTTTTATTTTACATCTGGTTCAGCTCTAAAATATACACCTTGGTATAGGGGTTAGTCTGTTCACTGAACAGTTATATTTATTTTGTATTAGTTACAGATGACTGGGCACAATTCATGTTTCACAAAGCACAACAGACTAATTCAGTATGTATCAGGACCTAAAATTTGAGTCTGCATGCCATTTGGGTGGGTTTCCATAATCCCTTTAATAAATTGAAATGCCCTGCTATAATAAACAATAATAACTAAATTAGATGTAAACCAATTCTTGGACTTTCACACTTAATTAGTGTCTTTTATCCTCATAGTACTGTCTCTTCACACTGTACAGTTATATCTGCACAGTTAATAAATGGGTTACCCCCCCCCACGTTCAATAACAACAGTGGATTTTTCTGCTAATATATATGAGTGCTTAGGCACACGCTTTTGCTGTGATTTACAAGCTTTGTCATGGGTTACACAGACCTATAAGGACTTTTTCACATGCAATTGGTATTTATTATGATGTGTACTGAGAGATCAGCGAATGCAGGACCTTTGTTATTGATTTCTGCTGTTCACTGCATTGGATGCTGAGATCTAGCAGTGGTTAAGCAACGAATCACACTTTTACTGCCCCTAACATCATCTGGGGATCACAAAGTGGGAGGGATAGAGGAAATTTAAAAGCACCCTGTTCAGTATCAGTGTCATCATCTACCAGAACAGAGCTGAGTGAGAGAGGAACTGGAGTTTCAGAACCATGGACAGCAAGATTGTCCTCTTCAAGCTGCTCTGTGCCAGTCTGCTTATTGCCTGCCTGTGCAATGCCCAGTCCTCCAGGGAAGTGTCTGCAGAAGACTTTGATGGCAACAAATCACCCTCTTCTTCTGAAAGAGAGTTGGTAAGTACTTCTGTTCCCTATACAATAGTTTCTCACATGAAAACGTAAATATCTTCAGTAACTTGTGACCATTGTTGCATTTACATCTTATTGAAAACAAGTGTAGTTATTTCAGTAACCACTGCATTTTAGAGTATATTATAAAGGATCTTGTGTTTACATGTAATTTCACAGTCACATTTGCTATCCTGTACAGAATGCAGAAACTGTTGCATTGAATGTTATATGTTAGGGACATTAAAATGCATTTAAAATTGTACATTAAGAAATGTCTTTTATTGTGCTTTGGTTTAGGTTGAAGCAATGGAAGAGCTCTTGGGAAAATTTCAGGACAGGCATCCGACCTATCAAAAGAAAGCTCAGATACCACTGGTAAGAGCAGCTCATTGTACTTGCTTCCTTACAATGGTGTGGGTGACTGTGTTTGGTGTGAGTGTGTCTACGTGATTTTCTTTTAATGATGAAACTGAAAAATAAAGGAAATTTAGATTTTTAAAGTCCAAATTTCTTGTAGCAGTCTTTGATTATGTTATAATACACGTTTTCCATAATTGTATTTATAAAATAAATATCATATATATGAAAATGTGTTTTTTTATATGATTGTCAATGAATGCATCAAATTGTTTTTTGGTATATTATTATTATAACAAAAACTTAAATGCTGGCTTTTTAATGTTCACATATTGTTTGAACACATGTTTGTGTTACATGCAACAATCATTGAACACATTTCTTGGAAAATTGCATTTTAATATGGTATAGATTAATTTCTAACATTCCTCGTATGGATAAGTCTATAAAATGCAAAAGGAGACTTCTTAAAGTCATTACCATCATCTGTGATCCACTGGTTGGCGTGTTCACATATATGTTTATATCCTTATGGTATCTATACTTATGGTATCTTTTACTCCTCTTCTTTGTTCCTGTTCAGTGTGACATTGGCGAGAGATGTGCAGTGAAACAAGGACCTAGAATTGGCAAACTCTGCGACTGCTCCCGTGGATCATCTTGCAACTCTTTTCTGCTGAAGTGCATATGAATGTGAGTTTGTTTCCAGAACGTGCATTCTCTAGCAGCACCGGGGAAGAGATCAGCAGTCAACGTGTCTGCTTATAAAAGCCTGCCTGTCATTTTTAGGGAACCCAGAGACACAGATTCAATAGTAATTTCATGTCCATAGTTTTTCTCATTATTTGAAATTGCTAATAAATATCTCATGCATTTTCTGGTTTCAATTGTATGCATTTTCTTTACACTTTGGAATGGTAGAATGTATGTCACTGTGGATTTCAGCTACTGCACATCATGTGTAGGTTATTTAGACTTTCTCCTGCTCAAATACAAATATGCAAATAAACAATGTACAACTAATGCTTGATTTTTGTTTCATGCAACTGTACTTAAATCCTTTCACATTTAATTGTTTGTCTACTAAGGCTAAAAAAAATCATTTAAATCTACTGACACCATAATTAATTAAGTATATTTAATTTATTAAGTATATTTCAAAGTAAAGCCTCTTGTAGGCTGCTAGTCCACATAGGGGCTACCATACAGCCAATCACAGCCTTATTTGGCACCCCAAGGGACATGCTTGTGTTGCTCCCCAACTCTTTTTTACATTTGACTGTGGCTCACGGGGAAAAAAAGGGGATCCCTGTTAACACAACCAAGAAAAGATTTATTAGTACTACATTAATGTAGGCATTTTAGATTTAAAAATCTTTTTCTACATTCACAATAATGCATGAAAGATTTCTATCAAGGCATGAAAGCCCCATTAACTTGCAGTGCATTGTGTTTTTAGTAGGTGTTAAAGTTCAGCTCTGCTGAATAATATATATTGGAATATGTCAGATATGTCTATCATCTGCAATAAAAGTTCAAGAATAAAATATATTTTACAGGCAGAGCAAAAACAAATGCTAAAAAAGAAAAATACTGGGAATCTTATGTACCTTTATGTATGTATTATTACCATACTATAATTATTTATATAGTCCCATTATATCACGTTTTACAGAGTAAGGGGATTCTAACCACAGCATAATAGTTTACACATGTAAAATATATATGACATGGTGATTTCCAGTATCTATGTACTTGCTATGTGAATACATGGTTGTGTTGGTTAAAATAAAGTACATTAGTAATATAAAAACTGTACCAATAGCTAACAATATAAAATAAATGTAGCCTAATATTTTAGAAAAACTGTATTCCACAGTTGACTCCCTGTATTTGGGAGGGATGGGAAATGTGTGAGGGAGAGTTCAACATAACATTCAAAGGTTTTGGGATGTGGGAACAAAGGGAAATCGGCTGTGAAAGAGCGAGTATAGTTTAAAGGTATGAAGAAGTACTTGTAGGGCAGGGGTTGGAGTTGTTAGGGATAAGATATTCATGTTGGATGTGATGTGATAGTGAGAGAGAGGAAGTTTCATGGGAAGAAAAGATGAGAGTAAAATGGATCTATGAAAGTTTGAAGTGAGAAATGGCTATTAAAAAAGAAAATATTGGGGTGCCAGGTAAGTGAGGAATGAGTGGAGATGGGTAGGAATGAAACAGAAAGGGCAGAGACAAAGAGATATATGTGCGATGTAAAAAACAAGAATTGAAGAGAGAAGAGCACAAGGAAAGAGGTGTATGCATCAGGGGAGATTCAGAAGACAATTGGAAGTAGGAATAAGGCATAGTATTAAGGGGTGAAAAAGAAAGAGAATAGAGAAGAAGGTGAGAGGGCTGGGGGGGGGGGGGGGGAGAGCAAGGTAAAGATGGGAAAAGGCAAGCAGGGCTATTCCACTGTAAAATTTGCAAAAGGTTGTAATGTTACTAAACAATTCAGTGATGTTGCCGGGGATAGAGAATGCAATGATACAATTATTTAAGATTAAGGAAACTTGGATTTGTTTCCCATATACAGGTAGCTAATACAGTTTCGCAGCATTAATGATGTTAAAGAAATACTTGGTACAATTATTAAATTATTTCATGAATATGTTTTATCTGCAGCTGGACTTCATGCACTGCATCAAAGCCAACAGACTAGCATATTCTGCTCAAAGTGATAGGAGTACTGCACCTATATATATATATATATATATATATATATATATATATATATATATATATATATATATATATATAGTGAGAACATATGATTTGTTATAGAAACATCATATTTAATATTTCCTCTCTCTACCTACATTAGTTCATTACTAAAGTATTTATTTTGACAATTCGTATGACCTAAGCAGGCAACTGCAAGAACAGCATATTCCCCATAGTATTTGCTTGCCTCTAATTAACACATTTTGATGAGGTTTAAAACAGACTTACAAACAATATCCAGTCAATGTATCAGAGTGCCTAATCTTTCAGGATGTCCATTATTGAAGATAATTAAACTGAAATCCCAGATGACCCGCAGCTGAGGGACTGAATGGCAGGACATTTCAGTGGGCTGTGAACTCACCAGGCTCTGACAAAATAACCTTATCAACCTAAATGGGCTTTGTAATTGATATTACTGATTATTTTATGCAGGAATCAATCCTTTAAGGCCAATGCAAATGGCTAGTACTAATTTTTAAAAATACAGAAATGGACCAAAGACTCTAAGGGGCAGGGGCCTCCTTCCGACTGTTTCTCGTACCACAACACACTTAAGCTCTGTTTACTTTTTTTTTTTCTTACTTGTCCTCCCTGTGTGTTATGTGTGATGCATGTCCTTACAGTGTTTTATGAAAAAGTTATACAAAGGTTTTACTTATCTAGGCATTTACAATGCACTGTGTTGTACAGTAACTGTTCCTTCTTTGTGTCAAATTTAAAGGGTAATTAAACAATTGCAGAAATTTAAAAATTATGAAAAAGTTTGTCTGTCACCTGCAGTGATCAAAAATGACTGCATATAGAGTTTAGTCATTAATTTTTTGTGCATGCATCATCTCCAATCAGGTGCTTAGGGATCCCTCTTCAGTGGCCTCTAGAGATGGTGACGGACTGTGCCTCAGCCCAATACAGTGTTTGGATGGTTGCTGCAGACTACTTTAGCTTCCCTGCTGTGACTCTGCATTATTTACTGAAAATCACTTAGGTAAAAAGACACAATGCAAAAATTTAGCACTTCTGCACTTTATTAATATGCCACTATATCTTAGTATATCTAATGTGGCCAATGAATTGTTAGTCAAGACAATTAATTGGTAAGCAGGGTCTGGACAAGGTATTTTGGCACCCTAGGCAAGGGCTTCAATCAGCACTCCCCCACCGGTCCTGCATTACCATTTCCCACCTTACCATTCGTATTGCCCCATGTACCTGTGCCAGCAGCCATCATACTGCCCTATGTACCTGTGCTATTAGCCATAATTTTGCCCCCTCTAGCTGTCCCAACTGCAGCCAATCCCTCAGTTTGCCTCCAAGCCCCCAAATCCATCATATTGCCCCTACTTTTTTTCTGTGCCAACAGCAGCCAAAAAATTCATCATATTGCCCTAAACATCTGTGTACCTGTGCCAAAGTATATATTCAAAGTTGAAGGATTTTACTTTGATGGTCGAATATAGTAAATGTGCCCCATAATGTATGTGGGGTGGTTTATCAGAGTTTTCACATTTTTGTCACAATTCAAATTTTTTTCACAAAAACAAATTCAAGTTACATTTTCAAAAACTCAAATGTTTGGTATTATTAAGGATGGAAAAACTTGAATGTAAAACTTGGCATCTAAAAGCTTGAAAGTTCTTATAGAAGTCAATGTGAGCTGTCCTAGGCAAAATTCAAGTAATTTGTTTTTAATTTGAGTTTTTCAAGTTTTTTTGAGCTTGAATACCCACAAATTTGAGTTTTTTGAGATATATAAACCCGCATTATTCGAGTTTTTCCCACAATTGTATTCAATTGAGTTTTTATTATTTGGATTTTTAAATAAATAAGCAACCATTTATGTTTTTTAAATTGTGAGTTTATTCGAAGTAGCCTAAAACCTCATAAATTCGATTTTTGATAAATAAGCCCAAATGTCTAACTTTTTTCTTTTTGATCAAGCCAAACAAGTGGAGAGTTAGGTTAACTGGTTAAGTGGCCTATTTATTATGCTGTGCAAAATGAATATCGCTAAAAAATCATGTAAAAAGCTGTAAAATAAATGGCTAATTTATAAATGGTGTGCATTTCATTTTACACTGGATTTGACGCTGTTATTTTACTCTGCTTCAGACCTTGGCAATTAATTTGCACCAGAAGTCACTCTAGAAAAAAACGTATAAAGAGCTGTGATGGATGAATGCCGTATTTTTCCATAACATTTTTAAGTGGCTCCTTACAGTTACGCTTAACTTGTATGCAGGGGTATGTGGTTGCTGGAAATCAGTACACAGCTTGATGCCTGCTGATGTTTTACGTGGTGATGCCTGGTGATATTTGTCAAATTTGAAAGTTGTTTTTATGTCACCCCCTTAGTGTTAATATGTGTTTTATACCAACGTCTGATTTACATTTGGTGGTTAGATTATTGTTCTTTGTGAGCTATCAGCCGCTTTGGCTAAAGAGAAACAAGGGTAAAATTAGAGACCATAAAGAATGAGAAAACAGCTTGTTAATCAAGGTAAATTGGTTTTAGGGACAGGCTAATGTAAATAGTTTCATAAGGAAAGATCTTGTTGCATCATTAATGTCAGGTTGATGAGTCATGCATCATTTATTCTTAGGTCGTCAATACAGAAAAAGGCAGTGTAAATGCTTCCTTTGTGCAAAAAGAGTTGCATTCATGTATCTTTTTAGACAGTCTTGGGAAGCCCACGTATAAAAGGGATCCTTTTTTACTCTTGAATGGTGTCCAAAAAGAATCAAAATGGATTTGTCAATAATTGAGACACAGCTAATGATAAGAGGCACCCTCTTCTGACTGAAGGTCCAGGCTAATGCTGCAGAACATCAGAGGAACTCCCTGTGAGATCATGCATGAGTGGGTTTCCACGATACAAAGCTGTTTGGACTCAATCCCTCATTTTTTGCAGACTGTTAAGATCAGTTTTAGGGCAGGGATACACACAGTAGATCCTATGCTTTCATCCACCTGTGTTTTGTATGTAGGCAGAACAAACAGGATCCGTTGATAGTCACAGCGCTAGCCTGTATGGAGCTACACTATGTGGAAATGCAAATTTTTGCATTTTTGTGTTGATATTCGCTTAAATTAGCTCATTGGAGCTACAGTATGAAATGCATTACAATGGATCTGCTTTCCTCTACCTGTGTACAAAACGCAGGAGGAGAATCTGTTGAGTGTGCCCTTGTTTTTAGGCAAATCAGTTAGTCCCACTAGCCAGATTCAAAACAGACTCATGAGAGACTGAAGAGTGCTGCCATCCTTAAATATAAAATAGGCATTGTTTTTAACAAACCCCAACTGAAATATTATATAAAAGTTCACTTGGCTCTCTGACCAAGATAGGTAGAGGGTATCGTGAGACAAATAATTTCAGGTCATGTGTTGATTTAAACTTACATTAAATACTCTAATTCAAGCATCAGCTGATATCTAAAGATACCCCCTCTTACTTTTTTTCTACTAACAGGTCCTTTATTTGTGTATTGTAGTATGTTTTAGATTTTGTTTGCTAATTATCTCCTTATGAAACCTATTGTAGGTGTTTCATTCCATTTGCAGCTACTGACCATATTGGTCAGGTTTTTTACAAATGTCATATGATTTGGGGACGGAGAAGCAGCATTTACTTCTTGTGTTTCTTGAAAAGGTCTATTGGCTACATTATTGAAGTCTATGGCTGCCACTGTTTTTTGGTTTTCTATCTCTGGCATCTTTCTTGCCATTTAGCATCATTTTTAAAATACTGGTCAGGTGACAACGCTATCGAAGTCACAAGCATCATAATCTGTCCATAGACATTTATGAGACTGATGTTATTTATGAATGAAGAGAACAACTGCTCTTTTTGACATTTAATCACTACTAGAAACTCACCTGTTGTGACATTACAATAATTATGCCTGGATGGAATGCTAATTCCATGAAGATGGGATGCATATAAACATGAACCTTTAAGTATAGGAGGTAATCCCTGTATTACACATTCTGGTTAGAGGTCACAGATATGGGATCTGGGCTTTATGAACAATAAATACTACTCTAAAAATTTTAGGCACATGCAACTGCCATGTGAGTACCTATAGTAGGGTGCTTGTGTGCCATGTGTTGTTGCTGAATCATCTTAATTATCTAAATGCAACCTTTAGCCAAACAGACCATTCAGAAGTTTGCAGAACTAGAATGTTCTATAAGGTAACCTGATCATTATTTAGGATAATGTATTTATACATAGCATTCTGAAATAAAAGAGTAACAAAGCTACAACACAATACTATGGTTTCAATAGTAGAAAACAATGTAGCTGTTTGCAGATCCCCTAAAATTGTACGAATTGTAGTTGATTACATTAAAGGAGAACTAAACGCTAAACATGAATGTGGTTAAAAATGTCATATTTTATATACCGAACTTATTGTACCAGCCTAAAGTTTCAGCTTTTCAATAGCAGCAATAATCCAGAACTTCAAACTTGTCACAGGGGGTCACCATATTGGAAAATGTCTGTAACACTCACATGCTCAGTGGGCTCTGAGCAGCTGTTGAGAAGCTAAGCTTAGGGGTTGTCACAAATTATCAAGCAGAAAATCATCTTGGTTTGTAATATAAGATGATTCTACAGGGCTGATTATTAAATTATGATGCTAATTGCACTGGTTTCTGTGCTGCCATGTAGTAATTATCTGTGTTAATTACTAATCAGCCTTATATTGTGACATTTATATTCTATGTGTACTGTATAGTGTGAGTGGGTCCCTAAGCTCAGTAAGTGACAGCAGTACAGAGCATGTGCAGTGAATCAGCAAAAAAGAAGATGGGGAGCTACTGGGGCATCTTTGGAGACACAGGTCTTTACTGCTAAAGGGCTTTGGTGCCTTGGGCTGGTACAGAAGCCCAAAACATGATGGTCAACATTTCTAGCTACTTCTTTAGTTAAGCTTTAGTTCTCCTTTAAAGGCCTATCAGAAGTTTCTATCTGGCATATTACTGCATAGCCTGTTCTGTTGTTTGTGAATCAATGAGGTATTTATTTCTCTAATTTTACTATCAGAAAATTAATTTCTGAAATAAAGTAATATTTGGCTTGCAGGCATATATAAAGGCAGGATATTGATCTGGGAAGGAGTTAGAAAATCGAATTTCAAATGATATTTTTTCTTAGACCAAGATTAGAAATATTTTCACAGTATTATATTTTTCCCTTTGGATTAACAGTAATGATATGTGTAAATGAGTGGTTTTCTTTTCTTTTAAGTCTTATAACCTTGGAAGGAGGAATCTTGAAGCCTGCTCACATCTAGTTGGCAGATATTAAGCTTACACGGGGACAGGTCCCATTTCAGGACTTTAGTCCCGGTTAGAAATTGCCCCGTGAAGCGTTCCCGTCTGCAGAAAGATCTTTAAAAAATCCCAGTGAAGCAGCTGATCTGGTCCGCACTGCATAATTCTACGGGCAGGGGGCACAGGAGAGAGCAAGCAGGCAGCAGGCAGCAGGTTGATGACATCACTAGGAGACTGAAGAGGAAAGGTGCGCCTATGCAAACCTCCATGGACTCCATGGCAAACTGATCAGGGTGGAAGGATCCTGTTCCAGCATGCTGCAAATTCCCCCTCTCCCCCATCCTCCCAGATGATCAGTGGAAAGCAGAGAATGCTGGTAAGTATCTGTTTATTTTCTCTGTCTGTTCACTGAGTTTCACCACCCCCACTGTTCCCTTATCAATGCTCTTTTATTGCAAACTTTTAGCTGCTTCACCTATTTTCTCCCATTATGCCACCATTAACCCTTTCCTTACCTTTAATTAGCAATATTGCCTTTATGCCATCCTACTATGAATTCTGGGGGTATTGTACAAGGAATTGCCTTTATGCCATCCTACTATGATTTCTGGGGGTATTGTACACAGACTTGCCTTTATGCCATCCTACTAAGAATCCTGGGGTTTCGTACATGGAAATTTCCTTTGTGCCATCCTGCAGTGAGTTCTGGAGGAATTATACACGGAATGGCCAGTGCGTGCTGTATTCAACCCTGTCCCCGGATTTCTTTCCAAAAATCTGGTCACCTTAGCATATATCTTTGCCAATTCTTACAAACAATGTTACACCATGCATCCAATACGAGGAATCTATACGTTTTTCCCGTGTTTTCAGTTAGCTCACCGTTCTAATGTAGTGGTTCGGGTGCAATATGCCCCGAACCCTGCTCTTATTGGTGCCCCAAACAAAAGGGGAGAAAAAGACCTTATATCCACAATATTTCTTGTATATAAAGTTAT
Source organism: Xenopus petersii (assembly GCA_038501925.1). Lineage (NCBI taxonomy): Eukaryota > Metazoa > Chordata > Amphibia > Anura > Pipidae > Xenopus > Xenopus petersii. Next base: position 89,046,517 of record CM076677.1, read on the forward strand.
ACAGATAGGCTTACCCTTTCGGTAGTGTGACCCGGGTGCTGCCGCCCCGAGTCCGTCGCTAAGGAGACAATCAACCGTGTAGAATCCCAAAGTATGGGAGCGCACTTCCAGGGTCACAGATTGGTCGCTTCAGCTTTTCAGTAAAAAATTGCTTTTATTTAAACATTGGTTAAAAAAGAAGAATTACATCAGTTTATGGTCTGACGCATTTCGTATAGACATACTTCATCGGAGACCTGCTGGATTTGTAAATTTGAGTACATCAGCAAAAAGCATGCCCTCACTGTTTCCAGTCTCTTGTTACTAAATGTCTACCTAAATGTCACCAACTGTAAAAACCCTGGGCTGGAACTTGTAATCCATACAGAAATATAAGTACCACTATTGCAATGAATTTCCGGCTATAAAGTATTTATTCTGTATTGCTTTGAGGTTTTATACTTTTGTAAAAGTACTAGAATGTTTTTATCCTTCACGGTAATATAGTGAAACTGTGAAAGTGACCTCTTCGAGATCTGAGAATATTTATCCAGTGATGATCAAATTGCAGATGGGCAGCCGCAGTATGGTTAGAAATCAGCCAAATCTGGACTTGTTACAAGTTATATTGTAGGATAACTGTCGCTATATCTGTAGAATAGAAAGTAAAGATCCCCTTTTTCTTCTGTAACTAACAAGCACTAAACATTTTAAAACTATATCTTAAATGAGAATTTTCCCTTTTATATTGTGTTTTGAAGCCTTACATACCTAATATGATGATACTAGGATATATATTACCTGGGTTCATCCATGAAACAATCCCAAGCAACAATTGGTAATTTATGGTTACAGTTTTCCCTGGAGAGGGCACAAATCTGTTAGCTACATCCACAATAAAATTCAATCACATTTCTTATGTTTTATTCATCGGAAGACAGATAGCGTAAATCTTAATTATGTTGAAAGGAAATTAACAGAGCAAACTTCAGTGATGTGCAAGTAATAACTTCTTAGTGTGTTCTCCAAATCAGGGCCATTGCTTTATTATACAGGAAGAGATATATTACATGAAGTTTACTTTACGCCTACATGTCATTATTATATTCAGGCAAATGGAAATATTATGCCCTTAAATTTTGACTCTAATATGATGACATATATATCCCCTGCATACAAATACTCCCAATTGTAATACATTGATTTCAAGAAATAACCACACAGTGGGTCTGTAGAGTGTCTAGCACTCTTTTGGAGGTATGAGATATCATTTAATACAAAAGATTTCCATCAGATTCAGAATATCTCATGTTGGATTGCAGGTTGCTGACAGGGAACCCAAGGCAAAGGGTTTGCTGAGTTTTAAACTTAGTTATCACCTGGGCCCTTTGTATGGGGGCCATTGTGAACTTGAGCCGTTGCACTTTAGAATGACGTTTACAACAAATGACTTTGTTCTTTCAAGAAATCATTGCATCAAACCATACTCACAATCTGCAAGACAACTAGTATGCCAGCAGATAGAGGGAGGGGTTTAATCTTGCACTGCCTAACATATTATGGAGGAAATGTACAATTTAATAGCAGCCATAGAGGTCATGTGCCTGTGTAAACATTTTAGCCAACCCAGTGTGAATGTAAAGTGCAGCTGCAACTCATACTCCAGCAAACCAAATCGAAGGTTATCAATAATCCACATACATATACTGAAATAATACATTAACTGAAATATAACATATACAGTATAACAGAGCAGAAGTGCACTAAAAGGAGCAAATTTGCACCCTTTAGGGTCCATGTACATATGACTTCTTTCTGAGCAATAGGCTGATCTCGGCACCTTGTATAATGCAGCCCTGTATTTAATTCTGCCTACTTCTATAGATATGTAGACCTATACTGTAATTTACATTTAAGCATGAGGGCTACATCTACTGTTGGATGTGATTAGGCCTGTACTTTGTTAATTCTATTACAGTAAGTTGCATGGGCAGGCCCTGGTTTTATTAACAGCACTATAATGAAGCTCAGAGTACCTGTAAACCACAGTCCATAAGAGTTTTAGTACATGACTTTTACTTAGGACCCTGGAGTGAAACTGATTCATTGTTGTTGTCTCTTGTTTATTAGCCAAATTACAACAAGAATCAAAATTAGACAAATATACATGTGCATATGTGTGTGTAGCTGTGTGTTGATCTTTTAACCCACTCATTGATATGAAGTGTGGCAGACTTGGGTTATTTTACACAAGAGTGGCAGCCTGTTTCAGCCACAGGTACAGGGAAACATCACTGTAACAGCATCAAACAAATTGCAGAATAAGAGAAGGAATATCTGTCACTCTTCTTGCAGTGAGCAGATCTGAATGATCTGAATGAAAGAAAGATTTTGATTCAGCAAGATAAAAGAGCAACACCATATAGAAAGAAAGGTCAGATACTGTGCAATTTAGTTACTGTGGTTAGGAATTAACACTGATCTTCCTGAGAGACACAATGGAGATTTTGGTTAAAAAAAAAAACAACATAACAATGACATTCTTTAAAATGTGCAACGGGTCTTTCTTTCCTTGTCTTTTCTTTCTCAGAGATCAGTGTTGGTGGACACAAGCCTTGTTTTAGGCTGCATTTGTTGCAGTTTCATAATGTGTATATCTGATGGCCTAGCTGCCCATGCACCCCTATGCTTCTTAAATAATAATAAAAATAATAATTTATTAATAATGATACTGATTAATTAATTTATCTGCATGTTATCTCACATTTTCCAAACAGAAACCAGTTCCTTGTGTGTAACTGTACTGGCAGATGGGGAGATTTGTCACCTTAGCTTAAATTTGCATTACCATGGATGATAAAAATAACCATTTTGTTTCCCTACTGAAAATCACCAGTGGAAAATATTGTAAGTTCTTTGTTATCCAAAGTCCTTGAAGCTTCCTCACAAGGCAACTTCTGGTGATTTCAGAATATGAAGCGCCACATATGTTTTCCCATCAGAAATTTACTTTACTGACAATAGGAAAGCATGTCAGGGAGATTTGTCAGCCGCTTTAGCATGGATTTAAACCTGGGTGACAAATCTCTCCATGTGCCATTAGCCTTAGGTGCAGAACAGACTGTAGTTGCCCATTTATTCTTCACTGTACATTAGTGATTGCTTTTTAGGCAGAAACAGACTAATGCAGGAACATAAAGGAAGCAGTTTTAATGAAGTGAATCAGACCGATCCACTCACACAATCAGGCCGGAGAGCTTTGCACTGGGTGAGAAACGAGAATTCCCCAGAGCTTATCTGCAGCTCATTAATATCAGTCACATAAGAGCAAACAATGCCTCTTGCACTCAGCCCCACATTAGTCATTTGTGCAAAGAACATATAAGACAACCGTTTTTTAGAGCCTCTACTGAGCCTTTGCAGAATTAGATTCTTGTTTTCCTGTGTTTTCTAATAACTCCTAGAAAAGAACTCCACTGCCCCCCTCCCACGTGGATACCCAGGAAAAAATCTCACTGCTAACAAACAAATAAACAAAGGGGGGGGGGAACCAAAATTGGAAAGTGGAATGCGCATCAGTAAAAGGTTTTTTCCCCATAATTAGATTTAAGTAAACTTCATAATGTTAACCCATTCACTCAAGAACTTCATTGTATGGGACAAGAACAACAGAAGTTGCCAATTAACAGACAATTAACAAACAACATCCATTGGTAAACAGGGTATCATTGACTAATATCATTGACTAATATCAAGGTTTATAGTGCTGTTTTCAATGTAACTAGGAAAAGTAGAAAATATACAGTGCCTGTACTAAAATGAACAGAGGGTGATGCCATCAAGCTTAAGAAGTGTTCTTTTTTCCTTCATTTTGTCACGGAGATATTGAACATCGAATGCTGACCTAATTGGAAGGAAGAGTTTTACAGACAGAAACTGACCTAATAAACTCTGGATTTGAATATAAACAGTATGTAAAACTAAAGAAGGATTATACATTCACTGGGAGACTTTGGAGACCTTCAAGGTTTTAAACTGCTCTTTGATTTGATCCTTGCATAACAGGATTTAAAAAGAAAGGCTTTTCAGAAGGAAGGAAGGTGATGCCATGGAGCTCGAGTTTGGATTAAATCAGTCTCTTAGGATTGTTTGAAAGACATTTCATTTGTGAAAAGCTGACTTATTCTTGCAAGCTGTGCGCCACTGAATTGTATGGTTTATTGACTCTGGATGTACTAATTGCATGTAAAATAAAGTCCTTTTTGGGCCAATTAATACAGATATATATGCTTGGGCTATTCATTATCAAATTAAACATCAAAGTCTTCTTAATTCATGACAGTCCTCCTTTGCTACTATTCTAGTGACCTCAGGACTTTAATCAATCAAAATAAACCTTTTTTGAGACACAACTTTGAGTACAAAACTTTTCAAGCTAACAGAGAAAAACATGTAACCATCGGATTCATCCCTTTATCCTGCCTGACACAATGGGGCACATTTACTTAGCTCGAGTGAAGGATTAGAATAAAAAATACTTCGAATTTCAAAGTATTTTTTTGGCTACTTCGACCATCGAATTGGCTACTTCGACCTTCGACTACAATTTCGACTTTGAATCGAACGTTTCGAACTAAAAATCATTCGACTATTCGACCATTCGATAGTCGAAGTACTGTCTCTTTAAAAAAACCTTCGACCATCTACTTCGCCACCTAAAACCTACCAAGGTCCCCATAGGCTTTCCTAGCTTTTTTTGATCAAATGGATTAAAATCCTTCGAATCGTTCAATCAAATGTTTTTTCCTTCGATCGTCAGATTGAAGGAAATGCAGTAAATCCTTTGTCTTCGATATTGGAAGTCGAAGGATTTGACTTCGACGGTCGAATATGGAGGGTTAATTAACCCTCCATATTCGACCCATAGTAAATGTGCCCCAATGTGTCATCAGACTATGGCATGCCAGAAAGAAAATGGATTATGGTTACTGAAAGACCTCTATGGTTGAGTCTTGGATGATGAAGTCCACCTGTTCTCAAAAATTCTTTTTAGGTTGAGTGTTTTCTCCAGCTGTAAGCTCCATAGTGACTTAATACTCAACATCAACAATTTAGACATCATTCCCTCTTGGCACATGCTTGATAGTGGTCACCTTTAATTTTGGGTAGAGGCTTCTTCTGCTTAGTTCTACTTGGCCTATGAATATGGATGTCAGCAAAGAGAGAACAAGTTTGGGCTTTTCAGTCAGTTTAAATGTTTTAGTCCTTCCCTCTTATATGTTTTCCAAAATAAACTGTTAAAATATGGTTAACGTCCCTGATGATCTTTCATAATGATATCAAGGTCGGATGCAGTGCAGAAGTTGCTGGGATTAGCTGCTCCCTACGCCATGAAATGATGGTTCTCAGGCTATTGCTGACATAAAAATCCCACTTGGGGGACAACTAACCTTTAATTATAATATCTAAATATGTCACAACATGTATATACGTAACTATGTTTCAAATCTGCCCTTTCAACAAGTTTAATATTTTCTTACAATATACAGGATAGCAATTAAAAATGTGTGAGAACATCAGTACAGAGAATTAATGAGTTTAAGTGAGTGAAAACTATGTGTTGACAAGTTATTCTAGCCTATCAAAAGACAGCATAATTAACAGGAACAAATATAATTACATGAAATGTAGCATATACCAGCAACTGAGAAGTTAAAGGAGAAGGAAAGGCTAAAATTAAGGAAGCTTTATCAGAAAGGTCTATATAAATACACCAGTAAACCCTTAAAGTAATGCTGCTCTGAATCCTCTGTCAAAAGAAACACAGCATTTGTTTCCTTCTATTGTGTACACATGGGCTTCTGTATTAGACTTCCGGTTTTCATCTTAAACCTCCAGGGCAGGGCTTGAGCATGCTCAGTTTGCTCCTCTACCCCTCCCTCCTCTCCTCCCTGTTGTAATCTGAGCCTAGAGCTATGAGTGAGCAGGGAAACTCAGACAGGAAGTGATGTCATAGTATTCTATCTTGCACTATTATGGCTAATCTATTGACAATAAACTGCTTCAGTACCTTTCCTTCTCGTTTAAGGGCAACAAGCTTCATGTACAGTAAGTCGGAAATGATTAAAATGGCATAAAATAACAAATCAAGCTGTTTATGCCATGTATAGGAATGTCTATAACAGCTACATTTGCTATTGGCTTTATTAGGTGTTGTTGCTAATTCCTCCATCGGTGTCAGACTTTACCAAAATTCTGGACCCTCAGACTGGTGACAAGACAAGAAGAAAGACAGCTCTTTAAAGTGCTGAGGTCTTTTTCCATCCTAAGATGTTATTATATAGTACAGTGATTGAAACTGATCTCTTTCTAATGAAGATATTTTGTACTCTAAAGGAGTGGGTCACCTTTAACTTAACTTTTAGGGGCAGATTTCTCAAGGGTCGAATTTCGAAGTAAAAAATACTTCAAAATTCGACCATCAAATTAAAATACTTCGACTTCGAATATCGAAGGATTTTTTACCGAATATGGCCATAGAACGATCAAAGTAAAATCGTTCGATCGAACAATTAAAGATATTATTGTACGATCAAACGATTTTACTTCGATGTGTAAAGACTTAGAAAAATGCTCTAGAAGGTCACCATAGGCTAACATAGCACTTCGCCAGGTTTAATTTGGTGAAGTATTGAAATCGAAGTTTTTTTAAAGAGACAGTACTTCGATTATCGAATGGTCGAATATTCGAACTATTTTTACTTCGAATCGAATTTGAAGTAAATTCAAAGTCGTAGTATCCTATTCGATGGACGAAGTATCCAAAAAATTACTTTGAATTTCTTTACTTCGAAAATCCCCTCAAATTCACTTTGACCCTTGATAAATCTGCCCCTTAGTATAGTATAGCAAAGCCAGTTCTAAGCAACTCTTCAATTGGCCTTCATTTTTATTTTGTATAGTTTTTTAAATATTTGCCTACTTTTTCTGACTCTTTCCAGCTTCCAAATAAGGGTCACTGACCCCATCTAAAAAACAAATGCTCTGTAAGGCTACAAATGTTTTGTTATTGCTACTTTGTATTACTCAACTCCTATTCATATTCTAGTCTCTTATTCAAATCAATGCATGGTTGCTGGGGTGATTTGATACCCAGAAACCAGATTGCTAAAATTGCAGGCAGGCGAGCTCCTGAATAAAAAGTAAAATATCTTAAAATAGCCAATAATAAACGATGAAAACCAATTGCCAATTGCAAATATCCCTCTCTACATCATACTAAAAGTTAATTTAAAAGTGAACTACCCCTTTAATCAAAACTGTACTTCTATGGAGGACTCCAGTTTGTAAATTTGCTGCTGATAATGACTGGAATAATGCATCTCTAATTCATCAATCTGTTCAGAACTTGAAAATGTAAAAGGCAAATACGTCTAATTGGGTGTTCCAGAGTCTCCTGATCATTTGGTTGATGAGGCTTAAAGAATATTAATACAGCCTCTACATTGTACTAAAAGATAATTTAAAGTGAACCACCCCTTTAAATATATGTTAAAAAGAATCCAAACCATTTGTATTGGATATAGGCAGTTTAATAAAATCACGATTTTAGCCAAATCTCGCGAAAACACCTATGTGTTACTCAAGTTACTATGAAAAAGGGCTTCTCGCATCTTTGAATTTATCAACTCTTTAACTGAAAAGCTCAGGGACCACTCCCAAAAACATAAAGGGGTACATTTACTTCAACCATCGAATTGGCTACTTCGACCTTCAGCTACGTCTTCGACTTTGAATTGAACTTTCAAACTAAAAATCGTTTGACTATTCGACCATTCGATAGTCGAAGTACCGTCTCTTTAAAATAAACTTCGACCACCTACTTCGCCACCTAAAACCTACCGAGGTACAATGAAGGTCCCCATAGGCTTTCTAAGTATTTTTTTTATCGAAGCAAATTAGTTCGATCGATGAATTAAAATCCTTCAAATCGTTCGATTTTTCCTACAATCAATCGAACGAACGAATTTCGGTAAATCCTTTGAGTTCGATATTCGAAGTTGAAGGATTTTACTTCGAGGGTCGAATATTGAGGGTTAATTAACCCTCGATATTCTACCCTAAGTAAATGTGCCCCTACATGTAGTACCATATTATTTAGGTGTTGTATAGGCCTATGGTGGAAATAAGAATGGTTTTATATGGAACTTTACTACTGTGGGGCCATTTAGAGATTACAAACCAAAGCATAAAAACTTTGGGGCATGTTTACTAACATTGGAGATAAATATCTGGAGAGATTTCTGGAGATGTTGCCCATAGCAACCAATCAGATCTTTGCTTTTGTTTTCTAACTTGGCTGTGGCTGTTTAAATCTAATTGCTGATTGGTTGCCATGGGCAACATCTCCAAAAATCTCTCCAGATATTTATCTCCAATGTTAGTAAACATGCCCCTTTGCCTGTGAAATAACTCACTGAATCGAACAGGTGGCCCAGGTGCTCCTGCCCCAGGCCCTCAGCCCAAGGGAGAGAACAATCCGTATGTAGATAAACAAAATGTTGGAGCAAGGAACTCTGATAGGTCACGCATAGATCCGACTAATAATAGGTAAAAATATTTGAACGTTTTATTTATATAAATATCTCATGCCTAACGCGTTTCGTGTCACAAGGTCACTTAGTCATAGGCTCATAATTTTGAGATTATCTGGTGGTCTGGCAGGTCAGTACCGCCCCGGAAAAAATCAAGAACTGTTGTCCATCTTCTGGTGCTTACTAACACTAATATAAGTCTTTTTGGACCACTCAAAGATAAGTCACATTTCAGAGAATTTTAACCTCTGCACTAGACCGCAGTATTCTTTAGTCCTGATCCCAAAAAGCCATCCACTATGGGAATTGATGCCTCTAATACAACAGAGGGAGCAGTTCTCTCCCACAGATGTGGTCTAAAATAGAAGTGGCCCAAAGCACAAAACCTATCCAGTGGCCTTTATTATCACTAACTGAATTTACTGAACTATAACACAGAAGACCCAGAATTATTGGAAAGAAAACTAGCTCTTGAGAAGTATGGATATCTTCTCAATGCTCACATGGATGGTCGGTTTTGCCAAATGGTTCAGACTAATCAGTTGGGTTGAAGTTTTTATGCTTTTTAATTTTTGTATCACTTGTCATCTTGAAAAAGTTCACCAGTTACTCCCCAGTTCATTGTTTTAGGTAAATCCATTAGGCCAATGTACAATGATCAATGAAACATATGCCAGAGTGACTGAAATATTTCCAACAGCACTATAGCCGTTTTCTGAATGTAATTCATCATCTCATTGCGCCAATAATTACAAGAACATAGCATCCAATATTTACTGTACTGTATATAAGCCCTGAGTATATCTCTAGGCATGAAACCACTGCATGACTATATGCTGTATATATAAAATATATTATATTGAATATATAAATGCGATAAGATGAGAGGAGCTTACAATCTATTCTAAAGGAAGGCACTTTCAGAGGGAAAAGTCATAATGTAAATAATGAACGTCCATCTGTCTGAATGCCTGAGGGCTGTGGTATTTAAACTGAAGATTGTAAAAGTGATTGCAGATCAAATCCTTGTTAATAATGTATCACCCAAAGGAATTCCAAGAAGAGAAAATGTAATTGTTATTTCCTGATCTAAAAGAAATAATTGTTGTGAACATCTGAAAATGAAAACATATAGATAAGTGCTTTAAACATAGAGAAAAAGGTGAGTTTATGAATCATCATGTCAGTTTTAAAGGGCACCTATTATAAAAAAAACCAGTTTCCTATAATGTTGTGGAATAATAGAGGGGTTGGAGGAGACACTATTTTGCCCTAAAAATGCTAGTAGTGAGTGCTATGCCGCCTGCAATGGGAAAGTGTAAGCAGCCATTGTTGTTTACACCCATGTACAAAAATTATGCTTAGAGTCCCAAGATGGTCTCCTACTGTACATTGAAAGATCATTCCCAGTGCAGGCAGAATAGTGATTTCTATATGCATTTTGGGGCAAAATAGTACGGTTTCCTCTGTACTGGTCCTGCTATCTGATGCATGCATTACCATGTTATTATAAAATGTCATCTGTGGTTGGGTATAAGGTAAGAAGGGAAGTAAAGAAACCTATTTTGGTTTACAGCAAAACTGCTATAGTAGATACAATCCACCAGCAGCTGACCTGCACCACATCCACATTATCCTACCAAATGGTCACTTTTTTTGTGGGTCCCTGACCCACTGCAGAACTTAGCTCATAGCACAGTGAGCATATATCTCAAACATAAGAGGAAACAATTGGAAACAACTGGTAGCAACTCCATTAAATAGATTTGCCATTTGTCTGTCACAGAGACCAGTGTATTAGTTGACTCATTTCATGCCTAAGCTACTGTTTGGCTTTGCCCAGAAATATAGAATCTGACAGTAGGTCAGTTAACCTGTACAGTCTGTCTTTTAAATGTTTTTTTAAGAATTGCTTTATGTTAATCCAGGACATGTTATTATTTGATTGTTATTGATATTGTTACCACCTTTGTTGGAATACTAGTAGTACACATATTTTCCAGCCTTTCTAAAATATTCTCCTCCATCAACCTTATATTGTATGCCCAGTTCTAGCTATTTACTTCCTGAACACTCTTAATTCTGAATATATTTGCATTATTCTATCAAACCAGTGCTCATTCTTCTCTTTAACGTTTTCCAGGCCTGAAATCCTTCCTGATTTTCTTGAATTCAGCCATGAATCATCTTTATATGGCTTAATATGGTATAGTTTCTATTCTCCTTTCTCTTTTAACATTAAATATACATTATTTGGTGAAGCCTCACCAGTTAGAGAACCTACAGGCACACTAGCCTCTCTGTATTGTTTACACTCCAGTGCTCAGTGCTGAGGGGAAACCAGCACCCACATAAAATATTCATAAAGAGCACAGAACTTGTTGGAATTGCTCTTCCACCCCCTGGTAGAACAATTCATTGTGCAGGTTCTGTATTCTTTGCTTTCTCTATTGATTTAGGTGCCCTTTACACCTACATGAAGCAGAGAGCGGTGTCATAGGTGACGCTTACATATAATCATCAGTTGCTCTATAAAGTAAGTAAAAAGAGAAAATGCTGCCAGGTCTCCAATAAGCACTCAAGGGGGGGCCCAATTATCCTTATCTGGGATATCATGGATCAGTTGTAAACTTGGGGTTTACAGAATGGTAAACTGAGTAATAACTTATGTCCATTGTAGCAAGGTATCATGAAGACCAATGCTATACAGTACTGGGGCCCAATTTTGGATGTGGAACCACTGGTTAAGTATCACTGCTGTACACTTTAAGAGCTGACTGAGATTTTTAGGGCTTTATGCATATACATTATAGGTAATTTTTGGGTGAGTGTTTAATGTCATGGTTGCAAAAATGAATATGTCATCCTCATTATTATATTAAGTAAGACATTCAAATGCCTTTTTTTTAATTTTCAGTCAGTGGTATTTCCTCTAAGCTTATTTGGAGAGGATATTTCTGCCATTCAGCATCCCAAGTACAAGAGATACCACTTAATTGTTCAGTGGCTTTCATCTGATGGATCATCTTATCCTATCTCCCAGGTGCCAGCAAATCACATTGTTTAAGATGATCTAGTGACAGTTTGTTTTATTGCAGCAAGGGAAAGAGTAGAATGTGAGACTATTTAAGCTTTGATACACACTAGGAATAAAGCAGGATTATGGATCAAAGCTTATGTTGTCACAAGAAAATCATTCCATATATACTGTAGACATAATCTAACTAGTGTAAGATTGCAGACCAGGCTAGTCATCAATAACCAGCCGAGTGACTTCAAGCCGCAATGTTTAGCATAATGATATACCCACCAAGCTCATGATAAATAAGTCATTCACAGTGACTGCAGCTTAATATTTATAAGATGGATGGCTGCTTTATTACTTGTGATTACTTCCATTAGATAGCAAAGGGAATTTTGCTTAAAGGAGAAGGAATACTATTTTCTACTAAAAGTTAGACACCCCCAAGTGACTACTTTTACTTACCTGACACCCCGGGCCAGTGCTCCTATCAGCAGAAAACCTCAGTGGCCCAATGTTCTTCTAGCGAGCAGCAGGGTTTGATCCTCTTCCTGCTTCTTTGGGTCTCCTCGCTGTGAAAAGCCGAGCTTTAAAGAAAAAGATGGCTATTTCGCTGTACTGCCTTGGGAAAATTTAAAAACTGAAGAAGCAAGAAGAGGCTCACTCTGTGGTACTCGCTGGAAGAACCTTGGGCCGCTGTGGTTTTCTGCTGATAGGACCACTGGCAGGGGTGTCAAGTAAGTAAATACATTCACTTGGGGGTGCCTAACTTTTGGCACCCCAAGTGTAAAATGGTATTCCTTCTCCTTTAAAACAGCAAGCATCTCTGCCAAGTCTTAGGTGTCCGATGGGGGCTTATTTACTGATGAGGCAAAAGTGCTGTAACACTATGGAATGCAAAAGTGTACTCCTGAGTGTCCATTCATGGATCACTGCAGTTATAGTGGACAGGCTGCACTTTATATGGGGAATGTAATTAAAAATCACATGAAATGCTTATAATGACGTTTTTGCAAATCTGCCAAATTTTATTGCATACCCTACAAATGTACTCAAAAGCCATTAGGTTGAAAACTTTGAGAGGAAGGGGTTGAGGTCTGTAATCCGTCAAAAGGGACACAAACATTCCTCATTGGTGTGAATGTTTTTTGCGCTAACGAAACACATTACATTCCCCCATATGCATCTTAGCAATCCAAGTGCTAAACTGTCAGGAGCAAGAAAGACTTTATTTGCTTCCATAGACAGACAGGGCTCCCCAGTGTGTTGCATCCCATAGCACACCTAACCTAAGCTTGCCTGTCTAAATTGCCTACTTCTTGTTCTGTATGTTCTTCATTCAGCAGCAACGTTGGACTTCAGCTGTAATCAGAGAGCATGGATTGATGCAGTGTCTTTTTAGGCAAACAGGCTACTTGCCTGTATGGTGATTCCATAGTATGATGAGTCAGCAGGGACAGTGGTTCTTTTAACTGATCTCTAGAGAGAAATAAAAGAATACCTGGAAATTCGAAACATGTTACAAGTTTAATGATGCTCTTCAGTAATTAGGACATATATTATGTCTTCACTTCATTGTGTTAGACTAGGGGGGCTCTGAGTTATTGAACTGTGTGTTTTATAGACATACGTGATGAACTGCTGCAGTTGTTGTGTTATTTACCTCCATAAATATCAGTAGTGATAACTGGCCCTTATGTCTTTCTCTAAGCAATTTCACCATGTTTTGCCTTCACCAAGCACCTGGAACCATAATGCCTTCAGATCAATACTTCATTTCAATGCAAAGCCCCGAGGGGTCTTCTCACATCCAAGATTAGGATATTAGTTCAGCGTTAAGTGATATGAAAGCAATGTAAGTTGGTGAAAGTTACACACCTCAGATTACTAATTGATTTTTGGTATGTTTGGATCAGGAGGATTGTAGTTGCAGTGATTTCAATAATAATAAAGGAGAATCAGACTGCTGTGTGTACATGATGGATGGATTAATTATGTGGGAACAATAACAAAATTGCTAGTAGAAATTGCACTGACACTGGATTTTGCTCAGCACATTTGGCATTAAATGAAAAAGATACCATGAAAATATATTTATAGTAATAGGAAGAACATATTTTATTTGTATTAATGTACATTAATATAAATAGGGCATAGTCGTCTTTGCTCACTTGCCTTTATTTATGAGGCTAACAGCTGACATTTAGCTTAACTAAAAAACAATGAACAGTAGCAACAACAGCAACAAAGCCATCTAATGAGTACGAGTGCAAGTGCAAGTGCTATTAGCTGGGAATCTCTAGATCAGGGGGCCCCAAAGCTTTTTTTCCACATTTAAATGTAAAAAAAAGTTTTAGAACAACATAAGCATGCAGAAAGTTTATGGGGGTGTGCTTATGGGGGCTGTGATTGGCTGTTGGTAGCCCCTATGTGGACTGGCAGCCTTCATCAGGCTCTGTTTGGCAGTACAAATATTTTTTTATGCATCTAAAGCTTGCCTTCAAGACAGAAGTACTTTGAGGCTTTGAGGCCACTGAGAACAACATCCAATGGTTTGGTGAGCAACATGTTTCTTGCAAGCCACTGGTGGGGGATCACTGCTCTAGATGAACCAAGGAAATTGAAAAATATTCTGTGCACATGACAAGCAATGTCCTTCAATTACTATTTTGGGGCATAGATTGACATATAGATGATATATCCTAAGAGTGGTAACAGGAAAATAAAGTACAATGTCCACTTCTCTTAAATGCACTGAAAAAAAGGGTTTAAGGTTAAATAGCTGACACTCTACCGAAGAATTCTCACCATAGTTTTTAGTCTTATAATCATATTGCTGATTAGACTGATTACATATTGCACCCTAGACACCCTCACTTGAACAGAAATATAAATTGGTAGATAGTGGAGCTCATTTATAAACACTGGGCACATTTCCTCCTGGGCAGTAACTCATGACAACCATACAGATTATTGCTTTCATTGTAACCTGTAGTTTACTAAAAAAAAGCTAATCACTGATTGGTTGCTATGGGTTACTGCACAAATTTGCCCAGTTTTTTTTAAATGCACCCAACTGTCTCCAGATTTTGAGATTCCAGGAATCTAACAACAGTTGCCCCACAAGGAAATTCTCTATATTCAGGGGTGCTTCGCCAATGAGGCGAGTTGAGGCTGTCGCCTCAGGCGGCAGCACCCCACTAGGTACCAGGGGCAGCAAAAATGCTGCTCCTGGTACTTTAAGAGCGAATTTCTGGGGGAGGGGGGCAGCAGCAACTGCTGCTGCCTCAGGTGGCGGAGGGGCCAGGATCTCCCCTGTCTATATATGCAGATGAAGCAATAATGATAAGGTTCATGCAATACAGAATAAACTTTCCTGCATAATTTCTCACTAGTGGCATAACTGGCCCCACCCCCGCCCCCATGCAGCAGACGTAATTGCGAAGTGAGAGCATTGAGATGGGGATTACGGCAAAGGCTTCTGACTGAGCCAACTAACTGCTATGGTGTCTTAGCTGTAGCAGATTGGATTGGTTTATTCAAAGGTTTGCACAACATGAGAGCTCTTAAGTTTCAGGACACAGTAGGTGTGTAAATACTGCACTGTAATTCCGTTTTCAAAATATTAGTAGTTTTTACACTGTGTAACAAGTTACCCTGGTGATCCAGTGGGCCGCGGGGATGGCCACCATGTTGCTCTTCTTCCTCTTGTTTGCTGGTTTGCCAGTTTGCCAGCTTTAATGTGCTGAGCATGTGACGTCATCACGCCTGTGGCACCAAATTTAAAGTATTTAAAGGAGCTTTCGGGCTTGGAATCGTTGCTGTTGTTAGATCTAATCTGATTAGTTTCCTGGGTGTGATTTTGTCTGTGAATATCCTGGTTTTGATCCCTACCTGTCTGACTATTCTGAACTCTGCCAATTCCGACCTTCTGCTTGCCTGACTATTCTTGAATGCTGCCTGTACCGACCCTGACCTGATTGACCTTGCTTAAACTCAGCCAGTACCGACCACTGCCTGTCTGACCTTGCCTGAACCCTGCCTTTACTGACCCCAGCCTGCCTACCTACACTATTCTGTCTATTCCTGTGAAGTTGGTGTTGCCGTCCGTCTTAAACTTGCCCCTTTGCTTGTCCACAATTCCTTGATTTGCTCCTCACATATTAAGACCTGGTGGAATCTGAGTAGCTGAGGGCACCTCCCGAGACCAAAGGCGGCTGCTACAGGTGGAAGACTGAGATGTGACCTGGAGCTTAGCACTAGTTCTGGATTCAGGGTACCGATTCTTAAACTAACTGGCATTCAGAATGACACACCCTCACCCTCCCGACGTTGGTTAACGCCTCAAATGGACTGCAATGTGATGCCATCAATCATAATCACATTGCAGTAAATCCACATGTAGTCATCTTCATAAACCCCCCTAGCTCTTCTTGTTTTCTATACAATATCCAGAGCCTGGCTCTGCAGGACTTGCAATGTCATTTCCTTTGCAGAATAATGCAAATTACACTGAAACAGCATAACTTCTACTTATTATTATTAATATTATTATTCATTTATGAGCAGAGGGAAATGGGATAAAACATAAGAACATAACATTTCATTACATTTAATGGGCGTGATTTATCTGTGAGCCAGCTGTGTGGGACCAGCATTAGCACGGCTCTAGGTATAACTTTGCATAACTGTACTGTTACAATATTTACTATACAATAGTTCTCCACACACATGATTATTTTAAGAGTACAATAGAGAATGGGACAACTGCTACAAAGAAATGTAACCTAACCTCCTCTTTTGAGCTTGAACAGTGGATAAACACCCCTACTCATGAGGATGCCCACTTTCTGGATCTAGTCTTCACCAAAATTATTTTTGGTATTAACATTTTTTGTATTATCAAGACTTTTTTACTGTTACTAGCCCTTGTACTCACACCATTTCTGTTATATAATAATGTTCTCTACTAATGTGACTACATATTAATGCAAACTGTTAGCAACTCTCACTGGGTAAGCAGCACTACCAGCAGAAGCCACAACTGAGTGTTTTGGCTTGAAAAAAAAAATGGCCCAACCAATGTCGAACTGGCCCATCGGGATACCAGAAAAACTCCTGGTGGGCCCAGGTCTCAGTGGGCCTTCATGCTGCTAAACATTTGGCCTACTTCAAGGCCATAATCTTATTCTTATAGAACAAAGAGGCTAAATCGATGGAATAATAGATTATAGTATGTAAAGAAAAGAGACTAGGAGAATAGAGATTGAGTTAGGAGAGGAAGAATAATGGTACTGAGAGGGGGACCCTGGTTTAGGGTTTTTTGGTGGGCCCTGGTGTCCCAGTCCCACCTCTATAGCATTTTAATATAATTTCTTGCAGTATTTAAGCTTTGGTGTGGGACAATGCCTGGCTTATTAATGGATTCATATTTATTTATTGAGCCATTCAAGAGAATTCAAGGCTACATTTATTTACTGTTATTATATTTCACTGTGAAGAAATTAGTTTAGAGGCTTATCTTGTAAAGCTCATTGCTGCACATTTTCAGTGCAAAGACTCCCAACAGATTACATTGGTTTACATAAGTTCATGTAAAGGTACAACACATGGGGAACATACATAAACCCTTTGGCTTACAATAAATAATACATTTCAACATTAATATCCGTTACAGAAAGCAATTATTAAGACAGATTGAACAGTAAAAAAGGCTACAAGACAGCTGATAAGGATGCGAAAGGCTGCAGCTCAAAGCTTTATTGATTGATGTTAATAACACCAAAACATATCATCCAGTCACTTCTGCCTTCTTTAAGATTTCTTTTGTATGTGTGTGCGTATTTAAATAAAAGACACAGATTTCACAAAGGGAAGTGCTGGTCCAGGGATGATTTATTCCACATTGAAATAATATATATGTGTGTGTGTGTGTTTTTTCTCTTTAGAGGTAAACAGGTTACATACAGAAATCCCACAAAGGCCCTCTGGTTTTATGTATTAAAGGTCAGGGGTAGTCAACAATATACGATACGATTGTTGGGGACCAGCGAAACTGAATTCAATTATTAAGGATTTTCCATGAGATAGAGCACCTTTTTGAAAAGAAATTCACAGGCCCAGAAAATTTCAAAATCAAAAATTTCAAATCAAAAACCTGCACTGCTGTCTTAACTTCATTTTCCAGTCATCCCTAGAGGGGCACAAATAAATTCAAATTTCAGAATTTTTATTTTTTTGTGGCTATCCAGTTATTTGGCTGTTTTTGTTCAACAGTTCTCTAGTTTGGAATTTCAGCAGCTATCCGTTTGCTAGAATAGTGCGTACCTTAGCAACCAGGCAGTAGATTAAATGAGAGATGGGACTATGAATAGGAGAGGACCAAACAGAAAGATAAGGAAATTTTAAGCTTACAGAGTAACTGTCAGTGACCCCCATTTGAAAGTTAGAAAGATGTAGAAGAGAAAGGCAAATAATGAAAAAACTATATATATATATTTATATATATATAAAAACAAGGGAAAGTTGTGCTCACCACTAGGGTGAGCTTACATATATTGCAATATATAGACAAACAATCCCTATTTTGTTTAAAGGGTAAGGCATTTATCAGTAGCAGTATGCACAAAATGTCTCTGTCTTAAATATATTGATAATGGGTTGAGTGCTGAGGACTTTTGTAATTGTGTGTATATATATATATATATATATATATATATATATATATATATATATATATAATAATTGAGACCCATTGCATAGTTGCTAGGAATAGGACATTCTAAGAAAAAAAGCCTCCATTTTGCATGAAAAAAAGCATGCAGGGTCGGACTCCGGCCCCCTTGTCCCCCTTGCACATACGCTAACGGTGCCCCATTGGTTTCACATGCGCACTCGGCACCCCTTCGGCGCTGCACGTCACCAACTAACATTTTTTTTAAAAGCAACAAGCACTGGGAGAGGGGGGTCTGGCCTGGTGGGGGCCCATGAGAGTAGGGGCCCACAGGGGTTTTTCCCAGTGTCCCGCTGGGCCAATCCAACACTGTTGGCAAGTTCTATAGAAGAAGACTCTGAATATACTAATAATTCATATTATTAATATGTCAAAATGTGTAGCCAGCCATAACCATAAACCATAGATTTTTTAAATGTCCCTTTTCTCTGTAATAATAAAAAAGTACCTTTTTAGAAGCAAAACCAGCATATTGGGTTTATATAACGTTTACATGATTTTCTACTAGACTAAAGGTATGAAGATCCAAATTACAGAAAGATCCATTATCTGGAAACCCCCATTCTGGATAACAGGTCCCATACCTGTACTTCGGTTCCCCTTTTGTAGGGCCAGTGTTCTTTATCTTTACCAAAAAATTCTGCTTATAAATGGCAAAACATGCCTCACTACATCTGTATACAAGACTGAGATACAAAACAAACTTTTTTCTTTTTACGGGTTTGCAGGGGAATTTACACCCCTGTATTTGCATTTAGCAACAGACTAGAACTGACAGTGCACATGTTTTGTTTGAAATTAAAGGACACGTCAACCCAAAAAAAGATTTTTTTTTTTGCCTAATAAAAGAAAACACAATTATAAGAAACGTTCCAATATGAATTTATTAAAAATTGTTAGTGCTTTAAAAGTTATTTGTAATTTGCTATTGAAAACAGCTTTACTTAACTCCTGGTTGTTATTTTTAAGCAATGTTGTGAAAGCCAATCTCCTTCAGTAAGACAGGTCTGTTAATCGAAAAAGGAAGTCGTTTGTACCAGTATCACGATAGGGCTCCTGCGCCACAGCTTCTGTCCCAAAATAGAAGCAATGCAAATGCCAAGTCTTTAGAATTGTGGACAAACAGGAACATAAAACCGCAGGTGCTGTGCTACAAGGTTTTTTATTTTTCACAACATGTTTCGAGCTAAAGTGGCTCTTTTTCAAGTGTTCAAGAGCCACTTTAGCTTGAAACATGTTGTGAAAAATAAAAAACCTTGTAGCACAGCACCTCCGGTTTTATGTTCCTGTTTGTCCACAATTCTAAAGGTCTGTTAATTAGTTGTCTTGTGTTACATTGTTTCAAAAGCCAGAGTCACCAGGGCAGAGAACAGAAAGGGACAAATATTTCTTCTAAAAAAAACCTTTATTTTGATATGTAAACACTTTGCACAGAATATTATTAGGGTATTATTTTCTCCATTTTCATTATTGTATTTCTTCAAGCCATTACTTCAGAGATAGGCTACAATGTTTTGCCCATTATTAAAATATTATATTATTGAACCAATGTTTTAGTTGGCTTTGCCAGAGTTTACTTGAAAATTGAATTTGAAGTTCTAGAGTTTCTGTAGTTGTATGTGTAAGGCTATACTATAAAGCACCAATGGTCATTATAATGATATACCCCTCAGGGTAAGAGAGAGAATACACAGCTTAGGCAGAGGCACTCCCATCTTTCAGTCTTTACCCTAAGTGGAGCCCCAAAGGATGTCTCTCTAGACCCTGGCTCTGATATTGAAGGGGCAGATTCACTAAAGGGTGAATTGTCGTCAGTGTCAGCTTCGCACACATCACACCACTTTAAATGAGCAAATTCACTACCACTATGCTAATTCACCTGGGCGCCGAACGCTGGTCCAGGGAACTTTTAATAAAGACAAGAGAGTTCATATAATGCCCTACTCATGAGCCCACTGTAAAATGAATGTTCCATATGTTATGAAATGTCTGGAGAAAACCGGTTACCCAAAAAAAGTTTGACAGGACTTTTGCAGGCAATTCGGCATTAAAAAAGGAAAAGTCACCAGCGTTTTTGGAACTGATGTGGATATGATGTAAGTGACAGAAGATAGATCTAGCTTCTTTTTAGCACTTGGCCTGGTCTGAGGTGGTGAAGTCAACTCTGGCGAAAGAGGTAACGTTCAGTAAAATCCGCACTTTAATGAATATGCAGAGTACCGACCTTTGGCCCGAACGAAAAGTCACCTGACGATAGAGTGCGAACTAACACTAGTGATGGTCTCTTTCGCTAGCGAATTGGTGCCTGCACCTGTTAGTAAATTGGTGATGTTGCTGCAGATGGTAACGCTGGCGAAAAGTCACTAGCCACTTTGCACTTTAGTGAATCTGCCCTTATGTCCCTACATCCGGGCAATTAGTACTAGGATCCTAATCCCAATCAACACTCTTTGGATAGCCCTGACTGTAATTCCTAGAGTGATCTGTTACAGTGAGTATGTGGCATCATAAAATGTTGAAATCTCACACTTATCTATATGATAGATAGATAGAGGGAGAGAGAGAGAGAGAGAGAGAGAGAGAGAGAGATAGATAGATAGATAGATAGATAGATAGATAGATAGATAGATAGATAGATAGATAGATAGATAGATAGATAGATAGATAGATAGATAGATATATGATACAGTATAACCCCATTTTATGTTTTTCAGGGGACCAGAAAAAATATGGTGTAAAATCCAGGAGAATATAAAATCAGGGAAATGTATTATGCATAATATATAGTAGGTGGGACCACAAAACAACAGTGTAAAATGTGGGGAAACTTAAAATCAGGGGATGTTAAATTGAGGTTCTACTGTATATAGAGATAGATAGATAGATGGATGATAGATTAACTAAACTGTTTTTGAAAGATGAACTGTGATTGGCTAAGATGCCTTACTTACAAACCATGCAGGAACATGGAGAGCTCAACCCAATCCCAAGTAAAACACTTGTTGTAAGTGTAGGGTGCTTATCCGGAATCCGAAACGTTGCCCCTTTTCGGGTCCGAAACGTTGCCCCTTTGTGATGTATATTTTGGGCTTCAAATAAATCACCGTTTGGACACAATTACAACTAACAGGTGTGCATACGAATTTTTTTGCTGTTTACTTACAAACCATGACATCATTCATAACAGATTTGATTTAATTGCAGTAGTATGTTGGAAAAACCTTATGAACACATTAAGCACACCTTGGAATCCCCAAAATACTGAATTATTTTCAGTAGCAGCAGTTTAAATTTTCCTACTGAAAGTCAATGGGTGAAATTTAATTGGCTGATGTTGGCTCCTCTCACTTTAGGATATCTAACAAATGACACTGTTTCATTCAGGGTGACCCCCATGATTCTGTGTTTTAAGTTTGGAGAGTGTGGCTTCAAAACTGTGGCATTAGTTTGAAAATCTTCCCTGTCAAAGTTAATGGAAAAATTGGAGTGTTTGGAGTGCCACCCCAAAAAGATGGAGGGTGGGATTGTTTAGAAAAGCACAAGCAACCTGCTCCTCTATAGGATGAAGAAGTGTGGAGAGTTTGAGTGTTGTACCCCTAAAACTGTTGGAGGTGTTTAGAAATGGGGGGCAGTAAGAATAAGAATTACTATCGCTCCTTTGTGAATCAATACATAAAATAATAGACAATCCTTCTCTAACATCTCAAATATTTCTATATTATTGTTTCACTGCTATTTTTTTTGCTTCTCATCCTCTCCAGCATTTAGTTAACAAGTGTTCTTTATTTGAAAAAAAAAAAAAAAAACAGTTTCCCAACAACAACCTCTATTATCTCTATAACACTTTACATTTTTATTAAGTCATTTTAACAAAGGTATCAATTCTTAGGGTGGCCATTCACGGGCAGATATCAGTCCTTTGGATTCTTGGATGATTTCTTGGACAAGCATAAGTGATACTAAAATCTATAGTTAGTGTATGAGTATCATTTGGACTGGTTGAACTTGATGGTCTTTGTTATTTTTTCAACCCGATATTACTAAGTAACTATGTAACAATGTGACCCCCAATGAACACCCCCTTAATTGAGAGAGCAAATCTGCAATAGGCACAGCAATACATTTCTTTATTGCACCCCTAAATTGAGGAGAATTCATATATCCAACCAGCATACACTCTATATAGAATGCCATAATAATATCAGAAATATTTGACTTAACAACAAAGAACATTACTTTTAGACGCATCATTGCACAGCTTTGGCTGGATGCTACAATATCTCCCCCTAGTGGAACTACAGAGAAATTGTAGTCCGGCTCTCAAATTAAGATTCCAAACATAAAAATAAAAATTCCAACACTAATGTCATTCAGAGAGGGAGCAGCAAGTCTCTACACAGTATCAATACATAAAGAAAGAAATGATTTACTGAAGCAAAGTCCACAGAGGGCTCAGTTAAAAATAAAAAGGCTTTAAATACCCTCTGTATTACATATTAATGTCTTAGTTGAGTTGTATTTTTTGAAGAAAGGGAAGTTTTATCTACCACCATACTAATGTTAATTTCAGCTCTGCTCTTGCCCCTCTATCTTGCTTTGGCCACAGCATTCTCCCTTTACTCTCTGGTTCTGCACAGATGTATTCGAACTTGAAAAATAAAATATTTATGTGAAGACAAAAATACAGGCAGTGTATTTAAATATAGTTATTCCAATGGAGAAGCGGCTATGGGCACCTCACTGCGGCGTGCAGCGATCCCTTCCAGGTCGCAGCTATCGCGAGACTTCGGGTGTTAGCCCCATACACTCCAATCTTCACACAAATTATTCCTCGCTAGCAGCGCTGGCCATTCAACAAAGGGAACACTGATGTTAATATCAATCCGGCTTTATTGTTTCACACAGTGCAGAGTTATGTTCACAGTGGGTGCGCTATATCAAAAAAAAATTTCAGTGTATTTAAATACCCCCTTAAATTCCTAAACATCTTTGTATATAGAAAACTCTACACACAACAGCCCACAATTTACTGACTATTGTACATAGTGTATAGGTTACTCTAATGCTGATGTTAACTCATAATGACATTCCTTCCTGCTAGCTGATACTGTGAGCTTCCAGAATAGGCACTACCATAAGCACTGCTGGACTCAGCCATGTCTTTCCTTCCCTTCTCATCCATGTCTCTCCTTTCATACAATATTTCACTTGATCACTCATCTGCAGTTTTGGTGGGGATCAAAGGTTTGGAGTTGTGATAGGTTCTTTAGTTGCTGGAAACCAAAAGATTATAAATATGAAATTGGTCCTCCATTATCTTCTATAATAGCCTCTAAGTAGTAATATGCATGTAAAATACCAGTCAAGTGGTAACTCTAGTCAGAGTGGGGGTTGTTCAATAAAAGATTGAAGGGGTGCCATAAATAACTGATGTAAATACACTTACCAATTTGTAATGGTGGTCCAGATGCACAGCCCCAAACCCTCAGTATCTGGGGCAGAATAAACCGACAGCAATACCGTTTTGGGGGGGCTTCACACCGAAAAAACCATGGGTCCACAAATATAAAGAAAAAAAACTCCATTTATTCATTTACATTAAAGAATCAATATTTCCTGAAGGTCCTTATGCGCTTCATGCCCTTGAGGCACTTAGTCATGGGCTAAACTTCTACTAAAGGAAGTGGGCATTTATAGTTGGAACAGCCATTAAGAAAGCAGACATATACAACACAACATTTTTCTTAAAAGAACAGTGTCTCAGTTCTATATATACATAAATTACCCCTGATAAAAATAGCTATAAATATATACACATCATATATATATGATGGCATCCAAACAAGGAGGATTATAAGAGGCACAATAATAAAAGAAGACTCTTTTTTTCCATTAATAACAAGAGACATCAAATTCAGAATGTATGCCCAAAAGTAGTCTTGTATTTAAGGTGAAAATCAAAAATAAACTCTCGCTTCAATAGAAAACTTGGACAAATCTCCCCCTCTGCTCCCCACTCTCTATACCTTGAACCTGGAAATATTATAAATTTCCCAAGGTGCATGAAAATGTTTAGACACATTCGTTTGTTTACGTACATTTATATCTGATGTGTTCCCGGATTCTTCAGTTTTCGAGAAATTTGCCCAAACTATTGAGCCTTACATTTCAAACAGGTGATCAAATAGCTGCCAAGACTTAAGCTGGCCATAGATGCAAAGATCCGATCGTACGAATCATCGTACGATCGGACTTTCCCATCTCCCGACCCGCCACTAACCATTCAGATCAAAGTCTTACCAGTCAGATCAAATAAAGTAGTAAAAGAACATATCAGCAATGTTCTGCCCCTGACAGCAATCGTACGATATCTATGTCCAACCAAAGCTAGTGACAGTCTCCCACTGAAAATCGTACGATCGGCAATACACGCAGAGATATTATCGGCAGCCGACAGAAATTTTCTAACCTGTCCGATCGACCAAATGACTGATCTCCGCCGGATGAAAAATGTCGGGACTCTTCACACACGGTCCGAAAATCGTACGAATCCTCGATTCGAACGATCAGATCTTTGCGTCTATGGCCAGCTTAACACCATAAAGGTGTTGCCAATATCCATATGGGGCAAATTACACATTGTTTTTCACCATATTTAAAATGACACTTATGATGATAATGGTTATTGATTTGAGACCATGCTAAGGGAAAGTACAGTACGTTTCTTAAAGTACATCCTTTTCTTGTAACAAATTAACAAAGTAGTGTTCTAACGATTATGTTACACATCCAGTCATCCCAGCCTTCAGGACCAGGCCGCGCCGCACAGGCGCCCAAGGCGCGCTCGCGTGTGCATGCGCAAGAAAGCGGTAGTTTTTACTTCTTTTGCGCTTCTGCGCGAATGTGCGCATGCGCAAATTGCCGACAAATACATTCAGGCGCATGCGCAGGAGCGCAAGAAGAAGTAAAGACCACACAGAGTCAGGCACCGGACTGGGGGTAGGCGACAGAGGAGGTGCGTGCCTGGCGCCCCCCCAGCTTTGCGCCCTAGGCACGTGCCTACTCTGCCTACCCCTAGTTCCGGCCCTGCCAGCCTTTATACATTACATTTTTAGCTAACTAACTAAATTAGAAACATCTTTTATTTTGCACAGCCTATCTATTTACCCAGTTTTTATTTTTACACTGAGCAATTCCTTCAAAGTTTCTAAACCTGACTTTCCCTCCTCCGCTTGTCAGTTAGAGTTTCTAATATTAATGCACAAATATGGCAGCCCCCTCATTAGAGCAACATGGGGAATCAGATATGATATTTAAAAGCAGCAAATACTTTTATAGCACAATTATAAATTTCATGCAAAGACAAGTTATGATAAATGTAAAAAAATTTAATTGTTTGTGTCACTACCTCTTTAAAATGATAATTCCTATGCAAACACCTAATATTTTTTCCTCTTTAAACCCACCTAGATGAAACAGATTATTTGCATAATCTTTATTAATATAGACAAAAACAAAACATAAAAAAGTAGGCACAACAGGAATGTATCCAACATAATCTCCTTTCTGAGTTTCACATACAATACATGGGATGATGAGTACAGTAAGATACGTGTTCCTTTTAACACAAGTTTGTTTGGTGTATGTGTACAGGGTTGCAGCTTCTTTCTTGTGATTGGTTATATATATCATATTAAGCGCATTGCTTTAATTTAGAAAATAAAATCTCAAACTGCAGAAGATGCAAGGAAAAAAAAAACTTTCTTTACAACACTATGCGCCACACAATGCAAGATCTCCATTTAAACGAGCAACAAGAAGCTAATTATGCCTTCGGAGAAAGCAGTCAGAGAGTTCAGTTTGAGCAAATCTCTGGGCTCCTGTAGGTCAGCAATTACATGGGTCTGACGCACACAGACTGAACCAGTGCTGAACATACAATTCATCCTGCTTTAATCAGAGAGTCAAAAAAGCTGAGAGGAACCAAGATCTTAGTCTAAAGTTGCTGCTTATATACCTAGCTTATTGCTCCACACTATGGGATATTAGTAGAGGCAGACAAAATACAGCAAACAGAAGAAAAATGAAGACACAGTAAAAAATAAAAAAGCCTTCAGCTTATGTGTCATTCATTTGTCTTGTACAAAGATCCCTTTAATATATCATCTATCACTTGATGATCCTTCGGCGGTTTTAAAATCCCCCGTAAGCATTGCTTTTTATTTCATCCACTGAGTCCCGTTTTAAATCTCTCCTCAAGCCTTCCTCAGCACATAGATATTGTATTTATATTGTACATTAGCTGTGACTTACGCTGAATCAAGCCAACATGATATATATTCTAGCCAATGACTAGCTCCGGGGTATGTTCATCTGTGCTTGGACTCTTGCCATCAATTCAGTATTCCTGAGGGGGCAGAGGAAACAAGCTGATGATTTAATGTTTTATATAGATAACCGCAACTGATCACAAAGTGAAAAAATACAAACCGGTTTCAGAAATTCATTTTGTAGCAAAAGTAACTACATTTAAGCAACATTAATAATAGATAATCATAATATCTTGATGAGCACTACTCACAAATTCTAGCTACAACTGGGCAATGCAATGGCATCTGTGAAGTCTTTAAATATTTAAATTCGAAACTACATCACAATATTGTGGCATCACACCTAAGTCACTAGGTCATGCTTAAGAGTACTGCTTGTAGGAGGGTCACAGGAAGCCCATTGCTAGTCTTTTAAGCTAATTTTCAGTGGAACTCTTGTATGAGGCAAGGGACTTGGTCTAGAGGGTGTAAAAATGTATAATTTCAATAATAATGTTATTATTCACTCCTCTTACTAAGGTTACGGTTCTTTTAAGAAAGCAGATAAATAATCCACACCAATAAGTGTATATTAAATGCATATAATTGATTAATAAATCAATGGATTGTTAAAATTTAATGATTATCTAAACTGAAACAATATTTACATTATTGACGATTAAGAAATACTTATGTGTGGTCTACATTATAGTTACAAATAAAAACATAAAAAGAAAGAAACATGAAGTTCAGCTTCCTTTTGTCCAGCAGGTCCATCATGGTTCCTCTCCAGTACCTCTAGTCTGTCCTCACATCCTGTCTCCTCACAGGTTGCCCCCACACTACTGTCCAGTATCCATCTTTATGCACGTTTTTTCCACCTGCCCACAACATAATAATTGATCAAATTGGAAAGATAAACCACCCAACTTGTGCATTGTCCACATCCAGCTGAACATGTACAGAAATGTAAAGAAATTAGTCATGACTTCTGTAGCAAAATTACAGCCCAACTATGATTCACAGGAAAACCAAGCTACTTGTAAAACTGAATCTATAACAAATACATCTCCCCCATATATATATAACATACATTTATGGAAAACCCGAGATAGCTATTTATTTGGGCTTTTGACTCAACATCGTCTTTATGGCCAAATCCTTCCAGTAAAAAATAAATAATGGAAATTCTCTGTAGAGTTTATAAAGCGGACAGCTTATTGGCCAGTGTTGTGGCCTACTGACCTGTCAGACCAATTGGTCAGAAAGAAAAAATGTAATTTTAGAGAGAAGAGCAGTAGGAAGAAGAAAAGAAAACTAAAAGAATCCTCAAAATAAGTACTTGGAATAAAGTAGAAACAAGAAAATGGCATAAGGAAGGAAAGGGCAATAAGTAAGAAAGAATTGAAAGATTTGGGAGCAATGGAAGAAGAAGAAATGAATGGAGGGTTGGAAGAAATAAGGAAGGAAAGTGATAACAATAAAAAAGAAGAGAAAGTGAAACAAAAAGAAAAAAAAGTAAAATTGAGGGAGGATGGAAGAAAGGTGTAAGGTCTTGCCCAAAAATGTAGTAGATATATATATGCAAATAACATTTCCCCATTAATATTTTTCTATTTCGTTAACCAAACTATTGACAAATTATGCTAAATTATGCTAAACATGAACAGTAAAGTAAAAAAGCTTGGACACAATAAAAATTCCTGACCACAGAATGCACTGATTTGCATTGCAGACAGAACAGATTTCTGAACGTCACAAATTTACACATCAACACATCAATTTCGCTGCTCTCCCAACAATATGAGAATGCTGAAATTGTAATACAAACAGGAGCGCGGCTCAGAAAGGGGTGGAAACAGTATGTAAACATCATCAGATGTGGGAAAAAGTGTTTTACTTATTGTCACTAATTCCCCATTTAAAGCAGTTAAATGTGTTTTTAGTTATTTTAAATAGCATATGAGTCAGAATTTAATGAAAACATAATTGCAGTTTATATTACTAACACATTTCACATAAGCTATAATGGGCTGACATTTCAGAGGAATTAATGCATTCCTAATCCCAGCCACCAACTGGTATAATACAGGTTTATTATAGATGTTGAGATGTACAAGGATAAATAGATCTCATTCTGCTTTTCAAATTTCTCTTTAAGCCACTTAACACATTCTTTGGTCAGCTGTAAAAATGCCTGATATACTTTCTTGTGGTTGTGAAATGTTTTAAATAAAAATGGGGCACCCCACTTTGGGTGTTCAAGAATTATGTAGAAAATTAGCTTACATGCAGGAAATAAAAGGTGGGTCCTCTGCAGACATCTGTATATCACAAATACCCCCCTAAAACAGGGTTAATTGAGTTTGAGTGAATAAATGACTTTCCCTTTACATTTTCCACTGAGATAATAACATACAAGAGTGTGAAAAAACAGAAAAAGAAACACCAGATATAAAATATATTTTTTAATAATATATAAAGTGGAGAATGGTGTGGTGGGCAGGTATGCCATCAAAAATCATGGGCTCTCATACGACTTAGTTAGCAGGGCTATCTAGCAGTTCCCCAGGTTATTAACCCACTGCCTGCCAGTTCATTTCTTGCAGATAGAATCTATCTAAATAGCATCGAAATAGCAATGGCTTCACACCAACTTGCTTTACCCCAATCCACTTGGCTGAGTCCCATTACAGCCCCTTTTATGCACAGGTGGTCACAATAGAAGGAGCAAACTCCCTTCCTAAATAAAAATGGTGCATATGTGGCTCTTTTAAAATCTTCTTTTTTGCTGAATTCAGGGCCGGATTTGTGGGGAGGCCACAAAGGCCTGGGCCTAGGGCGGTAAAATATTAGAGACAGCATGCCGCCCAGCCACTTTCCGGGGAGCACTGGGGAACACAGCTCCCCAGCGCTCTGTTGCTGGTTTGCACTCGTGGGTAGGGGAGAATGTGGGTGGGCGTTAGGACTGCACAGCCTTGGGGCTCGGCCAACACAATCTGCCACTGTCTGAATTTGATGAGTCCCTATAGTCAAGAGAGATCTGTACCACCAGTGACGAATGTGTAAAAAATTGTGGGAGATGCAGCAATAATTGGCATTAAACCATTACATCCAAACACACAATCCATCCCAAACCCTGCTCACTCCGCCACAAACACATACCCTTTTGTCACCAACAACTAGAGCTTTAAATTTTTTCTGGGCCCCTAACTTTTACTCTGCTAGTAGCCCTGGTTGAGGGGTGGCTCCCAATACAAGCTGTTACTTAACATTTTGGTTCCTAGTAACATGGAGTAGGGTTACCAGATGACTTCAAAATTCAGGGAAACATTTAGCAAATCCAGCTATTTGGGCTGCATTAATTGCAATTAATTTAAACCCTATTAGTGTGGAACTGCAATATGCATCAATTAGACATGTTCCTAGACATGAACTGGTAACCCTAGCATGGACTGTAATACACATTCTATTTAATTTTTAGGTGTGCAGGTTTCCAGACAGAAAAAGGCTTTGGTCAACCTTAATACATCACAAGAAAAAAACAGAAACTTTGTATAGGTTTGCATGGGTTGAAGTAATGCGTGAATTTTTTCGCCATGCAATCATTTCAATGGAAGTGAGAAAAAGTTAAGAAAAAAACGGGCACCCCGCTGCCCACTAGACCACCAGGGTAAGATTTATTCCTTACATTACCCCCCCTCTAGTAATTGAGAGAGGAGCTAAGCTAAACAGTTCTGGACTAGCAAAGGGGCACGATCGTCTCACCAGGTTACTGGAAATAAGAAAACTACCAGGAACAGGCAGGCCGGGCCAGCACAAGCAGAGAATCTTCAGACAGGCCGGAATCGGATTGGAGAGCGTAGAATAGTCGGAGAACAGGCTAAGGATCAGGATTGGAGAGATCAAAGTAGTCAAAGACAGGCTTGGTCAGGATTGGAGAAGTCGGAATAATCAGGCAGGCAAGATCAGGATTGGAGAGATCAGGATAGTCAGGCGAAGCAAGGGGTCAATACACAGAAGATCAATAGACAGGATTCAATATACTAAAGCACCAGGAACAACTAATTGAACCTTACAACGGGGAGTGTGCTGATACTTGAATTCCCCTTTTATACTGTTTGAATTTCGCCCAGGCGCAATGAAGTCATCAAGCCGGCGCATAAACCAGGAAGCGCGCCATAGGGAGACAGCACACAGAGGAAGAAGGAGCAGCGCAGTGGGCATCCACGCCGAAGGGCGGCGGTGGACCCCGCTGCCCACTAGACCACCAGGGTAAGATTTATTCCTTACATTCATTTTTTCCTCTGTAATATTAAAACAGTACCTTGTACTTGATGCCAACTAAAATACAATTCATCCTTATTGGAGGCAAAACAATACTATTCGGTTTATTTAGTGGGTTATTTATTAAAGTCCTGTTTTTCTGGTTGGAGTTTTAAAGGGGAAAACACCATTTTTTCTAAGGAAAAAAAACCTCGCATTTTTTGTGATTTATTAAACCCAGAGGCTGCTTAAAAGTCCAAATAAAAAAGTACTCCATCTC
Source organism: Xenopus petersii (assembly GCA_038501925.1). Lineage (NCBI taxonomy): Eukaryota > Metazoa > Chordata > Amphibia > Anura > Pipidae > Xenopus > Xenopus petersii. Next base: position 89,077,700 of record CM076677.1, read on the forward strand.
AAACCTGCCGAGGTCATGTAGAAGTCAATGGCAGATGTCCCTTTTACAATTGGAAGATATCATGATTCTGTGTTGAGTTTCGTACAATAATCCTAACAATTCATAGTTTTCAGGTGTCATATCTGAAAAACGATTTGGATTTTTTTTTTCGATTTTATCAAGTCTTTTCCCTCACCAGATTTTTTGGAGTAAATGTATTGATAAATATGGTAAAAATATGCATGGGAGTTTGGTCAAAGTGGTTTTAATAAAAAAAGTATTAGTAAATAACCCCCTATATGTTTACCGGTAAATGATTATCAGCCGACTAATCAATATTACAGAAAGAGCCCTTATCAGGTAAACCCCAGATCCCACGCGTTCTGAATATTAGGTCCCGTTCTTGTACAACTCTTCTGTAGGATACAATTGTTAGTAAGTAATAAGCTTAATAAGTTGATGATTTAACAGTGTTTTTAGTGTCTTGTGCACTTGAAACTATGTTACTTTATTAATTTTTGCTTTGAGAAAGGAACCAATTTCATGGTTTCCTTTTCCCCACTGGGCTGCAAAAAAGCACATGTGGAAATTTTTTCCCGGTGTCCTGCCAGCCCAGTCTGACCCTGTTTTTATTGCCCTTTATAACCCCTTACTCCTAGTTGTGGTGTATATTGAAACATAGAAATGTCTGAATCAATGAGTAAAACAGGGCATGAACATGCTCTGTAAATGTTATGTATAAAGTACAGCAAACTTTCTACCATTCTTCATTAAGGATTATCCCCTTTCAAGAGGCTTTTGAAAATCTATGAATGTGTTTTTTTCAATTTTTCAAATGCTTAATTCTTGCCCTATACAGGACAAAATCTAAAACTGATCGCAAAGTCTCATCCTCCTTCCTGCCTGTATGAGCCCAATTTAAACGGCAACCTGTAATGACTAAGGAATTCTGAGGAAAATGTTCCATTTTGGCAAAAACCATCATCAAGTTTTGTTGTGATGATTCACTTTGCACCCAGCTCTGTGTTTGTTATTCAGCCATTATTCATTTTTGTTTTTTCTAAACCCTATAAATGCTTTGGCATTTTCCTTGTGTTTTGATCTGCTTATAATCTGTCATGTTCCTACATATGAGGAAAAACCACAGTTCCTGCACAGTTCTGCTCGCTGGTAGAACCCCGGGTCGGTGCAGTTTTCTGCTGATTGGAGCAATGACCTGGGGTGTCAGGTCAGTAAATAAATTCACTTGGGGTGCCTAATTTTTGGCACCCCCAAGTATAAAATAGCTTTCCTTCTTTAAGGCTATGCCTGTCCATTGCCAGCTTGTGTAGTATAATGGAACACAAAGAAGCTCCAAGTAAATCAAATAATTTTGTGAGCCATGGCATACATGCCCACAATTAAGAATGAGCTTGAAATTGTATTGCAACAAACCCTTTACCACCATGAAGGACATCAAGGCACAGCAGGCGCTAAGCAACCTGTACTTATATGCGATTGTTGAATGATTTCTTCATGCTAAGTTTTCAGCTTGGAAGAAATCAGCCACACTCTGATTCACTTGGAAGAATATTTAGGAAATGCACAGAATACACGCAGAAATTATATTGATTTATTTTGGCCTACTGGGCCACTCAAGCTACCATGTAGCAGTCATAAGTTTAGAAACAAACCCCCAAACATTGAGGAAATAATTTCTGATTATAAGTAAATTTTTTGGGAAATCGATGAAAAATGAAAATATCCATTTCAACCATACACTGGTCAAAAAAGAGCAGCAACATTCAGTTTAGACAAGGAGATAAAATATTGGTATGGCGGGATCGTGAAAAAAAACGTGAATTAATGTAATGTAATGAGAACAATGTAAGATGGCCAAAAAGCAAATAAAAACCAACTTGCTAACAACAGAAGGCATTATGGACACTAGCTGCTAGAACAGGCAACAGCAAACTGTGTTTTAATCACTGCTGCCTATAGCAGTTCAAAATGTCTACAACTCACTGCAAGGCTACTTACAGAGCTTTTTGACAAAAGCTCTGCAAGTAGCCTTGTGTAGAACCCATTTTTCAGCAATAAAGATGGGATCAGGGACAACCACGGAAACTACACGTAGGGACCTATCAACAGTCTAATTTTAGTGGTTTTAGAAGTTTCTGAAACCACGAACATCATAAAATGCGTTAAAGCACGAATGAAAAAAAAATGCTGAACAATCTACTCAAAAAATACAAATCCCTTTAAAGACTCTAAAAAATTGTGTTTTTATACAATTACTAGTAAAAAAATTGAAAACCTCTAAAAGTTCGAATTAATTTAAAAATGGTCCAACAGGATCAGCGCAGCTCCAATTGACTTCTATATGACCTTAACAACTTTTACCTGGCGAATTTTTATATTTGTGGTTTTTGTACTAAATAAATCTCACATTTTTAGAGCTTTTAAGAGATATATACAATTTGTGGAATAAATAGAAATTAGATTGTTAGTAAATAGGCCCCATAATGCCAGTGCTATGCACTCCAGGTTTCATTTTGATTTGCAGTTTTGATAGATGTTACAAGCAACAGTGATCATAATGTATAGTGTGTTCCATAGATTGGCTGTAAAGAAACAAACAGTTTATTTCCATCCCCACATTGCTCCCATCTTACAGGCGCTAATCAGTAATTACCCATATGACACTGAATATGCCATTTCTTCACTATATTTTGACAAAAAACCACACAGCAGACAGGGAACACGCAAGGATAATCATCACATTTCAGAGCATAATTCCGCCATCAAACTGAAAGCAAAGGTTGAGCCATTTACTCTCCACTTGCCTTAAATAGTTCATATAAATGCTTAATTAAAGTTTCAGATTTTGAAGTAATTTCCACCCTATAGAAGAAATGATTGTGGCACAGATTTGATTCCAGCATTAAGTTATACCTACCATTATTAGGTTTGAATGATAAGTTCATTTAACAAGAAACAGCCTGTAATTTGATCATGATTCCCTTTTTCCTAATTGATGGCAACAACATTTTTTTCTATTTTTCCCTTTCGGAGCTCATATTATTTTATAAAATTAACCCTGTTGGTGGCTTACAATACTAGAACCAATATCGGAGCAGTATTAATGAATGACGTAGATCATTTATACAACAGCTCAGTGTATTCCATTGTTTTAGGAGTAATAGACAAAGGAATGGCGGGAAGGCAAATATAAGCATAGCAACCAATCAGCAGGTAGCATTTACTTGTCTACTGTTTAAATGCATGTAATAGGTATACGAGACAGAGGGTACCTAAAATCACTAATAGCCCAATAATAGCCCCATAATCTTATACTCATTCAGACTGGGCTCAACTGCCAGCAACTCCCAGTTGGGCACATATTGCATATGATATGTCCGCCTCAGATGGGCCCTCGTAGCACTGTTAGATGAAGGTTTAATCAAGTGAAAAAAAAGAAGGCTGGAAGAATTTTCTTCTGGTTAGGAATGATTTGTGAAAAGTTATCTAAGGTTTCTAATGTTTTTCCTATCCAGGAGAGCATCAGACCAGCCATCTTTCTTTCTCCTGACAGCTTTCTTGACTACTTCCTGACTTCCAGGAGGCGCTGTTGTAACAAAATTAATTCATATTTACAGTACATATATCCCTTAATATCTTGTAATTAAAAAAATAATAATGAATGTAAATTGAAAAAGTGCATAGAATAGCATTCTCATAGATTTTATGTTCACTTGATTTAAAGGTTTAGCTAGCCTTTAAAGTGGCCTATGAGGCTTATGCTCATCAGAACCAATTGGCCAATGCCAACATAAGTTGAAGGAAACTACTTAGCAAACTTATTTCACCAACAGTGCAGTATTTTGTTGTATTTGACATTATTGCTAGATTTGAACTACTAGGATGGAACTCAGTCCACATTGATGTAAAGGGGAACCTCTTTAGCACAATTTGCACGCTTGGGATACACATGACTCTATATTTTGTTTTATTGGTTGGGGGTATTTTATCTTATGTGGTTTATAATAGTGATGGGCGAATTTGCGCCGTTTCGCTCCGCCGAAAAATTCTCGTTTTTGACGCCGGCACCCGTTTTTTTTGCGGCCGGCACCCGTTTTTTTTTGATGCCGGTGTCCGGTTTTTCGAAAAAATTTGCGGGCGTTTCCCGAATTTATTCGCTGGTGGCGAATAAATTCGCCCATCACTAGTTTATAATAAAACACATACTATTATATATAAAACTTTTAGTCAATAATAACAATAATAATCATTTTAAATGATAATAATTATCTAGAGATTGTTGCATTTGATTGCACCTATGTACTGAACACTCTCAATTTGCTGTAAAAGCCTTATCTAGAGTTGGAGCAAAGCTTCTGATATTCCAACTGCTGGTCAAAAATGGTACATGCCTTAAATGTGTCTGTTTGTGTGTGTGCGCATGTATATAGGGCTCTGTAAATATATAATGTGAGGTTTATTGAGAGAAATATTGGTATTTACAATCAAAGACCCAGAGAAAAACCCCAAACCCAAGCCTTTTTTCCATTAGTTTTTAAGTCACAGAGTATAAAAACTTAGTTGTGGAAATGCAAACAATTTAAAGGACCAGTAATACCATAAAGCAGGCATGTCCAAAGTCAGGCCCGCAGGCCAATTGTGGCCCATTTTCAAATTTACACCGGCCCACAGCCTCCATCATAAAATTAATAATAATGTGGCCCCCTCCAGCACATTGCAATCAGTAATCACGTAGCCGTAGCACATGATTAGTGAAATGATCGTCTATACTGCTGCGTATGTGCTGAAGATCTTAGCAATAGACACGTACTGGCATGCACCGCTCTCGCATACGTCTTTAGTTTACAGTATGTCTATTGCACCTTCAGCCCTAAAGTACGTGTCTATTGCTAACACCTTCAGCACACACGCAGCAGTATAGACGATCATTTCACTAATCATATGCCCAAATATTACTGCCACGGCTACGGGCTATGTGATTCCTTGTCTAAATGAGGAGCGGCGAATACGTCCAGACTCCACTTCACCACTTCCATCGTGTACATATCTATCTCCAGAAGTGAACGATCCTGATCACAAGGGTCGGCCCTCACACATTCTATCTATCTATAGTAATAAGTCAAATCAACGGGACTTGCTGTATTTTCTTTTCCCTTGAAGACATTTGGCTAGTTATCCAACTGGCTTTCTCAATTCAGAATGACGTATACAAATATTTGTGGTTATATACCCTGGATTCTTACTCCAATCAGCATAATCTGTTCAGTAAAACCAACATGGGGTCAGAGCCATGTAGGTAAGGTGTTGATTGTATTAGCAAGATTGGAGCTATGAGGTATTATTAAACTTTCCAGGGAGAGATTGTATGTGGCAAACAAAGGTGGCATATTTATTATGCTGTTTAAAACGGTGTAAAAAGCTGTAAAAAGTAAATCGCAAATTTATTATGATATGTATAATTTTACACCATGCGAACACCAGATTTGCTGTTGTTATTTTGCATTGCTTACGGCGATAGTCCCTCTAAGAAAAAAACGCATTCAAAATGTATGTTGCTTTTTACACTGTTTTTTATGCAGTTAAGCCTAGTGATGTGTGGTGCATTATTTCTCCATTTTTACACAGCATAATAAATATGCCCTAGGTTTTGCACCCCCCCACCCGTTAAAACTACAAATGTTTTTCTGGGTATAAAGATGGCATATTGCATCCAGAATTACACTTTTCATACTGTTCTTGTGTTCATAAATGTTTTAAGGGATAACTATACATTTTTAAATTGGGTCTCCTCTCCAGGGCCCCTGTTTAAAATGAAATAATTACACTGGCAACATTAGAAAATAATTATCGACATAAATCAATTGATAAGCAGAAAAAAAAAAACATTATTGGTATTTGTTATTAAAAAAGTGTTAAATGGCTTTACATTATGGATCTACAATATACTTATAAATGCGCAGACTTTAAAACTACTTAGAAGAAAAAGAAGGAGAAATGAAAAAATAGATAATCAATAAAAATAGACTGTGCAGTCTACTGTATTTGTGTCTGTATATAGTCAATAAATATAGTCTGTATAGTCAATAAATATTTGTAGTACAGGTATGGAATGTATTATCTGGGACTTGGGGTTATCCAGATAAGGGATCTTTCAGTAATTTGGATCACCATACAGTAAGTCATTTAAACATTAAAGGGGAAAATTTAATATAAGCTTCAGCATACTGAAATAAGAAGTTGTCATAGTATAGTCAATAAAAAGTTCTGTACTGTTTCTGAAATAATCAAATTTATCTTCACTATCCCTCTCTAAAGAGCATGCACAAATTAAGCCATGTCAACATTGGCTTCTACTGCCCATGCTGTTGTGCTGAGTTTGCACAGAGAAGGACCAAAAACAGCATGACATGGCATCTGTCAATCATACTGAGCTACTCTGGATTTTAAGTAATGGGTGGTGCAGGAAGAGAGGCTATAAGATATGGCTTGTTTTGTTCTAAAATAAAAAAACATTTTTGCAATAAATCTCACTCCAACTGACCTTCAAGATGGGAATTTAGTTGTATCTGGGAAACCAAATAGGAAATGCACCGAAAAACCCTTCTCTACATTGCTTTCAGTCTATGCCCCACCACAGCTTTAAGCACTACCATACCACAGTTTGGGAAACTCTCATATGTTCTTTGTCATTTTAGCAAATTGTATTTTTTAGTTCTGATTACTCTAAATCTAAACCAAGAAAAAAAAGTGTGACTTATAAGTGTTAAAACCACGAAAAGCTCACCATCTAAAGGCTGTCAAAGTTATATTATATAAGTCAGTGGGAGCCATCCTTAGCCAATTGTAGCATTTTCCTTTAATTCAGGTTTTTAGATGATTTCAGATTTTATTTGCTATTTAATTAATTAATTAATCAATTCATTCATTCATTAATTTACCCATAATAGAACTGGTCATTATTAATTTATGGTAATCAATTTTGAAAATGTAAAAAAATAAATTCTAGTTTGAATTCACAGAAGTTAAATTCATTTTCTTTATTTATTACACTACACTTTACGGTACATTGTGTGTCCGGTACATCTATGTTGTGTTGTGTAGCACCATGGTCCTAGAGGAACGTTGTTTCCTTTCACTGTGTACTGTACAAACATATATGGATGGAATGACAATAAACTCACTCTTGACTCTTGACTTGACTCTTTTAGGCATCCATTGATTTTAAGAATAATGAATTTTAAACAATACATTTAGTTGTTGTTTTTTCATATAGAGATTAATTAATTGGTTAATTTGTACTGGACGCTAATAAACGTACTTGCACTTAATTTTTTAGTTGATCAGTTAGTTGTAAAATCGTAGTAGCTGCAGGGTACTTTCTGTTCTATAATTATAACATTTTCTGCAAAGCTGCAACATTCTGTGTTTTTTGTTCATTTCTGCCCTCATAGACACACTCTCATATACAACTTGTACAACTTGTGTTTTTTTTCACATTTTAATGTTTTCTTATACGGATACCACCCATTTACAGCATTTTATTTGTACCAGAATATTAATTATAGTTTATTAATATTCAAAGTAATGTATGTCCATGAACAGTCTTATTAAAGTCAGGGTTCAACAATCAGAAAGTTAATGGTCTAATCTCTAATGGGCTGCTCTAGAAAACAAAAAAAAATAGATAATCAACTCTGCTCAAAATCATCTCTAATAACACAATAATGTAGCATTTTGGGATCTTAATAATGGAGATTCTTAAGGAAAGCAATGGGTAGCTTTTGTATGTTTGTGAGAGGCGCTGTTACTTCAAATCAAAAGGAGCAGATAGGTTAATATAGTATAAATCAATATGGTCACTGATATCAGGTAGCAGTTTATGATATGGTATCAGTGGCGTGTAAAATTTATGGCTTTCGCTTGCTGTTTATAACAAAGCCTTGGAATGACAAGATGCTGTGTCAGTTCCAAAGCAATCTTCTATCGTGTAAGTATTGGTCCCTCAGCCAACATAAATGTAACAACTTTCGGTCCTGGTGACGGGGACGCCTGCCGCGCCATTGGCGGGGACGCCCCCACCATGCCGCTCCTCTTCATCCACACTGCCGGTTCCTTAGGGCGTGCGCACTTCTGCAGTTTGTGTGCGCATTGGCGCTGGCGTGTTGACGTGTTGAGCAATGGTGCGAATTTCAAACAGTACTTAAGGGACCTTTGTGATGGTAATCATTGCCCGTTATAGGTTTCCTTCTAGTGAGTTCCTGGTGCCTCTGTGCTGTTTTAAGCTTCTGATATCTGATTCCTGTTGTAACCCCTGCCTGTTTTTGACGATCCTGCCTTCTGTAATCCTGACCCTGCCTGGTATCTGACTCTCCTGTATCCGTATCCCTTCTGACTGATCTCCTGGTTTGACCCATTGCCTGTCTGACTCCACTTGTTCTCTGCCTGCACCGACCCGGTCTGATTTGACTACGCTTTCTGTCTACACCTTGTACTGCGACCTTCTGCCCAAAAGACTTTGCTTTACGTTCGTGCCCCTTTGCTTGTCCAGAACCTTTTGCTTGCCACTTCTCTTAATAAGACCTGGCGGCATCCAATTAGCCGAGGGCAGCTGTGGCTGAAAGAGCCGAGACCAGGGTGTTTAGCATTGGTTCTGGATTTAGGGTGCCGACCATGACAATAATAAACTCATAACCAGGATTCTCTCAGCAATTACTGCTTGGTTTTTACAAAGAGACAGCTGAATGTCATCTCCTTATGTCAACACTGTGCGCTTATTAAAACACTTTTTGAAGGAATGATTTACTCTTTAATTGCATGGAAGCAGAAGTGCAGAATTCCCCTTCTTGCATGTTAAGCACTTAATTAAGGTAATTAATAATAGAAAGCCGATGAACGTTTTTACAGCACATATCAGAACAGCCACAGTTTGCTGTACGTATTGTAATTGGTAGTACAATAAATAGAACTGCTCTCGCAGCAACAAATGAGCAGAACTCCGAGAATAAAACTCCTCTCCTACAAGAATATAAATATAAAACTCTGCTGTTCTCTGCATTCTACACCACTGCTCAATTGACCTGTCGACCTAGGGTGTAGTAATGGCTGCTATTCTGCCTAAGACCAGTTAAACTGACAAAATGACAAATGTGCCCTAGGCTTAAAGACATTTTAATTTCCAAAAACAGTTTCATACAATTGTGCCTGATAATGCAAATAACTGTGGCTTCATTGAGCCTTCTGCCTTTTTGGGGATCTAACTATTTGCACATACAATAGCAGTTGTCCTTGTTGATGTTGTACTATAGGTAGGACAATGTTTATATGTTATGATATCAAATGTAGAACTTTTTCCATGGCAAGGAATTCCAGTGTTGTAACTTCAGTTTCTTGTGTCACATTTTGTTTTGCTTGTTCCCCATGTTTGTACAACTTATATTTACACATATTATACTGCTAACACTTTGTTTACGTGGATGTTGACCTATAACCTGGAAGTACTTGCACACTTCCTAGTTACCATAGCTACTGATTGCATCCATTCACTGTTATTGATTACACTGGTGGTTGTCCCACTTCTTCCTTGTTAGCAAAGCAACCAGAAACGTATGGCACATCAATGATAGAAAGCCAATGAATGTTTTTACAGCATATATCAGAACAGCCATAGTTTTCTGTACATATTGTAATCGGTAGTACAATAAATTGCACTGCTCTTACAGCAACAAATGAGCAGAACTCTGAGGATAAAACTCCTATCCTACAAGAATATATAAATAAAACACCACTGTTTAACAACATTCTCCACCGTAGCTCAATTGACCTGTCGACCTAGGGTGTAGTGACGGCTGATATTCTCCCTAAGAGAAACTGAACTGACAAAATGACAAATGTGCCTTAGGTTTAAAGACATTTTAATTGCCAAAAACAGTTTCATACAGTTGTGCCTGATAATGCAAATAACTGTGGCTTCATTAAGCCCTCTGCCTTTTTGGGGATCTAAGTATTTGCACTACAATGGTAGTTGTCCTTGTTGATGTTGTACTACAGGTAGGACAATGTTTATATGTTATGATTGCCAGATGTAGAACTTTTTCCATGGCAAGCTATTCCAGTGTTGTAACTTCAGTTTCTTGTGTCACATTTCGTTTTGCTTGTTCCCCATGTTTCAGCCTATGATTAAGTGTTTATCACAAACGTGTAAGGCTGTGGACACGGTAAACTTCACTTTTATATTTATCTGCCCGGTGGAAGATTGCCTTCATTGAGTGCCTGCTCCATAAAGTTTTTTTCGGCTTGCCTGTTACCCGAGCTGAGGGCTCAGGGCGGTGCACCTGGGCCTCTTCCCAAGTGTGGTGAGTTATCTATTTCTACTTGCAGACCCTAAACTACAGATTCATTATTGTTCCCCATGTTTGTACAACTTATTTTGATACATATTGTACTGATAACACTTTGTTGCATGGCTATAACCTGGAAGTACTTGCACACTTCCTAGTTACCATAGCTACGGATTGCATCCATGTTCATTGTCATTGTTTAGACTGGTGGTTGTCCCACTTCTTTCTGGTAAGCAAAGCAACCAGAGGCTTCTGGCACATTGTTTGACACATGGAAGGTACTTTTCCTCGTTTGTTTAGCATACTTGCTCAGGGGTGACGGCCAAAATGTCAGAACACTGATAAACTTTTGGGTGTTATGCAGTACCATTTTTCAATTTAGCCTTAACTATAAGACTCAAAAGTTATGTTCTTGTATACTTGATACAAGCAAGACATGAACGCACAATAATACATGTTAATGGTGTCACCCAATATGGCTGCAGCCAGGTGTTATTTTTCTTTCCCCAAAATGTTACTGCAATGTAGTAAGTATAGAATTGTCAAAAATGTTATTATACAATGTAGCATTAAAGGGGACCCGTCCAAAAAAATATTCAAAATCATATTTTATCACAGTGGTCAAGCCAAATGAACTTTAGTTGCACAATATAAATTATTTGAACATTGTTTCCTTCAGTCTGGGAACTCATAATTACAGCAAGCAGGTAGGAGCCATTTTGTGGACACTGTTATTAAGGCAAGCCTTGCATCAGCTCAGAATCTTGTTTGTGCACCAGAATGGGGGACCTGATGTCCATCCCCATGCCCTGGTTACACAATTAATTGAAGAAGAGAACTGGGGAATGTGTGGAGAGCAGTGACATCTAGGAAGTGCTGAATGGAAAGTGAAAGTAATTGTCTGCCCCACCTCAATACCTAAGGCATAGAGGAGGGGCAGACAATATTTGATTGACAGATGAGATTTTTAAATGAGTTTACAACAGCTATGAATGCTTCAATAGAAATTGGATTTCATGTTTAATTTGAAAAGGACTTCTATCATACAGATTTTTGTGTCTGGGTGACAGGTCAAACTTTAAGATTTGCTTAAATTGAAAACGGAGAGCATTACCCGATCTATAAAACAACAACCTAGCAAAAACATTACATATTCAAGCAGGCATAGACCAAACCCAGATCTGTCAGATATTCAGATGGAGAAGTATGATTCAGCATTCCAAAGACATGTTTCCACTGCTCCAGATTTTACCAATGGTGTTAATTCTTACCTATGGACAATGCTAAATCCAGCAAAAAGTTGGTGCTGCTTCCAATGACAGCACCGAACTGGGCATTGTGTATTTCCTTAAAGAAGGACAAAAAGATCTGCAGCGTGTAACTCATTGATGTTTCCACCACTCCACTTTATGGCTACACCCCATGATTACCACATCCATTTTATGAAATCTGGCAAGTTATGAAGATTTTAACACATTTTTAGTGCAATGTTTTATGTGTTTATAACAGTTTTGCTAATGAAGGTGAAATAGCCCTCGAAGCTGCAATTCTCCACTCGCCTAAGAGACTAACTTATCTTAAATTGTGACAATTGTATAGTTGCTTTCCTTCAATTGTTACAAATTTGCAGAGATCAGCAATCCCAGGGCAGAAGTTCAATGTATGTGAGTACTAAGGGGCACATTCTTGCATCCCTTAGTGCTCCAGCACCTGGTGTACGTAAATTAGCCTTACTGACTGAAACATGACTTCTTATGATGCGCCATATTGTATTGTTCACTAACACCAGGGTTTGTTTTTGGGCATTACATGGCTATATGCTTAACCATACACCTCTGTCACCAATGGATGTGGCTTAAATAGCCAATTCTCCCAGTTTTAAAGTGCCAAGATAAATATTGGCCATATAGCATCAAAGGTTTACCACTTAGTGTGGTAAGTCATCAATAGATTGTACAGAGACTGGACATTCTGCCCATGTTTGGCATTTCAGTGCAAATTTGTCAGTGAAGTTATACCAATTGTTGTCCATAAGCTGTTTTAGCTTAAAACTTGTCCTTTTTATTTGCATTTATGTTTACCCAGCAATGCAAATGTTAAAAAATTACATCCAATTATTTTATAGAGATAGAAGTAGAAATGAATGTTGACTGCGTGGAATAATTACATTCAGTGTTCTTTCTAGTGGGTACAGAATGTACAGACTGAGATGAATTAACTCTTGCATCACTATGTAAAGCAACCCACCAATATCCAAATCACACACAATTGAAAATGCCCATATGAATGTACCTTAATGGCTTCACAGATGTATCTGCAAATGTAATCTCCACTGCACCTACTTTACCTGAATGTTTATTTATGACATGGGTCTTTTAGGATGTTATTATTTTTCCTTCCTGTTCTGTAGATTAGTAATTACTTGATATTGTCTGTCTTTCTTGTAAATTAAAGTAAACGACTAATTTTTAAGAATTATCTATGAAAGAGTCTAATTTAGGGTTATGTCCTAGTACTGGAAATGAAAATACTTTATGTTAATTTTATACTTTTATATATCCAGTTTGTACTGATAAAAGGCTGGCAAAAAGTGGATTACTGACATTTATATCTGTGCAAAAATGGAATAGCGCTTTTTTACATGGGAAATTATTTTGGCTTATTAAAGGATATTTTCAGAAACATTCTTAACTGTGGCATTAAGGATTTTGTCCAAAACAGTTACATTGCTCCACAAAAAGGCATGCAGTATGGTGTTTGAAATGCGTCCAAATTTAGGTGCAATTCGCACGTTTCTATTTGTATTTATCTAGCCCTCTAGCTCCACTTACATAGTTACATAGTTAAATTGGGTTGAAAAAAGACAAAGTCCATCAAGTTCAACCCCTCCAAATGAAAACCCAGCATCCATACACACACACATCCCTACTTTTAATTAAATTCTATATACCCATACCTATACTAACTATAGAGCTTAGTATCACAATAGCCTTTGATATAATGTCTGTCCAAAAAATCATCCAAGCCATTCTTAAAGGCATTAACTGAATCAGCCATCACAACATCACCCGGCAGTGCATTCCACAACCTCACTGTCCTGACTGTGAAGAACCACCTACGTTGCTTCAAATGAAAGTTCTTTTCTTCTAGTCTAAAGGGGTGGCCTCTGGTACGGTGATCCACTTTATGGGTAAAAAGGTCCCCTGCCATTTGTCTATAATGTCCTCTAATGTACTTGGAAAGTGTAATCATGGCCCCTCGCAAGCGCCTTTTTTCCAGAGAAAACAACCCCAACCTTGACAGTCTACCCTCATAATTTAAGTCTTCCGTCCCTCTAACCAATTTAGTTGCACTTAGTCTCTGCACTCTCTCCAGCTCATTTATATCCCTCTTAAGGACTGGAGTCCAAAACTGCACTGCATACTCCAGATGAGGCCTTACCAGGGACCTATAAAGAGGCATAATTATGTTTTCATCCCTTGAGTTAATGCCCTTTTTTATGCAAGACAGAACTTTATTTGCTTTAGTAGCCACAGAATGACACTGCCCAGAATTAGACAACGTGTTATCTACAAAGACCCCTAGATCCTTCTCATTTAAGGAAACTCCCAACACACTGCCATTTAGTGTATAACTTGCATTTATATTATTTTTGCCAAAGTGCATAACCTTGCATTTATCAACATTGAACCTCATTTTCCAGTTTGCTGCCCAGTTTTCCAGTTTAGACAAATCACTCTGCAAAGTGGCAGCATCCTGCTTGGAACCTATAGTTCTGCACAATTTAGTATCATCTGCAAAAATAGAAACAGTACTTTCAATGCCCACCTCCAGGTCAAATAACAATAATAAACAAGTTGAAAAGCAAGGGACCTACTACAGAGCCCTGCGGTACTCCACTAACAACACTGGTCCAATTAGAAAATGTTCCATTTACCACCACTCTTTGTAGTCTATCTTTTAGCCAGTTCTCTATCCAGGTACAAATACTATTTTCCAGGCCAACATTCCTTAATTTAACCAGTAACCTTTTGTGTGGCACTGTATCAAATGCTTTAGCAAAGTCTAAGTAAATCACATCCACTGCCATCCCAGAATTGAGGTCCCTACTTACCTTCTCATAAAAAGAAATTAAGTTAGTCTGGCAAGATCTATTACGCATAAAACCATGCTGGCACAAACTCATAGTATTGTGATTTGCTATGAAGTCCAGTATCTTATCCTTTATTATCCCTTCGAAAAGCTTTTCTACCACTGACGTCAGATTAACCAGCCTATAGTTTTGAGGCTGAGAATGGGATCATTTTTTGAATAGAGGCACCAGATTAGCAATTCGCCAGTCTCTCGGCACTATGCCAAATCTCAATGAATCCTGAAAAATTAAGTAAAGAGGTTTGGCAATCACAGAGCTAAGCTCGCTAATGACCCTGGGGTGAATACCATCTGGCCCTGGACCTTTGTTAATCTTAACATGTTCTAGTCTCTTTTGAATTTCTTCATGTGTGAACCATGCATCATTAGTTGTATCACTAGAATAGGGACTGTTAAGAAGGAAACCTTCACTTACTGGTTCCTCATTTGTGTAGACAGATGAAAAATATGAGTTCAGAATCTGCGCTTTTATTTTGTTTTCATCAACCAGCTGACCCCCCTCTGATAGTAAGGGTCCCACCCCTTCCTTCATTTTTTTACTATTAACATATTAAAAAATAATTTTGGATTTTTTTTACTGCTAGCTGCAATATCCTTTTCTATAGCAATTTTAGCTTGTCTTATAGCTTCCTTGCATGATTTATTGGCCTCCTTGTACCTTATAAATGTTTCGGCTGTACCAGCTAACTTGAAAGCCTTAAATGCACGTCTTTTCCCACCTCAACACCAACGCTTCTATTGAACCAAAAAGGTTTTGCTTTGCAACGACGTTCCTTACTTACAAGTGGAATATACTGACAAGTATATTTATTAAGCAGCATTTTAAAGACTTCCCATTTTTGTTCTGTGTTTAACCCTGTGAAAAGCATTTTCCACTTAATATGTTGCAGAGATGCCCTTATACTGTCAAAGTTTGCACTTCTGAAATTTAGTGTTTTAGTTACTCCCTTATAGAATTGCTTCTGCAACAGAATCTCAAAGGAGACCATGTTATGATCACTATTCCCTAAATGCTCACCCACACAAATGTTAGAGAGGAGTTCAGTATTCAAACACCACAAGTCGCTGTCTAGCGCTGACCCAAAATTCAGGAATCCAATACTGTTATCATCAAATATTGGCTTTTATTCGCACATTAAAAGGAGTAACAGTGGAGGGTGTGCAATTCTAACGCGTTTCATGCCCCATAGCTGGGCACTTCATCAGAGTATTGGATTCCTGAATTTTGGGTCAGCGCTAGACAGCGACTTGTGGTGTTTGAATTGGAAGCATTAGCCGGTGTGGAGTGACCGACTTATCGCGAGAGCTGCGACCTAACAGGAAGACATGTCGGTCCTGGACGAGCTCCGCCATTGACGCTCCGTGAGTAAAGCGTTAGGAGTTCAGTATTGTTAGTTATTACAAGGTCCAAAAGAGAGTTATTCCCAGTAGGTTCTTGAACGAGCTGGAACAAAAAGTTGTCATTCAGCATATTTACAAACCTACTAGCTTTTTCTGTCTTAGCAACCCCATTACCCCAGTCAATGTCTGGATAATTGAAGTCACCCATAACTTGTCCCAGCTGTGAAGCCGCTTGTATCTGCAAGAGTAGCTGGGCTTCATACTCGACACTTATACAATTATAATTCTTTTGTTATCTTTTGCCCAGTCAAAATCTCTACCCAGAGTGATTCTACACCCTCACCAGTGCCAGCTATTGTTATTTCTTTAGCCCATGGCTTTAATTCAGGCTTTACATACAAACACACTCCTCCACCCTTTTTAATCCCTCTGTCCCTCCTAAAAAGGGTGTAAGCATTTAAATTCACAATCCAGTCACATGTTTCATCCCACCAGGTCTCAGTGATACCAATTATATCATATGCATGCAATTAATTTCAGGTCTCCCATTTTACCTGACAAACTCTGTGCATTTGCCAGCATACAACGGAGGTTACTACTTTTACTTTTGAAATTTGCATTACTTAGTGACGAATAATATGTTAAGTTAGTATTATTCTGTTTTCCTTGTAACAGAGGGACCTCCTTAGCTGGTAAACTGTATGCCCCCCTCACTCCTCCCCAATGACCCCTTACTAACCCCACTGCCCCGTCTACCCTAGCTTCCCCATAATTCTTTATCTCACCCACCCCCCCTTGCCTAGTTTAAACACTCCTCCAACCTCTTAGCCATTCTTTCCCCTAGCACCGCGGACCCCCTTCCATTGAGGTGCAAACCGTCACGACTGTATAGGTTGTACCCCAACGAAAAATCGGCCCAGTGCTCTAGGAACCCAAACCCCTCCTTCCTGCACCAAGACTTGAGCCACGCATTTAGCTCCCTAAACTCCCGCTGTTTTCCTAAACTTGCACGTGGCACAGGCAAAATTTCAGAAAAGATGACATTGGAAGACCTTTCCTTGATCTTAGAGCCTAGATCCCTCAAATCATTATTTAAGGTCTTCCATCTACCATTTATTTTGTCATTAGTACCGATATGCACTAAGACAGCTGGGTCATGCCCAGCCCCACCCAATAATTTGTCTATCCGATCAACCACATGCTGAACCCTGGCACCAGGTAGACAGCAAACTGTTCGGTTGTAGCGATCCGGACAACAAATTACCCTATCCACTTTCCTAATAATTGAGTCCCCTACAACCACAATCTGCTTAGGCCTAACTCTACTCTCCTCCCCACCACTACTAGAGAAACTGGTCTCCCGGCTGTTAGAGAGGTCAGCCCCATCTAGAATTGCCAATCCAGAGTTGTTGGTTTTGTGGCACTGGCACTGGACATTGGCAATATAATCAGCATGCTAATTAACATATAATGTCAATGAGGATATAAATAGGGCTGGATTAGGATATAAAAGTGTTGACTCATTTCCAATCACTTGCTAAATCTATCTATCTATCTAAATATATGTTTGCATATATATTAATGTAAATATGTGTGTTGCTGAAACCATTTGTAATCAAACTATCCCCTACAGTCATATTTCCATCCATCATAGCAGAACATGTTGTCACTGTGTTGATTGAAGGGTAAGCAGCTCATTGTAATCCTAATGAAATAATTAAGCACCAGGAGGGAGGATTCATGTACTTGAGTACTGGCAAAAAGCATAATGGCGGAATAAATCATAATATGACATGACAGTGGGACGCTGGCCCGAAGGGTTGTAAAGTACTACAGCCCAGAGAGTTATGCTGAGAATCTGGCTGCTCCCTGTATCAGAGTAGCATAGGATTTAGCAGATTCAATAACAGAAAATAAATACATATAACACTATAATATATTTTAGGAACCAACATTAACATGAAGGTGTTCTGTTGCTTAGAATTTTTTAAGCTTCAAAGAATCCTTAATGAGATTTGAAAATGGTATAACACAACAGTGTTTGATTAACTTGGGTTTGCAACAAATAGCATTACCCTCTCCTAATAGTGCTCAGTGGCAAACAATCAAACAAGTTCTCTGCTTGAATTGCTTCAAAGTCTCTGAAAAAGGTAATAAAAAACACCATTCTGAGAAGATCAGAGAGCACTCTTGCAAATTTCTTGCAGTACAATATTTTATCCACAGAGCATCTCTCAATAGGTTGCCTCATTTTATCAGGAAAGGGAAAATGGGCATATTGAATACATCTTAAAGGGGAGAGCAGTAATTTTAAGAGGACATTAAAAGGTTAGTTCTAGACTGCCACACAACCCCAAATATCCATATCTCTGTGACAGCAATTGATGATAGCAAGAGTCCTCTCTCTTCCCGATGGAGCAACTTAGGAGTAACCTGGGAGTAGTGGTGGAATTAAAACATGCAGAGGTAAAATATTTGACCAGACATTTGGATGTGTAGATTCCTAAGCACCGTTTAGCACCAAGGAGGACATGGCCCATAAATAAGGAGTTTAATCATATTTTTGGAGTCTTTAGACATAATTTAATGAGTAATAGCAGTTCAAAGCAGCACAGAGTGATACTTTTATCACATTAAATGTAAAAGGAACTAATGGTGCCCAAGGCTTCTATGAAAAAGAGAAACTGTAATTACATTTATAATAAGCATTTAAACTGTATGAATCCACGTTGTGTATATTTACTTATTATTTTTTCCCTTGTGATTTATAAAAACATTATGAGTCCAGCGAGTCTTAGTACAGAACTACTGCATCCCCACATCATGGCATAGTCAAACAGAAACAACGCAACAGAATGATTCATCAAAATCATCTTTCGGAAAAACATGATTGCATATTTCTGTGCCAATGTCTCTGCCAGCTGCTTGTTTAGCACACTGACAGCAAGCAAACCATTCAAATGTCACTGCTGCACAACAGTGTTAATGAATGAATAAGACTATATACTATATATATTTCACGCTAAAAAAAACCTAATAGGAAGTGGTGAGGGATTTGAATGTGGTGTAGTTTGTTTAATAAAGTAACTGATTTTCTTCTAACAGTCTCTCTGGTCTTGCTTACAGTGCATGTTGTCCCTTTAACCTGTAAGCAATATAATTAAGTTAATTGGTTTCGAGAATCGCTCATAGATTTATGGTTCCTTAAAAAAAACGTAATTGCAACTTATTCTAATGAGGCAATGTTTTGAACCAGGAAAGTTGCTCTTGTTGTGTCAGATGTTAATTGCATCAATCAAATTTCTGCTTTTACAAATTGTTAAATGAATTGTTTTTGTCACAATAAATACGCAAGAAATGACTGACTACTAAAAAAAAAGCACAAATCATAGACAATCTGTAAGAATTGATATGATTATTACACACGTCAGGATCATATCAGGTTATGAAAAGAAAAAGTAGTCACACAGTCACACAGTATACATGCATGGAATTGGAGGATTATTTGATTTTCTTTTTTTTTAAACTGTATTTACCTATTAGAACTCATGGACCATATTATCTCTTTCACCACTTTATACCTCTAAAGGATTTTCCCCCCTCCAAATATGATGAACAAATGTTTACTTAGACATATTGGGTCGGCCTCATATGCCACCGCGCCCACTTGGTGACTGGAATGGTTGATGCCATTTTGCCAAAAAATGACATCAGTTCCCTGGCTGGAACTTGGTCCCTTGTCAAGAAACTCAAGACTAAGGAGAGCTGCAGTCTTCTGAGGGGGAAGGGATACCAAGTCTTCTTTGGTGTTGGACCAAAGAAGATAATTGGCTTTTCTCCCCATTTATAAGCCACCCATGGGATTTTATGAAGCTGATGACATGATTCTGGTGCCTGAACAGGATTTCCTTCTTTTCTGCTGACAGGAGGATGTCTCGGAGTGGTGGCCAGGGCGAAGGGCAGGCCCCGGAACTGGAAGTGCCTTCCTGCAACAGCAAATCAAAGGAAGTGCTGGTGCTGGGTGCCACTGGGTTATGCAGGTAGGCATCCCTTAGGTCTATAGAAAGGAGCCAGTCCCCCGGGAGTACTGCCGAAATGATTGAGAAGATGGACTCCATTTTGATCTTTTGCACCCTCAAGTGCTTGTTGATCAGCTTTAAATCTAGAATGGGTCTCCAACCTCCTGAACTTTTCCTGACCAGGAACAACACTGAGTAAAAACCCCTCTTCTGCTCTGCTGCTGGTACCAGAATCACAACCTCCTTGTCTATCAGCCATTGCAAGTAATGATCCAAAGCCTCCCTTTTTTCACCTTTGCTGGGATAGGAAGAGGTGACAAAATGGCCTTCTGCTGGCATGGAAAGAAACTCTAGGTGATACCCTCTTGTCATCCATTTTCCTGAGATGGTGGATAGCCATTTCTGTAGGAAACCTGCCAGCCTGGCTCCTACCTTCATCTCTTTGGACGTATGGTCAGGATGATTTCTTGGTGGCCTGGAAAGGCTTAGACTTATCTCCTCTGGCAAAGGCAGGTTGACCGTTCCTCCAAGAAAAGGGCATGAAACCATCTCCTGTTGACTTAGTTGTTTGCTGGCCTGTCCTGTGTCTTCCTGAGCCCCAAAAAATAGAGGATTTAAAGTATGTAGACCTCTGCTTTCTCTTGTCTTGGGGAAGAAATACATTTTCCCCCTGAAGCCTTTGCTATGACATCATCCAACTCATTTTGGATATGACATCTGCAGCCAGATCTGAGCCTGATGTGCCGCCACTGAAAGCTCCATGGAACGAGCTGCCAGTCTGGTGAGATCTACAGCACCTTCAGAGATGAAACCTGTAGTCAATTTACACTCTGCTAAGCTCGAGGAGATCTCCTTCTTGTCTTGTCTTCTTTGCTAGGTGAATAACCACTGGGTCTACTGAGGGGGCATTGACATAATCCTTGACCTCTGAATCCTTAAAAGGATACAACTTGGAGAACCTTGTCCCTTGAGAGCTTTCAGACACTCAGTTTTAAGATCAGAAAAAGCTTTACAACTCTTAGCAGAAGATGGCAGAACCTTGAGGGTTCTAGATTCCTCTCCCTCATCCTCCACACCTAGAATCTGCTTCACTGCTTTGATAAGCGGAGATTAGTGATGGGCGAATTTGCGCCGTTTCGCCGAAAAATTCACGAATTTCGCGCGAAATTCGCAAAACGGCAAAAAATTCGCGAAACGGCGCCAGCGTCTCGTTTTTGACGGCGGTGCCCGTTTTTGACGCCGGCGCCCGTTTTTGACGCCGGCGTCCATTTTTTCGAAAAAAAATTTTTGACGCCGGTGAATTTTTGACGCGAATTTTCGCGGGAGTTTTACGAATTTATTCGCTAACGGCAAATCGCGCAAATTCGGTGCGAATTCGCGCCTGGCAAATAAATTCGCCCATCACTAGCGGAGATACTAAGGAGAGATCGAAATCTCTGGGACTATCTAGTTCCTCATCTGAGTCCAACAGGGCATCAGAGAGCAATTTAGGAGAGAGAGCATTATCCTCAGAGGAATCTTCAGCTGCACCCCAGGCTAATCCATCAGGCTGGGTATCTAAACATTATCTTACCTCCTGGTTTACAGGGACCACGGTACGAGACCCAGAAGCCGAACTGCAGAAATCTCTCCAACGAGATATGCAAAACTTTTTGCCTGCTAGTGGAGGGCTAAAGTGACCCATGCACTCTGAGAGAGAGAGAGACAGAGAGGGAATTAAGAAAAACTCGAAAAAGAAAAGAGGAAAAGAGAAAAAGAGAAGGAGGGACCGACCTAGTTTGGAGGGCAGAGGCACCTGAGGCTGTGGAATCCATGATGATAAAGAAATCTAAGGTAAAACATAAGGGACTTAACCAACGAAGGCATCTCAAAAAATCTGGGGACCATGAAGGAAGAAATCAACCTACTGAGGCTGTAAGAAAAGCAGGAGAGGCTCGAACACCTGGGAATCAATTACCAGCAGGGATACAAACAGGCAGTAGGAACGCTGGCTGTTTGCTGGATTAAATCTCTATGTGAAGAAGAGCACACTTCTGGTCGTCGCCTAACTTGCCCTCGAACAAGATGGGCACCGCGCCTTCCGGGAGTCACTGGTGAAACTTACCTGGTGAAAAGTCACGAGACCCGGAGAGTGCATTTGCCACGTCAAAGCTCTTAACCAAAATTACAACTGCACCTCCCAGGAGTCCCTTCTATACTGCTCTTGTCTGAGGAAGCAGACACAAGGCAAGGAAAGAAAAGGGAAAGGATTCCTTGTGGCACAGGCAACTTTTAGAGTCACCTACATGACATGTAACCAGGGATCCTGGGTCAATCACAAGATATCCATGGGTCTGCCCCCCCCCCAGAATACCTGCCAATCCCTACCTTTATAGTAAAGGGAGGAAGGCGAAAGCACTCCACTGACATTCACCAAAGGAAGCTTACGACTACCCAGGGAAACTGAACCAAACTAGGAAGGACCCTCTGGTCAGACTATGCAAGGACAGAAAGAAAAAATACAAGGTAGGTGGGCTCTGGAGGATCATTTAAAGATTTTGTGAGGGAGAAATGGTCTGGTCTATGGACAGGGATGGGAGGGTCTTGGTTGTAATGCTGATATGGAGTGGCCAGGAAAGAAGCCCTTTCTGCACTCACACCACAAACAGAGTTGCTTGTTGTATGCAAAAGCTCATTTAGACAAGCCACAGTCATTTTGGAACAAAGTGCTTTGGACCGATGAGACAAACATTTAGTTATTTGGTCATGCGTTTTGCATGGTGGAAGAAGAACACCGCATTCCAGGAAAAGCACCTGCTACCTACTGTCAAATTTGGTGGAGGTTCCATCATGCTGTGGGGCTGTGTGTCTAGTTCAGGGACTGGGGCCCTTGTTAAAGTCGAGGGTGTGAGGAATTCTACCCAATATTAAAAAATTCTTCAGGATAATGTTTAAGCATCAGTCACAAAGTTAAAGTTACACAGGAGTTGGATATTCCAATAAGACAATGACCCTAAACACACTTTAAAATCTACAAAGGCATTTATGCAGAGGCAGAAGTACAATATTCTGGAATGGCCGTCATAGTCCCCTGACTTGAATATCATCGAAAATCTATGGGATGATTTGAAGCAGGCTGTCCATGCTCGGCAGCCATCAAATTTAACTGAACTGGAGAGATTTTGTATGGACGAATGGTCAAAAATACCATCATCCAGAATCCAGACACTCATCAAAGGCTATAGGAGGCAACTAGAGGCTGTTACATTTGCAAAAGGAGGCTCAACTAAGTATTGATGCAATATCTCTGTTGGGGTGCCCACATTTATGCACCTGTCTAATTTTGTTATGATGCATATTGCATATTTTCTGTTAATCCAATAAACTATATGTCACTGCTGAAATACTACTGTTTCCATGAGGCATGTTTTATATTTATGAAAAGGAAGTTGCTACTTTGAAAGCTCAGCCAAACAAAACTACAAAGAATTAAGAGGTGTTCCCAAATCTTTTCATATGATTGTATGTGACCCATTTCGAATTCTAAGAGTCAGGCATTAGTTTGTGTGCCAGCAGATGCCTTAATTAGACATTTGACTTGCACCTAGTACAGAAGTTGATGAAAAAACACTTTGTACATTACTTGCATATGACACTTGGGGGCAAATTTACTAAACGCCGAAGCGCCTAATGCTACGGTGAATGCGCCAGCGTAGCGCATTTTCGTTAATTTGCCAATTCACTAGCGGACGCTGGCGTAAATTCGCTAGTGTTACTTCGCACCCTTACGCCTGGCGAATTTGCGCAACGGACTTAACTGCGCAAATTCACTGACGCGCAAATTATTCTGAACGCCAGACTTCCTTCGCCACCTCAGACCAGGCAAAGTGCAATATAGTAGATAGGGATTGCTTCAAAAAAAGTTTTTTGGCGTTTTTTCTTTTTTTGTGGCTGAAAAAGATCAAAATGTTTTTTTGGGGCTACCCTCCTTCCCCCCCTACATTTCCTAACTCATGGCACCTTAACTATACAGTGGGCACATGTGTAGGGCAAAATAAAAATTTTATTTGCAGTTTTGAAGGTTTCCCAGGCTTGTATAGTGCTGCTACATATACCTCCATTGTAACTTGAATTTGGCGCCGTATGCAAATTAGCCATCGCTAGCGTAACTTTGCTTTGCGAATTAACACTAGCGCAACTTCGCAACCTTACGCCTCCCCTGAGCGCAACTTTGGATTTTAGTGAATTTGCGTAGTGCTGGCGAAAATATGCCTGGCGAAGCGTGCTGGCGCAAAAACGAATCTTCGTGAATGTCCTACTTCGTCACATAAGCACCAGGTAGTGGGGCAAATTGGCATACACTGCCCTCTGTTCCTTGGAAATGGTTATCTGCAATTCAGAATCCAATGAATCAGATAGTTGAAAATGAATACTGGTTATTTCTAATGCATTGTGTTTTATGAGGACTTCTCTGACCATTTAAAAATGTTATATTTTATTACTCAATTTCCATGAAAATTCTGCAGCAATCTACAAGAAGCAGAGGTGTGCCTCACGGGACTCAGTTCCAGCACTGGATAGGCTGATTAGAATCCTGTTACCATGTACGGGACTGGCTTCGGATTCACGTGTCATTTATTGGTTAGAAAATAAATGTCCAGCGCCGAGGAGAATATTCCCCAGGCATAGGCATAATTTAGATTGAAGCCTAACCTTTAAGAAGAATGATTAAGTGTGACAAGGGCAATAGGTGATAGCTGTATTCCTTTACATGCTATTGCTAAGAAACAAACATATCTTACTAATGAGACTCAGGGTTCGAAACTTTCCATTACAGGGCTATCTTTTGTCTTGCTTATTTTGACTTTCGTATCACTAGCAGAATAATAGCTGTGTATAAGTAGCCCTATATTTTACAACGCATTAACCAAGTAATGCAACAAGAATATAAGGTATATTGTGTATAGTGCTCTCATTCTCGCAACTGCAGATTAAACATGGGAATTATGCAATTATTTTCATTTTTACATTCATTTAGTCTGACATTACACAAAATTTGAGTACAGCCTTTTCTGCTGAATGTAAATTGCTTTGTTCTTAATATGTGCAAGGAGCACATGTTTGGGTTCACTGGTTGATTTATTGTATCATATTTAAATTCATCACACCCGTATATGGATGAACTACACCAGCCTGGTTGTTCAGCAGTTTTGCCAAATTTTGACAAGATCACATAAAGATTATTGTCCCATACACTTCCTGGCTGGCAAATAGCACCCTGCATGTCATTGGTTAGGCTTGAGTCTTTCTCAATTATAGCAATACCTTGGTCATTGGCTGGCAAATAACCAACATATTCATTTTGAATTTCGAGAATTCAATTACTAGTAGAAGCAATGCACTAATGATCAGCCATATCATTTAACACTACAACTTTCTGCTCAGAGCAATGAGTATAGTAATTCTCTATGGCACATTAGTGATGTTATTAAAGGAGAACTAAGCTCTAAAAATTAATATATGGCTAAAAATGCCATATTTTATATATTGAACTTTAGCACCAGCCTAAAGTTTCAGCTTGTCGATAGCAGCAATGATCCAGGACTTCAAATTTGTCACAGGGGGTCACCATCTTGGAAAGTGTCTGCTACACTCACATGCTCAGTGGGCTCTAAACAGCTGTTGAGAAGCTAAGCTTAGGGGTCATCACTAATTATCAAGCAGAAAATGAGGTTGGTCTATAATATAAGATGATGCTACAAGGCTGATTATTCAATTCTGATGCTAAATGCACTGGTTAATGTGCTGCCATGTAGTAATTATCTGTATTAAGTACTAATCAGCCTTATATTATGACATTTACATTCTATGTGTACTGTATATTTGAGTCAATCCCTAAGCTTAGTAAGTTGCAGCAGCAGAGAGCATGTCCAGCAAATCAGCAGAAAAGAAAATGGGGAGCTACTGGGGCATCTTTGGAGACACCGATCATCCCTGCTAAAGGGCTGTGGTTGCCTTGGGCTGGTACAGAAGCCCAAAATATAATGTGCAACATATCTAGCTACTTATTTAGTTAAGCTTTAGTTCCCCTTTAAGCCTGTGTAAGACAAACCAATAATCAATAATAAAATCTAATAAATACGGCAAATCTAGTAAATATATAGCTATGAGCCAGGCTACCTGATAGAAATACCAACATCATCACTATAAAATAGGTCTATTGACTTCTAGAAGGCCGTGTTTTCCACCTTTGCACCCTCATTGTCTGCTAACAATATGCCTGTGCATTTGCATCAGCACTGAGGAAAACAGAGGACAATTAGTTGAAATGGCAAAACAAGAAAGAGACAGGGCAGACAATTACTTTCACTTTCCATTCTGCACTTCCTAGATGTCACTGCTCTCCTCACATTGTTCTCCCTTGTCACCATCTGTGTAGCCAGTGCATGGGCATCAGGTTCCCCATTCCGGTGCAAGATTTTAGCTTGAGGCAAAGTTTGCCTTAAAGGAGTGGTTCACCTTTACAATAATTTTAAGTATGTTTAAGAATGGCCAGTTCAAAGCAAATTTTCAATTGGCTTTCATTTTTTCTTTTTTATCATTTTTGAGTTATTTGCCTTCTTCTTCTAATCCTTTCCAGCTTTCAAATGGGCGTCACTGACCCCATCTACAAAACAAATGCTCTTTAAGGCTACATATGTATTATTATTGCTTCTTTTTATTACTCGTGTTTCTATTCAGACCTATCCTATTCCAGTCTCTTATTCAAATCAATGCATGGTTGCTAGGGCAATTTGGACAGCAACCAGATTGCTGAAATTGCGAACTGGAGAGCTGCTGAATAAAAAGCTAAATAACTCGAAATCCACAAATAATAAAAAAAAACAGTTGCAAATTGTCTCAGAATATCACTCTCTACATCATACTAATAGTTAACTGAAAGGTGAAAAACCCCGGTCTACAAAATGGCACCTGTCTGCTTTCTGTGATTAAGAATTCCAAGGCTAAAAGGAACAAGATTTAAATAATTCATATAGTGTGTGTAGTAACCAGCTTTTGTGGACATTTTGGTTAAGGGAATTCCTGCTGTTTTGCCAATGCCTTGTGATTCATTTCCTGTTACTATTTTCCCTCTTCCTGTTTAAGCTGAGAGCAAGTGTGGAGCAGGGCTGTGGTACCTGCCATGTTCTAATAAATGTATAAAGTTCCTGTGCTGGTCTGACTGCTTCACCTGAACTAACAAAGCATTATCATTTAACCCACTGCTAGCCAAGCAGTTTATTAAAGTGTGAAATTTATTTTGTTTGAGTAACATCACCAAATTTGCAATTATTTTGTAGGGTGACGGGTTTCCTTTAAAGTGGACCTGTCACCCAGACACACAAATCTGCATAATAAAAGTCCTTTTCAAATTAAACATGAAATCCAATTTCTATTTTTTATTAAAGCATTCATAGCTGTTGTAAGCTCATTTAAAAATCTCAGCTGTCAATCAAATATTGTCTGCCCCTCCTCTATGCCTTGGGCAAAAAAAAATGGCCCATGCTGAACATGGACAAGGCACTCTCTTTTCATGCTGCTCTGAAACCTATGATGGAGTACAAGAGAGGTAAAAGTTTAAAAGACCTACTGGTACGTACAGACTTCAAAGGACATGACCATAAAAAATTAAATTGGCTAACTCTGGGCTCTGGCTAAAAACTGAGCTGTTACAAATGTCTGAACTGTGTGACCTGCAGATTGGATCGGAATTTCCTCACCCTCACACTGGCAAAAGGTTCAAAATCAAACACAGATTAAGCTGTACCTCCTCCTATCTTGTTTATATCATTACTTGCCCATGTGGACTATATTATGTGGGCAAAACCTGCACCACTCTGAGAGAAAGAATAGCAAACCATCGTTTTAGCAAGGCACTTAAAGAGGGCAAGGCACTTCAACCGGTGGCAAAACATTTTCTCTCCAAGGGACACTCACTCTCCACGTTTAGGTGCAAGGCTATTGACCATCAGCCGCCCCTTGGCAAGAGGGGGCAATATAGACTAGGCCCTGCTGAGGAGAGAATCCCACTGGATTCTGAAATTGGATACAGTTGCCCCACGTGGTCTAAACGAGACTTTGTCTCTTGGCTGTTTCCTTTGAACTTTCACTGAGTGCCACAAGATCTCCATGTTACATGTTACAGTTCACTCATTCTTGCCTGGAACCACTTCCTAATTCCACTGCATCCCTGCTTGCATGTAATAGCCTTGTTCCACTACAGGATTAGGTATTGGCTCAGTGACCCGGTGGTGCATTGACCGTTCCCCATGATTACTCTATATTATGCTTATGATCGTTACCCTGCCCAGTGTCAACACCATATTAGGCGCAATAGAGGCTCCCATGTCCTATACTGAAGTGATTTGGCTAACTTGCGACAATAGGGAGCCATTGGTATCAGTGGCTCCTCATTCCGCACTGCCCTCCATCCGCACTTATTAACACCTTCGAGTGGTTGCTATCGGCTAAGCACTGGGCTACGCTAAGGACTACATGGGTTGCCTAGCAACGCCTGTGACGCTTCTCACAGTGGAGTTCCACTGCGCTTCCGGACCACCAATACAGGGCTATGGTCGGGTTGATCGCCTGGATTTGGGTACTCCGGTACCAAAGGGGAGCACTAGGAAGCACCAGGGTAAGAGCGCATACCTCCCTACATAGAGGGGCGTTACTAATGTGGTTCATAGTGGCTGTTTGAATATGAGTTTACATAGTTAAAGATGAGTGACAGGCAGCTGTATACAGGTGCCTTGGCACCATTTTTTACCCTATTTAAGCAATAAACACTTGTGCACTGTTTTTCCCTGATGAAGGCCCCTGTGCGGAGCCGAAACGTTGGACCATCAATAAACCTCCACTTTTATTTGCATCATTGACCCACTGTGAATTCTTGCCTTGGAGTGCTGTACATTTCTGCAGTATTGTATCTATCTCTATATATATATATATATATATATATATATATATATATATATATATATATACACGCACACACACAATTTTAGTAGTAGCTTGGAGGTGCCTTATATATAATGCTTCATTTCAGGACAAATTGTATTCACAGCTCTACTTGCATGCGTTACTTTACATTTAAAAATAAAATGGAATGTAGAGATTGCCAGTGTGACATCATTCAGCCTGCTGAGAGTAATGTAGGAGGTGAGGGAGAAGAGCAAAGTATAATTATATAAGGCTTTAGCATTGTGAAATAAATCCTACTCTATTTACGTAATAACATTTCAGTAACTGCAATTAGTGTCATTATACCTGTATGTCATTTTGGAACCCTCTGCTTACAGCTCAGTATTTATATGCTTCCTCATAGAGATACTGGAACTTTAGACAAAAAGTTGGTTGTCATCCATAGCTTGTAGTCACAAACAGATAAAAATGACTGTTCATTTGGTGCAGAAGATATTGTTACAGAGGATTCCCTGGATGGTTCATAATGTAGTCAATTACAGCACTGCCTTTTGTTCCTTCTTCTATATACTTACATTATAAGGACTAAATTCTATATTTAATGGCTGTCTCAACAAAAAGGCAGAAGGTTGCAGACTTTTTACAGTAATGGTTGCAAGGTGTTAAAATGTGACATATCTTTTATTTAGTTGAGTTGTACTGTATGTAATGTAAAATAAATTATATGATCAGTACCATAACATTCGTATGGTATACAGCACTGGCTGAAGGTGCATTTTTGTAGACCCTGTGTTGGACCAGTGGTTGATTTAGGAATGATATATATTAAAAAAAAAATAGGGGATATTCCATATGAGTGATTAATATAAAGTATGATAAAATAAAACGTATGCTTTATTTTAATTATCCATATGGAGTATTCCATGGGTAAGAACCTAGCATCCAAAGAAAACAATAAAAAAGCTGTCTCCAGTTTGCTACAAAACAGAAGGGATAAGCCCTCTTGAATGTCAACACTATACAAAATATATTAATATCAGTATCTGCCAGTACAATTCTACAACCTAATTCTAAGTGTTAAAAAAAAAAAACTTTCTGCACCTGAAGACGAATCTCCCTTTCTTCCAAATCTTAAGGGATGTTGTATCAACTGAAAAGATTCACAGTATTGGTGAATATCCAGACAGATTATGCCATGGTTCCCTCACATATTTACACATATCGTTACTGAAACTTTGTTGTTTCAGTGACTGAGTGCATAATTTCCTTTTATTAGGTTAGTTTCAACTTCCATAAACTCTACTAATGCTATAAACAAATGTTTGTTTATTGGAGAGTGAAACTGACCTGCATATTCTACATGTGGCTTTACAAGTGCATGATAATTGGGCAAATCGCATTTTCCTTCAGTGGTTTTTTACTACAATGCAATATCTTTCTGGATTTCTGGCATTTATTGCTGCAAATTGGCATTTCTGCTTCTGCCTAAGTTTGTTAGATACAAATACACCTAGTTGCTTCTCTGTCTCGTCTCCTTCATTTATGAGTGCAATTAAAACATGGTTTAAAATGACAAATGCAAAACCATATAATCTGCCACACCTTTATCTGCCTGAAAATATATATGTCTTATTAAAGTTATATATATTGCTAACCAGGGCCGCCATTAGAAATCACGGGGCCCCGTACAACAAAATTTTTAGGGCCCCCTGGGCCCCGCCCACACTGACGACCAAGCTCCACCCCATATCCCGCCCACTCCACATCGCAGTTAAAAGACCACACAGACATCAGCGCTAAAAAAGTAACCCCCCCACACAAGTTGTAAAAAGCTATTGATGGTCAGGGCCCCCTTATAAAAAATTGGGGCCCCAAAAAAAAAAAATGTTAAAAAAACTCAAAAAAAATTAAACATTGGTGGCAGGGGCCCCCTTATAAGTTAAAAACAAATTGGGGCCCCAAAAAAAAAAATTTGGAAAAACAAAATTGGCGGCAGGGGCCCCCTTATAAATTAAAAATAAATTGGGATCCCAAAAAAAAAATGTAAAAAAACATTTTTTTGAAAAAAAACCCATTGGTGGCAGGGGCCCCCTTATAAGTTAAAAACAAATTGGGACCCCAAAAAAAATTTGAAAAAAAAATTTTTTTTTTGAAAAAAAAAAACTGGTGGCAGGGGCCCCCTTACAAGTTAAAAAAAATTGGGGCCGCCAAGAAAAATTTTTTTTTTTTTTTTTTTAAAAACAAAACAAAAAAAACCAATGGTGGCAAGGGGCCCCTTACGAGTTAAAAAAAAAATTGGGGCCCCAAAAAAAAATGTTTTAAAAAAAAAGTGGTGGCAGGGGCCTATAGAATATTAAAATAATACATTGGTAGCCAGGGGATTAAAAAAAAAAAAAAAAACACAAACTGGTGTTCAGTAGAATTGAACTCATGGCTTCAGTACTTCAACTTCGCCTCCTTTCGTGACTTCGGGTCTTTTCGCCGCTTCAGGACTTCAATTTCGGCTGTTTTCGTGACTTCGGTCTTTGCGCTGCTTCAGGACTTCGGCTTCGGCTGTTTTCGTGACTTCGGGTCTTTTCGGCGCTTCGGGACTTCGGCTTTTTCCGTGACTTCGGGTCTTTTCGGCGCATCGGCTTCGGCTTTTCGGCACCTCCGCATTCGGCAACGCAAGAGGCAAGACATACGGCTCGGGCGCTCGTAAGGGTGGCCCGGATCTTCAAAAAATGCAGCGCTGCCGGGCCCCCCTTCATGCCCGGGCCCGGTACGCTTGTCCCCCCAGTCCCCCCCTGATGGCGGCCCTGTTGCTAACATTGCTTTCATTATCCACTTGCAATCACAATGAACAAATTCATGAAAAGTGGCCCCAATAAGATACAAACAGAAAGTTAAAACTTGTGATGCGGTACACTGGAAATTTCCAATAGTACAGTAATAACTTGTTTTGGCCCTGATTGGATTAAGGAGAAAACAGGACGATCAAATGAACGCTATAAATTACTGCACATACCGTAATACATCTGACTGGACATCCTTGATAGCATACTATTATGAACTTCAAATTACAGCCACTGATTATTCCACAGTACATAAAAACAACTCAAATAACAATAGGAGCTGCCACTCTATATGCAATGTGTTGTTCTAAGCATGCACAATAACCAACAGACAATGCCCTAGATCAGGAGTGCCCATACTTTACTAATGTGAGGTCTACTTTTAGTGATGCTGTCCCATTATGATCCACATCCATAAAATCATTGTTACCATTCTGTTTCATGGAAAATATTACTAAAATACTGATTAATGGGAAAATGTACATTGCTATATTTAACAAACAACTATTTCTTATGTGACCTTAACATAATAATTATCTGAATGAAAAGAATGAAACAGGGGTGATTTAGACAAGCTGATTGTTGACAGTGTCTTGAGATCTACTGATCACCAACTAAAGATCCACTGGTAGATGCCGATCTACCTTTTGGACACCCCTGCCCTAAATTATCACTATAGGCATATCAATTTTACTATAATTAAAAATAGTGCAGGAAATGAGATGATGATGATAATGTTTTAAGCTCAAAGTATAGAAACAATCCATGTACATACTGTATGAATACATTAGAAACAGCCTTACATTAATAATATTTTAATTAATTTCCCAGATTATAATTGTTTACCTCTTCAGACTGTGTTTTCTTTCCAAAGTAGCAGTAATTAATTAATTAATTAATTAATTAATTAATTAATTAATTACGCATTAAGGGTGAATTTCTCTCAATAAAGCACAAATAACTTCAGCTCAATAAAATACCAGTTAAAAAGACTTTACAAAGGATTTTAATAATACAAGTACATAATTCTTCCCCTCCATATGAAACAAATGTTGTTTGCAAAACACTAAAATAACACTGTCTCTGTTAGCTGTGTGTTTAGCAGCTCCCAGCATGAGTTGTCCTGAGGTCCAAACTCATCATAGACCCCTTATTCTTGCACATCTTGAAAGCTTAACTTCTGGTTATAAAGTTACAAAATCAAAGCAACTAGTTCATAATTATAACTAGAAGACTTTAGCATCAAGACCAACAGATACTGGGTAGGGGCTTGAGCATCCAGTGCAGACTAATGTGCAAGTGGGGCAGAGAACAGTTTCTATTTTAGGAAGAATAACTTTGTCACTTACAAATCATTATCAGAGGTTGGTTTAGGATTCACCAAGTTCAAATTCTATTTTTGTTGAGGTTAGTTTTAGATGTAGATGTTCATTATTAATATAAGTATATTCAGAAGGATCATGTTCCAAAATCCCAACAATGGAAAAGACCAAAACAATTGTTTTAGGATATTTTTGCTGGGAATAAACATTTAACAAGTGCACAGCTATACTTTGGTCCAGCTTCAGTGTCTGCTTATTTTGGCTGCCAGTGAAGACTTATTTCACTTGCTGATTGGCTGGAGCAGCTGCACCTTTTCCCCAGCTGAAATGGGCGAGTTACAGTTCTCACACTGGTTATATAATATTTTGTACAATAAGACACAGTGGAGTAGAATGTGCATTGTGGATGTAAGAGCCCAAGAGGAGAAGTTTCTATCTACATAATTTCTGCATATAGTTATACCAAGACAGTTTGATAAATAGGGGCTGAAGCCTAAGTCTTTCATTCCCCTGTGCCAAACCAACGTTGCCTGGGGATAGCATGACGGATGGTTGCACAAAGGTAGTTTTCATAAGGAGCTCAATGATTTCTGTTTGATCCCCCCACGCGGCTTATTGGCGTCATGGGGGAGGAGTTAATGATATTAAAATAAGAAAATAGATCCCGGTGGAATACATAAATAGAGTTTATCCGTGCCCATTGAGACAGAAAAGTCTAGTCTTTGGGAAAGCGAACTCCACGATCGCTCTTTGCTGTTCAGCACCATGGACAGCTCCCGGCTGCGTCTGCTGGCGCTTGGCTGCGCTTTGCTTCTGATCGCTGCTGTCTCCGGCCAAGAAGATAGCGCTGAACTAGAGACAAGGGCGCTGAGGGACTTCTACCCAAAAGATGCCAGCCCATCAAGTGAGAAAGAGGTGGTAAGTGATCAGCAGGGCGTGTGATCAATGAATGTATAATGTGCGCTTAGTATCTATTCCTGTAGATCTAGCGTTCAGTACTCAAACTTCTGACACTTAAGCGTGTGGTTTCTCTGCGTTCCACCTTCCACCTGCAGAGAACTGTTAGATGCCAAAACTAAAGAGATAACACTATTAGAATTCGGGGTGCAGGATGCTAAAGCCTCACTGTGTGTTTTGTAGCTCGGGGCTCTGCAGGAAGTCCTGGAGAAACTGCAAAATAAACGGATCCATTCCTGGGAAAAGAAATTCGGCCAAGTACCAGTGGTGAGTTTGGATTTCACGCTAACACTCTGGTGGGATCTATTATGTGCCCTAACACGTTTTCTCTCAGGCTGTGGGGTCATACTATGCTTGCACACTTTAACACATCAACTGCTCAATGTGTTACCACTACTCACTCTTATAGGGGAACTATTGTGAAAATGAAAAAGTAATGTAAGCCTCAGCAGACTGAAATAATAAACTTTATAAATACCATCAATTTAAATTGCTACACCATTTCTGTAATAATCAAGTTCATCTACACTATGCCTCTCTCAACATCTGTTTCTTTTCATTGTCTCTTCATGCAGCAGTTGAGTGTCAGATAATCATTGACAGTTAGATCAAATATTCTAGGGGGGCTCCTTTTGCCTATAAGATGTACTAAAGCGCACTCTACTAAAATCACCAGACATACATGCAGGATTTGTGCAAAAGGCAGTTATTTTGTTAGATTTTGTTTGTACTGGAATCAGTTATTTGAGTGAGCCCTAATTCATCTGCTAGGAAAGGAACCCCCCTATAAGATATATTGGATCTAACTGTCAATGAATATCTGACACCCAATTCCTGCATGGAGACAGAATGAATAGAAACAGATGCTGAGAAAGGAATAGTGAAGATAAACTTGATTATTTCATAAATGGTACAGCATTTTTAATTTATTGCATTTGGAAAGTTTTTATATCAGTATGATAAAGCTCATATTAAAAATGTTGCGCTAGTTCCCCTTTAAACTTACCACCTGTGATTGCACAGGTCACACTGACCATGAAGATTTTTCTTTTCATCTTTTGCTGATTCCATTATTCTGATTCAGTAATAGCAGTTAAGCTATGGGACAATCTTTTTATCAGCTACGTGCATTTGCCCTAATAATTCAGGTGTCAGGGAGTGCCCATTGGGTTTTCACTTTACATAACATGTTCATGTGTACATTCATACGCTGCAAATGTGCCATATATTTAAAAACTGAAGTTTGCCTATCATGGGAAATTTTATAAACCTCTCTGTCTTCATAGCCCGAAACTAATTAAAGGGGAACTATTGCGAAAATAAAAATGTAATATATGCTTCAGCATACTGAAATAAGAAAATCTTTCTAAATACAATCATTTAAATATTATCTTCACTATCCCTCTCTCAGCATCTGTTTCTCTTCATTCTGTTTTCATGCAGCAGTTGGGTGTCAGATAGTCATTGACAGTTAGATCCAATATATCTTATAGGGGGGGACTCCTTTTTCTAGCAGATGAATTAAAGCTCACTCAAATAACTGATTCCAGTACAAACAAAATCTAAATAACTGCCTTTTGCACAAATTCTGCATGTAGAGATTCTGTCTAACTGTCCTTTTAAGATTAACCTTAGTCTCCTTCAACTGAGATCAACTGCGATATGTGCATATAATTATAAGTGCTTCAGTGTTTCTGACCTGTTGGGGGATTCCAGGAACCACCATCTGCAATTGCCTATGCATCTAACACAACATCTATTAAATGTAATATATGTGTGATATAATTATGCAACAAAGGATGCAACAAATCCACTATTTTGGATTTGGCCAAACCCCCGAATCCTTCCTGAAATATTTTACCGAATACCGAACCAAATCCAAATTTGCATATGCAAAAGGGATAGGAAGGGGAAAACTTATTTTACTTCCTTGTTTTGTAACAAAAAGTCACTCGATTTTCCTTCCCTTTGCATATGCAAATTACGATTCGGTTTGGCCGGGCAGAAGGATTCTGCCGAATCCTGCTGAAAAAGGCAGAATCCCGAACCGAATCCCTGATTTGGTGCATCCCTAGATATAATTGAATGCCCCATAGATAAATATACAGGTAGAGATATGGTATAGAGACAAATAGATGACATTGTAGTCAATAACTATGTACAGTTTTTCAGCCAATAAATACATTAACCGCAGTTTCGTATATTTGTGGTGCATGCTATAGATAATGATGAGGTGTTGTCTCTTTGTTTTTCAGTGTGATGTTGGTGAGCAGTGTGCAGTCAGAAAAGCATCCAGGATTGGGAAACTATGTAACTGCCCTCCGGGTGCTGTTTGTAACTTCTTTCTGCTAAAATGTTTACGGTGAATGAAAGCCCTTCCTGTGATTCCTGCGTGGAAGCTAGGCTGTTGCTGAGGGGTAAGAGAAGGACTTGGGAGAAGATATGTGCAAAAATTCAGGAATGATTTTGTTTTTTAACTCATTACATGAGTTGCGCCTGCTGCTCTGTATGTACTGTTCTCTCCTGCATCTTGTTTCACAGTTTGCTCACTTGTGTGGATAAAGAAAATAAAATCAGATCTCTCTTTTATTGTAAATCAGTCTTTCACAGTGAGACATGGGCAATGGGCGCTGGTACAGAAACAAAACTGGTCTCTCAGAAAACTGGTCTCTCATTTCTTGATATTATTGTCAATATAAGCTGAGAATAGTTCTGCCTGCATTAGTGTAAAAATGAAAGGTAGTCTGATCGCATTATTCTTCCCTCACATCCCAAGGGAATAAAGGAAGACATTGGCTTGCTGAATATAATAAGCTGGGTTCCCTAAGTAGCTCAGCAACGTTTTAGTTACGGCTAACAATGTCAGCACTATTAGAGTTCAAACAAGTGATAAGGCTACAAATAATCAAGTGCTAAACATACCATTTTTATAGTTATAATAAGCCATCTCTACCACTCAGTGTACATCTCCTAATACATACATAACAATCTACTAAATTAGATTTTCTGTACATATAAAACAAGCTCCTAGAGCTTTAGTGTGTCTGAGTAAATATGTGAGCTTATATCATTCATATACATGGAAAATGTCTCACAATGATAAGTCTAAAGGTGGTATAACTACAGTGATGAACAGTATTTTAAATGTTTGGATTCAGCCAATGGCAAAATCCCACACAAAGGTATTGCTAAGTGTAGTAGACAATCTGAACTCTAATTTGAATATTCATATTTTAGTAAAACCAAATAAACTGCATCATTGTGTTGAGCAGGGTTGCAAAAGTCAGAACCAAATTCTGGGTTCAGTGTATCCCTAGATAGCTGTGAACCTATTGAAGAGTAGATTTGAAAAATAAGGGTTCCACATCCTTTCCAATGATCTATTAGGATAATCCTTGCAGGAAAATACTCATAAAATGCACAATATATTGTAAGTGGAAACAAAAGACAAAGAGGAAAAGTTAACCAGTTATTTACCAGTTGATTAGCTAAAAAATGTATTCATCCAACACTGAAACCATTTTCCAGCACTGCTATATGTATTTTGTAATCTTAAATATGGTACAAAAAAAATCTATACTTTCTATATTTGTTTTAGATACATGATTTAGTTTATATTCTGTATTTGAGCCACAATATGAAATACTCCATGCACTCAATTTTCATGACAAAAACTGTTGACCCTTTATCAACGAGTTGTATTGTATGAGTTGTATTGTATAATTATGGTTTTCTATCAGAAAGAGCAAAAATGGCATACACTGTTATTTTCTTTTAGGATCAAACATGAAAGTGATAGCTCCCTGCAGAGAATATATTCCATAAATCTGACACAAACTGAAAGTACATCACGTTAATCCATGAAATCCTGGAGACAGGCTTCAGAGACAAGACTCTTGGATTTGTCATAAATCTCTTATAACCACATTATCACTGATCAAATTAGATTGACAATACATAATCCTGAAGAAATTGGAGCTAACTGGTATTAGCTTTACTTAAATTGCCTATACTTTGCCAGAAAATGAATCACATGTCAATTGGTGAATGT
This sequence comes from Xenopus petersii, assembly GCA_038501925.1. Lineage (NCBI taxonomy): Eukaryota > Metazoa > Chordata > Amphibia > Anura > Pipidae > Xenopus > Xenopus petersii. Next base: position 89,115,656 of record CM076677.1, read on the forward strand.
TGAATTAAATTAACATTTAATTTAACATTTCATTTATTTTTTGCAACATCTATATCGATGTCCTTATTTTGATTTGTAAGACAGGTAATTCCCAAACAAATGCTCACAAACTAAACATCACATAGCATTGCTGCTATTTTACATAAAAATAACTTCTAGCATTTGATCTTCCAACTTTTCCTTTAACTAGGGACACATAACAAAACACAATAGGTCTATGTTACAGGTTCAGTCAGGAGTAATGCATTATTTTCCCACAAATAATGGAAAAATTCACAGCCTGGAAAGGATCCGCTCCCTTCAGATGTGACAACAGTACATTGGAAAAAAGCAAACAGAAAGTGCCTTGGAAGCTACCAACTGTATAACTGGTATTTATTAAGTGGAAATAAAAATAAATACATAAAAGGGCAAAATACATGCAAAATTCAACACCGTCTCTACTCTATGATGATTACTTTTCACTGTAAAGCATACAACAGCCAACATGCAAATGTGTATCATCCATTATCTACAGACACATATCAAAATACTTTGTGTGAGGCTAAGCTGAAAGTGCTGCGGCGCAGTTAACTCATGTGCGTATAATGTTCATCATTTATATAAATCTCTCCTGTTTGCAGTTGTGGTGGGTCAACTTATTTGACTACTAGACATTAAGCCTGTTAAATTAATGGGCGCTAGAGGTCCATGGGGCACATGCACAGTAGCGCAATTCCACGGACACGGACTGGACGCAGAGACACTTCAACTTTATTATATAGGATACAAAATACAGCATTTCTAGCCTTATTCTATTTTAGACTTTACTTCCCCTTTAATTCCAGTCACTGAATGGCTGCCTTCTGGCTGAAACACACCAAGGGAGAATATGCCTCACAAAGTGTCTGCCCTGAGGTGTATCCAACCAGTGTGACTGTGGCATGTGCTGGGCAAAACAAATCACCTAACCAAATTGCATTTGCCTCAGCTGTGGAGGGGCTGTGTATACCTGTCAGACTCTACCAAACAGCCCAGCCACATGGGGGAAACCAGAGATACATAAGAAAGTGGCAGGAATGAAAAAGCTCCAAACTGCCACTTCTGTGCCGTGTGTGTCAGTCTGGCACAGCTACAACACTGCTGCCAATGTAGCCATGGAGTTGGGCCAGTAGAAGTGCAGTAGAACTGTATAACTCCATCTGCGCATCCCTCCTACTGAATCAAGGGTTTTCCAACATGGCAGCAAATGAGCATTTCCGGTAAGTGTACCTGGTCCCGCTCCAATAAGCACCGTGCAGCTCTTCTGTTCCCACTCACCTGGTGTCGGAACTGGTTACAGGGGAAGGCGAGGACCTGCAGTCCGCGGGAGCCATATGTGCTCTACAGCTTGCTCATCTGGGTATAATCTCGGATAGTTGTGCCTCAGAGCGATGCCACATTCTCAATGAGAAGCACTCGGCCCCGGTACTGGGACAGAGCCGCGTTCTCCCTATTGGCGAGGAGCCGAGCAGATTAAATTAACGGGCGCTAGAAATCCGTGGGGCACATGCGCAGTAGCGCAATCCCACGGACACAGGGACTGGACGCAGAGACACTTCAACTTTATTATATAGGATTTCTGGACCTTGAATGAAGCAGTTTGTGCTGTGTGAACCATACTGAATAAGGGGCATACACACACAAGTGATAGCACAAAAAACTGGATACATGGTACAAATTGTATAGTGGATTAAAGAGGTGGTTCACCTTTATCTTAACTTTTAGTAGGTTATAGAATGGCTAGTGCTAAACAAAGCCGGAAATAGGGGTAGGCAGAAGAGGCAACTGCCTAGGGCGCAATGAAAGGGGGTGCTGGGCAGGTAACTGTCTTCTGCCTACCCCTAGTACATGTTCGCTGCTTTCCCCTCACTCTCCATTCCCCTCCAGCATTCTCCCCTTCAGATTTTTCCCCTCAGGCGATCTTCCCTGACTTCCCCTCCGGCGCTTTCCCCTCTCTATCCTTCTGGAGCTCTTCCCTCTCCCTCCATCGATCTGCGCATGTGTGTGCACATTGCATTCGGGGGTGCGCGCACGAAGGGGAGCAGGGTGGCTGGCCGGGATGCCGGGTGAGCTTGGCTGGCACTGGTGCTAAGTAACTTTTCAATTGGCCATTGTTTTTTCTTTTTTTTTAATCATTTGCTTTTTTTATCCTTGATTTCTTCCAGCTTTCCAATCCGGTACACCCCATCTAAAAACAAACTTTTCTAACCATTTTTGCTACTGCATTACTATTATTGGGTCTCCTCTAGGGATGCACCGAATCCACTATTTTGGATTCGGCCGAACACCAGAATACTTTGCGAAAGATTTGGCCGAATACCAAATCTGAATTTGCATATGCAAATTAGGGGTGGAAAGGGGAAAATATTTTTTACTTCCTTGTTTTGTGACAAGTCACACACTCTCCCTCCCCGCCCCTAATTTGCCGAATCCCAAACTGAATCCTGGATTCGGTGCATCCCTAGTCTCCTCTCATCTACTTTGTAATTTTATGGTAATATGGACCCTAGTAACCAGCACCTGGGCTCTCACACAATTAAAAAAGATGGTGTATCTGACTGCACCACTCTCTATGTGGAAATTCAGGCAGTAGAAGAAGTGCGTTCTTGGCGCCCCTTTCAGTGTATGCGCAAGGTAATTACCACTTCTGCCTACCCCTAGTTCTGACCCTGCCTAGCCAACAATAGGTTTAAGATCGGACAATTAAATCCTTTGAATCGAACGATTCGAAGGATTTTAATCCATCGATTGGACGATTTTCCTTCGATCAAAAAAAGCTAGGATAGGCTAACATTGATGCTCGGTAGGTTTTAGGTGGCGAAGCAGGTGGTCGAAGTTTTTTTTAAAGAGACAGTACATAGTTACATAGTTACATAGTTAAATTGGGTTGAAAAAAGACAAAGTCCATCAAGTTCAACCCCTCCAAAAGAAAACCCAGCAACCATACATACACCACTCTCTACTTTTAATTAAATTCTATATACCCATATCTGTACTAACTATAGAGTTTAGTATCACAATAGCTTTTAATATTATGTCTGCCCAAAAAATCATCCAAGCCATTCTTAAAGGCATTAACTGAATCAGCCATCACAACATCACCCGGGAGTGCATTCCACAACCTCACTGTCCTGACTGTGAAGAACCCCCTACGTTGCTTCAAATGAAAGTTCTTTTCTTCTAGTCTAAAGGGGTGGCCTCTGGTACGGTGATCCACTTTATGGGTAAAAAGGTCCCCTGCCATTTGTCTATAATGTCCTCTAATGTACTTGTAAAGTGTAATCATGTCCCCTCGCAAGCGCCTTTTTTCCAGAGAAAACAACCCCAACCTTGACAGTCTACCCTCATAATTTAAGTCTTCTGTCCCTCTAACCAGTTTAGTTGCACTTAGTCTCTGCACTCTCTCCAGCTCATTTATATCCCTCTTAAGGACTGGAGTCCAAAACTGCACTGCATACTCCAGATGAGGCCTTACCAGGGACCTATAAAGAGGCATAATTATGTTTTCATACTTCGACTATCGAATGGTAGAACAGTGGAGCGATTTTTAGTTTGAATCGTTCGATTCGAAGTCGTAGTCGAAGTAGCCTATTCAATGGTCGAAGTAGCCAAAAAAATACTTTGAAATTCGTAGTATTTTTTATTCTATTCCTTCACTCGAGCTAAGTAAATGTGCCCCTAAGAGAAGACGTATTTTTCGCTACGATATCCGTCCATGTGTCTGCACACAGGCCAGTGCCATGCCTGTCAGTGCTATGGTTACCTCCTGAATAATATTTTACTGGCCTGCCAGGTAAAAATGAAGTTTGATTCCAAGTTTATTAACATATAGGAACAGTAAGACCTCAATTTATTTCCACTCATTCTACATATTATGCATTATCCATTTCCATGACTTTACACCATTTTGGGTCGATTCAAAAACGTAAAACGGGGGTTCACTTGCACTTGCAAGGTTGACATCTCCTTTACTGAACCCTCCCCCTCCCATAAATGAAGAAGGCTGTTTCCAGCAGCTACGCTTCCCTTCCTAAACTACCGCAATGACACGCACCCTCTCAAAGTTAGAACAGGCGCCACTTAGAGCGGGCTAAGTTTGAAGTTTCCTATTGCCGGCAGCCGCACAGTTAAATAATGGATTCGCCCGACTGTTGCTAGGATACCAACTACACTACAATGACGAGACGAGCGCTGAATGCTGGGTAATACAGTACAGCAAGAATACTTCCGTGGATCCACGGTCGCGGTGCATGTTGGAACTTGTAGTTCAGATCTGGCAGCATTTCAGGCTGGCGGGATGCGGAGGCTGTGTGAATGGAGACATGTTAGACAGTAGAGACCGCATAACATAATAATGATTCACGAGTTGCTTTTGGCTCTGAGCGGGTACCCCGGGAGTATCTTCACCTGGAACAAGCGGACTGGTTTGCAGGTAAGTGGTGGCAGCACATCCAGCACTGGCAGATAGAGCTGCACTTGGATGGTCTGCAGGGAAAACAGCAGTGACGTAACAAGAGCGCGCCAGGCAGGTCTACACTTGGATTCAGTACATCATTTCAAGTACGCAGAGGCCCAAACTGCTCCCATCAGCCCAATACATATTAACTTTTTATAGCTGCTTACAACAGCCCCTCTGCCATTTGCCACAATCCACAGATTAACATCCTGCCAGCCAGGCCTGAGCTGGGAGCCCTGTCATTCCAAGTACACAGAGGCCCAAACAGCCTCCTACCAACTTTCTATGGAGCCACAGCAGCCCCTTTGATTGCCAGTCCGGGCCTGCTGCCAGCTATGCCTGTCTGAGGGGTCCTGCCTTGCTGCATATAGGTGACAGAGTTTAAAGAAGAAGAGCATAAGAGCAGCAGTGATTATACGCTATAGAATGGGGCCGTTGCCTCTATCGTTACACCACTGGCATGAAGCCCATACTTACCTAGTGTATATTGTATTGTACTTTGCAAGCCCAGACTCAGCCTTGTAAGGGCCTTTTTATTAACATTGCAGAAACCCATCATGTGCTGTGAAAGCAAGCAGACAAACAAATGTTGGTGCAGGGCACTCCAGTATGCCACAAATAGATCAGACCAAAATAATGAATAAACATAGAAGCCTTTATTCTACAAACATCGCTTGCCTGACGCATTTCGTGTCTCTAGGACACTTAGTCATAGGCTTGATAGCAACCAATCAGCAAATAGATGTCAACAGTCACCTACACGTTAGAAAACAAAAGCAAAGAGCTGATTGGTTGCTACAGGCTACCTCATTGGTAATGTTTGTCTCCAATATTTACTAAATATACCCTTGGGCCTGCAGTGCCCCTGGTTTTTACAATTGGCAGAATAGAATTACACAATCTTAGGTAATAAGTTCATATAAAGGACTGGGGCAATTTCATGGAAACTGGGCCCAGGGACCTATATAGCTAGATATTTATGTCTCTGACTCTGAGCATAGTACCCATGTTAGTGCCTCAGTTCTTTAAACCATAAATGCTAAATTGAGGCCTAAGGTGCAATTTTTTGCCCACAGTGTCACCTTTGTGCCTACTTCATCTGATACAAACTTTGCACGTAGGTTCCCCGGTTGGAACTGAATCCAAAATCTTAAGAGTTTGCAATGGTTGATGGTGTTCGATGCAGTAGAAAGATAAATGGGAGCACTCCCCCTTCTCTCACCTGTACGTGTAGATTCAGCAAACCTGTGTGCTTGCACGCAGAAAGCCCCTGGTCCAGGCCAATATCATGTAGAAACAAACCAAAAATTGCGGAGCATGTCGGTAGCTGAATCTTAAAATCTTCATTTATTAGAAATCATTAAAAACATCGATGACAGTGACATGTACCCCTACGCTTGACGAGTTTCGTGGCGTCTCGCCACTTCCTCAGAAGCATGAGGAAGCTTCTGAGGAAGTGGCGAGACGCCACGAAACGGGTCAAGCGTAGGGGTACATGTCACTGTCATCGATATTTTTAATGATTTCTAATAAATGAAGATTTTAAGATTCAGCTACCGACATGCTCCGCAATTTTTGGGGTGTTCGATGCAGCCATTGTGCCCATAAAGCCTATTTGTGGTGGACACTGTACAGACAAATGCTGCTTCCAGTAGCAATTTAATTTACAATTGTCCTCATTAAGGGGAGCTCCAACCATTTTTTTTTTTTTGCATTGCTGGTTCTTCTCCAATCATAACTTCTGTCTCTCACTGTTCATTCATCTGTCAGCTGGCTTCTACAACATTCTGTCAAGAGTTACAAGCAGCTGTGCACAGAATAGAAGCAGGCATTCAGTAGCATATATTTTACAAACTGAAAATTATTAATAAACTTCTCTTGAAAAGTTGTTTAGAATGACGTTATTTCATGTGACAAAATGTAATTTAGTTTTTATTCTGGTTGAGTTCCACTTCTGTGGAATTGTATTCACAGCAATGTTCTTGTTTTTTTTTTTTTTTTGCAGCTTGCCTTTTGTTTAGCAAAACACGGCCTATAGACTAATTTACTAAACAGGATATGCATCTTCCACCCCTCCTACTGCAAAATATACAAATGATAAAGATTACAATTGGTAATGAGGGGATATGTTAATTCCCTATGAGCCTTGGTCCAGAGAAGATAGTTGGCTAATTGACCATCTGCAACGTGTAGTATACTAGTTTTTGAATTCCACCATTTTGCTTTATATGTATAGTCTATTGTCCTGTGTACTGTGAAAATGGTTCCCTCAGGAGGTCACTGACTTATTTTTTCAGGTGTCGCAGGATGTACCATTTCTCCATCCCGGTGAAACCAGCGTGTTGAACCGGCTGTGCAAGCTGGGGACAGATTATATTCGCTTTACAGAATTTAATGAACAGTACACAGGACATGTGCAGCAACAGGTAGAAGTGAAAATGGGGTATTACAAGTGTTACTGTTGTAATGAATAAATGTCCATTTCCTTTCTTGCTCCTGAAGGGGAGTTCCAAGGGCAGAGTTTTCATTAGTGATCAGCCTGGTGTTCTCGTAACCTGTGAGCTTCCAACCGACTTTAATGATTAGCTATTCGTTTTAACATGTTGTAGTTAAACCCTGTACCTGTAGCAAGTTCCACACTAGATACCTTAACATCGGATTACAACCGCACTATACCCACATGACTTTGGCCAGCTGGGAAATTGACAATATGTCTAGCCCCATGTCAGATTTCAAAATTGAATATAAAAAAATCTGTTTGCTCCTTCGAGAAATGGATTTCAGTGCAGAATTCTGCTGGATCAGCACTATTAACCGATTAATTTTGAAAAAAATTTTTTTTCCCATGACGGTATCCCTTTAAGTACCAAAGGGTATGAAATGCGTAAGGTAGAGTATCATGGGGTCTGTATGTACTTTTTTTTAATACAGAGATATAAATAAAAATGTAATTTTAATACTTTTGAGTCAGGGGATAATTTTCTTAAGTATTACATTGGCACACTATCCTGGACAATCCTGGACAAAGATCCATGTTAGGAAGCGATCTTTGGCCTCGGTCCCAGCAACCAGATCAACCCCATTCTGCAAATGGGTGGTCAAATCAAGATCCACTCATTTGATGACCACGACCAACAAGAGGGTCTATCTCATAAGGGCAGAATTTGTCTCCTCGAAATCTGATAGCAGCTTGCGTTTTTTATTTGAGCAGAGAAGTTTGGTTTTAGTCATTTTGTACAGATGACCTCTAGATTCACAACCTTAAAGAGGTGTTTCACTTTGTTGCCTGTTAATATATTATAGAACGGCTAATTCTAAGCAAACTCCAGTCTCTTATTCGAATCAATGATTGATTACTAGGGTAACTTTGGACTTTAACAACCAAATTGCTGAAATTGCACACTGGAGCTGGATCTTATTTTAAGATTTGTTGTGTATGCGGTTTCTTTTTTTTTTTTTTTCAGGACCACCATCCCTCACAACAAGGGCAGGTCGGCCTCCATGGCATTTACCTGCGAGCATTTTGCAGAGGCCTTGATTCAATGCTTCAACCTTACAGACAAGCCTTGTTAGATCTGGAGCAGGAGGTATATAAGCATAGTGTCTTTAGAAGTAGAAACCAAAACTGGGTTCCTGAGCCATTTCTAAATATTCTAAGTTTATTTGACTTGTAAAATGTAGACACCAGTGAGATATTTAACTGCATGGACAGTCCAATAATAAAGCAGGGTATGGGCAGTATAAGTATAAATTTACTCACAATCTGGATGCAATTTAAACATTTTTATTATTTTTCTTGTCTGCAGTTCCTGGCTGATCCACATCTTTCAATATCTCACATTAATTATTCTCTTGACCAGGTAAGTGTGTGAGTGCTGTATATTGTTTCACTTTTACTAGCCTAATGGCAGTTAATGAGCTCAAGTCTTATTTTTCATGAGTAATTTAACATTCCCCTCCATGACTATGTATTTGGTACAGAACAGCCTCCCTGGCAAAGCTTTCCTAGCGCTACATGGTACTATCCTATATAACAATATAATTGCTAAAGCATCGGTAACAACCACATCTTGAATACCGCATAACAAAAATGTAAAGAAAATGGCATTCATAATTTTAAAGTGAGATCAGGACTTTTACATTATTAAAAACTGTAGCTGTGACATCAGAGAGTGCCATTTATAACTGTCTCTGGGGAGATCAAATAAGGTGGGACAGATCCAACCTCCAGGAGATGGAAGGGAAATGAGGCATCTGGACAGTACAACAAGGGGCAGATTTAATTAATTAACCCTCGATATTCGACTGCCGAAGTTAAATCCTTCGACTTCGAATATCGAGGTCGAAGGATTTACTGCAATTCGTTAGATTCGAAGGATTTTAATCCATCGATCGAACGATTTTTCTTCGAACAAAAAAAGCTTACAAAGCCTATAGACTAACATTGAGGTTCGGATAGGTTTTAGATGGCGAAGTAGGGGGTCGTACTCCGACAGTACTCCGATTATGGAATGGTCGAATAGTCCAACGATTTTTAGTTCGAATCGTTCGATTCAAAGTCGTAGGTCAAAGTAGCCAAAATGATTCAGTTCCCTATCAGGTCAGCCTAGCTGCTAATTGAATGGTTCCTATCCTACAGTGCCACCACACCCCTGCACAGCCAGAGGATTCAGCAGGTAGGGAGTTAACAGATGGGTAGAAATTTTCAATGCAGTAACCAGAAAAACAACTTTTTCAAACACATTCCTTCTATATCTAAAAGAGTTTAATGCACTGGTACATTCTTGTTTTTTACATAATATGTCTCCTTTAAAGTCATGTGTCATGAAAATATAGTGTTACACCAGTATATGCTACTATTATAGAATTCTCTCAATTTTTTTAAAATATAAAGTTGTTATTCAGCTCTTCTTAGTTTTCGTTATTGGATATGTTTAGGATATGTTTTTCTTTAACAAAGAATCTATGTCATACTGCAATGCTGTCTTCATTTAAAGATAACCCCTTTTTCTTTACAGTTTCACCTTCTGTTTCCATCAGTCATGCTAGTGGTGGAACAGATCAAAAGCCAAAAGGTAATGTCTGTAGATTAATTAAAAATTAGTTTATTAAAATTATTAACCCTGGTTCTGATAACTATATAAATTTCTTGCCTTTTGAAGACATTAATTTGTGGTGTGTGTGTGTGTGTGTCTGTGTGTGTGTGTGTCTGTGTGTGTGTGTGTGTCTGTGTGTGTGTGTCTGTGTGTGTGTGTGTGTGTGTGTGTGTGTGTGAATATGCACAAAGACTGAAGGACTCATTTACAATCCCCCACTCAGTGTGCAAAACAAGGCCACAACTGGAGACCTGCAGCCTGTGCTAGACTGCACTATATTCAAGAGGGGCTGGAGGAAGTGCAAGGTAGAGGCGGCATGACATGCAACCTGCACCAAGCTTGGCTATGATGATGCTGTACTCTTCGCTGATGAAAAATCCACGCTTTTAGAATGAAAAGTGCACTTTTGTGCCCTTAAGTGCACATAAATGACCCCTCCCCATATGCTTGTTTGCCTTGGGGCTTCTTAAGTTGGAGGCACATTAAAGGGGTGGTTCACCTTTAGGGTAACTTTTAGTATGTTATAGAATGGCCAATTTTAAGCAACTTTTCAATTGGTCTTCATTATTTATTTTTTTATAGTTATTTGCCTTTTTCGTCTGACTCTTTGCAGCTTTCAAATGGGCGTCACTGACCCCTTCTAAAACACAAATGCTCTGTAAGGCTACAAGTGAATTGTTATTGCTACTTTTTATTAATTATCTTTCTATTCAGGCCTCTCATATTCATATTCCAGTCTCTTATTCAAATCAATGCATGGTCGCTAGGGGAATTTGCACCCTAGCAACCAGATTGCTTAAAATGCAAATTAAAGAGCTGCTAAATAACTGAAAAACCTTACATTATAAAAAATGAAAACCAATTGCAAATTGTCGCATAATATCCCTCTCTACATCATACTAAAAGTTATCTCAAAGGTGAACCACCCCTTTAATATGTTTGGTGGCAATAGACATTCCCAGCCTCCCTCCTCACAAAGGACTCTATAGTTTATCAAGCTAGTTAGTCAAGTTGCAGGTTTCATAAATGAGCCTAATACTTTTCACTAGTTTCTGATAGCTGCTGATCAATTGATTGGTTAGGAGAAAGTATTTTATTGCACACAAGCAGAGTATAAAACATACTCCAAGGCGCTTGTTTGGAGGAGTGTTATATGATGTGACACTGTCCAGGTAGTGCTCTTGGGCCAGATGAAAGTAGATTATTGAAGCTTTGCTTCACTTGTTGAATGCAACTTTCTTCAGAAATTTGTTAATTTTCACAGTTTATGGGTTGCATGCTTTGCAGTATTTAAAGCCTTATAAATGTTGGAAGTAGGTACAAAGAGAATTATTCAGGACTTAAAGGAAAACTATACCCCCCAAACAATGTAGGTCTCTATTAAAAGATACTGAGTAAAACAGCTCATGTGTAAAACCCTGCTTCATGTAAATTAACCATTATCATAATAATATACTTTTTTATTAGTATGTGCCATTGGGTAATCATAAATGGAAAATTGCCATTTTAAAAAATAAGGGCCGCCCCCTGGGATCATAGGATTCACTGTGCACACATACAAACCACATGTTAGGTCACATGAGCCAATTAACAGACAGAGTTCTGCCTTTTGCTTCCTCACTTCTTCCTGTTACAGTTAGAGTTGTAGTATTTCTGGTCAGGTGATCTCTGAGGCAGCACAGATAGAGTCACGAAATGGTGGCTCAAGGCAAGAGATGTAAAAGGGCAATATTTACTTAAATATATATTCCAGTTTGGTAAGATTCTTTAATATGTCATTCAATTTGATATGAACTATCTGTTGCTTAAGTATTCGTTTTGGGGGTATAGTTTTCCTTTAAGAATTGGAAACTTAAGTGACTGCATGACTGGTACAGCTTGTAGGGGGCTGTCTTGTAGGAAACAATAGAAGACATTTTTGAATGTCTTTTAGTAGCCCATCGCTATGATGAATTATCTGTATTCTCTGAATTTCAGTGGAAATAGTAAATATTGGGTACAGGATCCCTTATCTGGAAATCCGATATCCAGAAAGCTCCGAATTACGGAATGGCTGTCTCCCATAGACTCCATTTTATCCAAATAATCCAAGTTTTTAAAAATAATTTCCTTTTTCTCTGTAATAATAAAACAGTAGCTTGTGCTTGATCCCAACTAAGATATAATTAATCCTTATTGGAAGCAAACCCAGCCTATTTGGGTTTATTTAATGTTTAAATGAATTTCTAGTAGACTTAAGGTATGAAGACCCAAATTACTGAAAGATCTGTTATCCGGAAAACCCCAGGTCCCATACCTGTACTACTGTGTATTTGTATGCACAAGTTGGATTTTTTTTGACCCATGACAGAGTTCTGTTGAATATGAAAAATATGGTGTCAGTGATATGATTTGTCTCTCTATATACTTTTGTTTAAACCTGGCTGAGGCTGGCTATATAGCAGTTTTTTAATTTCTATGCAGAAGTACAGAGAGGAGAATTGCTGTATAACCTGTGTTCCCTGACTGTTTCATAGAAAATAAAAAGAAAATAAATTATACTTTTATTTAAGGTTTAGCATCCCCTTAAAAAGATCACAGGCTCTTTATTGTTAAACAAGCGTCACGTTGTGAGCACAAGATTTTCACGATTTCGAGTTTTGAGTCAATATGCAGCAAATCCCCGCTTGGGGCAGGTGTACTGGGTTCAGTATATAAAAGTTTGAATAAGCCAGTTTTGGGTAAAGAAAAACAACGATACATGCATATGTGGGAAAAGGAGCTCAATTTCACGTTGTCGATACAACAATGGTACCAATGTAGTATAGCGGCAAATCAAGGTAATATCAGCGCCACATTTAATGAGACCTCTTTAAAAATATTGCACAGAACATATTTAGTCCCAGCCAGACTGCAAAAGTTATATCCCACAAGTGACCCACATTGCTTTAGGGGTTGTAAAGAAAAGGGGACCATGGCCCACATCTGGTGGGATTGTACCATAGTATCGAAATATTGGGATTTTGTAAGGAACTATATTTCGGGAGTCTTGGGAGTCAACTTTGAAAAAGATCCGACAGTGATGTTGTTGGGGAGAAAACCTGATTATCTCCCTAAAACATCATATAAATTGAGCCAATTCATTTTAATGGCAGCCAGATTGGTGATTGCCAGTAATTGGAAGAAACCTAATATATCTTCGTAGCTTTTGAAAATTAGAATAATATATATAGCAACTAATGAGAAATTGAACTACAAGCTACAGAATAACATGGAGACGTATGATAAAATCTGGATGCCCTGGCTACTATATGAGAACGATGCACTATTATCTCCATCTTTGCATGTATAAATGAGTACACGCCCAGCCGCTGAATAGGGTAGAGAACCCCCTTTTTTGCCCTTTTTTTTCGTACAAAAATAGTTTTTTTTGTATTTTTTTTCTTGATTGTATATTCTTTGAAAATGTGTAATAAAATATTTTGATTATATATAAAAAAAAAAGATCACAGGCTCGACACTGTAGCTCTATCTCATAGGCACCTTTAAACTTTGATTCTGCTTTCACATTATGTAACATTTCTCTACTGTCTTGACACCTCTTGACATTACTAGCAAAGATAAGAACATTTTTATATGCCAAGTTGAATGTCATGTCTGTTTACTACTGATTTCAAAACAGAAGGTCAGTTTCTCTGCTGTTTCCTGGGCATTCATGAGGACATACACAACATTTACAGTAATCTAGAGCCTTGTTTTGCTAGAGAACCTTATCTTACTGTTATACCATTGGCACAGTATTATTTCTCTGTTCATCATCCTATTGCCGCTTATTCTTATCTTTAACAAAGTCTCAGTGTACTTTGTAAATCTGTAAATGCACAAAGGTCTTGTTGACAGAAATTCCCTTTAAAGAAGAAGGAAATCTACCAAGGCAGTTTATTGCCAATAGTTTAGCCACAAAAGTGCAGTCTAGAACACCATTTGTATTCTTTAGAATGCTTTACCATACCTGAGTAAACCGCTCTAGACACTCTCTCTGTTTGTTCAGGATAGCAACTGCCATATTATCTTGCTGTGACATCACTTCCTGCCTGAGTCTCTCCCTGCTTGCTCATAGCTCTGAGCTCAGATTACAGCAGGGAGGGAGAGGAACAAACTGAGCATGCTCAAGCCCGTGCCCTGGAGGTTTAAGATGAAAACAGGAAGTCTGATACAGAAGCCCATGTGTACACAATAGAAGGAAAGAAATGCAGTTTCTTTTGACAGAGGACTCAGAGCAGCATTACTTTGAGGGTTTACTGGTATATTCATATAGACCTTTCTGATAAAGCTTACTTAGTTTTAGCCTTTCCTTCTCCTTTAATGGCAACTACCTCTCAGTACACATACAGGGCAGAGTATGGCCAAATTTGCATACTTGAGTGTTTTTTGACCATGTGGGAGACGTCCGGCAGTTACTACTGGAGTCAATACCTGCCGGCACAGGTGGTTCACGATGGTATGGAGCGTTTCCGTACCAGTGTATTGACTTCTATAAGAATGTGTTCTAGATTTGGGCTCTTGATCCAACACATTTTATAACTTTTATTTTCTGATGGTTCTGTTCAGCATAACATCAATGTGCTTTGTTCCCAGATTCATGGCTGTCAGATACTGGAGACTGTGTACAAGCACAGCTGTGGAGGGCTGCCACCTGTACGCAACGCATTAGAAAAGTATGAAATGCTATTTGAATTTCCCATCATTGCGTTTGTTTACTACTTCCCCATCAGTGCTTGATTCACACTTTTAAACTAAACCTGCTAAAATTGTAATGTATGCTTGATGGCAGGCACATTCACAGACTTTAAAGGAATTGTTCAATGTAAAAATAAAAACTGGGTAAATAGATAGGTTGTGCAAAATAAAAAATGTTTCTAATATAGTTAGTTAGCCAAAAATGTAATGTATAAAGGCTGGAGTGACAGGATGTGTAACATCTATTTACCCAGTTTTTATTTTCACACATATATATAGATGAACATTGTGTTTTCCTAGGATATTGGCCGTGTGTCATGGAGTGATGTATAAGCAGCTTTCAGCCTGGATGCTTCATGGACTTCTGCTGGACCAGTATGAGGAGTTCTTTGTTAGGCAAGGGCCATCATCTGGAAATTTAGTTGCAGCATCTGAGGAAGAGGAAGATGACTTAGGCATTGGGGGTCTTACTGGAAAGCAGCTGCGAGAACTGCAAGACTTGGTGAGACCTTATACAGTAAATGCAGTTTAGCAACCAAAATGTAATATTATATGAAAAGTATTCTATAATCTGGGATAAATATAAGTACCCAGTTAAACTTATTACACCACCCCTCCCAGGAGCACCCATTCTAGGGAACCCCTATTTTCCCCAGGACTATCCAGCAAATCATTTCAGTGGTGGACAGATAATGGTTTCAATAGCATATATCACTTCTATACTGTATCAGGTATGAAAACATGATCCATAAGCCGAGAAGCCTATAATCCACCATCCTCTGATCTGTTTCACTACCGGCAAATAAGCCACTTTGTATGAACATTTAATAAGGACAACACCTTCTTTATCACCCTCATATTTCATTGCATTAAATATCCCTACTCAAGGGGTCTTATACCGAATGCTCCTTGATACCCATTACAAATACTCCCTTACCATACATGTTTAGCATGGAACAAGGACCTTAATACTACTGTTACTGAGGAAACTTGGCTCCAGACTCTACAGCAAGTTGCTCTAGAAATAAATCATTTTTAGCAACAGCTAATAAAGTATTAGCAAGCTGGTACATGATTCCCTTTTGCTTAAACAAAATAAATCCTGAATTCAGTGGAGAATGTTTCAGGTGATGTGGTCAAACAGGGTCCATGACGCACATTTAGTGGGAATGCCCCAATGTTCAAAGGTTCTGGTGTCGGGTCTATAATATTGTATTTTCAGTGACACAAATTAATCTTAAGAAAAATCCACAGAATGCTCTACTGAACATTAAGACGCCCAATATTAATAATTGTGCAAGAATATTGATAACATTTATTTTCTTAGCAGCAAAAATCATCCATTACAATTATCTTTCTCTTCTATAAAAAGGATCTTACGGAAATCATCAAATTAAATGTCGGTAATATTTAGTGAATTGTTGATTTAACTTGTTTGTTTGTTTGTTTCTTTTCTTTTTTCAGACCTCCGGTATGAGTGTGGGCCATTATTTTCTTCTTTCCTCTACCTTCCTTTCCCTTTATCTACACTTCAGTTATCTATTAAGACACTGATATCATTCATGATCTGTCTCTAATATGTTGAAAAAGCAAATAAAAGCATTGGAAAGGAAAAGCATTCTATAGATTTCAAAAACTATGTTGTAGCTGTACTGGGATAATGAATATTCCCTTCAGTGCATTCATCTATATTGTGCCTCAGTAAGAAGCTATATTTTACCATCTGTTCTATTTGCTGTTTGCAGCGTCTTATAGAGGAAGAGAACATGCTGGCCCCATCCCTCAAACAATTTTCACTGAGGGCAGAAATGCTGCCATCATATTTTCCAGTGCGGGTTGCAGAGAAGATACTGTTTGTGGGTGAATCCGTCCAGATGTTTGAGAATCAAAATGTAAATATGTCTAGGACAGGTAAGAGACTTTATAGAGCCAGACTAGCTTCATTTTTTTATACTGGGTGCAGTTGGCCTAGTAAATAAAAAAAAAAAAAACTCTTGAAAGTAAGCTGTTCCCTTCTAGTTTGCAGCACAGTGGTTATAGAATTTATATCAATCAGAGCATGTGAGTGCATATAGCGTTTGCTGATGGTTACACATATATATTCATAAGACTTTCATTCTTACTGTGTAGTCTTCTAGAAACTGCCAGCAAAAACAATTACAGTTTATAATCCACATGTAGCCCAATTTCCAAATAGTAAGTAGAACATACTGTATATAGTTTTAGCCATAACCCTTCCACAATACTAAGAGGTGAATCATAGCAGAACTGAATTTATTTACAGAAGAAAGTTGATGTTTAGTGACGAGACTCCTTACATACTTTCTCCTCGGTATTATTTGAGAGGGTGCTAAGAAGTCCATATGTATTGCACCATTAGCGTTTTCTTTTTTATTAGAGGACCCAGCACCCCGTGCATTCCCAGAGAGATCTACACTAATCTGTTCTCTCCATCAGAGAGTGTCACCTCTCCATTCCATAATAATGCTGCTCCCAGGAATATGCACGTTAGCAACCGTTCTGCACTGCTTTCCACTGCATTTCAGGATAGAATACAAACGAATGACCGAGACACACAAAGCAGTTCACAACTGCAAATCCTATCTCCAGTACTGCTTGTGACACTCTTTGATGAGCTTACTCCTCACTCATTATCTCTTCATGTACATTTGTGACTTTGCTAGGGCTGCACCCCTTCTTTGGATCTCCCTTCCAGGTTCCATCTGATTTTCTTCCAATTTGTCTGCCTTTAAATGGTCTTTCAAAACATTTCTTTAGAGATGCTTAACCTCTATCCTAGCAAACCCTCATTATACACTATATTACCCCCTACTAAATTCAGTGCTCAATGCTATATTCTCACGTTTCTGGCCTGATCTTGCTCATCTCCACACCTTGTGTCTCATACCCCCTTCTTCTTTAAGAGTGTAAGCTCTATTGAGCAAGGTCCTGTTTACCTTTGCCTTTTGTATCGGAGATAATATTTTTTTTTTTTTTTTAATTTTTTTGCGGTTACTGTTCCTTTAATTTGCCATAATAATACCCAGTATTTGTACTGAAAATCAGTCCTGGAACAAATGGGTTGTTGCTTGAATTATTACAGAACAGATGTTCATCTGAAGCTCTGTTCAACAGGTTCCATCTTAAAAAACCAAGAAGATACATTTGCAGCAGAGCTACATCGACTGAAGCAGCAGCCTCTCTTCAGCTTAGTGGATTTTGAATCTGTTCTTGACCGAATCAGAAGCACAGTAGCCGAGGTGAGCATATGTTCAGTATCAGAATTAGCCTAAAGTGATAGATAACTACTATTAGTTGGTAATCAGTAGATCTCAAGACACTGTCCACAAACAGCTTGTCTAAATCTTCCTCTTATTTTATGCTTTTCATTCAGATATTTATTATGTTATGGTTACATAAGAAATATACATTTTCTCATAAATCAGTATTTAAGTAATATTTTCCATGGAACAGAATGCTAACAATGTTTTTATGAATGTACTGTAGATCATAATGGGACATCACTAAAAGTAGACCACGCATTAGTAAAGTATGGACACTCCTGGTGTAGGGACTAAAGGTGCCCATACACAGACAATATAAGCTGCCAAAAATCGGGCAGATGTTGATCAGGCAAGTTTAAAAACTCTGTCGAATCGAGGACCGCATTGGTTTGGCCTTCGGTGGGCAGGGAGAGATCTGCTCGTTTAGCAACATCGCCAAACAAGTGCCTCTGCATGTATGGCTACCTTAAAGGAAAAGTAAAATGAAAGCGTTTTAAAGTAATGAAACTACAAGGTACTGTTGCCCTGCACTGTTAAAGAAAGTCCACTATAGTTTATATATACAAGTTGCTTTGTAGCCATGGGGCTAGCCATTCCAAGCTGAAAAAGGAGAAAAGGCCTGTGACTGTGTATCCTGTGCTCGAATGGCTGCCCCCATGGCTACAGAGCAGCTTGTTTATATAAACTATAGTAGTGTTTCTGATGCAAACAGTTTACTAGTGTAGGGCAACATTACATTACATTATATTTTCATTACTTTAAAGCACTTTTAATTTTTTGGTGCTACTGTTTCTTTAACACGAGAGTGCTATGTGTAATGTGATGGCACAGTATAAATGAAGAATATCACTATGTGGGTGACCTGCATTCTTAACAGTAAATGGAGGGGCGGCATTTAGTCAGGGTGAGGAGTTACAGGATGACAGGATAACTTTAAGAAAAAAGGCAAGAGAAATTGGATGTGTGTGATATACATATTGTTTTTTTCTTGTTCTTTTATATTGATAGTTTCTGTTAATGGTCCTTTTAAGATATACCAATAAAGCTCAATTCTTTTTCCATATCCCTCTAGCACCTGTGGAAGCTTATGGTGGAGGAATCAGATCTACTGGGTCAACTCAAGGTAGTGACTGAACATATAATAACATATAACCTTCCATTACCCTGCTCACACTCCATTGCTCTTCCATGTGATGCCAGACTCAATTTTATGAAATTTTAATGGCAAATATTTGCTGACTGGCTGGAGCTGTGTACTTGTCAGCTACTGTTCTCCTATCTGCAGCTGGTACAATAGTCACAACATCTTAACTGATCCCCAAAGAGTTATTCCTGTCTTCAAATCTCTTATGTTTACTGCATAGTCCATGGCCAAGAGCAGTGTCTGATTACAACACATTCTACTTGATGGTCACCCGATCATTCTCTTATACCCTTTTCCAAGCCAAATCCAAGTGTATTTCTGCATAAGACTTTTACTAAAACTCAGATTTCTTTTTTCAGATCATTAAAGATTTCTACTTACTAGGGAGAGGAGAATTGTTCCAGGCCTTCATAGATATTGCCCAGAATATGCTGAAAACTCCGCCTACTGCAGTGACTGAACATGGTTAGTGCTTCTGTAGCATATTAGCACCTTCAGCCATATCTGAACTCCAGGTGCTACTGGGGATGCAAACAGCTTGAGCCATGTACTGAAAAGCCTGGTATATATAGTCACTTACAGTCAATTTAGTTAACCAAAGTCAAAAGCCTTTATTTATTGTCATGGTACATATACAGTCCCTGAGCCATATCTATATGCATATTGGCAGCAAAACAATCCAATTGGATTTACATTTTTTTTATCAGACTAAAGATATTGTGATCCAAATTACAGAAAGATCCCTTATCCAGAAAACCTCAGGTCTAGAGCATTCTGGGTAATAGATCCTATACCTGTACTTGGATTATTAGTAGCACCTCTTGATCCTGCCTTTAATGCATTGCCCTTTCCTTTTAACAGATGTTAATGTAGCCTTCCAATTATCTGCGCATAAAGTTTTACTAGACGATGACAATCTTCTTCCACTGCTAAATCTGACAGTCGATTATCATGGAAAAGAACATAAAGGTAACTCTGCATTTACCTGATATTGTTTTCATAAATCAATCATTTAAAAGAACAGTAACACCAAAAAATTAAAGCGAACTAATGTTATGTACTGTTGTCCTGCTCTGGTAAAACTGGTGAGTTTGCTTCAGAAACACTACTATAGTTTATATAAAGAAGCTGCTGTGTAGCAATGGGGGCAGCCATTCAAAGCTGAAAAAGGAAAAAAAAAAAAGGCACAGGATACACAGCAGATAACAGATAAGATCTGTAGCATACATTGCCATTCCTTTTAAACACATTTGTGGTTACTGTTTAAGTTTTTAATTTTTTAAGTTTGTTATTTTTGATGCTTAAAGAACAATTTGACAATATTGCTGTTAACATGCTTGGAAATGTACCATGGCCTTACAGCATTCCAAGCCAAAGAAAGTTAGTTAGGGCTCTAACGGACGAACGTTTTTACCTGCGCTCCCCTACGTTGCGCTTTCTTCCATTCAGCCGCAGGGGAGTGCAGGAGTAGACGCACTGAATTATTGTCAATGGGGCTGTACTCACACAGACGCAGGTAAAATGCAAAATGCTGCATCACCAACCTGCGTTTGGCTTTTACATGCGTCTGTGTGAGTACAGCCCCATTGACAATAATTCAGTGCGTCTACTCCTGCACTCCCCTGCGGCTGAACGGAAGAAATCACAACGCAGGGGAGCACAGGTAAAAAAACGAGAGCCCTTACAGAGACCTTTTGGAATTGGATGATAGACAGCAGACAGCTCAGCTTTACAGTGTTATACTAATTAGCAGCGTTTGTACAAATATATCCTTTTTCTTTCCTCTAGATATGTCCCAGCCCCGGGAAGGTCCATCTCGCGATACGTCTCCTAGAGAAGCCCCCACATCAGGATGGGCTGCCCTTGGCCTCTCCTATAAAGTACAGTGGCCCTTACATATTCTCTTTACGCCAGCAGTGTTGGAGAAGTGAGTAGAACTGGATCTAAGAAACTGTCATTTGCACTGAAATCATAGAATTTATTACCTACACAGGAGGTCTCAGATACATATTTGTATATATAGAATGCATTTACTGGTGAGGTTAAACACTGTATTCTCTGTTAGGTACAATGTCGTTTTCAAGTATCTACTGAGTGTGCGCCGGGTGCAGTCAGAACTTCAGCACTGCTGGGCTCTTCAGATGCAGAGAAAACATTTAGAGTCAAATAAAACCGATGCCATCAAGTGGCGGTTACGTAACCACATGGCTTTCCTGGTGGATAATCTTCAGTATTACTTGCAGGTGAGGACAAGCGCTTTATAAAAAGGACACGTACATTGTGAATATTCTTTGCACTGGGTCAATGTGGCATTAATCACTAAGCCTGGGGTGTCCAAATTCATATCAGAATCCGTCTCGCTGCTGTAAGCTTTATTCTTCAACTAACTCCAAGTATATATATTTATATTTAATGTTACTTTTCTGCATGGAAGCTGGTGGGCTTGCTGAGGCAGTAACCTGGCTACCTGGAAACATGGCTGCTGGGTCTCATCTGCATTCTCTTGCAATAGACTTCTTCAGTTAACTGTCACCTAAAGAAATCTATGCATCTGCTCTAGGAGATTGTTGCTTATTTAGAAAGAAGAGATAACAACAA
This sequence comes from Xenopus petersii, assembly GCA_038501925.1. NCBI lineage: Eukaryota > Metazoa > Chordata > Amphibia > Anura > Pipidae > Xenopus > Xenopus petersii. The sequence continues at coordinate 89,136,974 of CM076677.1, forward strand.
TGAGACAGCTGCTATTATTATTGGCTGAAGACTCAACAACAGTGCCCTTTTCTGAGGAATTTTGCAGTGAGCTTTAAAAATTTGTTAAAGGGGAACTCTACTCAATAATATTTTTTTTGGTTAAGGAAATCTTAAAGGGGAACTCAACTCAATATTCTTTTTTAAGGAAATCTAATTCTAAGCACGTGTCTGATGCACATTAGTAAAAATGTTCACTGGTTGAGAAGTTACTTGTAAATGTAACTCAATGAAAAGCAGTATCAATCTGCCCCTTTCTCTTCTCTGCTTCAAACAATGCAACAGAACTCAGGTCTCCACTGGGCCTGTGAATTCGCTGGCTTCTGCAACATTGTTTCAAGAGTCCAAAGTTGGCAAATTGTCTCTTTACCCCTTGATAAATATGTTCAGACGTGTGCAGCACTGATAAGTGCATATGGTGCATCACAATGTTTTTATGTTCCGTTTCTTAGGTGGATGTTTTGGAGTCTCAGTTCTCTCAACTCTTGCAGCAAATTAACTCAACGCGGGATTTTGAGAGCATTCGCCTGGCACATGACCACTTCCTAAGTAATCTGTTGGCCCAGTCTTTCATTTTGCTCAAACCTGTAAGTGTACAAATAATGCACGATGGTACCTACGGGAACAATGGACTGCAGGGCTACAATGAACACGTTGGCAAGAAATCTATCAATTAATGCTGATATACTCTGTCGTCTTCCCCCAGGTTTTCCACTGTTTAAATGAAATCTTAGAGTTGTGCCATAGTTTTTGTTCATTAGTCAGCCAAAACCTTGGCCCCCTGGATGAGCGTGGAGCTGGGCAGCTAGATATTCTTGTGAAGGTAGGTATGTTCATTATACAGTTATGGTGCATCTTTTATTTAGAATGTTTGGGACCCAGGATTTTCTAGATAACGGATGTTTTGTCATTTTGATCACTATGGGACTGTTTTTTCCTAGCAAACCTTTGTTACCAGATCAAGAGCAGTTTCCTGTTTGAAACAATCATGTGTTTGACTAGGACACTATTGGAAATGGCACTGATGTATTTGTGAGCTTTCTAGATAATAGATCCTATAATTGTACATTAACCTTATTTTTAGTATAATTATACAGAAGTGGTTTTCACCTTCTTATATCTATTTTTAGGGCTTCAGTTGTCAGTCGTCGCTTCTATTCAGAATTCTCTCCAGTGTGAGGAACCACCAGATCAACCCTGACCTGGCCCAGCTCCTGCTCAGATTAGACTATAATAAATATTATACACAAGCAGGAGGCACACTTGGCAGGTAGGAATATTGTTTGTGGATAATTGCAAGACATTGACAAAGAAGCTCTGCCCCCATTTCATTGGGACAATGTCCTCTGATGTTTTAGGAACATACAATTGAAGTTGTTCATGGAGGCTGTCTCCTTTGGCCAATGAGATCCTTTGGCAAATATCCTGAATACTTTGTATTGATGATTATGGTTGAGAGATATTCAACTTTTTTTTTTTTTCTGGAACCAAACTCGTTTCATATGCTGGACCTAAACTGAGCTTTATGCCAAGGTGTATGCATTAAAATCGGTTGGTGAGGAGGTCCACACACAACACAATATTTACTCTACCATTATAGGACAAGCTGGCATTATGAACTACTTCTAATTGTTGAAAACAAAATTAGCTAGCCTTTTCTGCACTGCTGGTTCCAACTTTTGAAACAATGGAGCAGTTCAGCTAGTTAAAGAGATACTGACACCTGAAATTAAACTTTTTTTTACATCTATTATAATATTGGCTTTGCAAGCTACTTCTAACTTTGCCATAAAGTATTTGCATGATACTTTTACATTACCTGTCTGATCCCCCATGTTCCTGTATGAGGGGACTGCCATATTTGTGCAGCAGGAGTCCGTTAGCATTAGAAACTGTAACTTAACAGGCTGAGATGGGACAGTCAGGTTGGCAAAGTCAGTGTCAGAGAGTCAGGTTTGGAACTTCAACTAACAATTATATACAAAAACAAACCTCTCAGCAAAAAATGATCACCATGACCTATAGGTAACATTTAATGTACATTCATATGCTAAAATTCATTTTTTAGTGTCAGTATCACTTTAAGGTTATTTACAGGACAGATCAACTGTTTCAATAGACAGTGGCAGCAGTATAGGGAAGACAATTCAGCTATCCCTGCATACATTTAGAAATAACTTTAAAACCACTGGCATTTTTTTTAATGAATTGGAAAGTGGCCTTGTATTATGTACAGTACAGTACAGTTGAATACTAAACACTAGTGATGGGCGAATAAATTCAGCAGGCTTAGATTTGCGGCGGCGCAAATACGCTGCAACAAAAATTGTTGCGCTTCAGAATAGTCACGCGCATACAAATTGTTGTGCGTCAAAATTATTGAGATGCCCATTGACGAATGCATTTGGACAAAAGTCGCGCGTATAAAAATTGTTGCTCACATCAAAATTGTTTTGACGCCCATTGACTTCAATGCGCTAAGCAAATTCTTCACCGTTTTGTGTATTTTTCGGTAAATTCGCATATTTTTTTTTTCCTTCTTCCATCACTACTAAACACCTATAAAAATATGGGCGCAACTTCTCAATAGACCATCACTGCCACCTGGAGTACCACTAAGAAAAGGCAGTCTGTCTGCCGATGAAACTTGCTTTACACATCCTCTCTATCAGCACTACTGATTGTTTAGACCAGGGGACTCCAACCTTTTTCACCCGTGAGCCACATTTAAATGTAAAAAAAAAAAAAAGTTGGGGAGCCACACACGCATGAAAAAAAAAGTTCATGGGTTGCCACTAGGGATGCACCGAATCCACTATTTTGGATTCGGCCGAACCCCCGAATCCTTCGCAAAGGATTCGGCCGAATACCGAACCCTAATTTGCATATGCAAATTAGGGGTGGGAAGGGGAAATTTTTGTTACTTCCTTGTTTTGTGACAAAGTCACGCGATTTCCCTCACCACCCTAATTTGCATATGCAAATTAGGATTCAGATTCGGTTCGGCCAGGCACAAGGATTTGGGCGAATCCAAATCCTGCTGAAAAAGGCCGAATCCTGGATTCGGTGCATCCCTAGTTGCCACATAAGGGCTGTGATTGGCTATTTGGTAGCCTTTATGTTCACAGACAGTCTAAAGGAGGCTCTGTTTGGCAATACGCCTGGTTTTTATGCAACCAAAACTTGCCCCTAAGACAGGAATTCAAAAATAAGCACTTACTTTGAGGCCACTGTGTGCAATATGTTGCTCTCGCGCTACTCGTTGGGGATCACTGGTTCTGACCTTTACAGAAGTGAACAGTTGCTTGTTGTGTAATTGTTTGGCATTTTGCGCAATCTAACAAGAGAAATGTATTTTTTTTTTTTTTTTTACAGTTTCGGCTTATGAAGACAAGATTCAAAGGCCAGCAGAGTGATATCGATACTCTGGCTTTAAAAGACAGATACTGGATGCAGCAATATAGGAAGACAGGGAAAACCATCAAGACAGGCACCAAGATTTCCCAGTATTTGTTTTATTTCAGTACAACACTGAGCAGGTGGAGCAAATGCACTAATATTTACAGCTGAGCAAGATGGTTAAAATGCACAAGTGGATGAAAATGGCTTTGCGAAAAGAACATTCATTACAGCAGATTCACTGGTCCTTTCCCATTATATTGCACTTAATGTTTGGGGTGTTTGTTTTCCTGTCTTGAATAGAAATTTAGATGGATGTCACTAGGTCTCTAACCTGCAGGTCCCCCAACCCTGGTAATTGTAAATATTCATCACGTTCCCCAATTTGGGGTTCATTAATGCTTACAATCAAGTCTTAGGTCTTTGTTTAAAGGACACCTATCACCCCTGAAATACTTCTCCTGCCAGAGCTGGGGACTGACATTTCAGGGGTGATAGGTGTCCTATAAAATCAGAATGTAGAATTTATTTGCAAGGGCCTTTATAGAAAGAGAATCAACAACATAATACTGATGCAAATAAAAAGTTTTGCCTTTATTGCTGTGGTTACTGACCTTTCTAACAGCTGCCATTTATACATTCCATTATAAACAGGGCAAAATATCTTAATATGGATATGCCAAGTCCATTTTTTTGGGATTCCAAATCCTAATTTGCATATACAGAAAATCATCTTTCCATAGACATATGACTTGGCTGAAACTCTAAATCAAATCTGGAATTTTGTACATCCCCAGATGAAAGGATCAGAAAGGAATATATTGTGTAAAACCACAAATAAATAACTGGGAATTGCTGCAATGTGACTAATTTCCCTTTTTATTATTCGTCTCTCATATTGTATTCTGGGATTCCCCTTTCATATCTGTGCAGGAGAGGGGTAAGGTGGCCATAGACGCACCAATAATATTGTACGATATGTGATGCGTGTATGGTGGGAAACAAGCTGACATATCAGCATCAGACTTAAGGTGGCCATAGTCGTAACAATTCCAAGAACGATTGTTCGTTTCAATACACATGTGTAGAGCTGAATCGTCAGATATACAGGAAGAAACAATAGAATTCTACCTGTATCTGACGATTCAGCACTAACAATGGCCGATGTTTGGGTCCTTTCAAAGGCACCTGATCAAAATTTTCCGTCCAGCCCAATCGACCAATATCGGCTCTTTTTCCACCATACACGCAATGAATATCGGACGAGAATTCGTTTCGTACGATATTATCTGTGCGTCTATGGCCACCTTAAGATATTGGTCGGCTCGTCCGGCCAACTTTGATTGCCCGCCTTTGAAGGCAACCGAACATCGGCCATTGTTAGTGCTGAATGTCAGATACAGGTAGAATTATATTGTTTCTACCTGTATATCTGATGATTCAGCTCTACACGTCTGTATTGAAACGAACAATCTTTCTTGGAAAGATTTTTTTCAGGAAAGATCGTAATTGTAATGTCTTTTTACTGGTGACCACTTCCTGTGTCTGCAACTTTTGGCACTCGCCCAGGAACCACCCACAGCCAGGCTTAGCAGGAATAGGGTAGTGACACGTTTTCTCGGCTGGCAATACTCTAAGCACGCCTACGCTCCATTTGTGTAACGACAGGCCTGTAATCCATCTGTCAGAATGCACATGGAACATTCTCTGCATGAGAAAATAAGAAGCACAGGCAGATTATAGTCCTGTCAATGCGCGAAGAAATGGAGAGTAGGGAAGCGAAATCAATTTTCTTCTCAAGTGTGTTTGTGGCACACTTTCTGCAGCCAGTGGTGGGTGGTAGTTCATACACCTGATGGAATGGAAGAAACAGGAGGAGAAAAAGGAGAAAGAGCACGTGGGAGGGAGAACAGATGAAAGATATTGGTAAAAGACACTTGAAAGATATTGGTAAAATCATGACAAACCAAAAATGCCCCTTTAAATATGGTAAATGGAGTTCATTGTAAAATGACCACTCACTATTCATGATCAGTATGGCAAATGTCCGTTGTGAAATAAGTAGCAGTCTGTCCACACATGTGAATATACTGCAGCTAGAAATAAAGTGGTCTTTCCTGTATATTCATATAACACAAGAAATAAAGTCTTTGAATCACAGGAGCCTAATCAGTAGAGACTGCAAACGTAATAACTAACTCAACTCCCACATATTAGGTGGGAGCATGTGGGGAACCACCTGGAAGGGAGCGGTAAATCTATATACCCCCATTTACTCAGAATATCACTGTATATATCATGCTCAAAGTTACATTTACAGGTTCTCTATCGTAAAGTAAACTGGATTATCCTGACAGACCAGCTGCAAGCCAGTGGGGAAAAAAGATACAACCATGATAGTAATATCAAGTTACATTTTTTTTTTAGGCTACTACAATGGCAGATATGACTACAGTTTAGAAGCTATATTGTTTATGGAGTGCAAAAAACAAAATGGAGACTTTCAAGCAAAAAAAAAAAAAAAAAAAAAACCCAAACAAATAGGCAGAGAAGGGCGAAGTTATTGATCAGCTATTTTACATGCTTTACCAAAAGAATGAAGTCAAGATGGAACCAAGATGGGTTGGCAATGGCTCACGGCATACGTCTACCATGGACCAGCGCCGTCTCATTCAAGTCAGGTGGTTGGGAACATCCCCAGTACCTGTGAAACATACTCTGCGGTGGTGTAAATGAACACTTTATTTACATACATATAAGATCATTAAAACCACACAAGAATGCAACTGAAGATGGACAAAAAGCCATAAAACAAACATTTAGCGTTTATTTTCTCATAAAAGTCCAGCAGGTAAAATTCTGTACAGTAAGTTACATGCACATAGATTAAACACAAAACATTAAAACGATCTAAAACCTACAATAAAACATGATGTGCACAATGCAAGGAGCAGCAGAAAGGATGGAAGGAGATAAAAAGGAAAAGTGGACGGCTTAGTCTGACACATGATCATGTTTGTATTTGGGGTGTGCATTGTGTTTCAGTTGTTTCCCGGAGATCAGGCACTGGATAACCCATTCTTGAGAAACCACTGGAAGGTCCAAAGCTTGGATGCATTTTAACATTGATTCTGGGCATGAGCAATCGGTCACTACAATATCATGAATTCCCAGTGCAACATCTGAAAAGAGATGATATGCAACAGATTACAAGTGTTATAAACTATCTCTCAAAACAACAGGAGCCACCACGTGAAGAGCTGGAGACTAAAGCTGGCCATAGACGCGCAGATTTACGATCCGTGCCATCTCCCGACCTGCCACTAACCATTCAGATCAAATAAAGTAGTAAAAGAACAGATCAGCTGATGTTCTGCCCCTGACAGCAATCGTACGAAAGTTATGACCGACAAAGCTGGTGACAGTCTCCCTCTGATATTGTCAGATCAGCAATACATGCAGAGATATCTGTTGCCGACAGAAATGTTCTAACCTGTCCGATCATCTGAACGGCCAATCGTCATGGCATGAAAAATGTCAGGACACTTCACACACAGCCCGAAAATCAAATCTTTGCGTCTATGGCCAGAATAATTTGCTCTAAGGGAACCACTGGCACTGTTTAGCTGCCCTAAAGAACGCAGTGGGCTCATCATGAAGGCCAGTTAAAGTGATGCAAACAGCTTTAGCCACACCATTTATTAGGCTAGTGCCACACTGGGCAGACTCTTACACTTCGGCAGCGATATCCACCCTGTCTGTCTGCACCTATAATGTTACAGTGCCAGATCAGCTGATACTTCTGACCCTTCTGAGAATCAGCCCCATGTAACCTTTTTAGATGCAGAATCATCGGATACAGGTAGAATTCTACCTGTACTGTATATCGGACGATTCAGCTCTACACGTGTCTATTGAAACTATACCATCTTTTTCCAAGAAAGATTGTAATTGTTAAGTCTATAGACACCTTTAGGCAGAGGAAAGTCACATGTTAGCCAATGGGAAGGAATAAGGAATGCATCAAAGATTAATCACGGGGAGATAAAACATCCAGAAACTATGCCTAAAAATAATGACATACCGTTATCTTGGCTTGAGTAACAATAAGATGAACTTTATATTCTATGGGGTAAATTTACTAAGCAGTGAAATTACGCAGCGAAGGCTTCACCGCCAGAAGAAAACTTTACGTTGGCAATCAAAGGGAAGATGCGCTAGCGTTCAATTATGCCTAGCGCAACTTCATTAGAGGTCTTTGCACAGGCTACTTTGCATATGGCGGGAAATGATAAAGTTACATGGTCGCATATGTTGCAGCAAATACATTACATTACACAAGTCCAGGGAACCTTGATAAATAAAATAGTTGTTATATTGCCCTACACATTAGCCCACTGTATAGTTTATGTGCCATATGTTAAATGTATAGGGGAACCCGGTTACCCAAGAAATCTTTTAAGGCTTTCACTCTGAAAAAAGGAAAAGACACCAGCATTTTTTGGGAACTTTTTCCACTAAAAGATTGAGGAAGATCTATGCACTCCAATGCACTGGTCTGAGGTGGCGAAGGCAAGTCTGGCGAAATAGGTAACAGTCAGTAAAATCTGCATCTTAGTGAATTTGCAGAGTAACATGCAAAAGAGCACTAGCGTTTGTCTCTTTCGATAGCGGAGTTACGCCTGCGCCAATTAGTAAATTGGCAAAGTGCCTAAAAACGGTAAAGCTAGTCGAATCGTCGCAATCGTTAGTCACTTCACCCTTTAGTAAATCTGCCCCTATCTGTGATAGATGCTAAAGACCTTCTAGTTATAAAATAAAATATACATAAATAAAGGAAAGACACTGCACCTTTACTGAGTTCTGTAGAGTTGTGTTGCTTGGCTGATGCTGCTCCTCCAATCATTAGGATCTCTGTCCACATTTCCAGAAAGTTCTCTTTTTGGTCAGACACCACAAGAAATCTCATTCCTTGGAAAGGATGCCGGGACTCGTGCCTGCAGCAGCCACAAATATGGATTAATGTGGATAAAGTCCTGCTGTTTACATGGATGTTTTTTCCAGGAGTGGGAGCTGCCATACCAATCAGACAAAATCTTTAGGGCAAGAGCACTATTATGTATTTAATGGAAAAGAGTGGATCCGCTCTAATCAGTGACTTTCTGTAGATGCAGCTTTGGCCAGAGTAACACAGAGGAGGTCAGCCTGAAAATGCCTGCTTTTTCATTTTCCAGACCGATCTCAGCTCTGCTCTGTGTAGCTGCATTCAGGTCGAAGCTGTACTTGTCGGTGCATCTACAGAAATCCACTGCGGATCCTCTTCTCTGCGCCTCATTAAAATCTGCAGGGAAAGAGAAGCATGTAAAACACAATGTGTGCCCTTGCCCTTCGGGTGGTGGCACTCATGAAGATTTGGGGGAGATTAGTTGCCCAGCGACAAATCTCTTCTTCGGGCAACTAATCTCCCCAATTGCCTTCCCGCCAGCAAGAATAATCACCGGCTGGCATACATTTCCGAAGTTGCCTCACGGGGAAACTTTGGACGACTTCGGAAATCCGAATCAATTAGTTTGCCATCCCGCCGGTGATTCATATTCTTGCTGGCAGGAAGGCATTTCGGGGAGATCAGTCGCCAGAGGAAGAGAAGATTTGTCACTGGGCGACTAATCTCCCCCGAATCTTCATGTGCCACCACCCTTACAGCCAATTACAGAAACTGCAGAAATCTTGACTGGCTTCACTGGGCATTTAACATCTGAACAAACAGGGCCTCATGCTTGGAATTAGCCCTGTTTTACTTATTTGCATAATCGGTAACAATGTCTAGGTTCTATGATACATAAAGGCCATTCAATTCTCCATTTAAAGACATTTTTCTTACCATTCTAAAATTCTATCCTCCTGAAGGCTGTATCCAGCAGGAAGGAGATAGTTTCTGAAATTTTGAAGTTCGTTAGCATGGCAACTGTCATGGACCCAGACATGAGACACACAAGGAATTCCACTAGCGAGGCACAGGAAATACTTGCGAGTTCGGCAGTGCTGGTCTGCAATCAGGATACACTGGTAGGCTGCTTTACACTGAAAAGGAAGAGAGAATCAGCATTGGTTACAGGATAAAGTGCAGACATGGGAATATGAAGGCTACATGTTTTACCCCTAAATGTAAATACACAAATTAGGTTTCTATTTGGTTTGGTGTGGGCAAACTTTTCTTTTTTTGGAGGATTTGGTGAAACCCTACTTATAAAAACAGATTTTTTTTCTGTAATCAAATTATGGAGGCTTGGAAACTTCACCGCTCTGATGTGGCCCTTTTCCTATTTAAAGAGAACAAATTTTGTATATTTATCAGGGAAAAGCACAAAGCAAAAACATGCAATGGGTGCTCGCTTATGATTTCCAATAAAAGCGAATAGGCGGGAGGGTGAGCATTTTGTGTCTGCCCCTGGAGCTATAATGATGCACAGTAAAGATTTGAGCAGTCTGGTGCACACCAATTTTTGAAGGTGGGTTGGAAGCAATTCAATCTGCCCAATGATCACATGATTGTGAAGGTGGTGATTTGCATTGACCCCACTTTCCCAACTGCTGCTGTTACCAAAGTACCCATAATCTCCCTGTGGGCTACTGAACTTTATTTTGCCTTTTAAGGATATGTGCAGTGTGATTTCCTAAAGAAATGGGTTGGACACAGCCCTTCTTGGCTTTATATATATATTTGTGCCTCCTGAGCCTGCGTAAAATTTTGGTAAAGTACTGAAATCAAGAATCAGTGTGAAATGAGTGGGAAGGGAGTTGCCTGCCTTACAACTTTCTTTACTCCAAAAGGACAGTGGTAGGGCAGGCAACCCCCTTCCCACTCATTTCACACTGATTCTTGCTTTCAGTACTTTACCAAAATGTTACGCAGTCTCAGGAGGCACAAATATATATATATATAAAGCCACCAGCCCTTTTCATATACAGCTTACTGGGTTGTATATTGTGTTGTTAATGTATGCGCTGTACTTCAGATAGGGATGTGAGGAGGATAGCCCACTTATTCACTTGCTCACAGCAAGACGTCTCTAACACCCTGCAAGAAACACTTATACTACACCCCTTGTTTTAGCAATCATTGGGGATCCGGATACATTTTGCCTATTTCTCCTCTGCCTTTTTGCCCTTAGCTGACAAGAGGGGTCATCGGCTGCTATACTACATGCGTGACCATTAGTGATGGGCGAATCTGACCTGTTTTACTTTGCAGAAAATTTGCGAGACAGTGGCAAATTCGCCAAATGCATCAAAGTCTATTGGCGACAATTTCTTTTGACGAGTGACAATTTTTTTCACTCAAGAGTCTATCTGAATATTTTTTGCTGAGAAACTTGGTGAAAAAGTTTGCTCATCACTAGTGACCATGTATGAGTGGGGTTTATACGGTGTCTCATAACTTTTGTTGTACTTTCTCAGATGGTTTAAGTTTTTTTTGGGTTTTTTTTGCATTTCGTAATGGAATTTGATTAATTGCTCACTGTTCCAACGTAAAAGAGCTGGCCACATAGTAAACAACTGCCCAACAAACTCCTCCTCTTTTTGTGTTCAGTGATTTTCACCTGTAAAATATCCTTACCTGTGCTTCATTGAAATCTTCCAAAATATACCCGCCTCCTGCCTGCAGTTGCTTCTCTGTGTACTTCCTGTCATAAGGCATGTTCTCTATATATTCTGCAACAGAAATGAGAGGCAGTCACTTATGGGATTATGTTAAGGATTAAAAATGTAGCTCCCTTTTTAATACCACAAGTATCCCTAGCCAAAGCTACAGGGGAATCATAAATAGTTCAGCACTCCAAAGCCAGTGCCCACTGATGAGATAAAACAGTGTTTTTATAAAGAGGGGAGGACACAGTAAGAAGAATAATGAAAGGTGTTGACCAGTAGGAAACAAGGCAGGATGGAGTGTAGCTATAGATGAGGCTGACTTATGTAAAAAACAAAACAAAAAAAAAAAACATTTATGGGACAAACAAAGGACTTGGTGGGTCAGGAGTGGAGTATTGCTTGGGAAAGTGATTAAATGTGATTAAATGTTATTATGCGGTGCATATGGTACCATTTCTAAACAATCTGCATATATAACCCTTTTGCATTTTATATGGTTAAAAAACTTTCTATTACATCACCAGCTGCCCACAAGTATACCTTCCTCTTCCTCACTGCTTATACAGGGGAATGCTTGTGATTTCTGGCGATTGTTTTGCTTATCACTTGATGTTGCACTTGTTATAAGAAAGGCATAACCCATAAAGATACTTTTGCTTTGGGGTAAAGGGCCGTGAGTCTCTTCTACCATTACATGGTCCCCGTCATTATCTCCACTTTCACTCGGGCTCATAAAGTCACCTCCTTTAGCAGCACCTGTAAAACAGAACATTTACTTACATTGGGAAATCAACTATAAATATGTTACTAAAGGTAACCATAATTAATCGTATTCCACCTAAAGCAAATATTCATGCTTATTAAGCTTCTCCAATAGCACTGTGCTTTAATATTGCCTAAAATATACATAAACAATATACAGATAAATGTAAATATGGGCCAACTATATAGGCAGCAACCACAGTCAATGGGAGGAGGTTGTCATGATCATTCCTCGTGTATAGCACCAGCAAGTTGCACAGTGCCTTAAACAGCAAATAAAAACAATGCATTAGCAAACAGGTAAAAGAATGCAAAAGTAGGTTAAGAAGGGCCTGCTTACAAGAGCATACAATCTAAAGGGGTAGGAAAACAACTGATAAAGAAGCAGAACTATACCAGTAAGAAGAACCAAGAGAACCTGATAACTGCATTGTAAGCTGGTGCCAATGCTCATAATTCCAAAAGCTATACGTAATACTTAAATAGTATTCAAAATTCTTACCAGCTTTGGCTAAAACTGATTTGCGGCCACGTTTTGCTGGAGACTTATCATCATCTGAGCTGATGAGTTTCCTCTTTCCAGACAGGGGACCCAAGGAACTACGAATGTTCTCTGCTACCTTTCTTGTAGGGGTGATTGTGTTAGAAGAACTGGATGTAGTGGGGGTGGCTGTGACACTTAAGTTACCTCTCCGTTTCCTCTTCCCCTCCACAAGATTATCTTAAGAGAGAATTAAAATGGTAACCGCTATTTTGTAAAATTAGCAATGAAACCCATTTTATGAAAAGCAGTGATAACATAAATGGCATAAATGGCACATCCTATAGGCTGTTCATAAAACTAATCATCTCCAAATATTTGTAAAGCAAGAAAATATATAACTGCATTCTATGAGTCAGAGCTATCAAATATCTACTTGGGAAATCCTGAAGGATCCCCATCTGGTATTCTACCCATTAACACTTTCCCTTACTGTCATGGGCCAAGTGCCCAGTTCATGAGAATGTGTTTGGCTGATCTGAGCAACCAAAAACCATTCTGCTTAGTTTGTAGCCAGATGTAATCCCTGCTACCAATTGCAAACTGGGATTGAGGACTGCAATTAATTAACTGTTATGTTATGGAATATGATTAGTACACAGAGAAAAAATAATGAAGGATTCTATCACTCCTCCCACATTTAAACACTAAAATGGGACACATTATTCCCATAAACACAAATAAGTTATGTTTGATCCCAGATAAGTGTTTCATGTCCTATTTTTGTTTTTTTTTTTTTGCATATACAGACTTTTACATGTATTTGTGTTTTACAGCGTTGCAAAATACACTATTTGTTTCAAGAACGGATGTCCACACAGAACACAGAATAAAAGTATGTCTGTACTGGATCTGTTGTCTGCTATTTTAATAGAAGAGGTTTCATCAACTGGTTTGAATAGAAGAGGTTTCATCAACTCCCAGCACAGCTGAATAGTAACTACTATAATGAGGTGCATGGGCATAACGCTTTGAAAAAAAATGTTATTTGAAAAATGTGTTAAATTGCCGATGTGACTTATATAACATCTCAGTATTAAAAACACTGTACGTTGACATTTTGGTCCTAACACAGAGGACCTATCTCAAGATATTTCAGTCCTACAGTCAGTAAATTAAATCCCATGAGTGCTCTGTGTTCTTCAAGCTGTTTTTTTGGGGGGCGGTGGTGAGTGTGCTGCCTTTTTAGATTTTTATTTTCCAGATTAATAAACTCCTTTTTTCTTTTTATCTATATTGACTTTGTTGTGTAAATCCTGTGAGTGCCACCACTTTGGACCTTTTACTTACTTATTTATGCTTGAGCACCCAGGTCTCAACTATATTCAAGGTATATATATTTAATATATATATTTAATATATATATATATATATATATATATATATATATATATATATATATATATATATATATAAATATATATATATATATATATATATATATATATATATATATATATATATATATATATATATATATATTAATATATATATATATATATATATATATTTAATATATATATATATTTAATATATATATATATATATATATATATATATATATATATATATATATATATATATATATTTAATATATATATATATATATATATATATATGTATGTATATATAAAATGTCGCAAATAAATACGTGTCTCATACCAAGACTAATGTCTGATGCTTTAGTTAGAGGTGTTGAAGGTTCATATGGACCAAGACCATACTGCTCTCTAAGTCTGTTTCCTTGCTCCAGTGATAAGATAACTGCCATTCTTTTATACCACTTCCTTTGGCCATCTTTCTCGATGCAGTAATAAAGCTCTTCTGAATCCTTCTTATGCGCTTTTACAACTCCTATAAAAAGAAAATAAAGGTTTGTATAGGTTTTCACAAGGGGGTGACCAACAGAGAACCAAAGGCAAATTATATTCCATCAGAATCAGAGATACCTGAACAAGTTACTGGAAGGATGGTTATATTGATGTGTGAAAAGGCATTGCTATTAACAACAAGGGGAACATTTTTCTGAATGGTCTGAAAACTCCTTTTACATCTCGACTCTTAAATTGTTTCTGTAACTGTGTAAGAGCTTACTGGATACATTCCTTACTAAATATTTTCATTGCATCCCACTTAAAGCCTCCAATGACATTAAGTAGTACAGACTGGTACAGGTCAAGAACTATTATCTGGAAATTATCCAGAAAACTCCAAATTACAGAAAGACCGTCTCCCACAGGCACCCTTATATCCAAATAATCAAATTTTTTTCTCTGTAATAATAAAACAGTACCTTGTACTCGATCCAAACCAAGTTTTAATTAATCCTTACGAGAAGTAATTATAACACTGAAAGTGTAGCCATTATACATCTGTGATGACATCTAGACTAGCCATGTGTAGTAGCGTATGCCACAAGTTTTATTTATTTTTCAATGTGAATGCTCCACACTAACATTGTGCTGGGACAAGTATGACCAGCCCCCTCTTTATAAAACACAGTCATTTGCCAATGAAAAGCAGTTCACAGAGCTAAACAAAAACCCTTATCTCTTACCTGCACTAAAATATTCATCATCGGAGAGGGCTGTTACCTCTGAGTCCAGAGGGATAGGGTCACAGAGTAAAATGTCTTTTCCCAGTACATCACACTCATATCCATCATCAAACAACAGTTTGTATTTTCCTCCACCAGCATCTTGAGTAATTTTGCCAGAATAGAAATAGCCATTGGAGGACCACTTGGCCACAACTCGGAGTCCCACAAAACTGCTGCCTGAAGAATCGGAACTCTCATTCTTTGCAGCTGCCCGAAAAGGGATTTCAGGAGAATCACTTCTACGAACGGTGGGTGTCCCTGGCTCAGATCTGTCAGCTCCTGGATGATAAACATTAAGGCGTGTAAATCGTTCCTCATCTGAAGTGGCATCAGCCGGATCCTCCATATTTGTATTTGCAGTATTGTCTCTAGAAAGCAGATAAAGTGTGCACCACAAATGGCACAGAAAATAATGACCTTTTTCCAGAGGACATTTTAACAACTAATTTCTCTCAATATGCTTGGTCTCAAAGATGAAATCTATGTATACATTTTCATAACATATTGCATACCTACACTCCGCCTTAGTTTTGTCAATAGATCCATTTCAAAACGTAGAAGAAAGGTACGGAATATTCTGCCTCTATATTGACTGAAAACTATACAGTATGTACACTAATAATAAAGCTCACTTCACACTGCTTGTTGAAAGTCCCACTTATGTAGCTACCAATAATACAAATGAAACTCTGTTTAGGAATATCTAAGCACATTTTCTAATTATAATGCATATCCTGCCTCACAAAACCTGTAACTATGGTTACCTTGTCCCAGCTCCTCGTGCTGGAGGCCGCCCTCTCCTCCCTCTCCCACGGGGTGTAAGTGTTGCTTTTGATCTGTTACCAAGTGATATATCTGCATCATCTTCACTCCCTTGAACTCCAATTTGTCCTCCTGAGCGGTGTGGAGATACTGGCTGGCTGGACACTTTCCTAGGACTTAAAAAAAAAAATACTTTTATGCAACTAGGGTTTCAACTTCTTGTTCCTTCCATTAAAGCATTTACTGTATATGGCAGATATATAAAACCATCATATTTCAGTTGATCTCCAGGGATTTCTAATGCTCCTATATATATTTTCCTTTTTCGCAATACACTTGCAATTTTGGAAGGGTTAGTAAAACTCTGTTTTCAATCAGAATTTTTCATTTAGCTATTCATCTGTAGGTACAATTTAACTAGAAGTTACAAATACCTAAGTTTTCCAAAAGTCCCACGACCACTTGGAACAGCAAACTCTCCCGACTCCAGAAGGCCACTTTTTCCTCTTTGGGTTACAGATACTTTCCCCTTCTCTGTGCTGCTGCCACTAATGCTCTGAGCAGCAGAAAGTCCACTGCTTGCCCCACTAGATGTTCGCTGAAGGCTTGAAGCTTTGGAGGAAAATGAACTAATATCTGCAAGATCTCCAGAAGTCAGAGAAGACCCAGCTGTTCTTGAAGAAGATACATCATTTTCATATTCATGACATTCTATGATTGGATCTTCAGCTTCCTAAAACAGAGTGTTATAAAATAGACATCAACTCTACTGTAAACCACGAAAACTTTGAAAGAATGAGCCTTGACCTTCTTAGGATGCTTAAAGGGATTGTACACCTTCTAAACAGTTTTTTCAGTTGAGTTGTTTTCAGATTGTTCACCAGAAATAAAGGATTTTTTTTACTATGTTTCCAAAATTCAAGTTTAAAGTTTGTGTCTCCAGGATTTCAGTGTGGCAGCTCATTGATCCAGAAGCATCTGATACATTTCTCACCAGTGTCTGTGGAATATTCGCTGTCTTTAATGAAACTTGTGGATTCAGCTCAGCAGGGCCAAATATAAGAAATGTATCAATTAAAGGGCATGTAAAGGCAAAAAAGTAAAATCCCATTTTTTCTTTCTTTAACGAAAAAGAAACCTATCTTCAATACACCTTCATTAAAAAATGTGTACCGTTTTTATTAGAATCTTGACTGTATGCAGTGAAATTCTCCCTTCATTTACTGCTGTGGATAGGAATTGTCAGACGTCCCTAACTGCTCTGCAGGGAAACAATCATACTCATGAACAGCAGGGGGAGCCTCCACCTTACTTTTCAGCCGTGCAGAACTCAAGCAGTCGGCAACTGTGTAGAGATTTGTATTGGATTTTATTTTTGCTTTCCATCCCCTGGTCACAAATACTATCTGAAATAATGGAACTGAAAAAAGTGTTTGAAGGTGAACAAAAAGATAAATAAATCGATCAAAGTCACCCTCAGCTTTCATAACGATTTTCTTGTTGGGTGGTATGTATATGCCTTTTTTCATGAAAACTTAGCTTGTATATCTTGTAAAGGTGATGTAATGCTTGTTCTATATATTTAAAAAAAGAAAAAATTATATATATATATATATATATATATATATATATATATATATATATATATATATATATATATATATATATATATATATATATATACACACACACACACACACATACATATACATATATATATATATATATATACACACATACACACACACTATATTTATTTCTTGATTCCAATACCAGCCCTGTGTCTATGAATTTTTTTCATAATGCAAAACTATTACTTTACAACTTTGTGCACAAGTAATCCTTTGTTGGGAAAGAATTACGGAGGGCTGAATCCTGACTTAGTAATAAACTGGGTTGTGCCTGCCTGTCTGTGGGAGGGGCAAGGGCCTAGTGTAGCCTGCTGGGGGATGTTGGGTTGGATTTAACCCTTCAGTGCCTGTGTACATTGGATATAAAAGAGAATAAATGTTTACTCTACAAAAGTTATTACCATGAAATGAATTACCTCTACAACTTTACGCTCTACTTCAGTGCCATTCACGTAATACACATCAGTGATCACTCGTGTAACCACGGTACGAACTTCACGGATCGTGCGTACATGGCGGTGGAGTTGGCGTCCCAGTGGAGGGTGCTGTAAATTAAAGTCCTCCTCTCCCTTTTAAAGAAAAAAAAATATCCTGACATGCAGTGTGCAATATTCAAGCTCCATAACAGAGTCTCATTTAGCAAAATGGAGCAAGGTACAAAGTCTGCCTATGGTAGGAATTAAGTGCAGGGCTCCCTTGACAGGGATAGCGGTTTGCATATCAAACAAACCTCAAAATCATTAGACCTAATTCTATGAAATTCAAATTGATTACATTGAAATGTATTTCTCTCTGCAAATAAATAACTATAAGGCCAAGGGCACACTGGGAGTACGGTTCACTTCTGTGTTTTGTACCTAGGCATGGAGAAGCAGATAGGGGTGGATGGGCTTCACTAAGTCCGTGTACAATAAGGCAGACCATATGCCCAATGTGCCCTTGACCTAACTATAGAGTAATTTAATATGAAAGCTAATATGTGATGATGGAAGTAGATTGCCAAAACTGTACGGTTATATTTGAACCTATACAGCTGAATTTCCCCACCTGACTATGTACGGAATCTGTGTCATCTCCTTGCATCGATTTTGTTACATTTTCAGATTTTTCTTGGTCCTTTTCTGTTGCCTTAGAAGAATCCTGCTTTACGTTCTTTTGCCCGTTACTAGTAACTGTCCTTTGCCCAGTTTCCACATCAGTCTGTGTAGCAGAGGATACCACCAACATCCTAGGTTCCAGTACACTGGCTGTTTGTACTTCTTTGTGTCTATGACTAGAAGTCATATGCTCATCCCCATATTTATTCTGAGTTGAGGCTGTATCAGTTGGCTTCAGTTCACTCTTCTTCCTACGGTCAGGCTGTACACGAAATATGTTTTCTTCTTGGGAAGGTTCTACCTCCATATCATCATCCTCGAGGCTACTGGAATGCTCTTGAATGGGTTCCTCTGGTACATTTTGTGTTGTTTGTGAATTTGTATCATGCTCCCCAGTATCTTTAACATTTTGTAAAACTGTATTAACACCCGCTGACATCTCATCCACTTCTTTATTTTGGAATGATTTTTCCCTGCCAACCAAATAAAAAAACATTCAAATTCCACTTTAATTGCAGCTGCTAATAAACAAGTCTTAGGTTGTCCTTAGTATAAAATCACTCTTAAAACATTATTGATATTGGTAATTTGGGCAGCTGTTATCATCAGAACCATTTTAAAAAATACAATTTAAGAGAAACAAGAGAAGAACACTTGTACATGTACAGAATAGGGTCAAATAGTATTGCTGTCCAAAAGCAATACTACTTGGTCCAGTGCCCCACCCCTTTCCCACTTATATCCACAAACCTCCACCCCAGTCCTGGTCCGTTGCCTTAAGAAAATACCTAACCCTAATTCCGGCCAGGGTATTTACTGTATACGAGTTCTTGCTTCATTCAGCTTTGAATGGTAATGAGGTGTGACTGCACTGGGTTGAGACCAATGACACTTGGAAACACTGGCTCTGACTGAAAATCACCTGACTCAAATGCACATTCAATTCCTGCCAATTGCCATTCATATCAACGAGGAGCAATTCTGAGCAGTTTTCAATAAAAAATAACAATGCATATTTATATAAATGCATAATCTGGGTTGAAATTCAGCAGTCTTGGGAAATATAAGATAATATGGAATTAATCCATTTTTTAAAAATGGAACACTATACAGAAAGACAAAAAAAAAAAACAACACAGATTTAAGAAGTGATTATTTGTGGTGTTTGTGGTTGAAAACAAATAGTGTAAAAGTAAACTTCTCCTATTCAAAGTTCTCTGAATGTACAGTGTTGCAATCTTCAATATGAACTGCTGCTCAACGTATGAGGCCTACTGCACCCTCTAATGCATAACTGGGCTGTAGCCAAGGTTAACAGTGATGGGTGAATTTTTTTTACCTGCAATGGAATCGAAATATATTCCCTAGTAATTGCTACTATGGAAGGGTTATCATAAAATGAGAAGTGAAGCAATTGAGCATGTGAACGAGTGCCGTTGAAGTGCAGCTTCCCACTCTGTTATACAGTATATGGACTGAGGCCTTAAGTTGAAATAGCAGACGTGTCAGTCCATCCTCCACATAGCAGTCTTTCTATAAATCTGTGCATTTTTTGTAGAAAAACTTCATTTGTCAGGAGCTGATGCAAGCCAAACCATGCCACTCAATACCTTGTAACAAATAATTAAAAAAACTCTCCAACTTATTTTAGCCTTTACCTTTTGATAAGATAATAGGATTTATTTACTCACCGTTAAATCCGTTTCTCTGATGTCGACAGGGGGACACAGGAGACCGATGGGGTAAAGCACCATCCTTCAGGAGGCAGGACACTTGATTGACAGATGAAAAGAGGGCGTGCCAGGACTCGGGCTTTACCCCTAGCACTTCCTCTTTTAACTCAGTTGGTACCAAATAACTGGCCACCAGGCAAAAATAACAGAAAAAAACAAGGTAGAACAGGTTTACCATTTAACTTATAACTATGTACAAGCATGAACCGGGTGGGATGTCCTGTGTCCCCCTGTCGACATCAGAGAAACGGATTTAACGGTGAGTAAATAAATCCTATTTTCTCTGACGTCTCCGGGGGACACAGGAGACCGATGGGGACTTACCAAAGCAGCCCCACAAAACAGCAGGGAGGGCAACAGATTTGTGAATGCTTGCCGTTTAGGCTTGCACCACTGCATGTAGAACTTTGCGGCCAAATACCGCCTCCGCCGATGCAAATGCATCTAGGCGGTAGAATTTTGTAAAAGTATGAATTGTGGACCAGGTCGCTGCCTTGCAGATCTGTTCCACTGAAGCAGAGTTTCGCCAGGCCCAAGAGGCTCCCATTGCTCTCGTTGAATGTGCTTTGATTTGAAAAGGTGGAGTCTTTCCTTTTGCTATATAAGCTCTCCCAATGGCTTCTCTAATCCATCTAGAAATGGTGGACTTGGATGCTGGTTGACCAGCTCTTGGCCCCGATGGAATCACAAAAAGAGAATCTGATCGTCTGATTTCTTTAGTACGTGTGGTATACATCCTCAGTGCTCGAACTACATCTAGTCCATACAGTCTTTTCTCCTTAGGGTTCTTGTGATCCGGACAAAAAGACGGTACAACTATTTCTTGGTTGATATGGAAGGAAGATACCACCTTGGGAAGAAATGAAGACTTAGTCCGAAGTACCGCTTTGTCTTTGTGAAATACTAGGAATTCGGGGTCACATGAAAGTGCTGCTAGCTCTGATACTCTGCGTGCAGATGATATTGCTACCAGGAATACTACCTTCCAAGTAAGCCATTGCAGGCCAAATGAAGAAATAGGTTCAAACGGAGGATCTACAAGTGCTGTGAGCACCACGTTTAGATCCCAGGTAGGTGTTGGCCTTTGACGTGGTGGAGCTATGTGAGCTACTCCTTGCAAAAATTCTTGAACTGTGTGATCCCAGGCAATCTTATTCTGAAAAAGCAGTGACAGAGCCGAAATTTGTACTTTGAGAGAATTCAGCTGCAGTCCCATATCGAGACCTTTTTGTAGGAAGGACAATATAGATGGTATGGAAAATATTCCAAACTCGATGCCTGTTTCTTGACACCATAACCAGTAACTCCGCCATATTCTGTGATAAATTCGCACCGAAACTGGTTTTCTGGCTTGCAGCAATGTAGCAATTACTTCCTCGGAAAACCCCTTCTTTCTCCAGATGGACTCCTCAAGAGCCATGCCGTTAAATTGAAGAGCATTGGGTTGGGGTGGTGAATGGGACCTTGTAGTAGGAGATCCCCCCTGCGAGGTAGAGGGATATATGCGTCTGCCGACAGATCTTGAAGGTCGTGAAACCAGGTCCTTCTTGGCCAGAAGGGAGCGATTACAATTGCCAGGAGGTCTGAGTGTCGGATTTTCTTGAGGACTCTGGGTAACATGGGAATCGGTGGAAACACATATGCCAGATCGAACTTCCACGACTGGGTCATGGCGTCTATTCCGTCTGCTAGTGGATCCCTTTACCGAGCAAAAAACTGGTTGACCTTGCGATTTGTTCTTGACGCCATGAGGTCTATTTGTGGGATTCCCCACTTTTGTATTAGTTCCTCGAATACTTCGGGATGCAGTTCCCACTCCCCTGGGTCTATTTGGTGTCGGCTTAGGAAGTCCGCCTGGATGTTGGATACTCCCGGAATGTGGATGGCTGACAACTGTACTACATGTTTCTCCGCCCAATGAACAATCCTTTCTGCCTCTTTGAGAGCTCCCTTGCTTCTGGTGCCTCCTTGACGGTTTATATATGCCACAGCTGTGGCATTGTCGCATTGTATTCTGACCGCCTGTGCCTTTAGTTCCGACTCCCAATTGTGTAGAGCCAGTCGGATTGCCCTCAGTTCTAACAGATTTATTGGCATCTTGGTTTCTTCTAGTGACCACTTCCCTTGTGCTGTGTATCTTTTCCATGTCGCCCCCCAACCGGACAGACTGGCATCTGTTGTCAGGATCGTCCAGTCTGGAGTTGCCCATGATTGGCCTTTGGTCAGTGTATTCGGGCGAAGCCACCACTTCAGAGAGGATATGGTCTTGTGGGACAGAGGAAAGGTTTGCATTAGTGATCCCCTCTTCCACCAGCGCAGAATTTCTGACTGTAAGGGTCGCAGGTGAATTTGGGCAAATGGGACTGCCTCTATGGTCGACACCATCGAGCCTAGAACCTTCATGGCCTGATGTATAGTTGGACGGTGAGATTGATATAAGTTGGATACTTGTTTCCTCAACTTGATCTGCTTGTCCCGTGGCAGAAATACTCTCTGTGCTGTCGTGTCGAATTCCAACCCCAGATACATCATCCGATGGGATGGATGTAGCTGTGATTTCTTCCAATTGATCCACCAACCAAATTTCTGGATTATCTCTGTCGCTCGCTTCAGGGCCGCTTGTGCTTGGTCCATTGAATTGGCCTTGATGAGAAGATCGTCCAGGTATGGAGTCACTGAAATTCCCTGGAGTCTCATTGATGCTGTTGTGACTGCCATCAATTTTGTGAATACCCTTGGGGCTGACGACAGCCCGAAGGGTAGTGCCACAAATTGGTAGTGTTGGTTGCGGAACGCAAACCTCAGATAGCGCTGATGGGCCGGCCAAATTGGGACATGTAGGTAAGCGTCCTTGATGTCCAGAGACATAAGCAATTGATTTGGTTCCATACCCCTGATGACTGATCGCAACGTCTCCATCTTGAACTTTGCGGCTCTGAGAAATTTGTTCAAGTCCTTTAGGTCTAGAACAGGCCGAAAAGTCCCCTCCTTTTTCGGAACCACAAACATATTGGAGTAGAACCCGTAAAATTTCTGTTGCGGGGGTACTGGTATTATTACTCCTGTTCTTTGAAGGGTCGTCACACAGTTGTAAAAAGCTTGTGCTTTGATCGGATCTGTGGGTATTGTTGACATGAAGAACTTTCTGGGGGGTATGGCCCAAAAATCGAGGTGATATCCTTCTGTAATTATCTCTCTTATCCAGGATTCGGAAGTGTGTTGAACCCACGTTTCCCAGAAAAATTGTAATCTGCCCCCTATTGCCCCCTGCTGCCCCAAGGGGCTCGCCCCATCATGCCGAATTGGACTTGTCCTGGGCGGGCTTGTTCTGAGATTTATTGGGTCTCCAACTTGGTCTGGTTGGTTTGTCGGAGAATCTATTGCGAAAATTGTTTCTGCGTGGAGAGGTTGAACGTCTTGTGGCTCTATTACTTTGGCCATGAAAATTTTTTCCCCTACGGAAGGTATTCGCTGAGCGTGACTTCGACTGGGGGAGAAAGGTACTTTTGCCCCCTGTGGCCTGAGAAATTATTTTCTCTAATTTGTCTCCAAATAGGCGCTGGCCTTTAAACGGTAGTGCAATTAGTGACTTCTTAGAACTTAGGTCAGCTGACCAGTTTTTGAGCCATAGTGCTCGGCGAGCGGCAACCGCTAGGGCGGATGAACGTGCTGTCAGTTGTGCTGCGTCAAGCGCAGCTTCGCTGATATATGCGCTGGCTTCTGCCATGTCTCGCGCTATGTCCATGAGACTTGTCCTGGAGGTCCCATCTTGAAGACCTGACAATATGGATGTGGACCAGGCTTCCATAGCTCTGCCGACCCATGCTGTGGCTAACGCAGGACGAATTGCCGACCCTGCTGTTGAGAATACCGCTTTAAGGAATCCTTCCATTCTCTTATCGGTCGGGTCTTTAAAGGCAGCTGCGTCTGTAACCGGCAGTGTGGTATTCCTGGACAATCTAGAAACTGGTGCATCCACCTGCGGTGGTATTGCCCACTTATCTACTGTTTCTTTTGGAAATGGATACAATTTAGCAAACTTCTTGTTCGGTTGAAACTTTTTGTCTGGAGTGTCCCACTCATCTTGAATCACTGCTGTTAGCTGGTCATGTGAGGGAAATTCAATCGTAGTTTTGCGTTGTCTCTTAAACAGGCCTTTGGACTGTGTTTGTTGGTCTGCAGGTGGATCTATTTTCAAAGTAGTAATAACTGCTTTAATAATTGCTTCCACATCATGGTGTATCTCCTTATCCATCTCCCCTTCCTCTTCATCCTCAGACTGAGAAGAAGAAGAAAAAATTTCTCCCTCTTGTTCAGACTCTGATTCTGATGGTTGTAAAGTTAGTGACACTGGTGTACGAGATTGTATGTGTTTAGCAGATCTCTTACGTTTCTCCCCAGTTCCTTCCTGTATTTTTGACATAGACTTCTCAATAGTCTCGACTATAGAATTGGCAATAGAGTCGGCAAGAGAGGGTAACTGCTGGAGAGAGGCTAGTGACTGAGACAATTGTAAGGCCCATGAGGGAGCTGCTGTCTCTGGCTGAGTCCTAGTTTCAGAACTCTGGGCATTCGTATCCTGAGGAAAAACTTGTCCCTCTTGATTAGAAGGGAGCTCTAAGGATACTGGCGGAGCCTCTAACTCCAGCAAACATGACCTACAAAGCGGGTCTGTTTGTCCCAAGGGAAATTTAGCCTGACATTTATTACACGCCAAATATGTAACCTGTGCCAGCCCTGCTGCTAGTGCAGCACGTCCTCCACTCCGGGTAAATAGTCCCCCTTTCCTACCTTCAGCCATGCTAGAAGTGCTAGGGGTGAAGTCGGAGTGTGGCCACCAGAGAAAACACTGCTGCTAGGCAAGTCTGTGCGCCGTTAGTGCGAAAGCCGCTCTGCTTCTCCGCACTTCAGTGATCTAAAATGGCCGCCGCTTGAAGCTGCTGCGAGATTCGCGCCTCCTATACCAAGATGGCCGCCATGGGTGCGCGAGACTTGCGCTCCCTAACCGTCCTCACTGTTACCGCGCTGTTCCGTCAGCCGAAAACAGGCGAGCGGCCTGGTACAAGGAGTTGTGGCTGCCTTACACTGTGCGCACACACATTTAGTGACCTGCATTAGGAAAAAACATAATGCGTACTTCAGGAGAAGAACTCCTCTTACCTGCGCCATATGTTTGTCCCGGCCAGAGTCCCTGTACCCCCCTCAGGGGGCAGGTTAAGATCTGGAAGGCCGCTCCCTACAGGTGAGCTCTAGGCCCCGGGCTGCAATATTCCCACGTCGGGGGTTAACTGTTCTGGGTATAGGTGACCCTAACCCAAGTCTGGCCCCGGGTGTCAGTGCTAACCACTGACCGGAGCTTCTCTAGTTGTGTCTTTCTAGAGACCGATGGGTCCATCCTCCTGTGGACAGGACACTTGAAAAACTGAGTTAAAAGAGGAAGTGCTAGGGGTAAAGCCCGAGTCCTGGCACGCCCTCTTTTCATCTGTCAATCAAGTGTCCTGCCTCCTGAAGGATGGTGCTTTACCCCATCGGTCTCCTGTGTCCCCCGGAGACGTCAGAGAAATACACTTTCCACACACGCCAGCCATTTTGTCTTTTATCCTCACAAGGTCATTACAGGGCTGAGCACACAGAATCCTACCAAGTTTTAGAAACATGGAAGAGAGGGGGTGCCCAGGAATACCAGCACTGCAAGGTCTAAGAAAGGATCAAGTCTGCTGCAGTTACATTGTGTTATAAAGAAGAATGTGTTGCTTAATGAGAAGGTTATTCAGCACGTTTTAACTCATGGAAGATTAAACAGCAAAATTCGAACTATTTATTGTATGCACTGACATGTGAATTGGTTTTAGTAATTTTAATTGACCTCCATGGCCCAATGATAGCGGAAGACTCCTTTTCCAATGCAGACAGCTAATTCTTTAATTTATTTAAGAATGACAACATACAGAATGAAACAGAATGATCCATACAGCCAGCACAATCAGATTTTATCTGTGAAAAGAAATATTGCCATTCTGTCCAACAGCATTTAATATTCCCCTGCAGAGGTAAAGCTAAATACAACAAAAATAACAAATGTCTTACTACAAAACATAGTAACTAACAGGCTCTTAATTGTTTATCCCATAGTATGTTACAGAATTAGACCTTTACCCGTATTGTTGTTGCTGGTTTTCTCCCTGGTAAGAGACATCACTGTAACAAATCAAATATAAAACTGGCAGGAACAAATCCGGTTGTACAGGTATGGGACAGTTATCCAGAATGCCTGGGATCTTGGGTTTTCGGGTCTGGATAAGGGGTCTTTACATAATTTAGATATCCATACCTTAAGTCTATCAAAATATAATTTAAACACTAATTAAACCCAGTAGGATTGTTTTGCACCTAATAAGGATTAATTATCTTAGCTGGCCTCAAGTACACTGTAAGATGATATTGCTGTAATTTAGAACTTTCTGGATAAGTTGTAAACTTGTATTACCTCAGACTTGTAGTAGGACAAACTTCTTCCTCATGGGCCTCACATACACGCTCAAATACAGAGGTTGATTCTGGAACACTGGTAACAAAAAAAAAAAAGACAACAATGCCTTGAAAATATGCTACATACACATGTAACTAAAATATATAAGAAATTAAAGGGGAACACCAGCTTCCAAACCAAAATTTGATAAAGAGGCCCACATAACAGAAACCCCTAATTTACCCATCACCCACCGGAGATTTTGTGTACTCACCGTTAAATCTCTTTCTCTTCAGTCGCTTGGGGGACACAGGGACAGTGGGGTATAGCTGGTACATCCAGGAGGCAGGACACTACTAATAAAAAACTGGCTCCTCCTCCACTGGCTATACCCCCAGCAGGCGGAGCTTCACTCAGTTTGTAACAAAGTCAACAGGAAGTAAATAATCCTCTATAATTTAAGAACATGCTATAGTAAAATGCAAAAGGTAACCTGTCTATAGAAAAAAAGGAGAGCCTCAATCCAGGGTGGGAAGCCCTGTGTCCCCCAAGCGACTTAAGATAAAAAGATTTAACATTGAGTACACAAAATCTCCTTTTCTCCAAGACTGCTTGGGGGACACAGAGACAGCGGGTATGTACCAAAGCTCTTCCCTACAATCCCGGGTGGGAGAGTGAGGCCTATGTGAAAACAACCACTGCAGCTTGAAGCACCTTTCTGCCGAAGCTGGTGACAGAAGCCGCAAAGGTATCAAATGGTTAAAATTGCAAAAGAGAGTGGACCGAAGTGCACATAGCTGCTTTGCACAGCTGTTCTGCCAGATCTGATTTCTGAAGGCCCAAGGCGTACTTGTCCCTCTGGTAGAGTGGGCAAAACCTAGCTGGAGGCGATTGGCCTTGTGCTGTGTAGGCTCACTGAATGGTTTGCTGGATCCAACGGGAATGGCAGATTTAGTGGCAAGTGAACCTTCATGAGGTCCCGCAGGCAGGATGAGTAGAGCATCAGTCTTGCGGATGTCCTTAAACCTATGAAGACAGAATTTTAGAGCTCTAACAGGATCCAGAAAATGTAGAGCCACCTCCTTGGGATTGGATGGTGAAGGACAGAAGGTTGGAGCCGTTATTTCCTGATTCAAGCGAAGTCTGAGACCACCCTAGGCAGGAATGAAGGAACGGGTAGGAGAACTGCTCTGTCGTGATAGAAGGCTAGACGACAGGAGATGGCGATGAACTGAGAAACACATCTTGCTGAGGCAATTAATGATACTGTCATGGGAAAACATTCTTTTTTCAAAATGAATCAGTTAATAGTGCTGCTGCAGCAGCTAGACATTTTCTCAATTTCCCAGCTGCCCCTAGTCATGTGACTTGTGCCTGCACTTTAGAAGAGAAATGCTTTCTGGCAGGCTGCCGTTTTTCCCTCTCAATGTAACTGAATGTGTCTCAGTGGGACATGGGGTTTTACTAGTGAGTGCTGTTCTTAGATCTACCAGGCAGCTGTTATCTTGTGTTAGAGAGCTGTTATCTGGTTACCTTCCAATTGTTCTTTTGTTTGGCTGCTGGGGGGGAAAGGGAGGGGGTGATATCACTCCAACTTGCAGTACAGCAGTAAAGAGTGATTGAAGTATCAGAGCACAAGTCACATGACTTGGGGCAGCTGGGAAATTGACAATATGTCTAGCCCCATGTCAGATTTCAAAATTGAATATAAAAAAAATCTGTTTGCTCTTTTGAGAAATGGATTTCAATGCAGAATTCTGCTGGAGCAGCACTATTAACTGATTCATTTTGAAAAAAGAATGTTTTCCCATGACAGTATCCCTTTAAGAACATGCTATAGTAACATGCTGTCCCATGCCAGTCGCTTCTGGAATGGGACAAAATCAGCGCAATTGGAGACCTTAGAGAACCAAGAGACAGGGGATCTCTGTATTGAGCTAGAAGATTTCAATTTTCGATTGTGTCGAGTCGCAGGGAGGTCCAACTCAAGAATGCCCCATCTCTGTGCTATCTCGTGGAACACTTCGTTGTGTAGAAGCCACTCGCCTGGGTCTATGGACTGTCTGCCTAGAAGTCTGCTTCCCAGTTGAGGAGCCCTGGAACGTAGATGGCTGAAAGCATGATCTGATGGCTTTCTGCCCATTGGAAAATAAGCCTGACCTGGTTTAAGGCCCCTCTGCTTCCCATGCCCCCTTGGTGGTTGATGTAAACCACCGCCGTGGCATTGTCTGTCTGAATCTTCACCACCTGATCTATTAGATCTTGTTCTCAATGAAGGAGGCCTAGACAGATTGCTCAAATCTCTAGAAGATTGATCATCTTCTTCTGAGTTCCAGAGTCCCTGTTTAGGCTTCCCCCCGAGGACAGCTCCCCAACCTGACAGACATGCGTCTGTAGAGAGCACTCGCCAGTGTGGGTCTCCTAGCTGCCTGCTTAATGTCAGGTGGTTGGTCTTCAGTCACCAACACAGAGATACCTTCGTCTGGTGAGATAAGATGGATCTCTTGAAGCAGGGATCGTCGTTTCCACAAAGTGAAGATGTTCCATTGGAGCTCTTGAAGATGGAATTGAGCAATGGCAATGCTTCTATGGTGGAGACCCAGACTCCCAGCATTTACATGCAAAATTTGACAGTGTGTTGTCATTTCTGCAATTACTAGCAATAAGAGGTGAAGTGCCTTCTCCTCAGGAAGACAGATTCTCTGTGTCTGTGTGTTGAGGTGCATGCTGAGAACACCAACAATTGACTGGGTGGCAATGCGGATTTTGCAATGTTTAGAACCCAATCTAGTTCCTGCAACTTGTTCAGAGTGCTCTCGAGGTAGCGATGAGCCTCTGGAAGAGATGTAGTCTTGAACAATAGATCGTCCAGGTACGGTGTGATGGAGACATCCGCACTGCAAATCACAAGGAGTTCCTGGTCCCCCTAGGCGGGATAGAAAATCCCCTAGACCAGTGATCCCCAACCAGTAGCTCATGAGCAACATGTTGCTATCCAACCCCTTGGATGTTGCTCTCAGTGGCCTCAAAGCAGGACATTATTTTTGAATTCCAGGCTTGGAGGCAAGTTTTGGCTGTATAAAAACCAGATGTACTGCCAAACAGAGTCTCAATGTAGGTTGATAATCCACATAAGGGGCTACCAAATAGCCAATCACAGCACTTATTTGGCACCCCAAGAACATTTTTCTTGCTAGTATTGCTCCCCAACTCCTTTTCTTCTGAATGTTGCTCACGGCTCCAAAAGGTTGGGGATCCCTGCCCTAGACCAAGGTTACAACGGTCTAATAGATAAGGAACAGGGCTTGGCCCAGGAGGGGTTAAACCCTGCATGTGTAATCAATACAGTTAGGACACAGCAGCCACTGCTTTTGGCCAGCCTGTGTTGGTGGTGTTTGTGCCCACTGAATGGCTAGTGACCCCTGGTAGAAAAAACAGGGCCAAAATACCTGTTCCACTTGAGCACTATGTGGAAACCAATGCACCAATGGAAGGAGGGGGGGAGTTTATTGTTGTGTGTGTGTTGCAGCTCCATCCACAAAACTGCCCCGGATGCTTATGACCGAAATCCAAGATGGCTGCCGCATGTAAGGAAGCGAGCCAATCTCGCAAGATAGGCGCATGTCATCAGAGAATAGCGCCAAGCCGAGTTGCATAGGCAACGGACCCACTCCCCCGACTGTAAGCCGGTGCGACTCCCACACCATCCGGCTGTATATGGCGTGCTCCTCCACGGCTACCAATGTGCAGGACGCGAAGGGAGGCGCCAGTGCACTGAAGAGGAGTGGAGCCAAGGGGTGGTCCCGACGCACGATATAGGTGCGTGTCAATTGATAATGGCGCCAATGCAGAGTTGCGCAGGCGATAACCTGTTCCCCAGACTGTAAGCCGGTGTCGGTACTTACACCATCCGGCCAATGTGGAGACCTCTACTCAGTGTAGATTTCCTGGGCATTCTCTGGTGTCAAATAAATGACAGTTCAATGAAGGAAAAACAATAAAGATGAGTGTATACAAAACAACGTCCTATCCTCCTGAGGACACAACACAAACTGAGTGAAGCTCCGCCTGCTGGGGGTATAGCCAGTGGAGGTGGAGCCAGTTTTTTTATTAGCTGTGTCCTGCCTCCTGGATGTACTGGCTATACCCCACTGTCCCTGTGTCCCCCAAGCAGACTTGCCATTTCTATGCTGAAATCCAGCTGTTTAACAGTTCTTCTCTTTCTGTATCATTTGAAATCCTGGCACGGAAGGAGGGACTAAACACTGATGTTACAAATTGTAACAACTTCTCCACAGCTTACAGACAGCATGCAGGAACTTCATAACCCACAATGCATTGCACTGTAATGTTCTGTTCCTTTTTAAAAATCACGTGTGCGGGGAATTGTGGGGTTTGGAGGATGCAGGTTAAGGACAGATGGCTGCTGATACAAAGTAACAGTAGCCAGACAGATCAACAGGAGAGGCTTAGGGAACTGTTCCAAACCATTAAAAATCATGAAAAGTCTGCATACTATTTAATTGATGTATATTGCAAAGTTGCTTGAAATTATGTTTACTTTTCAAAAAGCTTAAAGTTATGTTTGTGTTGAGTTCCTCTTTAATGTCCTGGTCTATTTCACATATATTTAGAACACACTTAAAAGCATTATATAATTTTACAGCAAAACAAAGTTGTAGCTCTGCATGCCAAATTTCCTCTTTATGTACATAAGCTTGGCGGTCATTCAATGAATAACGACATTCCCTTTCCCTTCCATGAAACTATCAATATAACAAAAACTTCCTAAAGGCACTGTTTCTCCTTCATTATCTTAAACTGATCTGTAAAATATCAGCTTCTTTAACAGATACCTTACTTTCTTCTACAGACACCTGCTGCCCTGTCCTAGGGGGCTACACCTTTGTCACACTCTCAGAGAGAGACAGGGTAGGAGGCATCCTTCTCTTTCTCTCTATTTTCTCTGAATTGTGCCTCTGTCCTGTACTTCAAATAACTATTTTAGTTTACAATAGTATATCACCTTCTCCCTTATCTCTTTATGCTGGGGTTACTCAATGCTTCTCCTGCACACTTTCAATTCTCTGTATAGTTGTGCATATTTCTTGCCCTGGCCAATTAAATGTTCCATATAGGTTGCAACAGGACTTGATTTTTCTCTCCTTTTCTAAACTTAACCCAGATGTCATAAATCAGGTTTCTACTTGTTTGTCAGCCATTTTCATTTGAATATAGAGCACTACATTAACAGACAAAAAGTTCCTTTATCCAAAGAGAACTGTCCCAATTCTTTTTTCAGTAAAAAATGTTTGCTTTATTTAAATTAACATTAAAAATTCTGATACAAACTAACCCCACCAGGCCCACCTTACGCGTTTCGCACCCTCCGGTGCTTATATACTTTTCACTTATGATGAAAACACTTGCTTTTAGGATCAAACTGATTTACTTAGCAACAAGCAGCGGTTACCTGGCAACATTCCCAGCAACGTCAGCTGCCTCTTTTGGCCTCTTGGCTGCATCTGGTTCTGTTGAAAAATAGAAACAGTATGCTGTAGCTTTTGCACACCTCCATATATCTATTAAAACGTAATATATTTCATGCAACCGCATTAAGAGCTTTCTGCACAGGCAAATACAATTAAATGAGAAGGAAAGGCTAAAATTAGGTATGCTTTATCAGAAAGGTCTATATACCAGTAACTCCTCAAAGTAATGCTGCTCTCTTGTCCTCTGTCAGAAGAAACACCATAATTATTTCCTTCTATTGTGTACACATGGGTTTCTGTATCAGACTTCCTGTCTTCAGCTTAAACCTCCAGGGCTAGGGCTTAAGGAAGCTTGGTTTGCTCCTCTCCCTCCTCCCCTCACTGCTGTAATCTGAGCCCAGAGCTATGAGTGAGCAGAGAGAAACTCAGGCAGGAAGTGATGTCACACCAAGCAAATATGGCAGTTGCTATCCTAAACAAGCAGAGAGCTTCTAGAGCGGTTTACCGAGTTATGGTAAAGCATTCTACAGAATTAATATAGCTCTCCAGATTGCAATATTGTGGATAATCTACTGGCAATAAACTGCCTAAATAGCTTTCCTTCTCCTTTAAAGACACTTATACACCTTGCTGTATTCTGTTTTGTTAAGCAAGTCATTAAACAAATATGACAAATTTGAAACGGTACCACTGAATATATTTCATTCTGTGCAGTCTTATAACTCATTACAGTACTCTAGCCACCATCTGCACAGGTACACATTTGCCAATACTTTGGTTAGGTGATGCTTTTTTGAAGATGCCAGGGTTGGATTGTCCTGCCAGAATACCAGAGGATCTCTTAGTGGCTCCAGTAGTTCCGATCAGTCCTTTCTCATTTCCACCACAGGAAAAAATGCCCTCAATGTCAGGTTCTTTGGTGGGCCTTAGGAGGCGCACCAAGATAGCACCTCCAATCATGCACTAGTCTATGAAAAATATGACCAGTGGTTAATGGACCACCATATGATGTTTACCTTGACTTGGTTTGGTGGCTTAGCAATTTATGGATAGTAAACCTGTAATAATAATAAATAATTCATTGCTAGCAATATATGCGGCATGGGAATGTACTTTCACTTCTCAGCCAGCAATGTCAGTAATAAGAGGAGGAATGTCTTCAGAAATTTGTCATGTTTTTTTGTAATAACTTGTATTCAGCAAGGTACTTGTACAAGTTAAAACACTTGGATTTTTTTTGTTATTTCCCTGACTCTGCTTGGCCTAAGACATTGGTGTCTTGCAGTGCTACCTGACTGTTCCTAGTTTTGCTTGACTTTATTATTATTGACATTGGCTTTGCTGATCTCATGGTAGTTTCTGAAGCAGGTCACAAAGCCAGTAGTCTCTGGATTACACACACAGGTATGTGTTGCTATTTTTATTCACATCAGAAACCTCCCAGCAGCAATATGATATTCTTAATAACAGAAGTTATTAATGTTCATCAACTTGAATGTTGATAAAAGTCTATAATTTTAAATATTAATTTGGACGTTTCTAGATAACATAGACGATACAATGCCTGTACCAAAATAAAATCCACTTTTTAAGCAGTAAACTTCTGCAACAGGCCCATCATTTTCCAAGCCTTTTTCCTTTAGCGAACCCAAGTGCATCACAGAGATCCGTGGAAAAGAGAATACTTAATTATGAATAATCACAGGTACATAGATTTGTATTCTTACTTTCCAAGTTAAACTGTGGAGCCCCTTCACTCTCCTCATTAACAGGAGTGATCAGTTTCATTCTTAGACAGAGTTTCTCATTGACGTTGGAAGCAGATTCAGAATTTGCTCTTTCACTCGCTTCAGACACATCTGTTGTTACCATTGCACTCTCTACAGTTATATCGCTGGTGCTTTCGGCAGTGACATCACTGGTTGCCAGGGTACTATCAGGACAGCCTCCAACTACTAAAAAAAAAAAAAGATATCTGCTGATTTTGACAGTAACAATTTAGACAATACAAACATTGCATATCTACATAAATACTTAAGACCTTTCACAGAAATTTTAATGACTGCTCTATTTCTATGGGGGATGGGGGGTGGCAGGTGCTGCCCCAGACTTAACTTGAAAAATCAATAAAGCTTGATCTGAATTTACTGATTTTGCAAGTCTGGTTTGCAATGATCTTGTGAATGGATTGCTATAATGGATGTTGACTTTACCATACTGGGGTTTATTTTATAATAAATGTCCTATGTATGCAGCTACAACATTTTTATCTAAATAATTAATACAAGGTAAACCATTCAACTCTGAAGAGGCTTTTATAATACTATTTAAAAGGACTGTTCAGCTTTTAACACTTTTCAATTCAATTGTTTTCAGATGATTGATAGATTTCTTATCTTTGGCCCTGTTTAAGCAGAATCCCTTAATTTCATTGAAGGCAGCTGTTAGAGTTGATACAATAGTTGCTTATATTCCACAGATTCTACTGAGAAATGTATCAAACAAAGTAATAAATTGTACCAGTTCAAAATGTGCACCTGGATTCTGAGCTGCCAGAGATGGGAATATTAAACTTAAGCTATTGACTGACGGAGCAGAGAAGTGGATCTGCTTCTTGCCCCATCAGCAGAGCCCATGGCCTTAAACGTCAATTTGGGAAAAACAGTAAAAAAATAAAACATAGAAAGAAATTGAAAAATGCCCTTATTTCTGGTGAACGACCTGAACTGAAAAAGTGTTTAGAAGGAGAACAACCCCTTTAATTAGCAATTTAAAGCCTCTGTGAAGCCAGTTTGTACACGCACCTATAGGAGTGCTGTGTCTCCGGGGACCACGTTTTAGCTGAGCAACCATAGGAGGGGTTACAGTACTTATGGGCTGAATCAGGTCTCCTTCCTTTGGCAATGTAAAATGAAACGGTGTTTCTGTAAAAATAAAGAGATACTCAAAATTACAAATTGTGTCTTGAAATTTACATAAATGGACATTTCAACACGTTTACATTGTAAGAATGTTACTGAATATGTATATGACGAAATGTTAGTATTATTATCCTGTATATATACACATAATAGTAGTATATTCTAGAGGACACAGAGTTCCATACGTTATGCTTGATGGATTACCTTCTATTTTTATAACAATTTGGGAAATCAGAGAACACACACTTACAGGATATCTGGCTGTGAGAATTAGGAGTAGCAGAACAAAAACATTTGTTTAGGACACTTACTAAAAATTAAGACTTTAACAACTACATACTTAATAAAAAAAAAGTATTAGAATTATTTTTAAACATTCACACAATCATCATTTAATTATTGTGACATCTTTGCCTATATTATTGGTTTCCCAGCAGCATGGCAATGCAACGGTCAGCACAGCTGCATTGCAGTACAGGGGTCCGGACGTTGATTCTAGTAAGCATTATCTGAAAGAAGTTTGGGTGTTCTCCCCCTGAATACATGGACTTTGTCAAGACACTGTGTTTTTGATCTCGCTTCAAAAACCTGCAGGCAGCTTAAATGATGGCGGATAATTGTATGATTTAATGTAATTATAAACTCTGCTGGGGCAGGGAATGGTGTAAATGATGTGTAATTAACATGTATTATTAACATGTATTTCTCTTGCCTAGATTGGGAGACACATGCACCATGGGGATGAAGATCCTGTTGCTTGGAGAAAGGACACTAAAAGGTTAAAGTGGCTCCTCCTCCTAGTGCTCTGGGCTTCATCCCCATTTTATTGAGCATTCCTGGCTGGCACGAGGAGGTAAGTCAATTCCATCCTCCCTCCCCCCATTACTTGCTGCCTGTCAGCTGAAAGGCATTTAGTTTCATTTTCACTGCTATTCTCTGAACAGATTTCCCTAGGCATTTAGTTTCACTTTCACTTCTGATTCAGGCAGCATTACAGGCACTGTATTTAGTAGACACCCTGCCTTCAGCAGAGCCAAACAAAAACATTTTCAAGAGGCAAAAGAAGTCTGCTTGTGTCTCTCCAGCCGATGTCCCCATACATCCCAACCACCACCGGTTCCTTTGCCTTTCAGTGGCAGGAGAACATTGGCAATTTGTGGCATTCCCCTTCATACGATCCTCCGCGCCAAGGGTATTCACAAAGGTCATGGCTGCGGCTCTAGAGGACCTGTGACTGCAGGGAGGGAGTGTCATACCATACCTGGATGACCTACTGGTAAAGGCCCATTCCATGGCACTGGCTGCAACTCATCTCCAGACAGTGATGCAGACACTAACGCTGTTAGGCTGGCAGATAAACTTCCAAAAATCTTGACTCATACCATCTCAGAGTACAGAATATTTAGGGCTTGTCCTAAATTCTTCAGTGGGAAGAGCCTTCCTTCCCCAATCCAAGATCACCTAAATGCAGGGGCTCCTGTCAGTTCTGCAGAAAGCAGATCAGATACCTTTACAATTTGCCATGAGAATGCTGGGGACTATGGTTTCATCCCACGATTCCATACGTGCAGCTCCACACCATAGCCTTACAGACACTGATACTCCAACATCAGAGGAGGAACCAAGCGGATCTAAACCATTAGAACTAGTTTGAAGCTAAATCGATTGGTGGCTTCGCCCATCAACACTTCAGTCAGGAAACCCTTTCCCAATCACAACAGATGCCTGTCTACTAGGTTGGGGAGGAGTATTGGGAGACCTAACAGTGCCGGGACGTTGGTCACAAAAAGAACAACTACTCCCCATCAACATCCTGAAATTAAGAGCAATCCACCTCTCCACTGGTCAGACAGACTTCGAGCTCTACCTGTAAGAATACAGTCAGACATTGTAACACTTGGTTCGCACAGCTCATAAGTTATCCGTGGACACACCATTCCACCTTCCAGACAGAAGGGATCTGTTATCTCAGAGACCGATCCTCCATCGAGTTCACCATGGCTGGCTTTAACGGCATGGCATTGAAGCCCTAATCCTAGCCAGATCAGGAGTTCCAAAAAAAAAAAAAAGCTATACCAACCTCACTAAGGGCCAGAAAGCCCGTCTCGGCACGCATCTACCACAGGGTATGCCAAAGACCCACAGTCTTGGGACGAAGGTAGCCTATTGTTATTCCTTCAGGAGGGTTTAGACACAGGGCTGGCGCTCAGCTCACTGAAGGTTCAGGTATCAGCCTTATCCATCCTTTTCCAGCAGCAGCTTGCAATGCTGCCCAACATCAAGACCTTCCTCCATGGAGCATTGAGTATCATGATTCCATAGGTCATCCAATCCCTCCCTGGGATCTAAATATTGTACTTTCCATATTGCAGGAACAATCATTCGAGCCATCGGATTCAATTCGGCTAGACGAGTTTCAGAACTAGCAGCTCTATCCTGTCGTCCACCATTTTTGATTTTTCACAAGGACAAGGCGGTGTTGAAACCTACCCGGTGGTGTCAGAATTCCATCTTAACCAGGACCTGGTGGTTCCTTCATTTTGTCCTGAACCAAAGACAAAGTTGGAACAGAAGTTACACTACCTAGATGTGGTTTGTCCTCTCAGAACATACACCAGGGCTACCAGGAGCATAAGGACAACCTCTTTGTCTTACCAGAAGGACCACGGAAAAGCCTTAAGGCATCTAAGACCACCATTGCCAAGATGGATTAGGTCTGCGATCTTGAAGGCATATGAGGTACGAGGTAAGGCCACACCCTTCCGTGTCCAGCTCATTCTACTCGTTCGCTCAGCACTTCTTGGACGTTTCGCCACCAGGCTTCAGCAGAACAGGTCTGTAGGGTTGCGGTGTGGTCATCCACACACACCTTTTCAAAATTCTACAAGGTGCATACATTCGCCTCAGCCGAAGCGAGCTTCAGGAGGAAAGTGTGGCAGGCGGTTATTCCCTGAACACTAGGAGAAAAAAGTCCCGCCCTCATGCGTAGCTTTGGGATGTCCCCATGGTGCCTGTGTCCCCCAATCTAGGCAAGAGAAAAATAGATTTTTTTACTTCCCGTTAAATCCTTTTCTCTTGTCCTACATTGGGGGACACAGGCCTTCCCTCCCTGTATTAGTTCAAGTTAACGTTGATCAGTAAATATCATATATAATTATTAATGTTCAAATACCAACAAGTTCAAACAGCAGGTAGTTCATGTCATGCTTCCTTGCATTGGGGAGGTGCTCCTTCTCTTCACATGGGCAATTGGTAGGGCTCGTCATCTCTTCTTCGGTCAGAAAACTGAGGATTGAGGAGGTAGGCGGGGATGAAACCCAGAGCACTAGGAGGAGGAGCCACTTTAACCTTTTAGTGTCCTTTCTCCAAGCAACAGGATCTTCATCCCCATGGTGCCTGTGTCCACCAATGTAGGACAAGAGAAAAGGATTTAACAGCAAGTGAAAAAATCTATTTTCTTAGAGCACCAACATATTATGCAGTGCTGAATCTCAGCATATTGGTACTACTGTATATAAAAAAGATAAAAACCAAGGCTCTCTACACTCATCCTCCTTCACACACCTAATGTCAAATTTTACAAATGAAATACTATGTAAACTAAAATACAAGTGTTTGCTCTTCTGCAATACAAAATCGGTTAATAAGCTGTAAAACACATCCTTAGTGCTTAGTGATGTCACTTATATTAAATAACTATTCAAGGTTGTATTTTATTAAAATAGGAGGATATTAGAAGATCCTTGGAGTCCTGTGGCCTGTATAAATGCACTTGTCCTTGTACATTTATTTTGTCAGTCTCCCCTAAGAGCCCCATATATTACAATAGATTCATGGAGCTTATTGATGTCAATATACTTACCACTGGAGCTGTCACACAGGCTATGAGTAGATTGTTCCACAGTCTTTTCCTGCAATGTTGAGTCTGCTTCACGTGCCTCTTCCACACTGTTATCCACTGAAATATTGACTTCTCTGGTTGATGTCTGAATAAGTTGAGGAACATCATCTGCTATCTGTTGAGATTGTAGTTTTTCTGATTTGTGCGTTGTAGTGTCAAAGTTTTCACCATGGCTTGGCTGTGGGTAATTTATCTCTTCTGTAATTTGTGGTTCACATTTCTGCAAAATTCCTAGCTCTTCGTTTTTGTTTCCTTCAAGTACTGGGCTCTCAATATGATCAGACCATTTAGCTACAGATATAGTTTTCTCTATGCGCTCCTGTTTTCTTTCTTCCAAAGGACGCATATCATTAGCAAGCACTGTAAGAGTTGGCGGCTGCTGCTGGGTATCATCAATAATACTGGACACATTTTCTGATTCTTCTACCACTTCAACATTTTGCTGTTTATCTAACTGTAAGTCATCTGACACATGAATGATATTTTCTTTCATTTGTGCACTACATTCTGTAACTTCTAATGATGGCAGAGCTTGTGATCCATCCCCTAACTGTACCTTAAAACATTCATTGCATTTATCTTGAGGCATCTGTTTCAGTTTATTTTCCACAGGGAACACCGCAAAATCTGTCTTGCCCTCAAGTGTAATAGGGACTATTTTTTCCTTTTGCATTCCTGAATGATTACATTTTTTATTTTCAAGTGGCACTGGAAAGATTTTGCTGTTGTTCTGCACCAAATTTATATCTGGATTGTTCCCTACAACTGCAACCTGCTGCTCCTGTGCCACAGACTGGCAAACATTTGATATAAAGTGCACTACATCTTCCTTTTCTCCAACGGAAATATGGATTTCCTTTGGGGCCAGAGGTACATTTCCTTCATCTAATGAAGCAGAGAGCAGTGGTGCAAAAAGTATAACTGGCTTGCTGTAGTCAGATTTGAGGTCTTCAGTGTTACGCTTCTTATCAAAATGCTCCCCTAATACAGTTTGGTCTTCTTGTCTCTTTGCCTTCTCCAAAGCAACTTTAGAATGATCAGTCTCTATCTGCTTATCTATATTATCTGTGTTACATTCAGATTTGCCAGATTGTTGAGCGATATTGGATAATATGGGCACAGGATGACTTACATTCATAGTTTTGCGGCTACTGACCTCAGAAGAGCCTGCACTTGACTCCACCTCCATTGGCTCTTCCTCAGGCTCAGACTGTTCTACATCTAAAACATTTAAATGTTGAGTTTGTGTCTCCGACAGAGCAAGATTCAAGTTAGTCCCCTCTTCCATTGTCTGATCTTCTGTCACTCTGTTATCACAGGGAGTTTCAGGGACCTCTTCTATGGATGCATCATCAGGTTGACTTTCAGCCGTTAAATTTAGTTTTGCTTCCATAACATTTTGATCTAAAATACTCAGCGATGAGTCCGAATTTAAGGTTGGAATGAGAACAACCTGGCTTGCAGAATCATATGTAAGATCAATACATTCAGGCCTGTTATTTCCCATTTTTGTATCAACAGTTGCAGAGGAAACAGTTGTGCTTTCTTTAATACTAATGGATGTTTCTTCCATGACCGCAGCCATGGACATCTTAGAAACTGTGGTATTTTCTTTCTTTAGATCAATGTTTATAACTGCTACTGACTCTTTTGCATTTTTGAGAAGCTGGCACCCATGACCCACATCTTCTTCAATCTGTGTGGCTCTATTTTCATCTTCTGCATCTTTTTTATAGTCTGTATCGATGACTTCACTAGGTTCACTAGTGGACAACTCCAGGTTGCTCAAATCTCCTGTCATTGACTGGGAAATCATTGAGTCCAGCTCGTTGACTTCCTGTATCAATTCTGGTTCCTTTGGTTTTTCATCATCTGGGAGCACTTGGGTTTTAGTTTTGTCTCTGGATAGATTTGTTTCAAGACTTGGGGTTGCCATAAAATTATCCTGCACAATATTAAACACATATATGGGAAAAAAATAGGTTAAACTGCTTGCCAAAGTGTATCACCTAACCCACAGAAAATCCATATTAAACCCAAGATGCCTTATATTAAAAGGTCACAGATTTACTACTATTAACTATAAATGACCTTCAGTACATATCTCTTGCACGGTCAGTAGAGTTATGGAAAACATAAAATACAAATATTTCTTTTTACATGAGAAAGGTCTGGCTGAGAAGGTACAACAAAGGAACTTGGCACAAATGCAGGGACACTTTGGCACAATGGTGTAGAGACTTGAGGCACTGTCAGGAAAGAAGAATCCTTAGGTTCATTAGGTTCTTCTTGCAACTTTCTTTTCAGGTCATATT
Organism: Xenopus petersii; assembly: GCA_038501925.1. Classification (NCBI taxonomy): domain Eukaryota; kingdom Metazoa; phylum Chordata; class Amphibia; order Anura; family Pipidae; genus Xenopus; species Xenopus petersii. The sequence continues at coordinate 89,178,264 of CM076677.1, forward strand.
TTGGGGTAGTTTTTTCCATTACCTCTGCTAAGAAAGAGAAAAACAAAGGAGAATGTGTATACTTAAGGCACAGGCATAAATACTGGCCAGAAATATTGTTTGGGGTAATGTAGCAAAGGAAGCACAGTCTGTACAGGACATTTCAACAGCTGAACCATTACATATGATCTCAAGTTAATATGGGATTTGTAATTTAAATGAATTGCCTCAAGATTCTGTGTAGTAGATAGAGCTTATTTCCCAACATTGGAGAAGTACCAACTATTTTTTTGTGCCCCCATTAATTCTCTATTCCTAGTTTTGAGAAATAGAGAAATAATTTGACTGCAATTAGTAGTTAATATTTTCCTAGATCAATAAAATCATTATTTTCCATTGATGGGGGGGGGATTAGACCTCCCATAGAGGCAGACAAAAGGAGGAAAAAGAGAGGTCCACAGTCCTACCCTAATTCTGGGTTGGGCTAAGAAATGTGATATTTCTTGATGCCGAGTTAAAAATATAATACTTCTGCCATTGGCTCAATTAATTGAGAGCTGCCAAATTATGATTATACCAAAAGAAAAACAGGCATAGTTTGAATGGCTCCAATATTACAGTATGAAACTTCTTAGACAGTCTAAAAGCAGAAGATTGGCTAGAGTTCCAGAAGAAAAAAATGGCCAACCCTAATACCTAATGAGGTACTATTACCTAATACCTAACCTAATTAATGAGCCAATTGCAGACTTGTAGCATATATGCCTCTGAACGATTATACAATTTGGGTATTTTAGCAGAGGTGAATCCCAGTATCCTATCCCAGTATCCTAGTCTATATGTTAAGGTCAAGGCATGGTGATAAATAGCACTGTGTCATTGCCCTAGGGCTGGGGCCAGGCGTTGTAAATCTCAGTCTGCATTGAAATGCAGGCCGAGAATCTGCTCCTCTGCCTGGAACACTGCCTCCACCCGGATGCAGGCAGGATTACGGCGCAAAATGCATAATCTCGCATTTTGCCTCCAGAAAGGATGCAATGTTTTGGGCGCAGAGCAGCAGTGGGTTCTCAGCCTGCATTTCTATGCAGGGCAAGATCTGCAAAGCCTGGCTCCAGCCTAAGTGAATAGAAAGATCTATGGCAAATACTGAGCAGTAGGCATAGCAAAGACATAATCAGCTCACAGAGAGATAAGAGAATTTACCGTTTTCCACCTCCTGCTCTGTGGGGGAGCTGGGTATTATAATAGGGGTAGGCTGGACAGCATCTTGGGAAGTAGAAACCAGATCTGAAAAAATTCTATATAAATAAGAGCGAGAGACAAAGAAATTATCGACTGCATTGTGCTTTTGCACATATATATATATATATATATATATATATATATATATATATATCTATATATCTATCTCTATCTCTATCTCTATCTCTATCTCTATATATATATATATATATATATATATATATATATATATATATATATATATATATATATATATATATATATATATATATATACATACACACACACACACACACACACACATTTTATATATATATATATATATATATATATATATATATATATATACATACATACATACATACATACATACATACATACATACATACACACACACATATATATATAAATAACATTATCTAATTTTATCTAAGGACATTTGGGATGCCGTGTGTCTCGAATCCATTCTGTTTACAAAATTATCCCTAGCACACAGAATGAATGTCTCTCATAGTATATAAGTATTTGGGACCATATACAAAGATAAACAAGTATACAAAAGACTTATTTCTATTAAAGAATGAACAAAATCTGGTTAGAGCATAAAAAGGATGTCATTATATTACAAACTCCATTCTATGCATTTTACCAATCATTCTGTCTCACAAATCTATAACATCCATGTAACAGACGCACTTATGTGTAGAGTTACTTACAGAATGAATTCTATAAAAAAAAAAAAAAACTGATGGATATTTGTGACAGAAAGCAAGATTTTATAGTACAGGATTCATTCTTACCACAAAACGAAAGCTCAGTTTCACAAAACAGATAAAATATCCATTCTGTGAAGCAATACTGAACCAATAAGAACAAAGCTTACTGCCATATAACAAACGAGATGAAAAGTTGGCAGCTCTGCTCCACATGGCTGCATCATCCCTTAAAAGGGCTGCTGTTAAACACTACACTAATTGAAAGTTCTTACAAATGGCTGAGAAATATAATGCTGCACTGATAATGATTGTAGAGAAAAGTATGCAAAACATAAATATGATACTTTTAGGTGATATGGCTATTCCTATTGTAGTAACCTGCTTGTGTGGCCATTTTGGTTAAGGGCATTCGTGCTGTTCTGCCATTGTCTTACGATTCATATTCCTGTTTCCCTCTTCCTGTCTAAGCTGAGAGCAATTAGGGGCAGGCCACATCTACCTGCCATGTTGTAATAAATGTACCAGAAGTTACTTTGCTTGTCTGGCTGTTTTACCTGAACTAACACAGCAGAATCATTTAATACACTACCAGCCAGTTTATCACAATTATTAGCTTGCAGCCTAACCCATCATAGGCCCAATATCCCTTCAATAACACCTGACAAACTCTCAGAGTCAGTAATAAGCTTACAATTGTTAGACCAATTTCTCTTCCTAGCTGTACTATTATTTATCTTTAGCAGTCTCTTAATAATGTGCTCAGCTATAGATCAACTACTACATAATAGACGTGGGATTGATCTAGGGTTGCCACCTGTCCAGATTTCACCCGGACAGCCTGGTTTTTGAAAGGGCTGTCTGGGTGAAGTCTAGGGTTGGCACCTTTTTTTTCTGGTATAAACGGACAGGGGGAGGGCCAGTGATGTAGGGGGCAGGGCATGTGACACCAGGGACAGGACAGATTATGTGGCAATTATGTGGCAGTAATTGACAGTAATTATGTTTCTATTTTAATGAAACATATTCCTGTGTTCCAGTATTAAAAGATTGCGATGGAACATCTTGTTCACAAATTGCACAATGCAAGCACCACACTATTAGGCATATTTTAAATATATTAACATATCTGAACATGTATACCATGCGTATATAAAAAGTTGCAGTTAAAGCATTTAAGTCAATAGGCCTTACTTGGAGGCATTCCCTGGTAGAAGACTGGCCTGCCCAGAAAGATGGAGTAGGCGCAAACTGTCTGCAGGTGTAGAGACCACCTTGTATGCAAGAGGATGGGTCTGTGAATCTGTAAAGAAACCAAAAAGGAAAGCAACCATGCCAAATAGTTTGAATGGGTCTGACTTCTTGTCATCACAATATGGGCACAGACACGCCAAGTAACTTTGTGTCTTACTGGGAGAATATTTAGCAAGAAGAGTTGAAGGACTATTGCTACTTTAGAATGCAATTTAAATATATTGGCCTTTGAATGTCCATGTCAGGTCTTACAAATTATGGAAACACAAACAGTACTAACGGGCAAACTAAAGTACTAAGGAAAGCAGTGCAGGGATTTTGACTGTTGTCAATTGGAATTCATGGTGCCTTCCTACATACATCAGTCCTATACATACAAAAATGGCTTTTGATATCGCCTTCTTACTTTTCAGATTCTTGCTGTCTGGCCAATAACTTTTCGCAGCATGTATCAGTGGCAGGGAGTTTACACAAAGAGGTGCCGAGTGATACGTGTTCGCAACATGTGACAGTGATGACGTGGCTAGGGCAAGCAAGGAGATACCAAGTGAGTATATTTATCAGAATGGAAAACTAGAGATTGCCACAGTCCACCAGAGTGACTTTCTTCTATGTTTTAATTAATTTTGTATGGTATTTTAGGGACATTTGTCAATGGGTGAAAATGAGAGTTCGCCCTTTGAAAAATACATGCAAAAAGAGTGAGGTGGAATTTCATTCTGGTACACTGTGGCAAGCTCTGCTTCACCTTTCGAAGCAGGGGAAGCATTGGCAGTGACAGGACCACATCTCGCGAAAACAGGAAAGAGCCGAGCAGGTGGTGAAAGAACCCGAACAGCAGGACGAAGAGTCAACGCAAGTTTGGGACAACTGTCCGGCACAGTGGAAAAGCCCTGCAGAAAGCTCCTCATCTGAGCTGCTGTGCGGCGCCTGATTGGGCGCAATAGGTCTAAACAGCCTAAGACCGGCCCTAACTCCAGTGAGGGGCAAGTGCCCTCCCTTGCCCCTATGTGCGGACGCCCATTGCATGGGGGAAGCCAGAAAATTTGGCACCCCCAGTGAATCTACTTTTCCTTGTCTGTTAATAGCAATATGGTGGGTAACTATAAATATTTAAAAACAAAGAAAAAAAAAAGACTGGCGCATCTAAGTGATGCTCCAGAATATCAGACTGCGGCTGAATAAGTGACAGGCTTTATGGAAACCATGTGAGATAGATACTATATATATATATATATATATATATATATATATATATATATATATATATATATATATATATATATATATATTTATTTATATATATTTATATTGAGATCAGCTGTAATGACCTATTGACTATTAACTCTAATTGGATTTGTCATTAAGGGGGTGGCCTGCAGTTCTCTATTATGCTTAGTCATATCAATTCCAGGATCAAAGAATTAAGCCTTCATTAAAACCTGTTTATCTATGATGATAAAGTTATAGATTATAAAGGTATAAATATTAAGATTCCTCAATAGAAACACGTTTGCTTTGGAATATGCAACAGATAGCAAGGCTCTGTGCTTGGGCCATTGTTATTCTCCCTGTACACTCTGTCTACATCTCATCCATTCATTTGGCTTTAAAAATCATCTGTATGATGAAGTATATCTAAATATACCCCTTCAAGAACAGCTGAAACTGAGAATAAAATCTGTTACTGCTTCCTATCAATTTTTAACTGGATGAATCAACACCACCTCAAATTGAACCTAACAAAAACTGAACTCATCATCTCTCCACCTAAACCTGGTCCTACTCCCTCCTTTACTATCTCTGTTGATGGCATGCTCATTAACCTGTGTGTACGACTTGTTTGACACCAATGTTAAAACCTGCCACTTTTTCTTATATTGCCAAAACCCATCCTTTTTTTTGTACCAGTTAGTTCTATAAATGTATTGTTCTGCTGTACAGCACTGCATACATAAGCAACTCTATATAAATAAGATTATACATACAATGCTTTTAATAGTAACTGCCTGCCCCACACGAGCACCCACATACAAAGATAATCAAGAGAAATGCAATTATCATTATTATTATTATTAGTGGTAGAAGAAGGTATGTAATCTGTAATTTCGAGAACCAATCTTATATCTGTAGTCTTTTTAGTATCCACAGTAGCAGGATCATAATCGCTTATTTATGTTGGATATATACATATTGCTCACCTGTAACATCTTCTTGACCAAACAGATCTTCTTGAGTGGAGGGAATGTCAGAACCCTCCATGTCTTGGTCCTTGGTTTGCAGGCAACCTGATCTTTCTTTGTATTCATCATCATGTTTGACAGGAGATCCTTTCTGGAGATCCATGTCTATATCCACATTTGCAGCGAGGCATATTTTTTCTCCAGAGGAATCTGATGATGTTTTATCTGCCACTACTTCCTCCTGCTTTCTAAAAAGTACACATTTATCAAAAACTGTGTAGTCATTTCATTCAGAAAAAAATTATAGATTTAAAGAAAATCACTATGCTTTTATTTTACCATTATCTCCAATGGAAATATTCAAATATACTATATATCTTCTTAGTTTCTATGAAGGTGTTACTAATTTAGCTTATCCTGCTTACTCTGCTATTGTCTCAGGCTGTCTGGCACCAAACTTCCTTATTACCTCCCTTAGAACCTTCTTTCCTTTATAATACCATACCAAAAAATAAACAGGGGTGCCATCTTAATGGTCAACAAGCTTTCATATTCTAAGAAATGGAAAAGATGGAATTCTCCTTGTATAGCATTAATATAACCAACCTCCTGATTATAAACTGCACAGAGAAATTCCATAACATAGTATAGGTTCCCCCTCTGTACGAAGTACAATTGTGTCGGAAAATGTATGCACATAGGTACTCTATAAAACAGTAGTTAAATAAAATATATAACATGGCTGCAGGTCAGTCATGTCTTCACTAGATTGTAGAGGGAAAAATCACTGCTGGGTATGCTCAGCTTTTTATTATAATTAGCAAATGCTAGCTCTAAAAAAATTTTTGGAGAACCTATTTTTATTACATGATTTTGTAAACATAGGCCTTGAACTACCTTTCAGGGTCTTTCTCAAAAGTATTCTTTGCAGGTGTATCTTTTAATACTTCACCACTGTCACAGCAATCTGTTTAAAAAAAAATTGAAAGGTATTAAAATAATCACAAAACTCAAATTGTGCACTGAGAAAATCACCTTTAAAAAATGTACTCTGTCAAACATCTGGGACAAGCTAAACAGCAACATATTTAAAGGAACATTTCACACAAAAAATATAATTTAGTTTCTTGCAGATTGTAATCTATGCAAAGCAGCCATCAGTATTTATTTTATTATGTATTTGCCTTCCAATTCTGACTTTCTTCAATCTGAAATGTAAAATACTATCCCACTCATAGCATAGTTTTTATTTCCACACACTATCGTACTTTTCTGTTAATATGGCTTTCAAAACTTTAGCTTGGTGACCCTGGTGTCCAGGTTATAATCCAAACCAAGGCAAATCCTTGCAGGCATCTGGCCAATTAGCAGCGTCTTTTTTTTTTCATTTCCTCATCTGCAGATGAGACACTGGCAGATAGGGTTTTTCAACATGCCTGATCTCTGAATCCAACAGATATCCAGAGTACATAGCTATTGGTCTGTAGGCTACCATATACGTACCAAATATCACATGAAACCTTTTGGGTCATAGTATCAGCGTGTGTACAGCCATCTTAAGAATACTACTGACCACATCATATTAAAAGTGGATTGTAAAATTGAACCACCTGCTTGACTACAATTGGTTTTGTACATTACAAAATACACAGGCTCAGGTCATAGTTTTGTTCCATAAGAAGATAAAGACTATAAGGTAAAGTCACCAGTACCTTCTTGATTACATTCAGTTGTCGGGTGTGTGATCTGTAATTGCAATCTTGAGGCATCCTTATTATATGAGCTATGTCCTTCCAAATCCTGGCTTTGAGATAGCTCCAATGCACCAAATCCCAACTGGGATGTGCCAGAGTCTAAAATGGAAGAAAACCATTATTTCATAAATCAATGCCAATGATGCAGATTTACAGCTGAGAGTTAGCCTCTATAACCATATAGTATTTTATAGAAGAATTGTGCACTTTGTAGAAATTAAACAAATGTCAAGTCACTTTGACTGTGGGTTTCTAATATCTTTCAGTCCTGCTCTTATCAATGGTGTATGCATAGGGTATACCCAGAAATAAGCAAAAGTTTATCAGAATTTCCCCATTCACTTAACCCAAATTTCCTAAAGTGAGTAATACCACAAAACATGCATCATTAGGACAAGTCAGACAGACAAAAACAAAAGTCTGACAAACAAGTATTTGAATAAAAGCAGAAAGGGTGCACAAGGACAATCAGATTTTCATTCAGTTATCATTTACCTACCCTAACCAAATACAATTGGGTCCTTAAATTGTGACTAATTATTAACATGGTCTGTACCAAGCAAACAGAGACCTATACCATTAGGAAACATGTATACCTTATTAATGCAAGCGGAAATGCAGTGTGCAGCATGCCTGCACTAATACGCTAAAAGCAAGTAATAAAAATGGCAGCTACAAGAGCTTTCATACTGGGTAAGCAAACAAAAGCAGGTTTGCACTTCAGTGCTTTCTGATTATGCATATATTTTCTTAATATTACTGACACATTGATTTTAAAGTGTTAAGACATTTATGGTTTTACCTTCAGGCTGAAGTGACTGTGTAGTGCATTCTGCATCTCGTTCTTGGTCATGGTCATCGTCACACTCTAACCGACTTAGAAAAATAGAATTGTCATATATACAGCGTGTTGACATGCTCAAGGCAAACAATGTGGCAGACATAGCATGTAATAAGAGGATACATACAAAAAGTTATAATATATATGTAAACTATTCTATTCATAAAATGCATGCAATTAAAAATGGTTACTCTATTTGAAATATGTGTCTAAGCAAGAAAGAACTGTTGCAGATAATTGTAAGACAAAATTAAAAGCTTACTATGAGGACCATCCTTGAGGAGCCCATAGGAAGTGTTAAATTGCTCCATATGGCTGCTCTTTAAGATGCATTGGTCAGAAGATAATGAAAAAACATCTTATTTTAAAGCCATCTCTAACTGACCAAAAACAATTGTCATTTAGGGGCCTATTTATCAAAATTTTTAAAATGTCACACAATTCCAACTGAAACTCAATTTAACAACATTTTTTGGCAAGTTTTTTTATAAAATGAAAAAAGTCAAGTTTAACTAAAGTTCCTGATGTATGAAAAACCTTAATATTTTGTATCAATCAATCTCATTTAAAAGGGTTGCCTTCACAAAAAATAAAAGTATGTATTTGTTTCGCCAGTTGTCAGATACTTGTTATGTATTGGAATTGTTCACGCTAAACATACCTCAAATATTTGAGTTTTAGAATTTCTAGTTTGAATTTGTGATTTTTTTTAGTACAAAAACCTCACATTGTGGAAAAAATGACATCCAAATGTTACTTAAACACTCCTTTAGTGTGACATTGCATAAACTAGTCCCCTATTTCTCTAGTTGCTGTTTATTATATTTACACAATTACACAGAACTCATTATACATTAAGGTTTAATTGGTAAGGGTAATTTAATTAACCACCCTCTGCTCCTCCCACAATTTCTTGGAAGTACCTAGAATAGTGTTACTATTAATGCTATTAAATGCATGTTGCAGTGCTGCACTAAATGCATTTAAAAATTATATAGCAGTTTAAATCAAATCAGTGAAGCACTTCTAGCTGCATTTTCCAAACGTCCCTCAATTTTCAAGTGATCTGTTAACCCTAAACTAGAACCTGTAAAATTCAAGTATTTAAATTCACTGCTCACCACAAGAAACCTGTAGATATTTTGTATCTTTCCATATTAAAAAAATAAGCAGAACACATTTTTAACACAATCAATATTTATTCATTCAGTTTGTTCAACACAAACGTGTATTGTCCCTTCAAGGTAACATTTTGTCAAGTATTTAATTCACTTAAAAAATTAGAATACCTTTTTATGTTGCTGGGGCAAGTAACCCGTTCAATTACTTGGCTCAGAGCATCATCAGTGTCTGGCATGCGAGATGTTTCTATAGAATATTTGATAACACAAGATGTTTAAATAAATACAATGAATATAAAAACTTAATATACATAATACTATTATTAATTATGCTGATATTCATGGTTTCAATGTCAACAATATCCAGAAAGCAAGCAATATAATGGTGAGTAAAGGACCTAGTAACAACATGGGGACCATGGGACAATTTTTTTATAGTCTCTTCATTCTATCCCTCTTTTAGGCAACATAATTTGACCATCCTAACATTTCTATACCTCACATATTAACTTTTCCACACTACTTAAACACCTAGCCTACACAGATACCATTCCCTTTTTTTTTTTTAATATTATCCTATCTCTGCTTTCTATGTCTTCCCTTTAAACCGCACAATAAATGTACACAGCCCTTTTTATAAAATAACTATATTTTGTTTTTATCTTAATATACTGAACAAACATAGGCTCTAAGTTTTATGAACAAGATAGTGCCATGATTACTGCTACTAACAGCAAGAAAAACAACACTGGATTGCCACTTCACTTCCCAAAAATACCTTGGCTTTAGAAAATGTAGAAATGTACTATGTCCCTGAGTTCAAATTATTATGGTTCTCTTTTTTTATTAAAGTAACTCTCTCAACAAAACAATGATGTAAGAGTTATACAGAATATCTAAGATCACATATATTATTTGTTTAAATGGCAATAGTGTGCTTACATGAGGTAGTGAGAGGACATCCCTAAAATTGCTATGGGAGTTAAAAGCTTACCTCTAATAAATGCCCTCTCATGTGCAGTTTCATGAGATAAGGTCTCTCAGTAAAAGGCTTTGCTAAATAATGATTTAATCATGCAGAGAAGGGCCAATGGCTAACTCTCATTCGGTAAAGTTTACTAAAGAAGTATGGCTGGGTATCTCCTTTTAAGAGATCCAAGAACTGAAGTCTCAAGCTCAAGCCAGTGTCTATTCTCTGGTCTCGGTTGAAAACAATTATCTTAAGCAACACCTAGAAAACATGCTATATACTGTACTTTTATTTCTGGTACAGTACAGGTTTGATATAATTCCTTAATTTCAATATATCCTACAGGAAAATGATTACATGGAGGAATTATACTGACTTATGAACTGAAGTTTTTTTTTCACATGACGGGCCTTGCACCAAGCCCCGTTGTTCCTTACCACCTAGCTCCCCCTACGTAGCACTGCTACTGCACTGAGAGGACTCCTGTTGGGCCCAGGTACTCATCATACTCCCTGCCCCTCTAGTATTTTTGTCATCCTTAATAGCTAGATAACAAACATACGTTTACTTGAAATATCAAAGTGCTGTTTTTTTCTGTTCCCAAAACTGTAAGAACAGTTCTAAAGAAAGTGAGGTACTAGTTTGCTCTCTTCTACATGGCATATTGACCTTACAAAGGATCTTAACCCTAAACATGAATTGATGTAAACTTATTTACATTTTATTTTTAGTGGTTTCGGAAATATTAGTTTTAGACTCCTAATACCAGCGTTTTGGCTCAACTGAAAGTTAGCAACCCTATTGTTAAATGAATACCTGTCTAAAACTGCTAACATCTCCAAAAACACTGATTAAAATATCTTGGGATTTCTTCTAAGAAAATAAACGGCTCTACTTATTTTATAATATTTCAGTGTTTTATAGGCCACAACCAAACACCATTCAAGATTATATATTGCAGAAAATAAATGCAAATAATTCAAATGTCAACTTCTGTAACATGTTTAAAGTGAAATTGCAGGTAACCCTAGTCTTTCACTGGAACAACTATAAATATTATAAAATAAAATATTATACTTTTGTATTGATTTATCATAAAAAACGCTTTTTTTATGCTCAGAAGAGAACATTTCACTGTGTCAATGCCAAACAAAATATTGTATAAATTATTTGTAGAATGTAGCAACACATAGATAAACTTTATAAATAACATTTATCATTAAGTAGAGGTGGAGTCTGATAACTGTATGTATCTGTAAGTATTTACCTAGATTGTTTTCATTCAGGCTCTCACAGATGTTGAGACCTTCTTTATCTGCAGCAGCATGTTTAATGCTCTGACAGCCTGGTACAAACTCCTATAATGATGTAAAAATCAGATATTTTAGCCCCAGTACCCCAATGCCTTTATTTTTGCAGAACAAACTATATAATAAAAGTAGTCATATTTAAAAACTATACTTATCAATTGCAATTATATTAAACAAAAACCATACTTCAATACTTGTGTACCATAACTCATTTTATTTCTATGGCCACAGAAATGCTCCAAATTTTTATCAAAACCGAGAAGTGGGATAATAATGCACATGTTATTAAAGGGGAACTATCGCGAAAATGGAAATTGAATAAAAGCTTCCTCATACTGAAGTAAGAAACTTTCTAAACACAATCAATTAAAAATTCTGCATCATTTCGGAAATAATCAAGTTTATCTTTACTATCCCTCTCTCAGCATCTGTTTCTATTCATTCTATCTTCATTCAGTATGCTGAAGTTAATATTAAATTTGTATTTTCACGATAGTTCCCCTTTAAAGATAATCTAAATATAAAAACATAGTTCTTGATAAAGGAAAACAAGGCAAAGACAGTTGAAGGCACAAACACATATAAGGACAGTACAGAGTAAAGTGGTTTATTGTGTGTCCTCATTTTGTACTTTCAAGTACTTTACCCAGACACCTGGCATGACCACCACTGTTCACCAGCTTTTTCCAAACTGCAATTCTCTACAACCCTTAAAGGGGAACTAAACCATAAAAAATAATGGCTACAAATGCCATATTTTATACACTGAACTTGCATCCACCGAAAGTTTCAGCTTCTCAATAGCAGCAATGATTCAGGACTTCAAACTTGTCACAGGGGGTCACCATATTGGAAAGTGTCTGTGACACTCACATGCTCAGTGGGCTCTGAGCAGCTGTTGAGAAGTTAAGCTTAGGAGTCTTAACAAATTATCAAGCAGAAATTAGGTTGCTCTGTAATATAAGATGATACAGGGCTGATTATTAAATTATGATGCTAGTTGCACTGGTTTCTGTGTTCCCATGTGGTAATCATCTGTATTAATTACCAATCAGCCTCATATTTTGACATTTATATTCGAATGTGTACAGTATATTGTAAGTGGGTCCCTAAGCTCAGTAAGTGACAGCAGCACAGAGCATGTGCAGTGATGAAGGGAAAAGAAGATAGGGAGCTACTGGGCATCTTTGGGGGCACAGATCTTCCCTGCCAAAGGGTGGTGGTTGCCTTGGGCCGGTACAGAAGCCCAAAACATAATGTACAACATTCCTAGCTACTTCTTTAGTTAAGGTTTAGTTCTCCTTTAACTGTAAAAAAAGAGTGTTGCATTCTGCTAGCTGGAATGAAACATGTCTAAATTTTAAGAATCACTTAAAAAGTGGCCACTTAAAAAGTGGCCACTTAAAAAGTGGCCACTTAAAAAGTGGCTTTACAATGGCAGCAGACCAAGAATAACACAAACATGGATTATACACAGTAATGGATTAAGCATTCTTTAGAGGGTGATGAACTAACTGCATTTACCGTATGACAGCAGCAGCAGAATAACTTTTGGTCTTTATTATGGCAGGCACATCATGTTCCACAAAGAATCACTGTAGGCTTGGCTGACCGTTTGTTCAAGGAAAATGAACAAAGTTTCCTGGAGAAACTATATTTTACAGAATACTATACTGGTCTGTTTAGAAAACTTGGGCAACCATTTATACAGTAGATTCATTTTTCAAAAGCTGCTATACCAAAGCCCATGTGTCCCTCACAGAAAAAAAAATTATATTACAGCAAAATTATATCCCCCTTATAGCAGATGCCTACCAAAACTGGACTTTCAACTGGAGCTTGCAGATCTGGCAGATGGTGTGCTAGCAATCCAAAGCGTGCACGGTCCAAATCATCTTCTGCCACCCCACTTTCAGGTTGAGAATCCTCCACTATAAGGCAAGGTGTATCCTGTTGTGAAAAGTCTGGGTCCAGCTGATTCCTTGAAGGGTCCATCTGCTAAACTATAACACAGAGTAGCAAGAAATGCATTGAAGACTTAGGATGCTGTATCTAGCAAAAAGATATGGATAAGGTATCCACTGGTATAATAAGGCAGCAGGAGCCAGAAGCGTAATTAGATGGGGGTGGGCCCCCGTCCCCCTCAGTACACCCGGAAACTGGCTGGGAATATGCGCCGCATAGCGGCGCGCGGACTGCCGGGGGGCCTGAGGGGGTGCGGGCCCTGGCCCGCTCGCACCCCCAGTAGTTCCGCCACTGGCAGAGGCCACAAAATATCAAAATAGTGTTTGTCCCTTTCTATTCTCTGCCATGGTGGCTCAGACTGTTGATACAATGTAAGACAAGGCAGATGATTCAAAGACCTCTCTTTGTTGGGGAAGACTTTGCAACATTGTTTAAAAAGTAACAAACAGGAGTTTTGCAAATGCTGCTTTTAGCAATTATTTTTTACTTAAAAAGCACTAAACATTTTTAATAAATGAATATTGGTAACTTGTTTAAAATTATGTTTCTTTTACTATGCTCCATTATTTGCCCACTAAATCAGCGTCGGACTGGGGGGTCTGGGCCCAACGGGGCTGCCACACCGGGGCCCCCAACCCCCTCAGCCACCTACACTCTGCCAGCAGTGAGCCAGGCCGTGCTGATGGGGCCCACTGGGTTTTTCCCGGGGTCCCACCGGCCCAGTCTGACCCTGCAGTAAATATCCAGGAGCTACTGGTGAAGTGACAGCATAGCTCATGTGTCTGCATAACCAATTTCAAGATACTGTAAGCAGATATCATGGCGGATTTGCATGCGTGCAAACCGCTGGTGAGTCCTGAGGGGGTGCGTGCCCTGGGGCAGTCGCACCCCCAGTAGTTCCGCCACTAACTGTACATTATTTTATTAACATTATTAATATCATCATCATTAACATGTATTTACATAGCGCCAACATATTTTGCAGGGCTGAATATTGTAATTCTTTACTTATTAATAAATATATATATATATATATATATATATATATATATATATATATATATATATATATATATTATGCATACAATTCAAGGAAATCGTTTTAATATAACACATAATACTGGCTATATTTCGATTTTAAAGTGTCAGTACCTGACATTTTATGTTAAAAACCTTTACCAGAAGCAGTCACTTATGTAGCCAATATAAATGCAATAAAGTTTTATACAGATGGCTGACTAGCCATTATTTTAAATATCTCCAATTATTAATACACGATTTATACTGACTGAGAGATGTGTTGGGATAGTTTAGAAGCAGGAGCAGAAAACAAGAGCAGAGCTGCCATTCACTCAGGAGACTGGGACAGAACATAAGAGACTTTATGGGCAGTGATATACACACACTAAAACTGATCTCCTAACAGAATAAATACACAGACAGGCAGTTGGCAGGTTTTCTTGGTGCAGTAGCCCCAGGTAACTATGGCCCTTACTGTAATAATACACATACATGCAGAGTCACACTCACATACAGAACAACACACACAAGCAGGTTTAGCCACTCCCCCAAACTGAAGCAGAGCCATTTTCTAACACAGTCTCACTCTCACAGCATCATGTGACCAGGCTGAGGCTCAGGAAATGTACAATAGAACACGTTTCAGGCAGCAGAAGCCTGGCAGTGAAATCTGCAATGTTATGAGACATAAGACAGGCACAGAATTAGCACTTACGTAGAGAAGGTTGCAGCAGAACTCCTAGATCACGCAGCCAGCACACGCTGCATCCTGCCCGAGAACCAAGACAGCAAGGCTTATCCCTATTGGGCCATTGCACATAACCACCACACCCCCATCTCCCTACTGGACAGAACTAAAGGAAATCCCACCTCCATTTAAAAGTACAGCCTTGCCATGGTTACTGTTGCTAAGGGGCACAGCAGCCCAGGCCTCCCACTAGCCTGCAGCCTGCAAGGAGCCAAAAGGCAGAGCTGAAGTCTTTAACCATTTTAGTGTCAGAATAAATGAGTTCTACCTTGTAAATTCTTAATCTAGCACATGCGCTCCACTATTCTACCTTGTTGCAGCAATCGTTCACATATAGTCAGACATTTTACCTCAAAAAACAAGATTAAAAGAAAAATGTAAAAAGTGCAAAAGTGGGTGCGCGCTTTGCGCGTCCTCGTTTGCGCACGCGCGTCCTTGTTTGCGCGCGGCTGCGCACTGCTGCGGCGGCTTAACCCAGCCCACCACTCTCATCTTCCATCACTCTCTCATCTGGTTACCTCTTGCTAGCCCAGCCTGTTTCCAAATTTTCCACTATTCTTTCTTAAACTTTTTTATTGCCTTGATTAGTATTTGACCTGCCTGGTAAATTACTACTTATTGATTGCACCAGTCAGCTTTAGTCACCCCCAGGCAAACAACTGCCTGTAGTCCTGTACCCTTTTCTAACTCTGCCATAATAGTGTAGATAAAATATAGTCCTTGGAAAAGTATCCTCTTGTAGTGACTGTGAATAAAACTACCTGCCATTTCATCTGTTCATTGACTTACCTCACCTATGTACTCCCTGCACTCACTTTATTTGGCAAGAGGTGATAGATAGGTGGTCACCTTGATTTGCATGGCCTGGGCTTCACGCTTTTACATAGTCATAGCACTCCCTTGTGAGTTGTGACTTCTAAATTAAGAAAATACAGGTATGGGACCTGTTATCCAGAATGCTCGGGACCCAGGGTCTTCCGGATAACGTATCTTTTCCGTAATTTGGCTCTCCATACCTTAACCCTTTAAGTGCCACAGAACGTAGAATCTACATTCTGTGGAAAAGTTTTTTAAATGCCACAGAACGTAGATCCTACGTTCTGCAGCATAGTGTACTTCTCATTCCCCAGCCCCTAGGCAACAAACCTTAGGCGGGGAACGAGTGGCCCCCGAGGAGCGATTGCCCGGGGGCCCCAAAGGCAGCAGCAGACACGTGCAATGGACGTGTTCTGGTACTGCCCGCACTTCCTGGCTGTATAGCTCTGCCCCTTTTACTGGATCAACGTTGAAGATGGTGTCATCTCTGCCTGCAGCCATCCTGGAAGATCTGGACCCTGCTACCCCCAGGTTAGTGCCCATCCACACACAAACACACATGTATTTTAGCAATACCCACTTACATTCACACTTACACACACATACAATTTTGGGGGATCAGAGGGGTCACACATTCACAGCACTCACACGCTTGCACATGCAATTGGCCATTGTACACACTCAAACACACACTATGTTGTGTCTTTTTTTATTGCATCATCTGTACATGAAAATTCATTTGCACTATTTGGATTTGGGGGTCTCTGTATGCCACATAGTTTGGTAAATCTATGCATATTGGGCATCAACTTGTTTAGTAGATCCCTGGCATTCATATTTAGGATGCTTTATGCTGGTAGACTACAAAATGTGGGGTATATAATGGGGTAAAATGCAAGCTTTGTGACGATTTTCAGAAATTTCATAAAAACTGTTATGTTTAGCATAGCTTTGCAGTTTGGTAGTTTGCAGTAGAAAGATGTAATTACCTGCTTTAGATTCGTCAGAATGTGTACTTTTGGAAAATATATGGTTTTCTAGGGTCTCCATTCAGTGAGGGGGGGTCTTATGGTGCATAATACACATACCGGGTGCTTATATTGTAGAAGCCAGAATGTCATACGTGAGAATTCATATGTACTATTTTGGTTTTGAGGTCTCTGTGTGCCAGATAGTTTGGTAAATCTATGCATATTGGGCATCAAACTGTTTAGTAGACATACATGGTTTTGGGGGATAAATATATATTTCGGTGTTTTTACCCCACAAAAAATGCAGTCAGTGTGTTGATTTTTCATTAGCTAAAGTGACACACAGGACTATTTATATGCGCTAACTTCATTTTGGGGCCTCTAAATGCCAGATGCTTTGGGTAATCCTATGCACAATGGGCACCAAACTTTTTGGAGGACCCCTGGCAATCATATTTAGGGTACTTTTTCTTGGTACGCAATGATACATGGGCGATATGATGCTGGAAAGTTAAAACTTTGAGGCTATTTTTTTTAGATATTTCACCAAAACCGACAATTTTGGGAAAGCCTTGTGACTCAGTAATTTGGATCAGAAAGGCATGGGTACCCATTTTAGTTTGAGTAGAATGTGTACTTTCCAAAAAATATATGGTTTTGGTGGTAAACATATATTTCTGTGTTTTTACCCCACAAAAAATGCAGTCATTGTATTGACTCACTAAAAGCCACATTCTTTGGTAAACCTTTGCACAATTGGCATCAGACTGTTCAGTGGTCCCCTTGCAATCATATTCAGGGTGCTTTTTCTTGGTACCTAATACAGTGGGAGCAGCAAAATAAAACCTTTTTCAGAATTTTAAAACATTTATATAAAAAATGATACGTTCAGACAAGCTTTGATGTTTTGTAGTTAAGGAGTAGAAAGACTTAGTTACCCATTTTGGAATCAGCAGAATGTGTACTCAAAAATATATGGTTTTCTGGGGTAAACCTACTGTTTCAGGATTTTTTGGCCTTGGGATCGAAAGTATGCCGTTTTCTGCCTTAGTGCTTTCAAAATTTGTTAATATACTGCCAGGAGTTTTTGCTGTACAGAAGTCCTATATCTCCCTAAAACTATACATATCTGGTATTGGCACGTACGAGAGACATGAGGCTTTCCAAATCAGTTGGATTCTCATGTGTAAAATTTATATTTTTCTAGTATTTATTCATATATTGTGAAAAATAGTAATTTTTATTTTTTTTTTGGTATTTGTGCTATAAATATTTTTGCAGAGGTGGAAATACATGAAAACGCAGATTTAGAAAGCTCAGTTTCTCCCAAAAAAACAATGTATAGTTTTCCTAGGTAAACTATAGGTTTCACCTCAGAAAATGCCCCTAAAGTGAGAGAGCACAAAATGTTTCAAAAATGTCTGCCATTTTGTGTAACCAAAATTTGAAATTCTGCTGGCACTTAAAGGGTTAAATATACTTAAAACCCATGTAAACATGAAATAAACCTATTAGGTTGGTTTTGTTTCCAATAAGGATTAATTATATCTTTGTTTGGACCCAGTACGAGATATTGTTTTATTATTACAGAGAAAAAGAAAAGCATTTTTAAAGCATTTTATGATTTGATTATATTGGAGTCTATAGTAGATGGCCATTCTGTAATTCGCAGCTTTCTGGAAAATGGGTTTCCGGATAATGGATCCCATACCTTTACAATAATAAAGTACCAAACAAAGAACCAAACCAATGCATCCAGTGGGGTAGCACTTGACCCTCCCTGGAGTTTTTCTCTCAAATAGGGCAAGAACAAGTGCTAAGGGCCTACATAATTATGTAAAAGTCCACAGCAAAAGTTTTTGAGTCTTTTGGGCAGTGAAGTTCCAACTTACAGCGAGTCCTTATCAAGGGCTCTCCCAGGCCCGTAGAAAATTCAAATATAGGTAAAGGGGAATCGCTGTATTTTCTGACAAAGCAAAGGAAAAAGGGAACAAAAAAAACAGATATGCGTAATATGGTGCAGTATTTTCTGCTATTTTTTGTATAAATGCACCTTTAACTGTGCGTGATTAGACGTATATAAAAGTGCAAACAATATGTGACAAAATTAAAACACTTCGATTGTGCGACTGTGTGTCTATTTTATATATATGTATATACACCACTGTTGATTTATATATTAGTGTAAATAATAATAGAAAGTGACTAGAAAAATATTTTACCAGTGAAAAATTAAAAATGAAGATAAAAAATAAAAAATAAAATAAAAGATAAAAAACAAAAAAAATTTTTTAGATACTAATGTGTAAAAATATCCTTATCCCACAAACACCTCTTATAACTAATAATTAACAAATTAATTCTAAAGACACCAAATGGTAGCAAACACAGAGAGTTTTGGTTTAATTGCTTAATTAGTTTCTTTTAACTGAAATCTTCACCCAGTGCTGATCTGGTGGTATATTATACTCACAGACGTGAGTGAATCTGCGCTTTTGAGAGAACAAGCCGTGTCCTTCCAATAATCATCCGGCAACCTTCTAGCTGGGCAGAAAATAGAGCAGTATGTGCAGTATCGTTTAAAAAAGCTGTTTAATAAAAATATAAAATACACTCACAAACGCCTCTTTTAAAATCGCATGTAAAATTTAAACAGATTTTACATGCGATTTTAAAAGAGGCGTTTGTGAGTGTATTTTATATTTTTATTAAACAGCTTTTTTAAACGATACTGCACATACTGCTCTATTTTCTGCCCAGCTAGAAGGTTGCCGGATGATTATTGGAAGGACACGGCTTGTTCTCTCAAAAGCGCAGATTCACTCACGTCTGTGAGTATAATATACCACCAGATCAGCACTGGGTGAAGATTTCAGTTAAAAGAAACTAATTAAGCAATTAAACCAAAACTCTCTGTGTTTGCTACCATTTGGTGTCTTTAGAATTAATTTGTTAATTATTAGTTATAAGAGGTGTTTGTGGGATAAGGATATTTTTACACATTAGTATCTAAAAAATTTTTTTTGTTTTTTATCTTTTATTTTATTTTTTATTTTTTATCTTCATTTTTAATTTTTCACTGGTAAAATATTTTTCTAGTCACTTTCTATTATTATTTACACTAATATATAAATCAACAGTGGTGTATATACATATATATAAAATAGACACACAGTCGCACAATCGAAGTGTTTTAATTTTGTCACATATTGTTTGCACTTTTATATACGTCTAATCACGCACAGTTAAAGGTGCATTTATACAAAAAATAGCAGAAAATACTGCACCATATTACGCATATCTGTTTTTTTTGTTCCCTTTTTCCTTTGCTTTGTCAGAAAATACAGCGATTCCCCTTTACCTACATAATTATGTGTCACAGAATGGGTGTGCATCTGAAATTGTGTCTGTGTGTGTGAGAGACACTGATGACTACTAACTCCCCGTCTGATCTTTTCTGTATTTATTATGTAGGTTTGGGATTCGATTTGAAATCTTAAAAAAATCATTGGGGGCCTGGCTTGCACCCTCCAGAACATGCATACCTGACTTCTCCGTCCACAACCTGTCAAATACCCCAAACTTTGCAGTAGAATGTAAAGAATAAGTGGTGGAAGGGGGAACCAAAAACAGACCCCGCAACCTGATCGGCTTTATAGTAGTTATGGCCAGCCACCATTCAATTAAAGGTTGTGGCGGAAAAAAAGATTAAATTCTTAAGAAACTAAGTAATATTTCAGTGGACATGCACTTAATGCACCTTATAAGTGTAACTTAAGTGTACCTAAGAATATATGTATGCATTAATGAGGGAAGCTTTATTCAAAAGGCACTGCAGTTTATATGGCTGGTGAGATGCAAAAGCACTAAGGTAAGCAAGAGCAGGTCCCTTAAGATACATGCACAAAGCTTCTGCCTGGGGAACTAGTTGTTATCTGCAGCTCACACCACATGATGTGCAGAGAGTCGGCCAGCCTAGGCCTTACTTACTGGTTAGGGAGGTGAAGGAAGGATCCCTATGTGCCTTCCCCCACCCCTCATAAATACAGCTCTCTTGGTTTCTAGTAATTGAAACATGATACTTATTACTGTAAATATCATTGTCATGTAAGGTTTATTTGGTATGTGGCACTATGAGCAATCACTTACATTGTAAGCTCTATGAGGCAGTGACCTCATCTCTTCTCTGTTATTACATGGCACTTAACCTTTGTTTTGTAAATCTGTATATGTATTCATTTTTATCCTCTCATGGCTAAAACCAAAATGCGTTAATTTATTCCAAAATCTCTGCCCTTGAAGTCTAATTAAAATATGCCCCTGCTCACTGACACATTATTTTATTTCAATGTTTTACATCATGGCTTTCAAAATGAGGCCCACGGACCAGATGCAACTCTCTTAGAGATTTTTTTACACCCTGTTATTTAGGTATCTGTCATCTCACACATAAAGCATTACCAGACTGCTGCTGATTTGTTAGACCAAAAGCAGTGGTGCTGCGGCCATGAGGCAAATTTAGCATCTTGCCTCAGATGGCAGCCCCTAGATAAAAAGCCACAATTACAGTTTTTAAATCAGCATTTTGGCTCTACAATTGTGGCTCTACTCTGCACTAGCGACGAGGCCCCCCCCCCCCCCGAAACCCGTTACCGTTCATATAGGGGAGCATTCAACATATCATTTATGTTTCTGTTGTGGCTGGGTTAAGGGTAATTCACCCTTAAAATAACTTTCAGTTCCATGTAGATATTGATATTTCCAATCAATTTGCAACTGGTCTTCAATTTCTATGGTTTTTCAATCATTTGGCTTTTTGTTGAGTTTTACAGTTTGGTTTTTTAGCATCTATCTCATTGCTAGGATCTTATTTCCCTAGCAACCATGCAATGGCTTTTTGAATAAGGAGATAAATAGGAGAGAGCCTGCATAGAAAGATAATCATGTTACTTTAGCAAAATAAACTTACATTACATTTATTATACATTTTGTTTCTTTCAATTTTCAGCAAGCAAGCAGGAGTCATTTTGTGGACACTGTTAAGACAAATTGTGTATCACCCCAAAATGTTGTGTATGCACCAGAATGGGGGACCTTATGTCCATACACAGTGCCCTTGACAATTAAAGAGCCTGAGGAGGGAAGAGGAAATGTGAGAAGTGCAGTGACAGGTACCGTAGGAATTGCTCAATGGAGAGTAAAAGTAATTGACTGCCCACCTCTATGCCTCATGCATAAATGCAGGGCAGATAATATTTAATTGACAACTCAGATATTTAAACGCCTTTATAACAGGTTTGGATGTTGAATGGAAAAATATACCCCCAAAATTAATACTTAAAGGACTTAAGGTGGCCATAGACGCAAAGATCCTATCGTACGAATCGAGGATTCGTACGATTTTCGGACCGTGTGTGGAGAGTCCCGACATTCCTCCGGCAGAGATCAGTTGTTTGGCGAGATCGGACAGGTTTGATTTTGTCCCGACCGTCCCGTCGGAGCCCATTGCGCTCTCATCGTAATACGATTGTTCTGCCATAGGGCCGAACATTCAGATTACCCCAGATATAGCCATGCCCGTTAGTGGCATATCTGGGAAAGATCGGCTCGTTTGGCGATGTCACCAAATGAGAGGATCTTTGCGTCTATGGCCACCTTTAAAGCCAACATTTTCCAACAATGTTTAAAGGTTGGGTATATCTTCCTCACCCTAATGTTATTATTTGTACTGCACACATCCCTCCGTTTAACAGCGCCATTACAGTTCCCTAAAACAAATAGCAGCTTTCACCCGGGGGCCATTTTCCCTCTGACACATCATAAGTGCATTTATATTTGCAAACAGCACATATGCAATGTTAAGTTCATGCAATTGAAGAATGTAGGCTAACAAAGGCAGAATTTACTATGATGACAAGTCCTGCTTGGATTGAGCACTGTATTGGTTACTCTGAGCTCAGGAGAGGGGTTAGGATTTAAAAATAGGAGCACACAGCTAGAGCAGAGTTTCTATGGGAACCAGCAATTTTCATTGACTGCTAGACTGGAGGGTGTGATTATTAATCTGAGTTGAGAAGAACTGAGCATGCTCATGAGCCAACAGCCAAAGGAAATCCATGAGGGAGGGGGCTTAGGGAGTTAGAGGTGGAGAAGGAATCCTAAGTGATTATGGCGATACTGCAGCCTTATTATTAACCTTTGAACAACCAGAGTGGCAAGTATTTAGAGATTTCAAAGAGGCTCTTCAGTGATTACATTTTTGTGTGGGGGGGTTTACTTGTCCACAAAGCAACAGATTTATATAAAATGAAGTGGCATATTAAAAAATCTTACCAAACTGGGATATAAAATGAAGTAAATACTGCACATCTCTTGCCATGATCCACCATTTTGTAATGGTGTCTGTGCTGCCTCAGAGATCACCTGATGAGAAATACTATAGACTGTAAAAGAAGTGTGGAAGCAAAAGAAAGAATTCTATCTATGGCCTAAGTGACCTAACATGTATGGTTTGTTTGTGTGCACTGTGAATTCTAGGATCCATGGGGCAGTCCATATTTATTAAAATGGCAGTTTTGTATTTATTATTACCCAATGGCACATGCTACTACAAAAGTATATTATTATGAAAATGGTTTATTTACATGAATCAGGGTTTTACATCTGAGCTGTTTTATGCAATATATTTTTATAGAGACCTACATTGTTCAGGGGTATAGGTTTCCTTTAATGAAAAAAACAATTTGTGTTCCATGTTTAATTTGGAAGGACTTTCATTATGCAGCTTGTTATTTGTAGGTGACAGATCCACTGTAAAAAGTATACAAAAATAAATAAAATGAAAACCAACTTCAAAGTTGCTAAGCATGGGGCATTCTTTAACATAATTTAAATACTTAAAGGGGACCTGTCACCCAAAAAAATGATTCCAAATCCGATTTTATCATATTAGTTAAGCAAAAGGAACTTTAATTACACTGTAAAAAATATTTGAATCTTGTTTTCTTCCATCTGGGAATTCATAATTATAACAAGCAGGCAGGAGCCATTTTGTGGACACTGTTATTAAGGCAAGCCTTGCATCATTTAAGAATCTTGTTTGTGCACCAGAATGGTGGACCTGATGTCCATCTTCATGCACTGGTTACACAATTAAATGGTTAAGAGAATGGGGGAATGTAGGGAGTGCAGTGGCATCTAGTAAGTGCTGAATGGAAAGTTGAATTAATTGTCTGCCCTGCCTCTATGCCTAAGACAGCTGAGATTTTTAAATGAGTTTACAACAGCTATGAATGCTTTAATAACAAATAGAATTTTCATGTTTAATTTGAAAAGGACTTTTATTATACAGATTTTTGTGTCGGAGTGACAGGTCCACTTTAAAGGTGAACTTAAGTAACTTTATTATTCTCATGATAATAATACTATAATAACAACACCAATAGTATAATTAATATTATTACCATGTATCTACAGCACATTGCTTTTCTATCCAAAGTCTATTTTCGTTTTGTACTGTTTAAGGATGTCTAATCTCAAAATGAAGACATATTTGATGTGATGCATACAGAAGCTCCACCAATATAGTTTTCAAAGCTATTGTTTTAACTATATTTAAGATTAATGGTATAATATAGATTTTTTTCACTGCCCATGCTGCCCAAAGAATATACTGTATTTTTTTCATATTGGCCTGCAACAACTGACTGCATATCTCAAACCAGACAAGAATCAGGCAGTCTGTCTTGATTGATCGCCAGCTATATCTGTTGTATATTCACTTGACTTTCAGATGGCAAGACAATGGCACAAATGCAATATTTGCATACATCGAAATCGATTCCTAAGCATAGGTCATAAATAGATGGCTCTAGTCTATGAAGTGTGCGGAGAATCTATATGAAAAGCAATGTTGTGTGCATAATCAAGCATGACCTCATACTTTAATGTCTCTCAAAGGGAAATAAATTAAAGTAAAGCCTCGTCTCCTTGTAATTAACTGTTATTATGCAAATACACTCCTTCTGTTAAAAAAAACACAGAAGAGGAAATCACACCAGTGCTGTAACGTTAGAGGAAGCAGACCCTGAGGTGGGGCAGTCTGCAGGGTCTGCTTCTGCTATAGCTGTAAGAAATCCTCCCTTCCCAGTCACAATCTTAATTACTTGGCATGAGTGGTCTGGGGACATGATTGATAGCAGGGGACACAATTGGGTGGGTGGTTGGGTGGAGAGAGGGAGGGACAGGTTGGTGATTTTTTTGCAGGTGGGCCCGGAGTGCTGTCTTTACACCATGGAACAGGACTACCTTGTGATGAAATCAACTGTCCAGGTATGCTCACTTTCATTGGTAAGAAGAACTTCACTTGTACACAGGAGTTGCGATAGCAGGGCAAGCCCTTGCAATTTTATTAATGCAGTAGTGCAACGTTTCGGAACACGCCCCTTTGTCAAGCATGTCGTGTCTCCCAAACGTTGCACTACTGCATTAATAAAATTGCAAGGGCTTGCCCTGCTATCGCAACTCCTGTGTGCCAGTGAAGTTCTTCTTACTCTTGATGTGAGGTGGCTGATTCCTCTATCGCTAGGCACCAGGATACGTATTTTTGGGTTAGTATGGAGTGCGGCTTCTCCGAATCTTGCTTGGCACTTTCATTGGTATACATTATAGGTATGAACCCTCTGTGTTTAATGCACAATAAATGAAAGGGATTTTTACTACTTGAAAGGGATTTACTACTTTCCCATAAAAACTAGTGTACTTTGCTTTAGAAACAATAACATCACTTATATGATTAAGCTCAACTATAGCTGTGCATAATCCTTCTAATCTATTTAAAATAAATCAGTTGTAATATGTAATTGGCAACACAATTCAAATACTATTGAGGACGTTCTACACCCCAAAGATTGAGCAGCTTTTTAATACAAAATATAACTCCTTGCCCCCAAAATAATGTTCCTACATAACTAATAAATACACTTTTTTATTGTTATTGGTCCCAGTGTCATAACCAAGTTACTACCATCCCCCTCCCCATAGTTTGGGAAGAAGACATTTATCATAAACTTGTATAAAAACTGATTTTAGTGAGTGCCACTGGGTCTCCTATACTTCCTGGGTCTCCCACGAAGGAAGTTGTTGGACCTGCTCTCTATAGTTACACCCCTCTATAGTTCTCTAGTTACACCCCTTACTGACCCTTTAAAACAAACTAGGGCTAACGCCACTTGCTATCATGTGCCTTTCCATTCAAACTGCACATTTACACATTTTAAAAAATGAAAAATATTTATTCAAGGATATTAGCATATCAGAAAAAAAAATCTGGAACAAATTTTTGATAGGAAGTGTTCATTTCTTTAAACAAAGTAATTCAATATAATGCCATCATTAAAAAAACTCTCTTGCAAGTCATTACATGGATATTTCTCCATTGCCAATATCTGGAATCATTACAAAGAACAAAGCACACTGTAATCTATTGACCCTGGCTGCAGATAAACATCAGTATAATAACCATATTTCCAAACACTTATTAGTTTAATACATTTAGCCGCTATCAAACAGTTTTTGTTTCAGAGTCCAATTACATATGCCACCTTATCAATATATCAGCAATGTAAGAACACGTACAATACACGGTGGATGCAGTGTCATGGAAACAGATACTCTCAAGCCAGAAAGGTAAGCACAACAATAATAAAAGCATGCCTAGTCGCTACCATTTCACCCTAATACATGGTTTCTATTTTGCATATTAGTAATCACAATTTTGGTACCAAACCTGCTAGACTGCAGGCAATAAATGGTTAAGCTAAAAGGAGATCTTAAATTATTGCGTTCTGGAATACTGTGAACATAACAATGAGCTGCTTGCACAAAAAGGGACATAATTCTGCATATCTACTGACTTGTAAGGTATAAACTTCAAGGTGTTTGAGCTCCTTTTTGACATTAACTCGTCTGGTGACATGAGACACGTCACAGTATTGTAGCTAGTGAGAGAATGAATGAAAGGACTGCTCAGCAAAGCTGCCATTGTTTCTACATTCATTATCCTATTGCTCAGCTCTCCTGCAGTATATACCAAACTGCTTGACATCAGACGCACATTAGAACCTATCACAGTGGGATGCATACATTACAATAAGCATTTACCTCTGTGAAATCTGCAGATCTAGAGCGGAAAGCAGGAAAGCATAGAGGGAAACGGAGAATGGATTCTGCTGCTCTAGGAACCTGTTCAGCTCATTTGTGGCATGCCAACGAGCCACTAGGGGCACTACACAGAAGGAGGCGTTACTTATACTGACATCATACGGCTATTGTGATCAAACTTTCATTGTTCATCAGTCTTCTGGAAACTTGGTTTTAAAGGGGTTAAGCCACTACTGCTGTTGCTTCTTACAGATTTCTCTTTAGTACTCTCTGGATCTCTGAATCAGTTATCTCCTTCTTAGAGAATACAGCCTCAGGAGGTCAGTCAACATGAAAATGTGCAGGCACATTGAAACAATCAAGAAAATTAAATTCAGTGTAATGGCTTTAAACAAAACAGGGATTGTTTGTTTGTTTGAATTCTTAATGAATCAGATTGAGTTGAGTGTAGGACTGGCCATATCGGGGATGACTTTGACTTAGTTGGTCAGCTTAAATATATGGACAAACAATTCCTGTTTTGTTTAAAGGGGAAGGCATGTCTCAATTTCCTTAATATATTGATAGTGGGTTGAGTGCAGAGGACTCTTGTATTTGTCTATGTGAATTTTGTGGTCACAACCTCATTGCACCCCTGCCTAATGGTTTTAAATTTAGTGGTGAGCACAACATTCCCTTGTTTGTTATAGTATATATATATATATATATATATATATATATATATATATATATATATATAAAATACCAGTGCACACTGGGGTTTAAATGTGTATTAAAAGTTCATGTTTTATTATAATTTACATTAAAAAGGAACTGGCCGATGTTTCGGTCTCTGCCTCAAGATCCTGTTCACAGTACAAAAAGTATTGCTTAAACAGATAAAAACAAACACGACACTCACTGCTAAGGGCACACCCACCAGATCATATGACCAATTAAAAACCTGCACCAAGGAAAACGTACAGGTTGTTATTGGTAAGTATGTAACTTAAAATTGATTCACACCAAAGAGTGATATACAATATCACATACATCATATATATGATCATATACAATACACATTTTAAACAAAATAACCACAGACACATATGCAGAAACAAAGTTATAGAGATTGCAACAATTTAATGAATTAGCATCTTATTATCTTGTCGCCGCCTCTTCTCAGTGGTGGAATGTGATCTATAGCCGTATATTTAAACGTGGGCAACCTATGTCCAGTTTCCAAATAATGCTTGGCCACCGGTTTATTGGTTCTACCATCCCTAAACGCTGAGCTAATGGCAGAACGATGTTCGTCCATTCTTAAGACCAGTGTCTGATCTATTTTACCCACATACGATAATCTACATGGGCATGTGATCAAATAGACCACATGGGTAGTGGTACAAGTAATGTGGTGGGGTATCAAATAGAGTTTCCCTGTCTGAGGATGATTAAAGATATTCCCGGGTTCATGTATCTGCATGATGTACAGTTCGGGCAACGCAAGGACCCAGGTTTCACTCCCGTTAGCCAACACATTAGTTTCTTTTGGTAACAATCTACTGGGTCATTCTTGACCAGTAGGTCCCTGAGATTTACACCCCTTTTAGAACACACCATAGGGGGGCCCAATACTACTTGTTTAAATTCTGGGTCTGCTTCAATGATATTCCACTGTTCTTTAATCTGTATTTCAAGTTTTCTCATATGCCCGTTGTATATGTTCGTGAAAGACAACCTCGACTCATTTGTCATACATGTCATATCTGTCCCTGCACAACGGATCCTGAAAACTTCAAAGGGCACTCTGGAGCATTGCATCAGGATATCCCCTTTCCTTAACCCGGGACCACATATCATCTAGCTGTTTCTCAGCACGCTGGTGCACAGAGTTATTACGCAGTACCCTGCAGGGTGAGGATGGCAGCTCTTATGGTGCGAAAGTACGTTCTTATCCGTTGGTTTTCTAAATAAAGTACTATATTCTACCCGGTCAGAGTTGAAAAAAGCTCTACATCTAGAAAATGTATCTTGCAAGGCTGAATGTTTTAGGTGAAATGGACCAGACTGTCCAGATTGTTTAATTCATCCACCATATTGGTGAATTCATTCACACCACACCGCCAGATTATGGACATATTGTCAATATATATATATTATATATATATATATATATATATATATATATATATATATATATACACACACATGAACTTCCCCTATCTCTACATTTATAAACCTTGTGTCTCATTTAACCCCACCCGTATAGATTGTAAGCCCTTTCGTGCAGTGTCCTCATTCCCAATTGTATCAGTGATCATGCACCCTGTTGTACAGTTCAACAGAATATGTTGGCACTTTATAAATGAATGTAACAATAACAAACCAAGTATTGTTGGAGGATAGTGTAAAGCCAATTAATATGGTACCCATTGTGGCAACAAAGAACCAAACACAGCAAGTGTGGCATTAAAGGACAAGGAACAGTTGATATGCTAGGCACCCCACAGTAAATTCTATTGCTTTTTACTTCTAATTGGATTGCTTTTTCCCAAAGGAAACTGAACTGACCCAGGAAAATACTAACACTACATCTTACCCAGTTCCTCTGTGCTTGAGCTACTGCATGTCAATACTGGTAGCAATGTCTGGACTAACTTATCAAGGAACCACTAGGGCCCTCCACCACACAATCTTGTCATCCTGTAGATCGCCCACTATTGTTGGCAGGATATTAGAAAGGAATGTTCCAACATACTTGATATGCACCTCATACACTTTTATTACTGAAATGTACATGCTATACTAACTCTCAGGGGTGCAAACTGACACTTTATACATTTTGTATATTTGTATATAGCACTGTCTGGTTTACCAGCAGTTTAGGCAGCAACAGACACTGGGGGACTGCTGGGATGCAAATGTGAGCTATGCTATAGTCTTCCTTTCTGCCAACCAATTATCTTTAGTGCTACTGTAACTAAACTGAATCTTGCTCCTTATTGAGACTTTGTAAATATAAGCAAGTTGAGGTGATTCATCAGACTCTTTCCAACTTTCAAATGTGGGTCCCTGACCCCATCTATAAAAACAAACATGGTTGCTAGGGTAATTTGGACCCTAGCAACCTGTTTGATGACATTGCAAGCTGGAGTGCTACTGAATAAAAATCTAAATGACTCAAAACCCCCAAATAATAAAAAATGAAAACCAACTGCAAATGGTCTCAAAATATTACTCTCTACATCATACTAAAAGTTAATTTAAATGTGAACAACCCCTTTTAATATTATTTTAATTGAAGTATCTTTTACAAACTGGAACTATGACTCAGAAAGCTGGACAATTTTGTTAAAGCCTGTGTCTAATTATAAATAGTATTCTAAAGATTGTGAAGGCATCCTTTTAAGATTGACCCTTGCCTTGTGAAACTGCTGTTCATCTTATCATGTATCCCTGCAATACTGCACAAGCTGGTCTGGTCAAGTCACTTACCATTTGTCTGCTAAGCATTAATGAATCAATATTTTTCCTTATGCTAATATTGATTTACAGTGGAGTCTCAGAAACCTGAACTCTGCTTATTCATTACACTACTATGCACATTTATTTTTGGTGACCATAGCAAAGTAGAATTCACTGGAGATTATTTGAGTAAGGGCACTAGTAAGGACGTATTTTAAAATACTTAGAGCCCATTTATATGATTTGCCTTTGAGTGTAATATACAATCAACCATTTTATATTTTTCTTTGAAAATCATTAGAAATGCCTCTGGTATTAGTGGGTTATCTAGGGTTAGGCCAGGGGTCCCCAACCTTATTCACTCGTGAGCAACATTCAGATGTAAAAAGAGTTGGGGAGCAACACAAGCATGAAAAATGTTCCTGGGTGGCGCCAAATAAGGGATGTGATTGGCTATTAGTAGCCCCTATGTGGACTGGCACCCTACTGGAAGCTCTGTTTGGCAGTACATCTGGTTTTTATGCAACCAAATCTTGTCTCCAAGCCTGGAATTCAAAAATAAGCACCTGCTTTGAGGCCACTGGGAGCAACATCCAAGAGGTTGGGGAGCAACATGTTGCTCACGAGCTACTGGTTGGGGATCACTGGGTTAGGCTATCTGAATCCAATACATACCTCCCAACATTTGAAAAATTGAAAGAGGGACCAAAATATTAGCGGCATGTAGCGAGTTGAAATTCTTTTGCCCATGTCTATTTTGTGGCTGCACCTCCTAATTACCCTGTCCATTTTACAAAATTTGCCAGGATCTGAAGTTTGAACACATTTCAAACAGTTAGCAAACAGTTTTGTTAATGAAGATGAAATTGCCTTTTAAGCGGTGAGTCTCAGTTTCCACAAGAGACTTGCTTATCTTAAATTGTTACAATTGTTATCTTAAATTGTTACAAATGTATCAATATGTAGCTGCTGAGTGTTCTGGGCTCTCTGCCAAAAAGCCTCTTATTTAATCAAGTTTCAGAAACGTTGTATCTTTTTCTGGCATCAGTGTAAGAGATCAGAGAGAAACAGGACAGATGTAAGCTAGTATACATGCTAAATTGAACTAGTGCAGTAACGATGCTACCTGATTATCACTGCATCCATATCTCTAATACAGTAACTATTTTTAATATTCTTGATATGGAATCAGCATATTATGTGGCTCTTTACAGTGATAATACATCATTCACTGCCCCAATGGAGCTTACAATCTAAAATCTCTCCCATTAGGAAGGTAAATTTGATTAGGATCGTGTATGTTTTTTTAATGTGGGAGGAAACCTATGCATGCCCAGGGAAAACATACAAACGCAGTGCATAAAGTGCCTGATTCCATTCAAACCTAGGACCAAAGGCAGGCACTATAGGCAACCAGGCCAGCCACCCCACTCCCGCACCCCATGCATGCGCCCAAACACAAACGTGTGATCACATGCGCCATAGCGGACGTGAGGCCAATGGAGGGTGACAGAGGGGAACGAACACAGACTAGGGGTAGGCAGAAGACACTTTAATAGGTAACTGCCCAGTAACCCCCTATCATTGCGCCTTTTCTGCCTACCCCTAGTTCCAGTCCTGTCTAGGACCTTAAAGGAGAAGGAAAGGCTTGCGGCACTTGGGGGTGCCAAATGTTAGGCACCCCCAAGTGATTGTATTGACTTACCTGAAACCCCAGGCCGGTGCTCCTATCAGCAGAAAACTGCATTGGGTTATCCCAGTGAGCACCACGGAGCGATCCTCTTCCGGCTTCTTTCTTCAAATTTCCCGGGGCAAATGCATGCACAGTTGAACAAAATAGCCGACTTTTTAGTTAAAGTCATGCTTTTCGATCTACTGCGCAGCCATGCGAAGAAGGAGGAAGACGGAAGAGAATCGCTCCGTGGTGCTCACTGGTATAATTTTGCACCCCCAAGTGCACCAAGCCTTTCCTTCTTCTTTATCATTGAAAGGTAGCAGTGCTAACCATCGCAGTGCTGTGCTGTCACCAACTAACTTATTATGCTTGTACCAAACAAATATGCCATGGAGCGGTGAGGAGTAAAAACATGATGTGCAGAAGTGTAGAATAACCTATGCAATTATGCTTCACAAACATTCATTGAAAAATGGAGTGAAATTGTTATATGTATATTTCATTCACAGGGTTTACTTTTTATTTTTATATAAGTATTCTTTTAACTGGGAGTTATTCAAATACAGTACAGGAAAGAAATAGTATTCTGTGGATCAGTAAAACAGGTAATTACCAAAAGGCATAAAGGTAAAGCAAAAAGTAAAATAACCCAACTAATAGCCTCCACTGAAAAGTATATACTGTATAATTTACAAACCATATAGACATGGCATTCTAAAATGATTGGCAAGACCAAAGTACAACATATTATTCCATATTCATTTCGACACAGTATTACATTGATCCTGACTGAGTTGCTATATATTTATGCTTAATGGATGACAAATCATCAGGCATTTTCAGCCATAGGGCTATAAATGATTTAATGGCCAGACAGATATCAATCATTGTTTACACAGAAGACCATCCACTAACCAATTGTGACATACTTTTGGATCTGTTATTGAAGGAATCGGAGCAAAGTGTTACAACACCATGCACTTTATGCCAGCAACTCTGAATACGTGGACATTTACCCATACTATGGAACAAGGTGCTTCTTCCTAATATACATTTCTGAAACTTATCAACTTGCGTGTTTTATCATTGCTTGCGTCAAATAGCTCTGGAGGATCAGATCAGTCTCAGTCTTACTGATCTAGATCTGGTAGTCAGTCTGCCTCTCAAGGAAGTCCTTATTTAAAAGCAGTGGAGAGATACATACATTGTTTTTAAATATCATCATGTAGGCAATGATAAATAATACAGGTATATGGTGCATGATTTTGATTTGGGCTAAAACCTTTATCTCTGAGTGATGCACAGTTCCTTGCTTGCTACAAAATGCTCCAGCATGGGATTTTGCTGAGGAAAGTCATATCTTTTGGATCTTTTTACTATACCCTTAGGGTCGCTCAAATATCCCCTGGCCTCCCTGAGCAAGTGCACAGGAAAGAACATTTATGTTTTCTGTACTCTGTATACACCATTCCAAAATGTATATAAGTATGAAAAAAGTCACTGAAGATTGCATTACTACTTGACACTTCACTTGTTATCCTTTAAGAAAATAACACTTATTTCATGTCTCCATAGGTCCTGTTTGGTGTCCATCTCTGTTTCAAACAAGCAGTCTGTGTCTGATTTGGTCATCCCCAGAATAAAATAGGAAGTTAGCAGGGTCGGATTGGGGGGTTCGGGGCCTAGCGGGGTTGCTGTCTCAGGGCCCCCCCTCCACAACCCTGCCCACCGCAATGCGCCATGTGCACACTGTGTTTTTGGCACGACCAACCTGAAGAAGGGAGGTCACGGCAGTAAGAAGAAGAGCAGGGTGCGAATCTGGGCTGTAGGGGCCCATCAAGTTTTTTCCTGTTGTCCCACCGGCCCAGTCAAACCATGGATGTGAGCAGCCAATCATAACCCTGCCTTCATACAGGTGTAAATAAATGCCAGTTCCTCATGAGGCTGGCTGACAACCCACCAAATGGTCATTAGATGGCATCATTGAGACTAATGTTCTCTTGCACAGCCTGGGAAAGCAGCAAGCCATCGGTGGAACAGCTGCATTGTGCTAACAAGATTTTTGGGAAAATGAAAGAACTCCAAAAGGTAACATTTTTTAATTAATGGTATTAATTAGCAGATAATAACAGGAGTCTATGAAAGCCAGTCAGGAGATACTCACCCAGGCCTGGATTTGTGGGAACACCACAGAGGCCTGGGCCTAAAGTGGTAAATTTATCTAAAGCACAGGGGATGCACAGGAGATTCAAAATCTACTATGCATCTCCAGTGCTCCGGTGGAATGTGCAGATGCATGTGCTTGCAGGGGGTGAGCAGGAACAAGGAGCAGTGGCAGGACTCTCTGGCTCAGAGGTACCCAAATCATAAATCCATCACCTCAACATGAAGATGGAGTCCTCACTGGGATTTTAAAACCTGAATGACAGGTGGCTGCCCAATCCTGGGTCACATATCAGACAAATCAGCCAGGCTATTGGACTACCACTAAGAATTAAGAAACTCCTCTCCAGCCAAATATCTACATAAAGACATCTTATAACTGGCATATCGATAAATCAATTATAACACATAGATGGTTGTGGGTCAACCAAACTGACACAAAATTATGTTTCTTTTTAGAAAAGATAGAATCTTGATTGAATATGTTATAAATCGTATCAGCATATAACTGTAAAAGTACTGTGTCTTGTACAATATTACTGGTCAAACAACCATCCAGGGCCAGTGTTCCCATCTGAAACAACATTTTGAAGGCCTCACTACTCTCTAGCTTGTGCTTCTGAATGACAGGGTGCATTCCAGGAACACCCTCTCTGGATGGAATGCCACTAAAACAGGCAATGCTGTATTAAGAGTGAGGGTAAAAGGGGGGCACTTTGCTTCATTTTTTGTTCTACCAATGGATTTTGAAAAAAACAGATGGCTACAGAGCATTGTAGATTTACATACAAAAGAGTTAGAAATATTGTTCCCCATCTTCATGCAAACCTGTTAAGAGTTAGAAGTGTTTTAAATATTTTTTCCTACCTCCTCTACCTTCCTCTGGATCAGTAGTGGAAAAAAACGAAGGGCCAAACTAAAGCAAAATGTCAATCTCCAGTTAGGTACCTTGGAATAAACAAAATAACTAACGGTCCACTGAAAATTTTGATTACTGTTCCCCAGTAATTTCTCACCTTCCACATTCCCCAAAAGTTCCCTTCAATAAACACAAAAACTGCTGATGATAAGCCAAATCAAGGCTATTTTGATTTAGCCTTGATTTGTTTAAATATGTGCTGTGCAGAGGCGAGGCATAATAATACTTCAAGTGCAATTTGTTCAGCTCTGCTTTATGGCAAAAAGAAGCAGCTAGAGACCATTTGTAAGGCACAACAGGAAAGCAAGTCTTAGCTTTCAGTGCATACAGTAAACAAAAGAAATGTGCTTTGGAAAATTGTACAACTCTAATTTACCTAACAACTGACAAAAGATGCAAGGCTGTTTTGGAGTACAGCAGACAGGACATTAGCCCTGGTTGCCTGGCAACCAAAGGGTCCCTTGGGGGGAAATTACATATTAAGGCTCAATGACTAACACAAGTACACGGCGCTAGGTACAAAAACACAAGCAAATTGCTGTCTCTTTTACCCACAATGCATACTTTTTCATACAACTCCAGCATAATGGGGCATTCATGTGTATCAAAACTTATGTGCAGTTTACCAGTGCAGGTGCAAGGTGAATCATGAGCAAGTTATTGCAGCTCTTAAGAGATAGAACCACTCCCAGTCACACTTTAATATAGTGATTAGAAATGGTTGGTTCTTTCTTCGGTCCAGTAAAGAGTTCTGCCTAGAGGGAAAGTCTGAGAACTGGTACCCCATGAACGAACTATAGTCAGATATAGGACGAGTCACGAGTTTGTCAGGTGTTCATTCTAGAAATGTAGGATAGTAAGGCAAGCTACAGATAGACTTGTGCCCCAAAAGGGATTCAACCTGAACAGTTTCTGCTGGTGAGGACCCAAACAACTAGCTGGTATCCTAAACGTGTATTTTAAAGCTTACCAAGTCTCCACAGTGGTGACTTTATCTGAATGCATACAAATACCACATCAAATCAAATATGTGCGTATTAACTCTGTGGTGTACTTCAATAAACTATTTTGTTTTGTTTGCAAGAACCTCTGGAGTCCTATATTTATTTCTATACAGCAGTAGAGAACATCCTCTCTGTTCTACCTCCACTTAGCAAGGTCCCATCTGAGCCATGTTCTACTAGCACTAGCTGGAAAGGCACTTTTACTTCAAGATAGAGTTACATCATATTATAATAAACTGAAAACCAGTTTGTTTATATTTCCTAAAATACTTTAAAATGGCACCTTAACCCTCTGCAAAGGATGTCTTGCTCCAGGGGCGTAACTACAGAGGAAGCAGACCCTGCGGCTGCAGGGGGGCCTAGGAGGTATAGGGGCCCCAGGAGGCCCTAATTCAAAAGCAATTTCAATAAATATTGGTAATACATGTCAACCTCTAGACATTTTGGGGACCTGAAAAATAATTTGCTGTGGGGCCCCGTCATATCTAGTTATGCCACTGTCTTGCTCTTTATCGTTATGATCTTTTCTTCCTCTTCCATGTTGGAAGAATGCAAATGAAAGAATAGCTCTGCAATGCAGCAGGATGCCTTTCTGGAAAGCCACACTGTTCAAAAAATAAATACTACAATATTACATAGTGAAATGCTAATTTTTATTCTTATTTGTGTTAACTGTTTTTGTCTTTGCGACTTTTATTACATTCCCCTATTATTTTTTCTTAGTAGTTACCTCCAGCCACGTGCTTGATAGAATGAAACAGGCCAACTCCTACATAGTGAAATACGATTTATGTTGAGGTTACCGAAGAAACTGCAGTAGCTGGTTTATATGAAATTCAGTGTTTATTTTAATAATGTAAATTGCTGCTGTTTCTGGGAGATGATTCTCCTGCTCCACAGCTGACAGCCTTTTTACACTGAAGTCTTCTACAAACAGAAATCAGAACCCATTTGTGGATGCCATGCAGTAGTTCATTGCATTTACTCAGGAGTGCTTCGCCAATGAGGTGAGTTGAGGCTCTCGTCTCAGGCGGCAGTGCCCCACTAGGTACCAGGGGCGAGAAAATACCGCTCCTGGTACTTTAAGAGCTGAACGTCCTGGCCCTCTCTGCCGCCCTCGTGTTCCCCCCTGGACTGCCTCAGGCGCAAAAGGTAAGCGCATGGAGGAGGGGGGCGGCAGCAACTGCTGCTGCCTCAGGTGGCCAGGATCGCCCTTGCATTTAATGTTTAATAAAAGAAAAGTGTTTTAAAGTAAAGACAATATAATTTACTGGGGCCCTGCACTGGTAAAACTGCTGTGTTTGCTTCAGAAAAACAACTATAGTTTATATAAACAAGCTACTGTGTAGCCATGGGAGCAGCCATTCAAGCACAGGACACACAGTAGATAACTGATAGTTCTGAAGAATTTCATTGTACACTACACAGTTTATGTCTTATCTGCTGTGTATCCTGTGCCCTTTCTCCTTTTTCAGCTTTGAATGGCTGCCCCCCCCCCCCCATGGCTACACAGCAGCTTGTGTTACCAGTGCAGCACAACAGTACATTATGTTTGCATTACTTTACTTTACTTTAATTTTTTGGTGTTATTGTTCCTTTAACATCATGTTTCCAAGGGGTCTGTACCCAAAGCAACAGAGGCAATAAAAATTGTCTTCCAATTGTAATTGAGTACAGCCAGGGTCACTGTCGGGGTGAGAGGGGGACAGTTGCAATATTCTCACACTTGCTTAACCTACACAAAAACTGCCCTGACTTGTCTAGAAACTTAACGTAAATGACATAGAGGCTTATGTAACGTGTCATTGGTTGGGATCTATTTAGTGGATTATTTAAGATCTGCTATGTGATTACCCTGCACAAGGGGCTTGGCCAAAAATGTTGGTAGCGCTCATGTTTGTGTTCATGGGGGGCCCCAGCGTTCTGATGGCGACCCTCTCTATACAGGTTTTTAAGTGCTTTTTGAGATGAAGGTCATGATAAAGGTGATATTGTACATGGAAATAACCCTATCGGCATTGAGGTAGTTAAAAAATAACCTTCCTTTTCGGGAACCGACGCTGCCGCAGATACGGCCAGATAAAGTACTAAACCCAATAGTCTTCTTTCCTTCCCCCGCCCAAGGAGGTGTGGCTTAGCTGTGGTAAGAATGCTTTAGCCAATCGTAGCTTCTCTAAGCCACCTTTTAAGCGCACGGACGCCGTCACTTCTTCTTTCAGCCTCCCGAAGGTTGCCATGGAGACTGAGGCGGGCTCTGCGGAGGCCCGCAGCGTTGTCATGGAGATTAGCGCAAGGCTGGCGCAAGGGGTTCAGCACCACGGAGAGCGGCGCTCGGCTGCTGCAAGGTGGGACCCGCGGAAGTATCAGCTGCTCATTGTCATCGGCGATGTGGCCACGGAGAGGCAGCTGCAGGCGGTGCGAGATCACCTGGAGCGGGGTGAGAGGCTCTTCTCTCTTCTGCAGTTGCTTCCCGGCAGCACAGCGCTACTTTATCTAATCGGGGGATGTTATTGGCTCAGCAGTAGCTGGAAGGCCGCAGGATGGGGAAAACCTGCAATATTGGCTCCTGTCACTTCATTCTCTAATGCCATACAGTCAAACTGGCACGTGCCTGCGCCTTCCTCATCCTCACCTCCATATGTCATAGGCACAGCGCTTCCTTAACCCTATCCAGTGCCGGCCCAGGACAGCCGGGTGCTGTAGGAAACCAATTACGCGCATGCGTAACCGGGGACGCACGTGCGCAACTGCGCGCAGTCGAGTGCGGTAGTGCGCTAAGCACTTTGACTTCAGAGAACGCACCCACTTTTCACTGAGGAAACACTTACCGGACTAGGGGTAGGCTGCATGTGAGGTACTTGCCTGCACCCCCCCCGCGCAAGTTTTGCGCACTAGGCACTTGCCTCTTCACACCCTAGCTCCGGCCCTGTGTAAAGCGCTTGATTTGCGTTCTTTTATCTGGTGCAGGTGCCATAGAATGGCTGCAGGGATGGCCTCGCGCAGACACATAAACTTCTGCCACTTTTAACCCACTTATTATTATGAATCTGATTCGTCACTGAAATACAATTACAACAGGTAGAGGATGGGTTAAGCCACAGTCACAAGATACAGAACTCTGACTTAATCAGGGCCACCCTCAAAAACCCATATTTCCCTTGGGGCCCCCTGTTCCATAATAAATACTGATTTGGCAGGGCCTCCATAATGGCTTTGGAACCTTGAAGTTGAATTTGTTCTATCCCCTGAACCTTCCGATGGCTCCCTGGTACTTGTGTCCCTGCACAACAAACCCCCCTGCACTCCCCATTGACCTTCCAGTTGTTAAACTGCAACTGCCAGAATTCCAAAAGTCATACAACAGCTGGAGGCGGCAGTTTGATCATAATCCTCACATAAACCAGGCAAATATAGAAGTTGCTGAATTAGAGCAATGGGAGTGCAGTTAGACACGTATTGGGTACTGTAAAGGCTTGGGTGGATGTAATTGTCAAAAACATAATATTTACATTTAGTCATATGATGCCAATATGCACAATTACAAAAAATATCATTTCTATTGTGTTCGTTGCTCTGTATAGCACTGCAGACATAGTTCTTGTTCTGACTGATTGACAGTACAGCAATAAAAACTTACTACAGATGGATACTTGCGCAGTGCTACATTGCAGTACTGTACCAGACTTTGGGACGCACATTTTAGGAGTCAGCATTTTTACACACTAATAACTATGGATCTATGATCCAGAATGCTTGGGACCTGGGATCTTTGCATAATGTGGAGCACTATACCTTAAGGCTACTAATAGCAATGGAACAGTAAGAGCAAGGATGTATGCTATGTACAAGTGCAAGGTGCCGTCTTATTACAGTGATAAAGCAAATCAACCAAAAATGAAGAATTATTTGTTTGAATGGAACATAAGCATTTCTGTATTTGGGAGCTTTCTGGAAAAGAGATGTATATCTATCTATATATCTCATCTATGACTCTATTATCAGTTATTCTGCCTAGTTGTATTACTTATCAGCTATCATTTGATATTATTAATGTATATGTCTGCCTGTCTGTACGGGGCAAATAATGCATTGCAGACATATGAGCTAAAGTTAGTCTGCATTGCAGGTCCCAGTGGCTGTGAGGGAGTTAACACCTGGCAAAGGTAACGAGAAAAAAAAGCAAGAGACAGCATATCCTTATATTTACAATAAATATATGAAACATTTTAGTGCCAGCTGCAATAACTGCTAGGGTTTCTCTGAAAAGGGGAGATTGAGCAGCTTCTGCCCCACCCATCCAAATTCTGCAATGAGAGCTAGTCGCTACCCCTAGCTCATTGCTGATCAGTCACTCCCAGCACTGCATCACATGTCTCGCAGGAAACTATGTACTTAGCCAGGGAGACTTCATTCTGACAGGTTAACGTGCTACATCAGTGTAGTAGTGTTATTAAAGTCTGTATGATATTCTTCAAAGGGCAGAATCTAGATACATTATAGTTTACCCATGATATGTTTAATGGGATCATTTTTTTAAAATAGAGATGTATGTGTTCATACAGTAGTAATTTAGTATTCTGTCTGTGATTTGTAATATTGTACAGTACAGCATAGATTGCATTCATGAAGTAAAGAGAAGGTGCTTTAGAAGAATATCAGTCGTATGCTATGGGAGTTACGTAGCTCATATTTTGCAAACTGTTTTCAGCTAAATTATCAGAGTTACATAATCTGCATCTTACATTTTGAAAGAAAAATAAAAAATATATTAGCTGAGACACCCAAAGTTGCACAGAACTTTCTATTTTTGTTTGTTTGTTTGTTTGTACTGTATGTTTGCTTACAAAACCACTCTGCATTGAGAACCATTTTTAAACTGTAAATCAAATTGTCAAACAATATTTTTAGTTTGAATCAAGGCAAAGACATACAAATTATTTCCAGTTGCAACTCTTGAACCTGCCACATAAAGCTGACTATGGGAAAAGCAAGAAGTCTCTAGATTAACACTGAGACTGCCCTTGAGATTTGCAGAGGGACACAGCAAAGGCAATATGCACTTGAAATTGTAAACACTTGAACTGAAAGCCATACTATTATTTATTAAAGGGGTTGTTTACCTTTGCGTTAGCTTTTAGTATGATTTAGAGCAGGGGTCCCCAACCTTATTCACCCGTGAGCAACATTCAGATGTAAAAAGCGTTAGGGAGCAACACAAGCTTGAAAAATGTTCCTGGGCGGTGCCAAATAAGGTTGTGATTGACTATTGGTAGCCCCTATATGGACTGGCAGCCTACAGAAGCCTCTGTTTGGCAGTACATCTGGTTTTTATACAACCAAAACTTGCTTCCAAGCCTGGAATTCAAAAATAAGCACCTGCTTTGAGGTCACTGGGAACAACATCCAAGGGGTTGGGGAGCAACATGTTGCTCACAAGCTTCTGGTTGAGGATCACTGATTTAGAGAGTCACAGTCTGAGACAATTTGTAATCGATTATTCGTTTTTATTTTTTCTGGTTTATGAGTTAAGTTTTTTTTACTGACAGCTCTCCAGTTTGCAGTATCAGCAATATGTCCAAATTACCCTAGCAACCATTCACAATTTAAATAAGATACTGGAATATGAATAGGAGAGGCCTGAATAGAAAGAAGAGCACATACATAGCATTTACATAGCAAAAAACAGCTGAAATATGTAAAAAAAGAGGATCATGGATCTGTTGTTCTTTGGCACAGCCTGCAAAGATGGTTGTTCAGTAAAATGACACTAGGTTGTGCTATATAATTCCATGTATGCACTGTACTTAACACACTGTTATGTGTTTGCTTAAAAAGTGAGTTCCCCAATACCATATAATTCTGTAATGTCATTGGTCAAATGGATAGGGTCTGTATCAGGCAGATAAACCTCATCACCTTCAGAAACACATATTTCTTCTTTACTACAATGTGCTGCTTAGTAGTTCTCTGTTAGTTCGGAATGTTGCAATGTTATTAGTCATGTAGGTAGGGAAGTCATTGCCAGGCATCTGGACTATAGTCAAGC
The DNA here is from genome assembly GCA_038501925.1 of Xenopus petersii. Classification (NCBI taxonomy): domain Eukaryota; kingdom Metazoa; phylum Chordata; class Amphibia; order Anura; family Pipidae; genus Xenopus; species Xenopus petersii. The sequence continues at coordinate 89,220,566 of CM076677.1, forward strand.
TTAGCACCCTTGTAAAGACATAGGTATAGTTTTTTGTCTTTGCATGCTGTTCTGTTCACTGCTTTGAAATGGTGCGTTGTCATTGGTCAGTTGGGGAGGTTATGGATTGAGGAATGTTTCATCAAAGATTAAAGTTCAGCATCTTTTAAAAACCTCTAGGTACATGTTCTCCCCTTTGTCATAGTTTGCTGCTGAGTAGTCTCTAGAATTGTGGAATGGTGATATCTTATTGGCCATACTGGGGTAAATGAACCATAGACTGGAGCATGTTTTGTTGCATATGGTCGTGTTAAGCCAAAATATAGTAGATGACCTTTTCCCAGATGAGTGGACAGCCTATAAAAGGTTTTGTTGCATTCAAATATCAGATTAATGATGTGTTAATAAAAACACTGTAGACGGACTTGAGGATCCCAGTGCCCTTGCACATTGAACCCATTGCTTTTTAACCAAAAATAACCACAATGGGTTAAACTTAAGGGCAAGGGCACACAGAGTGTCGGCCCCACTGCTCTCAGCTGCATTTTTTGTTTTTTCTTTGCAGGCTTTAGGAAGCAGATCCACTCTTTGCCGAACCTCCATTTATCTGCTTGTGTGCAGGCACACTCAGCAGAGCAGAGGTCAACCTAAAAAAGCCTTTTCATGTATCCAACCTGATCTCTGCTCGGCTCCTCCTTGTGCAGGTGGAGGTGGAAACTGTATTTATTAGTGCAGTTATGCTGAGGTGGGTAAGAGATCCGATTCACTTCTCTCAGCCTGCAAAAAAAAAAAAAAACCACACTGAGAGCAGCATGTATATCCATTGTAAGGGTTTAGGTAGCTGGGATCAGTTTCCTGGGGATAGCTCAGCCCATTGCACAAGCACAACTCGTGAGAGTATAGTTTCTTTTTGGCAGTTTATTATCACTTGCAGCAGAATAAACAAAACAAACAATTCAAAACAAAATCCTTGGCACTTAATGGGCTTCTAACTAATACAGGTTAGTTCTCCTAACTAACCAGCAGTAGGTCTACTGCCTGTCTCATCAAACCAAATGAAAAGGTAGTACAAACAAAGTTCCAACCTTGTAGGGATTCCAAAATTTCTCTGTGCTCACACAGACAGCTTCCCTGTGTCTTTCTTTTTCAGACTGCAGCTCCCGCTCTGGCTTGAGCTGCCTTTTTAATTATTCACCTGAGATGCCTCAGGATAACACAAGAAACCCGGCTGGATTAACAGTCCCGGAACCACTCTGTTAGGAACCTTGGGCATAAATAAGCTCCGTCCTGGACTTTCCCAGGTATCCTAGTGATGACCTTACCACACCATGTATATCCTTTTTATATTATTAATACACAATCTTATTAATGCTGGCCAATTTTGCATTTGGGCAGTAATCAATAGCAGTTCGTTCTTTCAGCATTGCGTAACTAGTTGGCTGGGACTGGGTAAAGGATGTGGATTGGCTCAATGGCACAACAGAGTGACAGCAGTAACTGCCCCAGAGAGATGAAAACTGGTCATGATGATTCTTCCAATTTCAGGTACTGACACAGCGGCAGCCTTGCGCCAGGAGTTAGCCAAACTGCTTTTTAAATTTTACAGTTAACAACTAGGAATGCACCGAATCCAGGATTCACTTTGGGATTCGGCTAGGATTCTGCCTTTTTTAGCAGGATTCGCCCGAATCTTCTGCCCAGCCAAACCGAATTGGAATCCTAATTTGCAAATGCAAATTAGGGACGGGGAGGGAAATTGTGTGACTTTTTATCACAAAACAACGAAGTAAAAAATGTTTTCCCCTTCCCACCCCTAATCTGCATATGCAAATTACAGTTCAGTATTTGGCTGAATCTTTCGCAAAGGATTCGGTGTATCCCTATTAACAACTTACTTGGTACCTAAACTAGCATAGATCCCTGTCCATGGCAAAGCAATCCTTTGGAGTTTATTTCAAATTAATTTTAGTAAAATGAAAAATGTTTCAAGGAAAGAACCCCTTATCAGCAAATGCCAGATGTCAAACATTCCATATTGTGTCATCAAGCAAATTAAGTCATTTTCTTAGTTCTGTAGTTTGATTTGATAAATGAAAAGACATAATTGCTGCTCAGTGGAAGGTTTTTATTTTACTTTTTTTGATTTATTATATTTGTGTTTGCTGATCATTTTATAAAGAATTTGCTGGTAAAAGCCTTAAACCTATTAGGGAGAGACACGATCAAAGGCAGTTTTTAGAGGACTTTGACAGAAGTGTGAATGTTTGATTCCCAATTATACATCAAATGCCAGGCTTTGGATATGAATCAGGGTTGGCAAAGGCCTGTGAGTATTTCGTGGTCCCATATGAAATAGTTTAGTTAGAGTAGACAAATTAAAGCTTTGGGTATTTCTTGTAATTGTATTCATTCAATAGAACATAACTAATCAGAAGAAGCTTAGCAAATTCTAAAGAACATTCACTTTATTGAATTTCATTCAATGGCAAATGGGGATATATCCCTTTTCAATGTGGAAACAATTACTATAAAATTGTTTAGCTTCTGTATTGGTGTCGCAGATGGGGAATGTAATTTTATATTGAAGATATCTCCAGCATAAATATGATATGCTGATGGGTTTAAAATGTCAAATGTCTTGAAGTTTTAAAGGGACAGTAGCACCAAGAACTATATGTAGTTACAAGCTCAAAGCCAGCACATTTTAAAACAGTGTATTGTACCAGTACTAGGATGCATGATTTTTTCTTGAAAGTGCTTTTATGTTACTATTGTTGGGTATTGATGATACACACAGCTAAGCAGGGTCTCCGCTTCAAAGGAAATATGGATTATCAAAGAAAATACATTCTTATGGGTTCTGAATGTGCTGGAAGAAGACCCCCATTAGCGTAACTGTAGATGATTGTGAATGGCTGCTGGCTGACATTTGTCTGATTGTGAAGGTTACCTGTTTAATATATATTCTGTTATATAATAAGCTCCTTGCAGACTAGGGAAGTTGGCAAACTCTGAAAATTATTTCCAGGGACACTTTTTTGCCAATCGTTGTAAAAATTTAATTATGTAGGTGGAGGCATATCTGATTAAAGTTTTTGTACTGTGTTAGCCAGTCAAAGGGCAAAACAAAATAACAAAAGGGTGGTATAAAGGTGGTACATTTTATTGGCTAACTAAGATAATCATAGCAAGCTTTCAGAACATTTTAGTTCCTTTTTCAATATCTGGCACATATAGTACATCACAGGGTTGGTCTGGGCCGTCGGGACACCGGAAAAAAACCCGGTGGGCCCCCCAAAAAAACAAACAGCAGTGGCGCACACCGGAGTTTGCGCATCAGCCCCACGTCAGCGTTTGCGCATGCATGGTGTTCGGGGGCCCGTAGTTCGCGCAAGTGCACTGGTCCCCCAGAGGTTTGGAACGCGGTGGGCCCCCAATGTCCAGTCTGACCTTAGTACATCATTGCTTATATCAAGGGGAAAATATTTCAGGGTGCTACCAATGCTTGGAAAATTACTGACTGACAGTTGCCGTCAACCTTACCAATTATCAAGTTGGAATGCAGAACATGTTTGAGGTATTTGTTGTTAGGTCATAGCACCTCGATAATAAAACAAGCATGATGCCTGTGTCATCATGGCTACTGTACTGCATCACTCTTGGTTATGAAAAGGGAAACAAAGATACAGATAAAAACATCATTTCACCAATGATGTAAAAAAAATAAGGGAAAGATTGATGCTCCAATTGCCTTAAATGTTGCTGAAAAGTATAATTCCATGGAAAGCAAAAATGTCACTTTAATGGGGTGTAAAAAGTGCAAAAACCATAGGTCAAACCATCATGTTATTTTTATGTTTGCAACATGCCATACAAGTAGCATCATAGCTGCACAAATTCCTGTAACCCCACCATGGATACAGAACTCTCTGTGATTGGCAGTACTGTATTTTTGAGGGATGGGCTGGGGGAGGCATGTGCAGTCAGGAAACAGACAAATAAGATCAGCGAAAATCTTTGGGTGTGGGAGTTGTAGTACAGCAACAGCTGCAGATCCACGGGTAATCTAATCTAATCTGTTTCTTAGAATTTAGTCTAATAGGTTCTGTTTTTATACAGGCAGAGCTGTCAAAACGGTCACAGCGCAATGCATTACAAAATTAGCATAACAATTGATTTATATGTGCCAAACACTCCCCACCCCCCTAGACTCACTGGGGCTCATTTATAAAGAATGGGCAATTTTGCACCTGGGCAGTAACCCTTAGCAACCAATCAGTGATTAGCTTTTTTCATCCAGCTGCAGGTTGAGCAGTGAAAGCAATCATCTGATTGGTTGCCATGGGTTATTGCCCAGGTGCAAATTTGCCCAGTCTTTATAAATGACCCCCACTGTTCCCAAATTGTGCCCCCCCCCCCCACAACACAGTAATGCAGAACAGAAAGGGAACACAGAGCAAAACATTAGTGGGGGTTCAAAAAAGGAGAAAATAAGTCCTGTCTTCCGTTTTATATTACAAATGATTAAAAAAAAAGGTACAATCATTTATTATACAGCAGTTTTGCTATTGTGTGTGCCATATATCTATCTATCCCTTTCCCCTTAAATCTTTCCAGACAGGTAATTGGTCTTATTCACACTATTTGGAAGCAGAGTCGACAAAATGAGTCAGCCAGGGCAGACAGTGTTCTTGGCACAAAATCCCTTGATATGGGCATTCAAATCATCTGTATAATATTAGCAGTGCAGAGCTCACGGGCTGAGATATGTATTATTTATAATATTATATGATAATATAGCAAAGGTCAAATAACAGGCAATATCACAAGGACATGCAAAATCTGTCTCAAATTACTGCTGCATTACTGTTCCATGCAGTCCTATCCTCTTTCTGAATTATTAAGCTATTTCTCTTGATTATCTTCCCATTTTATTTCTATAATAAGAACTGAATGTTTCTTTGTATAAACGATTTATATAGGCTGCCTTTATAATTATTATGGGATTACTGGCTGTATTATTTATTGTAAGTGGGAAGAAAGGCAGATACTTCCTATGGCCAGTTAGTGAAACATAAAACAAATCACTGCAGTAAAGGCTATATTAGTGCTGATATGGGATCTATAACTAGAAACCCATTATCCACTGAAATATTTCAAATGTAATTTCATGAAGAGTCCTGTTTAATTGCACAATTCTTAAAGGGGTAGTTCACCTTTAAATGAACTTTTAGTCTGATGTAGCCAGTGATATTCTGAGATAGTTTACAGTTGGTCATAATGTTTCATGGTTTAAAGTTATTTAGCTTTTGCTCAGCAGCTCTCCAGTTTGGGTTCTCAGCATCTATCTGGTTGCTAGGGTCTCATCTTCCCTAGCAACCAGACAGTAGTTTGAGTATGAGTATAGCCGAGGGCAAGGCAAATAACTTAACCTATAAAAAATAAATAGTGATGACCAATTGTAAAGTTGCTCAGGAACAGGACATTCTAATGGGGAATATTACCCAAGTTGTGTCAGCTGTCACACACTGTGTGTTATCAATCATGCTTTGAAGACTGTGCCACACACACACTGTGTATTCAGTGTATATGAAATGCTACCCCATACTTAGTAATATGTTGTAGTTTATCATATTCTCTAGGGACTTGTCCACCTTTTCATAAAATATCAGTGATGTCTTAACAGTTCTAATGCCCAATTAATAAGTATGATATATTAAGAATATTTTCCCCTGAATAATTTTCCTGTGCTCCCAGGCCATTTTTTCTCTATCTAGTTGAATTCACATACATTTAAGTAGGCAATGCCTTGCTGCATGTCAGTGCAGAGATATTACCCATAGGCTACTATGTTTGCTGAAGGAAAATTTACAAACTCTGAATTAAGGGGGAGTGAATTATTCTGTACATGAAAAATAAAATCACAGTTTCCATTCACGTTTCCTGTGTATTGACGTTATTCCCATGGCCACCCACTGTTCCCTGAAAGCCTATGCCTACTCCCAGGATGAAATATTGAGTTATGTGTTGCAGAACAAGCAGTGCTGGGAGTAACAGCATAACAGCATAGAGAGCTGAGTTGTGCTCTGATGGGAAAAGATTATCCGTCAGTAGAGGGAGCTTGCTATTACGTCTGATTTTTGTTTTTTTCTATTATGCTGTCAGCAGCAGTACTGAAACAATTTAAGAAGCCTGTTTATGAAGTCATTTAAATCATAGAGCTGAGGAGTTTATTGTAAGAAAAAACAATGCTATGTCTTCTTCCCTGTATACCATTTGCACTGACTTACCTATAGTATCTTACTGTAGATGCATAATATTGTATGTATAGTAACTGTGTTTGCTCATCTGCAGTACCCTGCCTTTTATTTACATACGTTATACATTTTGGTCACAATATATGGCTCACACTGCCACCCTTTATACTCACTGTATTTCCTGTATTAAACACTATACACAGGGCAGTCATGAAAAAGAAATCGGTGTTGGACATTGGCAGTTAAACAAGTAATAGTTGGTCCTTTTATAATAAATCATGAGGAGTCATTTATAAACGCAGTTGCAACTGCTGTCACTTTAAATGGGGACAACTGTTGCACTTATTCATTGATGGTACTAGTGTCCACACTTTATATGTCACACTCCTTGCACTTAAGTATATGTGGGCCTCAGTTGTCGACTTTTAATAATATTTAATGTTTTATTTGTAAAATCCTCTACGCCAGTGTTTTCCAAAGGGAAGCTCAGTGCAGTTGCAGGGGGACTCAGAATGTCACTGAGGGTAACATTTTGGTAGAGTACCAATTTGCTTTCTAGATACACCTAAAGCCCAAAGTTAGGGAAAAATGTGGGGTAAAAACAAATTTGTCATCCTAGATATTCTTGAAATATATATATATATATATATATATATATATATATGTACATAACGGGGATAAAATTTGCCAGCGCACAGTTTGCCTTTAAAAGTTATTATTACATATATATATATATATATATATATATATATATATATATATATATATATATACACAAAAAATGAGGTGTTAGTACCACACTTTGGTCAGATATGTAAGCTCACGTGCCACGTCAAGGCCCCTCATTGAACGTGAGTCCTACACTATGTGAGCAATGCTGAACACAGATAAAATTGGATCTCAATGGAAGAGACTTGGATGAGCTTTCATGCAGGAAAAACACACACAAAATTCACCCTACACAAGCAACAACAACAGTGTTCCTTTAATTACATTAAAATTAGTTAAAATATACCAATCCCTTAAGTCACATTATTGATACATCTAAATAACGGATGATCTAATGAAGATGTTTCTAAGAAACACTGTACTGTTGTCTTCTGCAGGTCACCAGTTTAGGATCTGACGGTATATCACAATATCTTTTGTGTGCCAATGCCTTGTAGTAAGATTACATTTTCTGCTATTGTGGGATGTTCTTTTAACTTCCACCTTATCTATCATCATTTTACAGGTATTCGCTCGTGGAACATAAGTCTTGATTCCTGTGATCTCAATCTCCAGCTGAAGCTGTTTGCTATAAGGCATCTTGCCCATTTTTCACCAGATGTAAAAGGTTGGTAGTTTCAATTCTACTTCCTACCATTTCTAGTCATGTTATGTTTGATGTTAACTCACTGTATATTTTTTTCTGTTTGTGTAAGCCAGTGACCGTGCTCTGACAGTTTTGAAGATAAGAACCAGGGATGGATCATTTTGCCAAATACTGAATTCTTCACAAAAGATTTTTCAAAATAGCAAACTAAATCCAAACCCTTAACTTCATATTCAGAGCTGAGCAATAACCCAAAAAATTAAATCATCAGGAATGAAATATTGGATTTCTTTAATTGTACAGTAGATATAAGTTATATAAATTTAAGGTTTTGAATTCCATTCGGCTGAATTTGAATTCTGCAAAAAGTAATATGGTTTGGCCAAATTTAGAATTCAAGTCTTCATCCAGCACACCCACCGCACATAAGAAATATAAAATTATTTTTCATGATGTGAATCGTAATTTCAATAGACAATATGGGAAGGACTTTTTTTTTGCTGTTGGGAATGAGAAAACATCAGGATGTACAGGCCCGGATTTGTGGAAGGGAGGCAGGATTTTAGGGGGGGCATGCTGCCCAACCACATCCACATTGGTTCAAAAACACTGGGGATGCACTGGAGATACAATCATTTTTTAAATCCACATTGCTCGGTCCAGATGATGAAAATTTGCTCGAATAAAGGGGAGGGGACAGGGTGACAAGCGGCATTGGGCCTAGGGGTGCCCACCATGTAAATCCGGCCCTGGATGAGTACTCAGGAATGATATTCTGCACTATACGGAAGGCATAGAAAATAAAATGGGGAGGATTCTAAGATAATGTGAAGCTGGTGAAGCTGGTGAAGAAGACACAATCAACCACTGCTAATGGCAAGTGGATTTTGTTTAAAGGGTCATGGGAAAATATGTTTTTTTCAAAACGCATCAGTTTATAGTCATAGCTCTGATAAACTTCAGTCACTCTTTACTGCTGCACTGCAAGTTGGAGTGATATCACCCTCCTCCCTTTCCCACCCTGCAGCCTAACAATGAAACAATGGGAAGGTAACCAGATAGCAGCTCCCTAACACAAGATAACAGCTTCCTGGTAGATATAAGAAGAGCACTCAATAGTAAAAGCCAAGTCCCACTGATACACATTCAGTTACATTGAGTAGGAGAAATAACAGCCTGCCAGAAAGTAGTTCCATCCTAAAGTGCTTGAGAACAAGTTACATGACTGGGGCAGCTGGGAAATTGACAATATGTCTAGCCCCATGTCAAATTTCAAAATTGATATTGAAAAATCTGTTTGCTCTTTTGAGAAATGGATTTCAGTGCAGAAGTCTGCTGGAGCAGCACTATTAACTGTTGTGTTTTGAAAAAAACATGTTTTCCCATGACAGTATCCCTTTAAAGTGGACCTGTCACCCACACACAAAAATCTGTATAATAAAAGTCCTTTTCAAATTAAACATGAAATCCAATTTCTATTTTTCATTAAAGCATTCATAGCTGTTGTAAGCTCATTTAAAAGTCTCAGCTGTCAATAAAATATTGTCTGCCCCTCCTCTATGCCATGGGCATAGAGGCTGGGCAGACAATTACTTTCACTTTCCATTCAGCACTTCTTAGATGTCATTGTTCTCCCCATATTCCCCCATTCTTTTTACCATTTAATTGTGTAGCCAGGGCATGGGGATGGACATCAGGTCCCCCATTCTGGTGCACAAACAAGATTCTGAGATGATACAAGGCTTGTCTTAATAACAGTGTCCACAAAATGGCTCCTGCCTGCTTGCTATAATTTTGAAATCCCAGACTGAAGGAAACAAGATTCAAATAATTTATATAGTGTAATTAAAGTTCATTTTGCTTGACTGATGTGATAAAATAGGATTTTGAATAATTTTTTTGGGTGACGGGTCCTCTTTAAGTAAATGACAGTCTCCACTGCCATGTTTAGGTGTGCTTTCTCCCTCTGCATTTTGTGTGCCAGGGATCCACAACCTGCCTATTGAACTTCTGCAGAGGTTTTCAGAATTTGTTAGTTTAAACCATCCTCATCATTTCTTTGAAGCCACCTTAGATCATTACAGTGAATAGAAGTTTTTCTTTACGGAATAGATTTCATGAAAACACTTATCTGTAATGTATAGCACCACTCCTTTTATTAGATGATATGTTTTTTTTATCTGTCGTTCAAAGTTTTACGACCCTATGTATCTGATCTATCAAATCTCCCATTACACATTGGTGGCTCTTAGTTTATGAGTGATTAACAGAAGTTCTCACGTGCCCACTTCTGTGTTCAGCATCACCAAAGTGCAGTGCTGCCACCTAGTATCAGTAACAGGAACATTATGCCAGACAACAAGCTCCAATGCTAAATACAGTTAAACTGACAGCCATAGACAAAATTGTCATGAAGAGGAAAGTAAAAAAAAACATTTAAGTATCTTCTGAACCCAAAGATATCCCCAGCCATTAATAAGCACACCTGTTTAAAGAATCTTATTTAATGTACCTTAATTAATCAATCATTGCTGTATCATAAATCACAATTTTTTTTTAGTTCTAAAGTCTCAATTGTACCCTAACCTTTAGTTTGTAAATTCTCATGTGTAGGCCCCTCTAATCTTATTGTACTCTGTAAACCCTTATTTGTTATTCACCATTTAGTCCACGTATGAGTCAGCGCTAAAGAAAGCGCAGGGAACAAGAATGAAGCATAAAAGGGAAATCTGAGTGTAGTGGATTTTCAATTGTTGCAGTTCCACAACTTTCCAATTTTACTAAAAGGTGTCAAATTACTCCTTGCAAATTGCCACGTGTGCTTCAAGGTGGGTACTTACAAACATTTAACTTTAATCCGCACTAATCAAAAAGACCAAGATGGGACTGTCAGATGATGCTTCATACTAATAGAGATGTAGAGCACAGAAATATAGTGTAAAATCTTTATTACATATATTTGAAATCTTACCTATTACACTCACATTTGTGTAATTTTAAAGCAGGCACATCAAATCCCCTCTCTTCCCTAGATGTCCATGCTACCTCTAAGTTTGAAACCGATATTGTAGCTTGGCTCTGACCTGCGTTGCCTCCACACACCGTGTAACACTTCCGGGACGCTTGGAGATGACGTCAGCTGCCTTCACCTTACGCGTTTTGCCGCTTTAGGACTTCATCAGAGGCAAATGATGAAGTTTATTAAAATAGGAATATTGGCATGCATGATAGTATTCTTTCATACAGGCTATAAAACAACTTACATCAGGTATATGCAATAAAAAAAATCTAGTTTTTGAGGAGTCGCCCTGTGTACAAATTTACAGTTAAACCTCACTTTTACATACCCTGATTTTACAATGTTTATTGTAAGGTGAACTACCTGTTTAAATTGCCATTGAGATAACAGAGTTCCCATGATTTCATTTTGGCTGAAACTCTTTGTAGCTTTATATTGTTATTAAAGTAACTTTACTACTTAGATTCTTTATGAATAAGACCCTAATAAGACCCTAGATGCTGCATCAAGTAGAAACCAAAGAAACCATTTCTGTTAGTGTTGCAGTTTTATAAATCATAAAGCTAAAAAGGAAATTTCGTAAAATCCAAACATACCAACCATTCTTCCAGATTCAGTGCTGTGTAAATAGGCACCTTGTTTTCCCAGAGTGCCAGGAAGCAACAGAGTGAAGGAAAGCAGTGTACAGGCCCGGATTTGTGGAAAGGCCACCCGGGCCTAGGGCGGCAGGATTTTAGGGGGGCAGCATGCAGCCCAACCACACCCATATTGTTTCAAAAACATTGGGGATTTGCTGGAGGTACAATCATTTTTTAAATTTTCTGTGCGTCAATCCCCATTGCTCCAGTCCAGATGATTTTTGCACGAATAAAGAGCAGGGGACAGGGGCGACGAACGGCAGTGGGCCTAGGGGCACCCACTATGTAAATCCGGTCCTGGCAGTGTATGGCAGGAATATCTATTAAACTGGGCTCACAGGGCGTGCGTCTGTGCCGAGATTGCTGCAGAACAGGTGGTGCTATAGCTACGCTATGAGGTTGTAGTCATGGTTCCACAGCTCTCTTGTTCCTCACCAGTTTTATATCTGAAATGCAGATGCTTTGCAGATAACATAGTGCAGTGATTCCTGCTAGAAATTCCAAAGACCTCCAGTAGGAACTCATTTGCTAGCCAAGGTGTTTTTTATTTTGGGTGCTTGTAATTGCAGGTGAAGCTGGGTATTTAAGTGAAACTCAGGAAATAATAAAGATATGGTAATGTTCCATACTTAGGAAATACGTATTATGTATAGTGTTGAAAACGATTACATTTGTGATTTGATGTTTCATCACTAAATCTTTTCTATACGTTATATAAGGGAAAACACCTAACCCACGAAAATTGAGTTTAAGGGAAGGACTACATGGGTGATTCGGCCACGATGCAACAGAAACAAGGTAAGTAATGTCAGTGTCGGATCGTGTCGCATTGTTGCAACATGCAGCGTCTGCATCCGACAGTGGAGTCACGTCGCATCAATGCTGCGACATGATGCGACAATTGAATTACTTACCTTATTTCCTTAGCATCCGATGTGACGCCTGCGATTTTGCGTAGCGCGTCGGATCGCGGCTGAATCGCCCATGTAGTCCTGCCCTTATTCAGCTAACAGCTGCTTTACTTAGTTAAATTGGAAACTTAAAGGGCACCAATCATGAACAAAATCATTTACTAAGTAAATACACTATGTGAAAGTTCAAGAAATCCGATTTTTAAAACAGTTAGAATTGTTTGTATAATGTAAATGATCAGCTCACTATTCCTTCTGCAAGATCTCCCCTATCTCCACTGCAGTTCTAGCTGAGGCAGCCATCTTGGATTTCACTGGCTCCTCCTACCTATATCTTCCCAGCCAACTGTAGCTCTGAAATCTCGCACATGCTCAGTTAAAATTCCTTGTTTGCTTATCAACCCTTCTAAGCTATTTTCAAATCAGCCAAACCTGTGTGTTAGCTGCTGTACAGTAGTGCTGCCCCCTGCTGGAAGTTAGTAGGTGGCAGCACTTCTAGTGGAGGAGTTTACTAAAACAAGGCATTCTGGGTAGAATACTCAAAGCAGTGTTACAATCTGAGCATGCTCCTGAAATTTGCACATTAGAGTCTCTGTTAGAGTCTGAATATGGCCTCCCTCAGTGAAAGAACCCATTTGACAAAGTAAGGGATTTTTTTAAAACCTGCAGTTTTTTTCAAAAAAATATATATGTAGTTTGATTAAACGTGTTTAGCTTGTAGTGGTCAGATTGTTAATATGTGTTTGATTTTGGCTGTGATAGGTGCCCTTTAAATTAAAAGTTCATATAACAATATATGCTAGAACCCTATGTATCCCATTATGTATTGCCAAAACCAAAATAGCAATTCCCTAGTCTTACAATTTATACTACACTACTACCTCACTTCCACCAGTTCCTCCTGCTGTATCTAGGTTGCAAATCACCTGTGATCCAACATCAGCATTAACAGGGCAGAAGAGGCACTGTAGGCAGAAGTGTTGCAAATAAGTGAACTATTGAAGGAACAGTAACAACAAAAAATTTAAGTGTTTTAAAGTAATGAAAATATCATGTAATGTTGCCCTGCATTGTAAAACTGGTGTGTTTGATTCAGAAACACTACCATAGATCTTCTAAACAAGCTGCTGTGTAGCAATGGCGGAAAATGAAAAAAGGCTATATGGCACATGTTAAATAGTGGATAACACAATTATGTTCTACAGAACTTATCTGCTATCTGCTGTGTAACCTGAGCCTTATCTCCTTTGAATGGCTGCCCCCATTGCTACACAGCAACTTATTTATATTAACAATAGTAGTATTTCTAAAGCAAAAATACCAGTTTTACCAGTGCAGGGCAATACTGCATTATACATGTATTACATTAAAACACTTTTATTTTTTGATGTTACTGTTCCTTTAAATGATTCACATACACTGGCACTTCAACCAGTTCAGGTCTACTGCAACTGATAGGTAAGGTAAGACATAAGCAGGCTTGGACTTGGGCTTTTGCCTCAGGGCCTCCCTTCTGACCTTGGGGGCTGCTCTCTCAGGGCCTCCTGTCCGGCAACCCCACTGACGGGCGTGTGTGCATGAGCATCAGCACGCATGCGAATCAGCGCGTTTTAGCATGCATCAACGAGAGCACTGGACTCGGCAATAAGAAAACCAATGGATCTGGGCCAGCCCAGTCCGACCCTGGACATAAGCCTGCATAGGACCATATACATCAATTAATTTAAAAATCTATATATTAGTTATTCCAGCTTTTATAAAATAAAATAGATAACATAAGACAATTTATATTAAAAATAGGGTGTTTAGAAACCATACATACAGATGTGGGCCTGTGTAAATTAAGGCCCATAATACACAGTCCTTTTTTAGACCCAGGAGTATCCAGAGATTACAGCAGCTAAAGCTGGCCATAGACACAAAGATAAAGTCGTACGAATCAAAGTTTCATATGATTTTCGGCCCTGATTTCCGGTGTATGTGGGAAATTCTGACTTTTTTCATACCAACGCAATCAGTCGTTTAGTCGATCGGACAGGTTAGAAGATTTCTGATAATTTCTCTGCATGTATTGCCTATCTGACAATATCAATGGATCATTGTCACTGCTATTTGTCGGACATAACTTTCATACGGTTGCTGTCATGGCCAGAACATCGTCTGATTTATTCTTTGACTACTTTATTTAATCTGAATAGTTTGTGGGAGGTCGGAAGATTGCGACGTTTGATACAAGGGGGAAATCTGCACATCTATGGCCAGCTTAACAGCCTCTCCTCTAAAAGATGACTTCTAATACCAATAACAGTGCTATCCTATGAGCCCTGGGGAGACAACTGCCAGGTGTAATATACTTTATAGGGTGATGTATTTTATCCTATTACTTTTTCTCCTTAACTTTGCTGGAAGAATTGGAGAAAATCATTTTTTAACTGCATCTATGTATCCACTTACTTCTCCTAATCTGTGTTTGTTTGTGATGTGGTGCAAAATGCCAGTAACTGAAATGGATAAACTGACTCATAATTGCATTTTATAGGTTTGTTCTGTTCTTTGGGAGCATTAGCTGGCTCCATGCACTGCACACAGCTTTCAGTTTCCCTTTGGTATTATTATTGTCCTCTGATAAAGTGTTAAGACATTTACACAGCACTTTTCATTCTTCACTTATCTCTGGCCCAGTGGAACTTACAGGATACTTATCACATACATACATAGGTCCTAGTTCATCAGGAGCCAATGAATCTGCTTGCATGTTTATGGAAGGAATTCAAATAGACATGGGAAACCGTACAAAGACCTAGAGGATAGACTTTGGCACTGAATAGTAGCAGTACTAACCATAATGTCTCCATGCTGTGCTATGCTTCTGTGCTAATAGTGTTTGTAAATGAGCAACCACAAATCAAACACCAAATATATTTTCCCTTGCTTAGCCCTTTCCACTTTTTCTATTTTTTTGTAGATTACAGCCATGAACTCAGACCCAGAATAGTGTGTGGGTATAAAACAGTTCTCCTCCTTTATATGTTCTTTCATATCAAAAATGATATGTTAAAATGACCTCTGCTTTCTCAAAATATTGCCATTTCTTTCCCCATGTATTGAAGTGACTTTTAATCATTTGGCATCATTCTCTCCAGACTATTTCTGCATTCAGGGCTCCCTAATACTCACTTTTAAGCTTTTTTAGTCTGTCCTTAATCCAGCAGGATAAATCATTGTCTGTAGACACGTATATTCCCTCCTCTCTCCTGAAATCCCACTTCTCTATGTTAATAAAATACTGAATTACTTACTTAATGGGTTCCCTTTATTTTTTAATAAAACCTAGTATGATTACATGCTACAACACTGATCAGTACTTGATCTGCCCAAGAATACCAGCACATATGTGTAGGTTTTACTTATTTCCCAGCGGTTGACATACGTTTTTTAAGATACATCCTTCTCATCTGTTATGGCAACAGTACCCCAAAGAGTTGTGGAATGCACAGATTGTTTTACATATACATGTTGCAAGAAATTCAAGGAGACGCTGGCTGATTGGGTTTTTACCATGTTAGTATCTTTCTCTTGTGTTTCTGAGCAGCTTTGCCTCTTTGACCAATAACAGATGAATGATCTAAAAACTGTATGAAATTAAAACAGTGTCAATTAAATTGCACTCTACCCACTAAGATTTTTAGTGGCCTTTATGTATTTACTTTCTGAATTACAGATACAAAATTTACTTAATTAAAATATCAAATTCCCTTTGTCTGACATGACATTTATTCTATATGAAGTTTGTTATTTAAATTATCACATAACTTTTTGTTCTGCTTTATCATCGCCCAACACCCACCAACACTTATCCACAATGCAAAAACACGCTAGCTGGGTGTTCCAAAGGCCTCACACTATGGGGATTGCAGTTATATACAGGAAACACAGACCCATCTGAACAAGGGTAAAGCCAGTTCATGCTGATGCCCTAAAACAAATATTATAATCAGCAGATGAGATAGAAAATCTGTTTTATGGATAGCTTCTTAATTCTAAGTAACGTTCCAGTATACCTTAAGGCTAAGGCCACAGTAGCACAAATGTCGAGACCATTTTAATATTCAAAAGAATGGATGTTTGAAAATTGCTTAAAATTATATTGTCTTCTGTTATGGAAAAAACTAACAATTTATGTATATTAAAGATTGAGTAAACAATCATAGTATTGAGTCTATAGATGATGTTGAACCACAATACCCAGCA
Organism: Xenopus petersii; assembly: GCA_038501925.1. Lineage (NCBI taxonomy): Eukaryota > Metazoa > Chordata > Amphibia > Anura > Pipidae > Xenopus > Xenopus petersii. Next base: position 89,236,936 of record CM076677.1, read on the forward strand.
TTCCTTGACAGTCTTCCACAGCTAAGGAAGGCTGTTACCTGCATCAGTAATAACTGCAGGGCTGCAGGCTAAAAATACACAGTCTAGCCATATTTATATCATTTATGTTATTTATGATCTACACTAACTCATTTTTTCAACCAAACAAGTACATTGACCTCAGCTCCAATAGAGCTATGCTAAATGTAGAGCAAAGGTAGGCAAAGTGTAACTATGATCTACATGTGATTAGCTAGAATACCAGAGCTCAAAAGCAATTCATTATTGTGCAGAGAGCACTTTTGTTAAATATTCATTGGTTTTCATTAACCCTCAGTCACCTGGATTCTTTAAGCCTCACTGTTATGTCACATGTGCCTAATGAATGGAGTGTTTTGCCCTATTTTCTCTTGGCTTTGTGAGCGTACCCACAGAATCCTGTATTGCATGTGATAGATAATAACTAAACCTATTATTCCCCCCCCCCTTTCAGCAGTTGAGTTTGTTGTGGTAAGCAAAGCTGCCTTGGATTTGCTGACACTAGATTTCTTGGAAGTGATGTTTCACCCATGGGATATCTGCAGTTACAGTATTACTGTTTGTTAACCAAGAGATGCACAGCATATAATGTTAACCCATTGGTGTCACAGAAGCAGTTCATGTAGATAATCAGGTTAAAATTCATACTTGCAAGTAATATTTGTTTTTTTTCAAAATATATTAAATGGAAAGGAAACTTTTGTTCAATATGCATCCAGAACAAAAATCTCTTACCATGTTTTACCATTCCCTTTTCTTGCCATTCCCATTTCTTACCATTCCCAGGTGTTCTTCACAAAGACTTTTAAACTCACTCCTATGTAATGTACATTGTGAGGGATGAGGGCACCCTTAGAACCAGCTACCAAAGCAATGGGGTTCATCAAGCATTTCACAAGCAGTTTACCGGTAAATGCAGTTCTGGAGTGAGCATCCAATGCAAGTAGCAAAACTAAACTGGTTTTAAGGGGCTTTCCCCACCAAGAGATAGCACAGCCTGAAAAAAATATCTGCACCAAATTGAGACACATGATGCAAACTGATTGTCTCTGCGATAGCCTCCAGCAACAGTGTATTGCCAGATAAAGCGGCAAAACTAAGTACATCCAAAAGCTCCAATGAAGGCATTGCTCAAGGCAATCATTATCTGTTATTTTCACGATATCTCCAATGGGAAATATGTTGAACCTTTGCAGCAGCCTTGCAGAAACAACTTGAATAGTACATTGTTAAATGATTTACTGTGAATGTATAATGTTCCACATTTACATATTTCATATTATACATTTATTTTAACCAATAAAATCCTTTATTAAAATACTGGAGAAATACGGGAGACATTTTTCTTTATATCTAGAATATAAAGCAATTTAAATATATATTTAAGATTTGAATAAAATGTCTTCCTGCCCAAAAGCACTTAATAATTATATCACATAATAATCTGACAGTGATTGTTTTTTGAGAGAATGAAAACAGTGGCTTAAAGGAACAGTTCAGTGTAGAAACAAAAACTGGGTAAATAAATAATAAAAAATGTTATTAATATAGTAAGTTAGCTAAAAATGTAATGTATAAAGGCTGGAGTGAATGGATTTCTAAAATAACAGAACGGAAAACGATTTCCTGATTTGTCTGCCATTTTGATCTGTTCTCTATTTCCTTGGAAAGAACTCTGGTTGGCTGGTTTCATGGAGTAATACAAGTATTTACTTTTAACATTACATAGTTGAACTGCACTGTCACCAATGTATTCTTAAGTCCAGCCTTGAAGGCATAGAATCTTAAACATAAAAATATAGGTTTTGGAGGGTTTCAGGTTAATTTCTGCATTGAGAGCCAATATAACATCATAACTCTCATGCATTGACTGCACTCTGGTCCATGTAAGATTAACATCCCATTGCACTGATGGGTATTTTTATTACACTCTTTTGATTCATCTGCTTTTATTTTATTAGTTTAAAAAGTTAGCCTGGTGTCTAAATTATTAGCATTTACTGTGCTTAAGTTAAAAAAACAAAATATCGTTTAGAAATGTAAGTTATTTAATTATACGGACCAGCTATTTACACTTTTAAATATGCCCCTTAAATATGTAGAATCTAGTTGAGATGTAGGAAAAACATGAAACATGACATGAATAGTGATCAAAAAATAAAGAGATTTTTTTTGTGTGCATCCTTGGGACTGAAGTGGGCACAAACAAACAGAACTGCACAAACTGTCGGTAATTGGTTTGGGTAACAGATTCTCACTACCTGCTGCTCTTGTTCTCAGCTATTGTTCTCCTACACATTCATATTTCTGCCTTCCTACAAAGCAATAATCCTGTCTGCATGGAGGGAAACATTGGTTCCTAAAGCTTTGCTGCATTTAACTCCTACTCAATAATTTCTCATCTTGTCTCAAACTGAACATTCATCTATTCTCATTATGAGGTGGGACATCAATTTTATTTTGTCCAGCCTTCAGAATAAATGTCTTGTGTAACAAATTAGGGCTCATGTATGTTTACAAGTGCAGTTGTGGTCCTCGCAGTTTTCCCGCACTTAGATGCATGTAAAACACTCTTGTTAAAGGTACTTGTATCACAATGTTTCTAATATAGTTAGTAAGCCAAAAATATAGAAACACTGGATGTCTAACATAATAGCCAGAACACTACTTCCTGCTTTGCAGCTCTCTAACTCTGCATTAGTCAGAGACTTGAAAGGGGGCCACATGGGACATAACTGTTCAGCCAGTTTGCAATTAATCTGTAGCATGCAGGTTAGATTCAAAAGCAAAAATATGACACGTGGCCCTCCCTCAAGTCACTGATTGGTTACTGCCTGGTAACCAATCAGTGGAAAGCAAGAGAGCTGCAAAGCAGGAAGTAGTGTTCTGACTATTATGTTAGACATCCAATGACTCCAGCCTTTATACATTACATTTGTGCCTAACTAGCTATATTGAAAACACTTTTTATCTGCACAGCCTACCGATTCAACCAGTTTTTATTTTTATGCTGAACAATTCCTTTAAAGGGAAAAACGGATATGTGCAAATGTAGAATAGGTGAAGAGGGGAATTCAAGATCTAGGGCAAGTGGGACAAAAACACTTAGGGGCAGATTTATCAATGTGTGAATTAAGAACTCACCACAATAAAACTCACTCACCCTCTCTTTCTTTCTATGGGACTTTTTAAATAAATAGAACATGGGTGAGCTTTTCTGTGGTAAACTCTAATGTCACATTTTGCTAAATATGCCCCTTAATATGTTTCACAATAGCCATAACCTTGTAGCGCCCAATGCTGTAGCATTGCACACCTAAGGTTTTTTATTTGCTTTTCAGCCTTGTATTATATACAATAAAAGTCAGCTGAAATAAAACCTTAGCTATGCAGACATAATGTCTTTATTTTTGTAAAAATAAAAAGGTTCTTTTTTTTAAGGAATCTTGGACTTAGGCCATTCATTTATCGTTCTGAGACTGAACTGAACTGTGTGTAGAACACGGTGTAACAAACTAAAAGTGTATGCTTACATCCATATACAGATAAGGGACCTGTTATCCAGAATGCTTGGGACCTTGGGTATTCCGGATTAGGGATATTTGCATAATTTGGATCTTCATACCTTAAATCTACTAAAATATCATGTTGACATCAAACAAACCCAAACTGGTTGGTTTTGCTTCCAATAAGGATTAATTATATCTTAGTTGGGATCAATTACAATGTACTGTTTTATTACTACAGAGAAAAAGGAAATCATTTTGAAAATTTTGGATTATTTAGATAAAATGGAGTCTATTGGAGACAGCCTTTCCATAATTCTAGATAAAGGATCCCATACCTGTAATATATATTGCATGCATTTTTGTAATATGTTTTGCATGCATTGGAAAATAATCTTTTGCAAATCACTTAGAATTAAATATTTTAGAGTGTCACATCGTATCTGGAGTATATAACTGTTGATTGGGCTGAATGTACAGCATGCTTTCATGTATAGGCTTTTTGTTTGGGGACTCAGGGCCCTCTCCAAGTAACAGATTTTTAAATTAATATGTTGTTTTCCATGCAATGTTTGCTGTGCCGCTTACAGTATATGAACCTAAGGTAAAAATGCATGAGAAATGTATATGACAGGGACATCATCTTTCTCTAAATAATAATGAGATAACAGATTTACCCTTAGGAGATTTCTTGTCTGCGGCTCTTGGAGAAGATGTACAAAAATCAGTCTTGTTCAGTCTACTCAGTGGTATTATAATTCAGCAATTCTTTGTTATTTGCTAGTCATTCGTGTTACCAACATTTGCTTTGACAGGCAATTAAATATCTTTGTTTTATAACATAAAGCATACTTGTATACAGATATTTAAAGATTCCAGTGTTCATAGGGTAGATAGCAGGCAAGTAGTGAGATAAAAGAGAAAATCAGCAAGAGAAGCTGGGTCTGAAATATGCCTTATAAATATATAAAAGTATGTATTTCAAGGGCATTAAGTAGAGAAGAGCAATATATCCTAAAGGCTCTATTAATGTAGAACTACAAACAGCATAAATTAAGCATGCTCAAGGGTTGGGAGTATTGGGACAAAAACTCGTGTGATAAGTAATCCCTGGAGTTGAGATTTTGTCAGATTTGCAAGATAATTGCACCTATTTGGTGGGATAAGTGTATTTCAGCCATCAAGACACCTGATACCTCTGCATGTTGCCTGCCATGCACCTGAACAGAAACGAGCAGTGACAAATGGCTTTTGGCTCAGAAATGTAGATTTGCTTATTTGAATTTATACAAAGGAGACTGAAGTATCTCTTTGTGTGGGGGACATAAGAGTTGAAAAGAAGAAATGTATACAAACATGCAAAATTACAGTGGAAGTGCGCACCAGAGCAATGGAAATGTCGTAGATAACAAGGAAATAGTGAACAATAGAAAAAATTTGTTGCAATTTCCCCATGAATTTTAAGTTATCTGTATACAGTATGTATTGCTACTGATGTTCGTCTGTCCCTTTCTATTCCCTACACTGGTGGTTCAGACTGTTGATACAATGTAAGACAAGGCAAAATTAACAGACCTGGCTTTGCTGGGGAACTAAGACTTTTGCAACATTGTTTAAAAAGCAACAACCAGGAGTTAAGCAAATGCTGCTTTCAATAGCAATTGTTTTTACAAATGACTTTAAAAGCACAAAGCACTGCAATGTTTTAATAAATGTATATTGGAAAGTTGCTCAGAATTATGTTTTCTTGTATTAGGCACATTTTTATTTTGGGGTTGACTTGCCCTTGAGTGAATGAGATTATTTGCACAGTGGATAGAAGGGAAATTTGCGTGACAGAAACTGTGGGTTTAGGCGTAAGTGAACAAGTGCTGTCAAATGCAGGCAGCTCCGTATTCAAGGAGGAGGCTGCAGGTCTCTGTTCTCTAAAACAGATAACTGAGACATATGGCTATTCTGCAATAGCATAATATAGAGTGCAAAAAGCTTTTTAAATGACCCTTCATGCCTTTCTTCCAAACTGGCACCATTTTTTCTGTGGTGCGTCAAACATTTTAGGTAATGCACAAACACACACAAAGCAGAGAGTAGGCAACTGGAGTTGTGTGTGTATAATACGAGGTTGGACACTGAATATATGGGGGTGCAATAGGAATAGAATTAGAAGTCTTGCACTTTACACCAGTAATGCACTGTTATTTGATACAGAGCTAATACAGATTGTTGGGTTAGCTGCTTTAGTTAGCCAGCAGATGCCTAAATATAGGGACTGCCAATAGTGGAAAAGGAATTGAGATATTCATAAAATTTAGTAAGCATAAAACTTATTACTGGTTCCTTTTTTAGAGATAAGTTGATACGAGTGCTTTTGTCATATAAAACTTTGGGTTTTATTCAACATACATAAATAACAGGACAACAAATAGAAATTGTTTACTCTGACCTTAAAGGGGTGGTTCACTTTTAAATTAAATTTTAGTATGTTATTTCCAATTTTCCAATTGGCCTCTATTTATTCTTTTTATAGTTTTTGAATCATTTGCCTTTTTCTTCTGACTCATTCAGCTTAGAAATGGGGGTCACTGACTCCATCCAAAAAGAAATGCTGTGTGAGGCTACAAATTTATTGTTATTGCTACTTTTTATTACTAATTTTTCTATTCAGGCCTCTCCTATTCATATTCCACTCTCTTATTCATATAAGTGCTAGGGTTGCTTGGGTAATTTGGAACTGGAGAGCTGCTGAATAAAAAGATAAATAACTCAAAAATCACAAATAATAAAAAACTAAAACCTATTGAAACTTGTCTCAGTATATCACTCTCTACATGAAAGAATATTACTCTCTACATCACCTAAATGTTAATTTAAACATGGACAACCCCTTTAATACTGTGAACAAATGTGTTTATTTAAGATGGTGTTCTCATGTGATCTTTTTTTTTTTAAACAAAGGCTAGACTGTCATTAGGTAAGATGATGATGATTTTAATTTTTGCTTTTAATTTTGACTCCCCAATCACAGGAATTACTAACTCTGTGGTTTTAATTTCTTAAATGATCTATCCCACCTGCATACTAATTAAGGTTTGTAGATTCTTCTACAGGACAATGGGCAGATGAGCATTTGCTATTCAAGCAAATCTCCATTGTTTGTTCATCTAATTGACTATAAGCATTAATTTCCCAACAATTTCCCAACACTGAAGCATTTGAAGTGGATTGGGATTCAGATTCAAACTGGATTTCTATTACAAAATTAGAAGGGCATTAACATAAATTACATATTGCAATAGACCATTTAAATTTTTCAATATACATATAATCTGCCTAGTCTAAGTCATACGTTTTAATCACAAACCAAACCATGCATTTTTTATTTCAATAGAAAAAAGGCAATAATGCCCATGGAAATCTTTTAATACAACTGCCCCTTCCAAAAAGTTCTGCAGATTTTTATTTATTATTTCAAATTTATATTTATTTTAGTCCTATCTTTTAGGCTAATTGCATATGGGGCACAAATCCACCTTTTACTGCTTTCAATGCTAATCTATGGGGTTCTTCACGGTCAGGAAAGCGAGGATGTGGAATGCACTGCCGGGTGATGTTGTGATGGATGATTCAGTTAATGCCTTTAAAAATGGCTTGGATGATTTTTTGGATAGACATAATATCAAAGGCTATTGTGATACTAAGCTCTATAGTTAGTATAGGTATGGGTATATAGAATTGAATTAAAAGTAGGGAGGGGTGTGTGTATATATGCTGGGTTTTCATTTGGAGGGGTTGAACTTGATGGACTTTGTCTTTTTTCAACCCAATTTAACTATGTAACTATGTAAGCAGATTCATAGAGATGTATGAGAAGCTCTTTGTCTATGGCAGACCTGGTGGTGTCAATGAGAGATGTCACCTGGAGTGGCAATTCACCAGTCACTGCTAGGTTTGCCATAAGCAACGAGTCAGAATGTCTAGTTTGATATTATCCCTTTATGGGAAAAACAGAACCAAAAGGGTTCAGCCACAATACATAATGCCTACCTGTTTTGTATACATTTATGATAACCTGTTTATTGGGTTTAATGTTAAAGGAGTGGTTTGCCTTTACATTAATTTACAGTACAATGTAGACAGTAATATTCTGAGACAATTTGCAATTAATTTTCATTTTTATTTTTTTGTGGTTTTTGAAATATTTTGGATTTTGTCCAACAGCTCTCAAGTTTGGAATTTCAATAGCAAGCTGGTTGCTGTGGTCCAATTTATCTAGCAACCAGGGCAGTGGTGTGAATGAGATACTTGAATATGAATAGAAGAGGGTCTGACTGGAGATATATTGTAAATTGTGTTCTCACAGAGAAATAGCTTTTGGCTGCTTGGGTCAGTGATCCCACCCATTTGAGAGCTGGAAAAAAGAAGAAAAAGAAGGCAAGTTATGTAAACCACCAATAATAATAAATAAATACTGTGTAGAGCACACTGCAGAGCATCTACTCTAATAATATAACGAGGAAGACATACAGGGGCAGATTTATTGAAGTTGAAGTGGAAATTCGAATGTTTAAATTCTAATTTAGAGGTTTATTAGAAAACTAGAATTAAAATAAAAAATAAAATTAGATAAAATTCGATATGTATTAGCTCTTTAAAAATTAGACTTCGACTATTCGCCATCTAAAAACTCCCATCATCTCGAAATTTGACCCTTGATAAATCTGCCCCTTAGTGTATGTTTTGGAGTGATTCTAAAAATGCTAAAGAGACCTGCATAAATCATCAATAACATGCAAATACTGCACTGATTTATTGTGCATTATAAATGATGTGCTGTGAATTAAACATGACATGGGTAATGTAATAATGTAATCATGCCTTTGTGATAAGATGGCATATTGTGTAAATTATTCATAATTATAATTGCAATAGATTCCTGTTCCTTGCAAAATATTCTTAATTGGCTTTGTTGTTTTTTTTTCCATTCAAGTTTATTGACATTGACCATATTAAATGTCATATTTTATGAGATTTTATTGACATGGCCAAGACCCACTGGGCAACACCTGACTGCCTCTTTTTGTGTATTTGGCTAAAGTAGTATTAGCAAGCAACAACCAAATAAGCTTCATTTGGCATTTTGGGATATATGGGACCTGTTACCCAAAATACTTGACCATAACTTGGATCTCCATAACAATACGATTGTTCTGCCTCCAGTGAAGAAAACAATTAAAAAAAAATGTGAATTATCTGATGAAAATGAAGGTTATGGGATAAGGCCTTCTGGGTTTCTGGATAATGGGTTTCTGGATAATGGATTCCATACCTGAATCTGCAGTGCCGTGGACCTGGAGTTTCCCGGATACGGGACAGTTCATTTGTAGCAACATTCCTTATTAGTCTGCTAATGATAATTTAGACCCAACAAGATTGCTTTGCCACCAATATAGATTTATGCAGCTTAGTTAAACCAGATACAAGGTACCGTTTTATTATTACAAAAAAAAAGGAAATTGTTTTTAAAAGTTCAGTAATTTAGAGATTGCTAAATAGCAAGTTTCCAGAAAATGGATCCCATACCTGTACATTTAGTTGGTCAAAATAACAGTGATCTTGCACATTAATCCACACACTGGGGCTCATTTATCAACACTGGGCAAATTTGCCCATGGGCTGTTACCTATAGCAAACAATCAATGATTACCTTTTGAAGCCAGCTGCAAGTAAAACAACGAAAGCAGCATTTTGAATGGTTGACATTGGTTACTGGCCATGGGCAAATGTGCCCAGTGTTGATAAATTACCCCCACTGAGTGGCTTCCAATAGGATCTTTAAGGGCACCTATGGGAGGAAAATCATATTCACCACCAGATATTATTTTGTGCAAGAAAATGCTCATAGCAAGTGCTACAATATGCCATGTCACATGCTCGAGGGAGTCTTCTGACAGCTAGCTTTAAATTGCCAGATGTCAATTAGTTTCACTCCCCCCCACCGAAGGGAAGAAGTGGATAGTGGATGAAATTGGATGAAAATGATCCAGTTAGCCAATCATGTCCCATCATTTGTGGCCAGGTACTATATATGCAATTGGGGCTACAACACTAGAACACAAGTGGAGCTTAAACAGCTACAAGAGAAAGGTCAGAATGGGTAAAATCCTGTGTTTTAACAAATCCAGTTGACTGCACCAGAACACCTTGCCTATCTTCTGGCTATGTTTGAATGGCTGCTGAGGACATATGATTATGGTACCTGTTGTCCAGAATGCTCGGAACCTGGGGTTTTTGAATAATGGATCATTCTGTAATTTGAATCTGCATACCTTAAATCTACTAGAAAATCATGTTAATGTTAAATAGACACAATAGGCTGGTTTTGCTTCCAATAAGGATTATTATATCATAGTTTGGATCAAGTACAATGTACTGTTTTATTATTACAGAGAAAAAAAAAGGACATTTGGATTATTTGATTATTTAATTATAATGTAGCCTATGGAAAATGGCCTTCCCATAATTTGGAGCTTTCTGGATAATGGGTTTCCGGATAACAGAACATGTACTAGAGATTGCTCCATTATAGATAATGCTCATATTGTTACTTTTCATTATTCTAACGTATTCATTTTAAGAAACTACATGTAGTTCCCCTAACAACTATAGCAACATTTTCATTTAGGAATCTAAGATTTTCTCTTAAATTAGGTTTCCAGTGCTTTCATTAAAGTGCTCTGTGGGCTTCATGCTTAAAGTAGGTGACCTCGTTTATTAAATGTTCGTCCTTATTTTTATATGGAATTCCATGTTTAAATATGTTTTTCCGGAAACCCTGGAGAAATGTATTTTGATGAATTTATATAAACAGGTGTTTAGTGTATTTTGCTGTAAATATGAATAAAGAAATAGCAGGTTGGTTGACCTGCTGCAAGAAGAGCTTTCCTTACAGCTCCAAGTAATGGAAATAGAAGTAATATGTTGTTCGTACCTTTGAGACCTTGCTGAAAAAAGATGATGAAGATAAATGACAAATGGTTTAGATTCCCAGGCAGGTTAAGACTGATGAGCATATGTGCCTTCAGCTACAATAACGGCTGGCATCATTCTTGGCGTTTGATTGCAGAATCCTTATTTTGCTTATATATAATGCAGACTAGTATTTCTTTGTCATTACTGTGTAGTAACTGATTTCTTACAAATCTACACTGAGATATAATACAGTGTGCTACAGATAATGCTTTACTGAGATAACAAGGCAAAAACAGGTAGGGGATCCGTTATCCGGAAACCCTTTATCCAGAAAGCTCCGAATTACGGAAAGGCTGTCTCCCATACACTCCATTTCATCCAAATAATTCATATTTTTTAAAAAAATGATTTCCTTTTTCTTTATAATAATAAAACAGTACATCGTATTTGATAAAGTTCATCCTTATTGGAAGCAAAACAAGCCTATTGGGTTTATTAATGTTTACATGAATTTCTAGTAGACTTAAGGTAGGAAGATCCAAATTCCAGAAAGATCCTTTATCCAGAAAACCCCAAGCATTCTGGATAACACTAGTTAATGAGATATATCCTTTGCAAAGGCTCCTGGCCTGTAAAACAAATCGCTGCCATCTGTATAAAAGAATAGATCAGCATAAACTATCTCTTCTAATGTATTCTGTGAAAGAGAGAGAGGATGCATAAAAGTATAATTTTTCCACTATTTGTTCTCTAACCTTCGGAAGCGGCAGCAATCAAATCTCGCTGAGCTTTCATAGATTTTCTAATGTACTGTATACTTCTTGGGGATTTTGTTGATGATATTTAATTTGGTTGTTTCTTTTTCTTTAGTACTCGCAAGCAGTTATATTGGACAGATTTTATTGGTCTAGTAAATATGGCGAGGTTAAAGGCAAAGGCATTGGTGAAATTAATGACTGCTGCTAGTATGGTTGATTGAAGATGCAATATGAAGTGTCTGGTTTAGTTACAGCAACATTTCCTAAAATGAGGCACTCTTATCACTGTGAATACATACTTTTGCTTTAAGAGGCAATATAGGGCTTATTTACTGCAGTTGGGGGTCACACAAATTTTTTTAAAAAAAGAACTTGCATCCAGAGGTGCTCCTTAGATTTCCCTTTGGTTGTTCTTACCACCAGTGTGTCCATCCCACCTCCTGCTCCGAAACACACGCAAGTGCACCTATTGATGTCCCCACTCTGGGCTACGTCAGTAGGAGCAGATGTCATATTGATGGCAGGTGCCAAAAATGATGCTTTTCCAAACTCTAAGCAGAATTGCGTCTTATTTGTGTCAAAACACAAGTATAGTTGTATGCATTTTGGTGCAGTTGTGGCCAAAATGTGGCAATCTGGGTAAAAAATGCTATACTGTGCATACTGCACTTGCATTCGTAAATAATGCCTTATATGCACCTTCCTCCAATAGAAAATTTATTCCGGATCAACGGAAGAATTTCTTTCTATTGCAGGAAGGTGCATATAAGGTGCATCATTTACGAATGCAAGTGCAATATGCACAGTATGACATTTTTTTACCCAGATTGCAGCATTTTGTCCCTACAGTTCCAGCATAATTTCAGTTACAAGGATTGCATAAAAGGTTTGAGCCTTATGCATGGCCAAATATGTTTTTTTATTTCGAATTTTCAGATAGCTACTAATGCAGCCATTTACTATGTTTCTTCATTGCCTTTAACATGAGATAAAATCAAGAATTCATATATTGTCTTTATTACAGAGAAAAAGGAAATCATTTTTAAAAATTTTAGTTATTTGATTATAATGGAGATTTTATGGCCTTTCCTTTCCATAATTTGGAGCTTTCCGGGGGAAAAACAGATCCCATACCTTTATATATGGCAACTGCAGTGTTGCTCCTCTAGTGTAAAGAATTCACCAAATAAAAGAAATGATACGGCTGTTATAAGGTATGCTTACAGAGTCGTCCATGAACTTAAATAATAGCTGAGATTTTCTTGAGATGAGATTTAGGAGGAAACCCTTTCAGCACTATGAAGTTTAGTAACAAACTGGATAGGTTGGATCAAAGCTGAGCAATGTGGAATCTCACATCTGTTTGCACGTTCAGGTTAGACATGAGACCTCCCCAGAGATAATGCAAGAGAAAGCAGGGACAATTGAATAATCACATTCTGGTACTAGATTAATTGCTGTCATATGCCATTAAAGGCCTAAAACCATCATCCATAATTCACCCACCCCTAGAGGAAACATATGTTGCTAAAGGTTTTTCTAGATTGTCGCCAATACTAAAGCCTTTGTTTTCTGTAAAAGAAATGCACATTGGTGTTTCAGTACAGTTCTTTTATAAAACATTGTGAACCTGGGACAACTTTTATTTTTTTTCAACTAAATAAGACCAATTTCCAGTTTTTAAACTGTTTTTCACATTGGTATTAATTTTGGAAAGTCTATAAGTGAGCATCTTATAAACAGCACAACAGTAGGGACAGATCAGATAAAGATTGTTAAGCTGTAACTAGTGATTATTGGGATGTTCCGCGCAGTCATCATTCTGTTGTTATTTGCTAAACTTGGCAAACACGCGGGGAAAAAGAATGAAAGTGTCAACTGTTAGAGATTCTTTCCAGATTCTTGGTGTTCTGTCACCAGTGCTCATGCCGTCGTTATGCAAGAGTTGGCCTGGGCTTTCTTGTTTTTTTACAATGCCGCTAGACATAGCCCTCATCTCATTCTTCATTTTCTTCATGATTTTACATACATTGTTTTTCGTTAAGCTTGGGTTTAAGCTTCCCACAGCTATATATTGGCAGCGCTTACCATTTCGATTTGTTTTGGGCAGATTTATTTGAAGTTCGGGTGGTTGAAAGCCATGACTTGTGTTTTGATCAATAATTCACAAGAATGACTAATTCATGGCAGTTATTGATTTGAGTCCTGATTGTTCTTTCTGTTCCCAATTGCTTACCTCCCAGAAGTCAAATACAAGATCCTGAAACTGACATCCTTTTCAGCACAGTCAATGTGTGTTCTAGTAGCACAGGGAAACTCTAGGATATTCTAGTTATATATTGAATCATTGTGTCCCATGGATAAGCCTGGGAAGCAAAATTTAAAGAGTTCTTTTTTTTTTTTTTAAAAAAAAAAGGTAAGCACAAAGCTAGAACTAGGGGAAGGCTGCCGCCACACCGGCCTGGTACAAACATGTTCAGAAAAAGAGGGCACGATTCCAGCAAAATGTGTATCACGTTTTATAACTCAAGTGTCAACTATTACGTTACTTTGGTGCCGTACACCTTGATAAAAAAAAATCTGATGCTGCAGTGATGACTTTAAAACAACATTCCTATGGTACCCCACATGGGTTACATGGATTAAACACTTGCCCTTGGGGTACCATTTTGCCACTTTTGCCTTGAGTGCCAAAGATTTTTTTGGCCTGGCTCTGGTTCAATAATATATGGGCAGTTAGAGTGAATTATTTGGCTGTGGGTAATACAGATCCAAAATAACTAGAAGTGTAAAGCAATAGGTTGAGTACTAGTGACACTATCTATCTACAAAGCTGCTCCCCCTCACTTAATGCCATCCCCATGAATTGCTAGAGTGTTCCTACAGAAATTTGTCAACACTCATAATAACTTTTAGTTAAATGTTATAGACTGGTCAAATCTTAGCTACCGTTCAGTTGATTTTCATATTTTATTTTCTATGGCTTTTAAATTATTTGCCTTCTAATTCTTTCAAACTTGCTATATAAAATACCTGCCTGAAAGTGCTACAAAAAGTGTCCTCCCTGTACAGCTACAAGAAGAAGATCAATTACAGATTGTCCTAGTCTAGAAGAATGACATTGTCTATATCATACTAAAAGTGGATGGTGAACTACCAGTTAAAAAAGCTGAAATTAATCTCAGTAACCATGGTTTACATATGTAAGCAAGAAAAAAGTTAATGTGTTAAGCCCCTAGACCTAATTTGGGGATGAATATTTATTTGCAATGTATAATAAATATTCCAGTTCTGCCCTATGAGCAGGGCAGTCTAGGGGTAGGCAGAAGAGGCACCTGCCTAGGGCGCAACAATAAGGGGGTGCTTGACAGGTACTTAAAGGAACAGTAGCACCAAAAAATATAATGTAGTGTTGCCCTGCACTGGTAAAACTGGTGTGTTTGCTTCAAAAACTCTATTACAGTTCATATGAACAAGTTGCTGTGTAGCCATGGGGGCAGTCATTCAAGCACAGTAGATAGCAAATAAGCTCTGAAGAATCATGTGTAGTATGATACAGAGCTTATCTCTTATCTGCTGTGTATCTTGTGACTTTTCTCCTTTTTTGAATGGCTGCCCCCATGGCTACCCAGCAGCTTGTTTATATAATCTATAATAATCTATAATAGTATTTCTGAAGCAAACACACCAGTTTTACCAGTGCAGAGCAAAAGTACCTTATATTTTCATTACTTTAAAACACTTTCATTTTTTGGTATTACTGTTCCTTTAAGCATCTTCTGCCTACTCCTAGTCCGTGTTTGCTGCCCTCTTTAGCTCTCCCTTCTCCCCTCTCCTTCACACCCTCCCCTCCTTCACTCTCCCCGCCCTCCTCTCCATCACCCTCCCCATTGCTACTGTGCATGTATGCAGTCTGTAACAATCTCGTTATCAGGAACCGTGTTCAGCGATAGTACCTTAGGATGCACAGGTGGACCCTGTGGGTTCTGGTGTTCACCGACGCCCTTTTGGGACCCTGGGCTTTTTTGCTGCGAAAGCCAACAAGGAGGAAGTGTGAATAAACAACAAGTCCGTAAACAAGGTATTGGCAAGGATTTAGAAAAGACAAGGTCAAAGTTTCAGGCAAAGGGTTCAAGGCTGGTGGCAGGAATCGTAGTCAAGGGTCAGGAGTAAAAAAAACAGGTTATCAACCACAAAATACACTTGAACAGGGACAGTAAACTGAAGCCTAGCTTGGGCATTCTCAAAATGGTGGACTGGCCTTTTAAGGAAGGTTTGGTGCCAAGAATTCAAATCCGGAGCTCCCTGGTGACGTCAAGATGCTCGGCGTCAAACGCCAGCGTCACCTAGCCCCTAACCCAGAAGTGCAAACAGATGAAACCTACACCATGTTTGGTCCTTAATAATATTATATTCCCAGTATGCAAACAATTCCACCAACCTGGTTGGCAGGTTTCTGCTTCTTCTCACTCCAGGAGCATGGACATTTGAAGCTGATCTGAAATAGGCTTGACAGTTTTGTAGACCCAAAGTTTCACTGTAATCAGGAAGAAATACATAGATATATATTTTGTTAATCTTCATGTTAACCAGGAAATCAGGCTTGGTATGCTTTTGCTGAAACACTAAATAACCTATGATTTTGCTTTACACCTCTAGTTATAAGAAAGCATAGTATACAACTCTCCTTCCATGCCAGTAGCTACTGTTTGCCCTTTGCCCCGGGGTGTAATTACTGAGAAGGGAGGCAGTGTGCCCCATGTAATGAGATCCTAGCCAATCCTAGTCGTGTGACTAGCAGCTGTTTTCCGAAAAAACACTGCCAAAATCATGTATACCTGAAGGCTTTATGGCAGTGGTTATTAGGGATGTAGCGAACGTCGGAAAAAAAGTTTGCGAACATATTCGCGAACTTGCGCAAAAATGCGAGCGGTTCGCGAACGGTTCGCGAACCCCATAGACTTCAATGGGAAGGCGAACTTTAACATCTAAAAAAGACATTTCTGGCCAGAAAAATGATTTTAAAGTTGTTTAAAGGGTGCAACGACCTGGACAGTGGCATGCCAGAGGGGGATCAAGGGCAAAAATGTATCTGAAAAATCTGCCTGTGTGTGCTTGGAAGAGATAGTGTAGGGGGAGAGCTGTTAGTGATTTCAGGGACAGATGATAGTAAGTTTGCTGGCTAGTAATCTGCTTGATACTGCTCTGTATTGGAACAAAAAAATAAATAAAAGCAGTCCTTACAAGGACTACTGTTATTGCAGCAGTCAGCAGATGAGATCAGAAGCAGGACAGCTGCCCACTGCAGCTACATACAGAGCACTGCAGTAGAAGGTAGATTACTAGCCAGCAAAGCTACCTAAGCTTAAATGTCCCTCAAACCCCTGCAGACTTCTGTCCCTCCAATAACAGAGCAGTATCAAAACGATTACTAGCCAGCAAACTTTCAACTGTCCCTGAAATCACTAACAGGCAGCAGCTCTCTCCCTACACTATCTCTTCAGCACACACAGGCAGAGTGAAAAAACGCTGCAGGGCTTCGGTTTTTATAGGGAAGGGGAGTGGTCCAGGGGAGAGCTTCCTGATTGGCTGCCATGTACCTGCTGGTCTGGGGTGAGAGGGCAAAAAAAAGCGCCAACAATGGCGAACCCAAAATGGCGAACGTCGCGCGACGTTCGCGAACTTCCGGCGAGCGCGAACACCCGATGTTCGCGCGAACAAGTTCGCCGGCGAACAGTTCGCGCCATCCCTAGTGGTTATGGCAGGACGGTTCTCTTCTCAGTCTTTCATTTTCTTGTTTGTACATTATCCTTATACACTAGATGCTGTACAAGTATCCCTTTACATTGTTCAATTGCAATGAAAGAACAAGGGATTATATAAGGCATGTCATTTACTGTGGCAGAAATAATAATAGAAAAATGTGCCAAAAAAATGCCCAATCCAAGTTGCCAAATGTATTATGGACACTAACAGACACATGATTTTTCATGGAATCAAAGGGGCACAATTAATAAAGTATGAATTTTCTCTTCCTCTAACTTCACCAAAGTTTGCCTCACTATGCCATTTGTATTTTCACAAAACATTTCCATATTTATTAAATATCGTAAGTTTACTTTTTCACGAGAAATGTTGTGAATTTTCTCTTGGCATAAATTCTCTGCAAAATTTGCCAGTATATTTCCCTGTACAATAGTAGTAGGGAAAATTCTTTAGAGAAAATTAGCACGGAAAGGGCGATGTTGACTGCAATTTAAAAGTCGCTGCCCTATCTTTATAATGGAAGTTCGCCAGGCTGAACCTGGAAAAATAGACTTTGGGGAAATGGGTAACAGATATAAATGTTTGTTAAATTAGCGGATTTGAGAGCAAATTTCGCCTGTGAAATGGCATGAATGTTCTCTGGAGCTGAGGTTTCTCACTAGTGAAGTGTCTTAGTTGCCTTTGGTAAATTGGTGATGGCACTGTGAATTGTCATTTTGGCGAATCTTCACCAAAAAGCCATAATTCACTCTCTAGTAATTCTGCCCCAATGTGTGGCAAGAGGATTTTCTTTCTGTGAATCAAAAATTTCTCTGAATGAAGCCAAACCATTTTGATTTACTAATCTGGAATAACTGACTGCTCCACTTGATTCAGAAAGGATTTTGACCAAGCCGGTCGATGGCCAATGATTTTGGCTGATGCCTTTTTTTTTACTGATCAGGCTATCAATCTGCATTGTCAGTAATTGATGTAATGTGACCCTTCAGCACACAACCAGTATTGTGTCTCTGTTTTGTGAAAGGGGCAGTGGCACATTGGTTGTTTTGGTGGGCACAGTTCCCTCTTCAAAAATCATGGTCATAAAAATGCCCAGGATTTGCTATGAGTGCCTTACATTTATTTCTAATGAAAACTCATTGGAATCACTGGTGTTAACGCTCAGGGGAGAGATAATTTCCTATAAAAGCAGCATTGTGGTGCATAAACCTTGCAAAATGTTCTCTTTATATGAGTATGTGCTGAATCTTGTCTTAGTTACAGTCTCCCATCTATACCAGTTCCCAGGTAATTGCAAATTTCATGGCCCGAAATGTTTGCTGACGCTTTGCATCTGTGATCATTGTCCAGTGTACCTGGCTACTGTTTGCAGGATGAATACACATTTATATTGCTTTTCTTCAATCTAATGGAACATTCTGTGCTGTTATATGAGTGATATGTCTCTGACAGAGCAGATACACAATGCCAAGGAGGCCACACTCTATAACTGCATAGGCTGAGACCTCGCCATACATTTATTAAAGTTAGTAAATAGACCTTCTTCGTCAGGTACAATAAAGTAGTTTTTGTTTGGGGAATAATGCATAAAGGATAGCAAAGCAAATAGAAAATACACCTACTTGTCAGGATTTTTTCTGTATGGTTTAAAATGTAGAAAAAAGATAAAATCAAGGCAACATACTGCATTTTCTGATAAGTAAAATGAGCACCATGTGTTGTAATTAGGGCATTGACACAAAAACCCCCCAAAGGTTTTACAAAATAAAAACTACTTGAATCATCCATTTTATAGCCCCCTTCATCAGGAATATCATACCCAACATGTATTTTCAGGCCTCATAAATAAAAAATAAAAGCATCTCCTAAAATACTCCTAGGAGAGCACTTTCCAAGAGTTTTTGTGTAGTAGCTCAGTAATCTTCCATTCTCATGAGCCATAGGCCTTCCACTGGTGATGGCATACACAAAGTACTAGGGAGGCCATGAATATCATTGGGAGGATAACCGTATTTCTTGAGTAAAGATGTGAAAGAATCTTTTATTGTGACTCACCCATACCCACTAACGGTATCTGCAACCTGCATAATACTTCACTCAATGCCAAGTTTCAAACTGACTTGGGGACCTGAACATCTGAAGAAGAACTCTTCATGAGACTAACAAGATTGGGCAAAAAACTGCACAGAATCCTAAATCATCATGCACAGTACCAGAAATCAACTGTAGTGGTGTCAAGGTCACTTTAGACTATTGACTAGTGGGAATGAGTGGGAATGCCTCACTATCTGGAACTCTGACAGGCAAGTATGGCTTTGGTGGATACCAAGAGACTGCGGTCTGCCTAAATGTGCAATACTCGCTATAAAATTTGATGAAGGAGGAATAATGTTCCACCATAAAGACAAAACGGGCTGGCACGAAAACAGTTCTCAGTCAGAAAGTTGCTGCTTTAAAAATATTTATTACACAAATATTACATCTGCCAAAAAGCTTTACACATTTTGTGCCATTCTGGGGGCACTTAATCATAGGCAGAATGAGAAATAATGATCTGGGGCTGTTTTTTCATGGTCTCTAGTTCCAGTGAAAGCAAATCTGGTCTGTAAGGTGTACAATGCAATCTTTAATAGTTTTACTTCCTATATGTTGCCACCGTTTTGGGTATGATTACTTCCCTGTGCACTAAGTAAAGGCCCTACATAATCGTGTGACCCTAGTACTCAAAACTGGCTTGCTACAATGGGATTAAAAGAATATGCTGGGTTAACAGAGCCCTAAACTCAATAGAAGTGAATAACAGTGAGATGAATTGGAATGCTAATTGCCCAATATCAGTGCCCAACCTCATGATCTTGTGACTGAATGGAATTCCACCAACAATGTTCCAACATTTAGTGTAAAGCCTTCCCAGAGGAGTAGAGTCTTTTATAGCAGCAAAAGAAGGACCATCTTCATATTAATACCCTGTTGGACAGGTCTGCATTCCATTTTCTGGTTAATTATTATTGGATTGTAAGCTCTTTTGGGCAGGACCATCTTATACCTCTTATATCTTTATCAGTTGTTTTTTATATGTAAATGTGTATGTCTTTGTACAGAGCCATGAAATATACTGGTGTTTTATAAATATCATCAGCAAAGGCTGATATATGGATTGGAGGCTGGAATGACAAATCTTGCTTCTTTATAGTCCCTAATGTTAAAGGGGAGCTCCACAAAAACATAATTTAAGCTTTTTGAAAAGTAAACATAATTTCAAGCAATTTTGCAATATACATCAATTAAAAAATATGCAACTTTTCATGATTTTTAATGGTTTTTGACAGTTCCCTAAGCCTAGCCCCTTGCTCTTCTGCTGATCTCTCTGACTACTTTGCTGAGCTAGCCGACTACCAGCCATCTGTCCTCAGCCTGCATCCTCCAAACCCCACAATTCCCTGCACTGATTTCAATAAGGAACAGAACATCATAGTGCAATGCATTGTGGGTTATGTAGTTCCTGCATGCTGTCTGTAAGCTGTGGAGAAGTTGTTACAATGTATAACATCAGTGTTTTAGTCCCTCCTTCCCTGAACGGATTTCAAATGATGCAGAAAGAGAAGAACTGTAAACCAGCTGGATTGTAGCATAGAAAATGGCATTTATTCATACTTTTTGAAGAAACAGGTAACTGTGATGGGTATATTAGGGGTTTCAGTGTTATGTGGGCCTCTTTATCAAATTTTGGTTTGGAAAAATTTGATAAAGAGGCCCACATAACACTGAAGCCGGAAGTTCCCATTTGGAAGCCGGAGTTCCCATTTAAGCAACACATATAGTATGCTGGATATTATTCAGTATGTTGGTTTTTGTTAAACAAGGCCAGTGTAACATTTCACATGGGGCACCATTTTCATCTTTTGAAAGAAATATCTAAAAAAAAGCAAAGTATGCATATTCTCCATCCCTAATGCTCACAATTGAATGTTTTCACATTTTGGACTAAATTGTGTATGAATTAAAAAAAGGAGAGAAATATAGGCATGAATAGTGCTGTGCTATCTTCAGGGACACCCGCAGCAGCCACCGGCTCCTTCAATCCGTGCGCATCTAAACCTACACGCGCATCTAAACATCTTGCGCTGTAATTCAAATATTTAAAGGACTTGACCTACCACTCATTGCCCAATAGATTTTCATAGTTCCTGGGTGCGATTCTTAATGTGTTATTCTGTTCTTGACCTTTCATGTCCCTGACCTTGTTTAGTTTGCTGCCGCTCCTGACCTATGCCTGTTTATTGACTACTCTCTCTGATCCTGTTTCTGTACTGCGATATTGGTGTTATTGACCCAGCATGTGACCTCAACTACACTCTCATGTCCTGAATTTGTTCTGCGCTGCCTGAATGGTATAGATGCAGCCTGTCCCTTGACCACTCTCCTTGTTCTTTTTGTAAACATTTGGTTCCCTTGCCTGCCCAGAACTCCAAATGCGAATGGCGGCTGTTATAGACGGAAGCGTGAGGTGAGTCTGGGACCTTGGGGTCTGTTCTGAGTTTGGGATACCATACATAACAATTTATTTGAAGTCCAATTTATTGGTGTTAGAGGTTTTTGAAACTACGGTTGAACTCTATTCCTCTGAGATGAAGAATGCCATGGAATATAATGAAATATCGGAATATAAAAAGTAGGAATCGAAAAAGATGCTGAATTATGCTCTAAAAATGTGGAAATCTCTAAAAATTAAAATCTTTTGTATAATTACTAGCGGAAAAAAAAAGAGAACCTCTGAAAGTCAAAATTGATTGAAAGTGGGCCAATAGGATCAGCCACCTCTCCTATGGTACGTCTCCAGCTTTTACTTGGCGCAGTTTTGTATCAGAGGTTTTCATGGTTATATGCTTAATAAATCTTAAATTTTTAGAGGTTTAGAGAAATTACAAAAATGCGATCTGTAAATAAAAAAAAAAGAATTTTAGTAAATTTGTTCCTTAATGTAGGTCTTGGTATAACAGACAAAAAAGAAACACTTCAGGTGAATATTATTCTTCCAGGGTGTTGATTTATTCAGCCCACGTTTGTTGGCTAACAGTCTGAGAGCCAGATCTAATGATATTCCGAGTAGGGGTCCGGCAGTGAGGCAGAGCGAGAGTTAAGTCTGTGCCTGATGTATTGTGGAGTGGGTGTCAGAGGGAGGCTGAGCTGCTCCTCCCTGATTCCCTTTTACACAGCAGCTGCTTTCTGCTCTCCCCTTGTATCGCTGCATCTCTGTCTCCTTTATTTTCCTTTTTACTCTCTATTGAAATCTCCAGCCTCTCTACAATCTCCTGATTTCCCAGCACCTGTAGCTGCGATTGGCCCTTCTTTGGACACAACGGATAGAATGGTAGGTTATAGACGATTAATTCTAATATTTCCGAGCATGCTGTGGTTTTCAGATTTCTGTTTTGAAGGGGGCGGTGTTGAGTATTGGGGAACATTGGGAAATGCAAATGTCAGAAAGCACTGAGGCTTGAATATTGTGAATAAGAGTGTTCTGTAAAGCTGCGATTAGCTGCCGCCTGCATTTAAGAAGCCTTACGCTAAAAACAGATTGAGTTGAGCTCTCTCCCTTGCTCATGCGAATGTTATGTCTGGGTGTTTCCATCCAGCTGGAATCTGAGATGGAAATTCTGTAGAAGGCAGCCATAGATGACAGAAATATGTACATTTATGAATTTCCTAACACCGGGGTGCTAGTGGCTCGCCTGCTTTGCTTTTTTCCTTATGTCTCTTTGTGCAGATAGCAATGTGGATGTAGAGGACACTTGTGAGAGAAGGGCACAGAGTTGACAGGAACATGAGCGACGCTTATTTCATTAGTGCTGTTGCTCCTCCTTTTTCATTTTTCCCCAAATGGACCAAGGTGAAAAGGCTGTCAAGGTCTCCCGTTATATCTCCTTCTTGTATATGGGAAAGGTGTTTTATAGGACAGATGTTTCAAGCTTGTGAACAGCAACTCCCAGATTCCTAGCTAACCACTGAATAGAGTGCCAGCAGTGTGACATACCTGCTCTAGAAAGTTCTGTGCCTTGATTTGCGAGCTAGGCCTGTGCCTCGCCTCCCCTAAGCTTACAGCAAAGAACTGAAACCTTCACTGGAAGGTTTTATCTCCATGGCGACTGTTTCCTCTAGGTACCCGAAGCCTTTTCAGTGACGGTTGATATTCATAGCATTAACCTTCTCACTGTTGTCTCTGTTGCCAAGGCAATGTTTCAAGCCTGCTCCCTGAACAGGTTAATTTGCATTAGAGCCAGGCCTCAATATTATTGCAACTAAATCTTCAAACTAAAATCTATTTAAAAATCTCTGTAATTATACAGTATGTTTGACGCTTTTTCCAGGAGTGACTTCTGTCCTCTGGGAATTCAACAAAACCTTTGGCAGTGCTTAATTGATTGATTAGATTGAACCTCAGCCCAATACTTTTGTTGCTTTTCCCCATCAACTCCCATCATCCTTAGTCTCATCTGGAAGCCCGTATATTTGGACAGCCCTGCTCTACAGAAAGGAGAATTGACTCAGTTGGTTGCACCTAAAAATATGTGACGATTAAATACAGCATTTCAAAGAATTTTACACAAAAATGTATAATTCAGTAGGTGATTTATTTTTTGCCCACCTTTTTCATTCACTGTTTATTAGCGTTTAGGTGTATATTAAGTAAAGTATGCTATATATATATATATATATATATATATATATATATATATATACCGTATATATATATATATATATATATATATATATATATATATATTTGATCCCCTATGGACAGGCCATCAATCTGTCACTACAATATGGGGCTGCTGTACAATGTTGTGGGCAATCACTATTTATTGGGCCTATGGGGGCTATTTGTGTACTTGAAATGCCAGAAATACATTAAACATTTATTTTAAAGCTCTTATCTATGATTTGTGATGTTGCCAAAATGTTGAGGTCATTTTTAGTATTTGAGATATCAATGCTAGATCAACAAGAACACAGAGGGCAATAGGTTGCTGGATAGCATCATCAGGCTGGGGATTCTAGCAACTGATCAGTGCAGCTGGAGGGCCAAGATTCTTCGTTTTCATCCTCATTATCATCATTTATTTATTTTATGTATTTATATAGGGCCAGCAAGCTGTTGCTATTCTTTATATGACATTTACTTATTTTTAATCCTGGTTTGGCTGTGATTGCACATGCACAATTTTTAGTTTTGCTCACATGAATGCAAGTTTATATCACTTTGCTAATAAAAATGGCAAGGGATAAATGGTTGCAAGTGAGTAGAGATTTGCCATCATTACAGAGGTCCATCTTTTTTCATACAGTTCCTGGAGGCATCATTATTTTAGTCTCTGTTAGTCCAATATCGTCTGATTGTCTAAATATCATTTTAAGGTCTTATGTAAAATATTTTATGGTATTACAGGTTACCCCAGCAATGAGTACCTCACCAAATACTGATGCTTTATGGGAGTGTACCATCAAACACCTTTTGTTACAAAATAAAGAAAGAAAGATTCTGATAATAAAAAAAAAACCTGTAGAGGTATATGATTTCCTGCAATATTCATTTACAATTAAAAATTAAATAAAACACTGGGAAAGATTTCAAGAACAGAACCTGTGTGTTTTATAAGAAAGGAAAGTACAGGCTAGAGAAATGATAGAATATACGGAATTTATTGAACAAGGAGCAAGATTTATCAGAAGAGAATGGCTACATTGTGATGGTGGTGAGAAGTAATGAAAGAAAGCACTGGCTTTTGTGAAGGGGATAACTAAATAGAATAGCCCTCTGGCAGATGTTTGAGGCTTTATACAGTAAGGCCTGAAGCACATGTGTGTTTGTGTATAGTGTGGCAGCTGCAGCAGTCTGCATGTATCTAGCTAGCAAACTGATATCTAGACAATCTCTGAGGCTGGCAGTAACCATGAACACATAAGCCTGTCTTTAAGGCAGAATCCACCCTCAGTCAGAGAAGGGTTAAATGGGCAGACTGGAAGTACCAGTTGCTCTTTTATGCTGACAAATTCTCTGCTTCTTTGGTTAAAATCTAAAAAGTTCTCTGCTTTTTATTGCTAATCACGGGATCTGTTTAACGTCTGAAATTGGTCTTATTTAATTCATGCATTTGTTTATGAAACATGCCCATACTCCTTTATTAAATAGCTCTACTGTACTTTATCCAATTCAACCTGCAAAATAATCCTTATAATAATAATCCTTATAATAGACTTGTGGTAATTGTATGATGGAGACATAAATATAAAATGGTTCTAAATGAGAATTTTAATGCCCCCCAAATATGGTTCCACAAGAATTTCCTTCCATGATTGTGTTTTGGGGGGGGGTTACAAACTGTCTGGTAATGTAAAATAAGGGACTTTCCAATCAGTTTTAGAACAGGCCGACATCATTTGGAAGGGGTATCACCTCAAAAGCCAACCTGTCCTCCTCCATATGTTATTGTGATTCAATTTCCAGGGGGTGTAGGGAGTTGTAGTTGATCAGAATCAAGCAGACCTACAGTCAAACACTATTGGAAGTTGTCTATTTCATTATTCCTTCAGAGCATTGAAGTGAATGACAGCCATGGTTGTGGGAATGGGAATGGTAAGGAATACTCCAACAAAAGTCCTTTTAATGAAGTGAAGGGGGAGGGTAACAGAGACTGTGTCAGTAATTGTAGTGAGTGAGCAGCGAGCAATGGACATTGGATGGCTTAAAGATAACCATTCATCACTATACGACACAGTGGGCTTGGGAGGGGCTGGTCCTGACACACACACACACTCACACACTGCGGCAAAGGCTGCAGAGGGAACCAGGAACTGCAGAGTAAACCATCGTCTCTGTAATAAAAGGCAAATCCTGTTGTTTTAAAAATCATCTCATCTCAGCTTGTTAAATGCATTGTTATCTGTAATTGTAACAATAGATTAAGCTCCAACATTCCCTTCCAAGTGTTCTGGCAGCCTGTCTGTAATGTGCACCCCCATCAGCCTGTTGGCAGATTGATACATATGTGTCTAGATAATAAGTACTCTCAATATACATCAACATTTGTGCCTATGGCAGCTGCTAGCAATGACAATGACAAAGTGCTCAGCACTGTTGATGTTTTCACTGTCATTGGCTGGAGAAACTATAAGGAAGACCCACCCATCCCCAATATTGGAACAGAGCCCTTTCTATCCCATTAAATTTACAGTAGTGATGAAAGTAACCAAATTCCAAACATATTATACCCTGAACGTTATTACCATAATGTATTAACAGCATTAGAGAACTGACTTATGATTCCCAGAATCACTTTGTTACAAAACGCAAACGCACCCTGCCCTGTTTTATGGGCCACTGCACATTATTAGGCATTGGTTTTGTCTAAGATCAGATGAATATGTAACTGAAATATGGAGCCTGAAATTCTTCAAGTCCTCCACATTTTGATAATCTATAACTTTTATTATGCCCCTGTCATTGACATGAAGAATGGGTTTTCTTAGCTTAGTTTAAATATCATCTATCTATTTATCATCTATTTATCATATATCTACTGATCTGTTTATCATCTATTTATCCTCTTTCTATCATCTATAATCTATCATCCATCTAATGATCCATTTATCATCTATCTATTTATCATCTATCTATTGAACTATTTATCATCTATATATCATCTTTTCTTGCAGTGTTTGTAAGGCTTTAAAGTATTCTAAAGTGCTGATCACCCTACTGCAATAAAATAATGCCTATACATATACAAATATCTGGTTAGCATTTATCTATTGATCTGTTTATCATCTATTTATCATCTATCTATCGGTCTATCTATCATCTTTTCTTGCAATATTGGTAAGGCTTTAAAGTATTCTAAAGTGCCGATCACCCTACTGCAATGAAATAATACATATGACTATACAAAGTATCCAGATACCAACAGCTCACTCCTAACCACAGTTATTAATCTGAAGGTGGTGCTCCCGTTGTTGCTCTAACAACCTTTTATCTTCTTGGAAGGCTTTCCACATGATTTTGGAACATTGTTGGTGGGATTTGCTTCCATTTCAGTCACAAGAGCATTCATGGGGAATTATGTCTGGGAACAGGTCTTGCTCAGACGGAGTTCCAAATCATCTGACAGTAGAGTTGAGGACAGGGCCTTATGTAGGCCAGTCAGGTTCTTCCACTACCATATGGTTCACAAACTGTTGCCACAAATTAGGAAGTATGGAATTGCCAAGAATGTAATGTTGCTCACCAACCCCTTGGATATTGCTCTCAGTGGCCTCAAAGCAGGTGCTTATTTTTGAATTTCTGGTTTCGAGGGAAGTTTTGGTTGTATAAAAACCAGGTGTACTGGCAATAAGAGCCTCCTGTGGCCTATCGGTCCACATAGGGGCTAACAAATAGCCTATCGCAACCCTTATTTGGCATCCCCAGGAACTTTTTTCATGCTTGTGTTGCTCCCCAACTCATTTAACATTTGAATGTGGAGACCCGTGGTGTAACCTTAAAGTTTGCTTTTACAGAAGCCAGAAGCTGTAACCCAAACAATGGAAAATAGTCTCAGACCATTACTCTTCATCCACCAAACATTGGCATTATGCATTCTGGTAGGTAGTGGCATCCACCAAATGCAGGCTTTTCTGTCAGACTGCCAGGTGAAATGGCATTTATCCCTCAAAAAAATGTTTGTCCACTTTTTGTCAACTAGTGGTGACCTTTTCACCACTCCAACCAAAGCCTGGCATTGCACATGGTGATATCAGAGTCGCTTGTCTTTAATCATCCATAAATACATCCATGCTCCCAATGATTACGGTAGTTCTTGTACTGATATTGCTTTGCTTGTACTTAAAATGTAAAACATTGCATTACAAACCTTCTGAGATACTGTCACCTGTATATACAATAATAACAGTGGTGTTTGTTACTTTTTGTAATGATGTCTCAACAAGGTGAGACCTTTGATGACTGTAATAAAACATTTAAGGCCTGGGTAAATTGTTTTTAAACCCTGGTCATTTGCTTCTGTTACCGGTAAATAAATGACACTCGAAATACATGATTAGGGAGGACTTCTAGGATAATGCCTAGGAAAAGACATTTAGAACTGTAAATGCACAGCAGTGAATGGTCTGTGGTATTTATCAGCAGGTAGATGTAGAGTAGAGATTTCCCTGACTGCAGAGATGCTGATCTCCTGTGCTCTAGCTTTCAGTAATCAAAACTCTCTTTATGGAAATATACCTTGCCCCAGGGAGCCCTCCAGACAACTGATCTGCCGACCAGAAATGGAACTCAACAGCTGTATTATAGCAATTATATATAGAATTATAGCACCAAGAGACATAGAACCCTAGGAACCACTAGGAACCCTACAGAAGGCAAGGGAGTCAAATGTGACAGTATAACTTTGAGCTCTGCAGCATATGCATGACAAGCCTTTAGTACAGAGGAGACAACTGCTGGTATCGAGCCTTAGCTTTAGTACAAGCATATAATCTAATATGCATGTCCTCTGTTGTACAAATCATACAAAAGTATTCAACATCTGAAAACAGTATAAACATTGCATTTCTTAAACGGACAAGTAAAATGCAGTCAAATCTGCTGAAAGGGCCAAAAGGGATCCTTTCTGTGCCTGTAGCACTTAGCAGCAAATTGACATTATCATCGATCTTTTACAGATTATGAGTTAATTCTTCTTCCCACTTGAATGTAATCAACCTGTAGAAGCATTTATCTTTCTATCTCTGTGTTTATTGAGCTTTGCTTTTCCTTTTTTAAGAAGCAATGTGGTTTTAAGCTTTATCATCTTTTTTTAAATCAGATTACCCTGCATCCAACGCAATGTCAGTCAGTAGGTTAATTAACTGAGCTATTCCTGTACCATAGAAACCAGTCCAATGCAATTGTGTTATGGAGTGCATCTTCACTTCATAATTATGCCCACGTATTTTGAAAATGAATAGAGCTGCTCATTTTCAGTATTCAGAATTCTTAGAGGGTTATTTATTAAAGTCCAAAAGTTTTTTTTTACTATAAAATCCAAATTTTTAGTGCAACAAAAAAACGAGATTTATTATACCCAGAGGCTGCAAAAAGTTAGAATCCGAAAATACTCCATCTTCAACTGTCCAAGTCCTGTTGAAGTCAATGGCAGAGGTCCTATTTGCAATTTGAAGATATTATTGTCTGCGCCGGTTCTTGTACGATAATCTGAACATTTTGGGCTTTTCTGCCAATTTCACAAAAAAACTGACTTTTCTGGTGTCAAATCCAAAAAAATTCAGTTTTTAATGCGACAATCAGAAAAAGCAGCGTTTTTTGTAGATCAGGGTTTTATATTGATAAATAAGAGTAAATCTTGGATTTTAGTTTGGTCATACTTTTTTTTTATTTAAAAAAATCAGAAAAATTCTGATTTTGATAAATAACCCCCTAAATGTTATAAATTGAAACTGTTAACATATATATTTGGGTTAAATATGTAGACCGTATTAAGTTTCATGTATTAACCACTCTGCACTGCATCCATCAGGCACAGAAGGGGTTATGTCGAGGAAGGCTGAAAGGGATTTAGTCCCCAATTGTATTTGCATGTCTATGCTTTCATGAGGCAGAGCTTATTTCCAAATGAATTAGGTTTAGTGGGAACATTATGCATGACATCAGCCCCCTTAGACAATTAGCTCTATTAATGCAGTGTGTCCCAGCTTCACCAGTGAGATTCAGGAATGGTGCTTTCCTTATACACTTTCCTTTGTACAGAGAAGTATTGCTGGACATTATTGCATATGCCTTGATTTTATCAGAATATACTTTCCCTTCATGGTCATAAGTGATACTTTTGGGGGTTTTGTGCACATTGTTTCTTCCCATCTGTAGGGTATGAAGTATTTGCTCATTGACAAAATAAGCACAATATAGCATTTCAACATTTGAAAGTGAACTTTCATTAGCGTTACTTTCTTCCTAGCGAAACTTTTTTTAACACATTTACACTTAGGTCAATTTGAATAGGGCGGGTACATATAAGTCACATATATATATATATATATATATATAGATATATATATATTTATATATATTTCTTTATTAGTGATGTTGTTGAAATTGCTTGAAGTGGCCACTTATTATTAAAAAGGTCCAAGGAAGCAAAATAACTTTGATGAATTTGCGGAGTAACAATCTTTTGCCTGAGCGAAAATTCACCTGGTGAAAGGGCAAGAAACTTTGTAAGCGCTGAGCTCTATCACTGATAATTTGTCCTTTACATCTTTTAGTAAATCGCGATGTCCCTGCGGATTATCTTTTTGGCAAATTAGACCATGCCCAAAAGATCTCTCCTCCCTTCAGTATGCACAAAAGCCTATTCAGTTTATAGTTAAATTATGATTCATCACGTTTCTACATTTTTGGAGAGAAATTATTCTTATGCTTACATGTAGAGAATCAAAAACATTCATTTTAATATCAGTGTCATATTTACTGATATCCATATACAAAGGACTTCTTAGTTATGTAAGGCAAGTATTGCTGATATAATAAAATTGGATCCAGTATAACTGATTTCACCAGCTCTGAAATGGATAACAAGTATATAATATTAAAATGAAATTCAAAAGTTAAAGCTTTAATGATCCTACGTGGCATAATATAAACATACTTTATATACTTTAAAAAGAAAGGTCGATGATTTTCATTCATCAAGGTTATAATGTGATAAGTGTTAAAGGGGTTGTTCACCTTTGAGATAACTTTTAGTATGACGTAGAGAGGGATATTCAGAGACAAATTGCAATTGGTTTTTTAAATTTTTTATTATTTGTGGTTTTTAAATTATTTAGCTTTTTATTCAGCAGCTCTTCAATTTGCATATTAATCAATCTAGTAACCAGGGTTCAAATTACCCTAGCAACCATGCATTGATTTGAATAAGAGACTGGAATATGAATAGGAGAGGCCTGAATAGAAAGAGGAGTAATAAAATGTAACCATACATTTGTAGCCTTACAGAGTATTTGTTTTTTTACAAGGGAGTCAGCGACACCCATTTGAAAGCTGCAAAGAGTCAGAATAAAAAGGCAAATAGCTATAAATCTATGAAAAATAAATAATGAAAGCCAATTGAAAAGTTGCGTGGAATTGGCTGTTCTATAACATAATAAAGGTTACTTTAAAGGTGAACCACCCCTTTAAGTAACTGGTCTTGTTGAGTCATATTGAAAAGGTTTTACCTCATCCCAGCAGTTTCTTTAGTTCATCTGGGGGTAAAGGTGCTAAGAGAACCAGTTGAGGGGGTAACAGTGTTTTTTTTTAAATGCCCCCCCGTCATCGCTAGGCCACACGCACTGGGAAGGAGTTCCTGGTTTGAGCAGCCATGTTGGGTCACACACATACACATTGTGAGTGAATGTTGCAACTCGCTCATTATACGCATGTGCTCGGACTGATATGGCCGCTCTCACCAGGAGCTCCCTCCCGATGCAAGTGTCCTAGCACTGTCAGTGGGCAATTTAAAAAACAAACAAACTACTGTTACCCCCAACTGGAGTGCGGGCTCTATTAGCCCACACCTTGTGTTAGGGATAATATATTTAGCCAACAGGTGCCCTTTAACTCCTGGTTGTTACTTTTTAAACAGTGTTGCAAAAGTCTTAGTTTCCCAGCAAAGACAGGTCTGTTAATCAGCTTCCTTGTCTTACATTGTATCAACAGTCTGAGCAATCAGGGCAGAGAATAGAAAGGGACAGACAAACACTGCTTTCAATAGAAATACATATACAGTAGAACCCCATTTTATGGTTTTCAGGGGACCAGGAGAAAATTATGTAAAATCCAGGAAACTGTAAAATCACAGAAATGTGTTAAAGTAACCTTTTCTTCAAATACTGAAAGGATATAAGCACAGGAGTCCTTTTTACTTTGATATACAATATTTACTGTGTTAATAACAAGGGTTAAACATTGCAGTGTTAATGTTACACTATGGGGGGCATGTACAAGACTCTTTGTCAGTCACATATACAACCTAAAGCAATAAGTGATTGGTGCAGGACTGTATAATTGGAATTGACCATTTACAGGCAGGGCCATGGCAAAATATATATCTGGTTAGCATTTTAAACCTCTTTATTTCACAAATAATAACATTCATAGAGGGAAAAAAAGCAGGACAAAATGTTGATGTAAAATCCAGAAAAACATTACTTAAAATCAGGGAAATGCACCCATTGAAATGCATTATAAATTGGTAGGACCACAAATAAAAAAAACTAAAATGTGTTAAAATTTAGGGGGACTTAAAATCGAGGTTTCACAGTATAAATAACTTATGTGTAGTGAATGTATATTGCAAAGTTGCTTAGAATAAGGTTCTCTTTTATTAGAGAACAAAAATATATTTTGGGTTGAAGCTCCCTTTAAGAGAGCAGACTCCTGGAAAGTAATCTTACATCGCCAGTAAAAAAATCCAAAAAAAGGCTAGGGTTACATATTTTCCAGCACTGTACTTGCCATTAAACTTGTTATACCCCCATAGTTCCACACCTAATTTTGCCTCTGCCCAGGGCTGGATTTACATAGCAGGTGCCTCTAGGCCCGCTGTTGTTCGCTGCCCCACCCTCTCCCTTTTATTTGTTTAAATTTTCATCATCGGGACCAGAGCAATGGGGATTGGCGCATGGAAAATTAAAAATCATATCATATCTCCTGCTCATTCCCAGTGTTTCTGACCCAATGTGGGTGTGGTTGGGCAGCATACCGCCCCCTAAATTCCTGCCGCCTAATGGCCGGGCCTTAGTGGCCTCTCCACAAATCTGGGTCTGGCTCTGTCCTAATTCTGTCCCAATGCAAGCTTCCAGTGTGCCACAATACACAACAGCTCTGCCTAACCTGATATATCAGCCAAGAACCTGCTGTCTACTTTGAGCCACTGCCCAAACCCCCTGACATTATCACCCAGCTAGGAAAGGTGGCAATCCTAAGTCTAATGTCACATCTGGTGCTTTTCAGACATTTGTTTTATACCAGCACAATTGGCATCATATTTTAATTATCAGCCCTGTAGCATCAGCTTATAGGACAGGCAAACTTAATTTTCTTTATTTTCTTCTTGATGATTAACGAGGACCCCTAAGCTTAACTTCTCAACAGCTCAGAGCTCACTGAGCATGTGCGTGTCACAGACACTAAATCCAAGATGAGAAACTCCTCCCAAATTTGAAGGTTTTAATCATCATTACTATAGAGATGCCAAACCTTCAGACTGGTTCGATAAGCTTAGTATATAAAATATGCATATCTACTTTTTAGAGTCTAGTTCTCCTTTAATGGAGCTTTAAAAATCTGTGCCTTCATAGACGGGGACTTGCCAAAAGACTACACAACCACAACTGCCTAGGAGGACTAACTCGGCAAGTCATGACTCAGTAGTAGATTTATGCCTAAAGGACAAGGGACACTAAATTGATGACAGCAAGTGTACACATGTTGGACAAGAATACAACTTGAAACAGGCATGATAGAGTTCATCTGGAAAAAAAAACATTCTTAAAGGGGAAGGTGGAAGGTGACACTACCTGTTGGCCACATACAATGCATTTCCAGGCATATCATTCAGATAAATTCACAGCTGCCTCAGTTGGTTTTATGGCATCATGGTGAGTATATTATGGTGCGTTACCTTTAACTGTTTAAATGCTGTAGAAGTTCCTACAACTTAGCTTAACTGAAGAAGACTCTAGTCTAGAACGTATAAGGAAATGGCTGAAATTTTTCCTCTTTTTACAAAAAAATAAAAAATTTGTTGTGATTTTACTACACCAAAATGACAGCACATATACTCACTGACCCATACTAGCTCTAAATTAGTTTTGATTATTTGTTAGGTACTCAAATGCAATCCTATATACCATACTATACTATAAACTATCAAGCCAGACAAATTATGAAAATTATTAAAAGCCTCGATTCATGTTCTGACAGGTTATAGTGTAAGCAGTTGGTTACATTAAAGGAGAATGGAAAATCAATATTTCCAGGGGCAGATAGAGTTAAAAATAAACTGTATGTTTGGACCAGTCTTTTTTTTGTTTCATTTTCTTAAAGGTTAGACTTGCCTGTGTGTGTGGAATTGCACTGCAGCTCTATATGAAATAAAGGTCATACATTCACCTTGGCATTACTTACTATACATTCTGTGCACTTGTGACACTCTTCTGTGGTGGGGGTGCACAAAAGAGGCTCTTGAAGAAACTGACTCATCTGATTTCTGAAGATCTGGAGTGGCAGTTGTAGCTGCATTGCAGCATCTGCAAACAAACAGTGGTGATATGATGGCCTGGGCCTGGGCCAGGGATCCATTGAAGCTGGGGCCAGGCTGACCGGGCTACCTAGGCAACCCAGCCGGCCACCCCACCGCCCTGTGCGCCCAACCGCAACGAAGAGGAGGGCGGGAAGAGTGACGGAGGGGAGAGGGGGTGAGCGACGGAGGGGAGGGTGACAGAAGGTAGGGGAGAGTGATGGAGGGCGGAGAGGGACGAAAGAGAGGGGAGGGGTGAGCGATGAAGGGGAGGGTGACAGGAGGGAGGGAAGATAGACGGGGGAAAGAGATGGAGGAGAGGGGAGGGAGGGGTGATCGATGGAGGGAAGGGGGACAGGAGAGAGGGGTGGGTGATAGAGGGAAGATAATTTTAGAGGTAGTTGACCAGCGCCCCCTATCATTGCGTCCTAGGCAGCTGCCTCTTCTACCTACCCCTAGTTCCGGCCCTGTGTTTAAGTGTTACTAAACCATTCAATGCTCTGGGTCACTGTGATCTTTAACACTATGGGTCTGTCTGCGATGTTCCATTGTTCTATTAGATGCACATCACTGTGCCCTTTAATGCTGAGAGTCACTGTGCCATTTCTTGTTGATGGGTCAGTGCCATGTGATTCTGGGTTTCTGTGTGCCATTTACTGGCTGTAATGGTTTTATTAAATGCTGGGTACAACTGTACCATTGGAAGGTCGGAGTAACTGTAAAATGTTACAATATAGGCCACTGTGCCATTTAATGCTATTATTCACTATACCATGTAATGGTGTGTGCCAATGTGATATTTAATCAGTCGCTTAACTACTATAGAGCAGACCCTGTGGTCCCTGGGAGGGTGGGGTAGAAGAAGGCCCAGATTGCTGGTTTTACTGTATGGTAGTTCCCCTCCCCCGCTGGTTGCTTTTAACGTCATCACCAGCAAATAAGTGAGCAGGGAGGTCAATGGATCTAGTGTTGGCCCCCACTGAGAATTTTTTTGTAGAGGGCCCAGTCTATTGATTGTACACCACTGCATTTAGTCCTGAGATTCACTATTTTAACCCTGGGACATGTACACAAGTACAGAAAACCATAGCAACCCATCAATGAGCAGCTTATTTCAGATAGCTAAAGGTAGAACTATTAAAGCAAACATCTAATTGGTTGTCATCTGGTTGGATCTGATTTGTGTTTTTTTAGTGGTTGGTGGGCTGTTAACATCTGGCTTTACACCATACATCACCATACATACATAAGAGGAAACTTGCTAGAATTCTGTGGCCTGTTTGAAAGCAGGTGGCCTGAGGTCAGCTAGATAACATACACCTATTCTGAATTCATGTTGGGTTGAATTGGTCAAAGATATATTCTTATGGGTGATGTGATCCTTTCGTTATTAAGTGGTATGTGGTTCACCTTCAGAGTAAGGCACCGCCAGACCTTCAAACATTCACAAATCCTAGATATGACTCTGGAGAACCAATTGCTTGTTCAGTGATTCATTTATTCAGAATTGCACACGTTTTGGGCCGAGTGGCCAAGCACCTGAAGAAGGGTCACTCGGCCCGAACCATGTCGTGCAATTCTGAATAAATGAATCACTGAACAAGCAATTGGTTCTCCAGAGTCATATTTAGGATTTGAATTGGTCAAAACCTACCAACTGATTTTATGCATGTTTTATAACTGGGCTTGTGTATATGATCACTGAACTCCTCGCTAAAGTGTAACATATTTTACAGTGGGAATTATAGCTATATCATTTGTGGTAGGGGGTACATTATTAGGATTAGGCAGGTGATGATTCATTTCAGAAACATTTATATTAAAAGTTTGAATATAAAATCACATCTGATTGTAAACTTTTTTTTCCAAAGAAAATGTAATTCTAAATGTAAAAATCATTTTTATCTTACTGGGTTTGCTACCTGCATGCAGTAATGCTTTATATTTGTTTCCCTATTAGTTACACTGGCATTAAGCATCATTTTTACTGGCCAGGTGCAGGGGCTTAATTAACACTCAGCTGAAGGGGGGCGGGGTTTGATTTTGGCATCAGCTGCAATATAGTCCTAATATAACTAATATAGTCCCCTTGCACAGCCTTTACTATATTTTAAATTTTGCCACCCGTTGCAAACTAGCAGCAGACGAGGAGTGAGCACTTTTACACTACACCAATAGTCAGGTGGAAACCTTAGCCCCACAGCAAAATCTCCAACAAAACTTGAGATGCTACACTTATAGGCGTCTGGTGCCCTCTTCCTCAAGACCCCTTGTGACCTCCCTGCTGTATGGTACTTACCCCATCATGAAGAAATGTTACAGCTCCAGTTGAGCAATACTATTCCATAGCAAATGAATGGACACATTTAGCAACTTTCATAATTTTGTTAAAAACCTTCCCAATCAATTTGATTTTCAATCCTAAATGAGACTAAACTGTTGAGAACATTTCATTTAACTCCCAGGCAAGTTAGACTATTGAAAAATATTTCCAGTTTAAAGTGACACCGACACTAAAAAAATATTATTCAAAATATTAATGTACATGAAAAGTTACCTATAAGTGATGTTGATTGTTTTTCACTCATAGGGCTGCTTTTGTAAGTAATTGTTACTTGAATTTCCTAAACTAGACTTTTGTCAACCTGACTGTCAGTTAGAGTTTCTAATGCTAATGGACTCCTGCTGCACAAATATGGCAGCCTCCCCATACAGGAACATGGGGGATCAGATGGGTAATGTAAAAGCATCTGTAAATACTTTTATGGCAAAATTATAGAAAGCATGAGAAGACAATATTATGATAGATGTAAAAAAAGGTTTAATATTTGGGGGCACATTTACTAAGCTCGAGTGAAGGATTCGAAGTTAAAAAACTTTAAGGGTTTTTTTGGGTACTTCGACCATGGAATAGGCTACTTCGACCTTCGACTACGACTTTGAATCGAACGATTCGAACTAAAAATCGCTCATCTATTCGACCATTCGATAGTCGAAGTACTGTCTCTTTAAAAAAAACTTTGACTACTTACTTCGCCACTTAAAACCTACGAGCACCAATGTTAGCCTATGGGGACCTTCCCCATAGGCTTTCTATGCAATTTCTGATCGAAGGAAAATCGTTTGATCGATGGATTAAAATCCTTCAAAGGATTTAATTGTTCGATCAAACGATTTTTCCTTCGGTCGTTCGATCAAAGTAAATGCGGTAAATCCTTCGACTTTGAATTCAAAGGATTTTACTCAGATGGTCAAATATCAAGGGTTAATTAACTCTTGATATTCGACCTTTAGTAAATGTGCCCCTTGTTGTCAGTATCTCTTTAAGTGAATATGCCTTTTGTTATTCTTTTTCTTATTGCTGTTTCTTTAAGGGTTTCCCAGAACAAGTAAATTACATAGTAACATACATAGTATGTAAGGTTGAAAAAAGACACATGTCCATTGAGCTCAACTTTTTTTTTTTTTTTTATTAACTCCCTATCTGCCAGTTGATCCAGAGGAAGGCAAAAAACTCGTCTGAAGCCTCACCAATTGGCCTTAGAGGGGGAAAAATTCCTTCCTGACTCCAAAATGGCAATCGGACTAGTCCCTGGATCAACTTGGACTATGAGCTATTTCCCATAACCCTGTATTCCCTTACTTGCTAAAAAGCCATCCAACCCCTTCTTAAAGCTATCTAATGTATCAGCGAGTACAACTGATTCAGGGAGAGAATTCCACATCTTCACAGCTCTCACTGTAAAAAACCCCTTCCGAATATTTAGGTGGAACCTCTTTTCTTCTAATCGGAATGGGTGACCTTGTGTCAGCTGGAAAGACCTACTGGTAAAGCATTAGAGAGATTATTATATGATTATTATATGATCCCCTTACATATTTATACATAGTCATCATATCACCCCTTAAGCGCCTCTACTCCAGTGTGAACATCCCCAATTTGGCCAGTCTTTCCTCATAGCTAAGATTTTCAATACATTTTACCAGCTTAGTTGCCCTTCTCTGTACCCTCTCTAATACAATAGTGTCCTGTTTGAGTGATGGAGACCAAAACTGTACGGCATATTCTAGATGGGGACTTACAAGTGCTCTATACAGTGGAAGAATGACCCCCTCCTCCCGTGACTCTATGCCCCTTTTAATACAGCTCAAGACCTTATTTGCCCTTGATGCTGCTGACTGGCATTGCTTGCTACAGCCAAGTTTATCATCTACAAGGACTCCAAGGTCCTTTTCCATAATGGATTTGCCTAGTGCAGTCCTATTAAGGGTATAGTGGCTTGGATATTTTTACATCCCAGGTGCATGACTTTACATTTATCAACATTGAATCTCATTTGCCACTTAGCTGCCCAAATTGGCGAGAAGCCCTGTAGCATCTACTTGGGGCCTTGGACGACGCACTTAATCCTTTCTAGGAATTCTTTCACTTGAATTATAAAATTTGTTAGTAAGAGATTCAGAGGTCTGAAGTAACCAGTTTATTGTGCGGCATTGAAATGTTAACATTACAAAATAATAAAATTAGAATAATAATGTGGACGTGGCAGATTAGCTATAGAGAGAGAGAGAGAGAGAGAGAGAGAGAGAGAGAGACCAGGGGCCCACTTTCAGTACTATTATTCTAACTCTCCTTAATCAACCTCTATTCTCCTAGTCTCTTTTCTTTACATATTATAATCTATTAATCCATCCATTTAGCTTCTTTGTTCTCATAGAAATTGATAACCATGAAATAGGCCAAATGTTAAGAAGCAGGAGGGCCAACTGACACCTGGGGCCCACCGGGAGTTTTCTTGGTATCCTGGTTGGCCAATCCGACACGATCTATCAAAAGCACACTTTCCATTAAGATGGAACCAATTATTTTTGCTGAGATCTGGCAAGTCATAGGGGAAAATATGGTAGTGAAATAATATGTATGATTCATGAATAGTGGGCTTTATTGTTATTCACGCAAATGCTGTTATGTATCACTGGCTGGAAGAACTATGTGATTTGAATTACAGTAATAGTTGAACTGGGCTCAATTTGATGCTGACAGCAACACAAAATACCCGCATTCTTAATGAACATTCTGTATGGATACTATATAAATAAACTCACGTACCTGATGGAAATAATTATATCACTTATGGTGGTTCATTTGCAGCAATCTGGATATTCAACTGCTTCTCATGGTGTTTGCCTGATTCTACCAATGTTTTCTTGCCTCCCCAGGACAAAGGACTCTTCAGCACCGCAGCAATGTCCTTGAGACAGTAGTACTGGTGAACCCCAATGCAGACAGCATTGTGCACGAGGTAATTTTATTCTACAGACATCTATGTCCTGCCAAAGATCCCAGCACTAAGGGCTGAATTCATAGATCTCAAACCATGAGATACATTAATCTAACCAAAACAGGAAATAACTCCTCCTTTACATATAGGTTACATATAGGTTACATTTTTTTGCATTTTAACATATCTCGTTTTTGCAGCTTTTATTATTGAGTGAGAATTAAAGGGTTGGGAAATGCCAGTATGTTGGGCTAGCCCAGTAAGGCAAATCACTAACCATGTGGCTCAGGCTCAGGCTGGTGCATATCTTTTGTAAAAATCACAGCAGCCTATGGAAAAAAAGACTAAAGTCAAGTTCAATCTCTAAACCGATTGGTTTTGGTTTAGTGCTTGTATGCAGTGTTAATAAATATGTATGGGATCTATTATCTGG
This sequence comes from Xenopus petersii, assembly GCA_038501925.1. NCBI lineage: Eukaryota > Metazoa > Chordata > Amphibia > Anura > Pipidae > Xenopus > Xenopus petersii. The sequence continues at coordinate 89,277,001 of CM076677.1, forward strand.
AAATCAATTATCAAGAAAGCTTTAAAATAAGGAGACTCAATTTTCTGTTTAAGAAAACTAACAAGGCATTCTAATAAATTACATTTTGCTTGCTTGTAATTAAGCGGTTTACAAAATCTCTGCCATTTTTCATCCAAAACATGTTGCTGCTCTTTTACTTTAATTAGTGTATTCTTTACAATACAATATCAAGACAATATCTATACCATGGTTTTAAGTTATCTTAGGACATTTTTGGTGAGGAAGGACTGAAATAATTAATTGCATATAATTTACTATTATAGTACAGTTGTTTTAATAGTTTGTGCATTGTGCTGCTAATAGTCTTGTTCCCTGTACTCATAGGTACGCTCCTTGATAACAGGCTGTTCTGCACACAAACTTTTTATTCTGAGTGGCCAGAGCTCTGAGCAGGAAAGCGATTTGATCCTACAGACTGGGACTTTTACATATCAGAGATTTGAAGAGGTGTTCAGTGATCCAGAGGTTAGTTATACGCCATTCACTTTATACTTATATATATTCCAGCTTTTGCCACTCCAGCGGCTGTAGCATTACAGCAATAAGCACAACTCCAGATAAAGTACAACCAGCGGCATTTTAGGGGCTGCTGCTGTCTGAGGCAGCAGCACTGATACCACTCCCACTCCACGCTTTCAACTTTTAGCGTCGGAAATTCAGCTCTTAAAGTTGCCAGAGGTAGCTTTTTGCCACCCCTGGTAACTGGCCGCTCCATGCCGCCTGAGGCAAGATGAGAACTTTGCCTCAGGCGGCATGGAGCGGCCCTAAGTACAAAAGCTAGTTGCCTATAAAAAAAAGTACAATACCTTAATAGAATAGTGTGTGTACTTTCTATAAGTTACATTTGTTTTTTTGGACCTCTCAATCGTAATATTAAGAGAGCTCAAGGGTGTTCTTATACCTCTTCTTCTCTAGGTTTGCCAACAACTGAGTAACACCGATCCAGAAATCAAGGCTTCTCTAACAGTGTCGTGCTTGGGAGAGGGAGACTGGTGCAATATTGGAAGTTCAGGTTTTCAAGATATCATTCATATAAAGCTCAACCCTGATCTTGCCTTGCCAGAGATGGATGGTATTTCAGAGTTTGCAGACTATGTTTCAGAGACAGTGGATGTTCCTTCTCCTTTTGATCTTTTGGAACCACCAAACTCTGGTGGCTTCTTGAAGTTATCCAAGCCATGTTGTTATATATTTCCTGGTGGAAGAGGAGACTCTGCACTTTTTGCCGTTAACGGATTTAACATCTTAGTGGATGGAGGTTCTGAAAGAAAATCTTGCTTTTGGAAACTTGTGAGACACTTGGATCGCATAGACTCTATATTACTAACACACATTGGAGCAGATAATTTGCCTGGAATAAATGGACTTCTTCAGAGAAAGATTGCAGAACAAGATGAAGAGCAGTCTCAGGGTTCTACTACGTATAGTGACTGGATGAAGAATCAAATTTCTCCAGAACTTGGAGTTGTATTTTTTAATGTTCCTGACAAACTGAAAATGCCTGAATCTAGCATGAAGGTTAAAAGAAGTATTGAAGAGGCATGTTTGACAATGCAGTACCTAAATAAGCTTGGTATGAAACCAGAACCTTTGTACAGGATAGTGAGCAACACTATTGAGCCTATAACATTGTTCCATAAAATGGGAGTTGGCAGATTAGATATGTACATTCTAAACCCTGTAAAAGATAGTAAGGAGATGCAGTTTTTAATGCAAAAATGGGCTGGTAATAGCAAAGCAAAGACTGGTATTATATTGGCAAATGGAAAAGAAGGTGAAATCTCGGTTCCATATTTGACATCCATTACAGCCCTTGTAGTTTGGTTACCAGCAAGTCCTACTGAAAAAATTGTCCGTGTTCTATTTCCAGGAAATGCTCCACAAAATAAAATTTTAGAAGGTCTAGAAAAGGTGAAGCATCTAGATTTCTTGAGATACCCAGTAGCAACCCAAAAAGATATTACTGCCGGTATTCCAACAACTGCTAAGCACACTAAAATCAAACAAAGGGTAGATAGCAAGGAAAGCCTTAAATCCACCCCACGACCAAGCACAGGAAAACTTAACAAAAAGGAGGATATATCAGAAGAGCTTGCAAAGGAAATTAAAACTATACCAGCCAAGGAGACAAAGCTCGAGAAAAAAACATCAAAAGAGTATACAGATAAGCCTACGGAAAAAGTTTTAAAGTTTGAAAAAGTAAAAACAGAGACAAGTGAATCTGTAAAGGCAGAAAAGAGAAAGCTTTTAAAAGAGAAAACTGGGAAAAAATACTCAAAGGACAAATTTTCAAAACTGGAGGAAAAAAAGGATAAAGAGAAAAAGGAAATTAAGAAGGAGAAAACAGATTCAAAGAAAGATATCTTAAAAAAAGAGGACAAAAAGGATACAAAAAAAGAGGAGAAGAAGAAAGAACTTAAGCCAGATGTTAAAAAGATGCTCAAACCTGATTTAAGACCATTTACTCCAGAAGTGAGAAAGACTCTACACAAAGCAAAACTACCAAGCAAAATCAGAACAGAGAAAATAAAGAGCAAACCAGAGAAAGAAACAATGACATCAGAACAAAAATCAAAACAGCTGCAACTAATACAGAAACAACAACAGTTGACTCCTATGGCAGAACAAAGGTCAGCTATGTCATCTCCTGAAGATCTAACCAAAGATTTTGAGGAACTTAAGTATGAGGACAAACTAGATCAAATACAATATGGAGATGAAGACAAAAATATTTCAGAAATTGAGATTGCTGAACAAAGACATTTGGATGTACTGGTGGTACAAAGTCAGTTTAAAGAAGACATATCATTGAATGAAACAACATCAGATAAGAAGACTCCACTTGAGTCCCCTGATGAGGGTATAACCACAACAGATATGGAAGGAGAGTCACCTCATGAAGAAAAAATGGTATATCAGGCAGATGAGACAATGGAAATGGTTGATGAAGGTGCAGCAATGGAGGAACCCACAGACATTAATGAATATGAGGAAGAGGGCATACCAGAAATAGTGTCTGAAACTATCCCAGCTATTGAAAAGCCTGCATTGGATAGAAACAGATTAGAGTCAATGCCAACATTGGACATTCAAGATCTGGAAGATAAAGAGAATGAGGTGGACGAGAAAGGAATCTTAGATAGAAAACAGAAAGAGGAGATAACAGAACCACGTGATGAATATTTTCGTAGCACAGTGGCAGAAGAAGAAAAAGAAGGAAAAAAATGTCTTGAGGTAGTAGAAAAAGCAGAAGTGGAAGAAATGGAAGAATATGTTGAAGAAATTGGGGAGGAACTGATATCTAAAGATGATGGGGTAGTGGAATGCTTAAATGAACAGGAAGAAAACATTTCACCTAATTCTAACATTCATATCATTAATCAAGAGACGGACTTGGTTTCAAAGAACTATGGAAATATAATTTCAAAGGACACTCCATACTTGTCTGGTGCTGTAACATCAGGCACTACAGCAGATCACATTTCCTACATACATGATGAAACAATGCCTGGGTATTCTGAGACAGAGCAGACTATTTCTGATGAAGAAATACATGATGAACAGGAAGAAAGGATACCTCACCTGCAATATGATGTGGGTAGTTATGATATTTCAGTCCCTGATCATCCTGGATCCTTTGAAGCTGTACATGGCATTAAAGCCATTTCATCCTGTGAAATAACAGCAAAGGGGTATGAACTGCAAGAACCTGAAATTGTGGTTTATCCTACAAATATTGTTGCAGCTCCTCTTGCAGAAGAGGAGCATATATCCTCAGCCACATCGATAACAGAATGTGATAAACTTTCCTCTTTTGCTACTTCTGTTGCAGAAGACCAGTCTGTTGCATCTATCACAGCTCTAAAAACAGAAGAAACCGGAAAAAGCTCTTTATTATTAGACACTGGCAACGCCATTCCCTCTTCACATACTGAAGCAACACAAGGTATAGAGTACCTGCCATCTGCAGGCACTATTTCTCCAACATCTTCTTTAGAAGAGGATAAATGCTTCAAATCACCACCTTCAGAAGATTTTCAGTCACTGTTACCTGCAGAAAAATACCAAATCCGCGATCAATACTCTGCAGAGGAAGTAGAAGAAACTCATCATTTTGAGATGACAACTGAAACACAGCATTATAGTTCACTATTATGTGAAGAGAAAGACAGTGAGATTTCATACACATTTAGCACAGACATAAACAAAACTCCATCACTAATTTCTGATGAATCAAAACACTTTATACAGGTAGATTCCAGCTTTGTTGAAGGTGAAGAGAGATGTTTAAGCCCTGATGACAGTACTGTGAAGATGGCATCACCTACTCAGTCAGGTCCTACTAGTACAGGTCATACTCCTTTTCACCAGTCTCCTGTGGAGGACAGGTATGAATCAACCCAAGCAGAGTTATTTAAAGCTGCTGACATTCTATCACATGAAACAGAAGTAAATATTGTCTCTAAATCTGATTATGACAAATCTCCAGAAAATGCAGACCACCACTCTAGTGAAATGATCCAAAAAGGAGATCCAGCTGAGTCAATAAATGACATTTCTGAGGCAGGAGTTATCCTTCAAGCAAAAACCCCATTATTAATTGGCAATATAAAGGAAAATTATGCGGAAAAGGACTCAGTCATGACCAAAGATATTGCTATTTCTGAAGAAGCTGATATACTGCAGCAAACAAATTACCCTTTTAATGAGAATGCAACATTTGGTAAGTCAGAAGATACAACCTACTCTGTTGGAACATATATACAGTTTGAAGAATCACCAGAAGGCCTTACTGACAGTTTTCCCTCAGAACCCATTAAGATACAGAAAAAAACAGAGATGGATCTATTTCAGTCAGTGTTTACCAAAGAATTGCCTTGTGAAGATGCTAAATTGTCTTCTTATTTGGAGCAGAGTCCTATAAAAGATGAAACCACACCAGACAGCCCCAGCCCAGATATTTTACTGGGAGACACCAAATCGTTGTCTTTCACAGAACAAGGAAAAGAGGACGATACTTCCCTACAAATGTCTCTGATTGAACAAAGTCCCATCATAAACGAAACATGTCCAATAATGCCAGCAAAACATGAATTTTTGGAAAATGAAAAATCACTTGACTTAATAAAGCAAACAAAAGATTACAAATGCTCATTTGATGATCTGTCACCAGGATATGTGGATCCTTTACAGTCTGTAGACGAAGGCCTGACTCAAGATAAAAAACATGTAGAAAACTATGAAAAGCAGTCTCTGGATGAAACGCAGTCTCTGGACCATGCTCAGACTTTGTTTTCTACAGAATCTGGTATTCAGAAAGATATATCACCAGAACCCATTCCGGCAGTATATCCAGCAGATACTATGGATTCTGATTTAAAAGAACAAATCCACCAAAAGGAAGACAAGTTTTTGGCCCTGTCCTCTTCTAGTCCAGATGATTCAGAATCTCTTTCTTTAGCTGACCAGAAATCTCCACTAGGGATTGGAGATAATAGTCATTCATTAACACCTTCAGGAATCGAAGAACAGTCAACTGACGTAGAAAATGTTTACATGAAGCAGATGTCGCCTGAAAAAAGAGTTTGGTTTACAGAGGAGAAGGAAGACATTGACAGAGGAAGGAAAGAAAGTAAGCTACATTATACAGAACATGGAGAGTGTACTTTTCTTGATGAGGCACATGACTGGAATAGAGAATCAGCCTTGAGATCTGATTTCTCAGATCAGTCAACTCCTGAAACAGAAGATACAAATATTCAAGTAACAGAATACATACATTTCCACAAAGACACTGAATATTCAAAAGAATCAATGGACATATCTGCTGACATTCTTAGTGATAACCCCAAAACATTATGTCAAGACATAGTTTTACCCACAGATATAGTTTATGGTTCAGAAGAAACAGAAAAGAAATCCTATGTTGACACATCGTCACCCCCTGAAATTTGTTCTGGCAAGCTACCGACAGGCAGTGTTTCTGTATTTAATGAAGGTTTCTGTCTAGAGAGCTCACTTTCAAAAGCATCATTTGAAGAAGAGGAAATTAAAAAATCAATCACTGAAGAAACACAAAATTTAGCAGATGAAAATGTATACTCTTATGACAAACCTATGCATGATATAACAGATCTCACTAGGGAAATTAGTACCAGTGATAAAAATGCTGACATGCAGACAGGAATGCAAACAGTGACATTTTTGCATAAATATAATGATTCTTTAGAAGCAGGTGTACATATTTTAACAAAGGAAGAAACCTGCACCTCTTCCTCACATGAACAGACTGAAGTTATTTTTACTATTGATAAAGAAATTAAACATGAGCCCTATAAATCATCTACAAAGGAAACAGAACGAGAATATGTTGAAACTTCCTATACAGAAAGTAGTTCCTTATCTGGCTTCAACGCTGCCACTCATCTGGATGATGTAACAGAAATCATTTGTCCAAAACAAGACAAAAAATCCTCTCCAACTTCATTAAGCTACCCTGAAGAGACTAGTGTCAAAGAATCACACAGCCCTTGTCAGCTATACCCTCAAGAAAAGGACTTTAATGGGTCTTCAAAAAAGAGTGCAGCAGAAGAAAGAGAGCCAACTCCTTACCCAGGTGACAAAACATTTCAATATGCTGATATTTATGAAAAAATTGTTTCTGGAGTTAGCCATACTGAGAACATTATAGAAGAGGTAGAACCATTTAGTGCTGGCTACCTAGAAAAGGAAAACAGAGCTATATCAGCTTTAGATACACAGGAAGTTCAGGCTACTAATAAAGGACTACATCATCAAATGTATTCTAAAGAAGAAGAATCACAGCTGAAGTTCTCAAAGGAAAAGGAACTCTCTTCGCCTGTATCTCCAAAAGATATGGGTAGCATCACCACATTTGAATACACAGAAATGGAGAAAACTATTTCTGTAGCTAAAGAAAAGGCTACCGATAAAACAAATATTTTTGATTTGCAAGAAATTCAAAGTACACAGAGTGGAATTATTTCCGAAACCCATGAAATTGAAGAAGAAAGCCAGTGTGTGGCATCATCATACCACAGTCAAGATCCAACATCAAAATCTCCAGTGGAGCATGATTTCCATGAGCCATCAACGTCCTACCTTCATGCATCACATCAAGATGATAACATCAGTTCAGCCAATCTAGACAGTGACATAAAAGAAGGGAAATGTTTTACTAAAGATTCCTATTATGAGAAAACTGAGATAGAGGAAGAAAGTGCAAGTGACTCCGAATTAGAAAAAGGTGCAAAGGAGAAATCGGAGAAGGAAATATCTACTGATATGAAGACATCTGATGAGAAAGAAATACATGCTAATATAGAAAAAGAGAATTCCAAAGTATCCGATTGCATATTACATTCACAGCAAGATTATCCAGATTTTAATTCAAACGTTCATGACCAAAGCAGCACTTCACAAATTAGCGGTGAAGTATCTGTAGGGTATTCCACTTTTGACAATACAGGGTATAATATCCATGAAAATGAACAAAATAAAATAGTTGGCGATATGGACTATACATATTGCCCATTTAGTGCACACATGGATTCTCCAGATGATACAGATGAACATCACTTGCATACAGATCACCAGGAAAGATACAGATCACCACAATGCTTTTCACAGTCACATACAGAAGATACATTTTTAGAAAGCTGCATTCCTGGTCAAAGTGACAAGGCATCAAATGAATTAGAAGCTGAGCTTCCAGCACCAAAATGGGAATATTTATCTGAGGCAGCATTTTCCAAAAAGGAAACTGACAATTTACCATCTTCTGCTTTAGTGGAGCATTGCTTTGAATCATTGCCCTTCACTGGTATCAACAAATTAGGCACAGATTGTATGACTACATCAGATTTAGCAACAGGGCAACATGATGAATACCTACAAGTTTCTGAAAGGGCTTGTGAACTGGACTCCTCTCAGGACAAACCCTTGAGTTCGTTTGATCACTCACCACTAAGTCTGATTGATGAGAAACTTTCATTACCTAAAATTCCTTATGAACAATATTCTGATCTAGATGCTCAAAAAGAGGAATCTCAGAGTATTTCGGCATCATCTTCTGAGGCTAGCACACCTATTCGAAAGGATATTGCTGAAGGTTTGTATTCACATATGGTTAGTTCTTACACAACAGACACAGAAGCAACTGTCAGAAGTCTGTGGGATGTATCTCCGCTTGTTCCTGCTGATTCCCCCAAACCCTGTTTGGCAGAAGAAAAAGATTCTGCAGGAGATCACAATTCTGCTTGTTCATATGATAAGGATGATAATACATTGCCATGCAGAATAGAATGTAAGAAACCAGCTTGCATGATGAAGTCTAGTATGAGTAATGAAATAAGCAGTGATGAAACAAATTCAGTGACAATGCCATCATACTCTAGTCTTGTGCCACCCTGTCAACAAGAAGAGATGTCCACAGCAAATGGTCCCACAGAAGTTAACACCAGCCCAGAGTTTTTTCAAAACATCCAATATAAAGTAGGTGAGAGTGTTTCAGCAGGAGTAATAAAAGAAGAAAAAACCTCACCAGATTCTGACAGAGATTCATCCCCTTGCTCTGAGGAAGATACAGAGAAACCAAACCGACCATCTTCTCTTATGTCCCCAGAACATACATTTGTGTCTTACTATCCAGACTCACAAAAGTCTGAGAGAACAGAAGATCATGGTGATGCCTCTTATGAGTTTGAGCCCCGGTTAGGATCATCAAGTGAATATGAGCACATGTTGTCATCATCTGAATATTTACACAAGAAAGGGGAACTTTCTCCTTCTTTCATCAACCCAAGTCCTCTTGACTTTTCAGATGACAGCGATCTCTCACAAGATGAAGGCCATCCTTCAGTTAAAGGTAGGACACATCACGCAAATGCAAATGTATGCCATATTCAAGGCACAACAGCTGAAGAAACACCACCTACATCTGACTCAGGAACCTCTCAGTCCGATTCTGATGTTCCACCAGAAACTGAGGAGTGTCCTTCCATAACTGCTGATGCTGCAATGGATTCGGATGAAGATGCAGATTTTCTTCCTGTGGATAAAGCAATGGGGAATTCACACCACAGCAATACGAGGCAAGGTCATGATCCTCACCCTGCTCCAATGATGGATCCTCATCCTCACCCTCCTCACCCGGATGTTTGCATGGTAGACCCAGAAGTGTTAGTTAATGAATTAAACATCAGCAAAGGTGAAAAGGTGCTCAAAAAAGATCTCAAAGAGAAAAACAAAGGGGTCAGAAAACCATTAACAAAAGTCAAATCTACTTCTCCTGCTAGAAAAGCAGACTATAAACATCCCTCAACACTCTCTAAACAAACATCCAGGGTCCCAACTGATAAATCTAAAAAAACTACAACTATAAGGAAAGACAAGGATACTACTGAGAAATTGCAGAAACCAAGAAGTCCATTGCAGACACATTTTTCTAGAGGGGAAGAAAAAGAAGATGTCTCTAAAGGCAGTAATACTAACAAGATGTTTAATGGCATCAAGTCAGGTACAGGTAAGTCCATACTCTACTTCTGCTGTATAAGTGCGATTTATGACACACATGCAATTGTGAAGTGCTCAAAAATTTAGCCCATCTATTTTTGACACAGAAAAAATGCAATGTGGAATCTTTTAATTTTAATGTGCAATTTTTCAAATGGGCGTTCATGCTCAGTGCTGCTGCTGAAGTTTGTTGCACTCTAACACTCCATTGAAACTGTTTGTGTTTGACTGCACATATCAGATGAACACATTTAGAAGAATTTAAACATATGTCTACTGTGATAAATGTGTAAGTTTTTTAACATTTTGCTGATGAGTAAGAAAAAGTGTTATAAATGCAAAGGAAGAGAGAACTGCTGGGAGTATTGAAAAACTTCAATGTAAAAATTCACCATCTAAAAGCTGACTTATTCATGTAGAAATCAACAGAAGTTGTTCTTGGCAACATTTAAGTTATTTAAAAAAAAAAAAATTGACACTTAGGGGCACATTTAATTAACCCTCAATATTCGACCCTCGAAGTAAAACCCTTCGACTTTGATTATCGAAGCCGAAGGATTTACCGCAAATACTTCAATTGAACAAAGTAAAAATCGTTCGGTCGAACTATTAAATTTTAATAATAACTATAATAACTATAAAATTTTAATTGATCGATCAAAAGATTTTTCTTCGATCAGAAATAGCTTAGAAAACTTATGGGGGAGGTCCCCATAGGCTAACAGTGTAGCTTGGTAGGTTTAAAGTGGCAAAGTATGTAGTCTAAGTTTTTTCTAAAGAGACAGTACTTCGACTATCGAATGGTCGAATAGTCAAACGAGTTTTAGTTTGAATCGTTCGAATCAAAGTTGAAGTCGTAGTCGAAGGTCGAAGTAGCCTATTCGATGGACGAAGTACCCAAAAAACCTTCGAAATCTGAAGTTTTTTATATTCGAATCCTTCACTCGAGCTTAGTAAATGCGCCCCTTAGTAGATCCATTGATAATGATAAGCTGGATACAAATTGGGGTTTTGATTTTGGTATGTTCGAGTTTATTCACATTTTTTAAATAAACTCTAAAGTTCACAAATGTGAAACTTGGTATATAAGCTTCCCAGTCTGAAGAGACATTTTGGGACAGATTTATCAAAGGTCGAGGTAAATTTTCGAATGAAAAAAATTAGAAATTCTAGCTATTTTTTGTGTACGTCGACTAGGGAAAAGTCCAAATTCAATTTGAATTTGCAAAAAATTAGAAAATTCGAATATCGAAATTTATTATGTAAAATTCGACTTCGACCATTCGGTATCTAAAACCTGCCGCATTGCTGTTTTAGCCTATGGGGGACCTCCTACAACCTATTTGGAGTCAATTGGTGGACTTTTGATTGAATGCGCTATTCCTTCGATTCGTATGATTCGAATAGACCGAATACGGACCTATTCGATCGAAAATAGACCTATTCGACCAAAAAAAACTTTGACTTAATTTTGGTTGGTCTTTTTGAATTAAAATTTCGAATTTTTTTCAATTCTAAATTTGACCCTTGATAAATCTGCCCCTTTGTATAATGTATATATACAGTATAGGGCAGATTTATCAAGGATCTAATTGAAAATACGAATTTTCGAATTCTGAGTTTATTTTAGTGCAAAGTGAAGCATTCTCATACCATACACACACAAGCCTGCCTAGATACCAAAAATTAGAGTTTTGATACTCCCATGAGGCATCATGGGTGGAGACTCCTTTATTTTAGTGTAATTCGACTAGGCAATAGCCCAAATTCGATTTGAGTTTAAAAAAAATTGAAATTCAAAATTCATCATGTACTGTCCCTTTAAGAATTTGAATTTGACTATTCACCTTCCAAAATGATGTTGTAGCCTATGGGGAACCTCCTACAATCAATTTGGAGTTGTTTGGTGGACTTTTAAAAAAAAACGTTGTTTTTGATTCGAGTTTGCAGTCCGATTCTATTCACCTGAATTTTAAAAAATTAGAATTTTTTTAATAAATTTCGATTGGTTGTTTTTTTCAGAATTTCGAGTTTGTGGGAGCTTTTAGAAACTCTCATAAAATCGAAATTTGACCCTTAATAAATCTGCCCCTATGTGTGTGTATAGCAAAAATTACAGCTTTCACAGGCCATGAGCAAAGTCTCTGTTGCATATTTTCAGCAACAACCATATGTAGATAGCCTGTGGTATACATATAGAAAATAAATGCATAGATATATAAATGTATGTATATATAAACACCCAAAATCACACACACACACACATATTGCAGAAAGTCAGCAAACGTCAATACAATTGACAGATAAGTAAAGCTTAACTGAAGAAGTAGCTAGAAATGTTGTACATTATGGTTTGGGCTTCTGTACCAGCCCATGGCAACCACAGCCCTTTAGCAGTAAAGATCTGTGTCTCCAAAGATGCCCCAGTAGCTCCCCATCTTCTTGTCTGCTGATTCACTGCACATGCTCTGTGCTACTGTCACTTACTGAGCTTAGGGACCAACTCACACTATACAGTTCACATAGAATTGAAATGTTACAATATAAGGCTGGATAATAATTAATACAGAGAATTACTATATGGCAAATATAGCATGAGCTGAGCATGTGAGTGTCACAGACACTTTCCAAGATGGTGACCCTCTGTGACAAGTTTGAAGTCCTGCATTATTTCTGCTATTGAGAAGCTAAAACTTCAGGCTGGTGCAATACGTTCATTATATAAGATATGGGATTTTTAGCCACATTCATTTTTAGGGTTTAGTTCTTCTTTTCAGGATCTGCATTGGGACATCTGTATTGAAGTATATGTCTTCTACCAGTCCAACAAAGAAATGTACTCCCCACAGTAAAATTCATCCTTATATTTGACAAAGAACGTTATCAAGAAAAAACTAGTCAAATCTGACCCTAACGTAAAATTTTTCTCAATATTTTAAAAATAACAAATGTGACCAAACTCCCAACCACGATTTGGTTTAATTTACTAAAACAAATTGTACGTGAAGGAAAAGTAGCAACAAAATCATGCAACAATTCGAATTGTGCAACTTTGAATTGTCACTCAAATTTTTCTAGTTTTCAAATGAAAACCGTCACAAAACCCTCGAAACTCGTGAAGGCAAAAAACATCTTCCAATTGTAAAAGGGACATCTGCCATTGACTTTTACATGACTTCGACAGGTTTTTTTTTCGAGTATTTTTGTATTTGGATTTTTAGCAGCCTTAGAGCATAATAAATATTGGAAAAGTTTTTTCCCTCATTTGAATTTTTCCCCTTAAAAACTCGACCAGAAAAATTTTAGGCTTAATAAATAATCCCCTAATGTTTAATATAATGAATGGGGGTGATAATTCCACACTGTCTTTTCCCCAGGGTCAGGGTGTTAAAGGAAACATAGGAAGGCAGGTTATATGACAGATGAGAATAACACTAGTAAATGTGTGTAATGTTAAATTAAATACTAAAAAAATCCTTCTATGAATTAACAAGCGTCACATTTTACAGTTAACAGGAAGAACATAAAAATATTCCTCACTTAGGGCTCCATGAGGCAGGAATCCATGGCAAATGCCCTACTGGTTTGTCCTAAATCCAAGGTGTTTGTGGGTATGGATGAATGTAAATACATCAGAATGGACCAGCAATATGAAAGTCAATTCGACTAGATCAGGGGTGTCCAAACTTTTGGCTTCCCTGGTCCACATTGGAAAAAGAAAGATTGTCTGGGGCCACACATGAAATACAAAAACACTTTTGATTTGTAAAATTAAAGAAAATACACAGAAAAGAACTACAATACCAGTTGGATAACCAGATGGAGCTATACACTGGAATATAGGACACCTGGATATTAAACAGACTTATTATATTATTATTATTATTACTAACTGGACAATGGGCAGAGTCTCCCTACTCCATAGGTCACCACATTGTTACAACCTGGCATAGTAAGCCTGTTCCTAACAAGACGACAGACTGAGGTGGTTAATGTGTCTGGATTTAGAGAGCACAAAGTGTTATTTCACTCTCTTGTTTTCTCCTATTTCCATACCTTTATTTCTTAATTTCTTTCTGTTTTCCCCCTTCCGTTCCTTTTCTCTCTCCTTCTACATATTATGTGAAGCAAATATATGTAATTTGTGTTTTTGCAATGCATAAAAAAGGAAAGCGAAGAGTGCAAGTCAGACATACACACTACCAGAGCACAACATGAACAACAAACTGAATTGCCAATGTAAGGTACCAAGTAGTGACAGTGTTAGGTCCGGGCAGGGCCGCCATCAGAAATCGCAGGGCCCCATACAAAAAAAATTCCTGGGCCCCCTGGGCTACGCCCACCACAAGCCCCATCTACAGGTCCGCCCTCCCTACCCCACAGGTCCACCCCCCACCACACACTAAAAAAAACCCACATGTTAATAAAAAAATATTGGTGGTCAGGGCCCCCCATTGAAAAAAACATTTGTGGTCAGGGCCCCCCTGGTGACTAGGACCCCACATGGGGAAAAAATGGTGGCCAGCCCCCCCCCCATTTTATAAGAAAATTGGTGGCCAGGGCCCCCCTTAAACAACAATGTAAAAAACTTGCCAACCCCAGAAGTTGAAAAAAAATTTGGTGCCCAGGGCCCCACCACACAACAGGGACCACAAAGGGTTACCTTTAGGGGGCCCTGCCATGTTACACTTACTTCATTAGTGTGGCCCACCTGCTGTCAGTGAGCTGCCAACTACAGAAGGGAGGAGGGGAGCACAGGTGGCTGCATCTTCTTCCAGTGACAGCATTTTCTTCCCTTATTGGTCACAGATTTTCAAGTCCTGGTAAAGCTGCATGGTGATTGGATGAGCTGGTGGAGAAGGTCAAACCTCAGCTATCCAATCCCTGAGCAGCTCAACTGGGACTTAAACTCAGTGACCAATAAGGGGAAGTAATGGACAGAAGATACCTCCCCTTGTGCTTCTGCCCTGCCTTCCTGAAGTCAGCAGCTCTCAGAAAGCAGAGGGGCCTGGCTAATCAAGAAAGTGTGGCTAGGCCCCCCTTACCCTCAGGGCCCCCTACAACTCTCCCCCCTGATGGCTGCCCTGGGTCCGGGGGGGGGGGAATATCCTTTGCGACATGACGTTTCCTTGGGAACTGATCGTTTGAAGCTGGGCCGCATTCATATCCATCCTGGGCCGCAGTTTGGACACCCCTGGACGAGATGGTTACTGACACATGGTACACATGTAAATCTTATCTAAAATGAGGAATATTGTAATAACAATACATTGATGCAAGATCTCGACCACAACACCCTGTTAAACATATTAGGAGAATGGCAAAAACACTGTAATAAGTAAATAATTAGCAAACTGCTCATTGGCAGCTATGAATATACTTTCCATGCTTCTTGCCATGTCCAGTAATCGTCTGACTGTAAACTTTTCAGGTCTAAGCGGCTCCAAGGCAAGTTCCACAGTTCCACCTGGGCCACCAGTCTACGTTGACTTGGCGTATATTCCTTACCACTGCAGTGAGAAGAACACAGATTTAGAGTTCTTTAAGAGAGTTCGCTCTGCGTATTACGTTGTAAGTGGTAATGATCCAGGTAACGGAGAGCCCAATCGAGCTGTGTTGGATGCACTTCTGGAAGGAAAATCACAGTGGGGAGAGAACCTTCAGGTTAGTCTTGCATTTTCCATACAGTATGTTCTGCATGCATTTACAGTGTGGGAATGTTTACAGCAAGTGAGTCACATGGGGCAGATAGGGGGATGCTGGGAGATATCGTTTTCTAATACCTGGAGTGTTCTGGTGTTTTTCCAATTTGTTTTTTTTTCTATTAATAATATTCACATGAATAAAAATGGCCTCCTCTCATCGCTGGCAATAGGAATCACATCTAGCACAGGTTATTTTAAAGGGATCCTGTCATCAGAAAACATGTTTTTTTCAAAACGCATCAGTTAATAGTGCTGCTCCAGCAGAATTCTGCACTGAAATCCATTTCTCAAAAGAGCAAACAGATTTTTTTTATATTCAATTTTGAAATCTGACATGAGGCTAGACATTTTGTCAATTTCCCAGCTGCCCCTGGTCATGTGACTTGTGCCTGCACTTTAGGAGAGAAATGCTTTCTGGCAGGCTGCTGTTTTTCCTTCTCAATGTAACTGAATGTGTCTCAGTGAGACATGGGTTTTTACTATTGAGTGTTGTTCTTAGATCTACCAGGCAGCTGTTAGCTTATGTTAGGGACCTGATATCTGATTACCTTCACATTGTTCTTTTGTTTGGCTGCTCCAACTTGCAGTACAGCAGTAAAGAGTGATTGAAGTTTATCAGAGCACAAGTCACATGACATGGGGCAGCTGGGAAATTGACAATATGTCTAGCCCCATGTCAGATTTCAAAATTGAATATAAAAAAATCTGTTTGCTCTTTTGAGAAATGGATTCAGTGCAGAATTCTGCTGGAGCAGCACTATTAACTGATTCATTTTGAAAAAATGTTTTTTTCCCATGACAGTATCCCTTTAACAACATTCTTGCACTATCCCCCCCCACACTACTATATTGCATGGGAGATAATTTCAGCTACTCTCAGCTACAAAATGCACCAGTGTATTTTCAGGAGACAATGCTGCTGAAGTAGATCGTTTTGACGTTTCAATGTGAATTTCCATTGCCAGCAGTGTAATGCATTAGGGTTAGACTTTGGCACAACAATTTTGGCAGGGCAAAAACACTAAAGGCAAATGCCCCTCAAAAAAAGAATTACAAAATATCTGTACTCATGTTAGCAGCAGGAATGCAACAAATAACAGCGGTTGAATTGCACTATTCTACATGTCTTAATGCAACACTCTGTATTTCTTATTCAGGTGACTCTGATACCAACGCATGATACAGAGGCGACCCGGGAATGGTACCAACAAACTCACGAGAAACAGCAAGAGCTTAATATAATGGTCCTGGCAAGCAGTAGCACTGTAGTGATGCAAGATGAATCTTTCCCAGCATGCAAGATTGAATTCTGAGCTTGATAACTGCCAATCATGTATCTCAATGCCCATCACGTCTAGGTTTGTGTACATGGGCCGTTCAGCCCCCCGCTAGAACTAGACTGTAGTAAGCATACGGCCTGCGTTCTCTCTGCATCGTTCCTTTGACACTCACATCCATGTTGGCAGTTTGGAGAAGACAGGCAGTCTTACTTTACATGTGCTTATGCTGGAATTTCAGACCATCTGAATTATGTTAAATTTACACAATTCATTTTGCATTGTTTCTAAGGGTATTTTTTGTGTAACGGTTGATATTTAAAGGCAGCACATCTACGTTTCAGTGTCTTATGCCGCATATTATATTCAGCAGGAAAATAACACTTTACTGTGGCATAGGTTAAATGTAAAATATTTGTGTATTGTTGATCAACTGCAAAATAGTAGGCTGCATATAGCTGGGTCTCCTCCCAGCCAGACACAATACTTAGACAGGAATATGGGTACCATGTTTTCTCTCATGGTTAGTGTGCTTTGATATAGATCACCAGGTAGCTTACTGGTGCTGTAAATAGATAGCTTACATTTTTAACCTGCTAATGTAAACTTGAACTTGTAGATCACAGACCGCCGATAAAAGATTAAAACACACTGAATGTCTGTAGCGTGATAGCAAAATACCAATACAGGTGAGATTACAAAAGATTCAAAAATGGAACCTTCTTTTTTCTGCAACAAACCAAATGGGTGTGTGAAACAGAAGGACATGTCTGCTTAGGAGAGAAACTTTTTTTGTGGAGCTTTATTTATAGATCTCTGTTGTAGGGGTTTTGACAAGAATGTACCATGTGTGAAACTGCTTGCAGCTTTCCCTATGCCCCACACATCTGTGTGTCTGTCCTGCATTAGGAGTCCAGTCAGAATCACAGACACATTTATTCTTAAGGAGGGTGCAGGCAGCTTGGAAAAGAGCATGACTATGTTTTGGGACCGAGCAACCCAAGCATAGCATTATTTACTTGTGGGGGCACATTTACTAAGGGTCGAATATTGAGGGTTAATAAACCCTTGAATTCGACCCTCGAAGTAAACTCCTACGAATTCGAATATCGAATTCAGAGGATTTACCGCAAATCCTACGATCGAATGATCAAAGGAAAAATTGATGGAAATCAAACGATGAAATCCTTAGAATCGAACGATTCGAAGGATTTTAATCCATTGATTGAAAGATTTTCCTTCGAGCAAAAAAACCTTAGAAAGGTAATGGGGAAGGTCCCCATAGGCTAACATTGTACCTCGGTAGGTTTAAACTACCAAAGTAGGTAGTCAGATTTTTTTTAAAGATACAGTACTTCGACTAGCGAATGGTCGATTAGTCTAACGATTTTTAGTTCGAATCGAAGGTCGTAGTAGCCTATTCGATGGACAAAGTACCCAAAAAAATACTTCCAAATTCAACGTTTTTTTTACTTCGAATCCTTCACTCGAACTTAGTAAATGTGCCCCTAAGTATCATTAACCCGTAGGCGTGTGGTTATGTGATGACACACATACAAATAGTTTGGTTAAATACATTAGGTGGAACCTATGAAATGAGAACATATGGACAACCATACCCAATGAACATTCAATAAAGGCCAATTGATGTCTTTAGCAAAATACACCTTGGAAAGAACTCCTTTCCTTCCTTGACTCCAGATTCCAAATACACTTGTATCTGATAATATCAGAAATAGAATTGTAAAACCCATTCACAATTGGGAAGTTAACTGGGCAACAACAATGTGTACTATTTAACTAAATATCACATCCATGTGTATATCTCATGGTAAACCATCTACGGGAAATATAACACGTAATAGTGCACGTCAAAGACCTTGCATGGTTCTAACAGGGAAGGTCGATAGCAGTTTATTTCGCCCCATCAACTAACAGAGCCATAGAGAGTCTGTCCAGCATTTATATGAAGCAGAAGTTCCTAGCACTGTACTGTGTTCCCATGGAGTAAGGCAACACCAGTAATAATAAAACTTCTCTTGCCCTGAAGCTTCTTATACTCCATCTTCACCTCTGTTTTTATTGGCTTAATTTGTGTTGAAACCCTGGTCAACAAATGGACCATAGTAATGACTCATGGGCATCCCTTTATTATAACAAAGGCTGAAACAATATGAAAAACCAGAATACAGTGCATGTTATTGTGTATGTTACTGTAGGGATGTCCAACCTGCACCCTCCAGCTTTTGTTTTCCCAGTCTCAAACACCAGAGGTTGGGCCAAGACTTGATAGGCCTCACATAGACTAATGTAGGCTACTGCAGTACCAGTTACGCCAGAGATGTGATTGTTTACCTGACAAAGCTGCTACACACAAACGTAACCAATCTTGTTTTTTTTTTAACATAGTTATTCTTTAATGCTGTAAGGAACATCCTTGCACAATAAAGATTGTTAAGAAGATGTTTATATATCAGTTGTGTATTTTGCTATCTAATTTATATATTTATTTATTGTTGAGAGGCTTAGCTACAGTACTTTCAGAGGCCTTACAATGAGCAGTGTTATATATATTGTAGTTCGTTTTTATCATAATGTGTGTTATAGAGTTAACAAATTAATTAACCATCGCTATACTAATCCTAAAAATAAGCAGGTTTAAAGTACCACTTAGAATACCGGATGCTGAAATGCAGCACAGACAGTTTCCCTATTCCAATTTCTGTTGGTCTGGTAGACAACTAATTTTCTACATTGTGTTTAGAGCCCGTACCCCACCTGACAAACAGCAGAAAGAGGAAAATAATGGCATTTAGTGGCCCCTGCATATTGTATGTGATGGATCGGAACCTGTAGAAGGTTTTCAGAGCGCAGATCTACCTTCAAGTAAATAAGTTGGGGTTGAGCACTAGGGTCTCTGAAAATTTTTGGCAGACCCTTGCAATTTTGCACACAGAAAAAAAATAATGCATCAGTTCCTGCTTCAAAGCCCTTTATGTTTTCAAAGAACAAACATTTAGGGGCTGATTTATTATTAATCAAGGGTCAGGAACAGTTGAAACAAGCAATTCTTTTAAACCTCATTTTACCCAATGCCGACCCTTGAATAATACGTCAGCCCCAAGTGTTACAAGTGAAAGATATCTTGTGTTGATATTTAGCCAACAGAACAAATAGGAAAGTATCGGCATCAAAATAACCTTTGCTTAGGCGCTGCCCGTTCCAAGCCTAAATACTCAACAAGAAGTGCCTAGAATGTGTTTTTATTGGGTGCCCCTGCACAAATTAACAATACTAAGTTTCCCTTTTTCTACAATACCAAATGCAAAGGGGTGTTATATGAGGTCAATTGAAAAATGAAGTTAAAACTGCTGTAATTTAGTATATGGCCGTTGAGTGTTTGTAGATGATTGCTTCAAGATGTACAATGTGGTTTTGAGTTAACAAGTGAATGTCACCCTTACTTTTTATCTTCCCCCGAAGCCTCCCAAATGTCAAGTGATACTGCACATCATACGAGGACTGCCGTGTGTGTTAATGTACTGGAATTCTATGTTTGAATTTATGTTGATGCAGCTAACTTGAAGGCAATGATGCACGAGTGACCTGTCCATGTCAGTAATGTTCTATTGAATTGCGTGGTTTTCCTCCATGTTTGATTTGCAGGCCCCGAATAGTTGCTGCAATGCTTGTGGCCCAAAGCCAGTTATATCTTTCTCTCTCTATATATATATATTTGTGCCTGCATAATAAGTGCACCCTAAAGATAGGGGCCCAGCTGGAGCCTGCCAGTGCACATCCATGTTCCGTGCTCACGGCCATAAATAATGGCTAGGTACAGGAATAGCTAATGCACTAAAATCAGCTATGAATGTTTTTATTACTTTTTAAACTTGAATGGTGAAACGAAGGCAACAACAACATATAAACTCTATGACCACGGTCGCTCTGACCAATAACCTTGACTTGAACATGACACAGCTGAATGGAAATAAGAAGTATGGCGACAAAGTTCTGCAGAGGAATGTATACACACTTACACTGACACTCTCTGTATTAAGTCTGTGCATTACCGTCTTATCTCAGTTCCCTTCCTAGCAAAATCTTTGCAGATTGAAACAAAATAATGCAAAATGTATAAGAATTGACCAAATAGTTTCTGATTGCTGCCTTCTGCTTTGTTCTAAACCTTTTGTAGAGCTAAATGGACACTCTGTTTGGCTGGTACTTCTTGCCTCTGCCTTGCAGCACCCGGGAGAATACAGACACTTGTAGAATTTGCAGAACGATAATGTGATCTTTGTCATTTTTTAAGCCTACAATTCCTGCCAGGCTTGACCCACTCCCGGGCATATCTCAAAACACAACACAGATTATCGGTACACCCATGGCTACCATAGAGCATAGCATTTAGGTGATAGAGAACTATAGCAAACGTTTAAAAAAAAAAATCAGCTGTTGCTTGTTTCTGCATGTGGACTAAAATGAGTTATACTCATGTATGTAATACTTAGAAGAAACTAACAAAAAATACTTATTTTACAAAAAAAAAATAAGAAAGTGAAAATGTCTTAATTGTATTGAAAATTTGCAAACTGTACTCCTGCTGGCTTCTTTCTATACTGGATGTTGTATAAACAAAAGCCTTGTTTTTCTCATTCTGTCCTTCAGACGAACAACCCAGTTCCACTATGTCTCCCAGGGGCATGTTGGAATTGGTAGTTCAGCGGGTTGGGCACCCTTGGTTTTTCTTATTCTGTTCTGCAGCTTTTAGAACAACCTCTGTCGTCGGTTCCTTTCTGTTTTCTGTTACTTTAAACGACCCCCTTTGTTTGTGTGCAATATTCTGTACTCCTGAATTACTGTAAATGGAATCCGCCTGAAACACTTACAATAAAATGACATTAATAGACCAAATTGATCAACGGGGTTTTGTTTCTCTTAAGAAAATTACAGTGAATTATTTTTGAAAAGCAGGAAAACTTGTATACGTTTTATCTGAATTCATTGAAATTTGAGTTAATTGCACTCTCGGGCATACATATTAAATCAGTATTTCTTCCTTTAGCTTAAATAAGTTCTTATGATAAGAATTCAATGTTTTCAATGGGTGAGTGGTAAAACTGGTGTTTCCCATAAAGAACAAGACACTCTCATAGAGTAATATCCTACAGGTATAGGATCCATTATCCAGAAACCCATTATCCAGAAAGCTCCAAATTATGGAAAGGCCATCTCCCATAGACATTTTATCCAAATAATCCAATTTTTTTTAAATTATTTCCTTTTTTTCTATAATAATAAAACAGTAGCTTGTACTTCATCCAAACTAAGATATAATTCATCCTTATTGGAAGCAAAACCAGCCTATTGGGATTATTTAATGTTTTCATTAGGGATGCACCAATCCATGATTCGGTTTGGGATTCGGCCTTTTTCAGCAGGATTTGGATTCAGCCCAATCCTTCTGCCCGGCTGAACCGAATCCGAATTCTAATTTGCATATGCAAATTAGGGGCGGGGAGGGAGATCGCGTGACTTTTTGTCACAAAACAAAGAAGTAAAAAATGTTTTCCCCTACCCACTAATAATTTGCATATTAGGATTCGGATTCAGTTCGGTATCCGGCTGAATCTTTCACGATGGATTTGGGGGTTCGGCCAAATCCAAAATAGTGGATTCAGTGCATCCCTAGTTTTCATTATTTTCTAGTATACATAAGGTATGAAGATCCAAATTATGGAAAGATCTTTTATTGGGAAAAACCCAGGTCCCAAGCATTCTGCATAACAGGTCCCAAACCTTTACTGGGATTTATAAAGTGTTGGATACAGAGCAAGAAGTATTGTGTTCAAGGGAATCATTGTTTTCCCCCTACAAAACTATCAATACAATGTATAAAACTATCAATGCTAATGTATAAAAATAGATTTGAAATTGAGGGATGGAAGTTTGTGGTGCAGCCTATCATATTGTACTTGTAATGGCTGCGGTGGCTTACTCACTAGCAGAGCAAAATGAGTATTATGGAAAAGAGCAGGCAGTTGTTCCTCCTGTTTGATCCATTTTGCAGGACAATAACATTCTAAGTAAAATTAAAAACTCCTAAGTTGCAGAGCTTGATGATTTACTTGAAGTATTAAAAATAAGTAAGCCCCTATTCCTTAGTGCAACATGTCTGCACGAATCCTTCTCCATTCATGATTTTTAAAAATGCATCGTTCCTAGGTTCTTGCTTTGATTAGTAGGATATACATGGTCTTATGTTAATTGACTTAGGGGTAAGTCTGTCGTCAGGAAGAATCTATGACAGCAGTTACTGTATAAGTCAATTGTTTCTGCTCTTACAGGAACAGTTCAGTATAATAATAAAAACTGGGTAAATAGATAGGCTGTGCAAAATAATCATTTCTAATATAGTTAGTTAGCCAAAATGTAATGTATAAAGGCTGGAGTGACTGGAGGTCTAACATAATAGCCAGAACACTTCTTCCTGCTTCGCAGCTCTCTTGGTTTCCAGCCAGTAACCAATCAGTGACTTGAGGGGGGGGGGCATATGGGTCATAACTGTTGCCTTTGAATCTGAGCTGAATGCTGAGGATCAATTGCAAACTCACTGAACAGTTATGTCCCATGTGGCCCCCCTTAAAGTCGCTGACT
This sequence comes from Xenopus petersii, assembly GCA_038501925.1. Lineage (NCBI taxonomy): Eukaryota > Metazoa > Chordata > Amphibia > Anura > Pipidae > Xenopus > Xenopus petersii. The sequence continues at coordinate 89,300,198 of CM076677.1, forward strand.
AACTCAGAGTTAGAG